>CM049851.1:27951416-29387988 GCA_027422415.1 Schizothorax lantsangensis
TTCAGTACAATAAAAGTGAATAAAGTAGATACAAAACTCTAAAAAGTACCATAAAAGCACCAATTCATATCTAAATCTGTTAATATTATAAGTATAAAAAAAAAAAACTTTTTTAAAATTGTGGTTTGGCTACAGTAATATGGAACCAGGAAAAAAAGATAATATATTTTTAATTCATACACTTGTTAGGACACTAAGAAGTGCCAAACCCAGAGATTTAGAGAGACTTCCACAGTCACACTATAGATCTGTGTGTGTCCAGAGTTTATTACATTGTAACTGCGACCATGAAAGTGAACACAACACGAATGCGTGCTTCTACAGCGAGAGACCAAATGGAACTGTCTGTAGCTTAACTATAAAACGCCGTGCAAACCTTCTCCGTCTCCGAAGCAAGTGCTAGAGCTGTTCCAACACGGGTGCCATTTTGCTGGCTGTTTTGTCATTTCCTCCGGGGCTAAGGTTGGCATTGGCTCTCCTAATCTCACACCGGTTGAGACTTCAAGCTCCTGTCACCTCGCTCGTAACGCTCGGCTGCCTGCCGCTGATTGGCTGGAGGCAGATTTATTTCGGCCTGTCACAGCCAATCGCGTGACGGCGCGGCTCAGGGTTCTGTTTAGTTACAGTGACAAACATGCTGATTAGAGGCGGGACATGATGGATGGATGCTGGCCGAGGATTTTTTATCAGCTCATAATGGGCCTGATGTTGCACAGACACACACTCACATAAAGACTGGCCTCAGGGGTCACATACACACACACACACACACACACAGGGGGTCAGGAGCTAACAAAGCATCTCCTGCCAGACCACACTCCCTAATGAAACGGCCCTGCTTTAAGTCATATACAGATACTTCATCATCATCATCATCATCATCGTCATCTTTGTCATTACACGTTTCCAGGCTTTGCCGCACCTCCCTTTTGACACACAGAGTGATTGAGACCCATTTTGGGCTCAAGAAAATAAAGCAAACTGTAATGATGGGAACTCGCAGAACCCCTTGATTATGTCAAAGCATAAGCAATATGCATTCGCTCTGAAGCACGGCATTGATGGTGGTTTCCATCTGCGTTCTATCCAGTGTGTTTGTGCCAATTTAAAGAGAATGCGGCCTGTAAAGTGTGACAACTTGGCATGAATTCATGCCTGAGATTGAAGTCACTCCTGCTTCAACCCGCCAGGACTCCTGTGCTGAACTATCCAGAACGCCGGAGCAGTCAAGGTTGCCCGAGCGTCTGATAAAGTGCTTTCTCATTGTGATGACCTTGTTCTGAGGTACTGAACCTCAACTACATGCCTACTGTGAATGGATTCAGAAAATGAACATTTTCAGTCTTATTAGCCAATTTAAAATGAGCAATCGTAAACAAATTTTGTTTGTCAGTTTAGTTAAGTTAGGTCAGTTATCAAACTTTAGCATAATCAGAGAGAGAAGCTATATATTTTTTTAAGCGATCAGAGCAAGTAAGTAAATAAAACTTGGAGAGAGTTATCTGTTAGCATTTCCATTCATCTCAATGGCACTTGCTCAGGTCAGGACAGACTGGAAAAATAGGATTTGAAATCTGCTATCTTTGCTAAAGGAAATCTGGAACATTTTTAATTACATGAAAATAATGAATGCAATTAATTATTTTCATTATTTCATTATTTCAGTTCACTATGAAAATAGTGAATTCTTCAGTTTCTTTTATGTCCTAGATTAGATGAAAAAAAAAATGTAAGTCAACAAATTTGTTGTAAGAATGTCACATTTAAATTTTTACCATGCCTTCATCATTTATTATTTCTACTTTGCAATGGCATTATGCATAGATATTATTACTTAATTTTTTTTTAACTATATAAAAATTCTTGGTTACACTTTATTTTAAGGTGTCCTTGTTACAGTGTAATTATACATGTAAGTACTCAGTAATATTAAATAACTACATGTACTTACTATATGGTTAGGGTTAGGATTAGGGTTTGTATTAGGATTACTTGCATGTAATTATGCATAATTCATTGTTATTATTATAGTAAGTATATGTAACGTGTAACAAGGACACCTTAAAATAAAGTGCTACCAAATTCCTCATTCACATTTTTACACTGATATTAAATTAAAACTAATATTCCAGACAAAAAGTGAAGAAAAGACAAAAAAAAAACAATAACAACTTTCAGTATTTATTTTCTGAAAAATATTTTGGGTCTTATGAGTTACATTAGTTAATGCATTAACTAAGAATGAGTAATACACGCGATACAGTATTTGTTAATCTTTGTAAATATTAGTTAATACAAATACATTCTTAGGTCATGTTGGCTCAGGTCAATGAAATAATATTAACAGATACAATACTTTTAATCATGTATTAGTAAATGTTCAAATTAACAATCCATTTGGTAACACTTTAGATTAGAGTTTTCCCTCAATAAACTCCTAATTAGCTTCTTATCGATAGTAAGTTAGTTGTAGTAGATAAGTTTAAGTATTGGGTAGGTTCAAGATATCTAGAATATGGTCATGCAGAATAAGGCATTAATACATGCTTTATAAGTATTAATAAACAGCAAATATGCTAGTAACATGCATGCTAATAAGCAACTAGTAAACTGTGAATAGTGTTTGCCAAACTAAAGTATTTTTCAGCGTTAGTTTAACTAGTATTAACAAAGGAAACCTTATTGTAAGTATTGCCAATATTTCTTTCCATATTTCTCAAAGTATGTCTGTCCACAAGTTGTGTTGTAATGTTCACCATACTGAACTATGTTGCCCCTAGTAAAACCTGAATGTAAAAACTAGTGTATGTATATACATTGTTAGTAGACACATTTAATATACTGGTGAGGGTGTGAAAAATTCAAAGTGCTCATCTACCAATATCTATCTACTTATGAATGGTCATTAATGGATAAACATTCTCTTTGCTACCAGATGGTGTAATTACAGCATCTACCAGCAGGGGCTAATTAGCCCATGCAAACCTTGGATCAGACTTACGATTTTCACTGTGTTGGACATGAAACAGGCCAAAAACCCTGCAGACTTACACTGAAGGAGGGACCAGAGCATTACAGTGTCTAGCACTTAGGGTTGGACTCTTTTGACCTGAAAACCTTTGCATATGCACAGCAACATGCTAAAAACAATTCAGAACACGTTAATAGCATGAGCACACAGCAACATGCTGGCAACAACCCACAACATCACGGTGTCACTTTTGCATGGGAAAAAATGCTGGAGAAAATTTCACAGAGGTTTACATTTTTCAGAAGGCAAAAAGTGTGACCATATGAAATACATTTTTCCCTCTTCATTCGTTCAATATGGCATTTATGAGATAACATCAATCATTGTGCGATAACATCGAACGTCAAATCAAAGATCCAGATGTAAAAGAGAAACCGCAGCTGAAAGTATTCCAGGAGCCAATCAGCTGAAGCGGGCGCTGATTGAGTCGAAAGCTCGAGGCGGCCTCTCATTTGCATTCTTTGGGAAACAGATGCTAACCAGCATTAATTGCTCCAAACGGCAATGTTCATAAAGAGTTATTGGACTTTAAATAGCAGGGTTAAGAAGTGTCTGGGATGCATTCTCGGCCTCTCTCCCTCCGTGGCCTCTCCTCTGAGGTGGGACTGTTGGGTTACATCACAGGGAGTAGCGGCTCTAAATTGGATGCAGAGAGTGAGAAGTTCAGCGCTACCCTGGGGCAAGGAATATTTTTCCATTTATTTAGGAGAAGAATGAAAGAGTGGAGGGAGGAAAGAGAGGAGCGACGTGCAGACAAAGGGGGCAGAACGCATTACAGGTTAAGTAATGAGTAATCAACAACAGCTCCTTTTTGTACACCTACACTCAATCTTGCATGCAACTGAAGCATGGCAGAGCGCAAAACAGGTCCGAAGGATCTCCACCCCATCCTCACTGAGAGTGAGCAACACATTATAACAATGTTACAACACATCGTAGCAAGTAACTAATCATCATAGGATGATAATAAATTATTATATAAATTATAAATGATATAATATGTAAATTATAGTTGCAATGTCACAATGATTGTTGCAATAAAGGATCTGTTTTTTTTTATGTAAAAAAGTTCCAGCTTTATTAACTTCATATGCAGAGTAAACTCAGAAAAAAGTGCAACAATTGTATCTTAGAGGGATTCTCCACTCCAAAATGAAAATTCTCATCATTTACATCTAATGCCGTCCCAGATGTTTATGACTTTTTTTCTTGTAATCTGGATTACGTGATCTAGATTCCAAAAATGAACTACCTGTAGTTAGATTACATTGCATTTTTAAATGCTGAATTATATGGATTTCATGATTACATATTATTTAAACAATAACAGTAATTTATATATAATTAATTATTATATCATAATTTATTAATTCTCCCTAATTCTTCTTTTTGCAGGTAAATAAATTTCTATATATTGTGTTTAATAATTTTATTTTGACTTATATATATATATATATATATAGATAGATAGATAGATAGATATTAGTGCTGTCAAACGATTAATCGCGAATTAATCACATCCAAAATAAAAGTTTTTGTTTACACAATATATGTGTATTTGTACTGTTTATATTTATTATGTATATATACATGCACACACATGCATGTATATATTTAAGAAAAATCTGTAACGTTTATATATTAAATATATTTAAATATGATATAAATTATATGAAAATAAATATATACATGTTAATACATGTAAAAATATTTTTCAAAATACATGCTGTATGTGTGTGTATTTATATATACATAATAAATATACACAATACACACACATATATTATGTAAACAAAAACTTTTATTTTGGATGCGATTAATATATATATATATATGGTACACAATAATCATATTTAAATCTAGGTGATAAATGAGTTATGTCAAAAGTAATTAAAATAGTGAAAATAAAAAGTAATCATGCATTCACTAAAATGAGTAGTCTAATAGACGTTAATATGCATTACTAACTACAATTTTCATTATGTAATTTGTAATCGGCAAGCACAAACTCATAAACGCATTGGACAATTTGCTTTAAGCAATGGTTTATGGTTTTAAAAATTCAAAATATTAGTTTTTTTTAGTTTTTTTCACATCTATTGTTTCTCTTCAGAAGAGACTGATTCATCATTTGGGGTTGTATAGATCACCTAATTTTTTATTTACACTTTATTTTAGGGTTCAATTCTCACTATTAACTGACTAGTAACACTGACTTTTCCATCAATAAACTCCTAATTACGACTTATTAATAGTTAGTAAGGTAGTTGTTAAGTTTAAGTATGGGGTGATGAATATGCTCATGCAGAATTTGTGCATTATAAGTGCTAATAAACAGCCAATAATCTGGAAATATGCATGCTAATAAGAAACTTAATAGTACGAATTAGGTCCCTAAACTAAAGTGTTATTGTCTTTCTATTTGTGAGATGTTGACACATTGAGAGCTCAACTCAAACTCGCGTTCCCCACCTGAACAGCAGAGCACAGTGTGCACGAACCACTAGGCCATCGCTGCTACACATACACACATTTAAACGCTCTCTCATATCTTTCTCATTTAATTATCCAAACAGTCCAAGCAGAAAATTGACATTGGCTCTACAGTCCTCTACAGTTTTGTAAGAGTACAATACAGTTAATGTACTGAAATGTGAAAAATTCCTTTACTGGTGTCTTATATCTTGACGTTATACATACTGTAGCAGAACCTCACTGTATACTGGTCAGACAGCGGGCGAACCGCTTGGATCCTTTTTATATGAAGTGTCTTTAACTACTATGTTTACTAACATACAAATTAATCATTTGATGCAATGCACTTATTGTGTACATACATACACTATATTGCCAAAAGTATTGGGTCGCCCCCTTCTAATGAACAGGTTTGACTACTTTAGTCATTTCTATGAGTACAAATCTTAATGTTAAAGCATATAGTCATTGGTGTTTGGTGATGAGTTCTGGCTGACACAGACGAGCGTATGCATGCAATTTGTGTCCAGCGGATACTCTCCAAAAAGGTGCTATGCTGACGTAGAGGAGATGAACTGTTGAATAAAGTCGTTATTTTTGTTTTCTTTGCACACAAAATGTATTCTCGTAGCTTCATAAAATTATGGTTGAACCCCTGATGTCACATGGATTATTTTGCCGATCTCCTTGCTACGTTTCTGGACCTTGATCGTGTAAGGACTCTTGCTGTCTATGGAGGATCTGAGAGCGCTCAGATTTCATCAAAAATATCCTAGTAAATGTCAGTAATATGCATGCTAGTTCATAGTGAGAATTGGTTGGATTGTTACCAAAGTTTATTGTATTTTATTGCATTTTATTTCAGTTTACATAATTTAGTTAACATCCTGATAATGATCATTTTATGAAATGCATCCTTTCAACAAATGTTTTTTGAAAAAGAAACAAAATTAATGCTACTTTTGTACCCTATTCATGGAGTGCCTCAGGTAGTACAGTTTAAATTAACCGCTTAAAAAAAGAAAAGAAAAAAGAATTAATAAAAATGATCAACCTATAGGTTAACACCACCGACAATAATCCTTAAGTGTCAGATCAGGTAGAAATAGCTCCTTAAAATAATTACTGTATTGTATAATGTATTTTCATGACATTAAGCACAAAAAAAATCTCATTCTCATTACCATCCTGTATAATACTACTATACATTTGTAATGCACAGGCCATAACAGTGGCAGAAACAAGTCATGTAAGATTACATCCATAAAGTGTGGGCTATGATTTGCAAGTTGTGTGTTTGCATTTGTGGTTGTGTTTTTTGAATATATTTGTATTCAGACTGATTTGACTCCATAATTATACTCGGACTGAGACTGAGCGTTACAGTTTCCTATAGTCTCTACAGTGTTTGAGTGTGAAATCACTGTACTTGGACGCACATTTTTCCCATATCACACTTCTCACTTCAGACTTTCCCAATACACACACTAAAATCACGTTTGCTACTAATCACCTGATCATTGGTTATATTAACACCTCCTGTCACCATCAGTCATAGCCACACAGGATCAGATCCCAGTGTTATGACCAGCCATACGCAACCACAACCATGATTTTCACAGCTGATCATTACTCACCAGCTCCGACTGCTGTCATTCTAGCAGATGGGCCCTATGTAAATGATTTGATTTTGGCCTGGTGCTCTTGAAGCGCTGTGACTGTAATCTAGTGAAGGCGAGAGTGCTAAGCCACCATGAAATAGAGGTTGGAGTCTGGGCCCGGGTCCAGTTTGCTTTGTCACTCTGCCAAACCATCTGTATGGACCAGAGGGAAGCCCAGACATTTACAGAGCGGCCCATACTACTTGAATTTATTTTCAACTAATATTGTGAATGTGAAAGTCAAGCGCTTTTGATTGTGGGTTCAAGCCCTCGCAGTATCTACAGATTTAGGGCAGTATTTTGCTTGAGTGCTTGGACACGGTCCAAGTCGCCATTTCTGCGTGACAACTGAGTATATACAATTTCTAGAACCATAAAATGTATTGCTTAAACTGTCATTTCATACATCTGTTTGTTGAGGCATTGACATTTTATCATTGGCTACTGTATTAGCTGCCTGACTCTTCTACCGTATCTACAGTATACACTGCCATTCAAAAGTTTGTAAAATTTGTAATGTTTTTGAAGAAGGTTCTTATGCTCATCAAGGCTGCATTTATTTGATCAAAAACACAAAAGAAAAACAGTAATATTGTAAAATATTATTGCGCTTTAAAATAATGTTTTTCTATTTTAATGTACTCCTTTCTGTTATTTATTCCTGTGATGTAAAGCTAAATTTTCAGTATCATTACTCCAGTCTTCAGTGTCACATGATCCTTCAGAAATCATTCTAATATGCTGATTTATTACCAATGTTGGAAATGTTGTTTTTGCAGCTTAATTTTTTTTTTACTTGTGATACTTTTTTCAGGATTCTTTGATGAATAAAAAATTAAGAAACAGCATTTATTCGAAATAGAAATCTTTTGTAGCAATATACACTATGGTTTAAAAGTTTGGATTCAACTGATAAAAAGTGATAGTAAGGACTGAAGACTGGAGTAATGGGTGGTGAAAATTCAGCTCATCACAGAAATAAATCATATTTTAAAGTGAACTAAAATAGAAAACCATTATTTTAAATTGTGATAATATTTAAATATATTTGTGTTTTTCTCTGTATTTTTGATCAAATAAATGCAACCTTGATGAGCATAAGAATTGTCTTTAAAACAAAAAAAAAAAAACTTTTGAACAGCAGTATACAGAATAATTATATATAGATTATATTAATAAAGATTAGCAATGGATATATTGGAATATTAATAAAGATTAGTAAATTACATATCAGAATATAACATTAAATAGAGACAATCTCACATGAAATCTGTGCAAATAGAAATCTTAGTTGTTGTTGCAATAAGCTTGTTATGAAAAGCTCAATATTTTGTAAGTATGAATTAAAGGTTAAACTACACTTAACAGTTCAAACCTTGGGGTTTGAAATCTTGATCATTCAGGACTGTTAGTTGCCCATATGGATAGTTGTGCATATACTTTTTTTTTTTCTTCTGGTGATCAGAGAGATCTATTTCACAGTATTCCTACAACGTGACTAAATTATTCAATTTTTAGTCTTATGCTGCACTTTTGTGAAAAAAAAATCGCTTTCTCCTGTTCACTGTTTTTAGTTCTATTGGCTGTTGGTATTTTATCAGATTGGGGTACTGAGGTACAAAGAGAATGCATTGTGTTTATTCGCCAGTAAATCTGGGGTGACAGCCAAAATATTAGAGTGCATTTACTGGACTGAAGATCAGATATTCAAATCTGTGTAGACAAGCCCTCTGGACAATTCAGCTGTGAGTTTCATGTCGCCAAAAATCTGTAAAAAAATGCTTCTTGACATGCAAAATACTGGACACTAAAAACACATTTAAGTTCCTGTTGCATCTTATGCATACATATATATATATATATATATATATATATATATATATATATATACAGTGGGAAAAAAAAATTTTTTTATCCCCTTCTGATTTTGTACGTTTGCCCACTGACAAAGAAATGATCCGTCTATAATTTTAATGGTAGGTTTATTTGAACAGTGAGAGACAGAATAACAACAACAAAAATCCATAATCCATTTTAAAAAATCCAAATCCAAAATCCATTTTAAAACGCATTTCAAAAAAGTTATAAATTGATTTGCATTTTAATGAGTGAAATAAGTATTTGATCCCCTATCAATCAACAAGATTTCTGGCTCCCAGGTGTCTTTTATCCAGGTAAGGAGCTGAGATTAGGAGGATCTCTTAAATGGAGTCTCAGTTTGTTACCTGTATAAAAGACATCTGTCCACAGAAACAATCAATCAATCAGATTCCAAACTCTCCACCATGGCCAAGACCAAAGAGCTGTCCAAGGATGTCAAGGACAAGATTGTAGACCTATACAAGGCTGGAATGGGCTACAAGACCATCGCCAAGCTGCTTGGTGAGAAGGTGACAACATTTGGTGCGATTATTCACAAATGGAAGAAACACAAAATAACTGTCAATCTCCCTCGGACTGGGGCTCCATGCAAGATCTCACCTCGTGGAGTTTCAATAGCCCCATTCACACTGCACGTTGGTCCCGGAAAATTGCCAGAAAATTGCCAGAGTGCCTTCTGTGTGAACGCAAACACGTCCCGGGATTAATTCCGGGATTGATCCCGGGTTGGGACCTAGTAACATCGCCGGGTTCAGTCCCGGAACGAGCGCTGTGTGAACAAAAGCCGGATCAATGCCGTAAAGGGTGTGTCGTAGTGATGACGCACTTTATCATTCGACAGTTTTACCGGGCGTTTTGAAGGCAGATCAATGTTCACACGACGAAAAATATGTAAACTGGAATGAAGCAGCGATCAGGGAGCTCCTCACTATCCGCGCTGAAGTTGAAATCATTCTCCAGTTTAGTGAAATGGTGAGTGCGCATTATACACGTCACATGAAAGGTCACGTGTCTTTACGGGATCTTTACGGGTTGTGTGTGAATGCACGCACAGATTCCGGAAAATCACTGGCAGTGTGAATGCAGCAAATCTGACGATCCGGGAACAAATGCCGGAACACATTACCCGTGTATTTTCCGGAATCTCTGTGTGAAAGGGGCTAATGATCATGAGAACGGTGAGGAATCAGCCCAGAACTACACGGGAGGATCTTGTCAATGATCTCAAGGCAGCTGGGACCATAGTCACCAAGAAAACATTTGGTAACACACTACGCTGTGAAGGACTGAAATCTTGCAGCACCCGCAAGGCCCCCCTGCTCAAGAAAGCACATGTACAGCCCGTCTGAAGTTTGCCAATGATTCAGAGGAGAACTGGGTGAAAGTGTTGTGGTCAGATGAGACCAAAATCCAGCTCTTTGGCATCAACTCAACTCGCCGTGTTTGGAGGAGGAGGAATGCTGCCTATGACCCCAAGAACACCATCCCCACCGTCAAACATGGAGGTGGAAACATTATGCTTTGGGGGTGTTTTTATGCTTTATGCTTAGGGGACAGGACAACTGCACCGCATCAAAGGGACGATGGCCAGGGCCATGTACCGTCAGGGCCAAGGCATTGAATCCAGCCAGGGCATTGAAAATGGGTCGTGGATGGGTATTCCAGCATGACAATGACCCAAAACACACGGCCAAGGCAACAAAGAAGTGGCTCAAGAAGAAGCACATTAAGGTCCTGGAGTGGCCTAGCCAGTCTCCAGACCTTCATCCCATAGAAAATCTGTGGAGGGAGCTGAAGGTTCGAGTTGCCAAACGTCAGCCTCGAAACCTTAATGACTTGGAGAGGATCTGCAAAGAGAGGGACAAAATCCCTCCTGAGATGTGTGCAAAGCTGGTGGCCAACTACAAGTTTTCTGCAGTGAATCTACTGCAAATATTTGTTCACCTAAAAATGAAAAAGAAAGACATTTAAAAGCGCTATATAAATAAAGGTGACTTGACTTGACATTTAAACGAGTTTGGAATGACTTGGGTGAGGCAATCTTCATTTTGGGTTAAATTATCCCTTTAAAATTATGAGTATCCCAGTACACTCTCAGAAAAAAAGGTACAAAAGCTGTCACTGGGACGGTATCTTTTCCAAGGGCACCTTTGTACCTTATTTACCCCTGAAGGGTGCATATTGGTACATACCTTAAATAAATATTAAAGGTAAATATTAGTACCTAAAGTGTACATATTAGCAGCTAAAAGGTAAAAAAAAGTGTAACTATTTGAAAAGGTACTGTCCCAGTGACAGCTTTTGTACCTTTTTTTCTGAGAATGTAGTTTTTCCATCAGTGTCCCTCAGTTTTCCCACTGCAGTGGCATTCATTGGGTTTTTTTTATGTTTTGTTTTCATGTGTATCATCAGCAAGAGCGATGGGCCCTTGATAAGAGCATTAGATCCTGTCTCGCGCCTCGGGCTCAGTTTTCTTAAGGTGTTGGTGTCCTTTGAATTCCCCGTCCTCTCCCTCTTCCATGTTTTGATTTCTACTTAAACTCTGATGTCTTTGCCCTCCCTCTGGGGCACCATTAGCTTGTATGCTAATAGGGCTATGCATATTCTATTAGTGCTGTCATTGCGGGATGGGGGACATATGTGGTAAGGGGCACTTTGGGGGCAATAAACCCAGCGTGGGGGCTCTGGCTGCTCTCGTACCATCAGTCATCTTCCTGTCTTGAATGCTGGTGACTTATAGACTTCCTTCCAGCCATGACTTGGCACAGTCTCTCAGTTTAATCACTGACTGCACTGCAATTGCTGCACTGCCATTTCAGAACATGAGCTCTGTGCCAAATCCTAGCGTGTTGCCTACACAGACAGCATTTCAAGGCATCAGATGTGCACTCACAAAACTAAGACTGATCTAAACAGTCAGTTCAGGGCTTTTGTATGTGCTTTGTTAAATATGGAGCTGTTTTACACAAGATGCCTTCAAAGGAGCTACCAAAGATGATCATAACCGATGTCCATCACATATGCAGAAAGTGTCTTAAAATTGTCTTATTTGTCTTCTTTTCACTAACATTTGGATATTGAAAGCGAACACAATGCTGTCTGTTCATACTGCTGCTAACTTTTTTTACTGCTGCTAATATGACGTTCGACATGCTGTATACACCCTTAGGCTGCTTCCCAGAATGCACTTCGACAAGTTCAGTATAATAACACCGAATTTATTTTTTTTAAATAATAATAATAATAATAATTCAGTTTAGAAAATACTACTAATATAGTATTATCAAACTGAAATGAATTCTACATAATATTTGTGAATCCAGTGTATTTTTATGCTTATTGCAATATTGAGTTGCAAAAACAAACTGTATATTTTTTCCCTGTCAAAACCAAGGTTAAACATTCATAAATAATAAAAATGTTATTATTAATAAAAATAATAATATAAAATATTTTAAAACTAATTCTGAACTTTTATAACAATTTCAGGGGAAAAAACGGTTTAAAATTTACCCTTCATCCACACTTTAGTATGATTAGTCATGGCAAATCTGTGCTTTATTGCCTTTTTTATTTTTGTAATACTGTCACTAAGTCAGTGATCAGACCATATAGTAGAAAAAAAACATTGTACTGTTTCATTGTACTGCACACTTCTGTAATATGGTATAAAGACACTTGGTTACAGAGATGAATTCTGAATTAAATAATAATAATAATAATAATAATAATTTATTTGTATAGCTCTTTTCATACATAAAATGCAACTCAAAGTGCTTCACAAGCATAAAACATATTAAAAACAACAAACAAGTACACACAAAAAAGTATAAGCAAATATAAACAAGTACATTAAAAAGAAGTCATATAAAAACAAGGAAAAATACACACACTTCACACACTATTATGCTCATAAGCAGTGCTGGGGGTAACGCATTACAAGTAACGCGAGTTACGTAATAATATTACTTTTTTTCAAGTAACTAGTAAAGTAACGCATTATTTTTTAATTTACAAGAAAATATCTGAGTTACTTTTTTCCCATTTGTGACTCTGGACCACAAAACCAGTCTTAAGTGTCATTTTTTTTTAATTGAGATTTATACATCATCTGAAAGCTATAAATAATGGAAAATGAACAAATAAGCTTTCCATTGATGTATGGTTTGTTATGATCGGACAATATTTGGCTGAGATACAACTATTTGAAAATCTGGAATCTGAGGGTGCAAAAAAAAATCTAAATATTGAGAAAAGTTATTAGCAATGCATATTACTAATCAAAAATAAAGTTTTGATATTTGAAGTCTTTCTTGTAAAGAAATTTACAAAATATCTTCATGGAACATGATCTTTACTTAATATCCTAATGATTTTTGGCATTAAAGAAAAATGGATAATTTTGACCCATACAATGTATTTTTGGCTATTGCTACAAATATACCCGTGCTACTTATGACTGGTTTTGTGCTCCAGGGTCACATTTATTGACTGACAGTGCGCTGTGTGAAAATGCTGTTACTGTAGTTCTAGACTAAATGTGAATGTGCATTAATTCATCCCACTCGCAAAAAACAGATTTAGTATTCATCAAAATCAATTAAAACAGTGAAATGCAAACTCAGAATATGACGCAAACCTGCAATAATTAAATATGTTAGACAACACAAATGTATCTAATCCCATTTTATTAACCAATGTCTTTGCTGCTGACCTTTGATGATCCAGTTCAATCATACTAATAAGCAAAAATGACTTTAGATAAACTAACAATTGTACTTCATTGTTTTTTTTATTGCTGAAGAGTGTTGAACCTTCATCTCCTGCGTTCTACTGTACAGACGTGAATTTACTTTTTCTTCAGCCTGAGGTTTATTCATTACACTTGTTGGTGTGAAAGGGCTTTTACATTTGCTATAATTAGAACTTATTGTTTTAAAAACAATCAAGCCCTGCTCATATTTAAAAAGTAACGCAAAAGTAACGTAACGCATTACTTTCCATAAAAAGTAACTAAGTAACGTAATTAGTTACTTTTTTAGGGAGTAACGCAATATTGTAATGCATTACTTTTAAAAGTAACTTTCCCCAACACTGCTCATAAGCAAAAAAAAATAAAAGAGACTGTCATCGATCTCCAGGCCCGTAGCATGAGAGATAACCTGGTGTTTTCAGGCATTCCCGGAATCTGCCGAAGAGGACCCAGAAGCTACGGTAAAAAACTTTATCAAGACATACCTGAAGCTTCCGGAAGACACCGTGGAAAACATCTGCTTCGAAAGAGTCCATCGGATGGGAGCGAAGAAACCTGGAGCCCCGAGGCCTCGTCCAATTGTGGCCAAATTCGGATACTTCAAGCAGAAAGAGCAGGTGAAGAGTCGCGGCAGGGAGCTGAAAGGAACAGACTTCGGCGTAAACGACCAGTTCCCCAAAGAAATCCTGGAGCGACGCAAACTTCTGTTCCCAATCCGACGCAGTCTCATCCAAAAGGGCTCCCGAGCTGTCATCGCCGTGGACCGCTCTACGTGGACGGACAGCTCTACCGCAACCTCCGTACCACTCCGTGGTTATATTAACACCACTCCAGATAAGAATCCGTTATATTTATCTTTTCTTTTTTTCTCTCTTTCCTCGCTTGTTCTTCCATTTACCGCTAAATATTTGTCATTTCGATAATTTAATACGATATCATAACAAACACGTACAGTCAGTCTCCGCAGCGTTTAAATGATTTTGCAATGTTTTCGTTTCTGTCAAGTTTTTACTTTCATCCCTCTATGCTTGCTTCTTTGTATGTCTTTCTTACTTCCAACTCCTTTCACGGCACCGATCACCTGCTTTACTACACATATAAACAAAACACACTATATTACACATCTGCTTGGCACGACCATGTACATATACACTCAGCGTTAAAGCAAGCACTCAGACCTTACAGCGCACACAGACATGAAGGACATACTCGCATACAAGCGCGTACACGCCCGCTCATATCTTATTCATTTGAGCATCACACGCAGCGAGCAGCATTAGCTACACACACACATCTATGGGTGCATTAAGGTTTGTCACATGGAATGTGAATGGAGCTGGCTCCAAGGAAAAAAAGTTAAAAATATTTAGCCAGCTTAAAAAACTACAAGCAGACGTTGTATTATTACAAGAGACTCATAGACCTGCCACAGCTACAGATCAACTTAAAACAACTGAGTTTCCTAATGTGTTCTCAGCCTGCTATAACTCTAGGCAAAGGGGGGTAGCAATTTTAATACATAAAAATGTTAATTTCACAGTACTCAACACAGTTATAGATCCAGAAGGTAGATTTCTAATCATTAAATTATCTATATTTGACAAAAAGTTATGTATTGTTAGTATATATGGTCCAAATGTTGATGACCCCTCTTTCTTTCATGTTTTTTTTACCGCACTTTCTGAACAACTAGATTGTGCACTTATAATTGGGGAGACCTCTAACAATTTGGACTAAATAAAGAAATGGACAGGCTAAGTACAGCTGGAACTCAGCGCAATTGGGAATCCACAAATATAGTTAAACAGTACATGAGCGACTATGGACTTTGCGATGCATGGCGTTCTCTCCACACCAACAGTAGGGAATTTACTTTCTTCTCACATGTCCATCACTCTTACTCTCGTCTGGATTATTTCCTAGTCAGCAGCTCACTGCTGAGTGACATTTCAGACACAGAGATACACACTATAGCTGTCAGCGATCATGCTGCTGTTTCTTTAACTCTAGTAAATAAGAAGACCACTCCACCAAGTAATAACTGGAGATTCAATACATCATTGCTTAAAGACGACGATTTTATTAAATATTTTAAAGAAGAGTGGGCTTTATATTTAGACTATAATGACCTGCCTGGAACATCAGCATCTGTTCTCTGGGAAGCAGGCAAAGCTGTGATGAGAGGTAGAATAATCTCATTCTCATCGCATAAAAAAGAAAAGAGAAAATAAATGTATTCAGGAATTAGAAGAAACCATAAAAACTTTAGAAGAATCCTACGTATCCTCCCAGGAACAGGAAATGCTGAAAAAAATATGTAAAGCAAAACTAGAATTAAATGAAATTATTAAAAAAAAACTAAATTCTTAGCACAAAGACTTCGCTGGCAAGAATTTGAATATGGTAACAAATCAGGTCAATTCTTAGCGAACCAGTTAAAAATAAATAAAGAAAAAACAACGATATGTGCTGTTAAAGATTTAACTGGGGATACAGTATATGACCCTGAAAGAATAAAACAACACTTTCAGAGATTTTTACGAATCTTTATATTCTCCACAGATAAACCCATCTAAAGACGAAGTTGACCAATTTCTTGACAATATAACTCTTCCGAAATTAACAGACAATCAAGCGATGGCATTGGATTCTCCACTGACATCAGATGAACTTCAGGAAGCTTTGAACAGTATGCCCAATAAAAAGGCTCCAGGTCCAGATGGCTTTCCAGCAGAATTCTATAAAGAATTCTGGGCTATTCTGGCACCAACATTCTACAGAATGTTGCAGGAAACCAAAGAAAATGGCAGACTTCCACCAAATATGAATTCTGCCAACATTAGTCTCTTACTAAAACCAGGCAAAGACCCTGTATTGCCTACTAGCTATCGTCCAATATCCCCTTATTAATGTGGACACTAAAATAATCTGCAAAGCTATCTCAAAAAGAATAGAGAAGATAACCCCTCTCATAATTCATTACGACCAAACTGGTTTCATAAAAGGCAGGCACTCCTCAACAAATACTCGTAGGTTACTTAACTTGATAGACTATTCATGCAATAGAAACCTTCAAATTACAATATTGTCTCTAGATGCAGAAAAAGCTTTTGATAGGGTTAACTGGAATTTTCTATTTGCAACTTTACACAAATTTGGTTTTGGAAACTCTTTCATAAACTGGTTAAAAATATTATATAACTCTCCAACAGCATGTGTCAGGACAAATGCCCAAACGTCCTCTAGCTTCTGTCTTAAGAGGGGCACCAGGCAGGGATGCCCCCTCTCCCCCTCACTGTTTGCAATTTTTATATGAACCATTAGCAGCAGCAATTAGACAGGCAACAGTGATTAAAGGCATTAAATGCAAGAATGTAGAACATAAAGTTAGTCTTTACGCACGAGATGATGTGTTACTTTTTCTTCAACATTCACAAACCACTCTCTCTGAGGTAATTACATTAATAAACTCTTTCTCAAGAGTCTCAGATTATTCAATAAACTGGTTAAAATCAACAGTTCTTCCAATTAATTGTTCCTTCCAGAATTCTTCCACTCCATTGCAATCTGGAAATATTAAATATTTAGGTATTAATGTTTCTCCTAAGCTGACAGATTTGATTAAATTAAACCACATCCCACTTTTAAAGAAGGTAGAAGATGATCTAACCAGATGGAGGTCTCTACCCATATCACTCATGGGAAGAGTCACCTCAATAAAAATGATGGTTTTGCCAAGAATTAATTATTTATTTGCAATGATCCCGAGTAAACCACCACCTGACTGGTTTAGATCTTTGGACTCCTCTATCTCTAAATTCCTTTGGAAAGGTAAACCCCCGCGTATTAGCTTAAAAACGCTGCAAAAGACCAAGGATAAAGGAGGACTAGATCTACCTAACTTTTACCACTATTTCTTAGCCAATAGGCTTCAACACATTTCAGGGTGGTTAAAACACACCCTCTTAGATGAGCCTTGGCTAGATGTAGAACAGGCATTATGCAATAATATAGAGATTTCGGATCTGCCATTCATTAGCTCGATCAGTAAACGACACGTATGCTTTAAAAGCATCAGTATCAGCTCTTCTCTGACAGCATGGTGGGAGTTTTCTAAAAATGACGGAGTCTTCACTAATCCCATGCAAACGTACCCCTATCTGGAACAATCCTGACATATTGCTAAACAACAATATGATAAACTTCACAGATTGGAGTTGTAAAGGTATTAAATACCTGGAACATATATTCAAAGGGACAGACTTTATTCCCTTTGACAAATTAATTAAACAATATGGGATTAATAAGAACAGATTTTTAGAATATCAACAAATTAAATCTATTGTAAAAAGGAAATTTAAGTCTAATCATATCAATTTACAAATACCACCAAGTGTGTCAGATTTTCTTAATCTCAAAACCCCCAAATTAATGTCTAAAATATACAGGGCACTTTCCAATATAGATGAATCAGTATCACTTCCTATTGCAAAATGGGAAGCAGATCTATCAGTAAGCTGGGACCATAATTTCTGGTCTCAGATATGTTTAAAAACCTTTGAACTGATTAGAAATCCTGGATTACAATTAATACAATACAAAATTCTGCATAGAGTGCACTACACAGGTCATCGGATGTTCAGGATGGGTTTTACAGCTTCTAACAACTGCTCACACTGTAAAGGCAATACACCTGACAATTACATCCACGCTCTATGGTTCTGTCCACCTGTTCAGAGGTACTGGTACAGGATTTGTGAAGACTTATCAAAGTGTCTTAAATGCTCTATTCCAGCCTCTCCTTTAGTCTGCTTGTTGGGCGACCTAGATGGTGTCACTACAGAAGATAACACAATCCACATGGCTTTCACTGCCCTATGCATTGCTAAGAAGACTGTCCTCCATGAACTGGAAAAATAAAAAAATAATCTTAATATCAACCAATATAGAGATTATTTGTGGGATTATATTAGCCTTGAAACAGCTTCTGCTGACACATTAGATCAATCTCTCTGGGCTCCTTTGATCAGCTCCATCACCTAGTGTGGGTGGGGGGGTCCCGATTCTGTCCGGCTGTGGTTTTTGTTGTTGGCGTGGGGTGGCAATATGGGCCTGGGGCATCTGGGGGTTCCCTGGGGATGGGTTTCTTGGGGGGTTTGGCGCTGGGGCTGCGGCCTTGGCCTGGATGGGGTATTGGTGACTCTTAGATGCTGTTTCTCTGGCGGCGGCATGCGGCGCTGCTGGGGATGCCTGTGCCGGCGGACGTAGGTTGCCAGCCTGGCGGCCGCACTGTTCCGGGGTTGGTCCGGGGGGGTTTGGGGATCTGGGGACGCTCTGCCTCCGGCTTGGGGTCACGGCTGGGCCTGGGGGGCTTGGGTCCTGGTTGGTGTGCCGCCGGGAGCATGGGTTGGTGCATGCGCTTGGGCCCGGCTCTGGTGTGGGGGTCTTCGATGCATCGGTGCCTCCGCGGGGGGGGGGGTCCAATAGAGGCGGGGTATACGGGCTTTACCTGGGTGTCTTATTGTCTTATGTAGTTTGGGAAGTGACTGGATGATGGGGTGGGGTAGTTTTTCCTCTGCTGTGGGGTCTGGTGGGCCGCCCCGGGCTGCCATGGGCCCTGGTCTGGATGGGCCTGGGCCCCCCGCCCTGGGCAGATTTGGGGTAACGGGGGTGCCTATGGGGGTCAGCGGGGGAGCTGGCTCCAGAGGGGGGGGTATTTTGCCCCCTCTGATGTTTTCCTCCCCATCCCTAAGGCTTCACTTCTCCCGCTCCATCACACCAACACATAGGTAGGGTTTTGAGGTGCGGGTGAGTCGCTGGGATGCGGGGGAGGTGGTACTCCTCTGTCTCCTCGTGGCCGCCTGCATCTCAATTACACATTACAGCTTAGACATTCTCATTACTTACTGTCACATGACACATACATATAGGGCCTTGGGGGTGGGCACACTGAATGGCATCCGGAGGGCGGTCTGTTCATTCAGCCTTCCCTCTGGTGCCAGTGCCCACTTCTCAATTTTAAGTTGCACATAGACATTGAGGGCTCTAGGGAGGGGACGAGCTGACACAAGCTTGTGGAGGGTGCCCCTCCCCTGTTTTAAAGCACCCCTGTTTTAAAGCACCTTAGAACAACACACACCAACACTACATTTGAGCGGGTGGGGTGAAGCATGGGGTCGTTTTTTTTTTTTTTTTTTTTTTTCACACCCCTGTTCTCTGTTCTCTGTCTGGGGCCGGGGGCTGTGAGGATGAGCTGGCCGCCCGGTCGGGGTCTGGGCTGTTGATTTTCTCTGCTGCTGCGGGGACCGGGGTGGTCTTCCTGTCCCCACGCCGGAGCGAAGGGGGTTCAGCTCCGGGATCGGGCGCTGGCTACCCCTCTGGGGGTGGTGGTGCCTGGATCTAGGAGTATAGAGTGCATATGGGGAGTGTGAGTGTGGGTACTGTGTCCATTTTTGTGTGTCTACATGTGGGGCGAAGGTGTGAATATTTGTTTGCGTGCATGAGGGTGGGAACATATGCTTGTGTATATGTGTGCTTGTCGTCTACGTCTATGTGTCAGGTCGGGCCTTAGACTCCGCCTCACTCATCATCTTAGTCGACCCCCACCCCACCACCATGCCCTGCTGGTGGAGGATGCCGCCGGTGCGTTGGTGATTTCTCGCGCCGGGGCAGGATGCTCGGGCGAGCGCCGGCCCGCTCTCGGCGGTCGATTGGCGGGGCCTGGCCCTACTGGCCTTGCTGGGCCCCGTTTGTGGGGTGGGGGGCCTTTGGGTCTCCGGGCCCAGGGCCTGGTCCGCCCTGGTGTGGTCGGCTGCCGGTGGAGCCTGCGGGCTTGCCGCCACGGCACCCTGGGGCGCCTACACTGTGGCTGTCGGAGGTCCCGCCTTCGGGCTCTCCTCTGCCCTTTTTTGGGTGGAGGCCGCGGTTGTCCCTGCGGTGGTTCTCCTGGGGGTCTCGTGCCCTGGGGGGCCTCCGGATGTTTGGGGCCCGGGTCTGTTCCGTGCCTGCTTCATGCCTTGCGGGATGGGGCTGTTGTTCCCCACACACACTATTAAACATTTACATGGAGGAACCTTATGAACACAAGCGCGCTCACACACACAGGTGTACACTCAAGCATTCACATTGGTGTAAAAACAGGTGCTCACAGACACACATTGTCTTGATCTGCTGTTGCTTCAAAACTTATTTTGTAATATTAGTTATGTGTGCTGCTCAATAACATTTAACATTTAGAATTTATTGTGATTTATACAGATGTTGGTTGTTGCTGCAGTCTCTTTGATGTTGTGTCTTCGGTTGTTTTCTCTTTTTGTCAGCAGGTATTGAAGCAAATTGTCTGTTTTTTTTTGTTTTTGTTTTTTCTCCCTCTCTCTCTCTATCCCCCATTCTCCTTTTTTCTCCCTCTCTCTCTCTATCCCCCATTCTCCTTTTTTCTCTCTCTCTCTTCCCCTTCTTTGTTGACTTTCCCCACAACCTTTTTTTTTTTTTTTTTTTTTTCCTATCTTCTTTCTTCTTTCTCTCTCTTGTTTTCTCTGTCCCCTGGTCTTGTCTGTCACAGTGTGGTTAAGTAAAAGGGTATATAAAATTTAATTAATTAATTAATATTAAAAAAATAAATAAATAAATAAATAAATAAATAAATATATTTAATTAAAAAAAAAGAAAAAAAAAGGCTGTGAATGATGATAGTATAGCCATGCATATGTACTGTCATGTGTTATCTGTGCTACTGACAGGCCAAAAAAAAAAAAAAAAAAAAAAAAAAAAAAAAAAAAAGTTGTATTGTGTGCTGGAGCCTATATGTGCTGGGATTAATGTTTTACATGGACGAGCAGTGGAATGCTAACACTTTCCAAAAGATACTTGGATAAACTGTAAATGAACCCCTTGTCCATTAAATAATATCCATATGAACCAGTGCAGAACACATATTGTTGACAGTGTCATGACGGCTCCTCTGTGGTTCCTGTCTCAGGATGTGGGACGGATTGGGACGGGATCCGCTGCTGGTGGACAGCCAATACTGGACAACTCATTAATGTGTCCTGTTCAGACGTCTTCCAGCACATCTCCAACACTCAAGGTTTTATATACAGGAACTGCACGTCTAACGGCTGGAGTGACCAATATCCGCCATACGAGGAAGCCTGTGCATTTGAAGATGATTCAGAATCTGGGACTGTGACAACTTACTTGTCAACCTTGAAACAGCTGTACACTGCTGGATATGCAACATCACTTACATCGCTTATTACTGCTGTTATAATATTCACATGCTTCAGGAAGTTCCACTGCACCAGAAACTACATACACATCAATCTGTTTGTTTCCTTCATCTTGCGTGCAAGCGCAGTCTTCATCAAAGACGCCGTTCTGTTCTCAGATGAAACTCAGGATCACTGTTTAATGTCTACGGTGGCGTGCAAAACTGCTGTAACGTTCTTCCAGTTCTGCATCCTCACTAATTACTTCTGGCTGCTGGTGGAAGGCTTGTACCTGCAGACGCTCCTCGCCCTCACCTTCGTCTCGCAGAGGAAGTACTTCTGGTGGTACATTCTAATAGGATGGGGTGTCCCATCAGTCGTGCTGATCGTGTGGGTGTTGACCAGACAGTTCTATGATAACAGAGGATGTTGGGACGACACAGATAATATGAACATCTGGTGGATCATTAAAGGACCGATCACAGCATCCCTGTTTGCTAATATCATCATCTTCCTAAATGTGATTCGGATCTTGGTTCAGAAATTAAAAAGTCCTGGGGTTGGAGGCAATGACACGGGTCACTTCATGAGACTGGCCAAGTCCACCTTGTTTCTGATTCCTCTGTTTGGGATGCACTACACTCTGTTTGCCTTCCTGCCAGAAAACACAGGAGAAATAGTTCGCTTTTACATCGAACTCGGTCTGGGCTCTTTCCAGGGCTTTGTGGTGGCACTGCTTTACTGTTTTCTCAATGGAGATGTACAGACTGAGTTAAAGCGCAGGTTATGGACGTGGCAGACCCAGACTCATCTGAGCCCCAGTAAAAAGCATCGGGTCACTGTTACTCAGATCATGATGCATGACTCCACTCATTCACAGACTGCTGTCTGCAACAGCTACATCACGTCTGTGTGAACACACCTGGATGATGCAGGTTGAAAGGCTTGCAGAAGACTTCAGGAGCTTCACTTCCAGCTCTGGAGTGTGGAAGACGTTCAAAGAAGAGGAAATGGGTCATTGTACGGCATTATCAAGGTCATGCTGTAAATACCTCAGAGTTATGGATTTGACAGATGTCATTTGAGTTCAGTTAGCATGTGCAGATTTGCAGGTTGCAGAACTACAAGCAGATTGTAACACAGCCAGTGTAAGTGTGTGGAGGTTTGATTAAAGTACAGATTTGATTGGCAAAAAAAAAAAAAAAAAAAAAAAAAAAAAAAAAAAAAAAAAAAAAAAAAAAAAAAAAAAAAAAAAAAAAAACCTGCAATAATTAAATATGTTAGACAACACAAATGTATCTAATCCCATTTTATTAACCAATGTCTTTGCTGCTGACCTTTGATCCAGTTCAATCATACTAATAAGCAAAAATGACTTTAGATAAACTAACAATTGTACTTCATTGTTTTTTTTATTGCTGAAGAGTGTTGAACCTTCATCTCCTGCGTTCTACTGTACAGACGTGAATTTACTTTTTCTTCAGCCTGAGGTTTATTCATTACACTTTTTGGTGTGAAAGGGCTTTTACATTTGCTATAATTAGAACTTATTGTTTTAAAAACAATCAAGCCCTGCTCATATTTAAAAAGTAACGCAAAAGTAACGTAACGCATTACTTTCCATAAAAAGTAACTAAGTAACGTAATTAGTTACTTTTTTAGGGAGTAACGCAATATTGTAATGCATTACTTTTAAAAGTAACTTTCCCCAACACTGCTCATAAGCAACTTTAAAGAGGTATGTCTTAACATTGACATCCACATTTTTGGAGCATATTGACTAAAAGAGGTACCGCCAGATCGCTTGAGATTTACTGTGTAATATGCTAAAAGTCCAGCACTAGAGGTTCTTAACATTCGATTAGGATATATCTTGACAAACAATCAGAAATGTAAGAAGGTGTCAGGTTATGCAATGCTTTATAAACTAATATAAGAATCTTAAAATCAATCCTTTGGTGCACTGGTAACCAATGTAATTACATTAAAACCGGTGTAATATGTTCTCGTTTCTTCAATTTCATTAATACTCTAGCTTCTGCATTTTGTATCAATTGCAGCTTAACTATAGAACCCTTAGGTAAACCAGTATACACAGCATTACAGTAATTAAGTCGAGAGAAGATAAATGCATGAATTAGTTTCTTAGCAACATTAAAAGATAAAATAGGAGGAATCCTGGCAATGTTTCTCAAGTGATAGAAACATGTTTTTGTAACTTGATTAATATGAGACTTAAAACTCAGATCACAGTCCAAAATGACACCCAGGTTCTTTACCTCTTTCTTAGATTGTAAAGCTAAGGAACCTGATTCAGCTTCAATCAAATGTATGTAAATGTTGCAAAATGTCAGTTTTGGCAATATCTAGGCTAATCAAAACCAAAGATCAACATTTTCACAAAACTATTGCATGCATTTAGTGGTAGTGAGGAAAAGTTAACATGACAGAAACAGAAAAAAAATCAGTGAAGTATAAATGCTTTAATGCGTGTTGTTACTACAACAACAGTCACAAGACAATACATTTCAGATGTCTATGGTTAAAACAGGCTGCAGAATTGTTTTTATGTTGTTTTTAAGTTTCTTTTGCATAACTATGTATTACTTTTCAGAACAGTTTAAGGCTGGAAGTTCTGAGTGAAACATGATATTCCACAAGAAAAGATGTAGAGTATTGTACGTCATTACATCATAAATGTTTCACCAGTGTCCGAGTCTTATATTTACTGTATATGGACTTTGATGCCACAACTCTTCATAGTGAAGTGTTCTGTGCAATGTTGTTGTTGAAAAATAAGAGGACTTAGAAAGAAATCTGCAAAAAAATATTTTTCAAAGTTGTAAAATACTTGTGTTACTTGCCATTTCTTTGCAATTATTTGTGAAATTTACTAGCAGAGTTCTGAGTGAAAATTGTTTCATTACCAATTTTATTTTATTTTCTCCGTTTGGTGCACCAATGAATTATGTACAACAAAACCAGCAATGTTTAGGTAAACAGGGTCTTTTAAATGTTATGTTGACCTTAATGCTGTTTTGTATTTTAATCTGCTCACCAACAAGACTACATAGATGTCTTTGTTTAGTAAAAATCATAAATAATTTGTATAACTGAATTATAACCAATGTTTTACGAACAGCTGTAGGGGGATCACGTGACCCTTCGACGGCGATGCAAGCTTAGTCTTTCGCTCTGCTCACTTTGCCACATATTGTATAATCCTGTCAGTAAATTTTAAAAACCACTCTGCATTGGACCCATCATGAGTGCTTCAGCAGACAAAGGCGATCGGAAAAGAGAGATTGAGCAATCGCCAATGAAGAAAAAATTCAAAGATTCCACCATCTCCAGAGAGGACCTCGACGATGCTATTGCTAACAGCATTAAGCTAGCACTTAAAGAGCAGCAAAGCACTTTGA
The DNA here is from genome assembly GCA_027422415.1 of Schizothorax lantsangensis. Lineage (NCBI taxonomy): Eukaryota > Metazoa > Chordata > Actinopteri > Cypriniformes > Cyprinidae > Schizothorax > Schizothorax lantsangensis. Next base: position 27,976,847 of record CM049851.1, read on the forward strand.
AGTCGGGTGTGGCTTCGGCGGTGAGAGATGCGGTGGACTCTGTGCTGATTCCAGCATTGCGCGAACTGCGTGAGGACATACAAGCGACCAACAAGTCTGTTAAAAATCTAAGAGAGGAGCTTGAGGCGATAGCTACCACGGCAGCAGACACGTGACCGGGTTGATTCTGTTCAAGCAGCTGTGCGTGAGGATAGGAGGGCAGTCACGGACTTAAGAAATCAGCTGGAGCGACTCACCGAGAAGATGACGGATATGGAGGATAGGAGCAGGAGGAACAACGTACGACTGGTGGGGTTACCAGAGGGGGCGGAGGGTTCCAACGCGGCTGGTTTCCTCAGAGTTAATCTTTCCAAGTGGATTCCTTCGCTGAAAGGCCGTGACATTGAGATTGACCGGGTGCATCGCATGTATGACGGAGGGAGGGGCTCCGATCGGCCGCGCACTCTCATCTTCCGTGTACTAAGATGGCATGACAGATCGGAGATCCTGAAAGGTGCTCGGCAGGCTTATCCGGTGAAATGCGCACAGGACAATGTCACACTACTATTTTTTTCTTGACTTTAGTCCAGCCACAACGATCAGGAGAAAGGCATTTAATCCGGTTTTGAAGAAGATGACAGCGTTTGGTCTCCAGCCCTTCCTCATCTATCCGGCGGTAATTAAACTACGACACAAAGGGGAGCAGAAAAGTTTCGACTCTCCTCAGAAAGCGGAGGATTTTATCAGCTCCCTGTCTCAGCAGAAGACGTATGCCGCGGCTCTACGGGAAGGCAATGGGAAAACAGCGGCCACTATCTCTCCGGCCCGACGGGAGGGACTTGATGGCCAGGATGGAGACGGTCCTAGCTGCCCAAGAAGGGATGAGGGCAGGATGGACATGGACGCTTGCTAAACCTGTTTTTTGCTTTTTCTTCTCTCCTCTCTCCTACTGGGATATTGTCCTTATCTATCCGGTACAACGATCTCTTTGCTGGTAAGACTGACACCCCTTTTTTCTTTTTTGGAGGGGACTAATGGAGAGTAGGTTTCATTAAAAAAAAATTATTTTGGGCTGTGTGAGCCTTTCGGGAGACATGTCTTGCGTTGGAGTGGATCGGTCACGAACCATCACTATTTTGTGTTGCTCAATCAGACCTATGTTCTCGGTAATGTGCGGTCTGAGTTTTTTCTTGTTTATGGTTGTCAGTTGTTCATGTTTTTGTTTTGTTTTTATTTTTTACAACAGACATTTATACTTTTATTTATTTTACCCTATTTCTAAAAGGATTATTCATCTAGGAGGTTTGGTATCTAAAATGCACATCAGCGTTTACATGTTATTTACAGAATGGAAGTGCTTCTGCTTTTTTTCATTTATTGAATACAATCTTGGGATTATGAATATTCAATGCATACTCTAAATATTTTATCACTGAATGTGAATGGTTTAAATTCTGCTGTCAAACAAACCCGTGTGTTAGAATATTTACACCGTAAATCTATTTCCTGTGCCCTAATTCAAGAGACACATTTAAAGCAATCTGATGTGGCCCGTTTTCAGAATAAGTATTATAAGTTAGCAGCCTTTTCCTGCGCTCTTAATAAAACTAAGGGGGTGCTTATCCTTGTTAACAGGAAGTTAAATTTAACAATTGAACACCTTGGTAGTGATGAGAAGGGTAGATTTGTTTTTATCCGATGCAAAATATATAATAATAGGACCAAACCGGCTTCATCAAGGGGCGCAATGCATCTGACAATGTGTCGACTCCTTCATATTCTTGACTTTGCGGACTACCACCCGACCCCTTGTGCGGTTTTCTCACTGGATGCAGAACAAGCCTTTGACAGGCTAGAGTGGAATTATATGTGGGCAGTTCTGCAATGTTTCAGCTTCGGTGAACACTTCATTTCTATGATTAAGACATTATACCACTCACCTGCAGCATCAGTCATAACTGGTAATATTATTTCCCCCCCCATTCCCTTTACAGCGGGGAACGAGGCAGGGATGTCCGCTTTCCCCCTTATTGTTTTGTCTATCTCTTGAACCCTTAGCACAAGCCATTAGGAAATCTGAAGTATCGATTAAGATTCATGATCATAATCATAGTATTTCATTATATGCTGGTGATATTATTCTATATTTAGACCACTTTGATGTTTAAGTCTCTAGTATAATTAAGGAATTTGATAATTTTAGTAGCTTATCAGGATATAAAATAAATTGGAGCAAATCTGCTTTAATGCCAATTAACAATGTTAAGGTTAATTCTTCTATTCCCTCATGTATCCTTATTAAGGAATCTTTAATCTATTTGGGCATTACCATATATAAAAACATTCATAAGAAGTTAAGGTCAAAAATGACATTCAAAGATGGAAGAATCTTAAAGTCTCTCTCCAAGGAAGAATCTCCACTGTTAAGATGAATTTGTTACCTCGATTTAATTTTTTTTCTCTATGCTACCACTTTCTCCCCCTCCAGGTTACTTTAAGGAGATCAACTCCATAATTTCTAAGTTTATCTGGAATGATAAATGCCCCAGAATTAAACTTACCACATTACAACATACTAATAATGCAGGAGGACTGGCTGTACCAAATTTTGAACTGTATTATTGGTCGTTCCAGCTTAAGGCTCTTCATAATTGGGTTGATCCTCAATCTACAGTTTCATGGAGTGTGATTGAAGCTGACAAGGTTAAACCAAATAGACTTCAAGATATTTTATTTACTGGCACAGGGAAAAAAAGGGGATAATTATAAATTTGGTCCGGTTGTGGCTAACTCTATTAAAATCTGGAAAACGGTTGAACGTCGGATAGGTGGACCCTTCAAATTTTGTAACAGTACACCTTTATGGCACAATTTTAATTTTGTATGCGGAAATCGTCCATTTGTCTAACCCTCTTGGTCTTCTTTAGGTGTAAACATGTGCGGTGATATATATGATAACCAGGGCCTCTGTTCATTTCAGACATTAAGAACCAAATTTTGTCTACCAGCATCCGCATATTTTGTCTTTCTTCAATTGCGTTCTGCTCTCAAAGCGTATGGCGTTCCGTGGGCATCTTCCATTTCCTCTCATCCTATGCGGGACTGGATTGCACCATCTGCTGGTCGGCCATCTGTTTCCTTAATATATAATAAGATTATTGATTGCATTACAAAACCTCTTTCTATTAAAACTATTTGGAATAGGGAATTATCTGACCTTAATTTATCTGTCGACTGGGAGAGAGTGTGGTCTAATCTCAGCCTAACATCTAAAAATCTGGCTCATCGTCTTATTCACTTCAAAGTCATTCATAGAGCATACATAACTCCTTACAAAAGATTCAAAATGAAACTACAACAAAATTTAACTGCCATATATGTAATACTGCTTCATCAGGCACTTTTCTTCATATGTTTTGGGAATGTCCTATCGTCATTAGTCTATGGACACATGTAAACCTGGTTTTGTCATCCTTACTGCGAATTGATTGGTCTGTTAACCAAAGTTTGTGTCTTCTTAATGATGATTCTGGTCTCTGTATAAGTTCAATGCAAAAGAGAATGTTGTTTGCTGGTTTTACAGCTGCAAAGAAGACAATAATACAGAACTGGTTTACACCGCACATGTGTGGAAAAACATATTGGATCCGTAGCCTCCTGCAAATAGTGACTTGTGAATGTACAATGGCGCGAGTCGGTGGGGCCAGGCCTTCGACCATTGATGCTTGGCAGTGTTTTTTGTCTGATATACGTGATTGTATGGAGGAGTGACTTTTGTGTTTTTGTTGTCCTTCCCTCTCTCCCTCACTTTTGACTGGACTTTGAGATGTTGAGTATGTGTCTGTTGTTTTGTTTTGTTATATTTTGGATGCTGAGATGTGTTATGTGTGAAAAAATAAAAAAAATGTTGATAACAAAAAAAAAGAACAGCTGTAAATGCTCTAAAGCTGCTATCTGTCTGCACGTTCAGCAGTCTCTCCCTCCCGTCTGCATCTAACCGATAAAGTGCTGCTCAAAATTGGAAAAACATGTCGGATATAAAGTCTGCTTGCACATATAAGAAGCTGAATTAAACCAGAACTGAGCTGAAGTGGCAATTTAGCCAGAGAACGCAATCTGTGTTTTCCTCTGCCGTGGTTCTTTTCTATCATGAATCACTTTAAGTACTTTAGACAAAACAAAAGTTTAGAGATGATGTCGCGATACGACTGATTTGTTTGCGTCGGTTCTTGATGATGTGCAGAGGTCATTGTTATGGCCTGTTAAGAATGTTTGCACTGCTTTCGTTTTTCATTTTCATCTGGCTGTTTCAGTGACATCCTAAATAATGAATAAATCATGGTTTAGATAAAACAAGCACTGAATTATATGCCACAAAGAGACAGAAAGCTAAAAAAAAATATGTTTCTACCTAAAACAGATGAAGCTTTTATGGAAATGTGGAAACAATTAGTTTTAGGGTCCTCTTTTAGAGTAATTCCCAAATGAAATGCGCAGGCCCTGTATTTATGAAGCCCATTGCAGAGGACTCTAATGAGGCTATTAAGGAAAGGGTTGGCCGACTTTGATCTAAATGTGGTGATTTTTAAAAAACCATCTCATCATGATAGATACTCATAACTCAGAGGCCTTAATTGTGCTTAATTTGTTTGGAATAGGAATGTGCTTTCAATTAGACTGTGCATTCTGCCCACATGTTTAAAGGAGCCTGTCAGGGAAAATTAAGAACTAGTTTGCTTTGGAAGTGACTGCTTTTTATCACGTTTAAGAGAGTCTCGAACAGAAGGCAAAGGATAATTAGGCTCTAAACAGAGGCCTGGGCGAGGAATGAGGAAGAGATGGGGATGGAATGAGAGGGCAAATTAAAAATGTATGTGCTCCGGTGGCAGCCTATAGATCCAGAGGCTAACGTTATTGCTGCGACTGCTTTTAACTGGTCACGCCGTTTTGCCCGCTTAAGAGCTAGAAGAGACTGTAATTCCACCGCGATGTGCTGTATCAAACTCTGCGGGAGCAGAGAAACACACAGTTTACACAGAAAGCACAGGTTGAGCTCTTTTTGACGTCATGTAGATGCGACACAAGCAACATTTTGAAAAGTCTGAATTTATTTGCATTACAAACTATCAAGATGTCACTTGTTTTGCAGAAATGTAACACAAGCAAGCACATTCTTTATGTAAAACATTTCAACATTTAGGTTCTACATGATATACTGTTCAAAATGAAGATAAAAGTACAGTTTATTGTTGTCAAATGTAAGTGCAACATGTTAGCTCATGTGAGGAATTACACGTGTGATTCCTCTGATGCGCCTGCGTGAATCCATTCACTAAAAATCATAGTCATAAAAAATTGGGTAACACTTTATTTTAAGGTGTCCTTGTTACACAGGTTACATGCACTTACTATTATAATAACAATAAATTATGCATAATTACATGCAAGTAACCCTAAACCAAACCCTAATCCTAACCCTAACCATATAGCAAGTACTTGTAGGTAATTAATATTACTCAGTATTTAAATTAATAATTACACTGTAACAATGACACCTTTAAATAAAGTGTAACCAACAATTGTTCTGAGAAAAGGTCCTTTTGTATTTGTTTGCAGATGCCCTTTGGTTTTGTCATCTAATGCAACAACATTTTAAGTGCACCTTAAATGTCCTTTGTCAAATGTACTTTTGGTACAAAGAGTCACAATAGTTGTGCATATAAGTTTGGCATTATTAAGTTTTTTTTTTTTATGTTTTTGGAAAAAATCTCTTATGTTCAAAAAGGCTGCATTTATTTGATCAAAAATACAGTAAAAACAGTAATAATGTGAAATGTTTTTATAATTAAAAAAAAGTTTTCTATGTGAATATATTTTAAAATGTCATTTATTCCTGTGATCAAAGCTGAATTTTCAGCATCATTGCTCCAGTCTTCAGGGTCAGTGATCATTCAGAAGTCATTCTAATATGATGATTTGCTGCTCAAGAAACATTTATTATCATGGTAAATACAGAATAAGGCATTAATATGTGCTTTATAAATAATAAACAGCCAATATGCTAGTAATATGCATGCTAATAAGATACTAGTTAATAGTGATAATTGGCCCTTAAAATAAAATGTTACTATTATCATTATCAATGTTAAAACTTTTGCTTCTTCATATTTTTGTGTAAACCATTTAACTTATATAACCATATAACATATTAGAATGATTTCTCAAGGATCATGTGACACTGAAAACGGGAGTAAAAAAAAAATCAGTTTTACATTTGCAGGAATACATTACATATTAAAACGTATAAAGATAGAAAACACATTTTAAATTGTAATAATATTTCACAATATTTATGGTTTTATTGTATTTTTGATCAAATAAATGCAGCCTTGGTGAGCATAAGAGACTTCTTTCAAAAACATTTAAAAATCTTAAGTATTCCAAACTTTTGACAGGTAGTGTACATCATACATTTTATTTGCAAATTTTCTGTACATATTTTTCATCTAAATGTCCATCAAATATAACAAATTTATTGTTGACAAAATAAGACTATTGTCAAGTTATTATTCTCTAATTCTGGAATTTTTTCCCTGTTTTCGTATTTTAACCGGCATGTATTATGAATTAAGCTACTTATATAATTAGACTGATTACTGTAGTGTCATTACATCACTGCACTGTGACACACACACTGACAGCTTAATATTGTTAGTCATGTGACTACATTTACCACAGATTCCCCCTCTGTCTCTGCCTGTGTCTCTGAGTGTCTCTCGAGGTCTCCGGCGTTCTGCTCCATTAGACGTGTCTCATCATATCTGCTGTGTGTCAGTGCATCAGAGATCATGTGTCTGCTCACATCCTCTCAGCGCACCACCGCAGGCCTTCACGTCTGATGGCTTGAGAGAGATACTGTGGATTTACAGAGACATCCCATCACCCCTGCAGCACGACGAGCCTCTTTCACTCATGATGCATTGAGCAATTTCCCACTCTGTGGCCATAATATGACAGTGCCTTAACATCTTCAGGGAGCCAAAGATGTCAAGTCAGTGATTTTTGTCACACCTGTTTCTGTTTTACAAGGCCTTAATATGTGAAAAAAGTGCATAAGTGAATAAAATTGGTAACACTATAGTTTAGGGACCAATTCTCACTATTATAGGTTGTTATAGCATGCATATTACTAGCATATTGACTTTTTATTGTTACTTATGAAGCACATATTAATGCCTTATTCTGCATGACCATATTTTAGATTCCTTAAACCTAAACTTAACAACTACCTCACTAACTATTAATAAGAAGCAAATTAAGAGTTCATTGAGGCAAAAGTCATATTTAATAGTTAGTTAATAGTGAGAATTGGATCCCAAACTAAAGTGTGACCATAAAATGAAATAAATCAAACAAAATATGTGAATAAAATTGCCCAGGTGTTTGGAAAAGCAAGATAATGATTTTTTTCTGTTGGAAATACACAGCTACCATTTTCTTTAATTTAAAGAGGACGTAGAGTAAACTACTGTATCTGTTAGCATTGCCATTCATCTCAATGGCAGATGCTTGGCTGACACATTTTTTATTTTATTTTTTAATCAAATTTTCTGTGAAAATGTCTTTGGCAAAAATGCATTTATGTAACTTCTGGTTTATTACTCAAACTGGAAATGGATGATTGAGTTTATATGCGCTGCTGTTGCACAAATTGCTATTCAATGCATACAGAAAATATAAGTTATACAGTACACATACTATGTATTGCAGAACTAGTAATATTCTAATCATAACCTATCAGGGTTGTTGCTGTGATTTCATTTGTTTGAACAAACACGGCACGAAATGGGAACACAAGACATTTCGTTACATTACGTTATGTTATGTTATGTTGTTATTACATATGTGAATACTTTTAAAGTCCTGTAAGTAATTTAATTTTGCATTTGTGACAGCAAATAAGCTAGTACATTGTAATTATATTAAATTTTAGAGTCAACAAACTTGGAGTGAAACTGAATTAAGTAGCTGTAGTTCGACTAAACTTCATGTATCATGTTGAACCAAGTAGGAAGGATAGAATTAATGAATTAAAAAAAAAACTGATTGAAAGAGCACATGGTTTGCATTAGAATCATCTTTAGAAGCCGGTAACTCTGGGAGTTGCAGCATATATTGTGGTTTGTCAAAAAGGGGGGATTAATAAACTCTGAAAAAATAATACGCCATAGGAAAGCGCATATTAATATCTCTTCCTCGGAATCCAGGCACCCCAAAGCTATTAAGCTGTTTCTGCTCCCCTTTCGCTTTGTTCTTGGGAAATCATGCCAAAAGACTTAATTAGGCTGAATAATAGCCAAGCATGCGCGGGGCGTAATCCCTTCCACTGACGGCGTGTGTTAATGGTTTCCTTGTCACTCACTGGACTTATAAGAAAACATGTTTCCTTTCAGTGCTCTGATCTGCTCTCCGCAGGCCCTCTCCACTTCTCCTTTTCTTCTCTCACTCTCGCTCTTTCTCCCTCTCCCTGGCGTTTTGATTCAGCTGAAGGGAATTATGATGAATCCAGCTAAAGTCTGGCACAAAGTCCGCCTTCAAGTTCTCAAATGAGAGAACAAATTACTCACTTCCTGTCCTCATATTAAGTAGGCTTCTCTTTTTTTTTTCTGCTTCTTTTTTGTGCAGTAAATTAAAAGTTGTTGTTTGCACTGGAACAAATCCTTTTCTTAATCCAGGAAAAACATCTAAACACTTTTAAAACAAGACATTTTTCTTAAGAAGCTAAATTTCATATGAAAAGACTTGTTTTGCAGGTTTGTGCATCATTCAGAAATGAAGTGAGAATGCAATTCCTGAATTTGATTGATTTGTAGTTAATTTGATTTGAGTTAAATTTATGTAACTGCATTGGTTTTAACTAAAAAAGAAAGAAGAAGAAGAAAAAGAAAAAAAAAACTTTGAATGATGTGTTTTCAGAGGTTTGTCTGAATGTTTCATCAAAACCTATACATGTAATTTATGCACAGATGGGTAATTTAGTACCAAGATGGAAGACCGATTAATACCCCAATGCCATTACCTGTTGAATATCTGCTTATTAATTAATAGATAGATAGATAGATAGATAGATAGATAGATAGATAGATAGATAGATAAAATAAAACATGTACCAAAACATATATCAAAATGTATTTCTGGGGCAAGAGAACACATTTCCAATCTTACAGAAGATTCATTATTATTCATTATTTTTATTTATTTAAATGTGTTATATATTATGGAATATGCATGGATTGAAGTATATGATGGCAAAATGTATTTTCAAATGTAAAAAAAAAAAAAAGCCCTATGGGGCATTCAGAAATTCCTGAAAGTATTCTCAATAAATTCCTGAATTATTATAATTCTCTTCAAGTTCCTATTATAATAATATTTTTATTAAAACTGCACAAAGGCAGTACAACAAATACTACCATGATTTACCAATGCTTCACAATTTAAATAATGCGTTATATAAAAACAAGCAAACTCACCATAATGAAGATAATAGGGGATCATCACAAATTAAATTGTGAAAATCTCTCAATACAAAATACAAGTGAATAAATAAAAATTATTTGTGGACATTTTATAATGTCACTTTTATGTAACGTCATATTTATAATAATACGTGCTGTTTACTTTATAAATGCAATCATGCAAACACCTTACACCTAAATGGCTATCTAGCACTGATCAGTGAATGAGGGTGAACGATTTGTCCTTCTGCAGTAGCCATCACACTGTCCTCCAGCACATGTCTGGATATAGAGATCACAGGAGCGTGACGCGTGTCGTTTGCTGGTGTGTCTGCATGTGAGAGGGAAAAGAACTTGTTTTAGATAGAAATCAATAAGTGGAGCTAGTAGACTGGGCACAGCCATGCATTTTCATTGCGGAGCGACAGCCAGAATCAACTAAGCATGACCTGCCATAGGCAAAGCTACTGCGCACAACAGCCAAACAGCATGAATATTGAAAATGGACTCCAAGCATGTCGATCTCTCGGAATTGAGCGGCAGAGGGGGCTAGATTTGACACTCGCTGGAAATAAATGGCCCCTGACATCTCTTATAGGTGAAAGTCATTCTAGCAGTTTTTTAAGTGCCAAGTATAAATCTTTTAAATTATAAATCAATGAATAGTTAATAGAATAATAGGAATCTTTATAAATATTTAAGTGGATTAGGACTGGCGTGTATGTGTGTGAATGTGAGAAGGAGAGAGGCTTATACAGAAGAGCTATAGCAAACGCACACACTGCTGCTCGCCACAGCTTTTAACTGCAATTATATGCTGTCTTTGAACACAAATCCTTTCAACATGCGATTAATAACAGAAATCAGCTCAGTGGCCTTTCAATATAAAAAAACCGATGAAGCACTAACAAAAATATAGCATGTTTTGTCAGTTACAACAACGAAAGTCCCCCTTTTAAGTACTAGGTATCCACACATTTTAAAATTGTGTCACCATGTTAAATGGACCATGTTTAAATAACATTTTTAAGTACCTTGAAGTACCATGCAAATCACATGCTATATGAATATGGCAGTCATTTAGCACTATAACATGGTATTACCAAACAATTCAATCATCACACCATAATGCTGCTACAACACCCCTTTTGCCTTTTCATCATAATCTCAATTTAGGTTTTATCTGGTTATATACCGCTGCATTTGGACATACTTTTTAAAAACACTAATCACTGTGACAATAAATGTTTTCAGACACTTTATTTAATGTTAATTACAATAGCATGTATTCAAGTTTAAACATTTATTAAATGCAATTAGTTGAACTTAAATGTGCTTGTTTGACCCACTTAAGTACAACTTAAGTACATCTTTATATTTAATTTTATAAATACTTCTGCTGTCTTTGAAGTATGGTTAAAGTTTATTACCAAATGTACCGAAAAGCATTTATGGCAAACAAAAATATACTTAAAATAAAATTACAATAATTAAATTATCTTACAATAATTAAATATACAAAATAAATAAATAAACAAAATTAGATATATTATAATTTCTATTGAAACTTGTATGTCATGTATTTAAACGTATTTATAATAATAGATTTGTAATGATGAAGCTGTAATTTATAACATTTAAAATATATTAACTTTAAATGTAATATCAAATAACAAACTACACTTAAAATTTAAATCAAATATTTTACGTGATATAGTATTTTATTCAACACATCAATATAATTGTACTTCTTTAAAGCACGACAAAATATTATTAAAATTATTTAATGATTTAAAATATTCTTTAAAGTAAAACTTTTAATCATTACAAACTGCACTTCTTAAAAATGTACTTAAGTGTGTTTAGAAATAGTCATGAAAGTGACTCTTTTTTAAATGCTTCAAGGGTTATTTTGGCTTGTGATTGGCCTCTTTACAATGTAATAGTCAACACTGACAATCACTATATAAACATATTTCTGTCTGTGCATTTGTGTGTGTAATAGTGCATCATTTGTGCGTCAGTATGATCATTGTTTTCATTCTAGCTCACTGATGGAGATCCGCGACGCAGTGTTAGTTCTGTTGTCATTTGTCGTGCCAAATGAGTTTGGTCACATGACCTGTTATCCTCACAGTCACTGTGATTTGGAGAATAAGCCACATCGTTAGTTTTGCTGACATCACATGCTTTCCCAGAGGATAAATTAGCTCCATTTATTCAGGGATGGATGACAAACCCTGTCATATTAACAAAGGAGGGCTGCTGAATAGATCACTACAGACGTAAACAGGCCCCGCGAGACTGTTTCCACACAGAGAGTCTTTATCTGTTTGATGTCTCCACGTCTTTTCCTCCCACCAGGAATTAATTTTGCGGAACATTACCGCCGCGCGGTTGTCTTTTTCATCTGCTCGGCTGGAAAAGTGACACTAAAGGTGACAGTTCAATTTGCGCGCAATGGATGGCTGCTATCAGCGCCTTGCCGAGTTGTTGATTTTTATTTTGCCTGCCAGTGCTGTTATGAGTTCACCAGGACCTCCGAACCGCAGTCATCTCATCTGCCTCCGCAGGGATAAATCCACGCTCGTTTATATGGCAATGTCAGCGCCGTGTTTATCAGGGAAATTATCCCACATTTCCCTTCATCCCCATAAATGGATTGGTGATCTATATCTTCAATTTCGCTGTTCTTGCAGCTCGTGGGATTGATATATCTCTCGGTAAATGTTTTTTTTTTTTTTTTGCCTTCCTCTCTTGTCACCTTCATTAGCTTGCAGTGTCTTAATAATGTGGCCACTGGCTTCGGTTCACGCTTTGTAAGGACTCTCCTTGCCCTTGGGTCGCCTCCTGCTCTAATGAGCTGTTTGCCAAGTCCGCTGATTAATTAATATGGTTAGTCAGGCCTCTGAAGCTACAGATGGCAAACCTTTGTATCAAGATACAAGGTGATTAGAGAATGTACCTGCAATACGGAGACGACCAGTCACTGCTGTAAAGAAACACACTGAGAACATGAAAGGTACTCTGAAGAAAATGAAAATAATTCAGGGCCTTTCTACGGTCTTCTGAATGCTTTTAGCACACTGGTGTTGGGGAAAATTACTTTTAAAAGTAATGCATTACAATATTGTGTTACTCCATGAAAAAGTAACTAATTGTGCTACTTAGTTACTTTTTATGAAAATTAATGCAAGTTCCCTGTCGATACTCCACTCGTACTGCGTCTTGATAAAGACGCATATGGGAAAAAGCCTTTTTTCTCCTGAACTGAAGTCTATTTCAATCACGCAGTGAAACTGCACGACTATTGGTTCGTGCAGTGGTAAAAAAACAAACCAATGGGTCGGCAGCGGAGCTGCACGAACCTATGGCGACGATTCCCGCCAGATCCCGCCAGATCCCGCCAAAATGGGCGGGGAATCTGGCTATATAAGTGGTCGTTTCGCCATAGGATCCTCAGATTTCTTCTCCTTCAGCGACGATGACTTCGTCTACACTGACCCAGAAGCCTACTCGCCGTTGACACGCCTCGCAGCTGGACCCAGTGACCTCGATCTGCTCGGCTGATCCGCCTTTCTACACGCCCCAGCATCGCAGCAGTTCCGGTCCCGTTCGCTGCCGCCATCCGGCGATTATCACGTAAGTCTCTAAAAGAGCAAATCGGCGTTATAATGCCGCGCCGTTACTGCGGTTCGTGCAGGTCCCCCCTGCACGCCGATGACGGTCACAGCGAGTGTGTTTCCTGCTTGGGGAAATCCCATGCAGATGACGCGCTCGCTGGCTCTGATTGTTCTCACTGCGAGAGCATCAGTCTCGCCTCTCTGCGCTCGCGGATCACTTTCTTTTCAGAGATCGACCCCGCCCCTCGCGCCCTCCCGTTTTCTTCCTCCCAGGGACCTGTGAGGAAAAAACAGTGGGGCAGAGGTTCTCAGCGCCCGGTTGAGAGCGAGCTCACGCCGGCTCAGATCCCGCGTGCCTCGCTTTCGCCACACAGAGAGGTGTCTCCCGTCCTTTTTTCCCAACCTGACCAGCGTCCCTCTGTAAGCGTGAGCGATCTGGTCTCGTTCGGGGGAAGTGACGATGAGCTGGCCGATGACAGCATGTCACTGGTAGCTTCAGATGCTGAGGAGCTGTCGGGCTCAGTGACTGACCCCGCCCCCTCAGGTTTGCCCGCGCCCAGCGCCGCCAAAGCCGGGATGGATGCCGAACTTTTCCGTGTCCTCTCAAAAGCGGTCGAAGAGCTGGGTTTGGAGTGGTCTCCACCAGAGGAGCCCTCTCGCAGCCGTCTGGATGAGTGGTTTCTGCCGGGGCGCCGTCAGGCCCCTCAGCAACGACCATCGCCGTTCTTCCCTGAAGTTCACGACGAGCTCACGAGATCTTGGCGCTCCCCTTACTCTGCCCGCCTCCGTACTTCCGCTTCATCCGCCCTCACTACAATTGACGGCGCTGAAGAAAAGGGATATGAGAGGATGCCTCAGCTGGATGAGTCAGTGGCTGCACATCTCTGCCCACCCACTGCCATCGGCTGGAAGGCGAAAGCCAATCACCCGTCCAAGCCATGCAGGACCACTTCAGCGCTCGCTGGACGCTCCTACGCTTCAGCTGGACAGGCGGCTTCGGCGCTCCACTCTATGGCGGTTCTCCAGGTCTATCAGGCCAAGCTCCTCTCTGCCATAGATGAGTCTGAGCCTGATCCTGCGACTCTCAGGGAGCTGAGAAGTGCAACGGACCTGGCTTTGCGAGCCACCAAGACTACCGCCCAGGCCATAGGAAGGTCTATGGCCAGCCTGGTAGTGCTCGAGCGCCACCTGTGGCTCATGCTGATGGAGATTAAGGACGCGGACAGGGTCTCCTTCCTTGATGCTCCAATTTCCCCCAGCGGCCTCTTTGGACCTGCGGTGGAAGGATTCGCTGAGCGCTTCACAGAGGCACAGAAGGCGTCACAGGCTATGCGACACTTCCTGCCCAAGCGCTCCAGCCCAGCAGCTGCTCAGAGTCGCCCCAGAACTGCACCGACTCAGCAGCCCGCGAAACCTGCACCTGCCGTTTCCGCCCCTCAGCCTGCTAGGACTCAGCAGCCGCGAGGGCGTTCACGCTCAGCCAGACGCCACCCCCCTCCGAAGCGCCAGGGCCCCCGACCCAAGATAGCGTTGGACCCTGCGCCTCCGGCGTCCTCCTGATCTGCAGGACAGGAAGAGGAGAGGGTCGAGTCCCGCCACGGCCGGACCGCCCACCAAAAGGCCTCTCATGAGAAACCTCTTTGCACCCCGTTTTCTTCCGGGTGCAGAGGAAATTGTGTTTGTTGCTACAGGGTCCGTACAAGCGCCCATGCAACCATCCGCTGTGATAGTGGAAAAAATAAAACACAAACATTCTCAAAAAAAGAGCAGTTTTCCTCTTCCGTCCCTCACGAGTGCCCTGCCTCCATGCAGCCGGCCACTCGAGTTTATCCAACCCCTTGCCACGCGGGCCGAGGCCTGGCAGGCCATCCCCGGAGTGTCAGAGTGGGTTATGGGGATAATAAAACGAGGTTATTCACTCCAATTCGCTCGAAGACCCCCGCGTTTCAGCGGCGTGGTCTCCACCTCGGTGCACGGCGAGAACGCTCGCGTTCTACGCTCAGAGGTGATAACGTTGCTGGAAAAAGGAGCCATAGAAATGGTTCCTCCAGCTTTGAGCGAGTCAGGCTTTTACAGCCGTTACTTCCTCGTCCCCAAAAAGGATGGCGGCCTCCGGCCCATCCTCGATCTCAGACGCCTGAATCATGCCCTCATGAGACGGCCATTCAGGATGATCACGCTGAAGCAGATCCTCTCGCAGATTTGCACAGGGGACTGGTTCTGTTCTCTGGACCTGAAAGATGCATACTTTCACATCCAGATAGCCCCCCATCACAGACGATTCTTGAGATTCGCCTTCGAGGGAGTGGCTTACCAGTACACGGTCCTACCCTTTGGGCTGTCTCTGGCCCCCCGTACTTTTACGAAGTGCATGGACGCGGCTCTTTCCCCTCTCAGACAGATGGGAATCCGCATTCTCAACTACCTCGACGACTGGCTCATTCTGGCCCAGTCAGAGGTGGAACTACTTTCACACAGAACCCTCATCCTCAGCCACTTAGAGCGCCTGGGGCTCAGGGTCAATTTCGCCAAAAGCGCACTGTCTCCCAGCCAACGAGTATCGTTCCTGGGTACAGTTCTGGACTCAGCTCACATGAGAGCGGTGATAGCGCCAGAACGCGCTCTGGCCATTCAGAAACTCGCGGCCACCTTCAAGAGCGACACCGCTCGCCCACTCAAAGTGTTTCAGAGAATGCTGGGCCTCATGGCCGCAGCATCGCCAGTGTTACAGCTGGGCCTGCTCCGCATGCGCCCCCTTCAACGCTGGTTGAAACCACGGGTTCCACACAACGCATGGCGTCATGGACGCCTGCATATCAGGGTGAATCAGGCCTGTGTAACAGCCCTGACCCCCTGGAAGAACCCACGGTGGATGGAGAAGGGCGTGGCCATGGGGTTGGTCCACACCAGGAAAGTTGTCACGACAGACGCCTCCAACACAGGTTGGGGGGCGCTGTGCGAAGGCAAACCGACCTTCGGCCATTGGTCGAAGGCGGAGAGCGGCTTCCACATCAACTGCTTGGAAATGTTAGCAGTTTGTCGAGCCTGCCAGTTTTTCCTGCCGGACCTAATAGGACGCCATGTGCTGATTCGCTCAGACAACATGTCCGTGGTGTCCTATATAAATCACCAGGGAGGTGTCTCCTCGAAGCACCTCTTTATTCTGGCAGAGCGCCTTCTGGAATGGGCTCAGCTCAACCTGCCGGGCAGACTGAACCAAGGAGCGGATATGTTATCTCGGAGCAATGTCCCCTCAGAGGAGTGGATACTCCATCCGCAGGTGGTTCAGAAGATCTGGAAGATCTTTGGCAAGGCAGAAGTAGACCTTTTCGCCTCCAAAGACAACTCTCACTGCCCAATTTATTATTCGAAGGACAGGGACGCGTTGGCCCACGACTGGCCCAACCTCCTCCTTTATGCATTCCCCCTGATCGCCCTGCTTCCACAGGTCGTCAGGCGTGTCAGGGAACAGGGTCACAAGGTGCTATTGGTGGCCCCCTTGTGGAGGAACCAACCTTGGTTGTCAGAGCTGACTCAGCTACTGACAGCAGCCCCCTGGCCCGTGCCCCTGAGACGGGATCTCCTCTCTCAGGCGAACGGAACAATATGGCACCCTCGACCCGAGCTGTGGGCTCTCTACATTTGGCCGCTCAACGGGAGCCTACTGGCCTCCCAGAGCGAGTGTTAAACACCATTTCTGAGGCTAGAGCCCCGTCTACGAGACGCCTCTACACCCTTAAGTGGTCTGTTTTCTCCACTTGGTGTCTCAACCGTGGTGAAAACCCCTCTACCTCTGAGTTAGCGGTGGTTCTGTCCTTTCTGCAGGAACTGCTAGATAAAGGATGTTCTCACTCTACACTCAAGGTGTTCGTAGCAGCTATAGCGGCCTTTCATGCCCCTATAGCGGGCCAGTCGGTAGGCAGAGACAACTCCGTTGTCCGTTTTCTGAAGGGAGCCAGGAGGTTGAATCCACCTCGGCCCCTTACTGTCCCTACATGGGATCTGCCCACTGTACTGAGGGCCTTGAAAGGCCCTCCCTTTGAGCCGCTACAGTCTACGAACCTCCGGTCACTTTCGCTGAAAACTGCTCTGCTACTAGCACTAGCGTCGGTTAAGCGAGTTGGAGACCTGCAGGCGCTCTCTATTAGCCCTGCCTGCCTGGAATTCGGGCCTAACGACTCCAAGGTCGTCCTGAAACCAAGGCATGGTTACGTACCTAAGGTACTTTCAACCCCGTTCAGAGCTCAGGTCATCACGCTCTCCCCGCTTCCTCCGTCTGAGGAGGACCGGGAGTTATCCTTGTTATGCCCTGTCAGAGCTCTGAGAATCTACTTTGAGCGTTCCGCCCCCTTTAGGCGTACGGAACAGCTCTTTGTTGGCTTCGGTAACCGCGCCAAAGGGCATCCGGTCACGAAGCAGAGACTCTCTAAGTGGATAGTGGATGCTGTCATGCTGGCATACTCTTCTTTGGGCCTGCAATGCCCCATTGGAGTACGAGCCCATTCGACTAGAGGCATCGCCTCGTCATGGGCGTGGTCTAGCGGTGTGTCCATTACAGAGATTTGTGTGGCGGCTGGCTGGGCCACTCCGTCCACATTTGCTAGGTTTTATAACCTGGACATTCCGGCCTTACAGGCCAGAGTCCTCTCTGCTTAGATGAGCTTGTATACATACGCTGTGGGAACAATCCTGTCAGAGATTTCTTGACCGCAATGCGCTCAGGCTCTCTGATTGGCACCCTGCATACTCCGGTTAACGGAGTATACAGGAGTCATATGGAACGATCATCCAGGCCGAGCATGACCTCTATGAGTTTAGCTCGCTTTAGCCTGAAGTATACTACTTACTTCCCTATGGGCATTTATGCTTATGGAGGTATATACAGTCGTTCATCTACCCTAGCACGGCGTGATTAAATTCAGTTCCAATATGCGTCTTTATCAAGACGCAGTACGAGTGGAGTATCAACAGGGAACGTACTCGGTTACTGTCGTAACCTCGGTTCCCTGAGATACGGAACGAGTACTGCGTACTTTGCCGTGCCAGGTAGCTGCACGACTCAGTCGTCGCTTCAGTCGAAGTAACCTGAGGATCCTATGGCGAAACGACCGCTTATATAGCCAGATTCCCCGCCCATTTTGGCGGAATCTGGCGGAATCTGGCGGGAATCGTCGCCATAGGTTCGTGCAGCTCCGCTGCCGACCCATTGGTTCGTTTTTTACCACTGCACGAACCAATAGTCGTGCAGTTTCACTGCGTGATTGAAATAGACTTCAGTTCAGGAGAAAAAAGGCTTTTTCCCATATGCGTCTTTATCAAGACGCAGTACTCGTTCCGTATCTCAGGGAACCGAGGTTACGACAGTAACCGAGTACGTTACTTTTGCGTTACTTTTTGTCACCTGAGCTGAGCTTGCATAGATAACCCCAAATATATATATACAACTGTAAAGGCCCTTTCAAACCAAAAGTGAAATGAATAAGCCTCAGGCTGAAGGAAGAGACTTTGCACCTCACTCCCGATTTCTCTCAACATGGGGACAGGAGAGCATTTATTGAATAAATGGGAAAACAAAGTCATTTGCGTTACTTATTTGAAAAATTAACAGATATTCATTGTAAATTTAAAAGAAATGCATTACTTTACTAGTTACTTGAAAAAGTAATCTGATTACTTAACTCACATTACTTGTAATGCATTAGTGGTCAGTTAAGTTTAAGGGGTAGAGGTACAGTCAACAGTGTAATATAGAAATTAATTACAGATGTAATTCCAGGATGGTATTTTTAAATATAGGTAAAATGTAAAAGAAAGTAAAAAAAGTAATGATGACTGGAGTAATGATGCTGAAAATTCAGCTTTGATAACAGGAATATATTACTTTTTTACTATATATTCACATAGAAAACAGTTATTTTAAATTGTAATAATATTTCACACTTTTACTGTTTTTACTGTATTTTTGATCAAATAAATGCAGGCTTGGTGAGTGTAAGACACTTCTTTGAAAAGCATTAAAAAAAAATCAGACCTCAAATGTATGTATTTATATATACTGTATATATATATATATATATATATATATATATATAGAGAGAGAGAGAGAGAGAGAGAGAGAGAGAGAGAGAGAGAGAGAGAGAGAGTATGTGTATGACAGCATTGTTAGTCTTCTCATCTAAGCTCTCTGCATGAGTCTGTGCTTTTCATTACTCTCTGTAAATCACAGGATCACCTTTAGTGGAGATGTGAGATCCTTCAACACACACACTGTTGTTTCTAAGCACAGCTGACCACATAAATAAATACATCACTGGATTTTACTAAATAAAATACATCACATATGCCACACTGAGCTGTTTGTGATGTTTCTTTTGCTAATAAACACTTACATCCTTTTCAAGTTACAATAAAGAATTCAGTAACAATAACTATTAGACATTTTTTTGGTGGTTGTAGTGTATTGTAGGTTTAAGTTACTACACAAACAAAAAAATACACTCAAATCATTAAAATTAGCCTTATTTAGAGGTGTTTAAATGGTGTTCTCGAACTATAGGCATAGAAAATCTTATTGTGTTTCTGGATTTTGTCTGTGCACCTTTGTATAACTGCATTGTAAATGATTACATACAGTACAAATATATATATATTTTTTTGCTAGCAGTGTTGCAGAGTACCTTTATATAATGCACATATAAAGGACTGACTAAATGTTACATATTTATATTTAAAATACTTGATATAAGGCCTATTGTAGAGGAGACTGAGGTTTAGACTGTGTGTGTGTGTCGTTAAATCCTAAGCAGGGCTAATGGAGGAATTCTTTAACACTGGGCTACTTCCTTTATCAACAGCTGAGAGGCTGTAAAGGCCAAACTCAGCACTCTCTCGAAGCACTGCAAACTGCAGCCCCAGCAATCCTCTGTTAATGGGATGGGGAGGAGAAAAAAAAAAATTAAATTCAGCAGATTTTTGCCAAACATTTTCCTGTCTGAGCCCTGTCAAAACAGCCCGGGCCAGATCCTGATGGGGCGACATTTAAATCTTTAAGCAGCAGAGAGAAAGAGAGGGTGGCCCAAAAAAAGTCCTGATTAATGTTTAAAGAGAAAATAATGGAAAAACAATGTCAAGAAAATGCAAAAAAGGACTGTTTTTGAATGTCTTTTATTACAGGGAATGGCTAAATAATATATTACAGCCATGTGATTTACAGCAGGTTTTACATTGTGAATATTGAAACCTTAAGTATGCAGAGAGTGACCAAGAACCATGTCTGGAGTGGGACTTTAATAGAGTGTAATGGAATATTGTATGTGTGTTTATGTATTATTCTTGTTATATATGACAGACCTGCTCGCTCTCTTTTGTATCTGTCTATTTCTGTATTCTGTAATGTCTTTTCCCAGATAGCATGAATATTAACACTGCATGATGTATGTGTAGGGGTCTGCTATTTGTAACGTCATCCTGTACATGGCTGAACACATCATTTTGACATGCACAGCTCCTGAAGTACAGTATGCCAGTTTGACATTGGCCTGATATTGACCTTCATGCAAACTGGTATCTATTTTTTTTTTACTCTAGTTAAACATAAGTGTGTGTTACTGAACATAAGACATTATGTGAGGCACCAGGGTATGTCTGCCTGAGGGACAATGCTCAATGCACTGTAGCGTTTCTGTGTACTTTAGCAGGGGGGAAATGATAAGGTCACTTATGAATCTGCGTTTTATTAGGCCTTGTGGCATCACTCTTCATTGGAGCCCTGCATAGACAGACTCTTCAATCCTGACGAGCATTGGGGAAAGTTACTTTTAAAAGTAATGCATTACAATATTGCGTTACTCCGTAAAAAAGTATCTAATTGTGTTACTTTTTATGGAAAGTTATGTTCATTTTGCACTACTTTTTCTCATCTGGGCTGGGCTTGCTTGTTGTTTTTACTATAAAAAAGTTATATTTTTGGCATATGTAAAAGCCCATTCACACCAAAAGTGAAATGAATAAGCGTCACACTGAAGGAAATGTAAATTCATGTATGTACAGAAGACGCAGCTCAAACAAACCTTTCAGCTGTGCTGCCATTCTGGATTGCATGAAGAATAGGATGCAAGAGAATAAAGTTAAACACTCTTCAGCAATACAAAATAAAATAAAATAAAAACACAAATGTTATCTAAAGTAATTTTTGCTTATTAGTGGTTGAATTTGATCATCGAAGATCAAAGCCACTGGTTAAGAAAATGGGATTAAATACTTAAAGCATATTTGTGTTATTTAACATTTAATTATTGCAGGTTTGTGTCATATTCAGCGTTTGCATTTCTATCCATTTTGAGGAATACAGAATCTGTTTTTGTGTAAGTGAGATGAGTAAATGCATTTTTGCATTTAGTCTAGAACTACAGGAAGCATCATGTTCACACAGCGCACACAACGCCTCTGAACTTACTCCCGATCTCTGTCAACATGGGGACAGAAGAGCTGTCAGTCAGTAAATGGGAAAACAAAGTAACTGGCATTACTTATTTATAAAAAGTAACTCAGATATTGTCTTGTAAATGAAAAAGTAATGTGTTAGTTTACTAGTTACTTGAAAAAGTAATCTGATTATATTATTTGCGTTACTTGTAATGTGTTACCCCCAACAGTGCTCCTGACGGCCTTAGTTAAATTTCAACATAATTTTCTGTTTGCTAGAGGTGCGAACAAAATATATAGCACCTATCTATCATAAATGTAAAAAGCTCAAAACAAGTGCTTGTTGATGTTAGCTTTGACACAAATGCCAAGCATCAAGGTTTGCAAGTAGCATGTACCATATTGTGCCAGCGTTTGAAGTCCAGGGAACCACCCTCAAACTTCTGTATGGCAATGTTTACAAATGTGTACTACATACTACTTCACATCCTACTTCACGTCTTGTAATCTTGGTTTGACATTGACAGGTCTATATGTAGGCACAGGTATTTTATAATATTGGAAGCCTTTCAGCATACCCTTGTGAAAAAATAAGTTTTGGGTGTAAACTTGTAGTATACTTCAAACCAATAAGTCTTTAAAAAACCTTTGAAAGCTGTACTTGCAGATAATTTAATATTATTGAGATAAAAGGCCACTTATGTGTACTAGACACTACATGACTGTTTCTGGTAACACTTTATTTTAAGGTGTTACATGTTACATATACTTACTATTATAATAACAATAAATTATGCATAATTACATGCAAGTAACCCTAAAACAAACCCTAACCCTAACCATATAGTAAGTAGGCTATGCAGTTAATTAATATTGCTCAGTACTTAAATGTATGATTACACTGTAACAAGGACACCTTAAAATGAAGTGTAACCCTGTTTCTTAACACACTTAAGTGTACTTTGTAATAATGTTAAATTGTTAATGTTAAATGTTAATGTTAAAGTTGTACTTTACAGTATACAATCTTTATTTATTAATGCTTCAAGAAGTACACTTATTTTGGATGTGTTGACTAACATGCCAAAGCACATATTTATGTAACGAATAACAATTTCATTATTACAAATATGTAATTACATATATATTTATATACATGACATACAATTTTTTGTAGAAATTACATTGAAGTATATTTTGGTTTATGATAAATGCTTGTCAGTACATTTGCCAGTATATTTAAACCATATTTAAAGACAATAGAAGTAGGCCTAATTATGAAATTGCATATAAAGATGTACTTAAAATGCTTTTAAGTTCAACTAATTGCATTTATTGTAAAATGTAAACTATAATTTTCATCGAATTGTAAATAACATGCAATTGAGTGTCCAGAAACATTACATTCAGTTCACACTTCAGTGTGTTCTTTAAAAGTATATTATTTCTATAATAACTATGCTAAAATGTTCTTCTTTTTCACAGGGGTATGTATTTATGCTCAGTCCATAATAATAGCTTTCCTCATGAAACAATATGGCTTCTTACCAACAAAACCAATTACTGACATACCATATATTTGCTCCATTAGCAAGCTAAACTAAATTAGCTTGGTAGCAATGAGTTTAAAACAAAGCCCCTCAAATTTTCATATGTGTAGCATGAAGTGTGCACACCAAAGGTATATTTATTAGCTATGTTAGCTTGCCAGCTGGCTGTAGAAGTTGGACAAGCAGATGTGGGATTATGTTCATTGTCTTGTGATCAGCAACATCTTGTTCAAATAAAAAAATGGTGTCGGAAGTACTATGAAAGGACAAAAAGCTATATGAAGTATGTCAAGGTGGAAGTGGAAGGTGCATATGGTAATGCTATGCTGTCTTTATCTTATGTTTAGCTGTTCAGGTTAACTAGTTAAGGTATTGAGAATGGCATTGTCTCTAATAGCTGCCTTCTTCAAACCCTACTAACCGGCTGCTGTACTGTAGTAGAGTTGTCGCTGTCACAAGTCCATTTTAACGTCTTTTCACATCGCAGTCATCGAATCCTGGCAATCTCTGCTACTTTATCTGAACTTAGTATAATTTAGGGAGAATTCTTGTTGCTCCTTGACTCTCTCATAAACTCATTTTCCATATTCCCCTAGTGGAGAAATTGCAGTTTACACTAGGGGGAGCTATTTAGTTTTGTTCAGCGAAACACTAAACCTGAAGGTTTAGCAACAATTTACCTCAACTAAATGGAAGGTCATAGGTTTGTGATTAATTTCTGAAGCTCTGATCAGGATTTAGCATGCTAAATAATTTAGTCAAGAGCTAGATTATGAATATGCTATATGTAGGTTATATTTGGAAGACATTTGCAATTTTGCAACTACAGTATAAGTATATGGTGATTATGTGATGCCATTATTAATTAATTTTGCATTAATATTGTCAAGCCTTCTTATTGTTTTAATGCTGAAAGTTATCAATTTAAAAAGTAGCATTTGCTACACTAGTCACATAACAAGCCAGTGCTCAGTATTATTTTTTTCCCCAGAAATATTTTTTTGTAACAGGTATGCTGATTGACATTTCACATGAACTGCATTACAGAGGCCTTTGTTCTACAAATGATCAGATTAATTTGAGAGCAAGTATGCTCAGGTAACACCAAAAGGTGTTAGAGGAGCAATACTGCGGCTCCACATATCCATTTCACATCTAAGATGTCAAAGCTAAGGTGTTGCATCGTATTCATCAAGCAAGCTGAAGAACTTCTACAAACCTTGGAAACACAAAACTGCTGAATAAATCTTTAAAGGTCCTTGAGCTGGAGTATGTGTTATGTTCATGATTATGCTTTTGTGGCTGTTTTGGGGCAAGATGTTTGAGAGGTCAGGCTTAAGTTTATTTTTGTCCTTCCTAATGATCAGAGCTCACATTAAAGCAGTGCAAAATTACAGGCATTGTTTCAGTTTCCATGAAAGATTTGCATTCAGATAGAGTGTGCATGGAAATGCTAAGCAGATAAACTGGATTCTAACTTGCTTAGTGCTTGATCCAGCTCAAAGGACTCATACCGGACTTGTAAATGCCTGGCTAATGCAGCATCATTATGAGGGAGCAGACACTTCTGCAGTTGCTCAGACAAAGAGGTCTTTTCTTGAGTAATTGGTGATTACTTGTGGAACAGGCGTGTCTATGTGCATGTGTGTGGAGTGCTGCTGGGATTGGGGGGTGGGGGGGTTGTTTTGTGGTCTGCTGACAGCATGTGGTTGTGATTTGTAAGGGGAAGGTGTGCCACTGCGCTTCAGGTGTGACTGAGAGACCCAGTTGTTCTCCTGTGAACAACTAGTCACCCAACACCAGCAGAGTTTACTTAATGCCCACAAGAAAGAAAAATTAGATCTCTGCAACATCTCAATTGTTTCTCATGGAAAGTAACGAGATTAAGTGGAGATTAAATTGGGAAATTTGGTAACACTTTATTTTGATAGTCCACTTTAGACATTCTACTAACTATAAGCAGTGCTGGGTAGTAATGTAGTCTGGATTACGTAATCAGATTCCAAAAATTAAGTACTTGTAATTAGATTATATTACATTCTAAAGCCTCTTTCACACAGCCATTCCGGAAAATACACGGAAAATGTGTCCCGTGATGGTCTGATTTTGGTTCATTCACACTGCCAGTGATTTTCCGGAATCTGTGCGTGCGTTCACACACAACCCGTAAAGATCCCGTAAAGACACGTGATGTGTATAATGCGCCACGCACCATTTCACAAAACTGGAGAATGATTTCAGCTTCAGCGCGGATAGTGAGGAGCTCCCTGATCACTGCTTCATTCCAGTTTACACATTTTTCGTCGTGTGAACGTTGATCTGCCTTCAAAACAACCGGTAAAACAGTCGAACGATAAAGCGCGTCATCACTACGACGCACCCTTTACGGCATTGATCCGGCTTTTGTTCACACAGCGCTCGTTCCGGGACTGAACCCGGCAATGTTACTAGGTCCCCAACTATACTAAAATACTCGTAATCAGACTTCAGTTACTTTTTTATTGATTACATGATTACAAATTATTCACACTATAGCAGTAAACTATTCATAATTTATTGATTGTCCCTAATTCTTCTTTTTCATTTTAAATGTCTCTTTCTAAAATATCCACCGCTTATATATATTCAGAAAGTCTTGCAGTTTTGTGGACATTCACACAAAGACTATCAGGTGGCTATAATTACACAGAAAACTGAGAGTCCATACAGAATTTGACCACTGGATTTATAAAAACTATTTCAATTTTAAGAGGTGTTTTACTGATGAACTTTCAGTGGATTATTTAACCATGCTCATTTTCTAAGCTTTGCAAACCACATAATTTTGATTACATGAACACAACTGTCTCATTTTTGTCTACTTTGGTTAGTCTTAACAAATTTTAGGAGAGCTGGCAAACTTCAGTGAAACTGAAACAGAGATCTCCTTGAATGCTCCTGAGCTATGAAAGAGCAAAATCTGAGCATCAATATTTTTCTCTGAGAGTACATATCTAGCACTGTGAGAAATCTGCTGGACCCAAGCACAACATGCGCATGGAGATGTCCTTGCATCGGATGCCTGTGATTATGGTTTTCAGGAAGCTTTTCACCTGAACCCTTTGGCTTTTCCTCTTCAAACGTCCCGATTAGCATAAATGAGTTTTACTGTCTGATCTTTCTTGGCCTCGCGCACACTTTTCAGGTTGTCCATTTATCTGTTTCAGTGGCTGGTCAGGTTAATTAGTATGTAAAGCGGCTGATGGAATTCAAAAGCAGAGCCACTAAAATGACAAACATCAAAGGTCTTGCACCTGCACCAATGACAATGGCCTTAAGTACGGCCCTGTCCTTGGGCAGAATGGTTGATCTATCACCTTTAAAGTCGCTTTCTGAATTTTTTTGCTGGGTCACTGCATCTTGCATCTCTGATTTGCCGAGCCGATCGCTCTGAGGCTTGGGCAAGAGCCAATGTCTGATGCATTCCAGTAATTCATCCCCCCCGAGCCCCCCAAAATGTGTTTCCTCTTCTTCCTCGTCATCATCTTCTTTTTTTCTTTCTTTCGGTGAGCAGACTGAGGGATCGTGATTTAATTGCATGTCTTGCTGTTTTTCAGGCTGAATGGGTAGAAGGCCAATAAGCAATGGCTTGAGCTCCCTCTGAGAGAGGTGGAGACCTCCGGCATGGAGCCAAGATTGAGTTCTTATATTGTTTCCTTGGAAACTGAGTTTTTGATGAAGCCCTCACGATTATCTCAGGACAAGACTGTTTACAAGAACACAATATACAGTATATCTGATATCAATTTGGGGTGTTTTTTTTCTTCCCAAAAGCACTATTGGTAATAAGTTCTGCCGTTATCAAAATAGTTCAATGTTTCGGTGAAATCACAGTTTCAGTGAACATTCACAAGCAAAATTGAGACTTTGAATCTCCCCACATGGCAAAACATATATTTTCAAATATATTTTTAAATATATTTGAAAATATACCAAAAATATATTTGATAAAATATGCTTCAAAATATATTTATGTAAATATATTTTTATACTAATATATTTTTTTGACTTTTTTGTATATTTTTGAAAATATATAAAAAAAATACAAAATATATTTAAAAAAAACTGAAAATATATATATTTCTGTGCTATTTATTTCAATCAAAGAAATTACATTAAAATATTTCAAAAACTTTGTTTGTTGTCAATAACATGCATTAATATCTAACAAATTTGAATCAAATTCAAATATAAAATACACTTATAAAATAATACAAATAATAATAATACAATAACCGTATAAATCTTAAAATAAAAATAAACATGATTAAATCATTATTAATGTAGTTGTCAGGGTTCTGTTGTGTGTGTCATCTGTTCCTGCCTCTTGTGTCCATATATGGTTTGTTTCCTGTCCTTGTTTCATGTCATTATGAGTTAAGTATGTTCCAGCTGTGTTTGTCTCGTTATGTGTTAATTACCCTGTGTATATTAGTCCTGTCTTTTGAGTTTGATTTCGTCTGGTCTACTTGTGACTTCCCGGTGTATCCTGTCTCTCTGCCTTGTCTTGTCCTGCCTTGATGTTATTAAATACTATTATTTGAGTTTACGTCCTCGTCTGCGTGTCCTTGTTCCTCCCTCGTGTGTGCACCGTGACAGTAGTTTTGATCTCTGGCTATTCCATCTACATTTGCATTTAGCCTAAATGTAGGCTACTGTAAGATTGGAAATGTATTTTCTTGCCCCCGCAATACATTTTTAAATATATTTACTGTAAAATATGTATTTTTTGCCCCCGCAAACCCCCTATTTTTAAATTTATGAGGGTTGAAATGAAACCCCCTATTTTAAAAATATATGGGCACGTTTTATTTAGTTACAATAGTTGCATGACTAGCATTCGTCTGTTGTTGACTCTGCAAAAGAATATATTGCCTGTGATATTTTAATGTTTCATAATAAGATGTTTTCTTTTTCTTTTCTACAACCGTTCTTTTAGTTTTTTCCATTATCCTATGTTTATTTGAATAAAAAAAAAAAGATTACTGAATTATGTGAGAGTGAACTCAAACTTTCCATTTTTATTAGATCTTCATGCAGGTTAGTTATAGCCATCCTTTGTGTGTACTTTATTCAGGGAACAGATTTCTCTTCAGGGCATGATTGTAAAGATTAAGGATGGGGAAAGAAAGCATAGAGATCTCAAGATTTCAGATTACATTTTAATCTGGCCTCAAAGCAGATTTCTGCATCATTAAACATCAGTGCGTACAAACATTGGAAACGCTGATACAACTTTTACCACAATTCATCCTGACCATTTGAAGAAATTCCAAAAATCAAGACAATTATACAGACTAACAGTAGAAGTTTATACCACTAATAGCAGCTTAAGCAGACTCTCCAGAATTTTTTATAGAAATCACTCTCTTTGCTCACTGACCAACAGACTATAAATATAAACATGTAAAACTTGGCTGCTATGTGTTGTGTTGAATGCTCATCATGGGTTAAGGTTTGGGTTAGTTAGACAGGCCTTATGACAATATATCAGTAACATATTTCACAGGAGTTTATGCTGTCATGGAATCAGGCACTGCTTACATTTATTGACAAGAAACACAAAATGTTACTTTATGTAATGCTGGGATTCTGGACTGACATGCTAAAGGTGGCCACTAATCAGACTTAAAACTTTGACATACAGTAATCAAGTAAAATAATCTCCAAATGTCCAGGTAGTTATTTTTTATTGTACTAAACTAGACTAAACAGACTAAACTATTCATGCATTATTTTCTGTTAGTGGGAATAAAGGAGAGAGCATGCTTGTTTTCTTTTCTTTTATTTGGTAACTCTAGTTTAGAGAACAACTCTCACTATTAGCATGCATATTACTAGCATATTGGCTTTTTAAAATATCAAAATATGGATGAAATAATGTTCCATGGGCATTCAGCTTTAACAGATACACTGCTGTTCAAAAGTTTGGGATCAGTAAGATTTGTAATGTTTTTGAGTCTCTTGGATAAGAAAATACAGAAAAAAACAGTAATATTGTGAAATATTATTGCAATTTCTAATATTGGATTCCTATTTTATTATGCTTTAAAATATAATTTATTTCTGTGATGCAGCGCTGAATTTTCATCAGCCATTACTCCAGATTTCAGTGTCACATGATATTTCAGAAATCATTCTGATATGCTGATTTATTATCAGTGTTGAAACTGTTGTGCTGCTTAATATTTTCTTGGAACCTGTGATACTTTTTTCAGGATTCTTTGATGAATAAAAAGTTAAAAAGAACAGCATTTATTCAAAGTAAAAATCTTTTCTAGCAATATAAACCTTTACTTTCCCTTTTTATCCATTTAAAACAGAGTAATGATGCATCACAGGAATAAATTACATTTAAAGATATATTAAAATAGAAAACTGTTATTTTAAAAAGCAATACTTTTTCTTGACCAAACAGATACAGCCTTGATGAGCACATATATATATACATACAGGATATGGGGGTATTATAGTATCGAAATATGGTCTGTTAATGTTCTTCACAAATTCATTGAGTGCACTCATAATGCAAAATATTTACTGCACTTCGAATATTTCGATAATATTTATTTTCTCTACCTTTCCCTCTTTTGTCTAAAGCATCAAAAGCATAAATCCAGCATTGTAATTTAAGTCAACACAGAATAAATCACTTTTGTGGCTATAATTAAATATCCCCCACTAAACCTCTACACTATTATGTTCTCATTGAGGCTAGCAGATAAATCTGCACCGCCGGCACCGATTCACTACGCCACATTAAATTCTTTCAGATCAATTAAACTTAGCAGCTCAGTTTACAGGTGACCACTCTTAATGTCCCTCCTACACTCCTACGGGTGCACAAGAAATTTATTGCACCTTCACTAAATGAAAAGGAGGCTGAAAACTGCCAGAATGATCCTTTCTGAGCTTTCAAACAAGTTGTATTTGTTTCCAAAATCCAGTGTTTTGTTCATTTCAAACGCATATGCTAACTGTTATGTTTTTTTATGGGTGGTTCACATCCTTCACCTGCATCATGAAATCTGTTCCTCTGTCAGCTCTTATTGTTGACCTTGTCCAACAAAGACAGCAATATGACTGGCTTTACGTCTAAGAACATGCAGCTGTTTAGAAAAGAGCCTGTTTTGCTTTTGTTGTTTCTTGGGTCAGGACTGTAGAGGCCCCTGTAATTTGCTGGTGTTTTGTGAACACAGAGTAGTGTAAACAGAGTACAATGAGCAATGAGTACTTCTTCATAAGACAAGGATGACCTTCGTGCAGTGCTTATAAATATGAACCTAATTTTGTTTCAAATCTACAGATGGATGTTATCCATTTACATTTACATTTATGCATTTAGCAGACACTTTTATCCAAAGCAACTTACAGTACATTCAGGTTATACATTTTTTTATCAGTATGTGTGTTCCCTGGGAATTGGACTGAAATATCCATTATCAGTATTTAGGTTTCAGAGCTAACTTATCTTTTCAGAGCCTTTTTAACATTGACTCTTTATTCAGTTTGTGTTTTTGGACGTATGAAGTCAGTTCTCCTCATGTTCTCACAGGTATCTGATATAGTTCATCACATTAACTATAAATATGCTCCACTGTCAGAAAGTGTCACAATACATAAAGTCTGCATCTTGAACATTATGTCTATTATATTGTTTATTCCCTTGTGAAAAATAAGTACACTTTAAAAAGTGTACTTGTTATGGAAATGATATACTTTTTGAGTTCGAGTCCCAGCTCATGGACCTCTCTCGACCCCCCCCCCACACACACACACCTCTCTCTCTCTCTCTCCCACTTTGCTTCCTGTCTAAACACTATCAAAATAAAGGCAAAAATGCCAATAAGAAAATTATATATATATATATATATATATATATATATATATATTTTTCTTATTGGCAAAAATGTATGTATATATATATATATATATATATATATATATATATATATATATATATATATATATATATATATATATAAACATAACCAAACAGTTGTTGGCAGCCATTCACTTCCAAGGTATTTTTTTTTCATACTATGGAAGTCAATGGCTGCCGTAAACTTCTTTAGGGTGAACTATCCCTTTAATCACATGTTATTTGCAATTAAATGAAAATATATTACAGTTTGAATTTAAGAGTGCTTTATGACCCAATTAAGTGCATCTTTATATGAAAACTTCAGATGCAAAAACCTGAGATTTTTTCTTTTAAATGAGCATTTTTTATCAGGCTCCTTTCTTAAAGTTCAGTAATTTTACTTGTGGCAAAGAAAAGGTTATTATCCAGTTTTTGAATGCCTTATTTTCATATATATAAAAATGTGCAATGTTATTTACAGAGGAGCCTTATAAAAAATACTCATTTGAAAGAGGTTCGGGTTTTTGCATCTAAAGTAATTTTAAGTTATTTCATCATTATTTTTAATGTAACATAAATCATTTATGTTATTAATATGGTTGATATGTTCTGACAAACATTTATGGCAACTTAAATATACTTTAATGGCACTGTATTTCATGTATTTTAATATATTTGGGTAACACTTTATTTTAAGGTGTTACAAATGTTACATGTACTTACTATTATAATAACAATAAATTATGCATAATTAAATGCAAGTAACCCTGAACCAAACCTTAACTCGAACCATATAGTAAGTATATGTAGTTAATTAACATTACTCAGTACTTAAATGAATAATTACACTGTAACAAGGATGCCTTAAAATAAAGTGTAACCTTTATTTGTTATTACACATTTGCGATAAAGTTGCAATTTAGTACATTTGAATCAAATGTATTTAAGAGTGTTAAGAAACATAGTTGTGAAAGTGTACTTTCTTTAAGTGCACTTAAGTAGCTTTTTATTTAAGTAATATCATCTGTAAGAACAATTTTTAAGTTTTATGAAAACTTTATTTAAGAGTCCTACAAGTGCTCATCCAATACAACTGAGCACACTTTGTTCTCACAAGGGTTGCAAAGCCCACACATTCATACATTTTTAAGTGAGACTTAGTTGTCCAAATCCTTTTGGGCACCAGTTTAATGTTTCTTGTCAAAAGTGAATGTTTATGGATGATCAATGCTAAATAAGAACGATCTAATAGCATATTTCAATCTTTAAGCCAACTTCTAAACCAGTTAATGGAGCAATATCTCTCGAGTGCATTAGTGTTTGTTGTCAATGGGAAATAAGTCATGAGTTACAGAACAAATTAGGTTTTACGACCCCATTGTGGCACAGGCATCTGTGATTTCACACGCTTTATGTAAAATTTACAGTTGCAGGATTGAATGACGTGGGGGCGGGGGTAACGTGAGTCTTCAGTGAGCGCTGTGCATGCTTCTTTCCTCTCTCCGCGGCTTTACGGCCTCTCCCTGTGCGAAGAGGTGTGACCAGAACCGAATGCTAAGTGTTATAGACACAGATAAACGCTACAGCACTAGCCTAGTGCAAGGCTGATGGCAAAAACACATGGGGAAGGAAGCTGGCTTTCCCAGGGAGCTGAGAGGAAGATCTGTGGTTGGGGGTTTTGACGCTGGCCAGGGCTTAGTCTGAGCTTTGAGCCCCACTGAAGAGTGGGCGCTAGAAATGCCATTATTACTTGTGGTTAACCTGATAACCATTTTCACAGTCAGCTCTGTGTCTAAGATGATGTGCAGGATATTTTCTTCCTTTCTTCCTGGAAAAATGAGCCATTCGTGTTAAGGGTTTGTGTGTGTGTGTGTGTGTGTGTGTGTGTGTGTTGCTTTATTTTATTTTATATTGCATCAAAGCTAAGACCACTAAATTGTGGAGTTTTCAACCCCAGCTGTATATTTAAAGGGGTAGCTGACCTGCTCTGGTTTGACTTGCATTTGCTTGTTTTGTTGTTTAAACAATTATCATTTATGATTATCATTTATCACTTTTATGAACTCATATCAGCTGAGAGAGTAAATATTTATACTTTTAAATATTAATTTGTCAACCGAAGGACCAAAATGAGTGCTAAATTTAAAATTAAGGCAAACATATCCTTAATAAAACATGGAAATGTTTCAGAGCTGAAATGTACAATAAATTGTAATAATTGTTACAACACGTAAAATATATATTTTCTGTATTTATTTATTTGTTTATTTATTTTTCAATTAAAAATATTTATTTATTGCGCATCTTATATGAACAAAACATTTGGGAACACTTTATTTTAAGGTGTCCTTGTTACACATGTAACATGTACTTTTATAATATTATATTATATTATAAATAAATTAAAATATTATAATAACAATTAGTAACCCTAAGCCAAACCCTAATCCTAAACCTAACCATATAGTAAGTGCATGTAGTTAATTAATATTACTCAGTACTCAGATGCATAACTACACTGTAACAAGGACACCTTGAAACAAAGTGTAATCAAAAATGTTATATAGTGTTTGCAGTAATGCAATTACAATGATATAGGGTATGAAATTACACTGGGATAAATCCTGAAATATTTACTTTGATTAATGAATGAATGAATGAATGACACATTTATATATCATATATAAAATATGATAATGCAGAATCAAATATTAATATGTGTTTTATAAATACTCATAAACAGACAATATGCTAATAATATGCATGCTAATAAGCAACTAGGGTAACACTTTATTTTAAGGTGTCCTTGTTACACGTTACATGTACTTACTATTATAAAAACAATAAATTATGCATAATTACATGCTGTAACGAAGGGAGTCGTGATGACAGAGTTGGGGATCCAAAAGCAAGGCTTTATTTCATAGAGTGTAGTCAGAACAGGCAGGGTCAAACACCAGCAAACAATAACATCCGAGGCACAGGCAAAAGAGTAACCCACAAGACAGGCAAAGGTCAGGGCAGGCAGCAATAAATCAAAAACAAGGTAACAGTCCAAAGATCAAAACACGAGAAAGGCAAAATCTAGGAAACTAAGAAATTTGGAAGGGCTAAACATTCAATCACCAGCGAAGACAGAGCGTGTGTGTGCTAATGGGTGCGTTCGACTTGAAGCAGCGCTGCGCAGAAAGATCACCGTATGACATCAAAGTACCGGGAGAGCGATAAGAGAGCAAACGGATCCTATGCATTCGAATCACTCTTGCGGTACTTTGATGTCATACGGTGATCATTCTGCGCAGCGCTGCTTCTAGTCGAACGTGCCTATTCTTATAGTCCTACTAATATGAGGCAGCTGTGAACTGGTAATGAGTGCTGATGAGTCCGGGCAAAGAATTATGGGAAATGGAGTCCTGAGTGAATGGCAAGGTACAGAATGGAGTGCCTTCTGGAGGAGCTCATGGGCACTCCAGCTGGAGATCGTGACACATGCAAGTATCCCTAAGCCAAACCCTGACCCTAACCCTAACCATATAGTAAGTACATGTATTTAATTAATATTACTCATTACTTAAATGTATAATTACACTGTAACAAGGACACTTTAAAATAAAATGTAACCGAAACTAGTTAATAGTGAGAATTGGTCCTTAAAAGAAAGTGTTATCATAATAACTCCTATTGTCTTTGAAATATGGTTACAGTTTACAGACAAGCATTTATGGTAAAATACACCTCAGTGTCATTTCTTTTGAAACGTATGTCATATCTCACATGAGGCTATAGACTCCTCTTCTCTTCTACTGTTGATGTTATACTACGAAAGTGGTACAACTTTGTAGCAACAAAACACAAATAAATGAAAACTACAGTAAAGGCTGCAGTAGCTGTTCTGTGGTTCTTTTTTCTTCTGTCAAAAAATAAAAATAAAAAAATAAAATGGCCCTGCAAGTTGATAAATAATAGTCAGCTGTGAAAAATATGTTGAACTATATGACTTATTGAAGAAAAAACATTGTTTGGGTTGGAATTGTTTATGTGTTATTTGGTTTAGATATTTTATACAGCCCATACAGTCATGGCTATGATTTCATGGAGGACTTTTCAAATGTAGCAAGACAGAGAGAGAGGAAGGCCTGTTTTATTTGGAGCTATTTCAGTTTCCAACCATGGTAGAAGTTATGTTCATCTGTGATGAGAAGGAGAAGAAAAGAAAATCATAGGAGAGAGACATTTTCCTGCGTCCCTGATTTGCTTGTGTCAATGCTCCTCCTGGGCCTCTGTCCACTGCCGTAAAAAAAGAAAAGAAAAGAAAATCTGTTGTTACTTCTTCAGCATGCAATACATGTGCAGTAAAGTTGGCATGGGCCGTATGCACAGTGTGGGTAACGCTCCATATACTTTAATGATACACCAAACTAGGTCATATATTTTCAAATATTCCTCTCTTATGTGCAGATATTCATATTTGAGGGCGGCTGAACGTGGTGCTATTTTACAGCTGTCAATGTGACAGCCCTGCGAAGAATGAGATGTAAATGTCCTATATGGCACCTCTCAGTGGACTGTAGAGATATGGGAGCCATATGTGACACAACACCACTGGAGCTGCTCTGATGAACGTGGGAGAACTGACCACACAGATGGTAAAGTCATCAAAACTGCCTGATTAATAGTCAAAATTCACAGGAATGCTAATATCTGACAAATTCAAATGTGCAAGTTTTAACAATCCACCCTTTGGATGCAACAAGGCAGATAAAACATAAACAAAAAAAAAAAAAAAATTTAAAACTTAATTTTAAAACTTTTTGACTGCCTGACCATTAACCAACATCAGAAAACCATGAACGTGTTGTTAAATTATTTAAATATTAACTTAAAATCTCAGTTCATGTAAATATTTAGGCCTACAAAAAAGTTTGGGAATCTCTGTTGTAATGCAAAAATTAAATAAAATAATAAAATAAAATAAAATAAAATACAAACATTAAGTAAAATGTTTTTAAAACTGGGTCGGGCTTTCTGGGTTGGCACTCAAATGGTTCAGGTCATACTTAGAAGGGAGAGGTTATTATGTGAGTATAGGAGAGCATAAGTCTAAGTGGACGTCCATGACATGCGGAGTCCCACAAGGCTCAATTCTTGCACCGCTCTTGTTTAGCCTGTATATGCTCCCACTAAGTCAGATAATGAGGAAAAACCAAATTGCCTATCACAGCTATGCTGATGATACCCAGATCTACCTGGCCTTATCTCCAAATGACTATAGCCCCATTGACTCCCTCTGCCAATGCATTGATGAAATTAACAGTTGGATGTGCCAAAACTTTCTTCAGCTAAACAAGGAGAAAACTGAAGTCATTGCATTTGGAAACAAAGATGAAGTTCTCAAGGTGAATGCATACCTTGACTCTAGGGGTCAAACAACTAAAAATCAAGTCAGAAATCTTGGGGTGAATCTGGAGACAGACCTTAGCTTCAGTAGTCATGTCAAAGCAGTAACTAAATCAGCATACTATCATCTCAAAAACATTGCAAGAATTAGATGTTTTGTTTCCAGTCACGACTTGGAGAAACTTGTTCATGCCTTTATCACCAGCAGGGTGGATTATTGTAATGGTCTCCTCACCGGCCTTCCAAAGAAGACCATTAGACAGCTGCAGCTCATCCAGAACGCTGCTGCCAGGATTCTGACTAGAACCAGAAAATCTGAGCATATCACACCAGTCCTCAGGTCCTTACACTGGCTTCCAGTTACATTTAGGATTGATTTTAAAGTACTTTTACTCGTTTATAAGTCACTCAATGGCCTAGGACCTAAATACATTGCAGATATGCTCACTGAATATAAACCTAACAGACCACTCAGATCATTAGGATCGAGTCAGTTAGAAATACCAAGGGTTCACACAAAACAAGGGGAGTCCGCTTTTAGCTATTATGCCGCCCACAGTTGGAACCAGCTTCCAGAAGAGATCAGATGTGCTAAAACATTAGGCACATTTAAATCCAGACTGAAAACTCATCTGTTTAGCTGTGCATTTGTTGAATGAACACTGTGCTACGTCCGAACTGACTGCACTGTATTTTATGTATAATCATATTCTATTTAACTGTTTTAAATTTCATTTTAAATCAATTTCTATAACTTTTTAAAATTCCTTGTTTTTATTATTTTTAATTCCTTGTTTTTATTGCTGTGAATGACTATTTCACTTTCTTTTATGTAAAGCACTTTGAATTACCACTGTGTATGAAATGTGCTATATAAATAAACTTGCCTTGCCTAAACTTGCCTTGCCTTAAAATAAAATAACTGTGTTTTATGATTTAAAATAGAAACATTTTCTGCCCCCAAAGTGACTTTTCTCTTAACCAAGGTCACATGGGTGAGGCAAGCAAAATAGTAAAGCAAAATGTTAACTGAGAAAGCAAAATATTAACCAATAATATCATAACTTAACATTTCCAAACAAATCCTATTGGATAAAATACCTGCCAAATTATTTCCAACTAAATATTCCTTGAATATTAATCACATTATGAATGATAAAACTTAAATGTGCTGCAAATCTTTAATGAAAACAAAAATGAATCTGAGATATGATAACTAACAATGTCATGCACAATTATTTATGTTCTGCCCTGAGTTTTGGTGATAAAAGTGTCATTTGATTCACAGATGTTGCTCTTTTTGGTCGGATGGAGAAAAAACTAAATCGATAATCAAAGACAGACAGTAGTTTGAACTGTTAAAAACTGCTGAAGTTGAAAATTGAATTAGACCCTTCTGCATTGCCTTAAAAGAGGTGAAGGACATCTGTTTAACACAGGGACTTGGCAAGAGATCAGAAAGCTTTACTGTGGGGATGTAGCTGGTGGTGACAGTCTGTGTCTCACGACACTCATATCAAACCCATCAAACTTCAGAAAAAAATCAGAGAAGTACAGAGTTGTTTTGTCACACCACATGCACAGATTTCATTTCTGCATGTATAACGGTATCAATAACACTTCAAAATAAAGTCTCATTACTTGATATTGTTAAATGCGTTAACTAACATTGAGCAATACATATGTTACTGTATTTATTAATGGATATTATTGTTAGGTAAAAATAATAATAATAATGATAATACCACTGTTCATTGTTAGTTCACACTAGCTCAAGTCCATTAAATTATATTAACAGAAACAATTTTTTATTTTAATAATGTATTAGTAAATGCTGAAATTAACATTAACTAAGATTGGTCGATGCTTTAAAAGCACTTTTCTTTGTTAGTTCATGCAATTTCATGTCGTTCCAGACCCGTAAGACCTCCATTCATCTTCAGAACACATATTAAGTTCTGTCATGACAACTCTTGGAGGGATTGGCATGGTAATGTACATGACAATGTTAATGTATTTGGTCTTGGCGGAATAGATCTGCTACGCTGCTGCTGCTGCGGCAGAGCAAGTACCGAGACTTGCTACTGCCAATACATCCACAACATGCTGCTTTGAGCATGTAAGATATACTGCTGCTGCACATATAACATATATGAATAACCCCCTACAAAGCAGGAGACATGGAACACAATACAATACAAGCCAATATATGCATGTCGCTGAATATAAGGATAAACTGCTGCATCAGTGGACATGCATGTATCCACACACGTAAAGATGAACAGACAAGGAAAGACAAGACACCCCCCACAAAGCAGATCTATCGCCAAGACATATGTACTGCTGCTGCTCCGAAGAGCCATGTGAACCGCATGTATTACTATCTATATGTGTCTGGGCTACCACGTCGACCGTCTTAACAATGGTGGCCTACGACTATGTGAGCCTGGGCTACCACGCCGACCGGCTTAACAATAGTGGCCTACGACTATGTGTGCCTTGGCTACCATGCTGACTGGCTTAACTCTAATTAGACGCGCACTATGTGTAATGTCAAATAACAAAATGGATATATTCAAGTTGCAATATATGTTGCAATCCGATAGATAAGACCCCAGCATCC
The DNA here is from genome assembly GCA_027422415.1 of Schizothorax lantsangensis. Classification (NCBI taxonomy): domain Eukaryota; kingdom Metazoa; phylum Chordata; class Actinopteri; order Cypriniformes; family Cyprinidae; genus Schizothorax; species Schizothorax lantsangensis. The sequence goes on from CM049851.1 coordinate 28,015,864, forward strand.
ACCTGAGAAAATATCATAATTTAGTCATTTGATATATGCTCTGTTACATTCTACACTTCATCAGTCCCAGCGGCAGCGTAACAGCTCGTTAATTCATGTACGTGCAATAATGAGACGGACAAAGTTAGCCGATGCATGCCATTTACCTCTTGTGTAGATAAAAGTTATCAGGGTTACAGTGCACAAAACTCCTGGGTGGACTGACTTGAATGAACTGAAATAAAAGCAGAATATAAACGTTCTTTCCGTTTTTTGGAATTACACAGCACAGCTAGCGCACACGTCACACAAGCACATTTCTCCAAACTACACTACCCATAATGCATTTCATTCAGGACTACATCAACCATAGATAGTGATATTAAGTGATAACTCTTAATTCCCTTTTTCCACAACACTGTCATTGATATGACTGCAATAAGTGCGTGCCTCTGACATTGCGTACAGCTGAAATCAACCACACACTCATCACGATGAAAACACTGACCTTAGAAATAACGAACGTGAACATTGAGATTACGCCAATGTATATGGTGAACCCCAGTTGAAATGCATACACAAGAATGCTTATTTAGTTTAACCTGTTTTCATGTCTGTTACTATCGGCACGTCCTCAGAGCGATTACATGCTCTAAACTGCCTTTGCTCCAGCTGTATAAACACGGATGCTAAATGCAGCTGCTAATATGCTTAATTTTTCCCTGATGCATACAATGCAAACTGCTAACATGACACTTAGTTTAAACTTGTTTATGGTTGCTCATTTTTGTATTCAATTAGGCAGACCACGCAAACATACACAGCGATATGGATTAAAAGAGCATTCACTTATTGATGTTGATTTCAGCTGTTCTGAAGTGCGCTGCAAACTGCTACAGCAAACAAAAGCCAGGTATTTGAATATTGAGCAGTGAGCTCATTGGCTAATGATACAGGAGAAAACCAATCAGCTGTGCCATGTGATAATGAAGTCATTAGGTCAGATTAAGTTAGACCTATCGGACTGCGCCATCTAGAGTTTCATGCTAGAACTCTGTATATATTGTTTATGAAATCCGAGAGCTCTCTGACCCTGCATAGAGAGCAATGTAACTGAAATGCTCCCAGGTCCAGAAACATCATTAATATAGTCAGTAAAGACATCATTAATATAGTCAATGTGACATCAGTGGTTCAACCGTAATTTTATGAAACAACGAGAATACATTTTGTGAGCAAAGAAAACAAAAATAATGACTTTATTCAACAACTTCTTCTCTTCAGACATGTTTATGAAGACTGTTTTTATGTACAGCGTCCGCAGTGCTTGCATGTTCTACGTTAGAACGCCGGCTCCTGTGTTGTGATACTATCATGAACGCGCAGCAGAGATTGACATGGAAGAGAAGAAATTGTTGAATACAGTCGTTATTTTTGTTTTCTTTGCACACAAAAAGTATTCTCGTAGCTTCATAAAGTTACGGTTGAACCATTGATGTCACATGGACTATTTTAATGATGTCTTTACTATGTTTCTGTGCCTTGACCTTGCTGTCTATGGGAGGGTAAGAGAGCTCTAGGATTTCATCAAAAATATCTCAATTTGTGTTACGAAGATGATCGAAGGTTTTACGGGTTTGGAACGACATGAGGGTGAGCAATTAATGACATAATTTTCATTTTTTTGAGTGAACTAACCCTTTAACAAATGGGCTTTTTTTTTATAAAGGATTACCTGTATCGCTAGTAACACTTTCTGTTTCAGTGCGAAAGTTTTTTTTTTTTTACTATTATATTTGTTATCATTGCTGTTGTGATGATACTTATTTCTATCTGTCTGCTGTCATTTGAATTTTGATGAATGAATGAATGAATGAATGAATGAATGAATGAATGAATCAATCAATCAATCAATCAATCAGATAATTCTTGTATGAATCATTCATAGCAAGATCTACAACTTACAAAATGTTGTCTTTTTATATTGATATAAAGTATCAATATAAAAAGTATAATTGTGGAAAGTATGTTAATTTACTGTATATGTACTCAATACTTGGTAGGGGCTGCTTTTGCTTTAATTACTGCCTCAATTCGGCGTGGCATGGAGGTGATCGGTTTGTGGCACTGCTGAGGTGGTATGGAAGCCCAGGTTTCTTTGACAGTGGCCTTCAGCTCATCTGCATTTTTTGGTCTCTTGTTTCTCATTTTCCTCTTGACAATACCCCATAGATTCTCTATGTGGTTCAGATCTGGTGAGTTTGCTGGCCAATCAAGCACACCAACACCATGGTCATTTAACCAACTTTTGGTGCTTTTGGCAGTGTGGGCAGGTGCCAAATCCTGCTGGAAAATGAAATCAGCATCTTTAAAAAGCTGGTCAGCAGAAGGAAGCATGATGTGCTCCAAAATGTCTTGGTAAACAGGTGCAGTGACGTTGGTTTTCAAAAAACACAATGGACCAACACCAGCAGATGACATTGCACCCCAAATCATCATAGACTGTGGAAACTTAACACTGGACTTCTTGCAACTTGGGCTATGAGCTTCTCCACCCTTCCTCCAGACTCTAGGACCTTGGTTTCCAAATGAAATACAAAACTTGCTCTAATCTGAAAAGAGGACTTTGGACCACTGGGCAACAGTCCAGTTCTTCTTCTCCTTAGGAGAGAAGACGCCTCTGATGTTGTCTGTGGTTCAGGAGTGGCTTAACAAGAGGAATATGACAACTTTAACTGTAACATTAACTGTAGTCAAATTCCTTGACACGTCTGTGTGTGGTGGCTCTTGATGCCTTGACCCCAGCCTCAGTCCATTCCTTGTGAAGTTCACCCAAATTCTTGAATCGATTGTGCTTGACAATCCTCATAAGGCTGCGGTTCTCTCGGTTGGTTGTGCATCTTTTTGTTCCACACTTTTTCCTTCCACTCAACTTTCTGTTAACATGCTTGGATACAGCACTCTGTGAACAGCCAGCTTCTTTGGCAATGAATGTTTGTGGCTTACCCTCCTTGTGAAGGGTGTCAATGATTGTCTTCTGGACAACTGTCAGATCAGCAGTCTTCCCCATGATTGTGTAGCCTAGTGAACCAAACTGAGAGACCATTTTGAAGACTCAGGAAACCTTTGCAGGTGTTTTGAGTTGATTAGCTGATTGGCATGTCACCATATTCTAATTTGTTGAGATAGTGAATTGGTGGGTTTTTGTTAAATGTGAGCCTAAATCATCACAATTTAAAAGAACCAAAGACTTAAACTACTTCAGTATGTGTGCATTGAATTGATTTAATACACGAGTTTCACAATTTGAGTTGAATTACTGAAATAAATTAACTTTTCCTCAACATTCTAATTTATTGAGATGCACCTGTATATATGTGTGTGTGTGTGTGTGTGTGTGTGTGTGTGTGTGTGTGTGTAAATAAATAAACAATTGCATGTGTATATTTGTGTATATGTATATGTATCTATAGCAGAAACAAAGCCTTTAAAATGACCCATGTCCCCTCAAAGACAGGCAAAAAGAAAGAGCATCAGGAAAAAAAAGAGAGAAATAGACATAGGGACAGACAAAGAGAAAAGAAAAGTTCAGTGAAAAAGAGCCAGTGAGGAAACAAACCTGATTTATTATCAGCAAAAATCAGCAGCAGATGTCAGAGTATGACCGACCCTCTGTAGCCAATTAGTGAAATGCACGCAAGATCTCTCTATTTCCCTGTCTTTCTCTCATCATCTTCAGACCTTCATGTGCAAACTCCTCTTCATCTTCATCCTAACATTTCCTCACCTTTTCTATCCTCACAGCCTCAAAAACAGACCAATGCACTGCATACAGGAACATGCACTGCTGATCACAAGTGAAACACAGTGGCATTATACTGTGTTACTTGAAGAAACGGAAATAATTCCTGATGAAGATCTTTACGTTTTTTAGTGATGAGTTGCGAAAGGCTTTGAACTTTAGATGAGACATTATTTTCAAGCTTTTGGCCATACACACATTGGTCCTATTGCTTTAAATGAAGCCACATGCAGTAAACAAGTACCAGAAATGATAGCGAAGAAACGTAAACAGTCGTGGGTAAAATCAGTGAAGTGATAAAGCAGCTGGATCTGATTCATCTCTGCCTGAAACATGCAGCACTTCTTGCACAATCATGTATGACAACATCTTATGAAAAATGAAGTTCAAGCCTATTGCCCGATGCACACGCTTCAGCCACTGTTTTGAGCTACATGCTTTTGGCAAGCAAATATTACCCATAAGCTGTTATTTCTCACCACAGAAGAGTATATTTAGGTTAGTGGGTTACAGATGTTTGAGCGGCGTTCATAACACTAAGCAAACTGAAGCATGGGGCCAGACGCATAAGCAATGTTTTATGTTTCCAGTTTCTCATGTGGCCTTGCCCAATTTCAGAAAACAGCGTTTGGCCTGCCAGTCTCAGAATTATGAAACTTAATGCAACCAATAGTGGAATGAACACAAACATAGCCGAGGATCAGCGGTCGCAGAAGGTGTCTGAAGAACTATTGTAATGTCATATATCTTACAGTTTGTATATTTGATTATGTTAATCGAAGTCTGTGCTGGTTCCTTCCTCCTTGAACTCAAGACGAGGAGTTTCCTTTGCTCTAAACATTTTTCTTTTTGAGAAATCAGTCCAAAAATTTCCAGACAGATAGCAAGTAAATAGATGTGATGAGAAGTCACATTTAAACTCCAGACTAGGAGAATTACTGTAAATAATACCTAGCAAGTGCAATATACTTGCATTTACATTCTTGGTAACATTTCTAGCACTTTCTTGCCGCAGGACTTCCCAAAACTGAATATGGGTACTCAGTTTTGCAGGCAGGGTTGTTGAACCAATCAGCTGAGCTGTACATGTCATGTGACTAATTAGTTTGGAGCAGCAGGAAGATGACATCATGACAGCGGTGATTGGCTGATGGAACTGTAGAAACCCACACCTTGCCAAAACATTCAGTAGGATTGACCTCTGACTTAAAAAGGATAAGATGAAATTATAAATCAATTTTATGATTTTCAGAGCTGGGGTTGTTGATGTTGTAAACAGTGAAGCTCTGTATATATATATATATATATATATATATATATATATATATATATATATATATATATAGTTTTAACCTTCATATACCAGAATATCACTCAAAATGTTTTGGTCGTACTTCATTTTAAGTCTCAGCTCTCACTATTAACCAACTATTAACTATGACTATAAATTCTCAACTCTAATTGCTTATTAATAGTTAGTAAGGTAGTTGTTAAGTTTAGGTATGGGGTAGGATTAAGGAAACTAAAACATGATCATGCAGAATAAGGCATGTGCAAGTACTAATCAGCAGCCAACACGCAAGTAATATGCATGATAATAAGCAACTGATTAATAATGAGAATTGGTCCTTAAACTAAAGTGTTACCATGTATTTCAGGGGCAAGAAAACACATTAGCGATTTTACAGTAGGGTAAATGCAAATGTGGATGGAATAACCTACTAGAGATAAAAAATATATATTTATTAATTTGATGTTTAATATTTAGCAACATTTTACTTGAAGACAGTATGCATAATGTATTATAATGGTATTCATAATGTATGTTGTTATGCATTATGTATTTTCACAAATAATTGTAGCCAAAGTTAAAATATAATATTTGAAGGTTTGTCATGTGCTTTACTGCATTATACTTTCTAAAGGTGCAACAATTAAATATTATAATGTATTATAACTGTGGTATAATTATTCATGAGATCATCCAATGCATTATAAGGTGCATTACACAGCAATTAATGCGTTAAAACTACTTTTATAATGCTTTAAGTAAAGTGTTACCTAATTTTTGTATATTGTAATAATGTATTTTTCAGAATATTGCAAAGTATAGTCATGCTGATTTTTATTCATATGTGCTCACATGTTATAGACAACAAGTAAAGTTTTTCCTCAAATGTGTCATGTGAATGTAGTTTTTGGAGTGAAATATACAAAGGGCAGATATATATTTTTAAATGCTTTTGAATATTTCTTCTTTTTTTTCAAAATTATTATTATTATTATTATTATAAATATACAAAAAATGGCCAAAAATGTATTGGTGGAATATATATATATTTATTGAATTTATTTTTTTGCCATATGTTATAGTTACATATCTTTTAAGTAACTCTTCATCAGTAGTTTAACTTAGTGGTGCTCACAGTCACAGCCCTCATTTTATCTGACAAACAAGCTGTCAATCTCCATTGCACGGCACATTCTTTTTAACTAGATGATGCAAGTGAATGCAGTGCAACAATGCGACTTTCTGCTGTAATGTAATCAGTGGTTAAATGTTTGTTTTATGGTATTTAATGGTCCATGAGTGAAATAATAATTAAGCTAATGGCTTGTGGGATATTTAATGGTTAATGTATATGAGGCAACTTTGGTTTGCCATATCAGTGATCAATGTTGCTGCCATCTTACACAAACAAATGACAGAGTTTTGGACCTGTGGGAGTGATAAACAGAATTGTTCTGATGATGGAATAGAGTGACTGATTTATTATTAACCATTTCTACTTTATCAAAAAGGGTTTTCTATTTTCATCTCATTTTAGCCGAAGGTCAGTGTTTTGTGTTTTTTTTTTTTCAAGTTGATTCAATACATGCTACTGAAACTATAAGGTTATCCAGAAACACATACAGTAATATTAAACGACTAGTGTTTGTTAGCAAATAATCAAGCTTATTATTGCAAGACCTTGTTTTGAAAAAGAAAATGTGCTTAAATTGCAGCATATCTTTTCTGTGCCATTCCCCCTCTTCGATTGGTCGACAAAAAGATTGCTCCGCCCCAAACACACACCATTTACCAATTGGGTTTAAATACTCAAATAGTGTTTTAACATGTTTCAAAATGGCACAGAGCACAATGTGCACTTTCAAACAGTTTACAATTCAGGATTTTAATGTATTTCAATAACAAAGCAATCTATGATAGACACATGAGTTTTTTTTTGTTTTTGTCATTGATTCATTTGAATGTAAAATGCTTATGTCATTAAATGCTCTTCAGTAACATTTAAGTTCTAACCATTCTTTACAGAGCTCTTATAACTGAGGGAAAAAAATCAGAAATACAGAGAAGTGTAAATAGGGGAAATAAATTTTCTCAAATGAGTCTGGTTTAGTTTGGCTGGAGTATGAGGATGTTAAAAGTCAAACAGAAACATATAAATCTCAACTCTACTCCCCCTGCTGACTCGCTTGTATAGTACAATTATGGAGTTTTGGGCTCGCTTTAAACAGAGAGATTGTAAACATCCACCACAACCATGTATGTTAGGCACAATCCCAGCATGACCAAACCCAGCTACGAGTTAAATCTTACCATAAGAAAAAGCCAACCAGTACCACACAAACACCAAAGCAGAAGTCTGGGATCTCAAAATCCCATTTAAACCTGGAAAGTAGTGTGAAGTAAAGAGGAACGACTGTATTTAAGATTCTGCCACAATTCAAATAAGCAGCTTTGTAAGACTGATCTTTTTTCTTGCTTTGTATTATGCTTTTTTGGAACGTTGTCACACCATGCTGGACAACATGAATCAGTAGGTTTTGAACAAACTAGTGGAGTTCATGCCAGCTTGAGTGCTTCTCTTTTAAAGCTAAACAAGCAACACACCAAATACTAAAACATTTTGAAATGCAACTTTTCAGTGCAACATTTATTTAGAAAGCACATTTAAACAACACAAATTGATCCAAAGTGCTGTACAATATGGAAAAACAAGTTTGCTTTGCAAAAACAACATTTACACGCTGGCCATAATTTCACTTATTGTTATGTCAACTTTTCACCAACTGTTATGTTTATAATTTAGAAGAGCAGAGAAACATTTTCACCATAGCGTCAGACCCCACTGCATATATGTGCATGCATAATGTAAAAAGTGCATATTGCTTGTCAATGCAAATCTTTGTTTATCATGTAAATAATGTTGTTTTGAATCTACTGTAATGGGCAACACAAATAGCAACATACACTGAAAAAATAAAATAAATCAGGAACCTACAAATGGTAACTACATTAAACTATTTTTATTCAAGTAAAAAGTATTATTTTACATCACTGAATCAACCTAAATACCTAATTTATAATTTTTTTATGGATTCGATCAGGTAGAAATAACTATTTGAGATAACTATTGCAGGTTGCTACTTTTTTTTTTTTTTTTTTTCTTTAATGTGAATGGCCATTATTTAAGTCATATTTCAGAAAATGGTTGTTGAATAAAATACTTTTTTTAAATCAAATATGCCTATATTTTGTTTTATTCATTTATAATTGCAAAATCTAATGCAGTACAGTGCCTTAATTTCAGATCTCTCTTTGTCGTCTGTTTGTAATGATTTAGACTCACTATATTTGCGTATATGTAAGGTTGAGTGGGTGAAAATTTCCATGGACATGTCATCTGCAGGTCACAGTGGTTTCTCTGGTTGTAAGTTAGCTTATATTTTTTTTGGTTTCTCTGTATGTCTGTTTGAATATGTTGTGAGTTGATTCTCTGGACTGGGCTACTTGGAAATGAAATGCAAATGCACAGATCTATTAACTAACTTTGTTCCTTGTTTCTCAGGATCAAAGCTCGAAACTGATGCAGGCTTCATTATGTTTGTGCAAACAGACTGATCGTTTGACGTGACGGAAATATAGAAAAGCCCCCAGAAACCGGCAAAGATGTCCTGCTAATGGCCGCTGCTACTGTTGCGCCAATCCAGAAAGGAAGATATTAACACATTTGTTTTATGTTTCCACGGAAGAAATGCATTTGTTCCCTAGACAAGAACAAATCCTGAAACAGTGCAAACATTGTGGAAAACCTGTTTCAAATACTAAAACTGTGCCAACCAATGTGGAAAATCTCAACGCTGTCATTCTAATGGGTGCATTAACATTGTTTGACTTCAGAAAATACGGCAACCCTTAGAAAACCCTTCGCGATGGACGTCCTGCATCTCTGATAGTGAATTTGTTCATTATTGAGCTAATGTGTTGCGTGAATGTCAGTCCACGAGTGTTAATGAGGTCTACACCATCACTTAAGTAACATATGTCAGTAATACTGTTGATTTTGCCATCACAGTTTTCCTATTTTCTAAAGATTAGTGAACTAATATGTGTGCATTAAGATAATCCTAAAAGCTTTTTACACTTAAGGCCACGTTGGTCACAAAATGTGACAGTAAACATACTTATTAAACACTGTCCATAGTGAAAGATCGGTCTTTAAAATTATTAACACAATTGTCACAACAGCTGTTAAGTGCAAAGATAAAGCAGATTTTACATCTTCAATGCTGATACGTGAAAAGATTCCATAAAAATTCCATAAAATATTTAGTCAATATTTATTTATTTATTTTAAAAAAAGAAAATGTAGACACATATTTGAAGCTGAATATTATTTTATTTTATTTTATTTTACCAATATCTACCAAATGTATCATATTCAGTTTTGATGACTGAATTCTGTGGTCTCTGACTTTATTAAAACCTGACAATTTTATTTAAGGCTACTAAAGCTTAATGTGAAAATAATGTTTTCTGATTTTAATAGCCATACTATAATAATACTCAAAGTCTTCTATAAACGCTTCAATACAAAGAATATTCTGTTTTAATTCAATTGAGGAGGCAGGATATGTTTTTCAAAAGCCAAGTGAGAGAGTGGACAAGAAAATTCATAGTGGTTACACGTGGACCAAGGAAATTGTTTGCAATGTGACAACATATGGTTATATTGCACATACGAGGACTGACGAGGGAAATCTCTGTTACTGGAAACACTTAAAGCAGTGACATAGTCTTTCTGGGAAATGTCTGCACATAAAATGATTTAGCAAAGTTCATTGTTGCCCATCATTGTTGGGAAGGGAAAGAACAGTTTACTTTTCAGTGTCATATGTTACATATGGTGCATATTTTACATACTATTGTAATTGATTACAATAGCAACCAGAACAACAATACCTAATTATGTGTAGCTTCACAAAATAATTACATATTAATTACAAGCAGTTCATGTGTATTACATAGTAATACGTATGTAATTACACTGTAATGAATACTGTAGTTTGGCCACAAAGTAAATTGTTTTCGTAGCTGATTTATATTGTGTTGTCTTGTTGCATACATCAGGATTTAGTGATTAAGGACTGCTGAATGAAGGCTTTTGACAATGCAATTAGTAGTAATATTTTATCTTGTTTTAATTTTATTTAATTTTATATTCTTTTTTGAGAATATCAGACCTGGAAAGCATCAAAATAAGCATGTCAGAGCCGTGGTTTCACGGTTAGCACACTTGTTCCTCACAGGTTTCCAACAAGCACTCTAATATTATTCAATGCAAAGTGAATTTTATCACCTTTTTCTTGGTGCAAGTATGGAAACCCTCTCTGTGTATATAAGAGCGAATAGGATTTTATTTATCTCATGGATATTTATTAAACTCATGGAGGGTGAGAAAAAACAGTGCTATATTTTGAAATGGACACAAACCCATGGGATTAAGCATTTCATAGCGGGGCTACACCTCCCCCGAGGCTTCATTAAGTCTCTGAAATACCTCGACACTGTTCACACTCTGTAAATCTGCGTGCCTCACGTCACAGACCCGCTGCAGCCGCTCACCTCCCAGACCTGCCCACTCACCTTTGACACGACAGGACGTTTTTATTGTGCTGCTGCTGAAAAATCGAGTCTTTGTTTTCATGTCGAATTTCATGAGCTTAAATCAGTAACTGTTTTACATCATAGTGTCCATTTTACACACATGTAAATCTCATTAATGACATTACTGTTCTGTATTGACATACACTGTCAGTCAAAAGTTTACACACTTACTCAGTCTTATATAGTCTATAGTCTCTATAGTCATTAAACATAACACAGACGGAAGTATGTAGAGTAGAGCTTCTAACTTCCAGCTAGACAATTATTTTTTACAATGTTCATATTACCCACATATTACCAACATTAATTATTATACTATTAACAAGAAAATGTGCATGTACAGGCTTCTTTATAAACATTGACACAATTAGATTTTTTTCTGTTATTATTGTTTAATTGCAATTATATGAAAAAAACATGACAACTTGGGCACTGTGATCAAACATTTTAAGTGTAATTTTATGATAACATGACTACTGTATCTTATCTTGAAGCAAAAATAGGCATTGCTTAGTAGTCCCCTACTAAACATGTAGATGTTGTTGTGAGTTATAGGCGTATCAAATGTATCATACTTCAGACAAGGTGATCATTCTTACATTACATGAAGTGCAACTTTGGGAAGAATGACTATAAGATATTCCTTATTTAATAATGCAAGCATGTTTTCTTTCAGTAAGTGCACTGGAGGCAGTGTTATGATGAATTTGGGTTGTCCCACGCTAAGTCTTGGGAAATCAAGTCAGATACACAAGGGACAAGAGTTCTGGAGTAAGAGCTATTTTTCACAGAAAAAAAGAGATGTTTTTATAATTTTTTTCTCAGCAAAATAGATGCTTTAACATGCAGAGAAATAAAAACATGCTATATTCAGGCGTTATTAAAAAATATAATTCTTAGGATGAGAAGCATTATATTAATTACTTGAATCTAAATGAATTTGCAGCAGAAATGATGTACAGTACATGTATTTTATTATGATTGAAGCGATAGGCTATTTTGTACATTGTAAAAATCGTATTTAATATGACTAAATCAAGATGATTAGATTAGTTGTTTTACACTAATTTTTTTACAATTTTACAACAGCTACACAATTTCACACATTCACATGCACACTACAAACACTAAACTGTGAACTGTAAACACACATTCAAATATACTTAGCCTCTTTTCATTTTACATTTTGTGAAATCTTTGTAAAAGAAAATAGCATTTTGACCTGATGGCGTGACCTTTGCACTGCTCTATAACATAATGTGGAACTTGAGGAGACAGGTGCTTTTGAATTTCCTGTCCCACACTGAACCGGGGCAAAAAATCACAAAGAAAAGCTGTAAAAGACAGAATGAATGGTCAAGCGAGTAAAGCCTTTTAAAAGAATAGGAGAAGGTGAAAAAAATGGGGAGAGAGCAAGAGAGGAGGAAAGAGAAAACCCCTCCCGCGGTACACAATGCTCATAGATGGGGTTAAGTGCTAAGATTTCATCCAGTGGGACTCGGGGTCCACATTTAAGCCTTCCATGGTGCAGGGGCCACCCCAGTCATCTGACATAATCACAATGATGATATACAGGGACATTAGAACAGAGAGCCGCTGACATGCCGAACAATAGCTCCTCACAGCAGGACCGGCCTTTCTGGGCATCCAGGTGCAGTCCCAGGCCGGCGAATTCCTCCTCTCCCCCCCTTCGGCCCTCATTGTGTGGCCAGAGATGCTCTTTCAGGAGTGGGATGAAGGGGGGAGAAAGAAAGAGATCAGAGGTGGGAAGACAGGAAGAAGGTAATAAGGTAAAAATAAAAGTTGTAAGATAGAAGATTGTGAACCCGCTCCTCGGTAACAAGAGTTTCAGTGTAGAAAAATAACAGAGGTCGGTTGACGGAAACACACACACACCGATGCCAAAAAGTGAAGGGGAACAGAACAGAACAGGATCTTCTCCATCAGGTCAGATGATCTTTTGAAAGAGAAAGAGAGAAAGAAAGAGAAGGAGACTCTGAGAAGGGAGTCGAAGATTCGTCTGTCAACAAGAGTTTAGAGCTCTTGGGGAAAAAAAGCATAGTCCCTGGTCTGGACGCACAGATGCTGCCCTGTGTCTGCTCACTCAAACGTGTGTCCGGCAGGGCTGACCGGGCACAGAGCTGCCCCTATTACCCACAATCCCGCGCTCCCGACAGCCCGGGCCAGGCTCAGATTTGGAAGCTTCAGTGAGCAAATCCTTGACATCGCACACATTAGAGTTTAGCCTTCTCCATGTGTGGTCCAGTTGTGCAGTCTTTCTTAAAAAAAATAAAAAAGTCAAAATCCTTCTATTAAAGGGTTAAGTAGTTACCTTGTCACTAGACACCGAAAACCCTGTTTCAAATTTGAACATTTTAAGGGGGTGGGGGTGTTTCTTTCCATTGTTTGGTTTTAGCAGTGTTAGTTGCTGAGGCAAAATTATATTAAGTTGCTTCTTTCACAACAGTTTCAAAATATCCAGTGAGTGGCGCTAAAAAGCGGGTTCAATTTCTCCAGATAAAAGTGACTATGAACATTTTATTACGTTGCTTCATGCACGCATAGCGGCAATTCAGAAATCAAATGTCCGGTGAGTGACTCTAAAATATTGTTTTATAGCGCTTAAAAAAATGTAGGCTACTCTTTACACTAAACCAAAACAAAACTGTTAAAGAAAAGCAACCATGCATTTGACCATTTCTTTTCACAAGGCTTTGAGCTCTTTTGACGAAAAACCTGGATGTTTTAATGCAAACGTTAAAATGTGTTAGTTTACAAATCATGCACTTTTAAAGTATATTTACTATAAAGGAGTTTTGGGCAGATATTTCAAAACTTTTCAGCAAATAATAGGCTATAGCAGTGTGCAAATAAAATAAATAAAAAAAGCGCGGAAATTAGTTTTCGTTAGACTAACTGATCATTTGCCTAGTGCCTCTGAAATCGTAATTTATGTGAAAAGAAATAAAAGTTGTTGGTGTTTCACTGTCTCTAGTGGTTATTTCAGCTGTAACTTGCAGCGAAATGTTCGTATAGGTACATTCGCCAAAATGTTTTCCAATGAGCCTGAGTTGGTTTTGGAAGGTGTTGTTGATTCAAGACTGAAGAGATTCACTCTCTCGGCCACCCTTTGGACAAATCTAGTCCCTCAGAAAGAAAAACTGTGAATAAATTGGAAATAGGAGAGCAAAGGTGGCAGGAATGTTGATTAATGGTAGTGGTGTCGTTCGCACGGATCGAGTCGAGGCTAAATAAAGGTCTGACAGGTTGGCATCAGATGGCTCGTGGTCGGGTCCATCAACATGCTGCATTCTCGGAGAGAAATACATTTTGATTAAAGCAAAGCATAACTCGATCCTGGAAAAGTGGAGAAAAGGTACATAAATGTGGGCTATTTGCAGAAAGATTTATTCTTTGTTCACACTTCATTTTCCCCCTCACACTCTTTCACTTGTACTTTTTGCTCTCTCCGTCCCTCACACACCACTCCCGACCATCTGCGTTTAACGCTTTCAGCGCATTTTCATTTTTTAAACACCAACAACTTTATTTTATGAGCAAACGCTAGTGTATCTTTAAGGAAAAGCGAAACTGCACCGCCAGAAATTGTAGTCTCCAGGCTGCATTTGTCACACAGAATAATCATAATAGCCAAGAGGGCTTGTTCTTAAAGCCGTGCTTTTGAGTAAAGCGCTGGAGAGTTCACAGGCTGTGTGGTAGGTAGGACATGAATTTTGGAGTTTAAGCCATCCAGGGCCGTGGCAGTCTCGTTTTCACGTGTAGATACAACATTCCTCTTCGGCGAGCTGATCTCCCCTCTGAGCCGCCGGTGAACGCCTGCTTAAACTCAGCCGGAGACAGAACGCGAGACATGCACGCAAATTAATTCACGTTTTGCGTGCCTTCCTTTGCTCAGTTTGGATAGCTACTTGAGCATGATGGAAGAAAGAGTGTAAAACATTTTTTCTAACGCACGTTCAATGTAATAGGCTACATTATGTTTATTCTCTCAGTAATATTAAATATACACCATGCATTAGATTCAAATAAAATATCGTATTCGGAAATAAGATATTGCCCTGGCACCAGCTTGTCAGTTTCCTTATCTGTATAATGTTCATTGCAGTTTTAATCTGTTCATTCCTTTGCTCTTTGTGTTGAATTATAATGCTCATGTTTGTAACTGAAATTGATTGGTCTTCCTTTACTTTATTTAGGTGGATATAAACTGAACCCCAATCTGACACCTGAGACAAATGGTGAGGTAAAACATGTTCTTTTCCAGAACCCAACTATATTCTTTACATAACAGATTCTTCACAGGTCACATCTGGAGATTGTTGTTATTTGAGTATGAGTTCAAGTGGTAATGCTGATTCTGGATTCATGTTCTTCATAAGCGAGGATCATTGGAGGTAGGATGGAATCTGAAACAATGTAACACACGGCGTACAATGTTACACAGTGGTCTGGGATGCTGGGGGTGTTTCCCACACGGGAATGAAGGGAGAGGAGAAGGAATGCTGAACTGGTAGAGTTAGTGGTGGGACAAACTGAATCACTTTGTGTGAGGAACACAGGAGGGCAGTCTTTAGACACTAACAGCAGTCCCACAGAGGAACTGCACACTGCAGCACCTATTAAATTAAAAATACCTCAAAACACAGTGACCCCAAAAAACACTTAAAAGCCACAATTAAAAATGCATAAATGTCTGCATTTAAAAATATCAAACAAACACTACCAGAGCTTCACTTTTCTTTTTTTTTTTTTTTTTGCAATGAATTTTAATCAGCTGGTTTGCCAGTGACTTTCAGTGTCCTCGGCGAGTAACCGCAAGTGTAGTTCATCACATGAATTATGATCATGTTTGACAACCAGAAAGAGTCCAAATAGTTTTTGTCTTCTTTTTGATCAGTCTATCTACTGTTTTATCATTTCAAACCTAACAAATGTCTTTTTGTGAAATGCTTTGTTTGCTTTCATTGAAATAAATGTGACTGGGTTTGGTATTTTGTTATCTAATGCAGTGATATTCTGACATGTTTACGCATGGAGCACAGTGTCCAAACACTGCTTCAAAGAACTGCTTCAGATTGCAGCAAATCAAAGCAATACAATACAAAAGCTGATATTTGGCAAAAATGTTGAGCGTTCCTGGAAATGGATGATGTTAACGTGTACAAAATGTGTTGTATTCTGAAGATGAATTTGTAATGTGAAATATTCGAGCTTCATCACACAGATTGGAATCAAAAGTCCCACTCAGTTTTCCAGTTCATTATGCATTGAGAAATGAACTATGATTGCTGAACTCCCTCTTTGGTGCATTTCATTTCCAAAATCTTAATTTTAGAGCAGTTTTTACAACTCGTTGCTTTTATAGAATGTTTTAAAGACTGAAAATGTGCATTGTACATTTCCTTTCTAATGTTCTTTTTAATAAAAAATGTGTTTGAGTGTATTTTAACTGGATAATGATAATTGTGCCCACTCAAATTCTCAGTATGAAGGTAACACTTTAGTATAGGGAACAATTCTCACAATTAACTAGTTGCTTATTCGCATGCATATTATTAACATATTGGCTGTTTATAAAGCACATATTCTGTATGACCATATTCTACATCCCTAATCCTACCCAATACCTAAACGTAAAAATTACCTTACTAACTATTAATAAGCAGCAAATTAGGAGTTTATTGAGGCCAAAGTCGTAGTTAATGGTCTGTTAATGGCAAGAAATGGACCTTAAAATAAAGTGTGACCAACTTAAACTAAATCAATATATCTGGTCATTTTGAGCAAACTGAAACCCAATACATATCCTGTCTTCAGGTTGCATTCTCCTCAAAGCAGTAGAAATCTATCTATCTCTGCCTTTTAGAGGAAATGAGCGGCAGAGAGTGAGGTGTTTGCATGTGTGTTGTGATGTGTAGTTTGGCCGGAGCAGCAGGCTGATTAATCTTGCTGTCACATGCACACTGCCTCAGATCGACTGCCTAATAAAACTCATAAACAGGTAAATAAGCAGCCCAGCTCAAGTCTTAATCCCAGCAGCGCATAAGCAACGTGAGGCAGTCCTCAGCTTAAATGAGGGACAATAAGAGTGATTTACTACTGAGAGAGTGTGTGTTTGTGTGTGTGTTTCGGTGCAGGTGTCTGTTAGAGTCTTTGTGCGAGTGTGTTTGAGGGCATGTCTCTCTAGCATTTGCATTGGTTTGGTATTCTTTGAGTTCGTTACATATTTGTCAACTGTCATGACGTTCCCTCACGAGCACATGTGCACGGGTTCCTCTGCTGTGAATGCTCTTCAACGGCTGAAAACTGCTTTTGTCTTCATTTTGTTGCTATTTCAGCAGCAAAATATGAAAAAATAAAGACAATTTGAGAACACTTGAGTTTAGGGACCAATTCTCAGTATTAACTAGTTGCTTATTAGCATGCATATTACTAGCATATTGGCTGCTTATAAAGCACATATAAATGTCTTATTCTGCATGTCCATTTTTTAGATCCCTTAACAACTACCTTACTAAATATAAGCAGTAATTAGGAGTGTATTGATGCAAAAGTCATAGTTAATAATTAGTTAATAGTAAGAATTGGTTCTCAAACTTGAAAATTGTATTAATTGTTTAGCTAAATAACCACATTGGAGTCATCAGTGCACAAATGTTCACCTTTTTTTAATCTATCCCATGTCTTTACATGCTTGACCTAATGGTGTTTTAGCTCCTGTCATGACTCTCAGGCCTCCATGTATGCAAAAACACAAATGTGTTGATTTTGCTGGGACGTCTGGTGAGGAGATGGTCCTAATCAAAAGGAAACTATGCACAGTCACTCCAGGAAGGGCTGCTGAAAAAGAGGAGGGCAACACTGAGAGGTCTTTCACTGAAACCTGCTCTCTTCCATTTATGAGCCACTCATGCAGTCCCATCTGCAAGTCAAAGTCAACACTCAGCCTGAGCCATGAATTCATTAGAGGGACTTTGATTTTTAAATTAATTAATGTTGCCATTCATACTTCAGATATTCAGACGTCTCAACAACCCCCTCTGCCAAGCCTTGTTATGTTATAGATATAATAGTGTACACGTGTTTTGCCTAGCTATATAAATAACGATGGTGTATTGTCTGTGAAGGGTTTGGAAGGGTTGCAAGGACATATTAAATAATATGCATTAATTAAATATGTGAAAAATCCCACAATGAAAAGTAAAACTGTTATTACGCTATTTAATTTCTGCTGTAGGCTACATAGGCTACGCAATATACTCCAAGACTTTATTCATAAAGACTCAAATTGTGTAGATGTGTTTTTTATCTTCTGCTAGAGTGGCACATCTGACTCGGAATGGCAAAATGTGTTTGATCGATCAAGCTGTATGAGTTGTGTGAGTGAGGTTTTCAAACATCACGTGTCCCGACACGCACCACTGACACACGCACTTTATTCCCTGCTGTCCGATTCGGATCCGAGACTTCTGCTGATGCCCTTGAGCCATTTACCCCGTGTGTATTGAGCAAAAACAAAATGTTATTGAGCACAGCTCTTAAATGTAATAAATGATTAATTAACCTTTTCATTTAGACCTTGTCATCAGCATAACACAGTCAATGTACTTGGGGAATATTGAAATTTGCCGCATAACACAATTGCCGTGCCTCTCTGTGCCACTCATAAAAATCTTTTTTTATTTTTATTATTACTATTTTTAAATAAAGGTAGATAGCATGCAAAACGATAGCTATTACGCACGTCTCTAAATAATTAATGTTGATATGAATGAGCTATTAAGAAATAATGACGCCTAAACAAAGATCATAATATTAAGAATATCAGCAGAGCCTAATTTAAGAGTTTGCCCGTGATTCGAATCAATTAAATTTTAATAAATTTTAAATCAGTAATTTTACTGAATTTTACTAATGTAAAACCTGCACGCATTTTCATTTCTAACAGATGATACATGTGATTATAACATTAAAAAAAACGCTTGTAGCGGAAAGTACAATGAATTCATAATTGGAGTACTGTAGGCTTTACTTTAGCATTTAAACGTTAATAATAAAATGAAAACATTTACTAATCAGTAGGTGTATTATTATTATTAATAATAATACATTTATTTGTATTAAAATATTTACATTTATTTTAAATCGTTTATTTGCTTATTGATAGCCTATATTAAATAGAAATAAAATAAATACAAATAAAGCATCTATTTTTATTTTTTTTGTGTTTTCAATTGTTCTTGTAAAAATCATGTATGAATTCCTATTTTTGTAATTCACGCAGCTTTGACCCTAAGACGATCAGAAAACAGATGATTTGATCATCTCCCTGTTTGCCGATATGAGCACATATTTGTGATGTAAAGAGAGTGTGGTGTTCCCGGGACAGAGTGATTGATCACATCATATTAGGCTCTTCTGCGCGGGGTCATTTTCTTTGCTCGCCTCGGGCGATCCTCACATGTGCGTTTCCATGAAGTCTCCAGACTCCGTCTCTTTTCATCTGCAGAGATGACAACAATAACAACGACAACAACGAAATTTACCTTTCCGAGACGAGATTTTGACAAAAAAAGCACTTAACGCAATTTCCTCCAGCGCAATTAATCACAAACGTTTATGAAGATGCGTAATGAAAACGGGCGAATCATTGCAGTATAATTAATGTAACATGCCATATGCCGCTTATTCAAGACTTATGACTTATACATGTATCAAATGAAGGGGGTTGTGCTCTGCTTTACAGCTGCTACGCCGTTGTTAAATTTAAGACACTGTTATTACACAAACAAAATCAATGTATTATTTCATTTTGATACATAAACCACAACTCTGACGGCAATGACAGACTAGAAAATTATGATTTTGATCACTGTGGCGCGAAATCAAATGTTGATGTTCACAGACACATAAGCAGTAATAAAAAAGAGATACATATTAGAAATCCATGTAAATTTTAAAACAAAATGTTATGTAACTATTTTTTTTTAAACTGATAATAATTTACTGCATTAGGTCATTTTTTAGGTGATGTGTGTGTTATGTTGTATGTGTAGAAACTGTGTTTTTAGGTCATGTGTGGATAGTTTGTGATGTAGGCATTATAGGTTATGTTTTAGATCATGTGTTTTATATCTTAGGTAATCGTGTATGTGTCATTTGTTTGTATGGATTATTTTATGTTGTATGTGTATATATTGTGCTGGGATGTTGAGATAATTTATTTGAAGTTATGCATTAGGTTATATTATCGTGTTTGTAGGTTATAAGTGTGCATTAAGTAGCCCATGGCGCCTGTAGTCCTTCGCTTTGAACGAGGGACAACGGAGGAAAAAACTCTGTCTAGGATTAGTGGTCAGATTTCCTATTTCCCATACACTCTCAAGGTCTTGAACCCAATTAATGGCTAATAATTACCCAGGGAACTTAACTGTAGTTGCTCTCGCGGTTTCATTAGCTGTGGTAGACAGAGCACGAGTGCCTTATGTTATAAGAGCAGAGGCGTGTCACCAATCCGATGGAATGTAGCAGCCTACCATATTACTTCATTCTATATATATAATAGCCGATATATTTAATAGTCAGTTATGTAGGCCTACTTAAGTTTGATTTCACGCGCAATCTGTAAAACAGCTTTTGCAAGTGTTGTACATGTGCATTTTTGTTTTCAATTACTCTGCATCACCTCTCCATTCTCAAAGTGTTTACGGCAACCACCACTTTTGCCTTCTTTGATATTGTTTTGTTACTACAGCCACTGAGTACCTTTGCCAATTTTCTGATTTCCCTCTTTTCCCCTCTCTAAAACTCGCACACACACACTCTGTGGGACCGTGTGTGTCTGCAATGCAGAGAGAGAGAGAGAGAGAGAGAGAGAGCTTGCCTGAAGCCCCGTCATCATGAAGTTGTGTTTACTTTGCCATTACCTCCACTGTATTAGCATGCAGAGATCAGAGCGCAGCCGTAGTTGTCGCAACAAGTGGGTTTCTCCCCCGCGTTTTCTGACTGTGGCCGCTGCTGGGTGGATATCATTTCACATATTGAGTGTGGTGAGATCCTATCAGTGCGTAACACATAAGCCGAGCCCTTTCCTACCATGAATAAAGATTTGGTTTCACTTGCTTTCAACGAACGTATAGCAATAACAACAGACATCGGGATCTTATCCATCTAATTCCATCTAATCAGTTTTATTTCTAAGCAGTGTATTATTATTATTATTATTGTTAATTTTTTATTTTTTTATTGTATGCAATATTACTTTACGTAAGGTTGTATCTGTTTGTTATTTACTGTATTGTTTTTTACAATTAGCTGGCAATTAGTAGGCCTACACTCTAAAAAATGCTGGGTTCAATTAAATACAACCCATCGCTGGGTAAAATATGGACGAACCCAGCGGTTGGGTTACTTAGATGTTACTAAACATTTAACCCAACTGTTGGTTAACAACCCAGCATGTGTTCTGTCCAATATTTACCCAGCACTGGGTTATATTTAACCCAGAATTGTTTTTTTTTTAATTTAGTATTATTTTATTATTTATTATTTTAGTAATATTTTTTCCATTAATTTAGTTAATTGGTCTAATTAGCCTAATTTAGTAACACTGTGTGGCGATTAATGACGGTTTAATTTTTTGCAGTCTGTTGAATCCCAAAGTCACCACATAAATAAATAAATCACTTCTTTATTTGTTAGAATTCCTCTTTTTATAATTTTATCCCGAAATATAACAGAATAAAAACACTTCACATTTTGAAGTGTTAGAATGCATTGAACCGAACACAGTGACAATGAGACAATGGTGCCTGTATATATTTTATTTGACTTAGTAAGTTTAATAAAAACCCACTTACAACTGTAGACATATTCAAACATATCATGGGTTAATACGTTTAAAATTACAGGGATTTATTTAGGCTAGTTATTGATTTGATACTCAATTGACAAACCTCTTAAAGTCTGTCCTTAATTAATTGAGAGGACACAACCTCCGTCTCTGACAGCAGTTCTCAAGGTGGATGTTACTGAGGCCTGGTTTGCAGAACACCTCTCTTCCGGGGTCTGGGCCAGCATCCCTCCCTTCATGTGCTAAACCACAGGAAAATGGCAACAATCTGGAAAGAAAATAGTCCAAATGCGTGGTTACATAGCCATCACGTTTCCAGGAGCTCGTAAAAAGGCAGACGTTTAAATGACGCAGAAAACGATTCCCCAATGAGCTAGTGATGAGGAGCAACACTTTTCTTTACAAGTGTAATTACAGTTAAATGCCTTTACAAAGGTGTTGCTCCGCATGAAGAAAAAAAAGTACAGCCCAGTGCGTGAGAGAGATTTTCATTTGAATTGTTTTATGAGGAATGGAGAAATGGCAAGCAATCACTAATAAAACAAAAGTGCACATTGTTTTATACAATAGATCTGTGCATTAATTCGCACTAAAATAAAAACATTTGAGTTTTAGGCTAAATATTTAAAAATAATAATAATAATAATTAAACAAAGTCACCGTTTTAATATGCTATAGCCTACCCAATAAATGTTGTGTAATAAAAAAGCATTCGCTGTCTTCTTTTTCTCAAATGAAATAAACTCAGAATTGTTGTATCTATTTTACGTATTTAGTTTAATGACCTTATATGTTTATATCCAGTGGATGTGTCTTGACAAGAGAATGCTTTACCGATTAAACGTGTAATATGGAGTCAGTCAATATACCAATAAATGTCATTTGTCAGTGAGAGGCTTAGTAACAAGATCACTTCTTCCTTCAGAGCGGGTTTAGTATCTGTACATTTAAATGTTTAAAGCATTTTGTCCTGTTAATCCATCTTAACCTCTTTAATTAGCAAAAATCAGATGCGCCAAATAAAGTGCGAATTATTTCATTTATGAATGAAGTAGGCTCTGGAGTTTGTTTGCACAAAATCAAAGGCGGCAATCCACCCTCTCACTCTCAGAGAAGATACGCACATAAACCTGGAGTTACGTGCTGCATACGGCCTGTTACATTTATTTGACAAAAAATAAATATTCTTCTAAGAGTGGTTTTAGATTTCACAATATGTTTATGTGCACGAGTTTATAATCACATATATTGTTTTTAATACACCAACAGCTCGGTCTTCTTCAATATCATCTTCACTATAAAAGCAGAAGTGAGTAGATATAATTGCCCATCGCTCGGGAATGATATCAACGAAAAAGACTGATAGCCCTCAAAGTTAGTGGATATTCATTACTGTTAATGGCTGCTTTAAATGTCTTGAAAGGCACCTGCATGAGCCCATGTGCTCCCACGGGATCTGGTGACAAAATGAGATCCGTTTTATTGCAGAATGGTCTTCTGATTACAAAGAGAAATTATAAATAACAACTGTTAATATCCTTATCTTAAGCTCGCACTGTGAATTCCGAGAAAATGAGAGAAATAATAATAATAATAATAATAATATGCAATTACATTACAGCAGCATGTGTTATTTAGTTTTTAATAATACACCCCCCCCCCCAAAAAAAATAAATAAATAAATAAACAATGCAAATGCATATTTAACTACTAGTTGAGATAGCAAGAAACGATATCCTTCTAATTTCTGACAGTATCTTTCCGCATCATATTAACTCGCTATCTTTTGATGTGTCCTACAGGACCGATATTACATGCCAAATGCAGAAAATAACTGCAGATGTTGAGCCTATTGCACTGCTGAGGCTTGATTCTGACAGCACGCCTACAGCCTTACAATGACCGTTAAAATGCGACGATTGTGCACATGCAAACATGACTGCAGTTTAGATGTAATACGCTTTGTTACACGTATACCTAACAAATAATTCAGCAGAATCATACTTACATGAGCGGATCGGTTGTTTTGCCTTTCCATGCTTGCTTTACCTGCACATAAACTGCAACGAATTCGTATATAGCCTACCAATACTGATGCACAAAACCTAATCTAGACCAAAGACCCAAACAAGAGGCAAAGTGCATTGTTTCAAGAGAGAGTTTATATGCATACCATCTCGCCGCGGATCCCACGCATGCACTCATACATACAGTATTTCTCCTCTTTTCTCCTCACACACACACACACACACACACACACACACACACACACACACACACACACGCACACTAGCTCTCTCACACACACACACACACACACATGCACGCACGCGGGAGCTCCTGGCCGTCTGCTGGCTCTCAATAGCAACATTGAAACTGAACACACCTTTTACGTATTTATAGAGCTCACCTAAATTAATAATGTTAATAGTTTTTTTATATAGAAATATAATGCACTCGCCAATGCTCTCACATCATGTACATATAATTTTACAATAAAATAGGCAATAACAGTTAAAAGTAAGTGATATGCCAAGAGAACATTAATTTTATTTTCTAGGTGTGACCGACCTTAATAATAATTACACAATAATAATAATAATAATAATAATAATTTTATTTAGTAAAGGATTACGCTTCACACAATTGCACATTTTGGAACAATAGGTTTTCATGCGTTAAAATCGTCGCTTATTGCTCGGTTGTATGAAATGTTCGCGATCACCTTGCGTATGAGGGCTGCGACCTTGACCCCATCCAGGATCCAATGTCCAGCGTCGCGCCGGATTCCGCAGGTCCTGGAAAATAGCACTTATTCCTCCTCAAGAGCTCAAGAAGGGGAGGTGGGGGGAGATCCGAGATGTTGCGGAGCGAGAGGAGGAGGAGGGAAAGAGATAAGTGATCTAAAGGAGACACGATAGGACAAAAAGTGATGATGATGAATACATTGGAAAGTTTTTTGGCCCTGACGAGGGTGTCAGATTGAATGGCCTGTGCGCATGTGCGAAGGTGTCCAAACTGACAATGCTCGTGAGATGAAGATAGCGCTGCTGCTGCTTCTGAGCTCAAGGAGGACGCGAGGAATCTACAAGCCGACAAGATGAGATCCAAGGCGAGGGCGAGAAAACTGGCCAAAAGTAGGTCCTTCTTGCGCTTCTTTCGCTCCCGAGCGGCCGCGCGGTACTTTGAACCCTAGCGCACATCACCAAAGTGTCATTTTCATTGATCAGTTCCTGCTGAGAGCGCGTCTTTGTCCGGTGCGTTTGTTTTTCAGCTCTAAATTGCATTGAAATCGCTCAAACTCTCCGTGATCCGCGGCGTCCACCCTTTAGACCAGATGCTGCCGTGGTGTGCTTGTTCAGAAGTTTCTTGTAGCTATATGCGATGGTGCTTTGGCTGAAATGGTCAGGAGCGCGTTTCCACGCCGCGTTGTTTCACTCTCTTGTTTTAGCGAAGTCGAGAAACCGTAGAGAATTGTTACACGAAAGTTAGCGAAGAGTTGTCGAAAGGGATAGTAACTTTTTTATTGAGTGGTTCCAGGTCTTGTGAAATCATATTCCTGCTTGTTGAAATAGTGGGCGCTCTAGCACTGCTCATGGACCCTAGGACACACACAGAGAGTGTGGAGATCTCCAGAGCTTTCTGCCTGTCCGCTGGATGCCATAGAAGAAGGAATATCACGCAAAATGGACAATTCTTCCGATAATCTTAAATTAGGAGCTCTCGTTTAGGGATCTTTGTCCTCTGGGGTCTGTTGCGGCTCGGTATGCGGCTTCATCTGCGAATGGCAAATCAATAATGCATACATGTCATATTGAAGAAAATAGAGTCTGCTATTTTCTGGACTCTTTCAAAGGCGAGGAAAAAGTGTGTAAATCTCCTCTGGACTCTGCATGATGTCTTTGCTTATTGTTTGTTTGTCTTTCATTTGTATTTCGACTTGTTTGTAATAGGTAGGAGTTTGCACTCCAACTATTTCCTTACATTAAGTGTCCGTGAAACTTTTGCATGCAATGTGGGCACAGTCATCGCTCGTCCGATTCATTAGGAAAGGCTTCTTTTTTATTTTTGTGTATTAAATGGCTACATCATTTTTAAGTATTTACAGACAATTGTAACGAAGTAAATATCGAGCTATACGATGTTTTAATATCTGCTTCCAGAAGAAAATGATTTATCCAAATGAATTTATTTTTATCTGAAGATAGCTTAAACATGCGGTGTGTGAAACAGATGCAACAGTGCACGCTATTCATAATGCTGTGTGTTTCATTGGCCATATGTTAGATGCGACACGTATTAAAATATCAAAAGATTTTCGTAGCCTATCTGAAGATGCAGGAAAGCACGCGTGGGCCCGTGACCTGTTGATTCAAATTGCCGGGAGAACGTTCAGCCTACTCAGTTTGTTTTGGGACAGAAAAGTGGGCCTCGATATTTTCTCAAGCACACTTCAGAACTTCTGTAGCACACGATGACTCGAGAGAATCGCTATTAACAGGTCAGACTGTCGTTTTTCGTCTTTTTGTTGTTGGTCATTCAAGATAAATTCGGTTTTGTGTTGGAGGTCAGTACAGTGACACGACAACTCTCTTGAATGTTCAAACTATATACATAAGACTTTCTTTTAATCACATTAAAGTCATTTATTGTGTCGTCCTCTGAGAGGTTATAGTTTGGTTTTTGTGTTGGAGAGTGTGAAAGGCCTGATCACAATCCTTAAAACACAAGCGCTCATTAAAAACGACTGATATAGCCTAATACTTGTCCTTATTTCATGTATAACTCATTGTTTTGAACAACCAGTGTTCTGCTATTCCAGATTTATATTTGACATATTTACTTTATGACTGCATTCAATCTGTCTGCGATATCATTGAGTTAAGATGCTTATTAAAGTCTGCGGGTTCCCGTGTTCACAATAAATTCAGTTGCTCACGAATGCATGGACATTTAATATTCTGTTTCATATTTTATCTGAATTCATTTTAATTTAAATGACGAAGAGAGTATGCAGATGATATAACAATTTGTGTGTTATTATTATTATTATTATTATCATCATCCTTATTTTAGAAAAAAAACATAATTAAAATGATTCTTTAAAATTATGCATGTTTCGTTTTTTTCTTATATTCTTCTTAAAATATGTCGAAGCTATTTTTAAAACGCAAATTATGTAATATACACACATTTCAATTGTATTATTATTGCTATTATTATTATTCTCTCAATTCAACAGTTTGCCGTTTCGTAATTAAGGAAATTGCAGGTATTGCCGAGAAGCGTCTTAAATATGATAACTTTTTTATGAGACACCGTCGGTCACTGCTTTTAATTATTTTTCATACCTCAATGCAGTCAAATATCATAATTATAATTGTGTTTAATTAAACAATATTATACAATGTTAATGTGGGCTGCAAGTAAAGCACAAACCACCATCTGGCGGCTGGATCATCTGCTGTTAGTGAACGAATCAAGTGGCTTAAACGCAGGTTACAAGAGCTTGATTCATAATGTTAGGCCCTTCATTCATTTTTCGACGAGGGTTTAATGCTTTCTGATTGAAAATGAATATTCTGTGGCTTATTTATAACCGTCGAGTCACTTAGTTAAAGCTTTGTCTTTGATATATTATCATAAGATAGTTTAAGTTGAGTTTCAGAGAGAAATCGGTTTGTTCTGGCGCCAGGTAAGAGTGTATTCACCTAACACAGCCTCTCTCTCTCTCTCTCTCTCTCTCTCTCTCTCTCTCTCTCTCTGTGTGTAGGGTTATTTTAACCATTAGCAACCGTTTTGTAATTTTAATAGCATAGTCATATTTTAAATGTGAAAGTGTAATTCTAAGGGGAGAAAAAGAGCGTGCAATTTGTGTTATGTATTTGTAATATTATTGGAAACAATTAATTATTTTGAAACCAGTTGGGGTTGCGTGTCTAATCAATAATGAACTCAAATGAGTTCACAAAAAAAAACATTTTTCTGGTTTCCAGAGTATACGCTGCGTGACAATATATACATGTGTACAGTAAATGATGTCAAACACAAAAAAATATTGTGTCCGAACATTCATATTTATTCATTTGAATCTACAGTGAAGTGACAAATATAAACTGCCACAGAGATGTCTTGCAGATATATGCATTTTTGCATGATGACATTTATTTATTTACACATTTGAACCCTGTTTTAAACCCTTGTTTAATGTTTTATTCTCAGGTTCTTTATTTCATTAGAGGGCAAGGTTTTGTTATTTTTCCCTCTTTCACTTAAATGTGGGCTTTAATTTTCTCTGATGCTGTCTTTGAAGAAAGAGAGAAAAAGTTGCACATAGAAATAAAATAGCAATGGATAACAAATCAAAAAGTTCTTGTGCAGCTTATGTTGTTTTGACACAAGTAATAAAATCAAGCCATAACACTGTAAAGCAACAATAGAAGCTGTGTGGAAGACACAGCCTGTCAGCACTCAAAACTGGGCTTTTACAGGCAAAATGGCTGACATTTAGCTTCAAGCTAGCTGAATGTGTATGTGCACAATATGCTTTCACACATGAGAGCTGGTGGACAGACTAATGGTGCGTGAGCCATTAGAGACGTATAACTCCTCACACATAATCTATGAGATGTAAGTTTGTCTTTGATAAGAAGTTCTTGTTAAAAGCCATAGTTAGACTGGAAGAACTGTGAGAAAATCATTTAATGACCGTGTGTGCAATGCATGACACACAACAACCACACACACACACACACACACACACACACACACACACACATGCACAGGTGAGCATGTCTTTGTTTCAATGTTGACGGAGTGACTGACATTAATGAAATTTATGATATTTGATAATGTTGCAATCCTGGCATGTGCTGCGCATAGAATGCATGCATACACATATTCGTCCTCAACGGGAGCCTGTAGGGCAGCTAACCCAAGGGCTGCTTAGTTAACCCCAATCTTGAGCGAGAGGAAAGGTTGATGGGTGGCTTATGGAGCGCAGGCAGAGCTGGCACAGTTTCCCGTCGAGAGCGAGCACCTGCCCACCTGAGCTGAATCGCCCTGTGCTTCACAAAGGTGAGGCAGCTCCAACTCAACCTTGCTCACATTTGTCACACGTCATTCATTCTGCTTAGTCTTGTTTTGCACTGTACTGCACTGTTGTTGTTCGTTTTGTGGCACCTCTTTATGACATCACAGTGACTCGCTCGTGGGAGGGCCTTTTCCGCGTGTGTCCAAACACTGTTTCAGCTGTTCTCTGGAACCGCACACCCTTTTTTTTTTTCCTTTTTCGTTCACCAGACTCTAGGAAAAGTCACTTTTCTGACCAATCTTTGGCAGTCATGTGCATACCTTAAAGATGACTTTAGTGTCTTGCTGCGTTTCCTCCCAGCATACTGCATTTTATTTGTTTCTCAAGTCAGGTTTTTTAAGAAAAAGTGGATATATAAGAGCAGGCCCCCATGCTGTGGAGCAGAGCCGGGTGCAGCGTGCAGTAGGGGAAAGACAGCCATTACAGAATTGTTAAAGCCATGTCTGTGAGAGAGAGACGTGCTTATCATGTTACAGCCCAGGCTGTCTGCAACTCCTTGGCCGTAGAAGCAAACGCACTGCTGTTTTTTTAAGGTGTTTGAGTGAAGTGTAGCTCATTACTCTTTCTTGCTAAGAGTGTTGTCTGGTAGCTGCCACAGAACCCTAACGCAGTCATTTATTTTGAATAATTATATTGGTGAAAATATTTGCACTGCATTTTTGTATTGAGACACAAAATTTAGTCTGTTTGCAATTATTATATATTTTAAATAATTTTTTAAATTGTAATATATATATATATATATATATATATATATATATATATAATGCTTCTAAATGCATGTAAAACATTATATATTTATTATAATAAAAAACTTATATTGGACCAAATAAAATGTTTTTCATTCATTCATTCATTCTTGAATTTAATACAGTAAATGTACATTCTAAAAATGCTGAGTTATTTGGCAACCCAATGCTGGATACATATTGTTTATTTTGACCCAGTTAGCCAGGTTATATACATTTTTGTTGGGTTGTTTATTGACACAGTGCCATGTCAATGAATGTTATATTAAATTGTAATATTGTAATATAATTGTAATATTGACTAAATAAAATAAGATAAATATTATTTAGTTTAAACAACAGTATTGCATTCTAAAATCTCTGTTATGTATATTTTTTGAAAGGGACAGTTTATATATTATTTTTAATAAATGCCAAGTCAGTCTTTGGCAATCATAAAATACTCGAAAACATTTAGAAACATGTTTTAAGAAGTGGCAGCCTTGGTGAACTGGCATCTGTTGGTGGGAGGGGGTAACAGTTTTTGCATGTGCAGTCAACAACATGAACACATACAATGATCAAGGCATTCTCAGAATAAACTTTTCTGAAGTAAGCATTAAATAAATGCTGATCCAGGATCAGAATCCACTGCTCAACATACAGTACTCTCTCATATATGTGCAAGCAAGCACTGGTCTCAGCTCTGCAGCACTTCTGGCAAAAAAACACAAAAAAACAAAACACATACACTCTGAAACTTCTTCTGCATTACGACCTCAGAAAGCTCTGTTGCTGGAGTTGGTCGATACTGTACAAGGAAGAAGCAGCTTTGTACACCCTCCGGGAAGAACTGTGAGAAATAATTAACCCTGTATCATGTGTTCAGGGTTGCTAATTTTAGGCCGTAAAACGTCTTGGTGTCGTAAGTCCTGCCCAGAAAGAAGCGCCAGGAAAGTTTCCATCCAACATTTCGAGGCACCCAGCTGTGCCGCGTTTCAACGGTGAGCCAAATTAATATTGTTATGGACGAGCCACATTCAGCAAAAGCGGAGCTCGAAGTCGAAACATTTCTCATGACTGTGTTTGTTTTATAAAAACAACAAGGGGATAATAATATTTTGGGGGGTCCATTTACATGCACTGAAATTAACATACTTTTTTTTGTTTGTTACAGAAAATTTGTTATTGAAATATTGAAAATTTGTTTTCAATATTTGGAGGGAAATTCCTCATTTTTTTTTAAATCCCTTGAAGCAATGTACAACATAATTCTCCCCTGGAAGCGAACACGTTTCTTATATATCCAAGCAGGCTAGGCTGGTGGTTTTGGGGATGTTTAGAGTGGCAGTTCACCCTCGCAGTGAGGACATACTGTACACACACGTAATTCCCCGCTGAAGTTCCCATGCATCAGCACAGCTACCATGGGCTGTTTGGCCAGACCTTGATGTTGCATCCTTTGGCGATAAGAGAGTGGATGTCATTCCCCGGTGGGCCACTCGAGCCGAGCATTACCGCTCGCCGCTCACTTTCAACTTTAGTAGCGAGTGCATGTTCAAAGGGCCCGGCCTCCACATTTATCTTTTGAACTCATCTTCTGTCCTCCATCTTTTGTCATTACGGGGGAAGATGGGCAGCTCTGTCTCATTAAGATGGTATGACGTGCCGTAATGGCAGCGGTAGAGTCGTTTTCTACTTTAGAGATAGAGTGCTTAGATTTGCTTTGATAAAGACGTCTTTCATGTTTCCAAAGCCCTCTGTCAGCCCATCATCATTTCTCATAATTGGACGGTGCGGTATGCTGGGATCCACTGTAATTGAACCATCATTATCCAGTGACTTTCTCAGCCTATATTTGCTTAATGCTTAACTTTTCTTTGTTCACGAGTGAGGGGTGGGATCGTGCGGCGTGTACCAGATGAATGCTCTTGCTTACTGCCCCTTCAACTATTTTTGTCCCTGAAAATTGGCTTAATTACGTGAACGGTTGTTTCTCTTTGCTCTGCGTCGCAACACAATTAGTCCATCTCCCTGGCTGCAATTTGTTTTCATAAAAAACGAGAGTGTTGGCACGCTGATTATGAAGCTCTCGCTCTCGAGGGAGAGGCGGCACTATTGGTGTGTTAAATTTCATTAACTACAGTGCGGCTTACTGGAAAAATATATAAAACCTCAAGCTGCCACCATTTTCTTTAACCACTTTAAGGCCGACATCCTAAACAAATCATTACTGGCACACACCAACCCTTGCCACTTTCTTGCACTTCATGTAAGTTTCATGCTCATTCATCTTCATTCAATAAATCATCCTAAAATAGTTCAATAAATGATTCTCAAAATCGCAGAACAGCATTTCTGCTTTTTTTTTAACAGGTGAATGCTGCAACTTTATGTACGTTTCAGGCTCATTAATCTTCATTTAGTAAATGATCCTAAAATAAATGTTTAATAAATTATACTAAAAATCATTTTTAAAACCTTTATACAGGACACCATTTTTTTTTAAATACGTTGTATTTTTTTTTAATACCGTAGTAAGATTAAGATAATGTGGTTTATTTATGATGCATTTTCAGAGGATATTTGCATAATCTTGTCTTTACTGTCACCTTTCAATAGCTGCTAGATCTAAAGCGTGTGGCATATGGGTGTTTTCTCTTCGGTCAAAAGAAAAAAAAAACTAAACCTAAAGCCTTCGTCAGATTGTTAGTGAAACGCTGAGAAGGGGTTTTTAGGGAGTCTGCAAAACATTTCAAGATGGGCTATTAACTTCAATCTCGAACTGCGATTTGCCTGTCCGTGAAAGCTCAGGCTCTCTCCAGCGAGGCTCCGGTTCCAGCGTAATGATGAGGCTGTGTGTGAAAATATTGAATTGCAAAAACATCCAGTGTGTGAGCTTGTGTGAATGTGCCTTTCAGCACAGCGCCGGCGCTAAACTCGCAGTGTCTGAGTGATGGACAACAAATGGCATTTTGTGCTGGGCAGACGCCCCATCTCTGGCAGTCAGGCTGAGGGGCCGTTATCAGAAGTGCATCTGACCCCTGGATATTTCACCGCCTCTGTCAGCCATCTGACACTGGAGTCTGACGCGTCCTAACAAATTAAATGGAAACCTGAATATGGCTTTTTGTCAGTCGGAGGCAAGCGCTTCAGTTGATTGTACATCAAACATTTAAAAGTTACGCTTTCTTCGGAAAAAATTAGCTTTGAACTGTGAGTTGAGGAACTGTGTTTTATGAAGCTATATGCTACTCATAATTCAAAGTTGTTTACTTTTGAAGCTTTAAATACCAAACTAAAAATCACCTATAAAACTAGAAAACACCATCATTTATACACAGTGGCAGCATTTAACTCAATATGGTCATATTATTTTGTATACTGAAACATAAAAGAAGACTTAAAAAGAATCAGTGAATCGTTTTTTCTTGAATCTGAAATGACAGATTCTCAGAAATGAATCAGGCATTCTAAATGCTTAAGCTGTGGACATTTTAGGTGAGCCTGTTCTTTACCTCAATATCTGTGTATGCAATGCAGTGTGATTTTATCACACTACACCGATACTCATTGTAAAAAAGTAGCTTTTTACTGGAAATGCCATTCTGTTCTGAAAACTGTTGAGTTACTGTTAGTAGCATAGCTAACTACAAGTATGGCCTGTTCACACCATTGATAACCATACAGATAACGGTAGGTCTTTATTTTACAGTCTTGCTCCGCATATACATACTATGTACTTATTATAGCAATTCTAATAACTGAGGTTATCCTGAATGTACCTTAAACCTAACCTTAACCCATGTAGTTACTACATACTACCGGTACTTTCCTCTGTAAGTACACTGTAAGTGCATTCACTGTAAAATAATGTGTAACCCAGATAACTATAACAATGACTATATTAGCCATTATTAGATTATATTAACGTATGTATGTGGATACGCTGTTTACGTTGTTTATGCTTTGATCTGAATGTAAACAACGTATCCACATACATACGTTGCATATGTTGTTTACGTATGTGATACTCTCCAAAATGGTGCCAGGGTGACACGGAGGAGACAAATTGTTGAATAAAGTCATTATTTTAGTTTTCTTTGCACACAAAAAGTATTCTCATAGCTTTATAACATTACGGTTGAATGTCACATGGATTATTTCAACAATCTTCTTGCTGCGTTTATGAGCCTTGATCGTGTAAGGATCCTTGCTGCCTATGGGAAGAGAGCTCTCGGTTTTCATCAAAAATATCTTAATTTGTGTTCCGAAGATGAACAAAGGTCTTACAGGTTTGGAACGATACGAGGGTGAGTAATTAATTACAGAATTTTCATTTTTGGGTGAACTATCCCTTTAATAATCAATTTTTATGGTGCATCTAGTAGGCAGCATGGAAACACGTGCATGCCTCAGTTTAGGTCTGTTTAGAGGCCTGTTGCTGGTTCTGTGCAATAATGTTAATGAGAGGAGCTGTTGAATTCTGGGAGGGTCTACAAGTTGGCTGCGTGTCAGGCCCCCCGCACCCTCTCGGCTACTTCCCCCGGCCCTTTTCTCTCTGTGAACCGCATGTTGGCACCGGTGCCCCTTTTCCGACTGCTGTCCACTTCTTCAGCTCCTACCCCCTTCTCTCTCTTGTGTTTTTCTTCTTCTTTATTTCACCCACTCTTCCTCTGCTCTGGAAGCTCCAGCACAGGCCTTTGAAAGGATGCGGCGCTTTGTCTCGGCGATAAAAGATGCCATAGTTTCCCTTTTCCTCTCCATTCTCCCCGTCCCTCAGCGGCTCTTGTAAAAGTGCAAATTGTCCCCTCCGAGGGGTTGTCCTCCTGGCTTCAGAAGGCCCCGATTCCAGCCTGTTAATTACGCTGAAGATTCCATCTCTGCAAAAAGAGCCGAGATTCCCACAACCACCTGGACTTCTTTTCTTGTCGGCTTTGATGGCAGGCACCCTACCCCTCGCCTCCTCCTCCTGCTCGCACCACACTTTTCTCTCTCTCACTCATTAATAGAGGTTTTGAATTGCTTTCTGACCCTGACAAACTGCTCTTGTTGAAAAGCAGATGAGAGCAGGAACAGGACTGAGCGCTGGTGGGGGCGACGGTGTTGATGGGATTGAAGAGAGTTGGTGTGAGTTTGTATCAAGTCCACCGCTGTTCAGACTGTAAAGGTAGGGGTTGCTCCGACTAGTCAGTTAGCGCTGCCGCTAGTTGACACTTTAGATCTGTTTTGATTTGCTATGGATCACATGACTTCAGTTGGGCCTGTTCTGTACATGCTGACAGTCCACAAACTGCATATCATAATCTGTAACAGTCAAAAACATTTTACACATACATTTATTGTGATCAATACAAAAATTTGCTTAATGAAAACAGAAACTACTGGCATGAATAAATAATCCAGCAATTAAAAAAATTAAAAAAATAAAATAATATAATGATTATATAAAAAATATATAAAAAATAGCAAAAAAATTCCAAAACATATTACAGACAGGCGACAAGAACACTTTTTGTGTAAATAGCATCTAATTTAACTGACTTACTAAATTGTTGCTGAATGGATTGTTTATATTCAATGGAAGTAAAAGAATATATAGGGAAATTTGTAAAATAACATATTGACTTTTTGACTTTTGATTGATCATTGATCTGAGCTTTTCTGAGTGAAAAAAAGTATTATTTGTTGATAATTTTGGCAACATTCACTCGAAAACTAAGGTGCATAAGCTCATATCAATGAGGCCTACAATCAATCAGTTCCAAAAAAAAAAGTAAAAACCTGTACTAATTGAAAGAAAACAAGTGACAAAAAGATTGAATCTAAGATTTGGAGGTAATATAGCATAATGAGTGATTTATAAGCAATTTTTAGGTCCGTTATTTTTGAAGTGTCATTCGTTTTTGAAGTGTGACAGGTGGAGGAAAAAAACAAAAACAAAAATTATATATTTTTTTGTGATAAAATTAACTGCCATTTTCAGGAAAAAGAACACTCTCTCCAGGAATTTTATTTATTTATATATGTATTTATTTATTTATTTTGCTTTTTATCTTAATAGGACGGCAGAGAAATGACAGGGCAGTACAGGGACTTATTGTTATTATTTTTTATAAGGAAATAATATTCTAAATCACACATGAATTCCTACATGTTTGAATCAACATAAGGCTGAGTAAGTCATGAAAGAATTCTCATTTTGGGGTTAACTATTCCCTTAAGTGGATCTCAGTTGGGACGTTTTAGCTCAACAACAGAGTGACAATCCCGAAACAAATTTGTTTTTCATTGCGTTTAATTTGCAGCGCTCTATTGAAACCGGAGCACCGATCAATATGTTCTCATCCCACTCCAGCAGTGCAGAGCTCTGCGTGAAAGAGCAAGAGAGATAGAGAAAGGCAGGATTGAGAGAGATCAAGGCTTTGGAAGGTAAACAAATTGCTCTATTATACCCTCTGTGTCTATGACATTATCATGGGATGGTCTCAGGGGAGAGGCTTTCACCAGATTAGAAGCGTCTACAAAGGGAAGAGGGACATTGCTGTACTGGCAGCGCGCCACAGTCCTCGTCCAGCCGGGAGATAATCATTAACTCCCCCTCACAAAGACACACGGCGGTCCACTCGCTGGCCTGCTCGGACGCTCTGCAGAGGCCAGGCCAGAGTCGAGCGCACTCAGAGGTGTAGTGTACGAGCTTGAGGAGGAGGTACACCTGCCTTTTCAAACAAATATTTAGGCAACATTTGACGCTTTCAGTCTGACCTAGTTCAGTTTGAAACTTTATGTACAATTCCTATCATTTTCTCAACAGAGAAATTCATGTGAACAATAACTTATGAACCAAAATTGTTAAGCAATGATATTTTTATTTTCATTTTTAAACTCCTAATCT
The DNA here is from genome assembly GCA_027422415.1 of Schizothorax lantsangensis. Lineage (NCBI taxonomy): Eukaryota > Metazoa > Chordata > Actinopteri > Cypriniformes > Cyprinidae > Schizothorax > Schizothorax lantsangensis. The sequence goes on from CM049851.1 coordinate 28,052,186, forward strand.
CTAAATAGTTAAAATTGAAGACCTTTATCCCAAACCAAGATTTTATTTATTTATTTCCTTACTTATACAATCTCATTTGCTATATATTTTATGTATGTGTGTATGTATATATATAAATACAATAAATATTATATAATATTATGAAACTATAATATATACTGTATATATATATATATATACATACATACATACAAATTATATATACCATTTTTTTCCATTTATATATTTATTTCATCGTATAGCCTACCGTTGTCATTGTTCTCTGTCTGTCATTGTTCTCTTGGTTTCAGAGGTTATATATTTTATATATGGCAGTTTTTTTTTTTTACATTTTAATCTGTGACTGTAAGTGAATAGTTTGATATTGTAGTTTGATTTTACTTTAAATCCGCAGGCATCATTTGCAATGTTTCGTGGAATGAGTAGTTCATTCTAGATAGATACATACATACATACATACATACATACAAACATGAATAAATGAATGTTCACAACTTTGACCCTTTTTAATGCCCCCCCACCCTCCCTCAAATACGTTTTTGAATAAGGCTTATAATTTGCCGTTGTGAGTGAGGATGAAACCATACCAAAAAAAAAAAAACAGACATTTTGGCTGCTCTTTTTCCTCAATGAGCCCTTTTCTCTGGGCATCTCGGTGGATTTGTATGATTTAGAGCGTTTGGAGGGTTGCAGAGGGCAGTGTTGAACTCACACAAGTCTACTTTGTAACTTGTGATATTTGCTTTTTCTCTCTCTCTCTCACTATTTTTCACCCCGTCGACTCAACCCACATCCTTCAGCTCGCATAAAGTGAAGATCCGGTTTCGGAGTAGTGTTTTATGAGTGGTTAGAATACCAGCCTGTGCGGTTTTTTTGTCCTCTCCTAAGCTGACCATTCACAAATGTCTCTGAGGTTTTCGAAGATGTCAATTAAAGTTTTAATTGGAAATAAGTTATTCGAAACAAATGCCTTTTCTTCCCGATGATGGCCTGTCAGTCAAATTGAAGTTCCTGATGTTGGCATTATTGAAATTATTTTCAGGCTTTTGAGGTTTTTAGGGAATTCCACACAGTCTCTCTGCACATTCTGTTGTTGTGACAACTCTGGCAACTGTTACGGCTTTGTGGAGGGAATGATGTAAACAGGCAATACGGCCACGACTCGGATTCGGATTTCAAGCCAATAATGCGTGAGAAAATAATTATATATATACACACACAATGTACACTTATATACACAACAGCAGACACAATTCCTATACAAAGCTCTCCGGTTTCAGTGTATCTGGTGTTGGCCGTGCGCAGCGGCAGTCAGATGAGCTCCGGACAGGCCTACCAATGTTTCCTGTTACATCTCCTGAGAAACACAGACTTTTAATTGCACTCAAACTGACTTTTGCTTTTCTAGCAAATTATATGATTCATTTCCTCAGCTATTGTGAAATTTGCTTCAACACGTCATCATAATAGAAGTCAGAGGTGCGGGAATTTCTGAAAGCTGCTGACGGCTGAACATATATATACATATTTTTTGTTATATTGTGATGTTGCTTATTGTAACTGCTTTTGGATTGGCATTGCTCTGTCCGCTTTCTGCACCTATACACCACCTGGGGTCCATTACCCTGGTTTTGTTTATTATTCTTTGGTGTTTGAATGGCATATTTGGAATGTCAGGAGGTCAAAGGTCACCGGTTTAGGTTGTTTTAGAGCACACCGGTTGCCCTTGCTACTTACTACAGTTACGACGTGTGGATCAAGTTCAACTATGTGTGTGTGTGACAGAAGATCTGGCTAATTTTCCTGCTACAGAGTTCGTTACACAAAAAATTGATAAAAAATGTAAACCAGGTTTTGGTCTGGTCTTTGATGGGTCAGATTTTTTGATAATTGCATTTCAGACAGCCGTGACTGCTGTTAAAAGGCAACAGATTCTACGTTATCACATATCACAACATGTTAAGAGCTGGAATCTGCCCTTGACATTTGCAAAGTCATTCAAATGTTTGGAGCATTATGTACATGAATTATGTTTTTTATGTACATTGCAGTATATGAAGTGCAATGATTGCTCAATATAATATAGTTTTTGGTTTGAAAATACACATTTTAGAGGATCATTCACTATGTACTTAGCCAGCAGCTCCTAAATAGTTAGACTTCATGACCTTTACCGCAAACCAAGACCTCCAGTAAAACACTGTATAAAAAAAAAGAAAAGAAAAAAAGGTAAAAAATGGAAGTTGTGTTTTCCAGTTTTTTTTTTTTTTTTCAGAACCTAATTTATGGTATGTATGTACGTATGTATGTATGTATAAATAAATAAAATATATTTAATTCACTAAAATAATACAGGTGCATCTCAATAAATTAGAATGTCGTGAAAAAGTTTTTTACATTTTTTCTTGTAACTTATTTCAAAAAGTGAAACTTTCATATATTTTAGATTCATTACATGTAAAGTAAAACATTTAAAAAGTTTTTTTTGTTTTAATTTTGATGATTATAGCTTACAGCTCATGAAAGTCAAAAATCAGTATCTCAAAATATTAGAATATTTACATTTGAGTTTCAATAAATGACCATCCATACAGTATAAATTATAGGTATCTCTTGTTCTTTGAAACCACAATAATGGAGAAGACTGCTGACTTGGCAATGATCCAGAAGACGAACATTGAAACCCTCCACAAAGAGGGTAAGTCACAGAAGGTCATTACTGAAAGGTGTGGCTGTTTACAGAGTGCTGTATCAAAGCATATTAAATGCAAAGTTGACTGGAAGGAAGAATTTGGGTAGGAAAAGGTGCACAAGCAACAGGGATGACTGCAAGCTTGAGAATACTGTCAAGCAAAGCTGATTCAAACACTTGTGAGAGCTTTACAAGGAGTGGACTGAAGCTGGAGTCAGTGCATCAAGAGTCACCACGCTCAGACGTCTTCAGGAAAAGGGCTACCAAGCCACTTCTGAACCAGAGACAACGTCAGAAGCATCTTACCTGGGCTGTGGAGAAAAAGAACTGGACTGTTGCTCAGTGGTCCAAAGTCCTCTTTTCAGATGAAAGTAAATTTTGCATTTCATTTGGAAATCAAGGTCCCAGAGTCTGGAGGAAGAGTGGAGACGCACAGAATCCATGTTGCTTGAAGTCCAGTGTGAAGTTTCCACAGTCAGTGATGATTTGGGCTGCCATGTCATCTGCTGGTGTTGGTCCACTGTGTTTTCTGAAGTCCACAGTCAACGCAGCCATCTACCAGGAAATTTTAGAGCACTTCATGCTTCCACAAGCTTTATGGAGATGCTGATTTCATTTTCCAGCAGGACTTGGCACCTGCCTACACTGCCAAAGGTACCAAAAGCTGGTTCAATGACCATGGTGTTACTGTGCTTGATTGGCACAGAGAATCTATGGGGTATTGTCAAGAGGAAGATAAGAGACACCAGACCCAACAATGCAGATGAGCTGAAGGCCACTGTCAAAGAAACCTGGGCTTCCATACCACCTCAGCAGTGCCACAAACTGATCACCTCCATGCCACGCCGAATTGAGGCAGTAATTAAAGCAAAAGGAGCCCCTACCAAGTATTGAGTACATATACAGTAAATTAACATACTTTCCAGAAGGCCAACAATTCACTAAAAATGTTTTTTTTTATTGGTCTTATGAAGTATTCTAATTTGTTGAGATAGTGAATTGGTGGGGTTTTGTTAAATGTGAGCCTAAATCATCACAATTAAAAGAACCAAAGACTTAAACTACTTCAGTCTGTGTGCATTGAATTTATTTAATACACGAGTTTCACAATTTGAGTTGAATTACTGAAATAAATTAACTTTTCCATGACATTCTAATTTATTGAGATTAACCTGTATACCAAAATCTGTGTTTTACCTATATAAAATACTACAAATAAACAGGTGATAAAGACAAAGCCACATGATCATTAAAAAATATTCACAATTAGCTTTTCCCCACAAAAACAAAACACCATCATGGTAACACACAGAACAATAAAATAATGCAATAAACCTTAATATAACAGCATGAGATGTAACATAAAACCCTAATTTACATAACAGATTAGTAAGAAAAAAATAATATACTAAAGAAGAAACAGTTATTTCAATGAAAAAACATTAAATATGAAGTGCCACAGAACATTTCTAGGAATATAAATTTATATATTTTTTTTACTGTCAAAATTATGATCATTATGATAAAAATATTACACCACTAATACATTTTGGAGTGTATTTCTGGTCCCATTTGCTATAAATATTTAAAAATATGTCTATATTTATTATTTTTTTCATTGTATGCCATTTAAAGTCTGTCATTGTTCTATTGGTTTCAGAGGTAATGTGTGTGTGTGTGTGTGTGTGTGTGTGTGTGTGTGTGTATATACAGTATATATATATATATATTTTTTTTTTTTCTTTTCGTCTTACACGTGATTGTAATGACAAGAATGACAATAAACTTGACTCGTCACACTGTCAGTTCGAGACTCCTGACGTGTTTGCTATAGGCCAGGAAAGGCACACGCACACATAAACGTGCTGAAACGGTAACTGATGCGAATGGGATCGTCCCTCCCTCTGTGCATGTCAGCACTCTCTCTTTTAATTAAAACTAGGTGTGGGACTCCTGCCTGTTCTTTTGACACCTCCCTATTTATCTACCGGACACAGTTCAGGGCGAGACCTGTGCAGAAGGGAAGATTTTTGTTTTAAGAGACTTTTCTTTGATGCCAAGATCCTCCTGAAAAAAAAAGAGCCGCCACATCTGACTCGAGTTTGCTGAAATAACAGCAAATGTTTGTCTTGTATTGTATGGCACGCCGTTTGAAAAGCAATAAAGCCCCTCTTCCAGCGCCTAAAGCACCTCTTAATAAAATAGTCAAGAATAACTGCTTTACCCTAATCTCTGCCATAGATTACATAGCTCGGGGCGGGAAATTAGCAGCAGACCCCCATGGCTCTCTCCGCGGCTAGCGGCAACGGCCGGGGAACTTTACATGGCTGCTTTATGTGTACGAGGGCAGCATCCTTTTTATTGAAATTATATTAGAAGCAACATGTGGCTAATGTGATCAAATTTTCCACGGCCTGGTCCCGATCAGGGGTGAAGAGGCTATGGCTACAAACACACTCATTGACAAATAAGAGTCCTGCTGCTAAAGGTCAAGGGTGTGTGTGTGTGTGAGCATGTGTGTGTCTTTAAAGAGTGTGTATGTAAGTGTGTGTGTGTTGTCAGTGAAATAGATCGACTGAGTGTTAATGGATAGTTCCGACTCTTAATTCTGATTGGATGAGCCATTTTTAGAACCCGTTTAAAATGCAGAAAAATGCACGTCTGTGACCAAACATTCTATATTAATGCAACAAGCATGTTGCTTGGCAGCCATACAGCCTTATAGTTGGCATAACAAACTGTATTACCTGGCAGAATAATTATTTATAATTCATTCTAAACATTAATGGATAGTATTCTACATGCTGCAGTTTTATAAAAGAGACAATCCATTAAAAACAGTGTTTTACAGTGATTTTACCATAGTTTAAAGGGCACTGTGCACTCACAAATCATTCTCAATAATAAGAGTTGAAAATACTTATAGCACTTTTAATGAGTTCACCCAAAAATGAACATTCTGTCATCATTTACTCACCTCATGTTGTTCCAAAACAGTATCATTTCATTTCTTCTGTCAAACACAAAAGGACATATTTTGAAGAATCTTGGTAACCTAAAAGTTTAGTTACCATTGTCTTCCACCGTATGGATGAAAACCACTGGGGTATTTCTTAAAATATCTTTTTTTAATGTTCCATACTTTCAAACAGATTTGGAACAACGTGAGGGTGAGTAAATGATGACATAATTCCCATTTTATGCCTTTAGGAAACAATTACATAATAATACCAGTAAAAATAGTGATTTTCAAGAAGATGTTGTGAAATACCTGATTTCCAAATCTCCAGAGGTTTATGTGAGCACAACAGATTTTTAAAAAGTGTTAAATAGGAACACGTGTGGGAATAAAGAAATAAAGAGGGAAAGAGATATATAAAGCAATTAACTGAGAAACAGCTTGGACCTACTGTAACAAAACAAAGAATCTTCGTGTCAGAAAAATTCAAATGTGTTTAAAATTAAGATGGTTGGTATCTTTTCAAAAATTCTGTTTGATGTTCAGGTCCAACTAAATAATCTGTTTAGAATCAAAAATGAAAGCACTGGATAAAACATTTCAAATGTTAATAAAAGAGATACTCTGGAACATGTTTTTACTGCCGAGGGTATAAAACCGAAATTTTGAATATTGTTTTACCGAGCACCTGGGCTTTATACGGCCCCTCCTGTCCCTCCACGGGTTTGTACGCAGTAGTGGGGTTTATTTTCCCAAGCGCCTCTCGGGTATGATATAATTTGAGTGCTCACACATATGAGCTCATCGCTCTACTGGTGGGCCACAACTGCAAAATGTTAACTGTCATCAGGATAATTGAAGTATTTGTAAGTTGTTTCCTTTGCACCAAACTGAGAGATATCTCACATTACCTTTCAGCCTCATCGCACACTTTCGTCCGGAAAGAAGCCGTTCACCATCCGATCGACCGTTCGCTCCAGGTTCCTTCTTGAAGTACCAATAATGCGATTTATGCCAGGCGTCTTTTCTCTCCCCAAATGTTTTGCGGCGTCCGCAAAGCTTGATTCAATTACAACGTTGGGTCGTTCTCAGATCTCAAGTCCGTTTTCAATTGAAGGAGGTCATGCTTCGTGTTCCTCATTGTCTTGACAGACTTTTTGAACTAATCAGATCTGGGGGGTCACAACTGGTTTTGTTTCAGGTCTGTATGCACGTCCCCCCACCCTGCCTTTAATTGGATTTTCAATCAGGCCGGTGTCCGATAGCGTCCAGTGTCTGCTTTGAAGTGGAGGAACTTTCTCTGTCGCCTCAAGCCAGAGCTCCTTATCTCTTGCAATGGAGGACTATTGTTTCAACCAGCCAGACATTGTTAATTACCCTTTTCATTGGAGTGAAGAGGCAGGTAAAGACAAATCCAATTTTGCCACGCTTGCATTTGACCTGGGACACAAGCCCCAGGCCAGCGGTCTTGAATTACACGACCTCTGGAAAGTTCCTTGACTTTCATCCACTGCTAAGACGCTCTTTTTGAGTGAGAGAAAAGACAAGGAGACTGATTTTAAATGGTTCAAAGTGCTTTTAAAGCATACTCATACTCGATCCGATACTCAGTATCTGTATCGGCTCCGATACTGGCATTTTCTGCCGGATCGTGTATCGGTCAGACGAGAACGATCCAAATCCGATATTGTCCAGATACTATTCTGTGTTATTGTTAAGCCCCAAGAAAGGCACAAAAACATTATAAAGCACCATGAATTTTCGTGCACTATATTTCAAGTGTTCTGAAGCTGTAAGGTACAGATGAATATTTAAGTCGTTAAATTCAAGTTGACGTAAACTTCCCGCTGCGTCTGTCTGTTATTCAGCATTTAAACTGCGTGTCGTGTTCGGTTATTAAAGTCAAACTGATGAAACTCTCTTCAAGAGTGCTTTGTGCCGCTCTGAATTGGAGCCTTTCGTATTATAATACTTTTGCGCAATGAAAGATTATTAATAGTCTTTCTTGTTCTGTCCTATCTATCATATTTGCTGCCTTCATTACTGTGCTATACATTTAAAATAAATGTCTTTTAATTTTATAGCATATATTTATATATAAATATATTTAGCAATACTTGCCTTTCATGAATGTAGGCTATTTTACAAAAATAAAAAGAGCAATGTGTAATATTTTACCAGATTTAGTTCTACACTTATTAACTTTTATTTGTTCACCACTAAATAATGTTGTTTCACTAAATGTTTAGATTTTACATAATTATTGTGCACCCATGATTTTTCGAGAGTAAAGGCCATTGCACACTGAGTTTGACATTTTCGTCCGAAATTTTCGCACGTTGAGAAACAAATATGACCTCACGTTGTGTCAATCACGTTTACACACTGCCTGTGAAACTTTCTTCCATCATAAAAAAATCAGACCAGGTTCGATCTGCGTTTTCGCATCAGTAGCAAGCATTTTGATAGGAAAGGATGACGAATACAAAAAGATATGAAAAACGCATATGAAAATTTTGGACTCAGTGTGCAAGGACCTTTATTGCTAAATTATCCACTAACCTAGTTTTGTAATAGTATTTTTTGTCATTGGTTATGGTTTTATAATTTTTCATTGGTTATTTTTCATTAAAATTAAGTTGTCTAAATTTAGCAGATTGTGTTTAGCACAAAAAAGAGTGATGATCAGGTCAACACAATTCTACACTTATTTAAAAAAAACTGTGCTTGTATCGCATCGGATCGGAAATCGGCAGATACTCTGAATTTTTGGTATCGGATGGGTTCTTAAAAAATGGAATTGTTGGATCCCTATTTTAAAGACAATAAATTGTTGAGGAACGATTGTATGGGCAGGCTGAGGCTGTTTTTTCGGGAGTTTGAGAAGCAAAAGTGGTTGCGAACGGGACAGGGAGTCTGTCTGAAAGGGGCTATTCTTCCTCCTGTGAACACATCAGCTTGTACAGCTGTTGAAGCAACGAGAGCAATTATCACCCGTTTACCGCTGTTGATTTGTGAGGGCTTTCTCTGGGGCTCTGAGGAATGCCCTTTTTTCCAGGGTTTGTTTTTGGGGGTTTCTCAGCTCACAGACAGCTTTCAAAGGAGGATTTTTCTAATTGTTTGATCGCATCTGTCTTTCTGTGCCTGAGGAGGAAATGGCTAGCTTTATGCTAGCGTGTCTTTGTGGAGAACAGGACTGTTTTTGGAGACTTTGTTGGGCCGATTTTCACAATGCTGTCAAATGAATAAAAAATATGAACATTCGTAAAAGTGTAAAGTAGAAGCAAATGCAGTAGTAGCCAACACACACTGATTCCACTTCATGTGTGTGCTGTGTATTATATTTTGACACTGTCCTTTAAGAGGTGCTTTGTTGTTTGTGGTTGAGGGGTCACTTTAGTTTTTTTGGCTTGAGGTGATAAGACGGGCTTTAGGGACATTGGGGAGGGGGTACAGAGGTAATGGGCCTTACTAAAGGTGCTGGAAGGCAACTGAAGGGCAGAGAGATATTTCCCTAGTGTGTGAGAGTGTGTTTGTGACCTAGCCATACTTTAGGGACAAAACTGCTGCAAAATGTCACCAGAAGTAAGCCAAATCTGACAAAACTTTTTTGAGAATGTTCTCAAGGGAGAAATGTGGTCATACATACTATAAATAGTAAATTCTACAAATGCCATTTTCCCAGTCTGTAATAAAAATACAATAACTATATATACACTACAGGTCAAAAGTTTGGAATAATTGAGATTTTTTAAATGTTTTTGAAAGATGCTCACTGAGGCTGCGTTTGTTTGATCAAAACGAGTAAAAACTGTAATATTATGAACTTAAAATAACTATTTGCATTTTAACATATTTTAAAATATAATTTATTTATGTGATGGCAATACTGAATTTTCAGCACTCATTAATTCAGTGTAATATGCTGATTTGGAGCTTGATTATTATTAATTATTAATGGTACATTAATAGGGTTCTTATTACAGTTTTTTTCAACTGCTTACACACAAAATCTTTACTTGTCACACAATTTCTGAAACCTGACACTCAAACACCAGAACCACACACCAAATCTGCAAAACCATACACTCATTCTTGGCCTTTGACTCAGTTTTCAATTTCATAAAACACTTTTTGCAAAACACAACACACAATTATCTATGTAACACACAGAAATCTAACTGGAATTAGTATTATGGCAAAGGCGTTTGCAAATGTTTGCTTTTGAGATGTATTTGTGATATTTTGAATGCAGTGCTTCATTTTGCAAGAGATGTGAGGCATTTTGCATTTTGTGTGTGCAATTCTTGGATTTGTGTGTAAAGTTTTGAAAAAAAAGAGGCAAAGTTTTGAATTTAGATGTAAACTTATTTATGTGAAGTAACAAAAATATTTATTTATTAAAAATTAGCAACATTTTAAACAAAAATCAAACAGATAAATAAATAAATAAATGTATTATAATTGTTTGAATGCAGTTAGTCTCTAGTAAATATAAGTAGATTAAAAAAACAAACTTAAAAAAATAGGCATGTAAAGTGTTGTATGAGCTTGTTTAGAAAATGTGAGTGTGTGTTTTTGTGTGTAAGTGTGTGAGTGTGTGTGTGTGTGTACTTGTTTGTGCTATAATGTGCGGACCAAATGTCCCCACAAGGATAGTAAAACCTGACATTTTTGACATTGTGGGGACCAAAAAAAAAAAAGTAAATGATGTTTATCTGGAAGTGTAACAATGCAAACAGGTTTTCTGTAAGGGGTAGGTTTAGGGTTAGGGTTGGGTCAGGGGATAGAAAATATAATTTGGTCAGTATAAAAGTAACAGAAGTCTATGGAAAGTCCCCACAATTCACAGAAACAAACGTGTGTGTGTGTGTGTAACTGGCGCTTTGGTCTTTCTTCTCGTTCAACTCTCACCCAAATTAAAGCTCAGCAGGTATCTGGCCAGCTCTTAAACCCACATCTCACCCTCCTTATATCTGTTTCTCCAAGCGCTTTGTTTCCCCTCAGCCTGACTTTTCAGGGAAAATCCTCATATTTGTGGCTTGTGTTGGCAGCACGCTGGTGCTGAAATGTAGATTTTGAACGTGACCCTGACCCCGTTTGACACAACATTGTTTATTCACGTCTTCTGAACTTCTTGTTTGTTCCAAAGCTCTCGTCCAGCAGAACGGACAAACTCAGCCTAAACGTGCCCCACTCCCACATCTGTCATTTGCTTTTTTCAGGCGCTTTTTTTAATGAGCCGCTAGATCGTTTTCACATTGAAATCCATATGAGAGATTATGGCTCATTTGAGCTCTGTAGACGCAAACGAAAGAATAAACAAATCGATAGCATCCACTCACAATACCTTTCTGGAGCATGCAAAACTCATTTCCAGCTTGCCCAAATATCCCCACTTTCTGTCCGCAGGACGCCCAGAATAGAGATGCTATCTGATCTGAGTTCAGAAATGAAACATGTCATAGCAAATTATGAGCATGTTTTTTGAATTACTTACTCTTGGGCTGGCCTGAAATCACTGTGTTTCAAGGCGGGTATTGTGCCGAGAGACGGAGAGCAGTGAGACAGACAGAAAGAGAGCGAGAGAGAGTAAAACGGACAGACTAAGGGAGAAAGAGACGGAGTGTGTGTTTGCTCTGGAACAAATAATATCACTAGGGCTGACTCATGCACTGCGCAAATGAGAAATGATGAGAAGAAGCCCGAGTCATTCCTTTTTGGCTAAGTTTGGAGCATCATTTACTGAAACTGGCCTGGACCTCTGTGCAATAATAACCACATCCTCCAAGCATCTTCAGCAAGGCCTGTTTTTATAGCTGGGAAAGATGGGCACAGGCTTGTTAAGACCTAGACTGGTTCAGACGGAGAGGCCAAAGGGGAGCGGTGCCACAGAAAGAGTCAGTCTGATAAAAATGTGCTTTGCACACCAGAGAGATGACTAGTGCAGCTAAAAGAGTCCGCTCTCATAGATGGTTATGAAACAGAAAACAAAGGATGTTGTCAAACATAGTGGAAAATAGACCATTATAAGTGGAAGAGTGCAGTATTTACGTGTCAATGGTAATTATCTATCTATCTATCATCCCATCCATCCATCCATCCATCCATCCATCCATCCATCCATCCATCCATCCATCCATCCATCTCTCTCTCTCTCTCTCTCTCTCTCTCTCTCTCTCTCTATAATTGCCATGAAATGATGGCCTAATGCAAACTGGTCAACAAAGTATTAGTTTTCTTCAACCAAAATATAATTTCACTGTCCTTGTTGCATATATTTACTATAGTTGTAACACTACATTTTGCATAATTAAAGGTAACTAACCCTAATCATCACTTAAACCTATAGTAAGAACATATTACTCAGTACTTTAATGTGTTATTACACTGTAATAAGGGCACCTTTTTGTGCTGAAATATTACAGAGACATGTTAACAGGTTTTGTGAGATTCATCCAGTCAAAATCATTCAGTCCAAAGGGATTTTTTTTCAATGATGAAATCAAGAAATAAGTTACAAATAAATATTATTCTTTACTTGTTTTGGAAACCTGGTGCTTTAAATAAACCATAAACTAATACTGTGAATAAACCACAATTGTTATATCAATGTTACACTCCTATCAAGAGCAAAAAATCCTTCTTGATAACGACAGTTCCTTGCTGAACATATGAAGAACTTTTATTTTGTAGGAGTATACATGCACAATACTGATTATTATTGACGCTGGAATTTATTTAATTAATTTGTTTAATTATAATTAAAAATATATATGGCCACACTGTATTTAAGGTTCAATTCTCACTATTAACTATCTATTAACTATTTGCTGCTTATTAATAGTTAGTAAGGTAGTTATGAAATTTAGGTATTGGGTAGGATTAAGGGATCTAAAATATGGTCACACAGAATAAGGCATTAATATGTGCTTTACAAGTACTAATAAACAGCCAATATGCTAGTTAATTGGTCCTTAAGAAAATAAAGTATGACTGAATTTTGTCTTAACAAAGATTGAAACATTTTGCAAATTTTAAATCTCATGACACACCAGCAAAATGGATGTCTGGAATGAGGGGTATAGACAGCAGCTCAAGGGCAGATGGAGGAAGTGGGGTCTCAGCATGGCTGGGGGTCATTGTTATCAAAGCTGGTGTTTAATGGGTTCCTGACCCTTTCTCATAGAAGACATTTTGTGAGTATGGCAGCTGAATAGATCTGAAGGATACGAGCAGGTATGAATGCAGAAGAGGATTTGCTGTAGGAACAATGACCCATCATTTTCTGTTCAAGAGCACATCCAAACAGCCAACTGGAAAATTATTCAATGTACTGTAGCTAGAAACACCAGCATGCACAAAGACAAAAATCTTTACTGATGATATCATGTCACCCATGACCTATCTACCTTTGCTGTCTGCCCACATAGACAAGTACCTTTTAAGGGAACGACCTAAATGAAGTGGAACTTCATAAATGGCAAATTTAGAACACTCTACACATGCTCACTTGAAGCTTAAATTGATAGTTTAGCATTGTTGCATTTAATAAATTATATTTATTCTAAAAAATCTTAAATGAAGATTTGAAGTTGTTGCAATGCATTCTAGGATTGTCTTTCCTGTAAAAAAATGGAGGTGTTATTGCCTTTGAAGTTGCAAATTTAGCCAAAAGTCTGTGTTTTAGACTTACCGTCAACTCGGTAGGTTTTTGAGCCACAGTTTTTAAATTTAATAATGTGATCTGCGTCTCAAATGTTTGAAAACAAATACCTTTGGAAAACGTATTTGACCAGCGTCACAAATCCAAATGTACAATGCAAGCTTTCTCTGAGCAATTTTGAACGGGAAAAGACCCAACAGAGATACAGCTGCCAAGTGCCGGCGCAAATATTTATTTTACCAAATTACATGAAGTCGCCTCTTTTTCTAGAGCGTGCCCCACAATAGCATCTCAACATACACAAAGTGCCCATGATGCTCCGGAGCAGCAGAGCTCTTCGCAGGCCCGCGGTTGGGAGGCATACTCAGCTCCGACTGAGATATCCATCTGGGGTTTGTCATGTTAGACATCTGCCCACGTCTTTTTCTCTTCTGTAATTATAGGAATATTTATTTTCCTTCAATCCACTCTGGGAAGACGGCACATCATGTGGCTTGGGTTTTGCGGACGTTGTGAAGGACCAGGAAATGGCCTGTCCAAGAAGTGAAGATTTGTGAGTCTAATTTTTTGGAATTGACAAACAAAAGAGAGAAATAAAGGAGGAGAGGTTTACTCTGATTTGAGTTTGCAACGAGAATTTGCAATTCTGTTGCATGTGCATGTCTTTGCCTGAGGAAATGAGAAGTTGAAATAAACGAGGAGAACATCATTTTATTTGTGTGTTGAAATGTTAAGTCTCTGTATTTCATCACATTTGTTTGTTTTTAAGTTGATCACTCCGCGTTTGCATCTAAACACTTCATCCCTTTGGGGTAAAGATAAATAGCAAAATCTATACATTCACTTATTCAGCTGCTCTCTGATCAATATCAGTCAATGGCTGAGATCAGGCTTTTTCCATATTGATTATGCATATATTCCTTCAGATTGGTGAAGCATTTAATGTAGAGTTATTATGTGAAGAGTAATGATATATATTCTTGGTCAGGCCCAGGCTAAGATAAATCATAACATAAATAGAACAGTTTAATTTCCTTTGGTGGATTTGGTTAACCTTGAAATGCTTATTTGCACTGATCGTTTCTGCCCACCAAACGACATGAGAGAGACATCACTTCCTCAGTGTAGACCAAAACATGTCTGGTGTACCCTTCAAGACATCATTAAACCAGATCTCTAATTCATTTAACTTACATGTGATCTATTTCTGGTTGTATAGTTTGGCCAATTGGGTTGTTTATATGAGAATGACTTTGTGAGATTCCTTAATATCTATGACTTCCGTTGCCCAGCTCTTGGAAGATGACTTACAAAGACTCAAAATGGAATTGCTGCTTTTAGTGTTGCAGTCATTTGGTTGCTAAAGGAAGGCTCTTGGCAACCAAATTGCAGATGATAAATGATGCTATGCAATTGTTCTGCAGGTGTACGATTATCAACAGAGAGGATCATTTACTGTGGTTTACACACCTGTCTCTGCAAACGTTTGCGAAACAGGTTTCATTATCGAGGAACTTTGACTCATAGATGCATTAAAAGTGAATATTTACCATTAACTGTGTACACAGCATTGGACACTGTCATGATCGTGTGACGTCATGCACCTGCATCTCTGTAAATTTTAACGTTGCGATGTTTTAACGGAAGTAGCAAAAGCTCTTTTCTTCCATTTTTGGGACATACATCTGAGCGAAATGGGTTGGAACATGGAGTAAGGATATTTTAATTTAAAATTAAATTAAAAAGGTCTAAAATAAATAAATAAATAAATAAAAGAAACAACTGGAACAATTAATTGTTCAAAGTGCGATCAATAACATGCATTTACAAAACAGATCGGATTTTCATTTCATTCCAAGTTGTGGATTTCCGTATGTTTCAAAAAATATATAGGCTACTGTATATACAGTCAGGTCCATAAATATTGGGACATCGACACAATTCTAACATTTTTGGCTCTATACACCACCACAATGGATTTCAAATGAAACGAACAAGATGTGCTTTAACTGCAGACTGTCAGGTTTAATTTGAGGGTATTTACATCCAAATCAGGTGAACGGTGTAGGAATTTCAACAGTTTGCATATGTGCCTCCCACTTGTTAAGGGACCAAAAGTAATGGGACAGAATAATAATCATAAATCAAACTTTCACTTTTTAATACTTGGTTGCAAATCCTTTGCAGTCAATTACAGCCTGAAGTCTGGAATGCATAGACATCACCAGCGCTGGGTTTCATCCCTGGTGATGCTCTGCCAGGCCTCTACTGCAACCGTCTTCAGTTCCTGCTTGTTCTTGGGGCATTTTCCCTTCAGTTTTGTCTTCAGCAAGTGAAATGCTGCTCAATCGGATTCAGGTCAGGTGATTGACTTGGCCATTGCATAACAGTCCACTTCTTTCCCTTCAAAAACTCTTTGGTTGCTTTTGCAGTATGCTTTGGGTCATTGTCCATCTGCACTGTGAAGCGCCGTCCAATGAGTTCTGAAGCATTTGCTGAATATGAGCAGATAACATTGCCCGAAACACTTCAGAATTCATCCTGCTGCTTTTGTCAGCAGTCACATCATCAATTCAAGAGAACCAGTTCCACTGGCAGCCATATGCCCACGCTACCACACTTTCACTGAAGGTGGTACTTGACTAGATCAATAAAACGAGAATTGCTGTATGCTGAATTTGCCATGCTGTGATACCAGACATGCCCACATTATTAGTTTGTGTGCACTATGACTTTAGACTTAACTTGAGACTTGAAGGTAAGGACCTGATAATTGTTTATGACTTGAGCATGTGTGACTAACTCCTAACTCTACATGCTATTGCATGTCTTCAAGTAGGAAGTTGGAAATTCTGGCTCTTTTGAGTTGTAATGCATCATTATTGGTTAATATTTTCCCACGACTTCACAGTCAGAATTAAAGAAAAGTAATTATAGAGAAGATATTTTTCTATTTTTTTTTTCTTTAGAATAGTCTGTCTTGATAAAGTCCATTTATTAAGAATACAAGTATGGTCAGGTTTGATTTCATGTTGTCTTTTAGGTGCTAATTATGGTGTCTTGTGCAGGCCCATCTGATGCTCTCTGTTCTGCGTGTTGACATCGCCTGTCGTTCTTTCCTTTCTCCATCCTTACAATTTACTCGCTTTGCTTCACTCGCCTTCCTGCATCTCCAGCTACGATAGCGTCTCCTGACGTGCTCCGGCATAC
Source organism: Schizothorax lantsangensis (assembly GCA_027422415.1). Classification (NCBI taxonomy): domain Eukaryota; kingdom Metazoa; phylum Chordata; class Actinopteri; order Cypriniformes; family Cyprinidae; genus Schizothorax; species Schizothorax lantsangensis. The sequence goes on from CM049851.1 coordinate 28,068,713, forward strand.
GAACATCCCGAGCGGTGAATGAACTTGGCACACAAAACTTTTTTCTTGTCTCCTCTCATCCTCTCTTTCTCTCTCTCTTATTTGCTTGCTCTCTCTCTCTTTTCCCATCCTCGCCTCCATTTCCATTCTCCTCACAAATGCAGACGATTCACAGAAAACAAGAGATAATGGCCAGTGTCCAATCGGCCAGAGCTAATCAGCGTGCATCGTGGGAAAAGCCCAGGATGAGGGGCGAAAAACAGCCCATTGTCTGGAGGAGATTAAAGTCCCGAAAAGACGGCATTGTCTGACGAGGGGATAAATCTTCCTGCTGTCACTCAAACCTGAATTAAATTCTCCTTCGCTTCTAAAAGAGGCTTATCTCTCCTCAATAGCTTGTTGCGCTACAAGCCCAAAGGAATGTATTTGGTGAACTTGTGTTGCTGACACCTTATGAAGAAAAAATAAATAAGGAGCAATGGGCAAAGAGCAAATCAGGGTGTTGTGGAGCTCGGGGACTTGAAAGAGGATGTGCATTTGGGCAGAGCAGGATCACGATAGCCTCGGGAGGGGCGGTTGATTGACTGTCTCTGGACCTTTGAAAGCGAGCAACAGTCGTTCGTTCCTCCGATTCCCCCGACCCTCTCCCTCTCCGATGCCAAACGGCATTTGGACGCACGTCACACGCCGGAAAAGAGATCCGTCTATGGCACCGTTGGCTTGTGAAGCGGTGGCAGCATATGAAAAGCCCATGGCTGCATCACTTTATCTGTCCTCCAGCGAACGCCCTCGCCAAATTCGTCTCCTTCTCACCGGCCCTTTATCTGCTCTCCAGCGGGCTGCCCTGCCAAAAACTGATCCCTCACACCAGGGCCCTGGAAGGATCTTCATGTTCTGCGTGCATTTAAAACAGACCTTGTAAAAGCAGCGATAGAAAGAAAGCGAAAGAGAAAGAGTCACAGAAAAAGGAACTTCTGTGGACGCTGCCCCTCTCTGAATAGAGAAAGTGGGTGTCCCATTTTTCAGCAAGTCCTTTCTGTGTACTGAAGGAGGAGAGTAAGGATAGATATTTATGATTCATACAGGAACAAAACAAGACAGCACACGGAGCAGAGAGAGAGTCTATTTTTTACCACCCGCTGTCTGCTCCCTAAACAGGATTTTCCGCTTGCCGTTTTTGCAACTCGCTGTTGTTGTTTATGCCCTCTTTTAATTCCCTTCTTTCACAGTACCGGGGCTGCACTCTCGCCATCTCTGGCCCGTCTGGACTTGGCTCCTTAACAAGCAAGGCTTACACCTGCTTACAGGATTAAATTAATTAGCACGAAACAGAGATGGTGGGGGGATAGAGGGAAGAATTATCACAATGAGGAAACTAGGCCATTGTTGCCCAGTCATGGCATCCTCTAGAACGGATGCTGGCTCCGTTGTTTTGTGGTGAGCGGAAGTTACACCGGGAGGATACAAAAGGAGCGGGCTGATTTGTTTGGGTGTTGGGGCCTGAGGGTAGAAGGATCTGTCAAGGTGATGTTTGACTGGCCTTATTCAGCGATGACCGGGGCTCCACATAGATCTTGTGCTCTAAAGCCATGGAAACGCATTCACTATTCATTGGGTCTCTTGAAAATAACAGAAGGAACGTTCAGCAGAAGGAACCGCATAGGGTTCTTGAGTTGACTATATGGCATGGTTCTTTGGAGACAGAAAGTTACTGGCTATGCATTTTGGGACGTTACGTGAAAAATGCTGAATGGAAATGCCAAGATGTGCACGAATTCTAAAAATTTGCATAAAAACACATATCAATAGCCTTTTGGGCAGCACGCCGACATACAGCGCCGTTGCGCTATGGATGTCCCGATTTCGAATCCCGACACGAGGACCTTTCCCGATCCCGCCCCCCTCTCTCTCCCACTTTTCTTCCTGTCAGCTCTTATCTGTCCTATCATAATAAAGGCAAAAATGCCAAAAATAAATCGTAAAAAAACAACAAAAAAACAATGCACTCAAATGAGTCAGATAAATTTTGCATGTGCATAAATTACAATGGAAACACATTTACCGAATAAATTCCTCGATGCACATCAAAAAAGTAATGTGAGTAACCAGTGGACCGATGTTGTTTCACAGCATTTGAAATGTTGTTTTGGTCATTCTGAAATGCCTAAAACAAAGTCTGTCAGCAAAGTGGTTCAGTATAATTACCTCCCAGAACAGGCACAAGTAGTTTATTATATGCAAAAAAAAAAAAAAAAGACCCACAGTGGCTTCTCCTACTGCAGCAAATGACCTTATTCTTGGTGATATTTGGCGCCAGTTTATCAGGACATGACAAATTTGTCATCTTCATCTTGCTGAATGGAAATGGTGCTTTATTTGCAAACGATTTAAGCGATATCCCAGTTTTGTGCATAAGTTAAATGCGCAACTGGATAGAAGCATAGCCACTGATGTGAAATGAAAGATTCTTCAGATCGATCAGCGTACTGGTTCTAGTTATCATTCACCAACAGAGGAGGTTCTTTAAGGCCTAAATAATTTGCCTATGGCATCATATAAACATGTTTAACAACTTATCTTGTGTATTTTCCAAAACTGCACGATTTTGTTCTGTTAAACAGCATACAGTAACCATGCTCTGTCAAAATCCCAAAACTTCTCAGTGCACTGGCTACAACAACATCTCCATGTGTGGGTGTATGTTTAGTTTGTTGCTCCAAATGACATCTGATAGCAACAAGATGACCTCTGTCTTTTTTGATGTGGGTGGTTTAATCCAGATATTTGAGGTTACTCCTTATTTGGTGAGCTGACTTTTATTTAACAGGATTATTTCTAAGTCAGGACAGGTAACCCCAGCTTCGTCAGAGGAAATTCCTCCTCCATGAGGTATTGAAGCCCCTTTGGCAAGTGTCTGCCCTCATCTGTCTCTCTTTTCCAAGGATGTCAGAGGAGCAGTAGAGGAACACAGGACAGAATACCCAAATCCATCTCACTAAATGCTTGCAGATGTGTGAACTGTGTCCTTGCCATGTTTTTAGGCGCTACCTCAACACTCTTTCGACTTTCCACTGACCACAACGACAAGAAAAAAAAAAAAAGCAAAAACAAAACAAAAACTTCGGCCTGAAGTTCTCAACCCAGCATAGCATGCTATTTATGTCCTGGTCATACATTTATCTTTGAGATGATATTTGCTAAAATACCAATAAATAAAATACAAGGTTTTCTTTTTTATTTTCTATACTCTTTCTTGTTCTTTTTCTTTTAAGGTGGGGACATCTTTAAGATAGTTAGGGTCATGCCCTCAGTTTTTCACTCGATTATTAGGGTCATTTGATTTTTAAAAGAGCTGATCCTTCCTAAAAAATGGATGTTGTTCATGCAAGAAAGAGTGTTTCTCAAACAGATTGTTCAAAAGCAGCCTGAAACAGAAACACTTGACCTGGCACCCCAGCTATATTATTACTGAATAGATAAAGACACTCGTGCCTTCAAAAGTAAGATCTGTTTTGGTCTTGACCAGTTCCAGATCAGCATTCAGGAGGTAATTTGAGACTTATCTGAATGGTGTAGCCTGACACCAGACAAGTTCACAATTCAATTGAGCTTTGAACCAAATGGCAACCCAAACTGATTCTTAGCACTTCTTCTAAATTTTGACATTGTCTGTTATTGTATAATCGAGTCCAGAGTAGTCTGTATAATTAGGCTTCATCAAAGAGCTTTGCTGATAATTAGGCTGATGCAAAATATGGCCAGAAAAATGCAATAAAATGTATTTAAGTAGGGTGCTACACATTATCAGACAGATAAACATGGAAGGGACTGGGATTTGTAGAAGTTTCTGAATGGAACGGTGTTCCAATTTCAGATCATTCTCCATGTGGTTTTACTTATAACTTGATACCACTATTCTTTTTCTACTAAATATGATATTTTGGACAGAGTAGGGGATATCGGAGCACCTCAGAATTCAATTGTGGAACTACAAATGATCATTTTGTGAAGTAGAACCCAGAAATTACAACACACCTAGCCCCATTTTTTTTTTTTTTTACAGTTCATCCTCTGACAGTTGTGGGTTGGATACACATATAGTGGGCTCTGGTAAGTGGCAGGAGCACTCCGGTCCAATCCCTTCCTTATGACAGTGATTAGAGCCATGCAGACAATGAGCGGTCTGAGCCCAAGATTCCAGCGCTAACCTTCTAGCTTCTCAGAGAAGTCTCAGTAAGGCTTAGCACATTCTCAAACAGCCTTGAACACACACACTAAGCACCAAATTGGATGTATTTGTGCGATATATGGACTTGGGTTCATGTTGTTTGGTACATTATGCTTTGTGATATGCAGAACATTACTGCCAGTGTGTGTGTGTGTGTGTGTGTGTGAACACTAGCAGCTGTGAGTAACTTTGGCCTTCAACAAAATTACAACTGTCAACTGTCCTGATGATACAAGGGAGATCAGTTTACGCACCCACTAACTCTCACTCTCACTATACACACGTCATATGATATAAAACAACGACCTCCGATGTTTTATATTGCAATGTGCGTTCAACATGTCCTACGCCTCACCGACTGAACCAACCTGGCATGTGATATCCCTCCTCGCAACGGAGGAAGTGTTAACTCAACTGGAATGGTTTTGTCTTGTTAGGATGAGAAGAAAAAGAGTGAAAAGTGGGAGAATTGGGATAACAGGACTAGTCACAGCAACCCTGATCCCATCAGGTATTCACACTATTGTCAGCACGTATAACGGCTGTCCGTCCGTCATCCCCATGGTCAGACGCCTAATCTGTTCTTTCAGTGTGCTCTGAAAAGCCCCCAGCGCCACGGCCCCGGCGACATGCCGATTCTCCATTCACCCTCCCCTGCCGAATGCAATCACCGGACAGCCCCGCAATAATGCGCTCCCTTTGAAAAACAAAATAAAGGTGGTCGCCTCATCGCGGTTAGTCCCGGCGAGATAAATCATGCACTCCAAATTAACTTCCATTCAAAGTGCTGGAAAAGAATAGGCGTCCGTGGACAGACGGGCTGCTCTGAGAACACGATGATTCGACTTGATAAATGTCAAGGCGGATAATTTGAGGGCTCTGATTAAGATCTTATCGGTCCGGGAAGTTAATAGAAAAGAGTTAATCAAAAAAGCCACGCAGGGTTCTACCGAGTATCTGCGGGAGAGATCCTGCTTAAATTGGCTTCACTCGGGTCCTCTCAATTCTTGCCCTCACAAAGAGGTTGACATGTCCAAAGGTTAGTTATCCCACCAGGTTCGCTAATGCTCAAAAACAAAACCGCTTTTAAAGATTGCCTGGAAGACGCGATTACAAACCAAGCAGGTGATCTCCTCACCTTGTATTGCTTAATTCAAGAGAGAGAGAGAAAAAAATAACACTTTTTGAAAGCCAGTACAACATTTATTTTTCAAAGAGTGAACTTAGCAAATTTTAAATGCATTTTAAAATTAATGCGAATTTGGTCTTTAAATTACACTGTAAAAAATGTTTTTTTTGAAGTTGTAAATGAACCAGAGACTATTGGTTTTGCAAGAAAATACTATATACTAAATATACTAAATACTCAGTCTCTACTTCAAAATTTCAGGTTTAATTCAGTGATGCTTGTCATTTCTTTGTGAAAAATTTACTTGCAATTTCTGAGTGAAAATTGTTTCTACACATTTATTTTTTTCAGTGACCCTAAACATAGCTCTCTGATATTGTTATGCCAAACTGAATTTGATGAAAATGAAACAAGACTGTGAGGACAGATTACTTATTGAATTTGTTGTATAGCAAGTCAGTTTATCTTTGTTGCCACTTTGTAAAGTGGACAGTTTATTTATTTTTTGTTTTTTATTATTATTTTTGCAAAGCTCCTGTTGAAACACTGAAATCTCCAAACAGTTTGTCAGTTTTACTTTTACATTTGCCATATTCAACATTTATTTTTATTCCATTGATTTCTCTATGAGCTGTCCATCTTCTCCACTGCTTTTTTAACATGTCCCGTGTTTATATAAATGTGCAGAAAATCTGAGATTTTAAATTTGGACATGATCCATTGACCTTAAAAAGTACAACAGAGTATTTCTGAAGCCTCATTTTTGTTGAGGTGAATATGGCTATACTAGCCTGACAAAGGTCTGTTGAGCCTCTTATGTCTATATATTTATGCATTAATTGATTTGATACACCAACTGTGAGGGTGATTTTCACATCTATCTGTTGGTTAAAACTAAACAAACCTGCCTTTGTCAATCTTTGATCAGATGTGTGGGGGAAAAGTCACGTGTTTCTTTAGCTGGGAAAAGCTGAGAGATAAGCAAAAGGTGCATCTCATTTTATCGACCCAAGGACACACATTATCCACTCAAAGCAAAATTAGTTCCCCAAAAAAACCTCTCACATTGAGCTGACCTTTGCCTTCGAAAAACAAAGAGCTTAGAGCGCTCTTGTGCAACAGTAATCGGTACAGACTTACCAGTGGATTTTTATTTATTTTTTTCATTTTCACAAATGCAGATTTAGAGTGTCTCCGTGACATGCTGACACCTGTCAGAATGGTCTACCTTCTCAAGCTCAGGGTGGGGAGATGTGTGGAGATCATGGAGATGATCTTTTGTCATGTTTGCTCCCATTTAGGTGGTGGTAAGCACAGGTAGAGCAAATAACAGCTAAACAAACAGAAGAAGACAGTGGTGAGTGATAAATGATGAGACCTGTGTGAACAAAAATAACTCATGCAAGATCAAAAGATGTTGTCGTCTTCGTGTAGAAGAAGAGTTCCAGTGTTGCAGAAACTATAAATTATGAGTTGTTTGTACTATGGCAAGCTAGTTGTAAAGTAATCAGGTTTTACATTTCTTTAGTCATTATAATTTAGAATTTTGGCACAAAAACAAGGCCTTTTGAACATAAAGTGAAACATTCATTTTGAATAATACTCAAAACTAGAATGCATTTGAATTTATATAAAAGTCAAAATTCTAGTCATTGACATCAGCATTCAACTTAATATCCTGCTTTAAAAATAAAGAGCTAAAATGCTGCTCAAGGCCTCAAGGAACTTCTGAGCTTCTGAAACTTTATGAGTAATCCACAAGACATTTATACAGCTTTTACACATGATCCATAAAGATCCATATGAGAACTCAAACAGTGTCAGTAAAAGCGTTCTGCCAGTGCAGGAGGCTACAGTTCGGATTTCCAGCCAAATGTTCTCACATCTACAACAGTAAATATTCACGTGAATCTCATTTCATCTCTGTGAGCGACTGAACTTTCATCTCTGCTTCAAGTCATTCACTTTGTGCTGAAATGCAGGCAGCTTTGTTTACTTCTGTTGCAGTGATCATGTAGATAGAGTTGACAGGTGATAATTATATTATTTCAGATTTTTAGTAGTTTATCAGTTGAGATTGCTTAGGCAAGCACCACTATTACTATTGCTTAAATGTTGGGTTAGTGCTTTAGGAGGCCGTGCTTTTGTTAGTTAGCATGGCCTGTTAATGTTTTCACTGACAACAAGGATGCAAAAGGCTGTTTTGTCAGTACCTTAATGTATTTATTATTATTATTATTTTTTATTAACTCAAGAGTTGCACCCTAAACACCCTAAAAACTGCATATCAACACACAAAAAACACTGAAAAGAACTGAAAACCACTTCAGATTCGTGACTAGTGGTTGATCAATATGATTTTTTTAATGGCTGATGCCAATTTCTTAGAGACATAGCTGATATATGTGATATCACACTATTTAGTTTAAGGATTGTGAATAACACTCTTAATAATTAAAAAAGCCAAAAATCTGCCTATATATATATATATATGATATCAACTTGGCAATATAGCGGTTGACCACTAATCAGGACCCTTATACATGCAAACACAACCTACACATTTTTTTTTATTTTTTTTTTTATTGCAGAAAGTGTGGAGTTATACTTTTAGAACAAATTTATTTACACAAAATTAAATTATTATTTAAGAGGAACCCACATTCCTACAGAGGATAAGCGATTTGAAGAATGGATGGAGTGAATTAGGAGGAATATAAAGACGTATATTTTATGAGCATAGGTTATTTTTTTGTCCCACTTGGCCAAGTGAGTGTTTTCACTTGACAATCCCCTTGTGTGTGCGTGTGTGTGTGTGTGTTGTGAGTACACTGATAGAGCTTGGATACAGAGTGTTTGACAGAAGTGAATTAATTGGGCCCCCTCAGATCATTTGTCTTTATTGCGAAGGTTAATTGGAACAGAAGCAGGTGTTAATGGCAGCAGCACAGTGACTGAAGACTGAATCTCCAATGCAGGCCTGTAATGGAACTCTGTGAGTGAACTTAACCATGTTTTAATTAGATTTCATTCTCAAACTAAACCTCACGTTTTTCCTGCTTGCCCTCTAAAGTGAGCTGAATAGACTCAAGAAACTGTGTGTGTGTGTGTGTGTGTGTGGGGGTGCAATTAAATTCACAAAACAGTTCTGTGTTAAAGGCTTTTAACACATTTTGTACAGTGCATTTCATAACACACCATATTTCAAAGCAGCTTTACAGAAAATCATGGCTTTATTATTAATAATATCATAATATCTTCATTCCTTATAGTCTCATTTAGGAAATTAGGGCTGAGTGATAATATAGGTGATATTTGCGATGATACAATTAATTATACAGTTACATTTTGAGACAAAAAATAAATAAATAAATAAAATCAGACAGTTCAGATTTGCTATACAATATAAACTGATTTATGTGAGTTTAATGTTTTTTTTTGCAATGCATATATTGCACATTATATTGTGCAGCACATATAAATTGCATATATTGTACACAGGTAAAGTAGGATGTACTATATATAACTTTTAATATATCGCTTGTTGATAATATAGTTTAGATTTTTTTAACTATATAAAAACAATCAGTTGAGATTTGCTATTAGTATATACTGCTTAACTGGGCATACTTATAGAAGCTGTATCATTTGTTACACACCCACATACAGATATTGTACATGAACAAACAATGCATGCAAAACTTAAAGTCAACATGACATCAGAATTGACCTTGTTTACTCCCTGATCTTATTTTGCATAATTTACTGGATTGTGAACAGCTTATGCATTGATTTTAAGAGAGGGAATGGCATAACCTATACAGTACAAGTAACAATTTCAGCACGTGTGAACACTTTTTGAGTTGTTCTTTGTTTATATCACGTTTGACATTTGGATAGTGTTTACATTACTCTGATAAGGCGTCTCATTGTTCGGCGTGAGGCTGAACAGGCGATATCTGGCCTGGTTAGCGTTCGGAAGCTTGGTTCCTCGCAATGTGATGTCAGCAAGTTTTAATGGTCAACACGTTTTACCAATTATACCATGTAGGGATGAGAGTGGAAAGTCACTGTTGTTTTGATGTGCTGTTTACTTGTAGGAGGGCTGTGTTAGCATAGTCGTGATGGTGTGTGGTCTGTGTACTGCTTGCCTCAGTGCAGAAGCTCACCTGAGGCATTCAGGTGTGTGTGTGTGTGTGTGTGTGTGTGAGAGAGAGAGTGTGTGTGATACACTGTAAACCAAAAGGAGGAAGACTGGTTGCACTGCACAATGTGCCTTTGTTTCTTGTGTGTCCTGTGAGGCTTAACGGACTGCATATTTTAGCTCTAATTTTGCTTGATGTTTGTATAAAAAGTCAGCTGACCTGGCATAGTCATATGACGGGAGCTTGCGTATTTGAAGTTTTTTTTTTTTTTTTTGCCTTTTACCATTTGTCCCGTACCATTTGTGCTGTGGAGATAAAAAAAAAAATGTTGATAGTTGATTGTTTTTATTATCATTATTGACAAGGAGAGGAAACAAAGTTATTGTAGAGACCTCCATATGAGTACCATAGCACAATTTGTTTGAATCTGTTTTATGTATTTTATGAAAAGGGCTCACTTGGTGCACTATGCTTTGAAATAGAGAGTAGATAATATCATATTTTTTTCAGCTCGAACATCTAATACAATTTCCATTGTATATGGTTCATAAGCTGTCTCTGACATTCTCTATGCCCAGTCACATGAGCATTTCAAATAGGTCATGAAGCAGCCATTGTCCTCTGCTTATTTACCATGGTAAAATTAATGTGCAGTACGAATATATACACACAAAACAAAAGACGGCCAATGTGTTTGAAAGAAAAACATACTATTTAAAAAAAAAAAAAAAATTATAAAACAATTATTTCACATGCAATTTGCAGATAACTGCTAAATTTAACATCGAAACATGCATTTTCTGTAAAGCTGCTTTAAAACAATGTGTATTGAGAAAAGTTCTATATAAACAAACATCTATTGCATTGAATAAATTATTAATAACCGCCAATATTTTGGAAATAGTGTTCATTGAATAACATTTAGTGGAAAAATATTGGTAATTCTCATAAATAGGTTTTACTAGGATAAACCACATCTGGCTGGGCAACTGCATACAGTCTAACTACAAACGTTCAACATTAAAATGCAATGCAAAGCTCAAATCGAACCTGACATTATGCATACACATATCCTGTATTACTCTACATTGAAAATGAATGACTGTCATTTGTCAGAGAAAGTAAAAAAAGGTGGCTTTATGACAACTTTTAACTGCACAATTGCAACTGCAAATTATACCATAAAAACAGATTACACATATTACTTTTGTATCGGCTGCAACACACTTGCAAAAAAAAAAAAACATACATGAATACAAAATAAACAAGACACCAAAATCCAAAAAGCCTAGCTGAAAAATATGGTCACACTTTATTTTAAGGTCCAATTTTTTTGCTATTAACAAACCATTAACTATGACTTTTGACTCAATAAACTCCTAATTTACTGCTTATTAATAGTTAGTAAGGGAGTTGTTAAATTTAGGTATTGGATATGAATATGGTCACGCAGAATATGTACTTTATAAGCACTAATAAACAGCCAATATGGTAATAAAAGGTATGCAATAACACACCAGGTGTTTTGCTGATCTTAGCTACACAGCAATCTAGTCATCTGGTTATAGGTGTTTGGGGCATTTGTTAGCTGGTTAGACCCACAAAACCAGCTGAACATCAGCCTGACCCAGCTAAAGAAGCAATCCAGGAGCAAAAAAGATTCAATAATGGGCTTCTGTCTTGAAATTGTTTGCTTTCCATCATATTTCAGCCTTTAACAGTGTGAATTTGAGGTGAAAACAATCGGTGCTATTGCGATCACAATTTCTGAGGCGTGTGTTTCAGGGAGTTGAGTGCTGAGAGATGTGATGTTGTGAAATTATGCTCCTCATTGTTCCTTGTTAAATCAATGCTTTAGCCTGAAGCGACATCCAAACAAATTACTTTCCACACACTGTCATCACATCCTCAGCCGTCCGACTGTCATCCACCGGGATGGAGGAGTGTGTGAACACAGTGCCCCCACAGACCTCTTGACACAGGGTCCAAACACCACACACACACAGGCCGCTCTCGGGCCGTCTCAGAAGCATTACCGAGGGTCTCGAGCTAATGGTTGCCATGTGCAGTTTTACCAGCGTTTAAGGGGCCGCCCGTCTCTAGCTCTCCGCTATCATACACTTCCAAAAACATTACCACATAATACCTTAATGCCTTTTGTGTCTGTGCAGGGGTTTGAGGAGAAGGTAAAACGGGAGGTAAATAAGGATCCATGTTTGTTCAGGCTGCACAGGAAAACTGCCTTATTGTTTTCCAGCCTCACTTTTTCATCCCCTTATCCACCCTCGTTCACCCAGCAGTCCTTTCTTTCTCCTCCTTTCTTGCAGGCTGTTAAAGTGGCGAGGCCTGTTGGCCGGAATGCAGTCAGCCTGTGTGGAGGAGAAAACTGCAAATTAGACTTTAACACGAAAAGGATCCAGAGATTTCGTATTTTGTTTGGATAACACTTAAGCGCTGATATCCTCCGTCCAATTGGCTGGCCTCCGCCAGCTCTGATAAATGAGAGATTCAGGCTTTTTTTAAGGCCTTATTGCATTCTAATGAAACGCAGAGCAGAAATGCATTGTGACCTCATTACCTATAGCAGGCTAGCAACATGCATCTTATAAAATGGATAGTTTGGCAAAAGTCTGACTGAATGAGCCACATTTAAAGTTGCTGTAAAATGCAAATACACACTCCATTGTTACTGTTTATTCTTGATTCACACAAATTTATCTAGAATATAATATATAATTGTATTTATTAAGTTACTACATCATTCAGTAGAGTTGCACGATGTTAAAGGAAAATGCGATATGTGGTTACTATTTTTGTTTTTGTTTATTGTCACACTTTATTTTGGGGACCAATTCTCACTATTAACTAACTATTTACTATGACTTTGCTTCAATAAACTCCTAATTTGCTGCTTATTAATAGTTAGTAAGGTAGTTGTTAAGTTTAGGTTTGAGGTTGATTTAGGGAATCTTAAATTTTGATCATGAATAAAGCATTAATATGTGCTTTATAAGTACTAATAAACAGCCAATATGCTAGTAATAGGTATGCTACTTAATAGTGAGAATTGATTTTTCTTGAGTTACCATTTTTATTTTTATAATTATTAAAAATACATTTAATGGTTGCCTGCATTTTATAAAAGCAATAAGCTCCTAGTTGTCACAGTTTTTTACTATGAGTAAGATATCTTTCTTAGAAACAGTATGATGTGAAAAATATAAGTTTAATTTGTACTTCAGTACTTAAACCAACGAGAAAGTTACAGTCAATTGAAATCTTTCAGCCACATGCAGGACTGCAAATACATGATTACAATATCAAACGATTAGGAAAGTATAAGCATAACATTTAAACATTATACATGTTAGTACGAGACCAAAGGGATAAAATATATGTAACAAACCTTGTAGGTGCTGAATGAGAAGTCAAAATGATTAAATGTTGGCATCGACACAATATGGCTGCGCTCCACATAATTTAAACTGAACATAACCAGTAACTTTCCTTTAATTCTGCAGTTGACCAGCATATAAACTCTGATACCGGAGATGCAGCAGTGGATCTCTGTATGTTTGTTCACTCGACTGTTAGCTGACGACTTTGCTCAAATCAACAGAAGTCAGATGTTCTAGAAAATAACATATTATTAGAGCGTTTTATAAATGCAAACAGCAGTGATCTTGTGTAAAAAAGAAAAAAAAATGGTACAATCCAGGTATTTACTCAGGCCAAGACACACCATGAGGGAGTTTTTAAAGGAAGTTCACTGCCAACAGTGCACCTTCAGATACTGCCGTCAGATGGAATCAATGGAAAGGAAACAGTCTCTTATGAAAAGTGGGCGAGATCTTCCTCTAAGCTCTGTGAGGCGGCCTTGTTCTGGATCGAGGCGCTGCACTGTTAAAACACTAATCTCTGTTTTACAAACAGTTGATCGGTGGAAAGTTTGAAAGATGAAAGTAATACGAGACTGACAGAAGTCTTATTCTTTACAGGAATATTAAAATCATCCCTCACCATAATGCTTTTGAAAGCACATGGCCTGAACTCTTGTCTGTTTTCCTTTCTGTTTTCTTCTTCCCATTAATATATACTCTAAAGAAAGTGTGTTTACTCAACTATGATGCTATGCAGTTGCTAGGTGTTTGCTTACTGGCTTGAGTCAAAACATTGCACCCCTAAGTCTCTATTATATGCTTGGGTCTGTCCTTCAGTAAAAGTATGGGGTTTTCTTTTAATCAATAGCACACTTTGAAGTAGACTGCTGCAGCCAAACCACATTATTGTGTTTTATTCACAGAAAGAACGAGTAGCGATGGACTAGCTATCGAGATCCGTTAGATTTAGTCTTCATTGTGTTTGCTTTAAGTGGGAGCAAGAAAAGACAAACTTTCCCTGAGCCACTGACAGAGGATATTTATATCGTTTAGAAGGCCCCTTGAATGTGCCACAGCGAGGGCGGTAATTGTGTAGGCCTGTTAGAGTTGATTACTAATTTGGAAACCGACAATAGAGTGTCGATTACCCGGGACTTAAACACAATTAGTGAGAGCCGATAGGAGTCAATACCAATACCGAAGGCCTGGAGAGATAGTCAATAACTGACCCTTGCTTTGCAACATGCCGTGTAGGTTGGTATACACTTACCCTTCATGGCTTTTAAATGTATCACAGTTTGCATTAATACTAATTATAAATTTCTAAAATATGTACAGTATATGCACTGAAAAGAAAATGGTGTAGAAACAATTTTCACTCAGAAATTGCTTGTACATTTTACAATTACAATCATATACAAAACTTATGCACTTTAAAATATATTTAAATGGAATAAAACAATATAACAAATGTTTTGGCTATCAGCCTTCTTCAGTGTCAAACAATTTCAATGAAACAGCATCGAATTAAGCATGAAATTTAGAAGTAGAAAAAATGAAATAGCATTTTGTTGTAAAACATGCTCCAATAACTTTTGGTTTGTTAGCAACTTAAAAAAAAAAATTATTTACAGTGTGGATCAATATGATTAAAAATATAATAATAAAAATACATTACTGTGCATTTCATACAATGAGTTGAATAGACTTCTCTTATGAACTAAAATAGATTCATTTATTTATTTTAAAAAAATATTGTGATATAACCTTGAGATCATAATGAAGAAACAATTTTAATAAAAAGGTTGAAATAAAAAGTAATCTGTTTAACTGATTAAAATGCATTGGAGTTTTTAGGTCACACTTTATTTTAAGGCATATTTGTTACACGTTACATGTGCTTAATATTATACAATAAATAACATAACATAACAATAAATTATACATAGTTGCATGCAAGTAAACTTAAGCCAAACCCTAATCTTAACCCTAACCATATAGTAAGTGCATGTAGTTAATTAATATTACTCAGTACTTAAATGTATAATTACACTGAAACAAGGACACCTTAAAATAAAGTGTAACCAAGTTTTGTTTCAAAATATTATTTTAAATGTTATTTTAGATATTAGAATATTTTGTTAATGTCACTGTGCTTTGAACAACATATTTGGAGCCATTTTGTTAAATTTTCTTAAAACAAGAAATTATATCACACAGAGGGACCAACTTAGATCTTCATGACTAGTTTAAGTCTCAAATAAATATGTTATCATTTTTATGACATGGAACGATTGTTTCAGGTTGTTAAATGGTAAAAGAATATCATATATGTTGTTAAATTACTTTAAAAATCTATGTTAAATATAATACATATATCAAAATAATATTTAAAATGTAACATTACAAAATAAATATCAGCTATGCTCATATCAGATTTTTGTTAGTGTTAGCGCCCTTTGCTTAAAACGGTTCTCAAGGGTAAGAGAGAACATCTAAACAAATCAATACAATGAAACACATGCAGAAACAAAAAATAGTGTGAGAAGAAACAGGTCCATTTTTGTTCTAAATGTAGTAATTTTGGATGTTAACACTCCTGTTTGTGTTTTGAGTCGGAGAATAATGTGTGGATGTATGTGAATTGGCTTTTGTGGCAATTAACAGGCCTTAATTACAGCTGAATGGAGAGTGGAGAGCTTGATGGTGCTTTGAGGCCTTCAAAAGGCTTGTCTGCTGTCTGATTGGACATTGATCTCTGTGCGGCGTCTGTAATTTAGCGCGCAGACACTAAGTGCAGATCTCAAATTGTTTGTTGTTCTCTCGACGAGCGGGAGCCGCCAATTAACCCCTCGTCATTAGGGTCGTTTATCAGCATTGGTAATTAAGATGCTAAACAGTGTTCACAAGACACTAGCATCTTCATTTTCTGCATTGTTGCGGAGAGCGAGAGAGGGATGGTGGTGGGGGGATTGCTGATTTTCTTGGCAGGATTTTGATACATTAGCATGGCACAAGTGAGTTTAAAATAGCCAGAATACTTTTTATGTAGCATCACTGAAGTGGCAGAATGTTTTTTTTTCCTAGTCCAAACCATGAGGCAGAAGAAAGAGAATGTCTGGGAATGCGTGCCAAATTCCCAAGTCAAGAAAGTTGGCTGCTATTAATAGAATAGCGAGTGATTATTTTTGAAGCAGAGCAGAATGATATCATTGCTTCGTTTGGATCATTATTTAAGGAGCTCATGTTGTCCTATCACATTTCCTGAATTACTCCAAACATTATTATCACCTCTTTATTAGATAATTGTTAGTTATTGTTTTGACTTAACCTTTATACAGTCACTCAATTAACAGCAACATCCAGGGATTGTGTTAAATATAAACCATTGCAGGAATTATTCTATGAAATTGCAGATTATGTTTAAATTTGTTGACCAAATGTTTTGCGTCATTTATAACAATGTAATTACAATGTAATAACTGTAGTACGACGCAGTAACAAACTTTAGGGAAGCTTTAGCTATTTCTACCCTTTTTGAGTAAGCAAATAGAGTCCAAAATTGATCATTTGTATCACATTTGTATCAATCACAGGTGTTATGATAACACTATAGCCTCTGACATTCTCCAAATGTTGCATCCATCCCACCGCTGTTCTCACCTCTACATTCACCTCTACTCTCTCCTCCACCTCTGATGGAAATCAGCCTCTCCGCCCAGCGTGAGGCTCAGATGGATGCAGAGGGTTCAGATCAATACCAAAGGTCATTCTGCTAAAAGGACTTTGGCTCCACAAATCTGAAATGTCAGTAGTGAAATATGTGTCGGTGCCCTGAACCGGACAGTTGTAGTGTGTCGTTTTGTGCCACATTAAGGTTGACGGAGCAGTAAACAGGCAGGTATCTAAAACACACTGGCTTTTTTTCCCATTACGGAATGAAATGATGGGATGATTTTAGTGGAATTGGATGTGTACTAATGGATAAAGGCCATGCCAAAGAGAGGAATCCTGATTCGTTGAATGCCCTCGTGCATGGTGGTGTTCAAAGGCAAGGCTCAGAGCGTGTGTGTAGCTGATTTGTTAAGTGCAGACCTCGTGTATATGTGTGTGTGTTTCCAAGGTAAAGCTGGCCAGAAGATGGATGCCTGTTGCGTGTGGCTTTTGATGGAGAGAGGCAGCTGGGTGTGTGAAGAAGTGTAGAGAGCGGAGGCGGTCCAGGCCGCTGCTGTCCTCTATTCACTGGCTCTCGTTAAAGGTCCTCACCCGCTGCTTCCAATCAGACGCTCTTTGTAGCTCTCGCTCTGTGCCAACGCACCCGGCTTACAACTCACCAGCTCTGGCACATCTGTGTCCACAGGGAGGGAGAGAGAGATGGGGATGAGGGGTGGTGGGCGGCGGAGCAGCGTGGATGGATGGATGGATGGATGTGGTATGAGGAGTTTGTAAGAAGCCATAAGGAAAGAACAGGCACAAATGAGATCTCTTTAATGTCGATTGTGTTTCCAAGAAAGGAATGAGATTGAAAGCACATGAAAACTTTCGAAGATATTTTTCTTGGGAAAAGAGACCCCAATAATCTCATATGTGTCTCTTCTAGAGTTTCAGAAAGTAACAGTGTCTCAGATTGTGCTCAGATTTGCCAGAATTCCAGTTAGCAATCCAACTCTCAGAGATCTCAATATAAACATCGCTCATCGAATTTGACAAAATTGTTATTCTATTCACATTAATTTAATGTCAACAGCTCTAATTTCTAAACAATTTGTTTGTTATTTTAGGAATTCTAGAAGCAAAATTGGAGACAAAAGTCAAAGAATTTTATGAAAGAGCAGTGTTTTCAATGCATGTTTTGGGCAAATTTGTGGGAAAATTGTATGAATTTGTATGATGTGAATCATATGTTTTCATATTATCGGCTTATGTTTATGGGTGGACCTTCATTCTTACTTTTATTTTTTTAAGTTGCATGTTTCTGTATGAATCACAAACAAATTTATACAAAATCACCATTTATGAGATATCCAAAGATGCTTTTAGCTCAACTCAAGACTCTTAAAAAGCGTTCTTTAGTAAGAAGAGATTCCTTTGCTAAATTATTTAAATAACCTTTATTTTTAAGATAATAGAGAATCAAAAAGAGAATCTTGGACCATATTAAATTAAATTAATTGTGGATGTGATCTTGTGATTTTGATATTGTGACATAAATGCGATTTTAAGTGTGGTTACATTAATTTTGTGGGCAATTTTTTTTTTCTTTTGTCAAATTTGCGTGACCAACATGAACACGATGCCAAATATGTGTTGGGAAATCTTCCACCCTCACACAACATTCACAATCGTGTGGATTCCTATTGAAATGACTGGATATTGCCAGCAGAAATTTTCCAAACAATGCTAAATAATCTACTTCCAGTACAGTAAAGTGATAGGTAAGCAATAGTTTGTGCAGTGTCCTTTCATGACCCCCACAAATTTGGTTTTGGATAGTTGAAAACATTGAAAATAAGGTCATAACTTGATTATTGACTGCAGTGAATGTAGCAATAAATTCAAAATGTTTACAATTTAAATTCATTAAAATGAATAACTTCATTCTTGGACTTGGTCTTTCTTTGAGTCTGGGCCTAGGTTTGGTCCTGATCTGGATCTTGCAATGCATCACCCTACTTGGTAATTGCAATTCCCAAAACACATCTTCAGTTCATTCAAATGTAACATTTCCTTCAGTTGCTTGGCCACAGCTTGTTGACTTTCATTAGAATAGTTTGAATTGTTCAACACATGCGTCATGAGGTTTGTGCCAATGTGTGGCATACAGAAGATTAGCGTGTAATTCTGTAAATCTTCGCTTGTGACTTTTTTATGAACTCTCTCATGGATTTGAGCGGCTGATGATGTATCTTTGCCAGTGGAGCGCTTTAAGCTCGCCATATATTTTATTAGACAGGCTTGTCAAAACAGACACCACATTGGGCAAACAGTGGCAGCTCAAAGCACAACTCCGTCAAGGCCTCGAGCATCGACATAAAGGTCACAGCCTCACCAGGTTCCCGAGTTTGTGCGGTATCGTCATCGTTTAGTGTCTTTTTGACCTTGTCTCTCAAAAGCACGTCCAGGTGTTCAACGCCCCATCTTCTTTACAGATTGACGGCTCTGAGAGGCGGAGCATGGCTCAGGTTAACTTCCTGTAACCCAAACTCCAAAGAGAGGGGGGAAAGGAGAATTAGTATGTACTTGCACAGAACGCACAGGCTATTGTCGAAAGTGGTGTCTTGTGTCTTGATCCCATTACAAAGGTAAATAAGAAGAGCAGAAAACTGTAATTCAAGTGTTCCCATCTCAGTTCATGCCGATGTCATGTGCTTCCCCTCTCCATTCAAGCTTGTATTGTGTGTAATTATGTGATTAGTCAGGCTCTTATAACTTGTGTGGAAGTGCTAGACTTGGTCGGTGCATAATGGTGATGAAGTTTCACCTGGACATTGTCCATTAGAAACATACTCTAGACTGGCTTCCTGAAGTGAATGGGAATGTTCATCAGTGTATGAGCGTCTGATTGGATGATGCATGTTTGAAACCGTAACATAGTCGACAAGTTGACATATCTACAACATCACTTACATTTAAGCTAAATAATTGTTTATTGTGCTTGTGTTATTATTAATAAATGTAATTATTTGTTAAACATTGGTCTTTTATCATATTGCTGTTGCCAAGTCTGTCAAGACTAAAGTGCCTTTGATTTCAAATCTGCTTTATGTTGTGAATAACACTCCTTGGTAAAATCATTGTAATGCATAGCCTCTTGTAGCTTATTTCTTAAGTGCACCACAGATATAGCGGCCCAAAAAAAGATTTGGACATTCAAACACATTTACAAATAATTACATTCACAATGTGGAAATATCAAATCAATATCAAACCAAGAAAATGTACACTCCTGTTCAAAAGTTTGAGGTCAGTGAGATTATTAATTAATTTATTTGTATTATTATTATTATTATTTTTATATAAATGTATAGTTTTATTCAGCAAGGATGCATTGAATTAATGAAAAGTGACTTTTTGGTCACGTTGAAAAATTTACATACATGCGTACATACATACATACATAAATAAATAAGCAATATTTTTTAGGGGCCAATTCTCACTATTAACTAGTTGCTTATTAGTATGCATTTTACTAGCATATTGGCTGTTTACTAGTACTTATAAAGCACATCGGAATGCCTTACTCTGCAGAATATGTGCAGAATATTGTATTTTATCTTAATATTTGATAATATTTGATTTGATAATATTTTTATATATATATATATATATACGGTACATATATAGTTTGAAATCATAATTTTAGAATGATTTCTGAAGGATCATGTGACACTGAGGACTGGAGATATGGCTATTTATTTATTTATTTATTTTAATGATTTTTTTACAGCATTTTTGATCAAAAATGCATAAATGAATGCAGCATTTGGGCATAAGGGGCTTTTTTTTTATCTTACTGACCTCAAACTTTTGAAAATTCTAGACTTTTTCTCAGAACTTCACTTTGAATCAATCATCAGTTTGTTGTTTGAATCAATTTGGATGTTAATGCAGGTTGTTGTAGTGGAGTGTCCACGAAAAATGGTTTGTAATGTCATATGTATTCAATCAGTCGGGTTGGCCATGCTGGATGTTGGGGTTCGGAGGGCAATAAAGATGATATGATGTGATGCATTTGCATACCCACAATCCTCTGTGTGTTGTGCACATTGGAGGACCCTGACCTAATTAAATGCTGCTGGATAACAGTCAAGTCATAAGCACAGCTAGCCTGGGCTTTTACAAAAGCTCAACTTTAACTTAAAGAGATTAGACAACTTTTGCAAGATATTAGCTGTTCAAAAATGAGAAAAATGTCCCTAAGCCTCTTGAGCGCGAGGGGTGAGCAAACAGGGGCTCTTTTGTTCCCGTGGAGGGGCCGGGCAGTGCCGGGCAGGGGCCTGGCTCCGAGTCGCTGTGTGCGGGACCGGGCAACACTGCTGATCCCTGCCCCTGTAAACCCAAT
The DNA here is from genome assembly GCA_027422415.1 of Schizothorax lantsangensis. NCBI lineage: Eukaryota > Metazoa > Chordata > Actinopteri > Cypriniformes > Cyprinidae > Schizothorax > Schizothorax lantsangensis. The sequence goes on from CM049851.1 coordinate 28,089,636, forward strand.
CAGCTCCGGGATTTAGACAGGGATTAGACTCCAACCTACCAGCACAGCACTTGAAAAAATATAAGAACCAGGGAAGGGGGTGTTCGGCCCACCCAGGAGGTCATGACGGTAGCGAGAGGAGGCTAGTGACGCAAGAGGAGAAAAGGGAGGAACATCGAGACCAGAAAATCATTTGTGCATTAAGTCACACTTATCAGTGTGTGGATGTGTTTCATTAGAAACATAATGTCAAAGCAAGTGGCTGCACATGCTGCTTCAGCTTTTCTAATTTCACCATTTTGCAATGATTTCTAATGTGGTTTGATGAGCTTTCGTCAGTTTCTCTCAGGTTCTCACAGGTGTCCTAGCAGAGTAAATAAAGGTGCAGTTCATCACTTTAACTATCAACATATTAGAAACACTTTACAATGCTGTATCATTAGTTGAGCTGAACTAACAATGAGCAAACGGTTTGTTCAAGTATTTATTAATCCTTGTTAATGTTAGTTCATTGTTAACTTTCATTGTTAGTTGCAGGTCCATGAAACAATAATTAGCAGATACAACCTTTGATTATAATAATGTATTAGTAAATGTTAAAATTACCATTTAACTAGTAAATGCCTTAGAAGTATTTTCAATTGTTAGTTTAACGGATGTAGTTACAAGTATTGCAAAGAGTTACTAACATATTTTACTGACGCACAGTGTCACAATACTTTTGAACAGCAAATCTATTGTTTTCTCATTTAAAACTCGATTGTGTGTAAAGTGTGTTTGACTCCCACATGGTTTGATATTTTGCATGTAATGCAATGACAATCAGTGTACCTTATACCTATATTTTTGGCACCTCTTATAAAAATTTAAACAAATACATCAATAATACTTTCAATGAAGATATGAGTGTAAACCACAAGGAAATGCCATATATTTGAACACATCATCTTTGGATAACATATTTTGGTAACACCTTACAATAAGGACTCATTACTTACACTACCATTCAACGGTTGGAGGTAAGATTTAAAAATAATAATAATTAAAAAAAAGAAAGTAAGACATTTTTTTTTCAAGGATGCATTAAAATGACAAATTAAAGTGACAGTAAATAAATATATTATGTTAAAACAATCTAATTAAAATAAATCCAACCGATGCAAACTGTTTTTAACATTAATAATAAGAACCATTCTTAATGACTGAGCACCAATAATAATTGATAATAATTAAGCAATAAATCAGCATATTAGAATGATTTCTGAAGGATCATGATACTGAAGACTGGAGTAATGATGCTGAAAATTTAGCTTTCGTCACAGGAATAAATTACTTATTTAAAATATAATAGAAGAAAAAAACTTTTAAATTGTAATATTATGTCACAATATTACTGTTTTTACTGTATTTTTGATTAAATAAATTCAGCCTTGGTGAGCATGAGAGACATAAAAAAATAAAATAAAAAACAATCTTAATTATTCCAAACTTTTAATGGTACTCCAGTTCATGTTAACCAGTGTAGTTAACTAATGTTATAAAATGGAACCTTACTGTACAGTGTTACACATATATAAATTTTTGCTGTCACAACACATAAAATATATTCCAAATTAGAGCGAGAAATCCCAACAAATGGCTTTTCATCAGAGACGGCTGGAGAATGTGATATCTCTGTGTGAATGTGATAATCGATGAACTCAGAAAGCCTCATTGTGGCCTCGCGTCAATCTCTTTCTCTCTGCGGTGGGCGAGCGGAGACAGATAAAGACACACAGATGCTTTGGTGTGTAACGAGGCCTGGCCCCTGTCATCACAAACCCCTCGTTGTGCCTGTGCAATCCTCACACACACACACAGTGAGATAGAGGGTGGCTAGACACAGCAGCCATGTGAGGGGTGTCATATGGAAGAGCTTTAGTCCCTGTATCATCCTATCAAAGGAATGCTGCCTACGCCTGGATCTCCCACAAAGCCACCTCATTTGTGCATGTCCAGAAAGGTGCAGGGGACATAGCCACTCTGCCAGCCCACCGCAGAGACACACACACACACACACACACACACACACACACACACACACACACACACACCTGTGTGCAGGTCATCGTGCAAGTTTTAGCCTTTACACATGACCATTTGTTGTTTCTACACTGTAAGAAGTGGTAACACAATTGTTACCTTAACTAACTAGTGCAGTCAGATTCAGTCATATTTAAACGGACGTTTTAAACTTAACCAGTTAATTTAGATCTTACCATACAAAAAATAATTATTTTATTTTATTTTAAATATATTTTAAAATATATTTTATACAATCTGGGGTTTAAAAGACAATATTCAGTAATACCATTGTTTTAACTGTGATCGGATGAGAAGCAAGTTTTATTTGAGTTTATATCTAAATCAAGTTTGTACAAAAATGGATGAACTTTGATGAATTAAACATATTTCAAATCATAATTGAAGCAACACTGACGGTTATCGAATGACTTGAAACAACACTGAACTAAATTGATCTGAATAATGACACTGTTTTCTTCTGTAGAAATTGAAGTTTTCATAATTGATAAACATTTGACAACATTATTACTGTTATTTTAATGTGAAGCTGCTTTGAAACATATGCTCACATTAATTTAAAACAATGTATTTTTAAAATAATTTCTTAAACATTTATGGTTTTATATAATATTTTAGCTATTAACTTTAAATAGATTAAATAGTTTAAATCTTTTTTATTATTATTTTTTTTTTAAATAAATGTAAACACTAAACATAAAAGTTTTGTGAGTAATGTAAAAAAAAATCTGCATGTGGTTCAAAATCTTTTTTTTTTTTCAGAAACATTTGAACAGAATCAGCCTTGATACATAAAGTATGATTTAAAAAAAAAAAAAAAAACTTTTTTCATATACTTTTTTCTGTTTTAGAATATTCTTCTCTGAGCAATTTAAGCATCCTGAAATGTTGGAGCTGTCAACAGTTAGTAGAAGATAGAGCTGAAGTCATCTTACGTGGACAGACATGCACTCAGGTCTGAGGGCCCCAGCTTGACTCTGGGCCCTCTGTGTGCCTGACCTCTGAAGTGTCCTTTCCTTCAGCGCGTCGAGTTCCTGCACCTCTGCTATCTGCTGCACATTCTTTCACGTTAGCAGCATCACCCCAGCGGACAGCCTCTTCACCAGCCTTATACACCCTATCTGAGACTCTGTGTGTGTGAGAGAGACAGCAACTATCTTGGGCTCTCAGTTAATTGGTAACCAGGGTTTTTGAAAACTGGAAGAGCTTTCGAACACGATCGTAGGCCATGTCTGCATTCGGTAAGTTTTTTAATACTTAATTTTGGACAAGGAGTCAGTTGTGAGTCAGGCAATATTTGTTGTAGCTGCAGTGTGAGAGTTTTGCCTCTTATGAGTTTAATGTATTTAGATTTATCAGGAGTGAAAATTTTCTAAGGACAAGATATCATTATTATACTTACATACAGTATACTCACCGGTCTTTATTAGCATCATACAATTATCAAATTCAACACTTCAGTTCAGTTTGTCTTTTATATGTCATTTTATCTCAACAGGCGTAACATCATTACACAGTACAGTGATTTATAGTTCAAGGACATATACCATTTTTCCTTCTATGACAGTAAAATCAATATTTAAGAGGGAAACAAAATTACATTTGTTTTCCGGCTCTGTTTCTCTCTGTTCCTCCCACACGTCTGCTGTGTTTATCTCTGTTGGTGGCTGCTTGTCACATGCTTTGGAGGGTCATTCATATTGTGTCGTGTGGGCCTGTTCAATCTAAGCAGAGTTAGTCATTCTTCATCGTCTTGTTAGGTCTGTCCTCCTCTCCCTCCATTCGACTCACCTTTAACCTCCACTCCACTACTCATTCTGCTCATTTTCTGTTGAGCTCTGATATCTGGGGCTGGAGTGGGTCTTCAGAAAGGCAGAGTTTGCCCCCAAGGCTACACTCCATCACTTCAAACAGTAAAACAGCAACATCCTTTTCCTTTCATATGTCATGCGTAGAAACGTTATCGCTAAACCTGCACAATATCATATGTGGGGCTGAGCGCCAGTATAGAACTTCTTGCTAAATGGCAGATAATTATATGTTTGTGTGGACGATGATGGGTGATATTATATCTTTAAATTAGAAACTGTACGTATGTTTTGTTTAATATCCAATATTAGACAATTTAATTTTCATTATTAACCAAGTGAATAATTCTAGACGAAAACAGTAACATTGGCCTATACCGTATCATGGTTCTGTAATCCTATTAATTTGAAGACCAAATTTGGAATTAAAAATGAATTATAAAAATACAACTAAAAGGTAAAAAGTGGGTGCCTAAAGAAAATAATAAATCTGTACTATTTTGCGTTTTACTTATTTCCCTCCAGAATTAAATATCTACAACCAATATATAAACCAAACCAATATACAATATACAATGCAGCAAATAAATAAATATTTTTTTTTTATCCAGTAACACAATCCTTTTTTGTCATGGCCAATATCCAATAGAATGGTGGAAATTATATATTTTTTCCCACTAAATAGTATAAAAAAAAAAAAAAAAAAAAATCAACATTAATTGAAATAAAATGTAATAAAATGATAAAAATATATATATATTTTTTCGTTTAGTTTAAGTTGAAGTGCTTAATTAACTAAAACTACAAATAGAAACTAAAACTTAAACAAAATGACCAAAACACAACAAAATTACTAAACCTTTAACTTTAAATGAAAATAATGATTGGAAATATAAAAATTAAATTTTATATTTTTTATTTATTTAAACAAAATGTTATTTAACATATAATAGCATATCAATGATTCAAAAATAGCACTGCGACTGATGCAATAATAGTAATGATAAATACTAATATTGGACAAAAGAGATGTTTTTTTGATATATTGTGCTTTCTTAACAAATAGAATAACAATATTGGTTAATCCCATATCCACAAACAAACTGATGCCGATTATCACTAATACTAATATGGTGACACTATATAATGGCTCCTTGATCACACTGCTTCTAAAACCAAACTTTGGCCGTGCAATTCTTAAAGAAAAGAAAAAAAAAACAAGGACAGAAGAGAGCGATAACATAGAGGCTGTTCCTTCAGTCCATTTCCACAGCCCTCCTCTCCTGTCCTTGTACCTTGATTCCTGTTTAATATAGAGACTGATGAGCCCAATTTGGCTGCGTTTCTCCCACTGCTGGATGATTAATAGTGCTGTAAGGTAGCATCGGGGAGCTGTCCTCTCCTTTGGCCCTCTCGTCATGCTGATAGCTCTGCCCCGCGCCCTGAATTGATGACAGAGGCTGGCCATTTGCAAATCAAATGGAGGGAGGCTGACTGTAACTCTGACACCTCCATGTCCCCTCTCTTTCTCTTAGTCTCTTTCCCTCGCTCTTCCGCCCTCTCTTTACTCCCTATTTCACTTATTTGTAAAGTGTCTCTCCCATTTGTTATGCAAATGAGACGGGTGGGAGCCGGGGGTACGACATCATCTCCAAAGCATGATAAATATTTGATCAGGCGTAATGGAAATTGTCAAGCCCGTCTAATTGTGTCACACATTATCTGAAGGGAAGTAGCAAATTTGGACATAGCCTTTGATCTGTCTCTCTCTCGTTCCTGTCTCTCTCAGCCGGCACATACGCTCATTTGCCTTCTCTTTTTCTCCCTCCAGTCGCTACATGCTCCTCGTCTCTCTGCTCATCTCGTACAAGCAGAAAGCCACAGTTTAAACTCTCTTGTGGTATCACACGTACAAGAGAAGTTGTGTCATTGAAATCTCCCTTTCCTGTGTATTTATGCCTGGTGTCCCACACCACTCTGTACTCAGACCTTTTTTTTCCCCTTTGTGTTGTGCATTGCATCCTATGCAATTTTGTTTTTTCCTGTTTGAGGAAATATGAGCCACACAGAAGCTGCTTAGCCTCTCTCTTGTGTTTTTAGATGCATCAGACAAGCTTTGGCTCACACTGTGGTGTTTATTACGAATAGATCTGACCGAAATGAAATTGGCCCTTTGTCAGTTAGACTATAAATTAGCCTAACTAATATTAAAGTCAATCATTTCAGCATTCAGAGTCATTAAAACCACCATTTGAATGAGACAACTCTTACATTAAAAATGAATCGGCTAATATACATGCATGATCTAACATAATGGTCAATATTTTGTCAAAATTATCACTTTTTTCTTCAGCACCAGAAAATACTATAAAGTAACTCCAGTATTTTCTTATAATTTTTTTTATAAGAAATTGTTATAATTGATCAATCAGTAAGGTTACAACTAAGTAATACGTACTTAAACCATTATTATTGTCCAATACCAATAAAACATTGTGTGTTATAGCAAATTGTTCAGTTTTTTACTACTACTACTACTACTACTACTACTACTGTACTACTAATCATGATAATAACAACATTATAATAACTTGAATAAATGTAATGGTCTATGTGTTCTATAAAATATATATGTACTATATATATCATTCACAGCAATACACTAAGCAACACCACTGGCATACAGTTGTTTGATGCAATATTTGCTGATACCCCAAAGGTCAGCATTTCATAATACATTAAGGTTTTTAAGGTACAGTATCTTGCTCAGGCCATTGAGTTTTCCTCCATGTCTCTACTCTCTCTCATCTGTGACAGTAGTCACTGTCTGAAACCTCTAATCTTTTCAAAATAGACTAAACACGTTGATTAGTTAGGAAGGAATATATCAAATAGGAATCAGTTCAATCATCACTTGCCAGTTACGCAAAATAATCAGGAAGGCCAACACAATAAAAGGACAGAAGATATTTATAGTTACACGCAACCAAAAATAGAGTCCATCTTATTAATCTACAATGTAATGTATTAAAATTACATATTAGGATGATTTTTAATAACATATATATTCTGAATGAAGTGGATGAAAAATATACAATAGTATGTTACAGTTGTGCTGATATTCAGTACAACAGCACTCTGCAGTTAACCATTATTGGCTGTTTTAAGCAATTCCAGGTTGCTTCTGCTATTCTATTTTAAACTTCACTGCCATACTTAGCAAGTGAGCTAAAAACTGCCTCATGATTCAGACGTGATCACTGTTTTTTGACTCCAAACTGGAACATGCTCAGCGAGGAGGCACTCGAGAGGCAGGCGCAGCGCTGTTGACGCCTCTGGCTGCGGTTAATGGCTGGGTTGTGTGCGCCGAATGCACTTTGTGGCAGTAAAGGTTGTGGAGTCTGCGCACATCTGGCTCTTGTGTTACTTTCTTTGCTCGTCTTCCGCATGGCTCGGAGGCACGGAGTGAGCTACCTGCTGGATCTCAGGAGAGCGGTGGGATATTTATTCAGCCTGCGTCCACTCTGACCTCCCATGCTTCCCCCAGCAATGGGATGTCTAGTCGGAGCGTTGAAACGAAATTTGCGGAGGTACCGCAGGGAGCGGCAAAGAGCTCTGAGCGCCACTGTCTGACGCATGACAAATAGTTGCTCTGCGCCACTTCGTCCCTGGAGAGGGACACCTTATTTAGGATGTCACGCGGTGAGCAGAGGCAGAGATAACAGAGACAAAGCAGGGGGGTCAGCTCAGATTACCTAGGAGACCACCTCCGTTAAAGGGTGCCATTTGTTCCCAAATCGACCTGATGACCCCCCTAATTACCAGCCAATTATCTGGAATTCGCTGCAATTCGCTGGCGCTTTAAACAGGAAAATTGCCTTTCATTCACCGACCGCTCACCATGTCCCGCCTCTGTAGCACCGCACGTGTAGCGCAGTCTCAGGTACGATGCGTTATTTATGTGAGCGAAAACTAGCCCACTGCTGCTAATGAAGTCACATGCTCTGCTGAATGTTAATTAAGTGAAGGAACACGTTGCATCATTAAGCATTTAGGACATAGTGGAGTGTATTATAAAGAGGCCGTCCTAGTTATCTTACCGTGAGGCCTGGCCTGGCCTTTAAACAAAACATTATTTAAAAAACGTGATTCTGGAACATGGAAATGCATCTAGATGGTGAGAGTTAATGTTTGCAACATGTCAACTATTTGTATGAAAACATACAATAAAAAAATAAAAAAAGCATGAAGGTCCACCCGTGAACCTAACCATCATAAGCAGAAGTGTAAGTAGATTGTGTGATTTATTTATTTATTTACAATATGCCAGCTCACGTGGGTTTTGACATATTTTGGTCATATTACAAATGTATATTACAAAAGAGCGTTCTATAAATTTTTTTTAAACGTATCGAGACAACACAAAATAAATTGAAACTAAACAAAATCATCCATAAGCACTTTTCTGCTTAATAAATGCAAATTATAACAAGTTAAAGTCAGTAACTGTAAACAAAACTGTAAAAAGTATTTTCACAAACACATCAAATTTAGCAAAATACAGAAAGGTTTATTATAATGTGAGTATGCTAATATGTATTTATGTTAGACTGAATACAACACATGAGCAACTATTTTACAATTATTTATATCTCATGTATACCGTACAAGCATATTCTCATTTGTATGAATTTTTTAGAGGTTTATGAAGATGCGATGATGAATTATTAGACTTGAAAGTACAATAGAAACTCTACTGTGGCTCAAAATGTACTTTCCCATTGTGTTGAAGTGTAGCTTATATACATGATATATTTACAGGTGTCTGCAGTTATGTAAACATAAACCATACTTGAAAGCTGCCGTTCTTGTTAAACAAGCTCTTAATCGCTATAAAAATAAAAAAATAAAAAATATAAGAACTCATTTAAGTGCAGTGAGTACATAATGAAGAGTTCAGTCTATGATTAGATCACTAACTAACAAGACAATTCTCAGTGATGCAGTTAATCAACTGATCTTATATTTCATAAAGTATAGTTTTGTAATAATAATTAAAAAAAAAACTCTTGCCTTAAACACTTATACAGTTGAATGCAGTTTAGGCTCATTATGCAAAAATATTTGACCACAGAAAGCCACCATTGACCAATCACTGTCATGAAGTTTAGAACACCATGTAATAAGCAAATTTGACATATAGCAAATGATGTTGAAGGTGCAGTGTGTGATTTCCAGGCCACTAGCAGCAACAAACAGAACCGCTAGATTTTCTTTTGAGGTCTCAAGTGGGTTGGACATAACTACATTGGCTCAGCCAGTGGCATGAGTTTGGGGGCGTGGCTACTGTGACAGGGTGAGTGTATGAAACTTGTCAGAAAACAGTCATTATTTTCATAACTGTTGGTGCCTTTAGTAGTGCATAAAAAGTGCATATGTTTTTTATGAAATAATTAAGGTCAATATGTTGAATTGACCATCAGCTATGGAGTGGCACCATGCCGTCTCCAGCGGTTAGTGGTGTAGGTCCCCCGTTGGTCTGGCCACCCATCGGAGAAGCAGGTCTGGCCCCCTTTCCCAGAATTCTTAGAGCTGAGCCCATTGTTTGTCAGGCGTGTATATGGCATTGTGCTGTGAGTGATTGTGGCCTGAGCAGGTTCTCAGCTCTGTTCTGCAGGAGAACCGGTCGCATTGTTCTTCACTGCACTTGTTACCATTTACTCTACTGCAACATCTGTTTTCCTGCTTCCTTCCCACAGCACAACATGATGACTTCCTCTTCAGACCTGTTTTTCTGCCCTGCGTGAAAAATAGTAAAAATGAGAATGAATTGATAGATTTATTGATTAGTGTGTGTGTGTGTGTGTGTGTCAGAAATTCCCCTGTCTGTTTTTTTTTCTTTTGTCATAGTTTGACTACATTTCCATTTATAGTATGTAAAATACTACTACTACTACTACTACTACTAATGTTAATGATAATGTTAATGTTAATAATAATAATAATAATAATAATATACTGTATTTAGTTTGACATTCCTGGTATAATAATAATAATAATAATTTTATTTATTTATAATATTATTAATATTAATAATCATATTTATTATTATTATTATTTCCATACTACCAATTATTTTCTTTCCATCACTGCCTCTCTTGCCTCCTCAGACAAATCATTATGTCAAAACATTAACACAAAGCTTTATGGGACTTCATTTAAATTCCTGCTGTTCAAAACTCTCCACTGCAATCACTTTAAGAGACAGTATTTCTTTCAACTGCTTCATGTCTCCAGTGAAGCTTTCATTACAAGGATAAAACCGCTTGAGCAAATTAGGTTCAGATCCCCCTGGCTTCTCCTCTGATGTGATGTGTTGTGTGTTTCATCACTCTCGAGGAGGACTAAGTGACCGGACTGACCACGCAGGCCTTCATCAGTCATAGAGGATCATATTTACATTAGTGAGTTCTGACATTAGGAGAAGTTTTCCTGGCTTATGTTTAAGTGGGCTTGAACATAAGTAGATTGACCCCTGCTCGCAACAGAACCAAATAAATGCACTTTTTAAAACGGTCTAATTGAACCTGACGTGTTATTCATTTAGTGTTCTTTCTTTTGTGCCAATAATATTTGGATCACATTAGAGGTGTCATATAGAAGATGCTATGAAGGGAAAAAGTAAAGTAAAAAATAAAATAAAAAAGTTAATTTAGTCATTTCTGTAGTACTCAAAGCCTATTATCACAAAATGAACAATGAAAAAACACTTCTACTGTTAACCAGCGGAGATTAAATAAGATTTGACTATGATATTATAAAACAATAAAAAATATATATATATAATTTACATAATGCACATTTAATGCAAGGCATTAGAAAAAATATTAATAAAAAATATTCAAGAGTTTTCACTTTGCAGAGTGATTTGGCTCGACTGGGTCTCTGTAAGAGTTTCTGTGTCATTTATCAGCCATATAGGCAGCATAATGAAGAAAGCCTGGCTCTTATCTCTCATGGAGGGTGTATCACCCTCTGTGTGACATTTCTCATAGTCGCCTTTCCATGTAGTGGTCATTTCTCTATAAATGTCATTCTCAGCTGAGGTTGTGATTTATGAATGTCAGGAGAGGTAAGATGGTGGCTGTGTTCCGGCTGGAGTACTGGCATACTGCTCACTGCAAAGTTTAGTGTGCAGTGTCTAGTGGTGTCTTCAAAATAAATGCAACATGCACTGATAGAGATTTCAAACAGTATTCTACATCGCTGTCACATGAGGTCCCTTGTGAAGAAGAAAATGACATACTTTAAAATAATATACTTAGGCCTAAGTGTGAACTGAATGTAATGTTTTTGAACACTTAACTGTGTGTTATTTACAATTACATGAAAATGCATAATAGTTTAAATTTCAATTAAATTTGTTTATTTTAACTTAAGACTGCATTTATGACCTATTTACTGTTTGTAAGACTTATGTGCATCTTTATGTTATTTCACAATTATTTCTATTGTCTGTTGAAATATGGGTAAAACGTGCTAACAAATGTACTAACAAGCATTTATCGTAACTAAAATATACTGTAATGCCATCTATTGAAACTTGTATGTTGTGTATTTAAATATATTAGTAATTTCACATTTGAAATGATAAAGTTGCAATTTAGTATAGTTTTTAGTTTAAATTTAAACTTTTAAATGTAATTTAGTTTAAATTATAAACTATTTACAGTATATCAAAATGAATACAGTATATCAAATAACACACTACAGTTATAATTATTATCAAGTAGGCCTACTTTACATGTAGCATGTTAGTTAACACATTAAAATATTATTTAAAGTGTGACAAAATATTATGAAAATTTATAATTCAAAATATTATGAATAAATTATTTAAAATTTACTTTATTTCATTAATATCTGCATGTACAGTCTTTTAAAAATATTATTTTAAGTTTTGAAGTACACTACAAGTGCAGTACAATTAAGCACACTTCTTTTTCAAAAGGGGTCATTGTCCAGTAATAATGTTGGAAACAATGGTTGCTTTTAATTTTTAATGCACTTGTGTTCCAGACTACTTTTTGAAATGCAGTACTATTTTTTTTAAATAGTAGGCAGTATGCAGTATATACTGTGTCATATGCAGTATGATATAATTCCATTCTGAACATAGAAAAAAAGGAGGAAAGAGATGTCAAATTGAGGCTAATGTTACTTCCAGTTAACTCATGCCAGTGCATTGCATTGTGGGACACAGTATTTCATGCGGCGTGATCTGTTGTATACTCCACATGTTGGCAAAAGTAGGTTATGCGGTCACTGCATGCAGAAAATGTGCAGCACACAGTGCTGAAGCAGTGCAGGATGGTGCTGGAGCTCCTGTATTGAGTGCTCAGTCTGGCTCCTGTAGCTCTCTCCTGGCGGGTCAATGAGGCAGAACGGCGTGATTAGACGGCCCAGTGCTGCGGCTGGCTTATTGAACGACCCCGGCTAATTCACTTGACCCGCTCGCCCGAGTCCACACACATGAGAAGAGCAGGTGCTCTGTGTTCTGATCCAGTGTGATGCCTCATGTACAGTAACAGTTAAATGTACTCCAGTATCTCTGCTGTGAAATGTAGCAGTTTTGATTTCTGGTTATTTTTATGAAAATCATTTAAGGAAGTTCTATAAAATGGTGTGGAAATTAAGAGCTAAAGTTGCTCAGTAAATGTGAGACAGAAGAGTGAATTCTTACAGAACTTTAATTTTGATATTTATATTTTCTTAATTTTGATATTACCCAGATTTCTGTCATTTTGTCTACTGAGCCCTGTACATGACTTGCAGAAAAAAATAAAAAAATAAAAAAGATATTGTGGCCATATTTTAAAACGTCATTCCACTAACTTATTTGTTTGTTCCTTCATTTTAGTAAATCATTGACACATTACTAATTTGCTCCATTTTAGTACAATTTTTAGTTAAGTTGTGGACATGAGTTAGGCTACCTAAAATGAGCAAATGAATAAGTTACAGCAATTTGTTGCAATCTAACTAGAACTAGAGAACTACTTAATAATGTATAGGAACAAATTATTAATTCATAAGCACAGTCTTTTATTTTCTTCTTTATTTCATGTGTGGATTTTTTTTTTTCTGAGGAGTGAGAGAGAAAAAAAACTATATATTTTTTTTACTATTATTTACAGAAAAAAAATCATTAGATGATATTAAAAGACAGAACTTGAGGGTCACAGTGCAGCCCACAAAATACTAATTAATTGTGATTTTAAATCTTTACCAATCTTTGCCACTATCCTTCAAACAACTAGGTTTTACCCATTTGTCAACAAGAAGTTTTTAATAATTTAAAAATAATAATCTTCATATAATATTGTTTCATTTTACATAAATATGTTACACTAAATGACAATGGAACATTATTTCATTCAGTTTTTGACATTTTATTTTCATAAAAGTTATTTGAAACATAGTACACACTGTAGTAAGTTGTAATTTGTTGTAATGTAATTTGATGCGGTCAGCAAAAAGGGGCGTCTCGTCTTTGAACCTCCAGTCGTTATACTGTCGATTTCCCACCAACAGTGACATCACTTCCTGGAGAATAATGTCATTAAGGACATGGCTTTTGTTGTCAACAGTAAAACAGTATCCCCAGGAAAACATGCTTTGTTTGAAACATTTCAGTTTTGAGAAAGGAAATAAATAAAGCAATACATGCAATTTTTCTTAATACATTTCCAGTTTTTCATATAATTGAAGCACCTGGATATGATAAATTATGACGACAAACAAAGTAGTGAAATGGTATAAAATTCCATCTGTTTACTCAATTGTGTTGTTGTGATAAAAGAAAATGAGTATGATTTCCATCTTTAAAAATTGAGAGGACTTTGACATTGATGATAAAGAGAGCAAACTGGAGTAATGGTGGCTCACAGCTCCAGTGTTTCCTTCTGTACTCTTTGTATTCACTCGGGTTTTTTCTCGCTGTTTCTTCTTCTGTATCTTTACAACCCCCTCAACCACTACCCTCTCTCTCTCTCTGTTTCTCTGAAATCCCCCTCCTTTGCTCGCGTCCCCGTGCGCCGGCAGGTCAGTGGCATGCTAACACTTTTGTCAGTGTGATTAATAGCATGCTGGATTGTCGTTAATTCACTGGCTAATGACTAAGAGCGGGGCCGGTCCAGGAGTAATCGGGTGATGTATAGGTGGAGAGTGCTCTCCGAGCCAGAGGTGAAAATCATTCCCCCAACTCAGATACCGTCGCTAGCCCAACCAATGGCTTTTACTCTTAATAAAAATGAATGCATTTCTCTCTTTTCTCTCTCTGTAATTCCCACTGAGTAACTAAATGAGGCTGTATAATTCACCCAAACTCAGACGTTACTTCTTGGTTGGACAGACACAGAAATGAATATAGAAAGCACGTTCTTCAGGTTCATGCTGTTTTTCTGGGGCATCGTGACATACCATTGCTCTGATCTGACTTTGTGAGCTTGTGTTCAAAGGTGAAAACAATTGTGCATCTGATAAAATAATAACGGTCACACTTTATTTTAAGGTCCAATTTTCACTATTAACAAACCATTATCAATGACTTTTGCCTCAATAAACTCCTAATTTGCTGCTTATGAATAGTTAGTAAGGTAGTTAAGTTAAGGTATTGAGCAGGATTGGGGATGTAGAATATGGTCATACAGAATATGAGTGCTAATAAACAGCCAATATGTTAATAATAACCATGCTAATAAGCAACTAGTCAATAGTGAGAATTGGTCCCTATACTAAAGTGATACCATAATAACAACACACACACACACACACACACACACACACACACACACACACACACACATATATATATATATATATATATATATAATATAATATAATAAAATATAATATAACTAACCCCACATACGGAAACAATATAGACACAGCACCATATGCTACTGTTGTAACGTATGGGGTTAAATACAGTAAAGCATTGATATTGTGAATTATTATTACAGTATTTTAAAAAAAAACATTTTTGTTTAAAAATATTTTCAAATGTAATTTATTCTTATGATGAATTTGACTCCAGTTCAGTGTCATGCAATGCTTCAGAAATTATTATAATATGTTGATTTTCGTGAGGATTTTTTTAAATAGTAATTTTAACTTATGTTTTAATAAATGGAAAGCTCAAAATGATATAATTTATTAGAAATATATTTTTTCTAACACTGTAAAAGTCTTCACTGTCACTTTCTGATTAATATAATATAAGGTATTACTGAGTATTATTTTCTTTCTAAATAAATACATAAATAAATATTATTCATTCATTCATTCATTTAACCCAAATATCTGAAATATCTTACTGAGCCAAAACGTTTGAACATTTCTTACTAATATATGTATGTGTATATATATATATATATATATATATATTACCCCCCCCCCCCCCCCAACATACTCATGTACAGTATAGGCTGATACTCTGCATACAGCATACAGCTTTGTTATGATGATGATATAGCTGTTGATTCATAATCTAAATTTTATAGACAGAAATCGTTCGGTAATTTAATTTTCATAATAACTGATTTTTCAGTAGATATTGCTTATCCAACTCCAATAATCTTGCTTTGCTTACAGGAGCGTGTTTAGTGGGATGTCCCCACTGAAATAAAACTGCTTTGATTGCAAACTGGCATATATCATTGTGTTTAAAATGAAACATTTTATTATTTATTGCTATCAGGGGTTTAAAATTAATGCTTATGGTGGCTTTGGTCATGTGTAATGTCCATAATATAGAGCAGCGAGAGAATCAGCAGCAGTGTTTGTGGAGTAGATGGAGCATATGCTGTTCTGTCATTATCCAGACGTCTGAGACCTTCTGGCTCTTATTAGCAAACCTTAGCCTTTTCCCACATCCTCTCTCTCTATTTGCCTCTTTCTTGCCCCCCCATGGGTGATGTTTGCAACTCAATTTGGCAAATGTAAGTTAGTATTGATTATTATTAATATTTATCATGTTTGTGAAAATGTCTTTTCCCTGGTGCTATTAATCTGTCGTGTTAATAAATGTCTGCTCAAGGCCTCGCGCTGCTCCCCGGGGAGCACAGCAGACTAGAATGGCAATCAGGAGAGGCTGACAGGAACGACACACACACACACACACACACACACGTTCAGCCAGATTCCCGCAGGTCCTAATATGATTTTGGTAACTGATTAGGCTTTGTAAAACCAGGTGTGGGGATTTAAGCCTTCTAATTATGTGCATCAATTAAATGCTAAAGGTGTAAGAAATATTTGTGCATGGCAGCACACTGAATATTATTGTACAACCCCATAGTTTTGGTTAATAACTCTCTGGTTTTACAGCAAAGGGGTTTCCATCCCCCCCCCCCACCACACACACTTTAAAAACACTGCAAATGAAAAAAGTATGATTCAAACCAATCAAATCCAAATATATACCCTGATGTTCTCAATAATGAGATGCACAGTATATCACTTTGTTTATTTCTTCCTTTCTTCCTTCCTTCTTTCTCTTATTCCTGGCATATATGTTATTGTGGTTGATAACTTGGGTGCAAACATATTGGGGTACTATATTTTAGCAGAATAAATGCATTTCATGTCCTAATAAAATGCTTAATAAAATATATATTTTTAAATAAAATCAGTGTCGTTAATATTTTATCATGCAACAACTGTTTTACTATTATATTATATTATATTATAATATATTTATATTATATTAATCTATAAACTAATAAAATATAATAGTGCTATATAATAATAATGTATTAATATTATCAAATCTTTAAAAATTTAAATAAAATAAGTGTAATATTTGGTTATGCTTATTGGGCAGCATTTCTGTGCATAACATTTCTTCAGCTCTCAGAGGCTGTAGTGGTTCATGGTATATGCTGAAAAATGTCTCAGCTTGATTCATTGAGCTCATGGCTCACATATTAATTTTCTCTGAGATGAAGCTGCTGAAGTGTGCCAGTGCACCGGCCGCTCGGCACAGATCACTGTGTATTGACTGTTCAAACAGCTGAGGTGCTCGAGGTCACTTACTTTAGCACTCTCTCTTCAGCCGCTGGACAGACCACACACACATACTGAGTTTACACTGGCCTGCAGAGTATATATACACTGACACTGTTACTGTGTGTGTGTGTGTGTGTGTGTGTGTGTGCGTGTGTGCGTGTGTGTGTGTGTCTGTGTGTGTCTGTGTGTGTGTGTGTGTGTGTGTGTGTGTCTGTGTGTGTGTGTGTGTGTGTGTGTGTGTGTGTGTGTGTGTGTGTGTGTGTGTGTGTGTGTGTGTGTGTGTGTGTGTGTGTGTGTGTGTGTGTGTGTGTGTGTGTGTGTGTGTGTGTGTGTGTGTGAGAGAGAGAGTATTGAATGGGACATGTAAAGGTGTTTTAGTGGGCTTACGTACCAGAGTAAGTGAGGGATCTCCTCTTGTCGTAATCTTCCCCATGACACTGACCTTTTGAAGAAACAAAAGTGCTACTTTAAGTGTTACTTGGAAATGTTCCCTGCTGCTTTTATGAGGGGAAACAGAGCATGTTTCTGGAAAGCAAATTTTGTAATGCTCTAGACTTGTTACCCTTTTCCAGCGTGTTCATGGATCAATGAGAAATATGTGCTCACATCTTCCCATATTTATACATGTTTAATTTTAGTCTTCTGAGGTATACAAACTCAAAGAAGAGAAAATCATCAAGATTGGATTCAAGTGGAACATGAGGCTCGTTTGTGATCCTGATGATGACAAAACTTTTCAAACTGACCAGGACCAATTTTTTTTTTTCATTCAGTGAAAGCTTGAAGCTTTCCTTATTTGGAATATCACAATATGTGCTTTTTTTTTTTCTCCATAAAGCCGTTTTTTTTTCTTTCTTTCTTTTAATTGAAGTCTCTCTTCTTGACATCTCTATAGAGAGACACAAGCAAGGCCATGTATATATATATATATATATATAC
The DNA here is from genome assembly GCA_027422415.1 of Schizothorax lantsangensis. NCBI lineage: Eukaryota > Metazoa > Chordata > Actinopteri > Cypriniformes > Cyprinidae > Schizothorax > Schizothorax lantsangensis. The sequence continues at coordinate 28,107,515 of CM049851.1, forward strand.
ATTTTCTGGGGGGGGGGGTGTTCTGTTAAGGTGTTCTGAGTGGTTACAGAGCATTGCTGTGTGGTTGCTAATAGCTGTGTACATTGGGTATTGTGATATTTCTGATGAAAATTGTGATTTCAAATGTGAAAAAAAAGTTTTTTGTGCTCATTTGTAGGGCTGCATTAACTGACAAATTTTGCTGATTATATATTAATATAACTATAAAGTACCAACAACAACAATAACAATTACAATAATATTTATTAATTTGACTTTAATTTATTATTATTATTATTATTTATACTAAATAAAATATTATAAAATAAGACATATTAACATTGTAATATTTCACTGTAAAAATGTATAAGATGCATTGCAATACAATAATACAAATGTTATTTTACAGTGCAGATGCAAAATTACTAATATTTATGGCTTAATTTCTTCATTTTGAAATGTGAAACCATAATGCTTTTATCTTGACGGAAAAGGGCAAGGAGCCCCTAAAAGCATCTCTTTTGTTGACAACCATGAAAGCATTTTGCATGACAAGTTTGGGAGGATGGTTGGCACATATTGTGTTACCTACACCAGAAGAGATGAGTTTGTGTGAAGCAGCATTTAATGCAAACCATTCTGAGACACTGAAAACACATGATCTTGAGCCGCTTGTGTGTAAAAGAACACAGTGCCGCGCTCCACTCTGAAACACTCAGTCATATATTTCTTTAAATGAATCAAAGCCTTTGCTATTTGATAATTGCGCTAAGCCATATCATGATTATAGTTTTATTTGAATTAATCGTGCATCCGTAGTTGCTAGGTCTGTAGCACAAATGCTGCGATATGAGTCATGCAACAAAGCTAAATATTTAGCATGAGTTTTATTTTTAATTTTTTTATATCTGACCTTAAGCACAAACAATATTAATAATGATCATTGCCTTAGCAAACGCCACTAACTAGGTCTCTGTTGAGCTGTGAATGAACCTCAAATGTCAATGAATTTGGAATCTGGGCTAAAGATTGAAGCCATGTTTAGGAGTTTAATGTTAGAAGATTGTGAGACTCTAGTCGAGCTACTCAAGCACAGATTCACTCCGGTGTGTTGAAATGCTGGCCTATAGCACAGATCAGCTCTTGAGGAAGAGGAGCACAGAGCATGGCAGTATCTCTCAGCCACTCTACAGCAGCTTGCAATAATAAAGGCCCCTGTTCTCCTGCTTAAGTGACGCTTTTACAGTTTATCAAATAAATCTGATGCCTTCATGTCTACGAGCCGGCTGCACAGTAGTTTCCAGTGGAATAACAAAGCTGAACAAGCGTTTCATTGTGGCTGCAGCTCAGAGGAGAGAAGGACCCCCAAGGTGCGAATTAATGATGACGGCCTGATGTAATCAGGATAAACAGTTCAGTATGAGAGCCAGAGCAAACAGACGTTCAGAAGAAGGCTCTTCACTTCCGGGAGGGTCAGTATCCAACAGAGATCCCTATCCAAAGAACGTCAGAGCCTCAGTTTAAAGAGCTTCTTTATTCTGTTCACCCTTCTGGTGGATTTTTGAATAGTGGCATGAAGTCTGGTTCACATTGCAGCTAATTCTTAGGCAGGAAGAGACCATCGGACTGACATGTAAACCTGATAAACCTTGTCACACTGTTTTGTTTTTGCATGTCCTGTGTCCTGGAGGTTACATAAATTGAGTGGTCTGCAGGGGAGCCATCTGAGATTGAGGACGTTTTCACACCTGGCTCATTTGGAGCGTTTGTCCTAGTGCATTTTCTCAATTTTTTTTCAGTTCATTCAGGCATATACGAATGCGACAGTCATGTCTGGATCCAACTGGCCTGAGATTGGCTCAATGTGGTGGTCTCGACCCAACTGAAACCAGCTCTAGAGCCGTTCAGTTGTGATGAGAACACAATCTGACCAAACGGACCAGCTAACCAATCTGTGTTATAACACAATGTAAAAAAAATTCTATGGTTCTTCTGTAATAAGATATTTTAATTTTGCAAGGATGTGAACATTCCAGAAGTTTCTGTAACATTCTGGAATATTGTGTAATGCAGAAAATTGTAATAAGTTAAGTCCCTGCTTCGGAACAAAGCAAACAATCTACAGATCTGAAAATGCCCTCAGAATTCCCCTTAGGTGTCCTAAGCAACACTTTATAACTTTGATTTATGTTTGTACCTTCTGAAAAAATGAAAATCGCTTTTCATTCTGATGGTTCTGATGTTTTGTTCATCAAATGTCATTTAATTCACTCTTTCAGTGTAACTATCTGTTTGTACAATACAGGCTTTTTAACTGGAGTATTTAATATATTTTCCAACCCTTTCTACGGCTGTTGAAAATTTACTCGGGTCATATGCCAAAAATGAGAAGGGGAAAAAAGTTTTAATGGTTTTAAAACACTTTTGATTCTTGCAAACAGCACCAGATAGGCAGTGGTTATAAAACTTTAACTGATCTGTGAAAAGGGGAAGCTACTACTGGGCCACATGTTCTTGAGTTAATTGCCTGGCTGCTTTGAGACTCCTATGAAAGTCTGATCATTAAAGAAATTGGTAAAACATTACTTTGCCCTCAAAATCGCGAGATGACGCAGGAACTGTTTTAAAAGCTTTTCATTTTTTACTGTGGAGCTTTTTATGATCACTCTGTGATTGCACAGAATTGTTGGTTTAGTCACAAACATTTGCATCTCCAGTCCCAAACCAGCTTTTGACCATGGGAAGCCAAAGCATCTTTGGACTTAAATCAATAGTTATTACCAATAAAAAAATTCTGTCACCAATTACTCACCGTCATGTCATTCCAAACCCGTAAGATTTTCATTCATACTTAAAGAACAAATCTTATTGGTTCTTGCAGAAGCTCAAACGTGCTTGCAGGAGATGCAAGAATAAACCTTGCTGGTTCTCATGCTTTGAGCAAGTACTTTTGAGCTTCTGTTTACCATATTTTATGTGCTTTATTTGTGTGTTAGTCAATGATGTTACGTAAATAAAAGCCTTAATTAAATATGTTCATCATATAAAGTGATTGTATCTTGTATCTTGGATTAAACTACACAATTAAACCATAAAAATATTTATAAAAGGTTTGTTTCGCTTTTATTTTTAATGTTTCTTTATGAAGCTTGACATGCTGAACACAAAAATCACATTACTTTTTGTTTGTCATTAACAGTGCTCATGAAAATTACTTACAAGCTAATCTGTTATTACTCATAAAAAAATCACATGGTTCATCTATAATACTGTGCTAACAACAGTTTAACATAAACAGTTATCAAAAGTGAGTCGTCCAAAACTTTAGAAGTGTGCGTTGGATATTTTTCATCTTTTATGACTACTCCCACAATGTTCTGGAATGTTCCAGAAAGGACTACAATATTCCAGAATGTTACAGAAACTTCTAGAATGTTCCCATCCTTTGCAAAAGCAAAATATCTTTAAAAAATAGTACAAAAACGTATCTGTACTAAACAAATGTTTCATAAGTAATTATAGAATTTTTTTTAATTTTCCTGACCTAAATATTTACCAAAATATTAAGGCTACATGAAAATAAATAGTACAGTAATAATTAACACCACAGAATTACAGAAGAACCATACAATTTTAAGTGAAACAAATTTTTCTTACATTGTGTTATGGATTTCTTTTAAAATGTTGGTCACACTTTATTTTAAGGTCTAATTATCGCTATTAACAAACTATTTACTACGATTTTTTTTCCTCAATAAACTCTTAATTTGCTGCTTATTAATAGTTAGTAAGGTAATTTTTAAGTTTAGGTATTGGGTAGGATTAGGGATGTAGAATATGGTCATACAGAATATGTGCTTTATAAACAGCCAATAATAAAAGGCATGCTAATAAGCAAGTAGTTAATACTGAGAATTGGTCCCTATACTAAAGTGTTACCAAAATGTCTTTATGAACTTTCTGAAGTGTCCATTTGGGTGAATGGACTTTCAATGGAGTGAAAGAAATTGCTCAAGTTTCATTAACAATATCTTCATGTTTTTCGAAGATGAATGAAAGTATGGGTTTGGAGCGACGTGAGGATGGATAAATGATGACAGATTCTTCATTTTTGGGTGGCTGTAGAGAATTGGTTGCCTGGGACGATGCTCAGTTATGCAGTTTAGCATTATTTTACAAAATAATTGACCACAGAATGCTGTGGCTGACCAATCAGAATGAAATATTCCAGAGCGTGGAGTAATAGTGCATTTGATTAATTTTGTGTTAAAGATGAAACTTTCCAAGGGTTTTCATGGAGAGTATTTCTTCTGGTATTTCACTCTCTCCTGTTCTTTCTCCCTACCTCAGTGAAACCGCTGATGTTTGACTTGAAGCCAACTTAGCAGTAACTACAATTTATACTTATTCATGGCTTTGCTGTTGCTTATAAGTAAACAGTGTTTGAATGTGAGAGAAAACAGTTTGGAGTCATAAACTTGTGTTCTTGGCAGCGCTGGCAGGGGGGCCGAGTCTGGTTGATTGGAAGCACTCCTGGTGTAATTGCGGCCTAGTTAGCCCTGATTGCTGGTCCTGTGTTTGGATAGCAAACTGCAGCGGTGCTGCTACAAATTACAGCGAGTCCATCCATGCGTACTTGCAGAGTTGTCGCCATGGAGACCGCTCAAAGGCGTCTTGTGACCCGCCGAAGTAATTTAAGAACATCGTTTCAGGTTAGATGTGTCAGGTCCTGTTTTGGAGATGGGTCAGTTTGGATCTCCAAGATTGACAGCTCCAGCTCTGATGGTCCTTGCATGATATCAAAGGGCTTGCACGTCATTTGTGCTTTGTGATGCATTTAACCAATGCAGATAAACATAACCTATTTTTAGCCGAGTTGTCCCTTTTGCAATTGTGAATGATAAGTACCGTAATTATGCTGTCAAGCAAAGAGTGACAATAAACATAGATGGCTGGCAGTGGCGTCAGGCCACAGGGTCATTTGCTGCTATTATTTGTAAAATGATCAGACAGGAAATGGCGGTGACTATGAAATAGATGGCATCTTCCCTGCAGTGGCCTGTTTGAGTTACAAAACATCTAACTAACCGTGAATCCTTCATGAGCGTCTGTTTTCTGGTTTAGGCAGAGAATCCTATTCACAGATCAGTGAGTATCACCATACATATTAACCAGCAATAGAAAAATGAATGGTTTGGTTTGAATCGTTCATGCTTGTTGCAATTGCTCGGTGATGTCGGTGGTCTCTTGTTGGTCAGTGTGGCGAAGTGGTTAAGAACCTGGACTTGTGACAGAATGGTTGCTGGTTTAATCTCCACATGGAATGATACTTATTTTGCTCATACTTACGGTTCGTAATTTGAACAACCCATAACCCTACGGATTAAACTTTGGCACATAAATATGCCGCTCCGTTTGTGTTATGGATACAAATGATAGCTATGATTTGTTGAGAAGGTGTGCTATTAGTTTTCTAAGTGATCTGTCTTATGATTTTTGCCAACCCATCCAGAGACCAGAACATCATAGAGACTCGGGGTTGACTCTTTTGATTTTAGACACTCACAACAACTTATCAACGCCCTGGCAAACAACCAGGATATCCTAGCATTCTGAACAGGGAGTTTTTACAAACTAAAGGCCCTTCACATGATGATAATAATGACATATAATGTTTTAATATTCCACAATTATCAAGTCCACACCACAAATATTACAGTAACGACACAAATCATTTTCAGAATTATTATTTTTTTTCCTGTTGATGAACAATAAAAACATTGACAGCCAATAAGAATCCACTTTTTAAAGCGGCAGATGACACTTTTTCTTTTTCTTTTTCTTTTCTTTATTTTACTATTTATTGTGTTGTATTTTCTTTTATTTTCTTTTTTTCTGTGGAACACAAAAAGGACTTTTAAAGAATCGTCACATAGTTATTTTTCTAACAATTTGTGGTGTTGTGTCTATTAAGCTCCAAAAACAGAGGCAGTTGATTTCATATGAAAGCTTTTCAGGTTTATGGTGTTATTTGTGGTCATTTTTGAGCCCTAAAAACATGGTCACTATTGACTGACATTACACAGAAAAAAACTGCATGTACATTCTTCAAAAGTTCTCCTTTTGTGTTCAACAGAAGTAAGAAAATCACATGGGTTTGGAGTGACATGAGTTTACATTTTTTGGTGCAACCATCCCTTTTACAATCAGCAAAATTCTCTTTATTCTGCTAACATATTGCAAATGTCTCTGTATTGTCTTTCAGATGACAGTGAGGCAGTAGACAGCATGTACGACACAGAGCCCAATCTCGTGACCGGCGAGAGCGCAGAAGAGGAGACAGAAGACAGCATCATGTCCCCCATTGCGGTGGGGCCCACGTCCCCTCAGCCCTGCAATGAGGACTTCACTCCTAAAGAGGGCTCACCCTACGAGGTGCCCGTCTACATTCCCGATGATATTCCCATCCCTGCCGACCTGGAGCTCCGCGAGTCGTCCGTTCCAGGGGCTGGCCTAGGAATCTGGGCCAAAGTCAAAATTCACATGGGAGAACGCTTCGGACCATACAACGGACTGCAGAGCGCCACGGTGAAGGAGACCACTTATGGATGGGAGGTACGTGGAGATGAGATGGTGTGCATTTTAAATGTTGATTTTTATTAGCTTTATCCAGAAGTTTGAAATTCAATTTGAATTTGAAAGAACTCCATTTAGGCCCTGTCCCAAATGGCTCACTTGAAGTGGCCATGCAGTCTCGTGGTCTTCTTTCAAGTATGTCCATGCTGGTTTGGCTGACTTCTAAGTGCTCTAGGACACAAGAACATTACGTCCAAGCAACATTACTTCACCAAAGTGTGGACTCGTAGGAGATCTGCAAGGGTCAAGTGCGCCATTTGAGACAGAACCTTTGTTTAGACTCTGAAGATGAACAGGGACTTCAAAGATTCAAGGGCCAATTTGAGTGGTGTGTGTGGGTAAGTCAACACTGTGGTGACTAGCTCATAGCCTGTGGGAAAGACATGAGCACATTATGGGGTAAAGATGTTCATTCCATGTCTCTGGGTGTTTTTTTTTTTGTTTTTTTCTCGTCTCCCCTTTTCTTTTCCATCCATCCCTGAATTTCATTTAATGGTAATTTTCAAAACCCTGATTACTGAAGATATCAGCTTTTCTCCTCTGCCTACATCTATTAGAATACACTCATTTGGTCACGCCACATGATACGGGTTATGGGAGACGCGTGGCATTTGCGTGGAGCCATATTGAACTATTAATTTTCATTTCAACATGACATCGGAGGATATTGAAGTTGCTTCGGTAAGCTCATTAGGGCACATGCTGATTCCCCCCACATGACTGATCAGACGTGAGACGCTCTCTCTCTTTCTCTTCTCTCTCGCTGTACTCGACTCCACTGATATATACCATTACACTCATTTAGAATTACATTTGAGCAGGGGGCAACCAGAGTCCTGGGCCCTGTGATGGAGGGGGCCCTCTGAGGTCCTGTATATTACATCCGACTCACTGGGCCTGAGTGAGAGGAGGGCCACCCGTAAGAATTTATTTCTGAAACATTTTGACCATTTTTATGCTTTCAGCAAGCATTAAAAGCCCAGTATTGTTAGATTTTTAAATGCATTTAAAAAAATCTTAAGATTTTCACTAAAACCAATGAAGAAAAAGTCAGATTTTAGAAATGCACAGTACAGAATGTTATTTCAATCAGATGACCTACTGTATTTGTAATAAGTATGTAAGTGCAAGAACAGGCAGCATGAAAGATTGTATCCCATTGTGCAATGGACTTGACTTTTTATTTTTATTGCAGTGAATGAACTGGAAAGTAATATTAATTTTTAAGATTTTTAACCACTTTTTTGATAACCCTGCAAAAGGATAAAGACAAAAAACAGCACTTGCTGAATTAAACATACATAGCATATAATGATATACTTTTTTTAGTTAATTGGCAGTATGCAGTACATTAGCATTACAAAACTAGCCACTGAAACATGCAATAATCTGTGCAAATCCATCATGCTTTCAGGAGGCTTTTTTCCCCTCAAGAAATTCATATTTCTGCTTTCGACATGCCTAGTTTTATTCCCTAGAAAAGGCATTTTAGCTGTCTTGCTGCTTTGGGTTGGATTCGCCACTAATGATGCTCATCAGAATCCGATCTCAAGAGAAAGCTTCTCTCTCTCTCTCTTTCTGTCTGTTCTGTCTGCCTGACACTACGCTCAGATTTCAGCCCTAATTTACACGCTCAAGTACTTTGGCTTTATGTTTTATAAAGAGTACACTCAAGGCCCTGGTTGACAGCGTAACGATTGACAAGGAGCACATCTATGGGTACTTGCTCGTACACACACACACACACACACACACACACACACACACACACACGCACACACACTTGCTAAAGACCAGAGAGACATCTGTTGGACCATCTGTGACAAACCATCTATAAAAATGATACTTGTTAGCAGCTGCCGGAAAGCAAATGACAGTGGGTCGCCTTAATTTTAAGATTTTCTATTTAATTGCATTATTTATTTTTTATATTCTAGTGAATTTTAAACGTCAATTTTCTGTTTAAAATATTTTATCCAATCCCAGCTTAGTATGCAGACAACTATAAGTTGGCAAAAAAAAAAAAAAAACCTTACTGTTTACATAGTGACTCTGTGGCAGTTTTAAAACATTGTTGTGTTTGTTTGAGAATCCTCACACGGCAACAACCAATGGCGTGACTTTGGGGCGGGGCTATCTGTTTGTCCAGCCAATCACATGCAGGGGGAGTGTTTGGGAAACATTTTTGCATTTCTGTTTGTTGCTGCTAACTGTGCAGAAACCACACACTTCACCTTTAAGGGCTGTCATGTGGCAATTATTTAGCTCATGTCTGTAATATTACGTCTTAGGGCATTAAATGTTTTACTCAAAAGAAAAATGAAAACAATCAATCCCTATTGCTCAGAAACCTCAAGCTCATAAAAAATCTGCTACAAAATGTGGAAAAAATAAAGGAACACATCTAAGCCACATCCTGTCTGCTCCGTTCGCCATGGTTTTAGGGTTCTGTGCTCTTATTAGGGATAGTCATAACAGTCAGACATAGATAGCCATCGCCGCACTCCCTGCGGAGCTGGACTCGGCTACGTCACCGCGCCGCCCCGACCCTTAGACAAATAGACAGAAGTGAGAGAGCAGAGCAGCTAAGAGCAAAGAGAGTCCGAGGTGTTAATAGAGCGGGATTACAGAGCGGCCACAACGGGCCAAACACAGACAGATATCCACCGAGTGTTTGGATGACGGATCATATGCGCTCAGAGCTCACATGGTTTCTCATGACTGCAAAACATGCATATGCCATAACCAATGTCATTCTCTGGGTTTCCATCTGTGGTTCAATCATGACTTTTCCATATTTTAGGCTGCAAAGGATCAAAATACGCACACACAAGACCTTCGATGCCTGAATTTGTAGCTTTATGGTTGATTGCAGACTTCATTATAGTGCTATTCCAAAAATCTAGCGAGCTGCCTTGTTTTTGACTGTCTGCACATGAAAATGAACCTCGTAAGTGACTGATTTGAAACGCTCTACACAGGCAACCACACACACCACACACATACAGCTCATCATGTAAGAGTTTAGCATTAGCATTTTTCTAAGTTAACATGTTGCTAAGTCAGCAACAAAATAACTGTATACAGTATAACACACATATATTAGGTTAATGTATTTATATATTTTTAATCTTTGCAATTTCTTTTAAAAGCCTAGCCAGTGTTTGTTCTGTTTTGGGGGTTTGGCTATACTGTATATATATATAGTATATATATATATATATATATATATATAATGTTTATATGAAGAGCTCAAATGCAAAAGCCTCCAAGTGCCGTTTGAAATTTTCTTCTAAAATTATCATTAATTCACTTTAATGTTCAGTAATTTCACTTCAATGGCAATAAATAGGTTATTTTCATTGCCATTAAAGTAAAATAACTGAACATAAATATAGGAGCCTGAGAAAAATGCAAATTTTAGAAGAAAATTTCAAACAGCACTTAGAGGCCTTTGCATCTGAACTCTTCATATGAGTCATTCATTCATTCATTCATTCATTCATTCATTCATTCATTCATTCATTCATTCACTCATTCGATTCGTTCAAACGGCTGATTCATTAAACAGCTCTCTTTATGAATGGGCCTTTGAATCATTGATTCAGTACTCAATTTCCACAATATAATCCACACTCAGTATAGTTAATTTCTCCTTGTTTTTCACCAAGGGCTGGTCAAACTGCTAAACCTGAAAAACTGGTGTGTTTTATTTCAACATGATACAGTCAACTCATTTCTCTCTCCTCGCCTGGTATTTCGGAGCGATTATTGTCCTCTGAGCTCATGGCAAAGCATTCTGGTATTGCCTATCTCCCTACATGCAACAGTCATGATTTTGCCTTAAAATTTCCAGACTGAGCCGATGTCTGAGAGCGTTTGCTGGCTGCTGCAGGTGTGGGTTAATGAGAAGAGGAACAGGAAGTGCTCTGCTGTCTGTGTCCCCCAGGCTGTCCTGTCTCGACTGAAGAGGTGTTAACTCAGATTCATTTCAGCGAGACGGACAGCTCAATCTCCGCGATGCTTAGCCCCAGGGCTTCACTCCCAGAGACACTCTCTCTCTACCCACAAAGCACTGCTCAGGAACAAGAGACAGAGCCCGTCTATTTAAAAGCCATTATGATTCCCTTTATCACAACATATTATAACAGCGAGCCCGGACACAGACGCTTTCAATCAGATCCGTTTCTGAGCGGGACTCTGGGGGCCCGGAGAGGAGGGTTTATAGCCAGTGGCCCTGTGGGTTTGGGGGGTGGATGGTGTGATGGCACTAGCTGGGGTATTGACGGAAGTGCCGAACACACCACAGAACGTGAGGCGGGACGCTGGCAATCCAACGTGAGATGCTGTCAGATTAGTTCCATAGGGGACCGCTGTCAGCGAGCCTGTGTGTGTGTGTGTGTGTGTGTGTGTGTGTGTCCGTCTACTGCCAGACATGACTAGAGGGGACAGAGTGAACACAGGACATGTGTGTGTGTTTCTGAATTATCCATCTTCCCTGAGACAATTACTGACAGGGAATGTCAACAAGTGCAAGAAAAGAGAGAAAGAAAGAAAGAAAGAAAGAAAGAAAGAAAGAAAGAAAGAAAGAAAGAAAGAAAGAAACATAATAGAAATGACAACGAGTTTTAATGTGAAGTAAAACTATATTTAACAGATTTTGTAAAGGGTTATTTCACCCCCCAAAAATAAAAATGGTCATCATTTATTCATTCCCATATGTCATTCCAAACGGTCTTTAAGTTGTGAAACCAGTGTTATATTAGTTATATTATTGTTAATATTTTGTATCAACTTTTATTTTTATATTTTCATTTTATATTTTGTTTTTGTTATTTATTATTTTTTGTAGTATTTCTATTAAATTCAATTAAATTGAATTTTAAAAAAAAATCTATCTATTTTTATTTCAGTTTTAGTAATTTTAGTACTTAAACATATTTCATTTCAGTTAGTTGCACCATTTATCATTTTTGTTTGTGTTTTATGTTTAAATTTTCAGCTATTTATTATTTTATTTTATTATTTTTACCAAACACATTTTTTAAATTGTTTCAGTTGTAGTTAATAAAAACTGTGCAGAACACAACAAGAAAAATGCATAAACATGATTTGATATCAGTAAAATAAAACATAATTCGTTCTAACGGCTAACCTGACACAAAACGTCTTGCAGTGTCATATTTGAATGCTCGCATGAATGAAATACCAATTTCAATATAATTCCAATATTTTGTTGGACCTCCACCAGAGCAGTGATACTTAACCATGGCATTGTTTGCCATAATGATTGGTATTTAAATATAATTTTATTAATGGGCTTTAAGTTTCTGAACAGTATTTTGTGTCAGTCTTCCTCTGCTGATATTTCCATGTAAATAAAATGCACAGTCTCAGTGAGTATTTTTAGCATTGAATAGTTTATGAGGGTGATGATGCTGATTGAACTTTATTTCAACAGCAAACTTATAAGGAGACTCTTTATTCAACCGTGAAACAAAAGAATCAATGTATGAGGGAATCAGAGAAGGAGAAAGCTTGCGATGGCATTTCTTCAAAAGCCAGATAAATGATGTGTACACATGCCGTGCCCTGCCAGTGTCAGCGGGTGTGGTGGAGTCCATGTTAAACCCAGTTTGACCTCACTGATGTGCTGTACAGTCATTTATCGTAAGGTTTCTGTACCCATCCCTTATGTCCTGATTAACACTGTCAGAGGTTTAAGAATGTTATTAAATCGGAAGGCTCGTTTTTTTTTTTGGTAAATCAACATGCAATCATTGGATTCTGCCATGCTATAGTGAAACTGAACATGGTAAGATGCACATATGCCAAACCGTTAAGACTGCAGTGAATGCATTTAAATGCATTGTTTTTTTATCCACTTATTTTTATTTTTTTATTGTTATTATTATTATTTTATTTTTTGGAACTATCAAAATTAATTTTACCTCTCAAAATTCATGTAAAAAATGTAATAAAATAAAATGATAAAAATGGAATTAAGGAAGCAAGCAAGCAAATAAATAAATACATAAATAATCTTGGGCTATTGTCTTAGCTTGAATTTATTGTATATTAGATAAACAAAATTTCATACATAATATTAAATAAATAATATTTTCAGACTTTTTGCATAGTTTAACAAAAGTATAGCTAGATTGAAAATGTACATGCATAATATTAAATAAATAATATTTTCAGACTTTTTGCATAGTTTAACAAAAGCATAGCTGGATTGAAAATTATACTGGTTGAAAAAATATATAAATTATATAAAATAAAATAAAAAAATTAAAAGTTACAATTGATAATTTACACACATATTGAACTTGTGTGTTTCATTATTTGCTTAGATCATCATACTTGAAAGAAAAAAAATATATATATATATATATTTATAGTCAGGGCCTGGAACAAGGGTAAAACAATCGAATCTGCACATAAACAACATTTAAAGGGATAGTTCACCCAAAAATGAAATCTCTGTCATTTACTCAACCACAGTTGTTCCAAACCTGTGTGATTTTCTTTCTTCTTTTCACAAAATAATACATTTTGAAGACTGTTGGTAACCAAGCAGTTGATGGTAGCCATTGACTTCCATAGTTTAGAAAAAATACAATGGAAGTAAATGGCTACCGTGAACCGTTTTGGGTGAACTATCCCTTAAGAAATAGCAAACATAAATAAAAAAGCAGGAAAAATACGTTTCTAGGATAGTTTTAATGAGACCCTCATATATAAAAAAGAAAAAGTGAAATCTGTTACTGATTTGACTGAAAGATGTTTTTTTTTCTCTCTCTCTGTATGTAATGAATAAGCTCTATTGATTTTGCTAGTACAGTTCAACTGTGATTTTACACCATTAACTTCCGATTCGGTTTCACATGACCTGCGGATCTCCAGACCACGGCTACGATCTGTGTTCATCTCGATGGCACCCGTCCTCTATTTCTCCACCTCTTCGAAATCTTCAAAGGCTTTGACCTAGGGATGACTTTGTTGCAATGCAAACTCTCTATTTGCCTTCATGACACAAGGTACTTTTCCATATCAGCATTATTCATCCTCGCCATTTTCTTATATTTGCCGTGCTGTTGACTTTGCGATACCTAGTGCTGGAAGTGTTCGCTTTGCGCTTTTGGTCTACGTGACAGATGTTTGATTCTCCATGGTTGTTCCTCATATTTTTGCCTGAATTCCTTTGTTTCCTGATCCGCCTCTGACAGGCAGCTTTCATGCCCGTGGTTGACTTTGTTTGTCCTTGCGCTAACATCCCTCTCGACTTGAGCGCCACGCCTCGGCGCTATCTGTCCTGACCCTGCCTTTCACCTCTCTGTTTGCCAGCCTTTGTGCTGAATTGCTGAGTCGCTAAGCATTTGTGGAGATACTCCATCGGCACAGTTACAACTTGTCTGCTCACCTTGTTAAAGATCTTGTGAAGAACGGACAGAGAGGTTGCCATAAAGGTGAACAATGCTAATGGTTTTTTGGAAAGACTGAGAATGACTGACAATTAGACGGGCCATTTAAAGAGAAGCAGCATATGGGTGATGTGAGTCATTTTTGCAGTGTTTAAATCAAGGAAGTCAATAGTAGTGAAGAAAGCTTTATGTTAGCGTTCCCATTCATCTCAAGGCAAACTTTGCTTATGAGAACAACTGATTTTTTTTTGAGGATTGAGCACCTGAGGTAAATGCCTGAGATAATTGTGACAGCCACAGAAAAATAAAATCATTTTATATTTTATATGAGTCCATTTCACACCTTTCACAGAAAATAACAACAAAAACATTACAATTTACATAATATTAGTTACAAAAATGTGAAAGCATTGCATTGCATTGCATTGATATGATTAAAATTATATGAAAAATACAAGATACATATTATACATTATATTATTATGCAAGTGAGTTCAATTATTTACTTACCTTTATGTTTTTCCAAACCTGTATGATTTTCTTCTGTGAAATCAGGGCCTAAAATTAACCCTCGTCAAATGCCAAATTCAAGTGAAAATCAGCGTTAGTGAGTACATGAAACAGTGTTAGTGATGTGCTGCATCGTGATCTCGGTTTATAGTAAATGCTGCTCCACATGAACTCCATCTGTGCAAGTGCTAAGAGTCACTTCTAACATGCATTTATAATAACAACAACAACAACAACAACAACAACAACAATAATAATAATAATAATAATAATAATTATTATTATTATTATTATTATTATATAACGTGATTATTACTGTTATTAAATACTTTAAAGATCAGTAGTGTCATAGTGATATTTCTTTAATTTAAATAAATAAATAAATAAATGTTTTTTCCATAATGTGTACTTCCTTTTCCTATTTATTATTATTATTATTATTATATTTTTTATGAAATAATGCACATACAGCCTCATGGGAAACAAACAAACAAACAAACAAACAAATAAATAAATAAATAAATACATTTTTTTTTTTTTCATATATCAGGCTGACACAATTTCTCAAGTCACCAGTGTGACCAGTCACACTGGCAGGTGTGGCAAAATGTTATTATTATGAAAAAAAAAAAAAAAAAAAAAGAAGCAATGAAGGAATACAGGTTTGGAATGACATGAGGGTGAGTAAATAATGGCACAGGATTTTTTTTTTTTTGGGGGGGCTATCACTTGAAATTTGACTTAATTAATTGATTTTCAAACCATAATGCCCGGGCTCATATATTGTGCAAATATTCTACATGGCATAAATCAATATGCCTCCTGTGGTCTTTGAGATCTCTGTTGACCAGCATATTAGTTTTGCACCATTGAGAGCCAGCCTTTGTTTATGCACAAAGAGACGGCGCAAGTCAAAAACACTGTAATACCTTCCACTCACATTCATTTTATGGAGGTTTTAAACATGCCATTAGCCAATTTAATCCAATTTTCCCAGTTTTCAGAGCACTTGAGTAGGACAGATTACACCTAATATTAAACATATGGTCCATGTTGCTGCGTCTACACCAAAGCAGCATTTTAGGATCTTTGAAAGATGCCTGCCTTCCTTACATCTTACCGAAACATTGTCAATTATTCCCAGGAACACAGTAATTGATAGCGGGGGAAGCGGGCAGCAAATTAAATGTCAAGATTTATTAGTGCATTGATGCCTTATCATTTGTTCATAACCAATTACCCCATCTGTTAATTAATCTTGCGCTTTAATGAAAATTGTTCATGCAGCCGGGTGATTACAAGGTCTTTAATTCGGTTTTCACATCTTTTCCTGCTCTCCATCTTGCTTAGCATTATTAGTGGTGTTTGCTAAGGCAAGCATCTCAATTAATATTGCTAACACTTTATTTGAACAAACCCATAACCCTAAGTATTAAGCTGAAAAGTGGGCAATCACTGTTCTGTATGCGTTATTTACACTGATTTGTGATCCATGCAAGTTTCCCAACCAAGTACCAGGTGGATCGCCCAGCGACATTAATCAAACATTCCCTTAACCTCTGTTTCCATCTGGGTATGAGCAGGTTACTGGAGGCCGTGAGTTGTGCATGCAGTGAAACCCATCATTCATGCGTGTGTTGATGAATAGGCCCATCACGGTCTCTTGTGCCCCGAGGCCGCTGCAGACACTGCCTTCTCTCTCCACTACACTGAATGATGACGTTTGTCTGGGATGTTTACGTTGCTAATTACAGTGATATTTTCACATTGGAAGTGTGTATTTGTCTCTTCGCGGTGATATTTGTCTCTTCGCGCTGAAGTTAATCAAATTCACATTTGAGTCAGTGTTTTCAATGACTTAGTGTTTTCTCTACAGAAGCTAAGATCAATGGCTCCTACAGTCCGTTATAGGTTGTTATTAAATAACTGATGTGTGCTTTTGACACTGGGGTCATTGTCAGAAAATTGTGCCTTTTGTAGATGAATATTTCAAAGATGTTTTTATTTATTTAATTTGAAAAGGTTACTGCTGAAGCTCGTCATATTTCTAAAATCACCTTTAAGTTCTACATTATTTCAACCCTGTAAGTTTGGAATTAATGTTATGTATAATTTGAATAGACACATTTTAACATCTATTGCATTCTCTTTCAAAAGATGTTTTGTGCAATGTAAACCATTTAAACCTGCTACATTTTAAACACTTACAGTTTAATGCTACAGGATTGAGGGAAAAAAAGGTCTTTAATATTTAATAACAGCTCAAAATAACTTAAAAACATTACGTTTTCGTTTCTGTTTTCTTTATTATTTTATTTTATTTATGTATGTATTTATTTGTTTTTATTTTTTATTTTGTTTACGCAATGTTCATTCACCCTTTTACATTTTTGTACACAAATGTTTTGGGGTTGAAAATAAATGCATTAACAAAAGCTATTTTTACCCCAATAACCATTCAGCCCTGTCACATTCAAAATATTTGGGCTTAAATGTCATTAAATGTCTGGAAGTAAATCTTTTTTTTTTTTTTTTTTTTTTTGCAATGAGCATTCAGCCCTGTTACATTCAAAATGTTTTGGGGTTGCATGTTATGGGTTGAAAATAAATGCATTTTTTGAAAAAGCTATTTCCCCCCGCAATATCCATTTGGCCATGTTACAGTCTAAATGTTTTGGGGCTGAAAGTAAATGCAATTTTTTAAGCATTCTATAAAACACTTGTGGCGAATGGAGCTCTGTTTCCTGAAAGTCACCCACTGCTTTTATTTTATATGACACATTGTACATAAATACAAGCTTATGTCACAGAATAAATTATACAGCTCATCTTGCAGTGTTAGATTTAAAATGTCTATGGAAAGTCTACATACTTAAAGTCCACCAATTCTTTAGTGGAAAAAAAGGAACAGTAGTTTTCATCCTGGTCACCACCTTCTTTTCGTTGGCCTTGAATGTTTTCAGATCATTACAGTCAAAAATAGACGCACAATACTGTTTTGATTACCAACCATGATGGCAATACAAAATACAATAAATTCATAACCAGACCAGCATAACAACGGTGTGGAAAAAAAACAACTCTTAAGTCACTCAAAGTTCAAGCTCTTTGTAATAGTTAGAGCAACACTCAAGCGCCCCAGGTGTGCCATAATGTGTGTCTCTCTTCAGAAAAGACTGATGTTTGAGTGTTATTCTTTCTTCAAGACGACGATGTGAAATAACAGCCATTTAGGAACCCAAAGACAATGACGACATTCTGTTTCACTGTGCAGAAATGTTAAATTTGTCATTATCCTGGAAAGGAGACTTGGCCCGCTCACCAGCGCTCTTGTCGTTTTTGAAACCCACCCGTGTGTCAAGTTGTGGTTGAGCTGTAGGAATAATGACTGTTTCTATGCTTGTGTCTCTCGGCAGCTTAACCCATCCCTGTAAATCTGTCCTCCTCCTCCGACGCATTTTTAACAGTAATTTCCATCAATGACACCACTTGCTTTTCTAAAGAGCATATTTAAAGTCCAGTGAGATCATGTATGTATGTTATGTCACACTAAAACAAGTCAGCGGGAAACGTCACCCCTCATGTTTTCTTAATGTCTGCTTTGAGAATAATTGTCAAATCAGCTTTCATATTAAATATTTGGACTAATTTCTTTGTAAAACATATTTTTTTGGAGTTTCTTTACTTCACTAATTCAGTAAAACAACACCTCATTTGTTGGGAAAATATCAGTGTGTGTCAGACGTCTAGTGCCTGGAGGTACCGAGTCATTACGAATCCTGTTTGCTAACTGGATCACAAGAATCTTTCTTTCTTTCTTTCTTTCTTTCTTTCTTTCTTTCTTCTGCTTAGCATGTTTAATGTGTTATATGTATTTGTGCTGATAAATGTTTATATGTGAATAAAAGCCTCCATATAATCAGTTCACATAATCATAAAAAGCAATTGTGTCTCTTTGAAAGATTCAGATTAAAGTGTAAAACATTTGGTGGAATGGAGTTTCAGTGGGACAGAAATCTTCTTGATTTCATTAAAAATGTTTGTGTTTCAAAGATGAATGAAATTCTGGAACAACATGAGGATGAGGATTTTCATTTCTGGTATAACTAACCCTTAACATCCCAGATTCGAGCTGTGTCTTGTGGCTCAAGGCTAAATGTTGTGATAACGCACTCATAAAACAAGGTGGGCGACAAGATGCAGAGTCACTCAGTATGTCACATGGCACCATGCTTAATAGCACTGAGTGTTCTTTAGCAGATATCAAAAGTCGTCAAGCAGTATGAAAGGTGTGATATGAGCAATGCTGATGTTTCTAAGGCCTTTGCGTTCTCATAGTGTACTACCCTCTGCTGGAGAGGGCTGAAAATAAACGAATGAGGTCAAATCTCAATGCATACATGTTCATAATGAAGAAAGGAGAAAAGTCTGTTGGGGGCCTACATGGGGTCCAGGCTAAATCAGCTGGCGGAGGGCCACTTTTACCTAATAAAGAGGCTGCTCTGGCACAAACTATTGTATGTTACAATCCTCCATGATAGATCACTGGAGGATACAAACCCTGGCAGCTACAAAGAAAGATTCATGACATATCAGCAAGCACATAGCAGAAACCTTACTTGTCTACATAAATATAGATGCAAGTTACTATACAGTGAAGCCTAATGGATGAGGTTGTTCACATTAGCTTTGTCCATTGCACGCAATAGCTCTGCTCCCAAACTGAGCTGCCTCCTAAGCAAAGACCAATTTAATTATTTATTTACAATTAGGTAAATAAATTACTATAATACAGCAGGGTAGATCCAGCAAACCACTTCCAATAACAACTTCCAACTATCCAATCTCACAATTTACACTAACATTTTAAAAAAAGTGATATAAATGTTAGGACAAAACATTCTTAAGTAATGTTTATGGAATGTTCCTGTAACTTCATTTGATATACATTGTCATAACACTGAGACAAAATTCTCGGAACATCTTTAAGATGTTATCTGAACATTCTAAGAAACGCTTTTTATAACCTTTAAATAACATTCTAATCACTTCAAAAAAAAAAAAAAGAAGATATTTTAACGTTTTTAGAATATTTTTCTTAAAAACAAATGACGTTATATTTTGGGAGAAAATAATGTTAGTAGAATGTTGTAAGGAATGTTTTTATCACCTTTAAACAATGTTATAATTACAACTAGAAAACTGGACATTTCAACATTTTAGAAACATTTCATGTTCCCACATCATTTGTGCAACAAGCGTCACTTGTGTGGGAATTGGAAATAGTCGATGACACTATAGCGAGACAAAATCTGACTGAAATTGGATTGAAATGTCCTTGTAGATCGCTACTTATGACATGCTAACATGCTAACAACATGCTAAACTGAACAAAAACTCTTTAGAATAAAGTATAGACTCAAGTTTTTCAGTTTTTCATGTGAGCCCCATTTGTGTGGTGTAAGAGTTGCTGCCTATGTAGAGTGTTCCAAATCAGTATTTGTGGTTAATTGTGAAGGTGCTGCCTATGTAGGCAGCAAGGCTGCTTCTCAGGTTTTTCTGTCCAGTTTTATCTTTCTCTGTGTCATCGAGCGAGTCTCTCCTCTCCTCTTCAGTGTCTCTTGAGCTCTTGGACTTCATAGCGTCTAATTCAGTCTTATCAGTGCAGTAATTTAGCCCTCACAGCTTGGGTTTCTGTCAGCCACCCCTGGCCCATTGTCCGACACAGCTGTAGTTTAGATAAACCCTCAGACGGAACAAAGTCCGTCTTGACCTATACAGACCCAATCACACTTGTTTCCCTCCAAACTAATTTCTGCTGCTTTCAGGCCTGGGAGAGCGTAAGACGGGGATGAACGGGAGGGAGGGAGGGAGGGAGGGAGGGAGAGGGGGATGGAGAAAGAGAGGATTTAGATGGCTGGCTGCCCCTGGCTGCGCTCTTCCACGCTAGTCAGTAAAACACATCCCTCTTCATAATGAGCTGCTTTGAGTCTCTTCATACTCGCATGCGGTACAGAGCAAATGACCTTCCCCATAGGAAAGAAAAATCGCACATGGAATCTCAATAATATCTCAGTTGTTTTTCCTAGACAGCAAATATCCCAGGAATCTTTCAGAGGAGGATCTCAGTGATGTCTCAGACTCTGCTCAGATTTGCTTGGATACCAAAACCTGCAGTCAAAAGTCACTGATTTTAATATTAAATTGTTTGTCTTCAAATTTCTCCATAAACAAATTCACCCTTTGCTGAGCTCCACCCCTTGGTTACTGTTGTTCAGACAAGCTACACATAAAATTCAATTTGATGTCACAAGACAACAAAACTATATTTGAGGTGCTGATTTTGTAAGATTGATTTGTACAGAAAGTATTTTTAAATGTTTTATATATAAAGTAAAAGTGAAGGTCAATCCCTTAACATAACTGTCAGAGGGCTGTAAGCAGACTGTACGAAAAGATAATTTTTTTTTATTTTTTATTTTTTTATTATTATCTTTACTAGTACCCCAATGATTCTCAACAGCTTTAACTCACCTTAAACATCGTAACATCTAAATTGATTGATTTTATTCAGGTCAAAACATGTATATACATCAATTTATACCAACCAAATAATATCTATGGGTTAAATCAGGTATTAGCTTATATATAATAACTGCAGGTTACCACTTTTTGTATTGTAGAATTGTTCACTTTATCAATGTTTTCCTCAGCTTTTGGGGCCTAAATTTCACATGTGATTTGAATTCTTAGCATCCCGACCTGGTTGTATCCACTTTTTATAGGAAAGCACTCGCTAAGAACATAAATCAAATGGTAAAATCTGTTGACTCAAGTTATTGGAACCAGTTTATGCCCTTGCAAGTACATGTCTGTCTCCACTTTTACCTCTCATAGCTTATTCACGTTTATCACTGACGTGAGTCCTGAAATCTCCTGAGCACAGTGGCGTCTCAGGGAAGATAAGAATAGGGTGGAAGCTGGGATGGAGGGGGCGCATTAAAAGATCTATTTTTCTCCACTGTCATCTTTCAACTTGATTAGCACTTGAAGATGTAAATCCAAAATCCCACTGTCTGTCAGGCTGTCCCATCAAAAGCTGCCTGAAAGGAGGAATAGAAGAGAAGTGGTTGAGAGAGGCCCAGCCTCAAGTGGCTGGTCAGGCCCTGCTTGTCAGGGTCGTCCTTGAGTCTGCCTGAGCGAGGGAGTTCCCAGGGAGATGGAGTCTGCTCGCAGACACACAGGGATTAACTTTTCACATGGCTGGGGGTCCGTGCCTCAAAAGAGCTGACAAGCAAACAGCTTTATTAAAAAACAGAGAAGAAGAGAGGCTGAACAGGAGGGAGTGACAGAGGAGAGGGAGAATTCTTCACATGACGGTCCTGAGAGAGGATTTCGGCTCTACAGTGGCCCTGCACTTGCTTTCTTTCCTGCTTGCTTTCTTTCTTTCTTCCTTTTTTTTCAGAGTAGTCGGTGCACGTAGTGTGTGAAACAGGTGGTCAAGTCAAAGAAAAAAAAAAGTGTGTTTAAAAAAATAATAATAACTGGAATAATTTCAGAAATAATTATTGTAAATAATTAAGCATACATCATAAAAATAAATTATGGACATTTCTGTTAACTCTAAAACAACGCAATGAAGTGCAAAATTCAAAATACAGGTAAAATTGGTACAACTGTATAATAATAAAAAAACTGAACATTTTGAATGTTAATACAATACATTGTGCCCTATTTTTACATATTTATTTGACATATTTTAATATTTGTATGGTAAAAATGAATTGAATATGTGTTACAGGTCGTTTACACTTTAATGAAAAAAAAGTAGAAAAATTACCAGTACATTTTCCATTAAAATTTACAGACATTTCCTAAAAAAATACACAACTCAATGTGTTTTTCAAAGTACAGGCAAAACACTTGTAATTTTTTTAAAATAATAATATTAAATAAATAAATTATATATATATATATATATATATATACTGTATATATGAAATGAGCACTTTAAACAAAATTCCCTCTTTAAACAAATTAATATTTATCATGGTTTCACATCACTCTGTAATACTTTAATTTGAAACTAAAGTGCTTTGTTTCTTAAAAGTCTGATATTTTGACACAGAAGAGTTGTTATCATGCAATGACCTTAATTGTAATTGTTTTAGTTAGGGAAGCTCTGATTTATTCAAAGACGACTGATTCCCTCCATAAACAAATCAGCACAGCAGCTGTAGACGGATTGTTTTGACTCCATGTGATAGTAGATCAGGAAATCAAGTCTGTTTACGACAGGCACTTAATATGGCCCATGGCCAAGAGCGGGACAGGGAGGTCAGTGTGTAGGTAGTAGAGTATAGCCTTTCACTGCTACAGACAGATAACTCGACCTATCTCTGTTCTAACATAATCACAAACCTGACTGCATTTCAGACACTAGTTACAGATCTAGCACATGTACGTTAGTTTGATTTTGTAAACAATTCAAGTTATATTTGAATAAATACATGCTTTAATATATGCAAATCACATTCTACATTTTGCATAGAACATTTAAGTTACAATTTAGTTAGTTTTTATCATACACTCTCAGAAAAAAAAGGTAGAAAAGCTGTCACTGGAGTGGTACCGAGTGTTGTGGGTAATGCATTACAAATAACATGAGTTACATAATCAGATTACTGTTTAACTAGTAACTAGTAAAGTAACGCATTACTTTTAAATTATAAAACAAACAAACAAACAAATAATAAAATAAATAAATAAATAAGCCAAGGTGACAAAAAGTAATGCAAGAGTTATGTAATGCATTACTTTTCATAAAAAGTAACTACGTAATTTAATTAGTTACTTTTTTATGGAGTAATGTACTGTAATATTGCAATACATTACTTTTAAAAGTAACTTTCCCCAACACTGGTGGTACCCTTTCAAAAGATACACCTTTGTAACTTATTTGCACCTTTATGGTGCATATTAGTACTTTAAAATCACACATTAGTATTTAAAGTGTGCATATAGTATCTAAATACATTTTAGTAGCTTTTGAAAAAGTACCGGCCCAGTGACAACTTTTGTACCTTTTTCTGAGAGTTACTCTGATGACACACTTCCATAATGTTATGAACATTGTAAATCTAGCTTTATTATTATTATTTTAATTTTTTTTGCATGCACTGTAAAAAAAAAAAGTTGGGCTACCTTAAAATTTTAAGTCAACCAGCTAAAGCTGATTTTTTGAGTTTTCACAACTTTTTTTTTAGGAAATTTCTAAACTTTTTGTTGTATAAACTTGAGAAACGAAGTTGAGAAAACTCACAAATGTGCTGAAGCTGGTTGCCTTAAAATTTTAAGTTTGCCCAACTTTTTTTTTTTTACAGTGTGTACATTTGTAACACTATATTTTGTGTTATTATTTTGATATTGATTTAGTAAAACATCTTAACACTGTTTTCCATTTATTTTACATTTCACAGTCATGGGAACAAATTGCAAAAATCATCCAGTTACCCAACTATGACCACTTCCACTTTTGCGAATGCCGAAAATGTGAAAAGTGCCGATTGTTGACTTACATTAAGAGTATAGATCTATAAAATTTAATTTTGTTTGTTTGTTTGTTTTATTGTTTTCCATTTATTTCATTTCTGGCTTGGAGAAACAAATGGGATATTAAATCAATCTTGTTTATAATTTCCTTTCTATGAGATTTCTGCCTGATGATTACACATTCATTCTGTTTTAATTACACTGACTCCCCTTGAAAGCCATTGTATAATTTTTCCCGCTGGCGTGGATGGGAAGGATTTGGTGAAACACTATAGGTTTCCTGTGACGCCCTGGTGAAGTTCTTAAGAATCTACGGTTGCATGCTTGTTGGACAGTCATAGCACACCTCTCATAGTCTCCTCTGCCACGGCCATCACATTTCAAGATAAAACCCTCTCAGTCTTCCGTCCGGTCACTGTATCCCGCGCAGGGCGGCCATGCACGGCTCCTGAATGCTCTTGCAGAAAGCTGATCTTCTCATGGCCGGCAAGCAACGTGGCAACAATAAGCAACAATCTGCTTTTTCTTTCCTCAATGCACTTTCTCTGCTTTTCAGTGTTAGGCAACGCTATCTCACGACCAATTCGTATGTTTTTACGAGGTGGCTAATACGTACGAATTCGTACGACCTCACGCTTATGATATTGTAAGATTTGTCTCAACCCCAGTGATGGGTAGGTTTAGGGGCGGGGTTAGGTGTAGGTCCTTTGTACAAATTCATACGAATTGTGCAACTCGTAAAATACGTACGATTTAGCAAAAATCATATGAATTTGTACGAGTGAGGTCGTACAAATTCGTACGAATTAGCCACCTTGTAAAATATGTACGAATTGCCGTGAGATGCTGTTAGGGGACGTTATTTTACAAGTTACAACATTGTCATACTTATAAAAGCTAACTACTTATGATACAGTACATCATTATATTTAATGGAATGTACTATGTTAATGTGGATTTATTTGTATTTATTATTTTGTCAGCAGTTCTGAAGTTTTTAAAGGTGCTGTTGTATGTAATTTTTTGACTTTACTAAAGCATAAAATGCCATAGTAAGTTGGAAAACATGCTAAGTTCACATACTTGTTTCTCTGAAAAACAATTCTATAGCCAGTTATTCTACTTTGAAATGTGTGTTCCATCTCGGAATGTCTGTTTTTGTTTAGGTCTGTGTGACTCCGCCCACTGCCAATTTAACCAATAGGATTGCCCCGGGTTGCCAGATGGTGAAAAACACAGCGTATTGCAGACATGGAAGCCAGCAAATGAACTGGGTCTGAGATCACAGACTCTATCCGACCTAAAAAGCCTCATGATCCATCTAAAAAGCTCTATTACCAGAGATAATATAAAACAACTCATCAACTTTCAGTGTAAAGCTTGCCGTCTTCCACTGTCAGTTGTGCTCGTTCCTGTTGCATGTCCTCAATCTGGCAACCCATGTGAGCATAGAGTCTATAAAATAAGATAATATAAATAAAATATATAATATAAATAATATAAAATATAAAGATAATATAAAATAAAAATCTCAAGTGGATTTGAACAAATACCACATTACTTTAGTAGTCTCTTGAAAATGTGCTACCCACAACACTGGTGTCTTTAATATCTCACCCTGTCATGTAGTTCTCTGGGTTTGTCTGGGTTTCTCCATCTGCTTCTGGCTGTTTAATGGAACTCAATACCACGTCCTCTGACCTGCATTTAAAGGCTTTGTGGTTTCCTAGTAAAACCCAAACCCTGAAAACGACATCGACAAAACTACGATTCTCTCCCGCACGCCGCTTTTTTTGCTCTAACATTGTGTCATCGCTTGTGGTCTGAATTTCTTCAAATTGTCTTTTTATCTGGAGCGAGGATTACCAACTGTTTGAAATGCAATTCAAATCTGTTTCCCTATGAACTCTTAGCACTTAACCTAGTGAAGAAAGGCCTTGATTGCTTTAATAACAATACGGCGGCCTGGGAAGTGAGAGGTGCTGGAGAGGCCCTACAGAGGAGCATATTAACACGCATAAGGAGGAAATCTGCTCTGGGGAGGTTGATTAGGGTCACAATGAAGTGTCAAAGAGAGAGAAAAAAGAGATATACAAATACCTGAGAAAATAGATTGAGCAAGCCATAATTAGAAAGCAGATATGCACACACACACTTGTACCTT
The DNA here is from genome assembly GCA_027422415.1 of Schizothorax lantsangensis. Taxonomy (NCBI): domain Eukaryota; kingdom Metazoa; phylum Chordata; class Actinopteri; order Cypriniformes; family Cyprinidae; genus Schizothorax; species Schizothorax lantsangensis. Next base: position 28,133,783 of record CM049851.1, read on the forward strand.
TCCTTCTTTCTTTTTATTCACATGTTTTGAGGATGAGGGCACATTGTGCAACCTGTCCATGTTGGCATCTGTGTAGTTTTACTGGTTCTTCCAGTAGACAGATTGAAACACTGGCTTAAAATGCATGACATAAAAATAATGTAAAATAATCATGGACCTAATATAAAAACAAACTTATACAAAAATATTACATCAGAAATGCCAAAGAATAACAATGTTTTTTTGAGTCTATCTTTAATATATTGCATAATATATTAATATATTTATATAAGTAATAAAAGCATGAATAACTTTCTCCAAATCCTTAAAAAAACTAAAATGATTTATGCTTAGAAATTGACTGTTTTATTTTATTTATTTTATTTTATTTTATTATTATTTTTTACATCAGTTGATTTGTTTGACTAAGCAAAGCTCAAAGTAAAGAAAAGCATCCAAATTTGTTATTTATATATGCTAATAAAAATGTTATTTTAGCTATGCACAATTTTACATTCAGTTGAATTTCATTCTTTTGCATTCTGCAGTTTTTTTGCTGCTATAAGAGTAGTCCAGCCCACCGGTCAAGAAGCACTGCTCTCTGATCTCTCGCTCACACACACACACACACACACACACACACACACACACATATTTTTAGTGCAACACAGGCTTATGAAAAGCAGCAGGGATTGTTCTTGAATTAGGAAAGTCAGGGGCACCTAAATAGGGTCTGAGAAGTAAAAGGGAAATGGGGGGTCAGGCCGGGATTGTGCTTGAATTAGCCAGACTATTCAGGTCCTCCTGAAAAGCTTCTGGGCTCTTTCTCCACAAGCAAATTGGAAGGAAATCTGGCTATTGTCACGTGTTTTGAAGTGGCTGGGGCTTTAGCAAGGTGCTTACCTACAGATGAAAGTTGAGACAATGGAGCCGCGCGGCGCGGACTGGAGAGAGAGAGAGAGAGAGAGAGAGAGAGAGAGAGAGAGAGAGCACTGGAGGACAGGTTTTCAGGAGGAGGGAAAGGCTTTAAAATTATGGCTTTGGCATCTTACATGCAGCAAAAGAAGGCATGAACTTAGAACTTCAGTAGTTTTAATCAAAGTGAAGAATATCGAGTCTTATTTTAACTAAGAGTTTACTATACAGTATGTAATATTAGTTCTGAAGTTCAAAGCATATTTTTATGATCTTTGTATGTATCACACATTTAAGAAAAAAAATCATTTTATTTCACTATAGCTACAGTCATTCTTATTTTGTGAGAATATATCTTTCTGTTCACTGTGTTGCTTGCTTGTAGAGGTTTGTGTAATTCTGAACCTTTGTCAACTGGTTGAGCTGACTTTGTGTGAACATATTCTTAAAGCTAACATGATGACTCTTTCAAATAAATTGTCTTTCTATGAACGTTGCCAGGTTTGCTGTGTCTCAGAGAATAAAAGGATAGGATGCAAAGGTACTGTTATATTTTACTTCTCTGTGAGTTGGTTGAAAATTAATCTAGATGAGTTTCAAAACTTTCTGTTCTTTGAAGGAGGAGTTTGTCATGATGCTATATACATCTATACCAGCGAGCCTTTAGTTTTATTACTTTCTTGACCTAAGTTTAGTGTCCAAAATCCCCTCACATGAGAGTTGTTACTCACTTTCACTTGTTTCACTGTTTTACTCTTGAGGGACATTTGTCTGTGAGTAAAAGTGTCTTTTCTGTCTGTTAGTGGTGAGTTGTGTCCAGGCCGTGGGCCCTCACCTCTCCCCTCCTGAGGCAGCCCATGTTTTTCGTCAACCGCCCATACCCTCTTCCTCCCTTTACACCCCTGAGGTCTTCCGGAGCCTTCCTCAACATTCTGCCCATGTCCGCACTCTCATTAATCAACGTCAAGCTTCAACTGGAGGACAAGGCCAGTATTCTGTGCGCTGCCCCCTCAGACGCTCATACATCTCATTGTTCTGATTCACATGGGCAAAGAAACGGCCCAGAGTCCGACATGAAAGGGATGAGACTGAGAAAGAAAGAAGAGGAGGCATTTCTGCATCTTTCTCTCTCTTGCTCCCTCCCCTCAGCGCTCTCTCTATCCGTCTCTCTGTTCATTTTCAGATAGCGTATGGGAAGAGACGATCGTTTTCAAGAATACATTTAGGTCAGTCTACAATTGCCATTTGTGTGCATCATATGTGTAAAAAAATCTTTAACAATGAAAAGCATTACATAAATATTTCTTTTTAAATTCATCAATAAGAATCAACATTATACTACTATATTATACTAATACTATTCATTCATTCATTCAGTCATTCATTTCTTTAAAGAAGATTCCTTCTTTAAAGATAAAAAAATATATATGGAACTAAATGTCTCATATTATTTAAATGCTTGGCCATGATCTATCTATCTATCTATCTATCTATCTATCTATCATATAGAATTTCAACCCTGTTACCTTGATTTTAGGTATCAGACAACTGAATGAAAATAAATTATAAAGAAAGAATAGAAATATCAACATTAAATTGTAGTTTCACAATCTGGAGCACAATACTTCAAATTAAACAAATCAAATTAATCTGTTAAATTTTCATCCCTGTTACCTTATTTAGATTAATATAATGTATTAGTATTTAGTTTTAGAAGTCTTAAACACATTATCTGCCTTATGGAATGTTTTTAATAAAAATAGAATACACATTAAAAAAAAAAAAAAAATCTTCTTATCAAACTTGAAAAGGCACCAGTTTCATAGAATGACCCATTTACAGAAATGGAAAACAGCTATTGAGAGGATGAGAAAAAAGAGGGGGAAGAGAGAGAGGAAAACGTAGAGAGAGAGGCGACGTGTATGCCACTCTTTGTCCTGTGTTCATTGTCCGTTGTTTGTCATTAACCTTTGCTGTAGCTCCCGGATGGAGCTGCCACTTTTTATACAAAGACAGCACTTTTTTTTACCACCCTGGGAAAAAAAGCATTTAATCATGTCTAGTGGGAGAAAACTCAAACATTTTTGAAAGGTTTTATGCTGATGCAGAAAGTTTTGACAGACAACAGAGCGTAAAGATCTGAGCGGACACCTTCGGTGGTTTGAATGAGCGAAACGGAAAATAATTTGGGCCAGCAAGCCTGACCGTTTCTCTTTCTCTCCATCTACCTTCCCGCCCTTTCTCCGTGCTGTCACAGTGTCCTGTCCATCAAAAATAAGCCCTTTAGCTCCTCGCTCACGATCCTGCTTATGAATGGGGTTTGATACAGGAAACACGGGATCCTGAATTTAAAAGGCTGCATCTGGCTGACTTCACGCTTGTCTGCAGCTGTAGGTGTCAGTTGATGTTGGTGTTATTATGCATGTCTCCGTCAAAATGCGAGCATAGGAAGATGACAGACGTGAGAGAAGGCACAAGAGCGCGCGGCCCGGATGACTGATGACCCCCCCTCCGGGTCCCGTCAGCCCTGTTACTCTAGCCAGTCACATGCCGCATTGTGCGACTGTTCACCAATGGACCTCTGTCCCTGACATCGAGAAGCAATCAGTCTTTTCATCTGTGCACTCTCACTTTTACACACATACAGTTCCTCTAGGCACTTACCGGCTGGACATTGGGGTGGGGGTAAATTACATTGCCAATCAATCTTCTCCAACAACTTGATGAAAGCTGTCTAAACTTTTGCTCTTTAACTAACCCTCTGAGGTCTATTAAGAATGCCCGGCGTAAACTGGACAAACAACAGCTGAGATTAAAAGCCATTCGCTTCTGCTAGAGGTGCTTGAGAAGTGGTTTCTTTGGGAGAACGAGCGAGGCTGTTGGGCTCAACAGTTAGATGCAGAAAACATTGCTGGTAGTAGTAGCTGGTGGTTAAGCCGTTTTTTGTTGTTTTCTCAGCAGTGCCACCTATTTTCGTTTGGCTTTCTTCAAGCTGTCTGACTTCAAACATGAACATTAGTGGTCTTTGCTAAAGAAAGCAAAAATATTTGGTACTGTTTTTTGAAGGTGTTGTTGTTACAGTGTAATTACTCATAAGTAGTAGTCAGAGTTTGACTGAACCCTTTAACCCCAAGTATTAAACTTTGGTGCACAAGTTGTCACAATGTTTTTGAGTCACAGACATGAATAATATCTCAAATAAAGTCACTTTTTAGGGGAAGATATGCTATTACATTTCTAAGCAATAAGTGGACAAAACGAGCAAAACAATATTATGTATTTATAGTACATTGATCAGAACATCATAAAGACTTGGGGATGGACTCTAACAAATGTCCAGAACATCTAAGCATCTGCATAGAAATTGACTAACAGCCAATCAGCCATTCATCACCCTAGCATGGCAGCAACTTACTACTGTATGTGATCAAAAAGTGAAAATTGTCTAAGTTTTTTGACTCCAAAGAATCTATAAAAAGTCAAGAAATGTGCTGTCATGTGGTGTTGACATAAATATAGCCATTTTGAAATACTACAGATTTTTTTCAATGATTTCTAATGACTTATTAAGGACAAGCAGTGCCACCAATAGAGATATATTTTCTAAAGAAAGAAAGGCGACAGATAGAAAGAGATCTTTGTGAGGACCCTCCTCTCTGCGCTTTTGGCTTAATCTTGAGTTATTTTCTCAGTGAAAAGAGGGCAAAAATACCATGACGGTCGCAGAGCAAATTTCCCCATGCCCATACACGGTATTAAGATGTCTCTGATCCACAGTGGCCCGCTGATCTCCCCTGTTGTCTTCTTCTCGCGCTCTTGTCTGGGACGGTGGCCAAGTGCCACCGAGGACACCGGGCCTAATAAATCATCCCTATTTCAACATCTGCAAGGCCCAAAGGCTACCCCTGACCACGACGAGCTCTTCTCTTTCTCACCGGGAGACTCCTCAGGGATGACAAACCCAGCATTGTCTCAGCTCCAGTGAAGAGGAGGCTCTCTTCTTCTCAACCCGTTTGACAAAAGGCGTCTGAAGGCCAGCTTTAGCCTGCCAGCCCAGATAGCTGCCTCTCAGCAGGAAAGACTGCTCCCTCTCTTTCTCTCTCCCGCCATCCTTCGCCCTCTCTCTCGCTCCCGTCTTTTAATACTCTCCTCCCGCGGAGGTCAGCGGCTAGGCCTCGTCCTTTCATTCCCACTGCACCCTCAGGAGAATATAAAGACATCAAGTGCGGAGGAGGGGAAAGAAGCCAAAATTGGCAGAAAGAGATATTAGACATGGCTGTCACCGCTATTCTGTGGCCACTTTTCATGCGAAGTGTCGTAAGACGAAGAAGAGGGGAGAAGGGAAATAGATAAATAAACAGCATGGCGGAAAAGTTGGATCTGGGGCTTGTCGCATTATTCATTTTCAAAAATGGGCTGAAAGGGGATGAAAAAATCCTTGACGATGCCAATTACGAAGAAAGAGAAAATAAATCAATTCGTAGTGTTTCGACATTGTATATTTGAGAACTAAGCTATTCATTGGCTTTTAGTGTGCTGCTCCATGCCAGCATGGGGCCTGATGTGATTGTTTGTGTGTGTGGCTGCGAGAGTGCATTTTTACTGATACTAAAGGTGAGTATAAAATGACTAGTTTGGTTAAAAGGTTTTCAGGTATGCTCTTCTACCTTAGCATTTCAGAGATAAATTTGAAAGCACTGGATATGTTAAAAAAAGACGTCTGTCATCGTTCCCGCTGCATTGGCCTACTGTCTTCCACCTCAAAACATTTGGATTTCCAATTAACCCAAGAAGAATTGTGAATTTCCTGCTGGCAGACAGGCCTTGATGTCTTAATCTTCAGCATGTCAATGCCATGAAAGGCGGCATTTGACAGTGTTTCACAGCATTGAACATACCCCCAAAAGCCACCCAGCGACTCTAAAGAGGGTCAGGCCAACAGGCACAACACCAGCCCCAACTGCCTCTTCTGTGCAAAAGCAGCATATAGTAACAACATGCGTATTGTCTGTCTGGAGCTGCCTCAGAGTCCCATGGCTCCTCGGGGGACTGGAGAGCACAGGAGATCACTGTGACTTGTTAGCCTTGGCTGGCAGACATGTGGACAGAGTGTTGTTCTTGGATGGAACAAAGAACAACATATAACAGTATTAAATTTGCCAGCAACAGCCACAATATATATGATATTGACAGTAAACTGTCCACAGTGCTTTTTCCCCTCAGGCTTCAATACAACCTGAGAGTTTTTGAGCCATTAGTTGGTCAAGCATATGCAATAACAGACAAGGTCTGAGAACAGTGATCTGATTCATTAAGCACTGAGAAAAACAGTTAAGCTACTCATAATCACGTGGAAGTCGTGGCCTAATGGTTAGAGAGTTGGACTCGTAATCCAAAGGTTGTGGGTTCGAATCTCAGGTCCGGCAGGGATTGTTGGTGGGGGAGTGAATAACCAGCGCTCTCTCCACCTTCAATACCACGACTGAGGTTCCCTTGAGCAAGGCACCGAACCCCCAACTGCTCCCCGGGCGCTGTAACATGGCTGCCCACTGCTCCGGGTGTGTGTTCACTTAGGATGGGTTAAATGCAGAGAATACATTTCACTGCTGGTTATACTCTCTATATAATCGTGTATGTGACAAATAAAAAAAATATATTCTATTCTATTCATAATCAGACTGTAGTAAAATTAGTAGGTACCCATACTTTAGCTAACTTACAGCTACCCTTTAACCCTTGTGAAAATGAACTATGGTTTTATTAAAAATAAAATAAAATAAATAGTTAAACAAGGTTACCACAAATTAACAATGCTACACTAACCATAGTTTAACCATGGTGTTTGGAGTAAAAATGCCATGTTCTGTCATGAAACTCTAGATGGCGCAGGCTAATGGGTCCTTAACGCAAACTGATGATATTCACAGCATTAAACTACTCAGCGCAAGCTTGCTGCTCTACATTTAAATGGCTGGTTAGCATTCACAAGAGCAGTTTGCAGCGCACTTTCAGTGTTCCTCTGAAACCCTCCACCTCCCTAGCTCCACCTGTATAGATCTGCTACAGGTTATTGTATATACTATTTGTGCAGCAGCAGTATGTCTTAAATACTCACAGAGTATGTCATGATAGAACTGTGGTAATACAAATGGTATTCAATAAACTGTAGTTACCTTTTTTTGTGTCACTACTTTTAGTTAGAAAAAAAAGTGTTTTTAGAAAGATAGTGTGCTTTGGTAAGCTACAAGCTATTTACAGGCAGTCTGTAGCTTACTCAGTAGGTAAACTACCATTTAAAGAAGTAGTTAACTACACCACAAGCTGCTAACTAAAATGTAAACCAAGCGACTAAAAACAATTGCCACACTATATTGCAGCAATGTCAGGCTGTCTAGCCACTGCCACACTGGTGCAAACTGTATTTAAGTTATTAGCAATCAGTAATTTTAGTTAGAAAGTGCCAGTCTTTTTAAAAAATGTTTTTTTTTTTTTTTTTTTTAGAAAAATAGAAAGTGTATCCCATTAAGATACAAGCTATACTCATAATCAGACTGTAGCTTACTCAGTTACCATTCAAATAAGTAGTTAACTACAACTACAAGCTGCTAACATATGCTAGCAAAACTACCAAAAACTACCAGCGCAACACCTAGCAAATAGAAACCAAGCGACTGAAACAACTGCCAGACATTTTGCTGCAATTCACAAAATGTTAGCTGTTTAGCTAAGCTACAGTGCTGCCAACTTGTTGTTAAGTTATTAGCACCACTTCTTTTGATTATCTACTACACAGCACATACTGTAGATAGTGTTGTATAATGAAGTACAGAACAACACTAACTAGGTGTATTCTCTGAAGAATCTATTTGGATTCCTACAGTACACATTTTTACCAATGAGCAGATCCTTATACAAAGAGTTTGGAGAAAAAATGCAGCGAGAGAGAGAGAGAGAGTATATTTATGTGAGTGAGTGAAAGAGAGAGAGAGACCCAATGTCACTCAACATCGTGAGGCCACTTCCATGGGAAACACTGAGCTCATGCCCTATCGCTCCTATAATGGACACTTTGAGGGGATGGGCTACTCTGGTAGGTCCCCAGGCCCCGATAAACCAGAATTCCTGTCTGGATGCAAACCCAAACAACATTAGTGGCCACACCACTGCCTCGCCCCCCCAGCCCCCGTGTGCCGCCCTGTCCTGGCATTGAGCAGAGGCAGATTCCTCGGTCTCTCCCATCAGCACTACACCACTTATCTCCAGATAGTCGACAGCGATAACGCTCTTAACAACAGCTATGTGCCACCATGACACACTAGAGAGGTCTGAAGCTTTGACATCTCAGCCCCCACCCCTACCTTAGCCTGTTCCAACATTAACACTGAAAAAGAAACACTGCTCGTTTGGCAGAAGACCTTAGCTGGTCTCCTCGCTTGTTATTTCACAAATCACACCGTAAAGTCTAATGCTCGCCACAGGAGCGTGTCATCGTTACTTTACTCAAGGCCGTGGGGAGCGTGAGGCTGGATTTGTGTTTTCTCATTCAAGGTATGGATGAGTTCTCACTCAGCACTGCCAGCTCGCAGCATCCCGCCGCCGGCCACATCCATAAAAGCTCAGGGCCCATGAAGCAACAAGGCTAAGCAAGCCATGCAAAACGTGTTGCCTTTTCCTTTTCATTGCCCTCATTTTCATTCCTCTCTCTTTTTTGATGTTTTGGTTCACTGTGGGTGTAGATTTAGAAACAGCGAGAGAATAAATGGCTGGAGTTGCTTTTGCAAACAATTTCCCTGCTGATTACTCTACTTACATGACTAATGGAAAGTTCCAGTGAAGTTAAGATGGTTTGTTCCCTCATAAAATGATCATTCAGCATAAATGATGATGGGACCATTATAAATCATAGGTCAAGCAGAGGTATCCGGGGCTGCTGAGATTCTCGCCACTCGGATGCCGATAATATGATGTCGGCGTCCATAGTAACAACTTAATACTATCACCCATAGTAGAAAATGGCAATCATGGACTCGGAGGGGGTTTGGCAATTAGATCTGCCTCTAGCTGGGTGTCAAGTCATCTTAGATATTTTTAATATTCCTCTGAGAGTTTGTCCCCGACAGATAAACCAGTAATCACCTTGCTCTGGGGCCGATAGGGCTGTTTAGTGTTATCTAGCGGCTAATAAAGTCATTTGTGATGAGCCGAAGTTCACGCTCAGTGACGCGGTGGCAGACGACACCTGTCATTAGAGCAGATGTCAGATTAGGAAAGTCGTCCTCTCCATATTAGGGAGTAGTCGTGCTCTTTGAAGTAACGGCGATGAGGAGGCTGCAGCAACGTTTATTGATGATTAATATTATCCTAGCATAAAGTCAAGTATGTTTTCGTTGTGATCCCTAAACTGTACCAACGCTATTCCTAATAATAGTAAACAATTGTGGATGAAGATACTTCTATCACTAGAGGGCATAACTATAAATTGATCTTTGCTAGAGAAAAACAATTGACAAGTCTTTTGAAGTGATCCCTAAACGCTGTCCTTTAGCACTCTTCCGTATTGATTTTTCCGTAGGGAAAAAAGGAGAGTGAGTCAAGGCCAGCCATAAAGAGTGTCCAAGGATGTTCCCAACATCACGCGATACGCCTCAGACGTCTCATCTTTCAGCTAATCTTTGTGGTTAAAGTAAACAGCGCGCTGTGAATCATGGGAATGCAATGTGCGGGAACAGACTAATCAATTTCATTAGCTGCATCAATCATCGCTGGTTGACGTTTATTGTGGTGGTGATGGGTTGATCTGGTGGACTCGGGGACAGGCGACTAGAGTGATAAATGTTGCTATCTCTAGAAAGAGAGGATAAATAGACTGGAGTCTTTGTGGGAAAGAAGAGTTGGCAAGCTGGGGAAATTAATACATCCATCCGTACTACTGTTGCATTTATATAAAGTCATCAATTTACTGGTGACCATTAGTTCATTTACAGAATCAAGCGGATAAAACTACTCAAACTACTTTTTCGTTCAAACTAATTTTCATAATTATATTATTATTAATTGGACCTTAAAATACAGTGTGACCAAACTTACTATAAAATAAAGAGTGTAATATCTGCAACACTAGTGTCACCAAACAGAATTGCACAAAAATGGGATTGTTTTCAAAGAGACTTCCTGAACATACTTCTTGTCTGTCATTGGTTTGTCAAACAGGTAGTCCCGCCCCTAACTCAAACCATTGGTTGAGACAATGTTGCTGCGTCAAATAATTTAAATTTGGAAAAAAATGTTTTTAAACACTGAAGTTAATGGCATTTAAATCTACAAACATATATATCACTGTACGCCAGGGTTGTTTCTTCACATTAAGGCTTTCCATCCCATCTAGCAGTCTGAAATTACTAAAATGTTTCCCTCGACTGGGATCGCTGGCAGTGGATGAATAAACCACTGCCTGCGTGAACTTTGTCCCTCATCAACCACACTGGTAGAGGAAATATCTTGTTTGTGATCCCTCCCCTGTATCTCCAGACGGTATCTCTTGGCTGCAGCCTTAGATTTCACTCTTTGAATTTTTTAGTGGTCAATGCGACGACTAATCTGATTTGGACGCCTCTCAAGCCAGGAGGGTAAACGGTTCTCTAGCTACAGTTCATTTGACGCGCACAGCCGTGTTTTGTGTTGCCTGAGCATGGAGAGCTAAAATGATACAAATTCTTATCCTGTAATTATAACTATTAGAGTCGTGTTATTCTTGGTGAATTCACTCGTTCAAGCATTGCTTCAATTATCATCAGGGTAATTGTTTTCCATTCAGCTCCAACTGATGGGCAAAAGCAGTTCTTGATACCTGGGTTGATATCGTTGATTATAGAGTTGAAACTTGTTTTGTTTATTGTGCTGTTCTCTTATGAATAATGAAACTTTGACTTTCACAGCAGATACTTCAGATATTACATGAACTTGGTGTTTTAATAATTGGCCATTGCAAGGTAATGAACATGCACATTGCTCTTTATATAATGGGAAAGTGAGGTAAGCTGTGCCACTTATTATTTAAGTTGTCCTCTAGTTAAAGAGAAATCAGATGTACTAACACACGTAATTGAAATTAGAAGAATACATGTAAAACATAATGTCATTGACACAACTTGGGGGTAAATTAAATAAAAGAAAGAAAGAAAGAAAGAAAGAAAGAAAGAAAGAAAGAAAGAAAGAAAGAAAGAAAGAAAGAAAGGAAGCACTATCCCCATTCAAAGCATTTTTTTCCCCGTACATTAAATTAAATTACATTTTAAAAAGTGGAAAATAATAAAAACGTAATAATGCACTATCCCCACCCAGTGTATTTTTTTGTACATTCTTCACAAAATAAGGGTAAAAATATTTAATATTTAAATGTAGTAAAATGTATTATTATTATTATTATTATTATTTCATTTTAAGAAAAATAAATTAAATAATGCACTTTTGATTACAATATTAGTTTATTTCTAAGCTCCTGAATTTGATTTATTTATGAAATTGTATGGTTTTACATTTTTTTTAAATAATAATAGAGAAACAGTCACTTTTATATTCTTATTTTTTAGTTTGATAATGGAGGCCTTTTTTACTGAACCTTTCCAAAATTTGTCCAAAAAAGGAAGCCTATCTTATAAGGCAGTAATGTTGTTGTCTACCTTTTGAAGCATGTTTGCAATACCATGAAACACTAAGTAGGCTGCACACTAGATTTCGAAAGGTTTAAAGAAGCACTTCCTAAAAAAAATTCTCCTTTGTCAGAACGTCAACCATAAAGTCAACTAAAACTGATGTCTAAAGCATTAAATCTGCACAAAAGACTTCAGACTTCATGGAGTGTTCCCTTTACCAACTGACTTTAATGTCAAGGAAAGGTCACATCACGCTACGCTACAGACATGCCAAACTCCACTTCATCACCCTCGTGCTTTTACAGCACATCTTGAAGCTGGCTTGTTTTCATCAAGTGCAGCCAAAAATGATCATGTTGTCATAATTCTATCACATGTCCATAAATACATGTTGCAAAGTCGTAAAAAGATTCACTGTCTCTTTGGAAAATGTTGGTTTCCATTTGCTGCATAGAATTGCATAGTATATGACCCACCAGTGGTAGCAATGAATTAGATTGTCCAAATATGTGGGATGTAATGGAGAGTCATAGAGCGGAGTGGTTAGCATGTGTGTGTTTAGACACAAACGGCTGGCTCATAAAATCTGTGTTTTGATTGGCGGAATGATTCGCTGCGATTATGATGAGACAGATTTAGTGATCCCCACACCCACATTTCTCACTCAAACATCATTTTTCTTGTCCTTTGTCTTTTAATGTGCTATCACCAGTAAAAACACTATGCAAAAGAATACTTAGACAACACAAAACATCACATTTAACTTCTGTAATGTGACATGTTTCCTAAAACAAAAGGCAATATTTTATTGGAAATAGTGTTGGGCGGGAATTAATTTCATCATTATGAAAAGAAAAAAAAAACGGATGGGACTGAAATGTGTTTAGCTCGGTGTTGTTAAAACCAATGCTAAAACGTAACAATAAGGTTCTGTTTGTTAACTATATTTATTGCATTAACATTAACTACCAATGAGCAATACATTGCTGCAGTATTTATTAATATTTGTTAACATTAGTTAAAAAAATACAGCTATTAATTATTAGTTAATGTTAGCTCATGTCAATTATAACTTATTGATAGATACAACTTTTGATTTTATAATGTATTAGTAAATGGTGGATTCAACATTAACTAAGATTAATAAATGTTTCAGAAGTATTTTTCATTTTTAGTCAAGTGTTATGGCTAAACAACTAAAAATAATTGAAATAAAGATTAAATAAAATATAAATAAATATACAATATAAATACTGAAATAAAATATAAACATTAGATGAAAACCTATGAAATATGAACTCATAGGAAATATGAAAATACAAGCTAAATCTAAATATTAATAAGTACTATAAGGACATAAAAATAATACCAAAATAACATCAGTTAGGCTGTGATATTATTGGTTAATACACCCAAATGGCTTTGATTATGATTAAAATAGGTATTATTATTATTATTATTATTATAATTAATATTAAAATTGGACTTACACTGAAACAAATAATAAAATAAAATAAAATAAAATAATAAAGTCCCTGCCATGACATTATCTGTAAATTTACAAACATTAGTTTTAATCCTAAAACACAACACAAATGCAATGCACAATTCAAGATATGGATAAAACTCGTGTGACAATTTATTTCCTGTGAAAATATTTAGTACAGATTTTAAGCAAGCGTGTTTGCCTTATTCAAAGCTGAGCTCAGCTCTTATTCTGACATCAGCTCTAGCGTGAGCAGGCAGCACCAGCCAACACACATCAGCCATTTATTTATCTAGGAAAGAAATCCCATCAGTGACTTATTTTGCATTTCTCTGGGCCGGAGGGTGTCAGACGGGACTGACCCCAGCATCAACCCCAAAGCGAAGAAAGCCGGCGTTTGTGCCCCTCGACCCACATATATATGCACTTAAGCAACTCACAAGAGACTTTTGACTTTAATGTTTGGCAGGGCTCAGCCTGCCCTCCACATTCATATTTGGAGAGCCACAGTCCGGATGTCAGAGTGACTTCTCCTAACCTCTCTCCTTTTTCTCCTTCCATATGTCAAACTCTGGAAGAGTGAAACTTAAACAGAAGACTGGAAAACTTGTTCTCGTGAGCGCTGAGCTAATGCAACCACACAGCGCTTCTCCAGACGTCTCAGATGAACACTTCATTTTTTTTCTTCATCGATGCTCCAACATGAATATGCAGCAAATATTTAGAGGGCATTTATTTTCGAGGGGTAAACGGAATGGTATTTTCCTTCATTGTGTCTGTCATCATGTGGCGATTTCCCTCGGGCTCGCCTTCAGACTGCACATGATGAATAATCTCATCATGCAAGTATGTTTCTATATGCATTTTTATACTCCTGCTTTGAATTAAGAGCCCATATTGATCTTCCACAGACACCAGAGAAGCACTTTCATCCAAAAGCACATTGCCCAGTCTGACTCGGCACAATATTGATAGATCATCAATATTTTACATTCTGCACGTATTGACGAAGCAGTATCGCTTCTCAGATAGTCAATCATAATGCTGGCAACGACATAAATAAAAGCATTTATAAAATTAGATATATTCGAGCTGCATATCAATGCTAAAAATTGTGCATGCATGTCAAGTGCTTTTGAGAATCTAAAAAAAAAATGTTTTGTGATATATTACTTTTGAAGCATCAGTAATCAAATAGACATATCATTGGTTTTATTTGAACATATTTTTAATGTTCCTCCCTGTGTCTTGCTGTCATTGCTGTTATATGATAGTGTACCGAATGGAAGGCCGTAGAGGAATCAGCGGTCAGTGGTGGGACGTTTCAGGTGTCCTTTACTCCTCCTTGATTATTACTGATCATCTTCCCAAATGACTTGTCAATAAACGCTGTCTACACCATCATTTATCCATATCGCTCTATCAATATGAGCTGCACTGAAGGAGCAAATTAATAATGTCATCATGAATATGGCCCTTTCATTACATTTCAGACAAGCATTAGGGTTTGATGTGTGTGTGTAGAATAGAGAGTGTTAGTTTGAGTAATAAATAGTTAATTAGACCAATATAAAAATTCATGGTTGTTTATATATTCTACACTGAAAAAATAAATCAACCATGCATTTTTATATTGGTCTAATTGATAATTATGATTTTCATTTAATAGTATTTCTTTGCAGCATTTTAAATCAAAATTTAAGATTTCAATAAACCCATACATTTAATTTGAAGGGGGGGTGCATTAAATTATATATATATTTGTAAGTTGCTAGAAAGTACCTTTTTTCAGTATATCCATATAGTCTGTGTGTATTTAACAGAATAATACAATTATTTTTTAGGATAAGGTAGTGGTACTTTTATTTAATAATAATAATAATAATAATAATAATAATTATTATTATTATTATTATTAACATTATTTTATTAATATAATGATATTATTATTTTAATAACAGGACAATATAACAGTTCAATACAAAATTAAGGCCACATCAAGAGTGACACATGACTTCTAGATCACCAATATTGTATCTGGCTTGCCAGTTCTGAACACACTTCTTTTTCCACAACTTTTTATTTTTATTTTCTATTACCTTGAGAGAGAAAAACAAATTTCCTTTGCAGTAAAGGCCCATAGGGATCACTGTTGCATCAGATACATGATTCAAAAGCTTTTATCTCACTGGTTGTTCATTGTTCTTCAGTTATTTCTGTCGTATCACACAATGTACAGCTTCTTCAAAGTGAACTGAAACACACATCTCACATAATATCAGGATGGACAAACAGCAGTCACAGAGTGCGAAAAACATACATATCGCTCATGAAAGGTTAGCGTGACCTTCCGCACAAAAGTCTTGAGTGTTTGTTCGTTAAATCTGTCATTGTGTTTTGCCCTCTATCTCTCTCCGCACCCACCGCATCCCGACCCAAATGCCAGCGCTTCTGTTAGCTCTAGCCATGTGATAAGGGTTAAACAAACTCACTTTCTGTGACTCTCTCCCTTCTCACCTTTGTGCTCGCACAATGGGAATTTGACGTTCTTTTAGTCATCCGTTTCACCACCCGCCGTGTCTTTCTCACATGCACTGACAGGACAGGAGATGTTGATAAGAGTATAATAGAGAATCAAACAATGCTAAGCTGGGAGCGATTATTTTTAATTACCCACGGTGGAGCGTTCACTATCAGTGCGCTCTTAATGTTTGCCTTGGCCAACAAAAAAAAGCTGCAAGCCATGAGCTTATTAAACCCGTGATATATGGTTTATCAGATTGTCGCTGGCTTCCTGGTATTTTCAGCCCAAGTGTTTTTATTTCTTTGGAGTTTTTCGATGACAACTCCTTGATGAAAAATGGTTCGTGCAGTGAAAGCATAGGCCCATGTGGATATCTTTTGGTTAAGGCCCAGAATAACGTTTGGCCCAGTCTGTTTTGTTAAAGTTAAATGCTAACTGACATGCAATCTTGTGCCACGCTTTGATTCACATGCAACTGATGGAGCACAAGTCGTAACAAACATTTACCAATCTTGGAGCTTTGTTTTTTGGGAAACATTTAGGAAACATAGGCACATTGGAAAAACATGCCTCTTACGGACATTTTTGCAAAACTCCAAAAACTTATTATGAATCCATCCATAGATTCTCCCAACTGCATGGTCTAAAACATTTCCTATATCTACATTTCACTGCAGTTTCCAGCTGAAATGAACACTAGAAGCAGTAAAACACCAACTTGGTCCCACTTTATATTAAATGACCTTAACTACTATGTACTTACATCAAAAATGAAGTGCAATGTATTTATTTTGTTCATATTGTATTGCAAAACACTTTTGCTGTTATTGAGGTGGTATACGGGTACAGTTAGGGACAGGTTTGGTGGTATGGGTAGGTTTAAGGGTGGGTTAAGGTTTAAGGGATAGGTCAACAATGTAATTATGTAAATGTAATTACATAAATTAATTACAGATGTAATTACATGCAGGTATTTAAAAAAAATACAATGTAAAACATATATGTACACACTAAGTGCATTGTATCAAATGATTAATTTCAATGTAAGTACATTTTACCATACATTTTTATTTGTGCGTCACATAACCAGCTCCCTATGTGTGACTTTTCTAACATAGTAAACTTGCTCGGTAGTGCACCTGGTACATCATTGCACTTGCAAGGCGGAGTGTTCTGGTACGAGTAAAAAGAGTGCAAAGACTTGTAAAAGCAAGCTAAAACAGCATGGGAAAGGCTTTTTATTTAACATTTTGCTAACACTGTTGGTTAGGTTTAGGCTAGGGTTCGGTGTTGGTGGTATGTTATTTTCAAACTCGGTAGAGCATTAAACTTTCAGCACCACTCATTGAACATATATTTACGAACTGTCATGATACAGTGTGTACAACAACTAACATAATAAAACATTGCCAGATTTATATTCATGCTTCGGAGAAATTAAATGTTTTTAGCGCCACTCACTGGACAAATCAATTTGAAAATGCGAGTAACATGCAAGAAGCAACATAATATCATTTTGCAGAACAAGTTTCTCCAGAGAGCCTGGGTTGCATTTAGGAGATCAGACAGCCTTTAACATAGTGGTTTAGATATGCATGTGTGATCGCAGTAATTAATCTGCTTTATTATGTTTGACATCATGGTTTTGTTCTGCTTCAGACTGGAACAATGAGGTCCAGAATGCCAAACAAAGGAGAAAAGTTTCTTCAACCTCTGCAGTCAAATCAGGTTTTCAGGAATCAGGAATTCAGGTTTTCATCCGCCGCAAACTGAGCGACGGCCGCTTCCGCATTAATTGACAAGACCAATAACAATCACGCATTTACATATCTAAACTCTCCACGCTCACCAAAACGAGAGAACTCTCTCAATAACTGCGAGGCAAAACTTTCACTTTGTGGCTTTCTCGGTGTGGTCGACTGAGCCAACAGGATGTCACTCACTCGGTTCAAAAGGCCTTGAGGTTGGTCTCTGCTGGTTCTTTTTGGAAACTTGCGGCTTTTGACATCCATAACCATCTATTGGCCGCGCTTCTATATTGCCTCACATTATCCAGACTTGAGGGGAATTGTTTTTGGCAATGCTCTCTGAAATTTTCCCACTGCAAAGCCCTTAAAATGTGCTTGCTTTACTCCATACCCCCAACGTTAAGCTGGGAGACAAACTGCTTCGTTGCTCGCCAAGGTTTACCGAGCTTCTCTAATTGCAATTAGAGCAAAGTCCAATTAGCTTTCGACAACGACACATTGATGTAGGCGTGATCCATGCCGTCTTCAAACTGGTGCTTTGGGTGTCGCACAAAGCGCATGGAAATACAGTCTGTGAGGCGAAGCACTGTTTTCTTAGTCCGTCGTATGTCTATTAGGACAGCTGTGCTGGAAAATGTTGCTAGAATGTGTGCAGCGAGCTTGTTTTCTTGTGTTCAGTCTGTGTGTCAATATAAATAGGGCTGAGGTTGAGAAGAAGAAGTCCTGATGGTGCCTGCTAACAAAGGTGGGCTTATAACGGTAATAACAGCACACACTTTCTCCCTGGTGCTAATTTGCTGCAGACACTTGCGTTGAATCAGCGCACAGGTGGCTGCGCTTTCATCAAGCACGGCCTGCTCGTATTTATTTTTACAGTTCTCCTCCATAGTGCCTCTGTTTTCGGACACTTTCGAGCACTGTCAGCGTGACATGCTAATCACTAGAGCTTCACAGCGCTTTTCATTTACATAAGAAACCCTGACAAACTTGTGTAAGCAAACATTTAGGGAAGCTTGTGAGAGCTCCAATTGTGCGTTTTACGTCTGTTTGGGAAAAGCGTTCTCACTCTCACTCCTCTCTATCTGTGGCACAAATTGTCCTGTCGCCAAAGAAGAAAAAAAAAAAAAGGAGAAAAGTTAAAATGATTCTGACGTGTCATAAATCACACCAGCACTTGTGGCAAATCATTTTTTCCAGCCATCTAATTAATACATTATTTATTTGCTTGACACACACACACACACACACACACACACACACATACACATGACGTGACTGTAAGTCATTTATATGGCTGAGTGCCTAAGCATATGTAGATAATCACACACACACACATTTATCAAGCTTTTTCATTTAGGACATACTATAAAACTAATAAAAAGGACTTTAGACTAACCAAAATGCATAACCCAAGTACTGATACAAGTGTTTATTTATTTATTGCAGATGAGCATTTTCTAAGGAGGGTTTTGCAGATTTAGTTTGGTATTTTTTCCCCCTATTGGTAATATTTTGTTTTGTTTTGTTTTGTTTTGGACCAATTCCACCAGTCCTAATCTGAAAACTGTGTGTGTGTGTGGGGGAGGGGGGGGCGCAGTGTATTCATTGTGTGTTTGACATAGTTTTGGGTTTGTTTTGCACAGTTTGATACATATATTTATGTTTGGCATGAAACCCATGACCTACCTGAGAGCACCTGGTAGTGTTTTACAATCTAAACAGAGCTGTTGTGCTGAATCTGTCACACTGTTTCACACATTCTCATCACCCCACCAGCAAATTCACAACTTTTGGATCTAATTATTTACCTACGTTTTTTAGTTGCATGATTAATTTCCTCAGAATTCAAAATTTTTAACACCTTAGAACTCTAAAAGGAAAAACTTTCTCACCCGCTTCCTAGAGCAAATGTACAACATTGGTCTGCCAGCGAACTGCCAAGTAATTATACTACACACACACTTATACTTCTGTACGTGTGTGTGTGTGTGTGTGTGTGTGTGGGCTGATGAATTCATGTGATTGCACACACTGGTATGTGCTCATGCATATGAGCGAGTTTATTGCTTTCACATGCTGCGGTGCATAAAATGAAATACATGAATGAAAAAAAAAAACATCATAAATAAATAAATGACGAATATGTAGATACTGGGTTGGGGTTCTTGTTTAAAATGTGTCATGTGAACACAGCAGAAGCGTAAGGTTGTTCTGGATACGTGCTGCTCTGACATAGCTGCAGGATTGAATTATGGATGTAAGTAGTTTAAGTAGACTTGTTTGAGTATTTGTGATGTAATTGCTTCCACTCGGGCGGCTTGGATACATTGACAGCCTAATTTAGAGAACCACAGTTTTTGGGCAGTCTGCAGAGCTGTCAATCAAACCCTGATAAAGGCGGTACAGACTGTAGAGGGGATTCTGTAAAAGAGTCACTTATTCTGTTTGCTTTTCCCCCTCTCACCTTTGCAATCACATTCATCTCATTCACGTGGATACTTACAGATGGAACGTGCAAAATCAAGATGTACTCTTTATTACAGGGTCTTTCTGTGTTCAGAAGAGAACCAGATTGAGAGTAACAGGGCTGACAGTTGTACAGTTTATTTTGCCATTGGTAGCATTGTGTTCAAGGCCATCACACTTGAATCTGTTCATTAGAAAGAGATTATGATGCAGTTTTTTTTTCTCCCAATAATCAAATATTTACCATATATAATATTGGTAACAGAGCTGACAATGTAAGTCATACCCTGTAACAAAATATATAAAAATAAGGGGGGGGGGGGATTTAGGAAAATAAACAAACTAACAAATGAATGAATAAATTAATAAGTCGTGAAACATTATATACATCTACTTGCAGAGTTTACTTCCTGTGAAGTATTTACTTATTTATTTATGAAATGCACATTATTTTAATGGTAAGAGGGTCGACATTTTTTTTTAAATGTCAGCTAGAATCTAAAAATATTAAGAGAATATACAATAATTGTTCAGTTTTGCTAACATAGGAAAAAATTTTAACTGTCCAGGACTGTCAAAAAAAAGTCAACCTTATTAAGAAAATACATTAAATATATATATATATATATATATATTATATTATAGCATTATTTTTGGAAATCCCTTTTCTTTTCTTTTTTTTGTGAAACATTCGATTGTGCTTTTGCATTTTTTTAACCATTTCATATAGATATTAAACCAAAAATGGCACACGTTTACAGAAAAAAAAGCACGAGAAGGTGATATTACTGTAAACTACACAACAGTCCTTCTGTCTACTCCTATTAAAAATATTAGTCTCGCAACACTCTGATTCAGTGTGTGTGTGTGTGTGTGTGTGTGTGTGTGTGTGTGTGTAGGGTGATTAAGCCTATCTAAAATCTTCAAATGTCAGGTTCAATCCAGCACAACATCAGCGTCCCGCAGAACTTTGCACAGGCTCACACACCCTCCATTCAGAGGATGAGACAGGAAACGGGTGGGCACTGCAGATCGGTGTCAAACCTGCATATAATCCCAGAGCACAGCCTCTTCCTGTTCTGCTCTGAATGAGCCTCTGAGATTCATACGAGCTCCCATTATCTCCAAACCTGGAACAAGCTGGCTTCTCATACGAGCGACACTGGGTGCTTTCTCAGATAAATATCCCCGAAGGCCTCTAATGCCACATCTCCTCCAACTGTCTAGCTTAAATGTATATATTTATAAAGTCCTGCTCCCATCAGTCAGTGATAAAGCTTTAGCATTCATTTGATCGCAGGAGATGGTTTAATCTGCGCTGCTGTGGCGACGGCCCGGCGGGGGGGCGCAGATTCAGACCACAGTCTTATCACTCACTAGCCATTTAATGCTCACTTCTCGACACGTCTCAAAGCTCACATGCAATCTCAGCTAGTCACAGTCTTTAGAATATTCCGGTTCATACTGAACTAAATGTCCATGAAGAGCATTTACAGTATACTGTCGATTACCTCAATGTGTCAAAGTAGTTTAACATCAACAGGATGAAATGGACACTTTTACAGTTCAAATATTACTTCAATTTTACTAAAGAAACGAAATGCAAATATTGTTTGAATATGTGAAGACTGTACTTTTTTCTTGTGATTGTCTTTCGAATATTCAATTCAGTGCTGATTTCAAGCCATAAAAATGACATGATGTTGTATTTGTTAGTAGTCATTAGTAATCATTAACTAATGTTTAGAAGCTAATCATTAACTGTTTATCTTTTTTTGTCTTCACAGCAAATGCTGAATGATCATGAAACGTCGTCTCAAGACAGCTGCATTAAAAAGGTAGGATTCATTTTATGACAGTCCTCCCATCTCGACACGTCTAACACATACTGTACGCTGATATCACCACACACAAATATTAATAACACAAAAGCAATACGACAATCAATAACTTGTTCCTATAGGGTTTTATATGCTATCTATCTATCTATCTATCTATCTATCTATCTATCTATCTATCTATCTATCTATCTATCTCTATCAATACCATGTCAATACGTTTTAACAATGAGGTTAATCCAATTATAATGTATCTAAAAGAGGTTCTTTCTTTCTTTCTTTCTTTCTTTCTTTCTTTCTTTCTTTCTTTCTTTCTTTCTTTCAAGCAAACATTCTTCACAGTGCATCTTGATTTCCATACATGTTTGATTCATATTTAATGAACTTTATTTTTCTTTTGAGTGGTTTCTTTTTTAATGATTCACTCAAACCAGTTTGTGAATAGTTTGTGAATCACTCAGTTTGATTCCATTTAACTTTAAACAATGCAACATTTGACACAATGCAACTTTTAAACTACATACTGTACAGCGACATCTGAGAACAATATAGTGATGATTTTAGGAAGCAATTCCACTAAATTCACTATAATAACCAGATCTCACAACAAAATTGTGTTGTGTTGCATATCAGTGTCTTTCAGAACTATGGATGTGATATTTTGGCAAAATGTTTTATGCACCAACTTGATCCACCCACCCCCCTCCCCCCAAAAAAGACACACTCCGAGCATCTTTATTAATAGAATGAATTATGCATGAGGCATTATGAATAACTGCATCACTCATCATCCACCCTAATAGACTAAATGCACTGTCACATGTGTGAATATGTCTTATTGTTCCAGCAAATGAGAGCCAATGTTTGTGCCTGTTTATGTGTGTGTGAGTTCAGATATAAGAACATGGCCAATATGTCTCTTTGTGTGTGTGTGTGTGTGTGTGAGGGCAGAATCAGCCCTGAGGTTATATAATGAAAACATCTGCGCCAGATAATCTATAACATCATCCATCTATTTTTCTCACATCCCACCATGTGAAAAGAAACAACGCTGTTATTAGGAGAGCTGAAAGATTTCTTAAGTTAAATCCCAACAGACAGACAAAAAGAAAAAGAGCTTCTTTCATTTATTTATCCTTTGCTTTTAACCCGTTATCCCTCCTTCACAACACAAACACTTAGAGATGCCTATCTGAGTCTGTCCATATCTGTCTAGTGCTGACCCCCCCCCACACACACATGCCTTGATCTGAGCTCTTTTAGATGTAATCCACCACACTGTGTCCCAAAAGTGTGCACGTGTGATTGTGTACATGTGTGTGTGTGACACGTAAGCCTACAGTGAACTGACAATGATAGTACACAGAGACATAGATTAATTATAGAAAATCAATGTGTTGTAATTGTATTTGAAACAGATTGCCTCCGGCATTGTGCCTGCGTGTCTGGCTGGATATGAAAACATGTGGCTTTGTAAATGTAGCTAAAACAGGCGGCTGATGTTTTAATGGGAATGAGATTAATGGCTCTTTTGACAGGCTCTCTGAGACGGTATCAGTGCTTTTGTGGCCCCTGCTGCCTGCGACCCATCTTTCATAGACTTTAAAAATGCCCAGTGTTATTTTAACTTGCACTTTGTATATCTAGGAGTGATAAAGGTCTGATACAATCATGACAATTTTTGCACCATCTTTGCCACTATCCTTCAAACCACTAGTTTACTCTTTATTTGTATTTAATATGCTTTTCTTATATAATTGTGAATTGAATTTGAGGCAGACACTAAACTTGGATGTCCTGTTTTTGACACATTCATTTTTTTATTAATTTAATATATATTTGGAGGAAATTTAAGAAATATATATATATATATATAAAACATTTTTTTTTTTTTTTAAAGGTAGATTAAAGAAAAATGGCAATTTTTTCATTGTACCTTAACATTTATAGCTCTCACCCATGCCATGTGGCACATTGAATCACTTTTTTTCTTCCTCTTCTTTTCATGGAAAGGTGAAAGGAGAGTTGCTGTACTCGTTAACATCAGTAAAAGGAGGTCTGTCCGCAGGGGAAATGAATCTCTAATGTTATCTTAACTGAACCAGGAAAATCTGCTCCTGTAAAAATATCATCTCAAGCAACCCTGCAAATTTAGGGCATCTGATTATGCCCCCAAATACATTACAGGTCAGGAGGGGCATCGTGCAGCCCTGAGGCGAGTCGCCTCAAATGTGACGATTGATTGATTATCATGATAATTTGTTTGAAATGATTATCTGGATATAATAATCACCGCCGTTCACCCCCTGCCTCGTGCTGCATTTTCATGCTCTCTTGTTCCCCTGTATAATGCGCCTCCATCAGAAATGGCCTCTGGTTATGGAGGCATAGTATCAGGGGCCTCCCGGTCGGGTCCTCAGGGGCTGGGGGGCCCCATTGATGAATGATGACCCAAAGGAGCCTGAAATCAGAGAGAATAAACAGGGGGAAGAAGAGAAGAGGAGAGGGACAGGGAAGGCTGGTAACTATCTGTAGCGGAGGCCAATTATACGCCAGGCCAGGCAGCCCCAGGGGCAGCAGATCGCTCTGAAGAATGCAGAGGGGTCCTGACCACCCAATACACTCGCTCACACACACACACATACACATACGGTGGGACCGATGGGAAAGGAACAGAGAGTTTTTGCTTTTTCATGAAAAAGCATTAAAATAATTTGACAAGCTAATCATGCGTCGTTTTACAAGCCTGATCTGAATGACAATGGCAAAATTACCCTTCATAACGAGATTTCAAAGCACAATAAATGTTTTACGAGTGTCTCTCCACCTGCTAGTAAACACAAATCTAAGCGATTCGAGCGCAGAACAGTTAACTAGTTTTGCGTCTGAACGCTTTTAACAACGCTTTCTAACTGTCACTTCAGGAGCTCGTTTGAAAGCGATTCCACGCTGGAACATGCCTGTTCAATTAAAACAGAAAGCTTTCTCATGCACTCCAGCGCTAGACGGTCTGAAAACACAGGGCAATTGAAGTCGTTTAGCCTTTTCTGTCACTACAAGGGGAGGAGGGCTGTGTAGAAATAATATTTGTGGTTTTTAGCATGACTATGAGAAGACTTAATGATAATATCCCTTCTCGGCCCCTGGCTCGGTTACGTTTTAATGGCCCCTGACTGGCAATCTTTCTTTCTGTGTGGGTGTGGGTGCTTGTTGAAGTGGCATGTTTTTTGGAAAGATACTTTCTCTTGTTTGAGGAGAACGATCAATTAGAGCATGTATGATTGTTTAGATACTTTTTGCAGGTGTGATAGCTAATCAGCTCATATTTAAAATGAAATCAAAGTTGACCTACTGTAATGTATCATCAAAATGCAATAACTATGGAACAACCTTTTTTTTCAACCCCTCCCTTCCAGTCAACTGTAATAAAGAGAATGCTAATCCCAATCCAATCGATTCCCAAAGAATATATTCAAGTCAGGTCACACTTTATTTGGTAACACTTTATTTGAAGGTGTCCTTGTTACACATGTTACATGTACTTACTCTTATAATAACTATAAATTATGCATAACTACATGACATGCAAGTAACTCTAAACCAAACCCTAACCATATAGTAAGTACATGTAGTTAATTAATATTATTCAGTACTTAAATGTATAATTACACTGTAACAAGGACATCTTAAAATAAGGTTTTCACTATAAATTAACTATTAACTATATTGTTTACCTCAATAAACTCCTAATTACTGCTTGGTAAGGTAGTTGTTAAATTTAGGTATTGGGTAGGATTAGGGATTTAGAATATATGCTTTATAAGTACTAATAAACAGCCAATATACTAGTAATATGCATGCTAACAAGCAACTAGTTAATAGTGAGAATTGGTCCCTAAACTAAAGTGTTACCTCAAGTCAATTTGTTTCTAACTGAATAAGCATTTCACTAAATAATTACATAACTTAAATAGCTGTTCTATGCTGATAAAAGTAGCTAAAGTTACAAATTTAGCACAGGAATTACGATTGTAACATGAACTACAACTTATTTTTGTATTCTAGCGTATGCGTACAGCCTCGTGTAGCCTTTCAAAGTATACTCCATTCGATAGCCTGCTTGAATGCAGGCGGTCAACATGTGCTCTAGAAAGCTTCAACTTTGTCCAATGTCTGCACTATTTCTCTCCAGAAGTTATGACTGATAAAATGTCTTTGTACTCTTTTAAACCAAAGTTGCAGGTATCTTTCTCACATAAGTGCTCATCAATACGGGCACCTATTGTTGTTGGAGTCTGCTGTTGTTATTGTTCCATCTTTTCAGTTTCGTTTTCTACTGTGAAACAATGGTCCGGGCCAGTGCTGCCACCTTGTGGAACAATTGATTAGTGCAAAACATAAAAATGCCCGTGCAAAGTACATGCCGTTAAATTGGGTGGTGTGCATATAGTATGCGCATACTACTCTGGTGACGCTAGTTGTGTCACACACACTGTTCACGAACCTTGCGTACGCTTAAAAACTAAAGTAAGGCTTTAGACTTTAGTTAATCTTCGAAACACAAATGAAGATGTTTTAATGAAACCCAAGAGATTTCTTTCCTTCCATTGAAAGTCCAATCCACCCAAATTTTGATGCTTCAGAAAGAACATAAAGACATCATAAAAGTAAGCTAATCCATATTAATTAAGTGGTTTGATTCAAGTCTTGCTTAACGCATACAAACAAACCTAATTGGTTCACGTGTGTCAACAAAATAAAGGTGCTTAATAGGTTATTCACAGTGATGCTATAGAATAACCATTTTTGGTTCCACAAAGAACCATTCAGTCAAAGGTTTTTTTAAAGAACCATCTCTTTCTTACATTTTTATAATTTGAAGAACCTTCTTTTGCCACAAAGAACTTTTTGTGAAACAGGAAGCTTCTTCAGATGTTAAAGGTCCTTTATGTAACCATTTAGACACAAATGGCATCATGAAGCACCTTTATTTTTAAGAGTGAAGCAAGTACGCTTGACTGTTGAGCATTTTTGATGTGCTGTATGTATGTGTGTTAATCAGTGTTTATATATGAATGAAAGCCTAAATTCAATTTGTTTCTCATAAACAAAAAAGCGATTGTGTTTCTTTAGAAGACTTGGATTAAACCATCCAATTAATTTGGATTTCTTTTACAATGTCTTTATGAACGTTCTGAAGTGTCAAACTTTGGTTTAAAATGAAGGGTCAGAAATCTCTCAGATTTAATTAAGAATATTTTCATTTGTCCCTCAAAGATAACTGGAAGTCTTATGGATTTTGGAACAACATGGTGAGTAGATTTTTGGTTGAACTAAGCCTTTAATATGTAATAAAGTGTGTTAACCTTTTACATTTTGAGGTTTAATCTTCCAGACTTCCATTACTGTACATTACACTCAGTTTTTTGTTTGTTTTTCTAATCGTAGGAATTTTTTCAAATTAATAATTAATGGACAGCATAACACAGATGCTATCAAAATGCCTATTCCTGTGTCATGAATCAAACGAATGGAAGGATACACAAACATTGTCTTTTCTGTCAGTTTACGTCTCTTCGTCTTCTCAGAGCGTACACACGCATAGATACACATACATAAAACCCCCTGAAATATGTGAAGGTTGTTTGTGAGGGCGGATACGAGACATTTTTTATCTGGCCTCTTATTCCCAAAGGCCTCTCCTGTCATACTATCGCTCCTCTTTGACAAGAACAGAAAACAAATGTCTCTTTCTGCCACATCTGTGGGAATTGTCCTTTCCAGAGCAGAATGCTGTCATTATCCCTGATCTTCCCAGCGCTCGCAGGACTAGAGCCTCGGATACAGTGTGAAAAGTAAAATGTGTGTGTGTGTGAGAGAGAGATTGTGAAAGAGCGAGATCAGTGATTGAGGATGGAATGATCCATTGTGGACAGAAGCTGGTCTGTGATGGCATAGCTCCGCTCGGCTGTGCTGGAATTCAAGTGGGAGCGAGTGAAGAGGGACGGAGAGCAAATAGAAGGCTGCTGAATGAGCAGTATATTAACTATTTAAAACGCCATCGCTCTGTTTTCTCTCTATGATGTTTGAAGGGAACTTTCCTCAACTGTCTGTGAACAAAGACAGGATAAAGTGGCTCGCTTTGTCTTTACTCCAAGTCCTCTTCTATTTCTCTGAGTGGGTGTTCATTAATTCAGTTGTGTGAATGAAGTCTGAACTCATATAATAACATGCGACCCGGCTGCAGTTGACATGGAAACCCTTTCTAAAGATGTTATAGGTTCAGGGCGGTTGGGGTGCCCTCGTGGTAATGGTGGTCTGAGACCCTCTCGTGCTCTTTCCGTACGGGGGACACATTTGTTTTTGCTGTCTCAGAGCAGGGACAGCCGTGTCCCCAGGCCCATTTCAGGACTGCAGCTATGTGTGCAGTGGCCCCAAAACTATTTGAACGCTAAACTCCTAAAATGTCAAAGCATTATGTAGCGAAATATCAAACCAAGTGGCATTTATTTTAAAGAGAGATAGCACAAACACAGTTTGCAAGCAAAATAAAAAAGTATTTTGTTTGGTTTAAACGATTGATACTGTTTTAGAAAATCATTGTGACTCTTTGTGGTTGTCAAACTTTTTTTTTTTAGAAAGAAATTAATATGTTATGAATAAAGACACTTTAAATTGATCAAAAGTTACAGTAAATACATTTATAATGCTACAAAAAAATAAATAAATCTTGTAACACTTTTAAGTAGTTGCTTATTAGCATGCATATTACTAGCATATTGGCTGTTTATTAGTATTTATGAAACACATATTAATGCATAACAATATTCTAGATCCCTGAACCCGAATACCTTAACATAATTACTACAACAATACCTTACTTACTATCAATAAGCTGCAAATTAGGAGTTCATTGAGGGAAAACTCTTAATTAATAGTGAATATGTGTTCCCTGATCTAAAGTGTTACCAAAAACTGTTCTTTTGGACTTTCTGTCATCAAAGAATTAAATAATTTTCCACAATAATATTAGGCAGCACAACTGCTTTCAACACTTATATATAATAAGGAATGTTTCTCAAGCAGCAATTCAGCATATTAGAATGATTTTTGAAGGATCATGTGACACAAAAGACAGGATCACTGAATCACAGGAATAAATTGCATTTTTGCAATTTGTAACAGAGTTTCACAATATAACTATTTTTACTTAATAAATAAATAAATAATGCAGCCTTGGTGAGCATAAGAGACTTCCTAAAAAAAAAAAAAAAAAATCTTACACGCTCCGAACATTACAATATATATGCATAACTCATGTGGTTCATAACACACACTGTTATTTTCATTACATAAAATGGCTTTTGCAACACATTTAACTCTCGTAATGTAATGTAACTTGAGCTGAGTAAGAAAGAGAATGAGAAAGAATGAGAAAAGAGAGTGAGAGAGGATGAGAGAAGAGCAGGCCGGAGGAATGCCTGAATGCCCAGGAGAGAGACTCTGCCAGCCGGCCGCTGTCTGACACAGAGAGAGGCCACTTGTCTGGAGGCTGTGCCCAGCCATCTGAAGGTCATGTGAAAGCAAACCGCCTCATTCCTGGACACACCAAATCACCAAATCTGGATCACTTCATCCAGCGATAGAAAACAATCAAAAGAAATGGGTCTACCAGAGACAGCAGAGGTGAGGGACAAGTTTTAGGCCTGTTAGGAAAACGTTATTGCTCAGACGTTTCTCGGTTTCTCTTCAGGTTTTTCTCAACTTTTTCACAAAATGTGTATTGGCAAGGAAATGTTTGTTTACACAACCATTGCAACTACATGTCAACTAACTCTTATTGGAGTATTAGTAGACTGCTAATTTAGGGTTAGCAATAAGTTGACATACTTGCAAAGTTACCAATAGTGGTCACACTTTATTTTAAGATCAGGGCCCATATTCACAAAACATTTTATCTTACCACTAAGTGTTCTCCTAAGTAGCAGTAAAAGTTTTTAGCTAAGAGTTTTCTCTTAAAACCCATTCACAAAGCTGCTGAGACAAACTTTTACTAAGGAATAGAGAGAAGTCTTATGATAAGAGTAAGGGGGCGGGGCTGACCTCGTTGCTATGGATGATGTCAACATGCTTACTAATTATGCACACAGTGATTGGCTGATAGTCTCTGTCAGAGATTTATTCATATAATATGTTGCCATATTCAAATAAAGGTTTAAAAATAAAACTGTTAATTGCCATATTCAAATAAAAATTTTAAGTGTCACTAAATTAAACAAGTATATGTTCAGCTAATTGTCAACCTCTTACATGTATGCTTCTCATAATTAGTGAATATGCAAATAAACAGCCTTTTAATTAACAGAGTGGAATAATCATGGATGACAGTAAGACATACAAACGTAAAAGAAAACCAAACTGGATGCAAGAAAATGTTACCTCTTGCCTAACTGATTAATGAAAACAAGGACAATTTGGAGTTGCGATAACCTCCAAAACCAAAGGTGATACCTTTTTAAAAGCTCATTATCGTCAAAAGTTTCTAAAATGTTTATATTCTGAGGCAGATTGCTGGCAACAGCCATTTTAGGATAGTTGTGAGTTGGTCTTAGTGACTTAGAAGTCCTCTTCACTACTCCTAACCTTTCACAGATTTAGGAGCTAGTTTTAGTGATACAACGCTTTGTGAAATACTCTTAGACCAAAAATCTAGGAGTCCTAACTGACACGCCCATTATTTTTAAGATTTTCCCATAAATTGGTGAGTTATGAGCTAGTTCTAGCCTTAAGATGTTTTGTGAATACAGGCCCGGTTCTCGCTATTAACAAACCATTAACTATGACTTTTGACTCAATAAACTCCTAGTTTGCTGCTTATTAATAGTTAGTAAGGTAGTTGTTAAGTTTAGGTATTGGGTAGGATTAGGGATGTTTATAAGTACTAATAAATATGTTAGCATGCCAATAAGCAACTACTATAGTTAATAGTGAGAATGGGTCCTTCTCTAAAGTGGACTAGCGAAATAACTGTTCCCTAGTTTAGGGCACCATTTCTGTCTGACGCAAATATTTCCTCCCTAAAATGTCACTTTATTGATTGAATCCTCCATACTAGCATGGTTGGCTGATTCATGAGTAGTTTCGATGTGATTTGGCTGATTGTTTTTGAATTCCAGTGTATTTCTGTGTGAGCATGTGTTTTAATGTTTTGTTAGTGTATAGAAAAGCTGCTACACAAGTTGGCGTGTTGCCTGAATCTAATTTTGGCACGATGAAAATTCAGACCTACAATCCCAGTGACCGGTTTCTGATGATTCTACTTAACTGACCTCATTTCTTAGCCGTGTCAGTATTACTTGATAAATGGTGTTTTTGAATCACTCTTATCTCTGTGAATTGTGTTGTCGCTAGCACGCTCACCACTCCACCGTCTTGCAAAATCCCTTTCAAAAGCAGATCCAGCTGAAGTTCACAAACAGCTCGTTTCTCATCCTATTGTGGTGCCTGTCACCACAGAAAAGAGCCCAAATCCCTCGTTTGTTTAGGAGATCATGTGATAAATGCTACGGCGCTAGTGTTCAGGATGTCTGACCTGAGAGTGCACTGCAGAGGCTGGACTCCAGCTCTGATCATGCGCTTTCACAAACCTTTTGTTTGCCGAAGAATCTTCGAAAGCTTCCTAGTTATATTTGTAAAGAAATAATAACCGTTATGAGGACGTAACAGAGCACTGCTATTATTTGGAAATTATGGTTATGATGCTATTGATCTTCTCTTTACTCTGAAATGATGGCAAACAGAACTGAAGAATTATTACGCACCCGATGAATCCTCAAGGAAAATAATGCATGTCATTTGTACTGGATTTTTTTTGTAGTGCTGAGCTATTTAGATCTACTGTAGAGTATGATAAGGCAATAAAATCATATGAAATGTGCTGCAATCTTGAGTGCCTTACAACATTTATTACATAATAACAACTTCAAGGACACAATTTAATTAAAACATTGTTTTATTAAAAAAATACATTAGCTCCATAAAGCCTGACACAATTTTTTTTTTCCTATTAAAACTTTAGGAAAAATGTATCAAAAATGAATAAAATAAAATAAAATAAAGTAAAATAAAATTTTATTCAGAGGCCCAAACTTTGAACCCAAACCCAAAAATCTACAGTTCATTGCAGTTACTGTTATTTATTTGGTCAAAAAGCAAGATGAAATGAATGAGATCTTTATAACAACATTGCAGACTTACACAAAGCTGTCACTCTATATCTATAATATATTTCAGTAAGATGATATTTAAATGCTTAGTTTTATGATAAGTGCTCTGTAGTTTCTAATGTGAGAGGCAAATTTTCACACACACATATTTTAGGTTTTTTAAAGTTTTGACCACTTTGATCATTTAGATGCGTTAGAAAGTTGCATATCAAATATGATGCAGTAGGCTTTATGCACAGCTGCTGTTGAACAGGTGTTGCACATCAGAATTGTTAATACATCATGTATTTTAGCACAACTGGAACTCTGCATTAATCCTTAGCGTCCATAACTGGAATTATACATTTGTATTAACCATTAATTGCATTTTAGTTACAATATGTAATATTATTCATATCTGATTTTGCTGCTCCAAATGGTTGTTGACAGGGAAATTGTTGACCGAAATGTGTAATTGTTGTCAGGAGGAGCTGTATGTATGTGTACTGTTTTGCATTAGTATGGCGAGCGGTGCGATGTGTCTGTTTTGTTGGACCGCACACATGAGCAGATAAATCCCTCTTGAAGCTGAGTGTTGTTCTAGAGGAATCCAGATGTGTGTGGATGGTGACTCCATCTGTGGCACACATGGGAGAGATTGTGTAGTAGTGGGAACAATTCAGGGTCACTCGCAGCCTGAGCCCTTGATTTTTCACAGGTTCTCTGTTATCAATGAGCCAAACTTCACACACACACACACACACACATCCACAGCCATTAAAGCCACTCAGAGCGGCACTTAACTGTTTAAAAAATAGTTAGTCGGGGTTAAATTATAAATCACAAATTACTATTTTAACAACAACAACGACAACAATAATAATAATAATTGATAATTTAAAAAAATAACCCAGCAGTAAAAAATATCAAATTTTTCCAGTTTTTTTTTTGGTTTAAATGTATGTATATATATTATTGCAAATCAGCTTTTTGAGAGTTTGTTCAATCGAGAACCGAGAACACCGACAAGAAAAAAAGGGTAACCTAAAAATTAAACATAAATATACTGTTTTTATCAAAGTAAAAACGTTTATTTAACATCACTGAATCAACCTACACTTTAAAATAATAATAATAATAATAATAATGTCATCATGTATGTCTAATACTGTAACCAATCAAACTAGTTCAACCAATATACAATATTCATATACAATATTCAACTTTTTTTAGCTTAGTTTAATAAACTGTAAGTTAAAATAATTTGAGCCTAATTGATTAAGAATTTAAAGCAGCATCTAAACCTAATTTTTTAGGTTGAAGTGGGTGGATTTTTATTTTATTTATTTATTTTACAGTGATATACATCAATTTATACCAACAAAACAAATTATTGATGTGTTAAATTGGGTAGAAACAAGGTAATAATTGCAAGTTACCACTTTTTACAGTGTAAGAAAATGATTAATTGATGAAGAATGTTGCAAAAGTTCTACAAGTAACTTTTAGAGAAGAGTGAAGGAGTAACTGATCTTAAAATCCTGTCAATCATTAATTAATCATTCATTTGTTAAAGTTAATATTCAAAAGCCAGACTTTCATAAAATGTAGTTTTTACAAATTTTACCACATCAGTAGAACAATTTGACTCCATGGCATGGTGCTTTTCACATTTTGTGCTCCTGCTTTCCCAGAAATGTGTAAAAATCCAGTCACCGAACAAAAGCAGTCCTTGTTCGGAGAAATAAAGCAACATAAAAACAAAGGCGCTGTGGATGGAATTAGTCAGTAAGAACACGGGGAGGTTTAAAGCTTTCGCAGTTCGCACCCTGATTGAGATATGTTAATAAAACAGGGATTCACCCCCCTCCTCAGCGTTTGGGCTTTGAGGGTTTAATCTTTATTATGGCGCATTACCCCACCGCGAGCTCTCTGGTCCCGCCTGGCACCGCAGAGCCGCTCCACAGACCTCAGCCGCTCAAATGAACTGTTAAATAACTCCACCTAATCCTGAGCCTGAAACAATAGGTGCTTGGAACATCCATTTTCCATCCATCAATCAAGCGCTTAGGCTTTGGAGATTTATCATTAATTATACATGTAGAAAGTGGCGGGCGTCTCGGGACAACCTCGCTAGAATCCCACAAAGAAGGCCTGAGAGGGAAAGAGTCTGCATCACCCTCTATCGCCCGCTCTGACTCAGATCAGCTGATGCTAACAGTTTGTTTCCATAAGAAAGCGGTTGATTTGATCCAGCATCAGCCATTGTGTCTTTGGCTGGGTCAGTGTTTCAAAAGAGAGCCTTTTCCAGTTTGATAACATGATTTTTTAGTACTTTTGTAAGATTCCTCGGTAACACTTTAGAATAGGGAACATTTATTCACTATTAACTACGACTTTTCCCTCAATAAACTCCTAATTTGCTGCTTATTAATAGTTAGTAAGGTACTTGTTAAGTTTAGGTATTGGGTAGGATTAGGGATGTAGAATAAGGTCATATAGAATAAGGCATTAATATGTGCTTAATTACTACTAATAAATGGATAATATTCTAGCAATATGCATGCTAATAAGCAACTAGTTAAGAGACCCTAAAATAAAGTGTTACCGATTCCTCTCAGATGAACATTGTATTTAAATGCATCTAAAGCTAAATAAAGCTACATTTTAATAAATATTAGCACATAAGCCTCCAGCGAATATATAATGTGCTTCTTCGAAAAATAATTTATGCAGAAATTTCAACAAATATCAAACTTCAATTATCAGCTTTTAGTATGTAAAATGAATGTAACAGTATTTAATTTTAAAGATTGTTGTAAACATAACAAAGGATTCTGTAGAGTTATTAAAAATGAGACAATAACTTGCCTCATTATATAAATAAAGGTAAGAAAAGTTTTTTTTTTTTTTATAAGGTTCATTATAATAAAAAATGCTCTTTAAATTATGCAAATGTTCTTCACAATAAGAAAAAAAAAAAACTTTCTTTTAGGAAATGTTCAGTAAAATGTTGTTTGTGGAATGCAAAATTGGTTTATGGCATTGCAGCAAATAAATAAATATCAATCAATTAAGCAATAATAAATTATAAAAAAGGGAATAAATAAATAAATAAAAACACTTGAAACCTTTATTTTAGGAGTGTAAATATAGTACAGAGATAAATTGCCAATCAATTGTAGCAGTTTTTACACAATATTTTTTTTTTAATTTGCTAATAAAGAAGGGGAAGTAGGGATTAGGCCAAAAAATGCATCTTTATGAGGAAATAAAAAATATATATACACATGTACACACACACACATATATACAGTATATTAGACGTGTATTGACACATTTAAAAATTAGCATCAGATATTCATGTGCAATGATTTTCTAGGCATTTGTGTGAGTCCCGTTTTTGTGTTATGACCCAGATAAAACAGAGTTCTTTATTTAAAGAAATAAAGCCCAGTTTATTTTGCCTCTAGGATGGAAACATGCATTTATGCAAATGAACAGTTGCGGCCTATTTGTTAATTAGGACATAATGATCAGCGTCGGTTACACATTGCGGCGTGTGGCAACATAACCTCGTGACTCTCAGGGTGCGAAAGGTCTTCATCACCACAAACACAGATCGTTTAGTGTCACAAACAGCAGGCTTCATTAAATAAAGCAACGCGGAGGAACAGGACGGTCTGAATATCCGCCAGTCATTAGGATAATTAAAGAGGAAAAGCAATTGAGTAAACAAGGTTGTTAGGCTGTCACCCCTAATTAAGCCATTAAAGTGAGGAGGAGAGAGTGTCGTGTTAATTACCGACTGCTCGTCGAGAGGAGGGTTCGACACTGGAATTATCTGATTGAGAAACAATGATTAGCCGAAGCAGGGGGCAGAAGGGGGAGAGATGCTCGGGACAATACGGCCGTCTCCTGCCTTTCACTTCATCCCCAATAATCCCTTCAGTCTGTGAAACAGCCCATTCACATTATACACAGCTATGATGAAAAGAGAATAAAGACCATGAAGGGGTTTCAGACTCGGTCTGTGACTGCGCTTAAGTCCCTGGCATCATGTTCTGCTAAATAAGTATATCAGTAAAAAATATGATTTGATTTCCTCTGAAGGTTTATAGCGTCTATGTACCTCTCTCTGTCTGTAGAACAAATAAATTAATCAAATGATAAAGACCGGACACAGAACACAAGAAGATGGAAAAAAATGCAAATTCCCCTTAATGCAGGCATTATCATATAAAATGTGCTATTACATGATGCGATGCAGAACATTAGTCAGGAAATCACAAAGACCCCGGTGCAATAATTCACAATACAGAGCAATACAGACAAAGCACCGCCATTTATTATGATCGAAGCGCTCCTACAATTCCTCCTGTAAGGCCTTCCTACTGTATAATTTTGTGTGTGAGTGTGTAAAGGAGAAATTTTGTGTTTATAGGCCTGCGCATTTTAAAAAAAAAGAGAAATGAATGTAACATGCAGTGGTTTTTATCTCAGTAAATGCACACTGCAAAAAACGGTATGATATTTTTTCTTGTTTAATATCTTTTATAATACTTTTTATACTGACCAAACAATATTTTTATCCCCTAAACCTACCCCTTACAGAAAACATGTTTTCATTGTTACACTTTCAGATAAACATCATTTACTATTTTTAATATATATTTTTTTCCCCTCGTGGGGACCGCAGGCTGGTCCCCACAATGTCAAAAATGTCAGGCTTTACTATCCTTGTGGGGACATTTGGTCCCCACACTGTAGCATAAACAAGTACACACACACACACACACACACACACACACACAAATGTCATCATTTCGGTCATAATTTACTCACCCTCAAGTTGTTCCAAACCTGTATGAGTTTCTTTCTTCTCTTGAACACAAAAGACATTCTGAAGAACATTGGTAACCAAATAGTTGCTGGTCCCCATTCACTTCATAGAAATAAAAATAAATAATAAAATAATAAAATAAAATAAAATAAAAAAAATTTTTTTATTTTTTTTTATTTTTTTATTTTTTATTTTATTTTATTTTATTTAAATTATTAAAATTATTAAAATTAAATTAAATTAAATTAAATTAAATTAAATTAAATTAAATTAAATTAAACAAACAAACAAACAAATGTCATTGAGGATCGGCAACTGTTTGGTTACCAACATTCTTCAAAATATATTATTTTGTGTTCAGTCGATGAACGAAACTCATTCAGGTTTAAAACAATTTGCAAATAATGACAGAATTTTAATTTTTGAATGAACTGTCCCTTTAAGTCATTTTGCTTCTCAAGCACATGTGTCTTGATTTAAGAATGTTTAGATATCTGTCCTGGAAAACATTTATAAGATTTATAAGAAATATTAATAAGATGATTTTTGCAGTGCATTTCCGGTATGTTTGACAGGGTTTTCCAGGTGCTTAAAGCACACAATTTGCCGCCTATACCCACACCTTACTAAAAGTGCCTTCATTTACAAGAAAATATGATTATTTGGTAAATTTTAATCTTTGATCACAATAATGCTTTCTCAGAGTTATCAGGCCCTCATAAGCCGCTTTACCACCCGTTCCCTTTTGTCATTACGCGGGATTTGATTTAAGATCTCGCCCATAATGGCAACGGCGGCTTGACAAACATGACTTCTTAGCAGGTGATTTGCGTCAAGTATTTTCTGAACCAGCACATAAATGAATTAGCAATAAAATGGACTTAGAGTCCTAATAGCAGGGGTGCCCATTATTGCAGCTCTAATCACTAAAGAGATGCCATTCAATTGCCTGGAGAAGGCGCGTTTTTGGGCGGATTTCATAAAGTAACACGTTTGTAATGGAAGGCGCGCTGCTTGAGCCGAAGCGCGGGAAGCTTTTCTGTACATGTGAGTTTTGATTACCGCTGGCAACAGGCTCTTAGCTCGCACTGGAGGCAGGGGCCGAGCTGAAAGGGTCCCAGCGTGTGCACGCTGCCTCTGAAATTACAGCGGCCCAGAAAGTGCTCCTCTGCATTTATAGTGCATTTAATCAACGGCCGACTTTTTGATAGTCAAACAATAGTTAATTACAGTAGCACCTGCCTGAGAGGTCGGGGTGGATCGTTGTTAATGAGGGCCGTGCGGCGCCTGCATCTTTTCCCGGAATATATAAACTCCAGGGATGCACCGCATGGCTTCCTCGGCCCGCCACTTCCACGCGTCGCTCACTGTGAGATGATTGACGGCAGAGACGGGGGAGAGAATGGAGAAATGGACTTTGATTCCATCTCTTGTGTTTGGAGAAATTATATATCTTTGCTCTCAACTTCAGAGAGAGAGACTGAAAGCGGGGGTTGTAGGGAAGGACGGCTCGCTTCCATAAGTTGGTTTAATGTTCATTTTCTCTTTATTTGTAGCCCATTTCCTACCTTTTTAAGCAGTATTATAGGTATTTAAAATTGTGAAACGTTATTCAGTTTATTTCAAGGTCAGTTTCAGTTGCATGCATGAGACCAATTAAGTCCAGTTACAAGTGATTTTATGTTATCTTTAAACATCTTTTTTTTCCTCCAAAACTCTTAAATTAGAATAATGAGATCATCAAAATATGTTCTATATAACATAAACTACCTTTCACAAGTTTATTTTTTTATGAAATGAATACTTATATATTATATATACTGTATATACAGTATATATATATATATATATATATATATATATATACTGTATGTATATATATATATATATATATATATATATACAGTATATATATATATACTGTGTATGTGTATGTATGTATATATATATATGTCATATATATGTATGCCACTGAAGACTGGAGTAATTCAGCTTTGCATAACAGGAATGAATTACCCTTTAAAATATATTAAATTACAATAATATTTCATCTACAAGTAAAAAGTAATACTTAATAATTGTAAGAAATGAATACTGTTTTCTTTTAGCAAGGATGCATTAAATCAATTAAAGTGACAGTGAATATATTTATAATGTTGCAAACCATTTTTATTTCAAAAATATTAAGCAAATCAGCATGTTAGAATGATTTCTGAAGGATCACGTGACACTGACGACTGGAGTAATGATCTGAAAATGTTTTATTGCATGTTTGATCAGCTGTGATGAGCATAAGTGAGCCAAAAAAAAAACACAAAAAAAATCCACTGATCCTAATTTTGTAGATTTTAATTAAAAGTTTCAACTGTGTTAAATCATTTTGATAACTGTCAGGGTGGGGAAATTCACATGCTTTAAATACTGTATATTTATGCATTTTGTACAATACAGTGTGTTTATGTTACCTTACCTTTCTTTTAACAATTTACTACATTTTGACAATTTTTTTTGTAATAAGACCTTAAAGTGTGCTTTTGTATGAAATTTAACTTTCAAATATCTATATAAAAAAAAGCATATCATGAGAAATATTCACTGAAATAAATGGTGTGACAACTGGCCCCTTTTCCAAGTGATGGCGATCTCTTGAAAACGATCGTAAGTGCCTTCGTAGACAATGTAGTTAGTGATAAAAAATGAGCCCATCTCCCCTTCTCCCCTTCCTGTCCCCCTGGGCTGGAGAAAATGAAGAGAGAATGGCTATTAAAGGCCAATTTGATAGTGCGTACATCATGTCGGCCGTGCCAAAGCAAGATGCGCTCGGCTGGACACCAGATCAAAGTGTATTAAAGATGACCTCTGTGTCAAACACGTTGATCAAAACAACTGCCAAACACATACACAGACATTTTAACTCCATCCAAAGAGGGCAGCTTGTTCTTAAACACAATGATTAGATGTTTTGCACATACGTTATGTACTCTTTTAAGCATGCTTGCTCAGAAACCCTGAGAACATGGCCTGCTGCTGTATATATGTCCGTGTGTTTGTGCTGGAGTGAGATATTAGCCATTCTTTCCTCTGTCAGGATACTCTGACCTCTCTCATTCATTCATGTTTCATTTGTTTGACCCTGACCCCCCTTTCAAGACCCTCGTGCGGTGCTGTAATCTATTTTTCTCTTCTCTATTGGTAAGCATATTTGCCATAGCCAATCAGGTTGATTGATCATCAGCAAGGCCGCAGGTTTGGCAATCAGCTGGGTTGTCCCGGCCGCCGCAATTTCCCAACAGACACACAGAGCTTGACAGCACAATAAACTGGCTATTCATCAAAGTGTCCTGCTCTTGGACATCAGATCTGCCCCGGGGCCGACTCTCATACCCCATAAACTGCTGTGTGCTGCTCTGAGGGCCAGCGGTGAAGCGTATGAGTGTACTCACCTCTCGTACAGCGGGGTTTGTGTGTGTTTGTTTGTGCAAACACATATAATGTATTATGTTGAAGCAAGAAAAGTCACTACAGGTTTTTTGGTATTATTATGTACAAAATGTTTCACAGCAAATTGAATCACATATGCATTCCTACAAACACCAGGTTTCTGACAAGACTTTTTTTTTTTAATCATGTAGCATTTAGCATTATTAATTATCATGCTAGAAGCATTTTATAGTAAGCAATGCTGTAATTAGATTTTTTTTTTTTTACATATTTATAGATGGCAAGGAAAGGCGACTAAAACTTTAAAATTAGTAGTTGCTCATAATAACAGTGTTTTGATTATTATGTATGTTGTTTAAAACATAAAAACATCTGATATTTTAGTATTCATATCCAATTGGACTCAACTGATGAAATAGTTTTATTTTATTTTATCAATTTAATTTAATTTAATTTAATTTCGTATTACTGTATGTTGTATTTTATTTTATTTTATTTTTAATTCAGTTTAATTTTTTTTATTTAATTTAATTTTATATGTTATATTATTATTTTTTATAATTTTGTATTTAATTTTATTTTGTTCAATTTTAATTCAATTTTATTTTATTTTATTTATTTTTTGAAATAATAGAAGAACCATTACAGGCTCCCCCAAGAACCTCTAAGTATTTTTTTTTCTCATAGTGTGAAGAACATACATAATCTCTCTTATTTATTTATTTATTTATTTATTTTTCCCAATATAATAATCCTTTTGTGCACTGTAAACATTCTTGAAAGCATAGTTTCCAATAAACAACCTTTATTTTTAGGAGTGTGGTTTCGGGACGACATGAGGTGAACTATTTCATAAATGTGTCTGATTGTGTGTTCAAATGCTAATGCAGGTGTAGCTATTCTTCAACAGGAAGTCCTTCAGTGATACTTCCATGCCTCATTCCAGCAAATGATTCAGCCCTTAAAGCAATATTGACTGAATGGGACAGAAGA
The DNA here is from genome assembly GCA_027422415.1 of Schizothorax lantsangensis. NCBI lineage: Eukaryota > Metazoa > Chordata > Actinopteri > Cypriniformes > Cyprinidae > Schizothorax > Schizothorax lantsangensis. Next base: position 28,174,873 of record CM049851.1, read on the forward strand.
TGAATGATGGCTCTAATGTGATATCCACACACAAAGAGGTCATGATAATAAAACATTTATCAGACGTCTATTACTTACACACACACGTTCACAAAGACACAATGTTCAATCCAAACAGAGCTGTAGGGAAGGGCAGCAGTCAGTGAAGAGAGTGCTTCTCAAAGCATTGTTAGAAAATGGCCCATGTGAAGGGGAGGGTTTTCATAGCTTTTTGAGAGCGTCCTGAGAGTTAAAGAATGCCACCGCTCTCCTGATCGGCTGTGTTTTATTGCACATGGTGCAGTAGGGATGGTAAAATAGATATTCATGGACTTATTCTCTCTCTTCTGCTTACTCTTTGGCATTTTGCGGTTATTTAGACGCCGTGTCGTCACGGGCGCTCGGAGAACACATGAATCTGCCAGCGCTTGCACACTTAGTCAAGACAAAAGTGCCTCCATTGACCTGGTCAGCAAACCCAGTCAAACAGAGCCGTTGCTCTTCAGCTGGAGACTAATGAGATCTTAAAGCACACCAGCCACGAGCTCCAGTCTGCTCTGAACCACAGCAATGAACGGTTAGTAAAGGTCAGCACGTTAACTAACAAATAAATGTACCAATTAGAAAGTTCCTTTAAAATAGTAATTCACATTTTGATCAAATATAAGCAATAAGGCTATGTATTACTAAAGAGAGTCTTTCGCATTATAGCATAACCTAGAGTGATTTACTGCTTTTATAACATAAACATTTATTTAAAATTTATTTAAAAATAAAAGTTAATTCGTTTCTATAAGTATTGTACAGTGACATGCACTACTGTTCAGAATGGGTCAGTAAGAATCTATTGAAAAATAATAGTTTTATTTATTAAGGGCACTAAATTGATCAAAAGTGACAGTAAAGATATTTAAACTAAAATATATATATATATTTCAAATAAATGTTATTATTTTAAAGTATTGATCAAATGATCCCTACAAAACAAAACGGAACAAATCAAAATCAAACAAAAACACATAGTTTTAACATATTTGAGCAAATCAGCATAGTTAGAATGATTTCTGAAGACTGGAGTAATGGCTGCTGAAAATTCAGCCTTGCCATCACATTAATAAATTATATTTTAAAAAAGGTTATTTGAAATTGTAATTATATTTTACAATATTAAAATTGTAGTGTATTTTTGATCCAATAAATACACCCTTGGTGAGCATAATAAACTTCAAAATCAAACCAACCCTAAACTTTTGAGTGGTAGTGTACTGTACTCAGCAGCTACTGTAGATTAACAGGTGTTTAGTGTCAGAGTCACTGTACATTTCCAGTTATGATATAAAAGTTTAGGAACAATCAAAAGTGGCATTCTCTAAAAACAGTGGACTTTCAAATGTTTGAAAGCAGCTGTGTGAAAATGAATGCCTGTCTCAGTCTCTGCTGTTTACCAGTCAGGAGACTCTGAGCACTAACTTGGCTGCCATTTCCTTGTTTAGTAGCAGAGGGCATGTTATATGAGCAATCAGGATATGGGGGTTATCCTGGATGACCTGCCTATTGAGTCCCATTCCTCATATGAGCGCTCTGAAGAGTCAAGTCAAGTCACCTTTATTTATATAGCGCTTTTAACAATACAAATTGTGACAAAGCAACTGCACAATATCAAAATGGGAAAATAGTGTCAATAATGTAAAATGACAAGATTAAACACTCAATTTTCAGTTAAAGGCATTTCATTATTGAATTCAGTGATGGCATCGTCCAGCTCAGTTCAATTCAAAAAGTTTCTGTTCAATCAAGTCGATGATATTGCTGGAAATGAAGTGTCCCCAACTAAGCAAGCCAGAGGCGACAGCGGCAAGGAACCAAAACTCCATTGGTGACAGAACGGAGAAAAAAACCTTGGGAGAAACCAGGCTCAGTCGGGGGGGCATTTCTCCTCTGGCCAGACTACACAGCAGTTCAATTCCAACTGCTGCAAAGTCAGATTGGAGGGCTCAACTGGTTCCCGAGGTCTTTTCCTGATTGCTGTCTAGGTGACGGGGTCCTCACTGGGGGTCTGTCTCTGGGGCTCATCTAGGTGTCCTGGTCTCCGCTGACGTTCAGGGCTGTAGAGGTCGTCTCTAGGTGCTGATCCACCATCTGATCTGGTGACTGCAGTGACCTCGGAATAAGAAAGAAACAGACTAATATTAGCGTAGATGTCAATCTTTTTACGATGTAACAAGTACATCATGTGTTATGGGAAGTGTTCCCGGTTCCGGTTGATCTAATTAATGCAGCCTAACAATCCTTTAACGGATTTGAATAATAGAAGTGTATTAGTGTGTTATGTGTACGCCAGGTTAAAGAGATGGGTCTTTAATCTAGATTTAAACTGACAGAGTGTGTCTGCCTCCCGAACAGTGTTTGGTAGATTGTTCCAGAGTTTGGGCGCTAAATAGGAAAAAGATCTGCCGCCCGCAGTTGATTTTGATATTCTAGGTATTATCAAATGGCCAGAGTTTTGAGAACGCAGCAGACGTGAAGGACTATAATGCGATAAGAGCTCGCTCAAGTACTGAGGAGCTAAACCATTCAGGGCTTTATAAGTAATTAACAAGATTTTAAAATCTATACGATGTTTAGTAGGGAGCCAGTGCAGTGTTGACAGAACCAGGCTAATGTGCTCATACTTCCTGGTTCTAGTAAGAATTCTAGCTGCTGCATTTTGAACCATCTTTAATTTGTTTATTAAGCGTGCAGAACAACCACCCAATAAAGCATTACAATAATCTAACCTTGAGGTCATAAACGCATGAATTAATATTTCTGCATTTGACATTGAGAGCATAGGTCTCAGTTTAGATATATTTTTAAGATGAAAAAATGCAGTTTTACAAATGCTAGAAACATGGCTGTCAAAGGAGAGATTACTATTAAATAGCCTGACTGATGACGAAGAATTTACAGAGCAGCCATCAAGTGTTAGACAGTGTTCTAGGTTATTACTTGTGGGGGTTTTAGGTCAGATAATTAATACCTCTGTTTTTTTCAGAATTTAGCAGTAAGAAATTACTCGTCATCCAGTTTTTCATATTGACTATGCATTCCATAAGTTTCTTTTTTAAATTTGGTGTGTTTCACCAGGCCGTGAAGAAATATAGAGCTGAGTATCATCAGCATAACAGTGAAAGCTAACCCCATGTTTCCTAATGATATCTCCCAAGGGTAACATATAAAGAGTGAAAAGTAACGGCCCTAGTACTGAGCCTTGAGGAACTCCATACTGCACTTGTGATCGATATGATACCTCTTCATTCACTGCTACAAATTGATGGTGGTCAGATAAGTACGATTTGAACCATGCTAATGCACTTCCACTAATGCCAACAAAGTTTTCTAGTCTATTCAAAAGAATGTTGTGATCGATAGTGTCGAACGCAGCACTAAGATCCAGTAGAACTAATAGAGAGATACAACCACGATCAGATGATAAGCTCAACAGGGGTGTCAGGGGGAAGAACAGGTCATAAAATGCCTTACATAATATTGCTTGATGTCATAGAGATGATGCTCCAACTCTATTCAGCATGCTAGTCTGCACTAATTATTTAAACCGGGAAACAACATTGTTTCAATCATTGTTTTTGGTTTGTTTTTAATTATGCATTAAATAATACATAGGGTGCAATTTGAGCATGGGAAATTGTATGTTTTAAAAATGTATTTTGTAAAGTACATCGGGGGAAGTCGTGGCCTAATGGTTAGAGAGTCAGACTTGTAATCCAAAGGTTGTGGGTTCGAATCTCAGGTCCGGCAGGGATTGAAGGTGGTGATTGTGAATGAACAGCACTCTCTCCACCTTCAATACTATGACTGAGGTGCCCTTGAGCAAGGCACTGAACCCCCAATTGCTCCCCGGGCGCTGGAGCAATGGCTGCCCACTGCTCCGGGTGTGTGTTCACAGTGTGTGTGTTCACTACTCACTGCTGTGTGTGTGCACTTGGATGGGTTAAATGCAGAGGACCAATTTCGAGTATGGGTCACCATACTTGACAATACATCACATATTATTATTATTTTTATTTTTTTTTAATTTCTTGTATCTGCAGTATTTCGTACAAATGTTTATTCGGCATGCTAGTCTGCACTAATTATTTGAATTGTGATGGTAGGAGAAACTGCGAAACAAATTTCAATGGTATTGTTTGTTTTGGGGTTTTGTTATGAATGCCAGTGTTTTGTTTTGTTTTGTTTTGTTTTGTCTTGGTTTGGCTTGGTTTGGTTTGGTTTTGGTTTGTTTTGGTTTTTGTTTTGGTTCATTTTGGTTTGGTTTATTTTGTTTTGGTTTAGTTTTTCTTTGCTTTGTTTTTGTAATACGTTAAATAATATAAGGTGCAATTGCAATACGAGAGGGAAATTTTAACCCCCATGTCTGGCAGTATTATATGTGCTATTTAGCATGGTATTCTCCACTAATAATTTGAATCGTGATTGGAGGAGAAACTGGGAAACAACATTCAGTCGTGTTTTTTGTTTATCTTTTTGTTATGAATGCCATTGTTTGTTCTGGTTTGTTTTTTGTTTGGTTTGCTTTGCTTTGTTTTGTTTTTTTTTCTTGTTTTGTATTTATTAATGCATTAAATAATATATAGGGTGCAACTTTACCAATGTAATTTTATGTTCTAAAAAAAGGCAAGAGCATTGATTGAGTTTCTTGTATTTGGAAGGACTGCATAAAAATATTGACAACTATATATATATATATATATTTTTTTTTTTTTTTTTTTTTTTACTAATGCTTTAAATAATGCACAGGGTGCAATTTGATCATAGCTGAACCATGGTTAACTTATTTTGGTAACTTTCTCATATTTGGCAACATTTCATAAAAAATGTTCGAGAAATTCCATGTACAGTAGAGCAATACATGTGTCTTTCCCAGCAATTTCCTCAACAATGTCCAACAACGAACAGGCAACATTTTACCACTAATGTATCTAAAAACGAATGGCATATATTGTGAATCTGTGGGGTGCGGGGTCTGGGGTCAGGACCCAGCAGGTTGACGTGCTGAAGAATCTGTGCTCTCACAGCACTCTGGGCCATTCTCTCTCCACTTCCTGTGGTCTCACCGGGAGGAAAGGTCTGTTTGTGTTGCTACGGAGACGTGCTGAAAGGCTCTGGGACCTCCCTCCCATCAACTCTCCTCCAGAGCTGCATATTGTTTTTAAAAAAAAACTGGTTTCCGCGCTCACCGAGAAAAAAAAAGGAAAGCGGAGCGGGCGTGTTTCAAACAATCGCAGGAGGCTACAATTAGTTTGTGTATTATGATAAGGCACGGCAAGGCAAGACGGTGAAGGCGAGTTCTCGTCCCAAACCCCCTTAACAGTTTACTTTGCATTAGACAGCAACAACAGTATAAACAAACGTCACAGTGGAAACCCTAAACCCCTCGTTTACTCCAGCCTCCATCGCTGCTGTTAACTTGCATCCACGTTATGACATCACTTTCAAACGTGATACTCACAGCTTGACTGTGCACCGTTTTGGCTCTCCGGCTGAAGGTTCTGACCCACGAATGTCCAGTTGGGTTCATTTCTGAATTTCATTGAGTTTGGAGACTTAATGCTTTGAATTTTTGGCCTGTATTGATGTGTGTGTGTTGTGAAAGGCAGCGGCTCTGCTGCAGGAAATCCTGCTGTGCACAGGCGCCCTCTATTGCCAAAGCCCAGTGTGTGTGTGCTGGTTTGGTCATGGGGACTGAACCACTACGCCTGATACAGCATAAAACAAGCACTATACTGAAGCAATGTGCCATAAAAACCAAGTAAGTGCAAGTAAACAAAGCACTTCTCCATTCCCCTCTGTTGTTCTGCTGTGTTGTATGAACTGTGCACTGGTGCACTGCGATGTATCATATTTTCACGCTGAATGTCTGTAACGGACTTACAGTATCCCAACAAATTCAGATACCAAAACAAACAGCTACAACAGGCCAGCGAACGCTCTCTGGAACAATGACAGAGAAGTAACAGAGGATGTTTTGGATAAAACTTGCATGTCTGAGCAGTGTTGCACTCCGAATCTGTTTAGACAACTGCTGAATGTTTGGCTTTCCCCCGCTGCGCCCTGAAAACGATACAGTGAATGTGGCTCTTACAAATTAGCCCCCCTTAGCTACCATTCAACACTTTCTGATCTCAGTGAAGCTGCCTTACAACTCAGACAGCCTGCGCTCGCAAGAGATGCTCTTCTTCTCATCATTTTATGCTAGTATTCTTCAAATAAGAACAGTAGAGCATTATTGGCAGGTGTAGGAATGCATGTCTCTGAACTGTTACTTTCTCCACAAATCCCTGTGTAGGTTTTTTCAACTATAAACAATCCAAGGACAACTTATATGGTCCTTCTTTTTGTTGGTTTAATATTTGTTATTTTACTAAAATGAAATTATATTCAGAAACATGCATGACACATACTGTATATGAATATTTTTAAAATCTAAGGGCTAATTTCATCAATATTCTCACTCTTATTTGTTGATTGATTTATTGATTGTTTGCTTGAAGCAAAGTGTATTTATGAATTACTTGGTGTACTTTTTATTATTTAAAATCTTTATAGTCTATTTTATTGATGTAATAGTTTTCATTATCACTCTGAATAATACATGTGATTTAATAGAATCAGAAAAAAAGTATGACATTTTTGATCCTAATAATAACTATTGGCCTTAATATTTATAGAATATTTGTAAAATGCATATCTGCAAATTTCTCACTCTCTTGAGTGAGAAGTGTATTATTTGTGTGTTTATTTAAGGATTATTTCATGCACTTTCTATTCTTTATTATGTATTTTATTTAATATTTTATATTATTACTCTAAATAATTTACAGCATTCAGTCCCATTATTTTTTATTGATTTAATATTTATTATTTTACTCAAATTAAATCATATAAAAATAAATAGATAAAATAAATGTTTGACACATTTTTTTGGTCTTAATACTAAATACTAGCCTTAATATTTAGAGATATGAATTTCATCAATATTCTCATTTGATTCATTTATTTATTTAACATTTTATATTTTTATTAATTTGCAGCATTTAGTCCCATAATTTCTTTATAAATGTGTTTTTTCTTTTGATTCAGACTTTGATTTTTGTTTTTTAATTCCTTGTGACAGTCGCTGCAGAGATTTCTGTCTAAACGCTGTGAAGGAATGACTGGTTGCACTGATACCTTCACGCTCAGCCTCTATAAGTGAAGGTTACAAATGCTCTTAAACGAAAGAGGAAATTGAGAGTTTAAATCGTTGCTGGATTTTTTTCTCTGTCTCTGTCTGTGCAAGAGTAGTATTATATTGCGAGATGCAGGTCTGTTTCGGTGCGAGGGAGATTGAGAGGCGTGAGAAAGCCATGTGAATTTCTGCCCCCTCGCATAAAAGAACCTCTCTTTTATCAGCTCTCGCCTCAACAGAAAACCCGCTGATATTTCACCGTTTCTCTGCAGCACACGCTGTCCCTGCCAAATCCGCTTTATTTCCCCTTCTTTTTCCTCGTCTTCACGTCTACAAAAGTCGCTTCGGACTCCCTGTGTTCTCCACATACTTTACCTGCGTTTGTTGTGTCTAATATCTCGAATCGAGGGATACTTGTTCATGTTCAGAGACGTTGTCGTGATAGCAAAGTGCTGTGAGCCGCAGTCCAAATTTGTGGTTAACTCAAGATGGTTCTTCTTAGTTTGGGGAAGGAGGAAGCGTACGAGGCAGAGAAAGGGAGGGAGTTATGAGCAGGGGGTCACTGAAGGTTTTGTTAACCCCTTAACCACAATAACGTTTGTCTGCAAACTGGTGAATTGATTCCAATTCAAACTGCAGGCAGAGTCATTTGGTTTGTGGTCTAGAAGGAGAGAACACACACACACATGGAGTCAGTGACTAGGGAATTGTTGCATAGGGCTGCATGTTTGCAACTGACACAGGAATGCATTATTTACACTAGCATGATGTTAGTGCGGCCGCTCCAACATGTGTAACTCATTCAGATGCCAGTAAAATTAGATATGTGAGAATGTTGCGATGAGCCTGACAGATATTACCGAGATTTACAGTACATGTGCTTCTGAGAGAACGGTAGCAGACGGCAGCGTTAAATGAACTGATACATCTGTGTTAGATATGTATCTGCTTATTCAAGCAGCCCCTGCAGCTGCCAGGACTCTGATAGAGTGATAGACAGAAATCAGACCCAGGGAAGTAAGCTGTAAGCACACAGAGCACATTGACAGGACAGTCACATTCTCATGATTTCACATATAGAAATCTGGTGCCGTGACCCGGATCTGAGGTTGATCTCAAATCTATAATTTAGAAAAGTTAAAAAAGTTTTCAAAAAATGTACTGGCAATTTTTAACGACTACATTGTGTCTTTGCATACAATGATAATTTGATCACTGGAAAAATAATCATAATTTTAATGGTAAAAGGCTGTAAAAATGCTGTGGTAAAAACCTGTTAATTAGTTAACTAAACTACTTTACACTAAAGTAATGTTAAATTTAGAGATTTAATATATATATATATATATATATATATATTTATATTATGTATTTTTTATATACAGCCTTTTATATATTACTATTTATCTCAGCTTGTGAAAAAAGCTACTTGTGATGAACCTTATTTTATTATGTGGCTTTCTCTTTGCCACTTGTGGTTTTAAGGTTTTTGTCAGATTTTAATAATTTGGAATATTAACATTAGTTTATATTAACTTTTTAATTTGTTAACATTAGTTCAATTAATGAAAAAAACATTCAGTAACACTTTAATATAGGGACCAATTCTCACTATTAACTAGTTGCTTATTAGCATGCATAATATTAACATATTGGCTGTTTATTAGTATTTATAACGCACATATTCTGCATGACCATATTTTATAGCCCTAATCCTACCAAATACCTAAACTTAACAACTATCTTACTAACTATTAATAAGCCACAAATTAGCAGTTTAATTAGGCAAAAGCCATAGTTAAAGGTTTGTTAATAGTGAGATTTGTATCTTTTTTAATTGTAAATTTAAGTTAAATCTGTAAAAAAGTAGAGGTCGCCACTGATTTTTTTATGGTAAAGTTATGGCAACCACATCTACTGCTTTGACACAATTTGCATTGTTAAAAGCGCTATACAAATAATAGTGACTTGACTTGACTTGACTACTGTTTGTTTGTTTTTTAACCGTCATTTTATTATTATTATTATTTTTTATTTTTTTTATTTTTTTACAGTGTAATTTTTGTCCATTTAAGTTGTGGTTTGTAACCAAACATTTGTAATATTTATATTGAGGCACCTTCTTAAAGTATGCATTATTTAATAAGGCGGCCCACCCTTTCCTCTTGAAACAAACACACTTACCTGGATTTTTCCTCTGGATGATAAATGTCACCCTGTATTACTGCCATCTCTGAAAGGGAAGTGCCTTTTTTCTGTTATGAACCTTTTGTACGGATTGCATGATTTTTTGCATGCATTGGGAGTTTAAGTGTGCATGAAAGTGCTGTTCGTTTAGAAAATGTTTATGAACATCTGCCAAACAATTCACCACTCTTTCCAAAAAAAGAACAGAAAGAAGTCATCAAGCCCTTAAAGGTGAGTTTACCTCAGGCTGGGACATAAGAAATGAAATCCGATCACCACACATATTTGTTTGACCCTTTACCTTTATCAGTCCGACACTATTAAAATGTAAATGTCATCTTTTTGGTGGAGGTGTGAAATGAGGGAGCCAATTATTGGATTTTTTTTTCTTTCCTTTTTTGGCCAAAGTGATAAAGTCAGCAGACTTTATGCTAATAATCTGGCTTCCTCGTAGCGCAGTGTAAGGGCAGTGATGCGTTTCCTTTTCTCTCTTCCCTTGAGGTGCCGTTCCCTCACAGTGGTGCGAGTAATTGAATCAAGTCAATACCGATGCACCCCCCCTCCATCCTGACTTCCCCTCCCGAATCCCCTCACCCAAAAAACCTGACGTCTGCCGCTGATGAGAGCCAGATGTGAGAGCCAGTGGGCCCGTATAGCGGCCCTTGTCTTAAAGATCCAGCATCATTCTGATGAAGGATATATCTTCATTGAGGAGATGGGTCGCCCATTACCTCGCCGAAGGAAATCGAGTCCCACATGTGTGCGGTTGAGCTTGTGCGTCTGCGCGCCCCTTGTTTTATGAACAGTAGAAGGCGGCTGACACCCATCCTGTTTCTGGCAGCTTGGCGGGTCTGGATCCAATCCCGCAGTGCTCATTAAAGAGCAGAACCATCTCTACACCCATCCTTTAATGAAACACTGGCAGGGTGTGTGTGAGGGGGGGGCGGACGGGACGGGATAGGACGGGTCACTCTTTAGCAGATGTGTGCTGGAGCACAGGCGTACCGGAGCCCAATAGCCAGAGGCAAGTAAGGTTTACAAATCACGAATTGCCGTTTTTATTATAACTCATACACTCTTAAAAATAAAGGTTCAAAAGGGTGTTTTTGTAGTGATGCCATAGAAGAACCATTTTTGGTTCTCCAAAGAACCTTTCAGTGAACAATTCCTAAAAGAACCATTTTAAAGAACCTTTTCTGCATTTGAAATGTTCCATGGATGTTTAAGGTTCTTCATAGAACCATTTCCAATAAAGAACCTTTATTTTTAAGAGTGTAATACTAAAGTAATGAGAAGAACAAAAACTGCAACAAGGATTTGTAATACCAAGATCTGCATCAGTAACACCAGAAGTTCCTGCACCAAATAGTGTCATCTCAAAAGAACGATTTAGACAACTTTATAGCAGTGACTGACTTGTTTACTGAATAACCCATACAAGTGTTTCAACAAAAACACAAGGCTCACATTACTGCTTTAAAACAGTAATGCCTGTTTGTTTACAAACTAAAGTGCGAGTCAATATTATTTTCTGTTGCAATCTGTGCTATTTTAGTATCAGTGAAATATTATAGTTTTTGTTAATAGTTTGAATTGTATTTTAATATTTTCAGTTTTCACTTTAATATTAAAATGTGTTTTCAACATTTTTATTTGTTTTTTATGTTTACATAAAAAAATAAACATTTTAAAAAGTCTTTGTTATTTATTAACTTTTATTTATTAGTTTTAATTTTAGTACTTCAAATTAAACTAAATGAAAATGTTGCCTTGAAAGCTAGCTTACATAAGTTCTTATTTTTATTATTTCAGTAAACGTTTATCTTCTGATAATCTCTTCTAATATCTTCTGAAAATATATGAGAATATTCCTTTAATCATATGTTTTTTTAAGCCTTTTTAAACTTCAGTTTATTTAACGTATAATAAATAGGTAAATAAAAAAAATGTGAAGTTAATCTCATGAAATCTGTCAAGAACATGCCTGACTCATATTTCACAGACGGATAGATGGATGGATAGAGAGACAGACAGACAGACAGACAGAGGAATAAAAAAATCAATCAATCAATCAAAAAATAATGAAACCTGTTTTTTAGGACTGTTAGGATTTTTGCATTGTGACATTATTTTAATGGCAATGAGGTATTTTCCAAATTATTACATTTAATATATAAAACAATTATTAAATACAATTCACTGTTTGTTTGTTTTGTAATGTATCATAGTAGTATTCGCTGTACTGCCTTTAATTTAATTGCTATTGGTGTAATCATTTTAATTTAGTTTTGATTAGTTTAAATGGTCCCACTTTATATTAAGTGGTACTATGTACTTACATTGAAATTAATCATTTGATACAATGCACTTATTGTGTACATACATGTTTTTACATTGTACTTACATTTTAAAAATGCGTTCTTGACACGTCGCACTGTCTGAGAAGAGCCGATAGGAACCTGGTGCTGAAACGAAGGTGTCGTCAGCACAGCCTATCGATTACAGCTGACATTCCTAAATCTGCAATAGAGTGCTGCCTGAATGCAATGACGTGACAGGGACATCTCTACATCATTCACCATATGCATCAGATTAGCCTAAACCCATCATTTGTATGCGTTGTCTAGTGGAGTTTCACAATAACTTTATCTGCTCTTAAAGTCGCTCCATTACTTCTTTTCATTCTTCTTCCCCCCGCTGTCTTTCGCGTCTCATCTTTACAGCACCTCCTTCATCATGTGTTTGTGCGCAGCCCACACAACTCTGCTCTATCATTCTTCCTGCCTTTTATATAACTGCTCCCCTTATAGAAACCACACACATTTAAAAACGCGCTCTGTGTCCGAGCCCTCAGCGAGACCATAAAAGCAGCACTTAAGTGAAATGCAAGAGGACAGGGGGAAACTGAGACGATCAATCTCATAATTTGTGAAAAAGCAGGATGACACAAAGGAGGGAAAGAACTGGGGTTCGTTTCACATGGTGTTGCTGTAAATCCCTTGTTAGGTCATTGAGGTGTTCTGATGCCACTGAGAAAACGGTTAGGTAGTTCTGGGCCGTCCCGCCGCTGCTTTAGCCGGCCATTGAAGACGAGCGCAGGCTCTGACAGCTCGCTGCTCCGTGCTGGAAATCCCCTCCGTATAGACGCAATAAAAGCCCAGCTGCAGCGAGGAAACTGAGACGTGTGGAGTCTGTTCTCTGGCCTCTGATAAAGTCGTGTCGCTCATTGCAGACTTCATGTCTGTGTGTCTGTGCTGGACAGAGGCAATTACCACAGGCTCTGGAGTTACACAATCCCACTTTCTCAGTAGTAGTTATAGACCGTACCCAGAGGTCAAAGAATCACCTTAACCTCCTCTTTCTGGACTTGCAGATATAAGACTAACTGCTTTAGTAGGTTACCTCACTTCCTGTGACTTCATTATCACTCCTGGGATTTGTTGCGTCTAGCAAAACTGGTGTTTTTGGTAGAGTTGGCCCAATTAAACCCATAACCTTGGTGTTAATTATTTTTTCATCACCATTTGCTCACTGTCATTCAATTGGCTGTTTGTTTAAGACTTCTATGCAAATGAGTTTGAGTGTGATTGGCCAATAATAATTCAATATCAATATATCAGCCAATATTTAACTTTTATATATTTATATATAATTTAATTTAATTGCATACACCTTGCAAACTTTAATGAATTTTGCAATTGTAGCCTGATTGCTGAATACTTGTTATGTGATCATGTTTTTAGATCATCACATGTGATTCATCATGTGATTTGATCATCACAATTTTTTTCCCCTCTAAATAATCCACACTGATGAATCATGTTCAATAACACCATGGGCATTTGTTAAGAACGTGTCAAATTTGTAAACAAATAGGAAAGAGCAAAAATGGGAAATTGGAAAGGAAATGGAGTCAAATATGATTTAATGTCATCTATAAAGAGAACTAAGATTAAGCATAAAAGAAGTAAAAAATGACCAAATATTGAATCTATTAGGAAAATTACTACTTGCAAACAGACATTTATATAAAAAAGATATCACCAAACAATGTGACAGATGGCTCTAAAATGCCAGCGCTATTAAGACTGGAGTGACTAAAGGGGAAGAGAAGAGAGAATGGAAGTCACAGGCTAAGCCCACCTCAGTGCTACGTAAACATGACACCTTTTCACCCCGGCTGAGAAGAAAATGCTCGGTAATGACCCGCCTCGACCTTCCCAGCTCTGGCTGACCCCTTTCTTTAGCTCGGAGCAGCTTAATTCTTACTAATTACATTCCTGACTGACAGGAAGTTGGCAGCTGCCGCAGCGTCGGCCCAGGTACTCTGGCATCTCTGGCACTGGAGGAGAGAGCGCTCAGAGAGACCAGACATACAACACTAAACATGACAAATCCATTAATCAAGCGAGCCGGGGAACATTGATCAGAGAAGATTGATCGGAAATGTTAGCCACCCATGGAGGAGCATGTAAAGTCATTAGAAATTAATGTTGTTTGAACTTTCCAGATGATTTCAGGTAAACAATCTGCTCAAGTTCTTGGAGAAAAGGTAGCTAAAACCAGCAAACATCATGGTGTTTTCTCATCTGAATGGGACACGTGGTTTAGAACAATATCATGGAGTCATTTGAGTCATTTCTGACAGGAGTGTTTGTCATCTTACTCATTACGTTAGATCCACAGCTCTCATCAGACAGTCTATTAAGGTCAACTACACTTACCAAAGCAATGCTGGTGAGGATCTTACTTCTAAAGGGTTTTCTTGCTTTTTAGAAAAAAAACAATCAGATTTTTGAAGTACAATCAACATATGTAATCAAGTCAAGTGAAGTAAGCTTTATTGTCATTCCACCATATGTGGAGACATACAGAGGAATGACCACAGTGCTACATATGTAGATAGATATAATGAACAGACATGGGCATGTACACAGAACATAAAAAGGGATCTAAACATATAACCTATACAGATCTACATATGCCTACCCTTCCGAAAATTAACCATGGTTTAACTATAAATAAAACCAAAAAAATACAATGGTTACTGTAGTTAAATCATGGTAAACACAAATAACCATGATTTTGCTAAAATTACCATATATTAACCATGGTATTTGTAGTAAAACTGTGGTTATACAAATGGTAATCAATATGCCCCCCCCAAAAAAAAAAAAACAAACAAAAAAACAAAAACAAATAAAAAACATGGTTATTACATTTTTACTACAGTAAAACCATGGTTAATTTCCATAAGGGTATTGAGCATATAAACTATAGGGAGAAAAACAAAATGTTAAATCGATGTTAAAATCGACATGAGTATATTTTTGGACTAGCTATAGTTGTGGTTGGGTTGAAAACCATGCAAAGAAAACACATCCTCTGAACAGTTTGTTGAAGGAGTCTGAGGCCTCAGCACCCAGTGGACTGGACTCTTGAGACTAGAATAGCTTTTGAGGAACTGAAACAGGTCTTGTGTGCAGCTCCTGCTTTAGGTACATCAGACCGCAAGACATTAAGAAAAAAAAGGGTTACATGACTTCTGTGTGAACTCAAGAATGGGGAGATAAAAATGAACCTTTAGGAAATTATTTGTAGCAACTCAACACAGTGGTCCGGTGATGGAGGATCATGTTCACATGCTGTTCCGGCAGTTTATCTGTCCTTGCAATGAGTATCTCCTGTTGTGCGTATTTTTCAGAGTCGTTTATTAGCCGGGCATTTACACAACACTGTTTCTAACTAAAAATAGAAAACTTTTTATCCGTTTCGGCTCTTCATTTACATTTTGGGGCCTGAAAATGCTAACTTTTGGAAATTGCAAGTTTTTGAAAACACTGTTATTGTGCAAAGTAATTTTTTTATATAAAATTATTGTGTGTTCGCATATTGTTTCTTTACATCGCCAACTACTGGCCTGGCATGCATAATACAGTGTGTTAGGTCAATTTTGCAATCATCTTGACTATGTGGTTGTCTGTGCACCAAAATTGCAAAGGAAAAATAATCCACAGAACTGTACGTACTGTACCAACCATCATCATTGAAATGCCACACATCAAACCCAGACATATTTCTTGCTCCATCTGATTTAATAAATTTGCACTAAATGCACCTGGTAAATCAGAAAGAAATACCCTATAAATTATATAATTATGTAACTATAAATTTGATAATGGCAACATAACGATAAACAGAATCATCAGGATATTATATTCAATATTACTGATTTCCCTGTATGTCATGTGCAAGGCTCTGTAGAAACCAACTCAGTAACTATCGCATTACTTATGCAAATAATTAATGAGTATAGTAACATCACTACTCAGTTACTCCCCAGTGCTGCTGTCATATTTGATGAACATATCGTGCTCCGTAATGTTAAAAGCATGTACGCTGAGCAGCTGAATTCATAAAGACGTGATCTTGGTCACAGCGGTCCAAAGCAGACCCAACTTCCAATTT
Source organism: Schizothorax lantsangensis (assembly GCA_027422415.1). Lineage (NCBI taxonomy): Eukaryota > Metazoa > Chordata > Actinopteri > Cypriniformes > Cyprinidae > Schizothorax > Schizothorax lantsangensis. The sequence goes on from CM049851.1 coordinate 28,190,735, forward strand.
GGTAGTGTTTGACATGCACTCGGTTCCGACAGTGGAAAAAGGCTGTAAATCACACGTAAGACCAGGCTCAGTCTGTGACTGCTGAACCAGTCCGTCAAGAATAAACGAACGAACAAGAAATGAACACGTCTGCGGGTTCAGACTCTTTCCATTCGCCGGCGTCTGGGTTTAGAGCCGTGAAAATCTGTTAGACACAATGTACATTTCTCCTACTGTTTCTGTGCTTTGACTTCATTTACCAACAGTTCGTACAGAGCAATGCTAATCAGTTCAAGTCGTGGCTTCATGATTCCCATTAAAAAGGCCAGCGATGCTCCACATGATTTGCTCGGTCTCAGAGAAGAGACATTTCCAGAGGAGTGCGTGTGCGATGGTTTTATCGTGATGTCCTGATCTCCTCAGCCTCGCTCAGCTGTTGAAGATCATGTTGCCTGCATGTGTCTTTACTATATAATTAAGGCATTTTTGGGCAGTGGCCTGGAGAAACCAACTCAATAGCGTAACAAAACACCTTTATCACATGTTTCACAGCCAACTACAACCTGTAAGGTTTTACTTTTTTTCTGTAGTGAACTAGACAATTGCAGGACATTATATTCTCAAAGTTCATTCTCCTTTTCTTTCATTGGCATGTATATGGATTTTTATGCTCATGAGATGTTTCACACAATATTTTTTGTGGACATCAGATAGCTGATGTTTATGATATAATGGTTTCGAATGACATTGTAGCATCGAAGCAAGATAGCTTAGCAGGAGGAAAGGGACTCTACAAGGATAGTGATTTTTTTTTTAATATAACATAATACGGCTCTTGTGTTTGGCTAAGACAAGGGCCCTTCTGCTCCCCAAATCCTCAGGGCTATCTTTCAAACAGTGATAGTTACGGAAATTAGCGGTGCAGAAATCCATAAGCATCACTCGTCAGGGGGCTTATTAAGTGTCTTTGTGAGTTTATGAGGGGTGGGCGACGCTCCCAGCGCTTCCCTGACTCCACCAGCTGTGAAGAGTCACCATCTCACACACACACATTGACTCCTATTGTTTTTATACTGAACTAATAATCTCCTGACCCAAACAGAAACCTTTCAGCATTTTACATTGTCATAATAACTGAACTGAATATGTATATTTAGGTGTTTGATTTGTGGGGAGAGTTGAGACTTCAGGTGAAACTGAAACACACTTCGTATCCTCACAGTGTCTATGACTTGATGGATGGAGATTGTTTCTCTAATGTTGCCTCTGATCTACTTCAATATACAGTATTTGTAATAAAAAGGTTATTCATTTAAAAAAAAAAAAAAAAAAAAAAAAAACATTGGTTATTAATTGGTTCTTTTGATCAGCATATAACCTGTACAGGGTTCCTGAGTTGTTATATGGTTATTTGGTGATTTGAAAAAATCTTCAGATCAACATGTTTGTTTATTTATTTACAGCACAAATACATTGATGGTTTTCTTTTGGACCAATTATAAAAAAAAAGAAGAAAAAAGAAAAACATGAAATGGCATATATATTCTATGATTAATTTTTATAGTTTTCTGAATTAAAATCATTTTGCAGTAAAAAAAAATCAAGCTAGAGTGTGGCTGTTATAAGAATAAAAAAGACTGAATTTAAAAAAAAGTATTTTGGCATAATCTTATGCTATGTTATAATTTCTTATTCATAAAATAACCCAAGCAAAGCAGTTGTGCTTGTAATAATAATAATATTAATAATAATAATAATAAATTATTATTTGAAAAATAAATAAATAAATTAATTAATTAATTATCTATTTAGAATTAAGAAGTGTGCACTTACTGTACACCACTTGACATTTTTGAAAACTTTCATATAAATACACTGAATAAAATGAATTTACTGTTTTTCAGTGTAGTTTATTATTTAAAAGAAAACAAAACAATTCAAATATCATGATTACTTGGCACAAACATTTTAAACTTTAAGTCTAAACTGTTTCTGCACTGAAAGCAATTGGTTTAGGGTTTACTTTGAAACAGTTTTTACTTTTTAACTTTTTGTAGATTTCACAAATAATTACAAAGAAGCCACAAGTAACACATTGAATTAAACATTACATTTTAAAGTAGAAAGACTGAAATAGTATGTTCTCGTAAAGCATACTCTTTGTTTTCTTTATTTTAAGATGGTATTTCCATTGGTAGAGAGAGCTGGACTGGCACAGCGGTGCTGTCCTGTGCCGCACGAGTCTAAAACTGTTTGTGAGGGTGCTGAAAATAGCTGTCATAGCACCCCCACCCACATCGGTGACACATGTCATCACCAGGATTCATCTCCGAAATGTCCAGCATCACTGGAAAAGCACATCTTTCAGTTCCACGGGGGCTCATCTCTCTGCAGTGCTGCTGAAAGAATGTGTTTTCATTAAACACAGCTAAATTTAAAAAAAGCTATATAAAAATAGTTTTGCATCTCTCCGATGGAATTCTTTATGCTATATTTTCGAGAACAGCTTGAAACGCAAAAGCATCATATGGCATCAAACCACGTTCCATTTACATCATAAAGCCGTACACCTCGCAATCATAAATCTTTGCGGACATGGACATTGATTCCAGTAATAATATGTGGTTGAATGTCGCATGGATGCCTCTGTCGAGATCCATCCATCTATGAAACAGGACATGGTGGTAATGGGAAAGACTGTATTGCCGGAGGCAGTAAGCCAGCTCATCAGCCCAGTGAACTTTGATGCGTTGCTAGTAAATATAATTCCATTATTTTCTCACAGCTGAGGAAGCTGCAAGGTACACAAGGGCGTGAACCGGCGGTCACGAGGGAGCGGGCCCCGGAGCACAGCGGGAAAATGATGTTGTTGTTTCTTCCGAATGAGTTTTTTAGGCAGGTGTGAGCGGGTCGTGGAGAGATTTGTTTGTCTTGAGGAGTCTGCTTTCTGATATATCACTGCTCTATGAGAATATTTATGGCATAAAAGACTATGCTACCAAGAGATCTGTAGATTAAACTCGATTTGTGTTTGCTAAGGGAAATAGAAGTGCATGCATGGTATTAAAAAGTGTTAACTTTTAAGCTAAATTGAAGTTTTAGGCTTTGATTTTGCATATCAAATCAAATTAAATTAAGCATGTCTTGTTTTCTCTTGGCTGAGTATGAAAATCAGCAGACAACACTATTATCGGAGTGTAAAATTGATGTAGATATTTAAATAGATGCAAGAAAGACCGATGAGAATTAATACTGTGCCAATAGATGTAACAAATAAAAAGACCGAATGCTATTTAGTATGCAAATAATTGCACTAAAGATTCAGTATGCAAATAGATGCCAGAAAGAGGGCCAATTACAAAAAAGAAAAAAAAAGATACATTATAAGAAAAGAATACCATTCACAATTGTACATACAAGTAAGTACAAGAAAGAAGACAAATCATATGTCAGTATGCAAAAATGGCAGAAAGAATATCAGTTCCGCTGGTTAGATTTGGAACATTCTAACAATGTGTCTGGAAAAAAAATCAAACTTTCAAATTCAAAGTAGTTCATAAGTTCATAAAGTTCATAATAAAAAATAATTTGAGAGAGAGAGAGAGCATGCACACACACACACACACACACACACACACATACTTATATACATACTGTATAAATAGTTAAAGTATATATATACATAATCACATATACTTTAACTATGCTTAAGTTTAATTCCTGAAGCTTTGTGGCACCATTTTCTGTTTTGTATTTCACTTTGTGGGATGTTGTGCAGATGAGTGCTGAATTTATGCGTTAACACACTCCAAAAGCCTGAGCTCGCTCACCTCTGACTCTCCAGAGGAAGTCGGGTATAGACTTCCAGCTCTCCAACTGCCTGCGGGCAGCGGCCAGAGATGGATGTAAAATTAACATATTAAAATATTGGTATATTTCCTTTTCCAATTCAAAATCAGAGTTACTGGGAGCAGTATGCAAAGAAAGTGGTGTGTGTGCTCTAATTTTTTCTCATGTCTGTGTCTGTGTGTGTGTGTGTGTGTGTGTGTGTGTGTGTGTGTGTGTGTGTGTGTGTGTGTGTGTGTGTGTGTGTGTGTGTGTGTGTGTGTGTGTGTGTGTGTGTGTGTGAGAGAGAGGATATGTCTTCGGAAGGCCGTGTTGTGCGATAGATCAATACAGTCTTTACGAATGATAACATGTCAGCGGTGACCACCAAACCCTGGAGGGAAATCTCCTCGCTCTATCTGTTGTACTACCCCTGACCGGCCTGAACACTAAGAGTATGATTGGTGGAGGAAAATGAGACACTTTCTCATCTCAGTTACTGTAGCCATCTGAGCAAAAGAAATATTGGGATAAGGAAAAAGATGTAGCTATCTACAGGAAGACAGGGAGGGGTTGTGGGTTGGAGTTAGAAAGGGGCCTGTATTCTGCTCAATCTAAGTCTATCACCTCAGCTCACTAATGGAAACCAGAAGAGCCTTAAACAATCCCTGCTCTGTTGCTACCTGACATTCTCTCCAATTGGGCGTTTGCTTATGGTCTTGTCTCCATCTCACTCTTTTATAACCTCCTTTTGTCTTATGCGCACAGCATACTAAAACCTGGGTGTTATATTTTAATTGATGCACGATTAGTGTTAGAAAACGGTAACTAGTTAAACCAAAACCAAATGATTTTCATGTCAAGATCTGTTATTATTACTTTTTGATAGAACCAAACCATAAGAGACATTTGTGAGTCATTGTTCGTTTCAAAACGACTCACAAATTAGAATCATACATGAGTTATTGGTTTAAAGTGATCCAATGACTCACTCACTGAATTGCAACTGAACCAAATATACCAAGAGTGGTTTTGCTTATAAAAAGTAAAGAATTAAAAGTGAAAATATGAAAAGTCATTAACTATTTATTCTGCAGTTACATTCGATGAGAAAATACTCATAAATCAGTCTCTAATGAAGATTTAATTGTTTGAATTGGTCGAATGACTCACTCACTGAATCAGTCAAAGCAGTTTTTAACTCACTGAACCTCAAGTGAATCAAATGTGCTAAAAAAGTACTAAAAGAATCACAAGGTGACAGAAATGGTTGAAATTACTATGAAAAGTAATTTGCAATTCGTTTTGCAGGTCCATTTGGTCAAAAGTACTCATAAATCAGTCTATAATGAAGAGTTAATGGTTTGAATTGGTCTAACGACTCACTCACTGAATCATTCAAAACTTACTGAACCTCAAGTGAATCAAAGTGTTCACTATTTAATTCCAAAAAGTACTGAAAAAAAAGTACGTAAATGGACGTCAATTGTTAGAGTCAAAATGAAACGTAATTTGCGATTAATTTTGCAGTCCCCTATGGGCAAAAATACTCACAATTGAATCTCTAATGATGAGTCATTAGTTTGAATTGGTCTAATGACTCACTCACTGAATCGTATTAATGAACCACAAGTAAATCAAAGTATTCACATTTTTGCTTCCAACAAAGTACTAAAAGAATTTTAAATGGACAGGAATTGTTAAAATCAACATGAAGCTTCATTCGCGACATTTATATTGCAGTTCCATTCAGTTATAATAGTGGCAGAGAAATTACACGCTTTATCTGAACAAGAGTCAAATAAGTCTTTATGATTACAACCCATAGTTTTCATGATTATTTAGCTCATTTGCGCTCATCTGCTTTGATCTTTTCACTGATAATAGATATTTTTATTCTGGATCCGGGTGAATATATCAAGCTCTTTCTCCTTGCAGCTTGAGCAGGCCTGAACATTTTTCTTTGTATCCGTCTCTCTCTCTTCTTCTGCTGAAAAGTGCTGCTCTAAGAAGAAATCTAAGAAGAACTGGTGCAAACCGGAGGGAGGTGGGGTAAGGGGATCTGTGAATGGTGTGAAAAGTATTAAGTGCCAGTAATAATTGGAAGAGAGCCTAGAGAATCCAAATATAATCTTACAGCAGGAACACTTGTAATGCATTCAGTCTGGACGCGGCCCCGAGTGCTGACAGGGGCCGCCGCCGCCGCTGCAGCGGGGCCCGTTCCCTCCGACTCTATCAGTCTCTCACTTATGTTCGCTCCTCCGTTATTCTTTAAAAAAGGAGAGAAAAAAACACATCTGTGTCATCGAAGTACTGCTGTGTCGTCCTGACCAGGCAGCCAAGAAAAACACTTGCTCTATTTTTTCTGGCATGTTTACCAAACCTTACCCTTTAACACGGTTTCCCGGCTCGAACGTGAGCGCGCGACTGTTTTCTAACACAGAGGCTCAGGATCTCGCATAGAAACTGTTTTGTCATGCGTGGGGCAAAGGCCGCTCGCAGCGGGAGGCCGTCCGTCCGTCTGAGCCTCCGTGGGATCACAAATCACAAAACAAATGAGACATTTTGAAAGAATCTGGGAAGTGTAACCCATTTTAAACAACCATCTATATAGATTACATACAGTAAATCTTATAATTTGACTAAACTTTACTAAAACATCATAGCAGATTATTTTTGACTTAAAGCTACACATTGTGTTTTTTTATTTTTTATAGTCACCACTTTACATTTTTCCACACTTCTGACACAACATTGAACAAGGAAATCAGCATTTTTAAATGTATTATTTTTATTATTCATTTTATTTTATTTTGTTGTTGCAAATTTTTATCTAGAAAACTCTTTAAATATAAATATTTAGGCCTAAATTAAAGATATTTGTATTGAATATAAAATGTCCATGCATTTGAATTACATAAATTCCTGTGATGCATATTTGTCAATAATACATATTAAACAAGTAACGGGTATTTCATTTAATTTCATTCATTCATTCATTCATTCATAAATAAATAAAAATGTAATTTAACCAATTTAATCATATTTTCAAAATGCATTTATTTAAATAGCTTAGAATCAGCATGAATTTGTTCAATGTGAAAACAATTACATTTATTCAGTTAAAAATTATGAATATTAAAATATGGCTAGCTGTGAATCAAGCAATATTCAATAGTTCAGATGTATGAAATTGAAAAACAAAATAATAATACTAATAGCAATAATAATAATTTATGTTAAAAGGGTGTAATCCAAATGGATAGAAATGTGATATGCAATTCAAATACGTAAATCTCGATTATCACTTTAGCATTTAATTCTAATGATCTATGTCTTTATGAAACACGTAGAGAAGAGTTCCAGGCAGCAGCGGCAGGTGCCAGTGTCTGATTCACATTAAACACAGAGAGGAAGCTGAGTGGTTGGCCGACACATTCCAGCGGTGCGGTCCCATACTACCTCTGGAAAAGTGCAAGCTCTCTCTCTCTCTGTCTGCTCTCTGCTGGGATACAAATGCACCTTTCGACTGGTTCTGTTTGAGTCCTTCTGACACTGTTAGCAAAAGTTGAAATGTATTTTTGGGAGGTCTTACATTTCCTGTCTGAAACAGGTGCTGTAGCATGTCGGGCTGTGGGATTTCCACAGGCCAGGTTTCCATAGTGCTGGGTCTGGAAAACAGCGTAATGTTAAGAAAATTCTGAAGCTTTGGAAAATAGTGTCAGCAGTAGCTGCTATAAACGTGAGGAAAGAGCTGCCTGTGTTTGAGAGCTGAAATCTGAAAACAAGGACACCATAAGCTTGATTGTGTTTGTGTTGTTGTTGTTTGTAAATAAAGAACTAAATCAGTTTTATTTTAGTATCATTGAGATACTTATATAGTTTTTGGTCATATTTTAAAATTAGATTTTATTTTTATATGTTCTGCTTTTATATTAATTTTAGCTAAAGCTTTAGTCATATTGTTGTGTGTGTTTTTTTTTTTGGTATTTTTTTTTAATTATGGTTGTTTTTAAATGTCTATATAGTTTATATATATATATATATATTATTTTTTTTTTTTTTTTTTTTTTCATTTCAGTTTTAGTTGAAGTAATTTTAGTACCTTAAGTTAAACTAAATTAAAATATGAAATGTTGCCTTAGAAACTAGCTGAAATGAAAAAAAAGGTTTAAGTATTTAATATATTTAACATATATTTTATTGCAGTTAAAATGTACTTTAAGTAATAAAATTGTAAATTAATGAATAAATACATACATAGATGCATGCATACATATTTTTTGACTTACTACTTAGACCCACAAATAGTCATGTATTTAAAATAATTGTTAATCACACATTAGCAATGATGAGGTTGCAATTGAGTACATTTAAAATATATTACCTTTAAATATTGAATAGCACACTACAGTTAAAATTATAATCAAGTACTTAACATGTTTTAATATATTAGCCAACACACCAAAATAAGTATAGTTTAAAATATGACAAGAGATTTTTGAAACATATTGATTAAAATTTATAAAAAAAAAAAAACTTTACATTTTATTATTTTATTACGAAGTAAGTTTTTAAGTGTCCCTAAGTGTGCTTATTAATATAGTATATCATCTGCAAGTACAGTTTTTAATAATATATACTTTTAAGATTTAAAGTACACAAGTTCACAAAGTTCTATCTATCTTTTTCACAAAGATAGATAGATAGATAGATAGATAGATAGATAGATAGATAGATAGATAGATAGATAGATAGATAGATAGATAGATAGATAGAGGAAAGTTCCTCCTCAAGATTCAGTTTCAGAGGGAAAGAGTGTTAAATTCTTTTCTTTTCTCTCTGTTCACTCAGCATGTTTTAAATCTATGAAAACACCTGCTGCCTCTCCTTACCACGCGAGCAGCGCTTTTCTGGGTTATTTGTCTTCAGCGGCCCCAGACACATTCTTTGTGTCCAGAAATCCTGTGTGTTGTGAAGCCCTCGCAAATCCTGAAAGATAACCTGCAATGGACATGATGGGGATTATGCACACACACACACACACACACACACACACAGCCGTGCCACAAGACAAACACACACACATGAAGGTGGAGGAGCCCCACGTGAAAATAAATGAACCTCTGCTCTCGGCATGTTTTAAAATCGACACTATTTGGTACTGTGTATTTTCTTTGAATGGAATTGCAGGAGGCTTAGTTGCTTTCAAAACACTTCTTGACATCATTAATGCAGACGAGATGAAAGCTGATACGGGCCAAGACATATCCTGTTTTCACAGACAGCGTTTTATCTCAACAGGAATAACACACAGTCGAAAGGTTCAGAGCTTCTACTTGGGATGTCCTGTAGAAGACTCACACTGTTCCTGGGTCAGTTTGACCCCTTCAGCTCACTGAAGCGAACCCTAGATCAACCTGATCCTAGATCAGTTCTAGAACTAGCGCAAACTAGTTCAAACCTTCTCCATAATGCAATGACGGTCTCACGGCACAGACCTGTTTCAGGTCTGCTACTGCAGATTTCTTCTTAAAATACAGTTGTTCTTTAAGCACTTGCGGGGTAGATGCGGTGTTAGTCTAGGAAACAAGCGACGCGATGCAACCGAGAAGGGCCGTGATGGAGGGAATCATAGAAAGATGGAGGTTACACGCTGAAATGACACTGTGTGTCCGACAATGGCTTTAAATGACATCTCATGGGAGCATATCGGACTTCATGCACGCTTTTATCCACCGGACGGAGAACAAGAGGCGGCATTGAGCGGCAGAGGACTTGCAGAAAGGCGAGCTGGACCACACAGATAAAGAGCTCGCTCTGTCTCAGAGAAGGGGATTTCTCACTTTCTCTGTCTCTCTATGTGTGTGTGTGTATCTCCTTACGCATCTTAAAGGAACGGTTTACCGCAAAATAAACATTTATCATAAAGTTACACTTTATTTCAATAGTCCACTTTAGACATTATAATAACTATAAGTAACTTTGCAACTACATGTCAATTAACTATAATTACAGTATTAGTAGACTGTTAGATTATGTTTAGTAGGATAAGTTGACATGTACTTGCAAAGTTTCTAATAGTTAGTAGAATGTCTGCTGGGGGAACATCAAAATAAAGTGTATTTATTCAACAACAACAAAAAAGTGATAAAGTGACTTTCTTCTGTGGATCACTAAATCAATCAATAAATAAATAGTTGCTATTTTACATGCAGTTGCAATTAAAGGGATAGTTCACCAAAGTGAAAGTTACCCCATGATTTATTCACTCTCAAGCCATTCAGGTGTATATGACTTTCTTCCAGGCTCAGTTCAGACGACACAGCAGTACAATGCTGCAAAGTCAGATTGTATCATGGTGATGGCTGTCTAAAACTGGGGGTCCTCTGGGGCTCATCTAGGTGTCCTGGTCTCCGCTGACAAGCTTTAGGTGCTGATCCACCATCTGGCAGTGAATGGCTGTTGAGATTTTAATGCCCCCAAAATGCAGCCTGCATCCATCTGACAGAATCATGAGATTGTTCCAGAGTGCATTCTCAGTTTTTTGATATTCTAGGTGGCCAGAGTTCCGCAGCGGACGTATATAATGCGATAAGAGCTCGCTCAAGTACTGAAGCTAGAAGTAATACTGCAGTGCAGTGTTGACAAGGCTAATGTGCTCAAAGTAAGAACAGAATAGATTATGCAGATAAAGAGTAGAGTAGAGTAGAGTAGAGTAGTTTTAGCTAGAAACATAGAATAGAATAGAATACAGAACAATAGAATATAGAATAGAATAGAATAGAGTAAGAAATACTCGTCATGGACTATATTCCATAAGTAATACCGTGAAGAAATATAGAGCTGAGTATCATCAGCGTAACAGTGAAAGCTAACCCCGTGTTTCCTAATGATATTTCCCAAGGGTAACATGTAAAGAAAAGTAACGGCCCTAACTGAGCCTTGAGGAACTCCATACTGCACTTGTGATCGATATGATACCTCTTCATTCACTGTACGAATTGATGGCGGTCAGATAAGTACGATTTGAACCATGCTAATGCACTTCCACTAATGTTTCTAGTCTATTCAAAAGAATGTTGTGATTGATAGTGTCGAACGCAGTGCTAAGATCCAGTAGAACTAATAGAGAGATACAACCACGATCAGATGATAAGAGCAGGGATAAGTTCACCCAAAAATTAAAGTTACCCCATGATTTATTCACTCTCAAGCCATCCAGGTGTATATGACTTTCTTCTTTCAGACAAATACAATTGGAGCTATATTGAAAAATGTCCTGGCTTTTACAAGCTTTATAATGGCAGTGAATGGCTGTTGAGATTTTAAGCCCCCAAAAAGTGCATCCATCATCATGAAAAGTGCATTTCATTTTTGGGTGACCTATCCCTTTAACTAGATATACTGCAGCTTTCAAGCTTAAACAGAACTAATACTAATAATACTTAAAATGACTGCAGACATTTAGAATCTTTTGCTACTTCAATGTGAGTTTTTGATGTGATATTAATTTAGATTCATCAGCCATCAGCCAGTTAAGAGAACACGAAGGCCACTAGACTTCATTTAGAACTAGAATTATTGCATTTAACCTTCACTCCCCACAGTCAACAGCTAATGGACACTGTATAATTGCTGCTTCATGCAGCGGCTAATTGTGGAAAATTACACTGCATCATTTATTTTCCTCTTTATCTTCCAATTTACCTGTTCTCCTTTTGTTTTGGAGACTTCATACTGTATTGTGGTGGTGTGTGGGTGCATTGTGTGAAATCCGTTCATAGATTTTACATTGTGAAGTTCAGTGAGCATCAATAGCTCAGCATAAGTCACAACTGCAGAATCTTGAAGCTGCAATCAACTGCTTTGCATGTTAAGTGGCATAAGTGTAATGGTGAAGTTTATGCCAGATAAAGTAAAATAATGTGACGTATTGATAAGTAGATCATTTGTTAGCATGCTATGGCGTTGGAAGTGTTTCAGGAATGTGGTGGTAGTAAGTGAGACAGAAACACATGTGTGCTGACCTCACTGTGGTGCTTTATTCTGCTCTAAGCCAACACATTATCAGGGCCAATAGGGTTTGTTTTTCTATCTGATTTTATGCGGTTGTCCAAATATATGCCACAGAGGTCCGACGCAGAGGGAGTAGAGGTTATTCTCCCCTCTTTCTCACACATTCAAAGACCTCTACACTTATGGTTCTCTGTTGGACAATAACACCATAATTTAGGATGAAACTTGGGAGCTTTTGCACACATACGAGGCTCTTGCACAAACCAGGACATTTTACAACAAATTGGAATGCCTAATTGGCTTGGAAGAGTTAAAGGGATAGTTCACCCAAAAATTAAAATGTTGTCATTAATTACTCACCCGCCTCATGTTGTTCCAAACACGTAAAACCTTTGTTCGTCTTCGGAACACAAATTAAGATATTTTTAATGAAATCTGAGAGTTTTCTGACCTTCCATAGACTGCAAGGGTACTACCACGGTCAAGGCACAGAAATGTAGTAAAGACATCGGTAAAATAGACCATGTGACATCAATGGTTCAACCATAATTTTATGAAGCTACGAGAATACATTTTGTGTGCCAAAAAAAACAAAAATAACTACTTTATTCAACAACTTCATCTCTTCCGTGTCAGTCTTCGCCACACGTTCACGAGAGTACCATGATGCATGTAATATAATATAATATATAAATTACAATTTTGTGTGTGCAAATGTGCAAATCTGTAAACAATTTTGTATAAATATTGTATACTTTTGTAATTTATTGTTAATGATTGATATTTAGTATCTGATAAGTATAATAACTGTATAGGCTGTATATAGAGTAAGAACTTACAGTATATTTTTATGCATTAAGTATTTTTACGAATATTTATTTATTTAGCTTTAATTTTATGATGGTTTATCAACTCTCAGAAATTAACTGCAACAGAGGCACTATTAATTCACTCATGTCAAACATTTAAAATTTTACTTTTATGTCTGTTGCTAAATGTATGATATTTCCCACATTTCTTGAAAGTTTCATTATCAGGGACTAGGACTCTGTCCTACACTCCTCCCACATTTTCTCAATGTGTGCCGTCACACACTGCAAAACTGACATGCCACCATTCATAAATCATGCTCATGTAAAATACGCTGCATCAGCTAATGAAGTTATGGTGCACTTTTTTTTCCTCAGTACAGCAGAGCTTTACAAGCAGACTCTACGTAGTCGCTGCAGTATCAGATTTAAGCAGCTATGAGCTAATATTTTTTATGGGGTAAGGCCCCGTGTCCTCCACTGTTGTAAATTGGCTGGGGATTTGCCAGTGATTGGCTTCAGTGGCAGTGACGCCAGCGCTACAGTCTGTCCACTGCGCTTTGACCCCTGTGTTACACACACACACACACACACACACACACACACACACACACACACACACACACACATACGGGTGTGTATATATGCACATTTAAGTCTTAAATACAATTTACTTGTAAATGCATAGACAATTTCTAACGCTAGCAGCATATCAAGTGCACACTCTCCCAACACATTATCTGTGCTAGTGCACCAGTGTCCCAGTCAAGAAAAAGCTGTTCAGTGCTGTAGTGCACTTAGCTAAAATAACCCATTGTTCAAATGTTATTCTACAGATTAACCTAGACATTTCTGTGAGTGTCTCCCTTCCCACTGAGAATGACTAATGTGCGTGAGTGTGTGTGTGAGAGAGAGAGAAAGATAGAGAGTCTGTGTGCATGTACTCATTTCACTTTACTTTTGAAAGGTATTTTTTAAACCAGTTTGTAAAACCAGTTTAAATGACATTTTTTTAAATCCCAAAAGGTACCTGTAAATTGTACTATGTTAAAAGCATAATATGTGCAATTATAATGATTTATTTTATTTTTAGCTTTAGTAAGAAAGCAGTAACATAGATATAATAAGTGTGCATGTGTCATAAAAGAGATCACAGTGACTGGTCTCCAGCAACAGGAAACCTTCCAACAAGGCCCCCCTGACAGCTCATGGAGACGGAAGCTGTCCTTGGTGTTTAAAAAGGGAGTAAATCTGTCATTTCTTCCTCCCTTTACTGCAGCTGCAAGAAATTAGCCTGTCTCCCCAAACGCCGCAGATAACCCATCTGCAGGAGCACACCTCCATGAGGCTGTTACGATTCCGGCCCTGTTCTTAACCTCACACCAAATTATGTGCATTGCATTTGAATAGTTTTATGTTTATTGTAGCAACCCATGGAAATGAGGTAAATCAGGAGATAAAACTGATAAAACTGAGACCTTTTGAGACCCTTGAGTCTCCCACTGCTTAGAAGAAACAATGTCTCCTCTGCAGTCTTTATTTCTTTATAGTCTTTATTTTAAGGAATTTTAAGTGACCCATCAAGTTGATACTTAAAGAGACATAACCGAGAACTCAATTGTGTCATCAGGAAAGAGCAATCCATTTCCCTTTTAGTTAATATTAAACATTCCAAAAAGGTTTCCTCCACATTTCCAACATTAGATTTAAAAAGGTTCCTGCGCTCTACTGTAAGCTGCCCAGTAAGAGGAGAGGCCAAAGAACTCAATTAGATGCTGGCTATCCTCGGCAAGCTCGCCAAGGCCTGTTGAGCCCTAAAGTTGTAGTTTTGACATGGTCTGAGTCCCTCATCCTGCAGATAGACAGCATTTTTCATCCTGTCCTGCAGTTATCTCCCTCTCAGAATTACCCTCCTAATATATCCCCTTTCATCGGCCAGCAGAGAGGTCCAACAGAGAGAGAAGAGGGAAGGAGGGGGTCTCTGTTTTGTCTCATGGATAAAAAGGTGGGTTTCTGGCAGCAGTTGAGGCCACACTCAAGCTCAGAGGGACACAATGTCCCCTCTGTCTCCCATAGAAAGGAGCTCCTGACAGGAATCAGCTTTCAATTAGCTCTCAACCCCCACCCCAGCTATTCTAACCTCTCTCTCACCGGAGGCCTGGCCTGTGGCCCCTGCAGCTTAGCCAGGCAGCCCGAGCTGCAGATCTGGGGCGAGATTATAGGCAACCTTGTGACAACCAAATTGTACCTTATTTATAGGTAATGGCGTCTCCAGCCACCTCACGCCTGATCTGACACCTCTCGTCACCATGGAGAAGCACAAAGATGGAGTGCTCTGTGTTAGCATATGAAATCGCCACAATTACTGTCGGCCGAGATGGGCGGCGGACACCGTTTCCCGCCCGCGTTAACCTGTGATTACAATTGAAGAGCTCCGGATAAGTTCAGGATGTCATTGAAAGTATTTTTTTTTTCTTGCCTAGTTTATTATCACGCTTGCGGGAAATTTTCAGATCAAGGGTCAAATAAAAGAGTAAAACTGATGAAGAACTCTAGAGTGTTTTTTGAAAAAATATCCAAGCTGAATTGGCATCTAACTTCGCATTCAATATCACCGGCAGTTTGCATCGATGGGAACCGAGATACAGGATGCTCTTTCCGGTTGGGTAGGGGGGTGTAATTTGAAAGGACTCTAGTCTCAGGACGTTTCTCGGTCTCAGACACTGATTGGCTATGTGGGGATGGATGAGAATGTACCGGCCAGAACAACAGGCATTGTGTGAGGCTGAGACGGCCAAAGGAGCAGGTGTTGTCCACTGGGACGGGGCTTTGGCATCAGAATAGATTCAGGATATGAATATGGGGATATTGTGCCCTCTTGAGCACCTGCAGACCCCCCGGACAAAAGGCCACGCAGGAAAAAAAAAGGAAAAGGAAAGAGCAATCCCACTCCGGTGGATGCATTCCAGCCTACATCCTCTCCTCAAAAAGTGGAGAAGATAGCCTTTCTATTTCATTATTGAACCTGCCCCCTCCTTCCTAGCTTATAGTGTAGTTATCTCTCCGGTCATTCCATCTTTCTCACACACTAAAACTCTAGTCCAGTTCATTTACTGACCTGCTTCTTGAATGAAGGCGCTGTGTGTTCAGGGGTAGGCATAGGAAAAAAAGTCCATCTATCAGGATTAGTGATTTACTCTTATTGACGTATTCACTGCAATTAATTCAAATTAAATTTAAGTTACGTTATAGAGTCAGGGAGGCACCTCTTGACTTCGGCTGAGGGGCCAGAGAGAGGAGCTCGGGGGCCTCTTTAAAAGCTCTGTGTTTCCCCACTACTTTCCCTGCCCGTGATCCCTATCACTGGGGTGACGATGTAAGAGTCCCGCAGACAGAACGATATTGAATTCTGAGCCAGCCAGGATGACTGATATCTGACCACCCACCCAGCTTGTGATTCTGTCCTGTGTCCCATTCCAGAACCTCATGCCCATGAAAACTCAACTTCTTTACTTAAGTTATAATGCTCTGGTTTGTGTATTCTGTAGCTATTCAGTAGCTTTGTGCCGTAAAAATTGTATGCAATCCTTGAATGTGGAATGGCACAACTCTTGTGGAAATTCTACTATATCTACTATACTGGAATTATGGACTGAAATTGCAAGACAGAATCCCACAGCATACTTTTCAGATATTTTTTTGGCATGACTCCCCTGCTGGTTAGGTATGTTTTGAAGCATGGTAGCTGGTTTGAGCTGGTTTAAACTGGTCCTTAGTTGGTCATGAGCTGTTTTAAGCTGCCAGCCAGCTTATAACTAGCTCAGGACCAGCTTAAACCAGCTCATGACCAACTAAGGACCAGCTTAAACCGGATCAAACCAGCTACCATGCTTCAAAACATACCTAACCAGCATATGCTGTTTTTTTTCAACAGGGTCAGGTGAGACAAGCAAAGAGTTGGTAAAGCTAGATTTCTGTCATTTTTTCTACATGCTGACCTGTGGTACATATGGGCAATGGAAGTTTGAGTATTTACTCATTTCCTCTTCTCCCCACCTCTCTAAACTTTCTCTAGGAGCTAGTTAGCTCGTCTCACTTCATAATGAAATCAAGGTGTTGTATTGCACTATTTATATGACCTTGTGGGACCACTCATGTTCACCATGCAGACTTACGCTGTTCCCGCAGTTGTAACTTTAATTCTCACAGTTCTGATGAGAATGGGCTTTTACCAGGTCTACTTTCTGGCCAACGTTTAAAGAAAGTTCTTTGCCTTCAGAAATCGCAGGCAAAGACTGGAAGAGCAGCAGATCTATACAGTACGTAACGGCGCATGTGGCGGCGCTTCACCCTCTGTGTTATCAGCCATGTCGGAACAGTGCCGCAGTAAATACTGCCTCCCTTGGGGGACTGGCCCGCGGTTTGATCAGTGATCCCACTCCTCAGAAGCAGCGGAGTGCTGTGCCCCTGTGCCCATGGCTCGTCCCGGGAGAGGGGGGCACCGGTCTACTGACTGCCAGAGGGGATTGGAGAGAAGGACTTGAGAGAGAGAGGGAGGAGGGTCAGGAAGATAAGGCCATGGGGTTTTGTAAAGGGAAGCTTGACTTTCAGAGCACAGGAAGAGAGGATGAATAACGTAGAGAAAATGAGGAGGAGGGCAGCTGAAACTCCACACCTTCAGCGCATCTGATAACAGACTCCGCATTAAAGTTAGTGTAAAAGAGAAGGTTAGAGGTAAAATGTCAATAACGGCCGTGCAAGAGAGACTGAGAGAGAAACAGAGAGGGGAAAGGCGACGCAGAGTGAGAGAGGTTAGAATCGCTCTGGTTTTGATGTGGAGCTTCACCATCTGTGAACGAGTTCCGTGTGAACATAGTGTTCTGACATATTGAGTGATTATGACAAATGAACTGGAGAAAAACCCCAGGTGGACATCAATAGCATTGATCTTCACTCTCAAGGTGAAACAGATCAATGCATTGGGCCTGTTTGCGGCTGTTATGTTCAGAGTCCTATTGAAGACAGACAGCCTAGCACCCCTACTGGCCAAAAGACTTACTTCACCAAAGAATTAATAAGAAGCACCTACTAAACATAAATATATATATCCTAAAAGTGTGCAAGGATATCAGTCTGGGCACATATATTTATTTACATACTTAGTTTCAACTACTTTCAGTCTATTCTAATTCACAGTCTCTTCTTGATAAATAAAATAATGCAAATTATTTTATTATTGATTTTTCTACATTTCTACAACAATCATTATGTGAGAGAGAAAGACTGAAAGAGCAAAGATCCACTCTCGAAATTCTGTACAAGCTCATCCCCATCTGTGCAGCATTACCGCACAGAGACACTTTGATGACAGCTATTTACTGACCCCAGAGTCGAGAGGTGGGTCTGGCCGAATTATTTTACAGATTCCATAGTAAAACGGTCAGCTTGAAAAGATGAGATTCACGACGGGAGACAATGGTCGACCACTGCGATCTGATTACGCCGTGCCCCCTTCACGGGTAAGCCGAGAGGGCTAGGAAGTGCCCCCGGGAGCAGAACACGAGGCCTGGAAACATTTGGCCATCGAGATGAGGCTCGTAAAGTTATCTCCTCGCCACACACACTTACTCACCGCTCCAAAGGCGGCTGCAAAGGCTATTTGCGGTGTGGAGCTAAATGGGGAGACATGCAAGGGTGTTACATGCTGCAGATTTAGTAAATTATCACTGCTGTCTTTGTTTTGCTTTCTATTACAGTGTCGGTTCTCAGGTGGTTCTCACGAATTTCTCTTTACATTTGTGTTTTTCTTTCAGTGATTGCTTGTTATTGTGTTTATGCCCAGCTTTTCATAGTTAGAGACTCCAACTATGAAAAGCTGGGCATAAACACAATAAGAGTATAACAGATCTGTGGTTATCTTTCTTATTGTTAGTCATTGGGGATAATTCTTACAGCAATTCTTCAGACTGGTATTTGGACTGATTCCAGAAGCTTTAAATTAAAAGAAAACCCAATGAATGTTATTGTTAAAGAGTGCACACAATTATTTACTCTCAGTGCAATGGCTAAAAGTTCTTATCTTGCTAGCAACTGTTTCAATGCCAGGGTTTAAAAAAAAATCCGACGTGGAAAAGAGACACTTGCCGACGCTCCATTTGAAGGCGGCAAAATGAAAAGTGTCCATTGATGCCACACACAGTGGCCAAGCACTGGAGCCATTTAGCTTGTAGAAACGCTATCTGATGAGGCCGCTGCATGTGTGTGTGTGTGCCGTGCGTGACGTAGGCCCGTTTTCATTCAGACGGGTGCTCAAATGGCCAGCTCAGAGGAGGCGCTGAGGCCAGCGGGTCAGCGCCTATCTTCCCCCTCAGCCCAGATCGCTTTCAGGACAGAGCGGGGACAAGCCGGAGTGAATTTCAATCGCCCGACACTGCCTATTGTCCATCAGCGCTGGCAGGGACCCACAGATATACTCTATGCTTAGAAGTGGGGCGTAGTCCAACTACCCTAAACTACTGTGGCCCACCACGATCAGAGAGTCTGAGCCGACAGTTTAAAGACATGCAACATCAAAATGTCCTTTGAAAAGCCCACTTTGTTTCTTCCGCTTTCCTTCTTTTAGACCGACGTGTGAAGCAAGTGTTAAGGTTAGTTTTGTAAAGTTACGCTGGTGTGAAGCCTGACTCTAACTCAGTCATGCTAATGAATGTGACACCTCTTTTCTCTTAAAGCGTCCAAGAAAACAAAAACAGTGGTGTTAGGGGGGAAAGTGTGATGTTTTAGGCACTGGTTCAACTAGGCCATAAATATACTGATAATAAGTATGCAAACACGGATGTGGATGCTTGAACTCCAATTGCACTTAATATGTGTTTTTGCATGTGTGGCAGAATAAAATGTCAGAACACAAAGAAATTAACTCAGATATCTTATATGTGTTATTATCAGGTATTATTTAGCTGCCTACAAACATGTTGACAGTTTAACTAAATGTAAGCTCAAGATTGCTCAAGATTGTTGGTGCCTCTTGTACCAATGGGAACTCAAAAGATACTTGCCTTTGTGAACTGTTTTCTGACACATGGAAAGTATTTTCTGGCCTTATTCTTTTACTGCTTGTGCTTTTTATAATTACTTATAGGATATGCTTTTATTATGATTCACTGACTTTTAATTAGCATACATAATTTGTTCATTCGTCACTGATTATCAGTTCATCAGTTCATTTACTTTGAGACAGATGATGTTATCTCAGTTATTTTATATGGATGATATTGTCTTGTGCAACACAGTTAAATTAGATCAAATTAGCTGGATTAAACTTGGATTAAATTTGGGGATCAGGTTCATTCATGTGCATAAATAGAACGCTTGATGTGCTCTGACACCAATGTCTCGCTGTTACACTATGAACACTGACTTAATAAATAAAACACAGAACATCACAATACAGCCGCTATTTAATCAAGTCATTACTCTGTCCCTAGGCTCTATGCGTTCATTTCCGTTACAGTGAAATTCCATTTGAGGAAGTAAAGATTTTAGTCAACAGAGGTACTGAGGAACCCCATGTACCTGCTGGGGTCAAAAGAAAAAAACGTGAAAGGTTCCGACTCCTCGGCCCACCTGTGAAATGAAGCCTTTTCATGGATCAACAAATCCATCAGCATCTTATTCTTTCCTCTGAGCAGAAATCTGGGCAATTATTTTTGACGTGTAACATCAATAATCTCATTTATTTTTCCCCCGTCTCTCTCGACGGCGTGTGCTCCATTCTCTTGTCCGTGTCTGCGGGGAAATGTGAGATAGAACACTCAATAAACCAATTTTTTGCACCATCGATCCAACAATTGTTTTATTTCTCTGCCTCTATCCTCCACATGGCTCTCCTCTCTCTTATGAAAATGTTATTGACGGCAGCATGGTGTTAAATAATTAAGTAAATGTTAGCAGATGCCGGCGATGTGTTTTCTGTCTGTGTGTATCTGTTTGTGCAAACGCGCTAAGGTCGCGTGTGCGTTTTGTAAAGAACAGCGGGGATATGCGGCTCCCGAGATGAATAGTCAGATGATAGCGGGACACTGAAACAGACACTATTAGAGAAGACGCTGTTAGGCTACGGATCTGGCGTGCTGCCATTAGACAGCTAGGCGTTTTAGCCTAGCGGGGTGATCTCTTTTACTCTCGCTCTGCTGTGAGGATCAATGTACCACCACTGTCCCACTCGAACAAGCGCTCGCTTTATTGTTTACCACCCCTGATGGATTTCTTTAGTGTTTTTTCTATTAAGTTTCAGTGGCATTGTTCGTAAAAGTTTCTTGTTTACCATATCATAATTTAATGGGAGCTGGCATTTAGATGCTTTTGTAACGGCCTTGTGTCACTAATGGCTAATAGCTAATGTGTCTGTGTGGACCGAGCTAGCACAACAGATGATAGGCAGGAGTCAAGTTTCCCCACTCACACATAGCCAGCTGTCAGTAATAACTCATCCTCTTGTTATGCTTTTTTAATTAGTTTTGTTTAGTTATGAGCCCCGTGTGAGCCGTTAGCATAGCGTTGTTGTACCCGTGTCACCAGTGTGTGTGTGTGTTTGTGAGTGTGTGTTTGAGCTTTATGTGATTCATTAATCAGCTTGCTTTGTGTCTCTCATTTGCATAGAAGCATGTTTAGTCCAAATTAGCTGCTCGGGTGAATTGTTCTCACTGTGGGAGTAAATAGTTTGGTGTGTGTGTGTGTGTGTGTGTGTGTGTGTGTGTGACTTGAGTTGTTTACGTCAAGCCTCCGCATCAGCCTGACGGTAGCAGTGGGTTCACAAAACTGAACCCATAGGGCAATAATAGTGCCCTTGCTTTGAGAATGTAATTATCCTATCACATGAATACGCACCAGTGAACAAACATAGATGAGCATAAAATCGACTCACAAACACTGCAAAGTATAAAAAACACATGCACAAAAGGTAGATACACAAACACACAATCAAAACATGCTTATTTTGACATAACCATTGACGTTGGACAAGGGGACATCTGGGAATATGTCGGAAAAAAATGCAGTTTTATTTAATCTAGCGATTTCGATATTATGTTTTTCTTGCAATGTTGTGACTTTTTTTCCCTTTTTTTTCATTTACTGTACTCATTTACTGTAGTGTCATGAACATGCCTGCAAAGTGTCACACTCTGATGTGTTTTGGAATATGTATATAAAATTTCTATTGCAATTAATGTTTTTTTTTTATGTCAGTTTCTCTACTACCCTCTCAGGGTATCTGAAATGAAAATGTATGCATTTGGCAGATGCTTTTATCCAAAGAAGCTTACACTGCATTGAATGTGTACATTTTTATAATTTCATGCATGTTCAGTTCACTGGTAAATGAACCCATGATGCTGTAATTGCTAGCACCTCTACTGTTTGAACTTCAGGAAAGCACACTTGAAAGCACAAAAAAAAAATATATATATATATATTTAAAATATATGTTTATAACATTAGTAGTAGTAGTAGTAGTAGTAGTATGTAATGTGTGATAATGATTATTTATTTATTGTGTGTGTGAAATGTATTGAATACAATTGCAATGACCACAACCAGGTTTTTAACATAATACAAGGGTTAATTTAACTCATTCAGCACATACCTTCTGAAATATGCTGTATTAGAAGATGCAGGCACCTACTGTATGACCAGGTACAGTATCTGTATATCAGTTGAATTGTTTATTAATGCAATATTGTGACATTCCTTGGCAACAGTAAATAACTAAACGTTGTGTCATGCCTAAAAACATTCCACAGGTTTTACCTCGTCTTTACATATTTGGTACTATTTGCCACTCTGTATTTTGCCATTTTTGCATTGCATGTGTATTGTGTTTGCTCTTACTTTTAAATAATGAAAAGCAATCCTGATATGTATTGCAGTAAAGCAAAATCCTGACACAAATGCTAGATACTGTCATAACGCCATGCCCTCTAAGAGTGTTTAGATTCCTACTGAAACAGCTCTATTGTGATGAATTCAGTAAAGTATGCTCACATTCACACACATGCTCAGCTGGGGTGCTAACAGCTGTAAGAGTCAGATAGTAGCCGATGCCTTCACATTAGGTAATGAGGTCAAACTGAGAGCTTGAGTGATAACCTGTGAACTCTGATCTTAGACAGGCCTGCTGGGGGTCTCGCACCTGCTCGCTCTCCCCCCTCTTTCTCTATTATTCTGTAAGTCAGCACTCATTTCTCCAATCAATCAATCAATCAGTCGATCTGTTAGATGGGTCACAGCTATTTCTGCCTCTGTGTTTGTGTGTGTTTTGTGCATCTGCTGCGCTGTAGCTCATTATGCGTGGGTACATTAGCTCTTACGGGTGTTTCATTACATGTCTCTCTGGAGGTTCAGACTATTTTCACAGCACAAAACAACGCAACAGTCCAGTCAGCAAAGGACACACACGCACACCAGTTCTCAGCTGTGCCAGGGAACAAAACAACACAAAACAAACAAGCCCGCACCATTAGCATGCAGCCTACTGCCAGGTACGTTTACGTAGAACAGCTAACTAGAGCTCTAATAAATGGCTCTTTTTCCCTGTTAAATCTGGATTAGATAGAAGATAGAAACATAGATAGATGCCAAAGCTGTTAAATTTAATTTCAAGTTCATTTTTATTTTTATTTCGCATCACACACATGCATCTCTGTTTGCTAGTTTACACCGTCGTTATCTAACCGGCTAAATGCACAGCTCGTTCGTTAGTTGAGTCATCAGAGACGGTGGTTTTAATGACTCAATGACCAGAGGCTAACTCGTGTCTCCCCGCTGAGTTAATTATGGAATAAAACGACACACAGTGCTTTTTCATCAGTAGCTCTTTAGCGGAAAACCGCTCTGAGGAGAAGCAAAGTTTATTTTATGGTTTATTGTGAAATAGCATGATAATATAAAACATTGAGTTACTTCATCATTTAGCAAATACTTTACGGCAATGTGACGCACTAAGTGTTAAGTGCAGGTGCCAGAGCACCCTGGTGTTTAGTTACTTTCTCAAGGTCTGGTGGTCGAACAGGATGGGGAATCTCAGTATATCAGCAAATCACTTACTCTCTTTAAAAGTCCTTTTTGCAACTATCTTGGTTATTTTAATTTTTTTGGCACATGATTTACGTCAGCATTCCCAAGTTCATTGTGTTACCCTTGGCATAGCTTGTAAGGTGACCTCCAAAATTCACACAATATCAACTTTGACATCATTTGCCACTGACTTAGTCTGCACAGTTAATGATTAATAGACAATATGCATTATGTATCAGTAATCAAAACAACATATGACTGATCCTGTGTACTTAGATACATGGAAATATACCCCCCCTCCCAAAAAAAAAAAAAAAAAAAAAATCAACAGAAAGCATTCACGGTATCAAAGATATTTATCCATATCCATAACTGTGAGTTTGAGTATCTTGTGAAATTTATGACTAACTTTGTATTGGTTGTTAGCCACCAATTCAGAATGTCCACTTTGATTACATAGGCTAGTTGAAAGGATTTTTATAAATATAAGATATTATAAAGTAGACAAGATGGTCAAAAATTTTAGCTTTTTTTGACAATTTGTTGCTTATTATTTGTAAGGTAGGTGTTAAGTTTAGGTATGGGGTTAGATTAATGGACTCTAAAATATGATCATGCAGAATAATATGTGCTTTATAAGTACTAATATACAGTCAATATACTAGTAATATGCATGCTAATAAGCAACTAGTTACTAATGAATAGAGATCCCTAATCTAAAGAGTAAAGTGTACATTTTATTTCAGCAATTATGTGACACAAAACCCATTTAAATGTATTATTAATGCATTATAATGCAACCATAACAATGTAATAAAGATACCTTATAGCCATTTGTTTGTTCGTGCAGAGATTTTAAGCTACACACATTATAATACTTACCTATTCATGGTGATCCTTTTAAAAAGTGTAATTCATCACAATCAACACCAAACGTCATGGTTAAGGCATTATGAGTTGTATTTCGAATATCCTTATATTTATAGGCTTCTTACAGTAGAACGTTTTTTTTTTTCTTTAAATGACATAACAAGGTACTGCTACCGTGTAATAACAAGCTCTCTGAATGTTCCTGTGAGAAAATCAAGTGTCACTTTACTGTGATATGCAGCCAGAGGAATATGACTCAAGACAGAGAGAGATTAATATTGCTCGAATTCTTCACAAACTCCTGCCCTCTGCCCCCATCCTCCATCCCGCACACCCACACCCATTGATTACCCAGCCCGCTCTCCCGCTGTCTCTAATGGGCCTGAGAGCCCGATCATGTGACTGTTGCATCTCGGCGTGGTGGATTGGTTTGTCTGAAAGCGCCTGGCCCTCGCAATCATCCTAATGCACAAGCATCGGCCATTACTGTCAGGCCCGTTACTGTGGCGTCCATACATTAAGCCGCCCCCACCCGTCCAGCCCTCCTCATTCCCAATCCGAGAGGTGAATTAATGCACATCCTGGGGCTTGACTGGTGTGTTCTCCATACTGTGTTAAACAATGAGCAAATGGCTCACCTCCTTTATTAGACGTGTGGCTTAATTAAAAGGGCTGTCAGATATATCGGCCCCCTCAGCGGCCAAGTCTCTTTGAGAATCCATCATAGGCTCGGGGGGCGGAGGGGCCGAGTCTTTTGTGAGGGTGAAGGTTGAGGCCAGAGGGCCTGGAGGTTAAGGCCAACGGTAGCCGTAAACATTTCTCAAGATCAGGGCAGAGGAGCTTTCCCTCGGCGTGATATATGGTACGCAACCGAATTTCTGCTGCCGAAATCGAGAACAGAAAAGGCGCTAAAACCAGCGCTTAGGGTGAGTCGAGCCAGAGGTACGGCTCACCTCAATAGCTTTATTGTCTGAGGCTTGACGGCACACCAGCAAGCTGAGAAATATTAAACGTCCCACTTTAAACAATGGTTTAAAGTCTCCTCCGGTCTTCATAAAGCAGAGCTTTACAATCACGCGCTACACCACAGGGCCTGTGTGTCGGGAGAGGGCGGGTGGCACGATGGCACGGTGAGAAAGCACAGAGG
This sequence comes from Schizothorax lantsangensis, assembly GCA_027422415.1. Lineage (NCBI taxonomy): Eukaryota > Metazoa > Chordata > Actinopteri > Cypriniformes > Cyprinidae > Schizothorax > Schizothorax lantsangensis. Next base: position 28,216,460 of record CM049851.1, read on the forward strand.
TCCAGTGATTCTGGACTTTTGTTTATTTTTCAGCTGCTTTCACAGCTGAGGGTTGTGTTCATGTGCGTGTTCGAGCTCCTCCGGTTTGCTTGGAGGAGGTCACTGAGCGGCAGTCAGAAGTTTTTGTCTGACATATGAAATAATCTTTTTTTATGTAAAAGTTTATTGGACCCTTTGACAAAACATAATTTTTTTTTTTTTTTTATTATTCTTTTATATATATATATATATATATATATATATATATATATATATACATACAGCTTTTATGGTTCATATAGTATTGAATATTGAGCTCTCAAATTTAGAAGGAAAGAAAAAAAAACCTACAATTTTAAAAAGAGGTCAAAATGAGGAAAATTGTGAAATTTAGTGTGGATGCTGATATTCATATGCACAAAATGTAATATGAAGTTCTGATAGCTTGTAAACCAATGAGATCTTTATAACACTACAGCAGACTACTTACATAAAATGCACATAAATATCAGTTTTCACTCTATATCTCCAATAAAATGTCTTATTACACTCTAAAAAATGCTGGGTTAAAAACAACCCAACTTGGGTTATTTGGCAACCCAGCGCTGGGCAGATTATGGACAGAACACATGCTGGGTTATTTTGTCCCATCTGGTTGGGTTAAAACGTTTTTACCCACCATGCTGGGTTGTTTAATATATTGTTTAAAATGTATTATATTGCTGGCTTAAAATTGGCTGGAAATTAAAAATCACACACAGAATTATTATAGGCAACAGCAATAATCAAAAGATGAACATTTATTCCTCCTATTCACCCTGGAGGCTGGTGCAGGACGGGGACACAGAGGAGGCCTCCAGGGCGGATCAGGCAGACCCGGGAGCCTTGGCGGATCAGGAGACTCAGGAGGCCATGGCGGGTCAGGGGACCCAGGAGGCCATGGCGGGTCAGGAATTTCAGGCGGCCATGGCAGATCAGTAGTTTCATAGTTTCATGGCAGATCAGGAGACTCGGGGAGCCATGGCGGATCCGCCTCCGTGGCCTTGGCCCGGCCACTATGACCATGGCTATATGGCCCCCCCAAAAAAAAATTATTGGGGAGAATTAGGAATTCCGGGGAGCGCTCTGGAGGAGCGGGCATTTGAGGAACGGGCCCTGGAGGAGTGGGCACTGGAGGAGAGGGTACTGGAGGAGCGGGCACTGGAGGCGCGGGCCCTGGAGGCGCGGCCCTTGAGTGAGGATGGGCGCTGAGAACTCTGGGGGTAGCGCCATATCCATGAGAACCACTCTCTCCTTTGGACTTAAAAAGCCTGTGCTCTCAGAGGCTGTGTTGTTGAGAAGTTTCACCGGAGACAAGCTGAACCCAGCGGTTAGGTAGAAAAAAAATAACCCAGCGTTAAAATAACCCAATAAAATGACCCAAAAAGCTGAACCCAGCGTTTGGGTTAAAAAAAATAACCCAGCATTTTTTAGAGTGTAAGATGATATTTAAATGTTTAATTTATGATCTAAGCCATGTAGTTTTAATTGTGGGGAGCAAAATATAAAAATTAATGCAATGCAATGCTGATTGAGAGATGTACAAATAAACATTCCTTTAATTGTTCTTTAAAAACATTTTAACATGAGTTTTGTACAAAAAATAAATAAATACATAAAAATGAAAAAAAAAACATTGATAACAAAGTAAACCTAAGTTGCTTAAATGCAGTAAGTGTTTATCTTGAAATATTGCTAACAATATGAAGTTTTTTCTTGCATTTACTTTATAAAAGATTTCACAGCAAAAGACAATTGAACCACAACCTGAAGGGGAGCACTCTACAAGCATAAACTATCAATCAGACAACAGAAGGCATGTAGCAATTATAAAAAAGGTTTTCAGCAAAGTTTTGATCATGATGATATTTTAGAGGCCTACGGTAGGCTTTATACTGTAGGGTTAAAATCTTGTAGCTTTTTGTCTTAAATGTTATCCTGTTATCTTTGCATTTCCCATTACTGGACACCTTCCCTAACAAAACAAACAAAAATACATTTCTAAGATTTCTAGGCATGTGAATAATTTAAAATAAAGAAAAGTTTGTGACATGGATGATTTAATCACATAACACTGAATTACTTTGTACAAAAAGTCAGATCTTCTTGTTTCCATTGAAGCACAAGTTGATCATCCTGAAATCATGCTTGGGAAAATGCAAAAGCAGGTCATATGAAATACTATTCAGATTTCTATTGTTCAGTTCAGCTGGTGGTGCACAGAACAAGCTGGCTACTACTACGCTTAGCATGCAGGCTAATCGTGTTATTGAAAAGTAAACGTCTTGAATGAATTAGCATCGCTGAGGTGCGTTTGAAAATCCTCCATCTCATTGCAACTCCAAGCGAGGCGTAATCGAACACTTCTCCGGCCCAGGCAGATGCAGATGCCAGCGTTGACTCAACTGTTTACTCTATATCACTGCAGATTTACAAATTGAGTTTGAGAAATTGCGCTGGCTTTGAAATATTTGGACCGCTGATTGTATAGATTCGGTCTGATCTTGAGCAGGTATGCCGCAGAGTACGCCTGTAAATTTTTGTTTGGAATTGGAGATTTTTTGTCTGCTTTCATTTAGAGACCAGTTAAGGAAATAGTTAGGACCTCTCTCTCTCTGTCTCTCTCTCTCTCTCTCTCGCTCGTTTGCTCTCTGTCTCTCTCTCTGTCATGTGTCTGTCAAAGATAAGAAAATAAATCAAACCACAGTCAGCAACTTCTTATTCGATATCATTATAGGTTAAAAGATTAACTTGTCAGGCTGAAAGATGTATGGTGCAATGCTATTGCACTGTCAACAAATCTGAATCAAATGCCTCATTATATTTGATGAAGTCAGTTTTAATGGATTAAGATGTTTTTTTGTTGTTGTTTTTTTTTTAGTTTCTTCTTTCTCAACTTGAGGAGCAAGGTGTTAACAATAGCAAGATCATGGGTTATAATCAAATAAAGTGTATACACTGAATGCTTACACTGAAGTCAGTTTGCATAAAAGCACTTAAAATGCACAAATTATATGATTTAATTTTCAGTTCTAACATGAATACATGGGTCTAAACCTTCAGTTGTATTTTAAAAGCATAAAACAAATATTCATTTTACCTAGCTATATAAAAAGTTCAGTAAAGGTTTTTCCATTCTTAACGGGTTAGTCCACCCCAAAATGAAAATTATTGTCATTAATTACTTACCCTCATGTCATTCCAAACCCGTAAGAACGTCCGTTCATCTTCAGAGCACAAATTAAGATATTTTTGATGCATTCTGAGAGCTCTCTGACCCTCCCATAGACAGCAATGTAATTAACACGATCAACGTCCAGAAACGAGATCGGAAAAATAATCCATGTGACATTCAACCGTAATATTACGAAGCTACGAGAATACTTTTTGTACGCAAAAGAAAACAACAATAATGATTTTATTCAACAATGCATCTCCTCCGCATCACCGTAGAGCCATTTTGGAGAGTATCCGCTGAACGCAAACAGAGTATGCTGTTCTGTGTCAGCTGCGCCACAGACAGCTCTCAGAATGCATCAAAAATATCTTCATTTGTGTTCTGAAGATGAACGGAGGTTTTACGGGTTTGGAACGACATGAGGGTGAGTAATTAATGACATCATTTTCATTTTGGGGTGGACTAACCCGTTAAGGGCTATTTTAAAAGTTTAGCCTAATTTAAGTAATAAATATAGGCCATATGTGCATGTTTTCAGTGAATGTTTGCTTTTAATAATGCTTTAATTCTAAGTCCAGCTGGGTTTTGGCATGTAATAAAATACTCAATTATCTGTAGGCTACAGTATATACTTGTACTGTATACCCCTAGCTAGTGTTGTACAATTTTCAGGAAAAATAAAATAATAAAATAAAATAAAATAAAAAATGATTTACTTTTTATCTAGAGCAGGAATACATTGGATGGAGCAGTCTAAACCTTCAGTTGTATTTCAAAAGCATGCAAAATATTCATTGTACCTAATTATATCCCAAGACTTCACCATATGATCTCTAATTAAGCGTTTTCTGTAGTAAAAAACTCAATTTTTATTTTAAGGTTTTTGGATAGTAATAAACATTTATAGTTGTAACGTAAGGAGGTCTTTCACGTTGGCTTGTAATTTCTGGCTAATCCTGCCAGGCCCTTGCTATGGGAAGAACGATGCAAAAAAAAAAGAGAGAGGAAAGGGAAAACCACACAAACCAAGCTCCATTTTGGGGGGAAAGACAGTTTGCTAATGCCAACTAGCAGATGTTAGTTACTATTTGCTTAAAATATGAGCTTGCAATGAGCTATGCTTGAGTATGTGTGAGTATCTAATGAGTATCTATTGACTGAGCACGCTCTAATCAGAAGAATTGATGTAATTTATTTCTATATTTTTATGAGAGTATCGTTTCTGTTGATGCTTTTGGGTTTGTCTTTTCTCTCTCTCTCTCTCTCTCTCTCTCTCTCTCTCTCTCTCTCTCTCTCTCTCTCTCTCTCTCTCTCTCTCTCTCTCCTGTAGAAACATCAGTGTTTTAGAACTTCTCCCAGAAAGGAAACAACATGTGGATTTTCTATTTTTAACATACTCACTCCCATTGGGCCACATTTATCAATCAAAAAACAACTTACAAGTTCACGTGTGATTCATGAAACATTCGTATGAATGATCGCACGTTGATAAATGTGGTGGCAGAAAACAATTGTCATTTGAATATCACGCCCCTAAGAACACCCCGGTTTGCCTTGCCCCTAGAGTTTACGACACGGAGAAACCAAACCCGGCCAAAAAGAGGAAGTCATCTCATTAAAGAGAAATTGATCTTACTCCAAAAACACCCGTTAACCTTGTAATTGCAAACAATTAGGCTACATTAATTTTTGTAATTTATATGTAGGCTTATATTAAAATACTGGTAAATATAAACATCATAGCCTATTTAGTTCCCCTCACTCTACAACAAATATTTTTTTTATTTAACGGTATTCAGAACAGAACAAGAATGAAAAATAAGTATTTATAAAATGACATATTAAACTATAAAATAAAACACAAAATAGGCTAGTGGCATTCATTATACACAGCATACAAGCAAAACTGAAACGCATTGGGCTCACAAGCCTGTCTCATTCCACAAGAATCCAAATGTATCCATATTTGCCATATTTGTAACATTTGGTTGCTAAACTATTATATATTATGCAGCCGAAACAAGGCATCATAGGCCTGCTTCACTCATGTTCTAATATCCGTGTAAAATCTTTCACATGTGCAAAAATGTTTGTTTGGGTGCTGCACGCTGATTTTACAGCGGACCTTTTAAATAAACAGTGTAACTTTTATGTTTGGTTGACTGCATTTTAGTTTGATGATGAATGGCTGAAATGTCAGGCAACGCAAGAAATAATGTTGTTTGCGTGTGCGTGAGGCCTGTGCGATCAGATGGAAGATAGGCTATAAAGAAAAGAAATAAAATGCATTAAGAGTGTCACAAAAAGGAGCATATACTTGTTGCACAGTTTTTTTCCTTTTGATAATTTGTTAATTATACTATAGCCTGTTATATATTTTGTGTAGTCCTATTTATTTTATTCCTTTTATAGACTTAATTTCAGTTTTTCTCCATTCACAGAAGCGCTGCAGGTGCGTGATGCAGATGTGTGAATCCTCATGGTCTGTGGTTTACACTGCTATTCACGCATATAAAGCTAATGCCCTGAATAAAAAACAAAAGACATTCTAATCTTACTGGTCAGTGATCGACTAATGAGCTTCGATTGTCGGTCAGGAAAATAACCTAAATGATCAAAATGCTATCATTCTACAATTCTCCACGAGATTTATATGCTGCACGCAAGTTCAGGCTAAAAAACACTTGCGTACACGAGCTGAGACCAGACGTGAGATTTGATCATAGCCACCACTCACGTCCATATTGATCAATTTCAAGTTCCCCTTCGAGGGAACTCGCACTGCGTCGGTAACGACACCTTGGGGGAATCCCCTCAGCGTAGCGCGTCTGAAGCATGAATGAAACTATCCCAATCCTGATTGGTGTTGCGTCATGACGTAACATGTGACGGCATACTCGGAAGCTACAAAGGGACGCCGGCACACAACAGAGTCAGCTTTTTTGCTCTTCAGCAAGCGCTCTGTGTCATTGTGTGTCTTATTTGGTGTTGTTTGTCACAAGCAATATATATTATTTTGGCGAGTGGACACACATCAGCTGTGTGTTCGTTGTTTGGGAGCGCAGCACGCCCGAGCAGCTCTCGAGGGAGCTGCCTGTGTGGACTGTGAAGCACTGCCGATCAGAGTGCTGCGCTCCCGCCTGGCTGTGTTTGATGCGGCCAGGCTCGCGCGCCCTGCGGTTCGGGACCCGCGTCCGCCGAGGCGGCGTGGTGGCTTAGATCGTGGGGCTCGCAGATGTATCTGTTAGGAGAGCTCGAGACTGCTGCGGCACATTCTCAGTCCTCGTCTGACAGTTCCGATCATCTCACTCCCCGTGCGGAAGCCCGCATCACGGCTTCTTCCGCACGGGAGGAGGACCCGATGTTTGAGCTGTCTGATTCTGAGGAATTATTAGACGTGCTCAGCATCGAAGTGGGTGAAATTGCAGAGAGCTCGCCCCTGCATTCACACGCACATGAGGAGCTGGTTGATGTGTTGACTCCTGCTGTGGCCAAACTTAATATTAACTGGCCACAAGGAGGCAGGAAGTGCAAGTGAGCGCTTCCTGCAGCACAGGTCTCAGCCTCAACGCTGGGGTTTACCATTTTTTCCTGACTTCCACAATGAGTTGTGTAAGTCATGGATTAAACTGTACTCCGCGTGACTGTCCCTCCCCTGACGTTGCGTCGTCCTTTAAAGCCCCGATACTGCCCACCAAACATTGTTGTTATACATCAGTATTGGTGGGCAGGGCTTATATGGCACTCTCGCCGAGCCGAAGGTCGATTTGAGGACCGTCCTTCAGGCAAGAAAGGCTTCGGGAAAGAGGTCCTCGCTTTCGTAGGGCCTCTGACGGTTGCCCCCCTTGCAATTGAGGTCGTTTCCACCTCGGAACCCTCAGGAAATCGATGTTGGAATCCCGCCGTCCAATACGCTTCGGGCCACATCGATTTCCGGCGAATGCACGCTGCAGTGTCCGCCCCTAAGGCTTGCGGCCTGGCAGCGAAAGCGTCCGCACATAGAAGATTGTTTTCGATCATTCCTGCCGGTATTCCGCTTCAGGGGATCGTAAACGATACTCGAAGAACACCCAAGGTCAGTCTCGAGAGGCTGATTCTCTTAGTAGATTTTATCGGCGCATGTCAATGCCTTCCGAATATATCTCCATGGGTCCTGCATATAGTGCAGACTGCAGTTCAGTTACCGCCCCCCGAAGTACGATGGGGTGGTCTGGACTGCGGTGCACCCAGAGCAGGGTCGGGTGATGGAACAGGAAGTTCACTCCCTGTTGGTTAAGGAGGCCATAGAGCGTGTTCCTCCGCCAGACAGGGAGTCCGGGTTCCACGGCCGGTACTTCATAGTTCCCAGGAAGGATGGGGGGTTGCGTCCAATTTTGGATCTGCGGCACTTGAATCGTTCTCTCAGGAGATTCAGGTTCAAGATGCTCACTATTCCTACCATCGTGAGTCAGATCTGATCCGAGGACTGGTTTGTCACGATAGGTCTGAAGGACGCAACTTCCATGTTTCCATCATTCCTTCTCACAGGAAGCGCCTGAGGTTCGCTTTCGGGGGGCGAAGCATTCCAATATCAGGTTCTTCCGTTTGGCCAGGATAAAGCTAGGCCATGCTATCACTGTAAAGCAGTTCCAATGACTGCTGGGGCTCATGGCAGCTGCGTCCAACGTATTACCTTTTGGCCTTCTGTACATGAGACCCCTACAGGGGTGGTTAAAAACCAAGGAGTTTCCTCGAGAGGGAACCCGTTCCATATGATCAGAGTCACGCGCCGATGCCTTCGTGCTCTGTCCACATGGAAGAGACCTTCGTTTCTGTCCCAAGGCCCAGTATTGGGAGTGTCATGTCGCCGAAAAGTCGTTTCGACAGACTCATCCCTTACGGGTTGGGGCACGGTCATGGACGGCCGCTTTGCGAGAGGTCTGTGGCAGGCCCGGCATTCCTCATGGCACATAAATTGTCTGGAAATGCTAGCGGTCTACAAGACTCTGAGGAGCTTTCTCCCAGATCTCAGTGGTCACCATGTCCTAATACGAGCAGACAATATGTCAGTGGTCTCGTATTTGAACCATCAGGGGGGTCTGAGGTCGCGCCCTCTGTGCAGATTGGCGCACCAGATCCTCCAGTGGTCCAAGGGGAAACTGTCGTCTCTCAGAGCGATGTATGTCCCCGGGGACCAGAATCGGGGAGCAGACGTCCTGTCGAGGCAGGGGTTGAGGCCCGGGGAATGGAGACTTCACCCCGAGGTGGTGAAGTCGATATGCGAGAGGTTCGCGCGTCTCGAGAGACGACCCACTGTCCACTGTGGTTTTCTCTCAGGCATCCAGCCCCGCTGGGGTTGGACGCCATGGTACAGACGTGGCCGAGGCTACGCCTGTACGCTTTTCCCCCGATCGCTCTGCTCCCGGGAGTTCTGGAGAGGGTCCGGAAAGAAGGGGTCAGTCTATTGCTGGTAGCCCCGTTCTGGCCGGCCCGGGTATGGTTTTCAGACATCATGTCACTCCTGGCAGGCCAGCCGTGGCAGATCCCTCTGAGGAGGTATCTGCTGTCTCAGGCAGGGGGCACAATTTTTCACCCTCGGCCAGAGCTGTGGAAACTGTGGGTCTGGCCCCTGAGGGGGCGCGGTACCTAGAGGCTGGCTTGTCGGCTGGAGTGATCGAGACCATACTCAGTTCTAGGGCTCCCTCCACAAGGAGATTGTACGGCTTAAAGTGGAATGTGTTTTCCACGTGGTATAGAGAACATGGGTTGGACCCGGTTAACTGCCCGGTGGCTTCAGTGCTGGAGTTCCTCCAAGATCGTTTCTCTGCTGGTCTTACCCCGTCCACACTGAAGGTTTACGTGGCTGCCATTGTGGCTTTCCACGCGCCTTTAGATGTTGGGCCTCTGGGGAGGCACCAGCTGGTCGTGCGTTTCCTACGTGGTGCATGGAGGATGAGGCCTGCGGCTCGTTCCAGTGTCCCAACTTGGGATCTGGCTGTGGTCCTTGAGGGGCTCTCACTTTCCCCCTTCGAACCTATCGAGTCGGCTACAGCGAAGAACCTGACCTTTAAGATGGTCTTCCTCCTAGCGATTACTTCGCTCAAGAGAGTGGGGGATCTCCAGGCCTTGGCTATCTCGCCGACTTGCCTGGAGTTTGCCCCTGGGGGAGTTAAGGCCATTTTATACCCTAGGCCTGGCTATGTGCCCAAGGTGCCATCTAATGTGGCACGGCCGGTGGTTCTTCAGGCCTTCCATCCTCCGCCTCATGTGTCGGCGGAAGAAGAGAGGCTTCATCTGCTCTGCCCTGTCAGAGCATTGAATATCTTTATTCAGAAGTCTTCTCATTGGAGGAGGTCGGAACAGTTGTTGGTGTGCTTTGGATCACCCAAGAAGGGACTTCCTGCTTCCAAGCAGACGATTAGTAGTTGGATTATTCAGGCTATTGCCTTGGCCTATCAGGTGCGCGGTTTGCCTTCACCTGTGGCCTTGAGGGCCCATTCTACTAGAGGCATGGCGTCCTCTAGGGCGCTCCTTTCAGGAGTCCCGTTGCAGGAGATCTGCGATGCGGCTGGGTGGTCCACCCCGCATACTTTCATCAGGTTTTATAGCCTGGACCTTCCCTCCACGCCGGGTGCACGAGTGCTCTCGTCCTAAGTTGTGCCTGGTTCAGCTTCACACTAGGACAGGCATGTTTTGGGGTGGCATAGTGGGTATACGTTCCCCAAGGTGTCGTTACTGACGCAGTGCGAGTTCCCTCGAAGGGGAACGTCTCGGGTTACGACTGTAACCCTTGTTCCCCGAGAAGGGAACGAGACACTGCGTCTCTTTGCCACACCTCTCCATGCCTGGGAGCGGCTTGGTTCATCGCAAAAGCTGACTCTGTTGTGTGCCGGCGTCCCTTTGTAGCTTCCGAGTATGCCGTCACATGTTACGTCATGACGCAACACCAATCAGGATTGGGATAGTTTCATTAATGCTTCAGACGCGCTACGCTGAGGGGATTCCCCCAAGGTGTCGTTACCGACGCAGTGTCTCGTTCCCTTCTCGGGGAACAAGGGTTACAGTCGTAACCCGAGACGTTTTGCGTATAACGACCGTACGCCCACTTTTCTGTTGTTTCATAAATGAGGCCCAATATGAGTTAAACGTTTCCTTTTTGAAAAATGGTGTTTTAGCTGATGTTTTTAGTGGTACATATTTTGATAGCACCCCAAGATATCTGTCCAGTATCTGTACAGAAATATAAAAATAATTTTCCAAATCCTGTTAGATCTCTGATGAAAAACATTATCTCACTGATGTTTGAGAGGAAAACGCTTTCTCGTAGAAAGTGAACTCTATGGTTTCTGGGCATTGGCTGCCAGAGAAATGTTCTTTTGTAATTGTGTGATCCGTACTGCCCTGTGATGTCATGATGTATCTGCTGCATGAGCGTATCTCAACATCTTGCATTGCTTTAACACTAGACTAGTGCAGGAGCACCACTGTTGTTTGTGAGGCTTGAAAACTGTGGAAGGCTGGCAACGATTCAACTTTTTCATCAGCTGAGTCCCTCTGACAATAACAGGGATTTCAATTACAGGATGAGGCAACTGGAACAGCTCTTCAGATAAACAATCTTGAAAACATAACGCATAAACATAATGATGTCAGAGCTTCTTCAAAAGAAAGCAATTTCTCCTAAAACTCATTTTTACTGCAGAATTGCCAGGAAATATGAACATGAGAAGAGCTTACATGTTTGAACAACACATAGACACCTTTAACCTTTAGAGCACTTTCAATATCAACACTTTCATGATCAGTTTAAAGAATTAAACAGTGCATGAAGAAGATCTGGGAAGCTTTGAGTAGTGATCACTTGGCAGAGGAAGCTTCAGGCCTTATTTTCTCAGCAGTTAGGAAGAGAACTATCTCACACCTGTAAAACATCTGCAGATTTAAGTGACCTTAAGGGGAAAAAATCCAATATCTTGTTATAGAAAGTCTGTCTCCTCATTGAAGGTAACAAAAAGACCATTACCAAGAAGTTCAGTAAAGGTGTTTCCATTCTTAAAGGCTACTTTAAAATTTTAGCTCAATTTTTGCAATAAATATGGGTCAAATGTGCATGTTTTCAGTGAATGTTTGCTTTTAATAATGCTTTAATTCTAATTTTAGCTCGGTGTTGGTATGTGATATATATACACTAGTCAATATTTGATGTGGATCAAAAGCTTTCATCAAAGTTGTCCTTAAATCTAAAACCAAAATGTGTTCTTCGTGTCTTAGGACAACTTTGATGAACTTTTTGATCCACTTCAAATGTTGAAGATATATATATTTGTATACCGCTAGCTGGTGGTGTACAATTTTCAGGAAAAAAATTATAATAATAAAATATAAAGGTAAAGTAAAGTAAAGTAAAGTAAAGTAAAGTTAAATTAAATTAAATTAAATTAAATTAAATTAAATTAAATTAAAGTGTAAAATGAGGATAGTATCTGACAGACAATAAATGTAGAAGTGCTGGCCCTGTTTATTGCTCTAGAAGCACTCTTTTAAAATAAAATGAACACCACTGAAAATGTGAAAAGTGTTGTGTGTTGTGTTATATTTATCATTTAATTTATTCTAAATAATATTTGTGAATGACCCTATGTTAATAGTCCCCAGAGCTTTTGTTTGCATATACTGAATAATTGTTAACTAAATGTACTTCTGAAATTATCATTCGCTCAATCTCTCTACCCTATTTGCATACAGTAAAGAAATATATAAATATTTGAATCAGTGTGCTTTAGTTTGTAGATAGAGTAGATCTTTTGAAACTGTTTAAGGAGTCTGAAACACAGCAAACAAACGTCATAAAAGTGAAATCTTAAGACACTGAAAGCTTCGATCAGTTTGATCTGAATAACACAACTGGCTCTGCGCTTTCCTGATTGCTGTGAGTTCTGCATGTTCAATTGCTCTTGATGTTTAAAGTGAACAGCGGTCTGGTCATTTGTATAATAATCACATTCAGTTATATTCTCTCCGTGAAGCTCTGGCTATCATAATTGCCGTATGAATTTCTTTTCAAGATCCAGTTGTGAAAATGTTGAAGAGGCCGCAATGAGCGTCGGCCGATGACGTTTCCTGGTCGCGTCCGCAGCCGACCGGCCGCAGATCTCTGTTGAAGTCCTTGGCCACAATTAGAGAAGCCGTGTCATTTTACCCCATGTGTGGCACATTTTCCTTCGTGGCACGTGGGGGGCACGGCCGTGATTAGCCTCATTATTCAAAGTCAGTGTGAGCTCACAGTTAAGAGTCATTTAGTTTAGTGCTTTTGCCATCATTTTATAATGGGCCTGATCTTATGATGAGGCATGCAAATGAAAAAAAGGGTCAATTTAGAGTGAGAAAGAAATTCACAGGTTATGTTTAAGATAGCATGCTACCATACGGATCATATTACTACGATATATAAATTGTGCACAATATGTAAATGTTGTGTATGCATGGAATACCCAGATGACATTTGCTAACAAGTGTAACGTGCAACAGAACACGCTGCAATACTGGAATAATGTATCCCACACAGGTTTATTATTGTTAACTAAAATTAAATCCAAAACCATAAAAACATTTTTTTTTTTCATAAACTAAACAATAACTGAAATAAAATATTAAAAGCTTTAAAAATAAAAAAATATTTAAAACTTAAAACTTAAAAAAAATAAGTACTAAAATAATGAAATAAACTAAAAATAAATTAAAACTCAATTAAACCTATATATGCATATTAAAACACACAATAACATTACTAAAACATTAGCTAAAAATTTAGATAAAAGACAATATAATAAAAGACAATATAAAACATAACATAAGGACAATAAAAAATAAAATCTAATTCAAAATATTAACAAAAACTATTATAGTATATACTAAAATAACACTGATCCCACAATGCAATTCACTCAACTTGACCTTCCATTCCAGTGTGATGAATGGAAATAATATCTGCTTGATATTAAGATCTTTTTACTCAATTATTTGATCAGAATCAAAATGGATTAAAAATGCAAAATAACTGAATTTATTTCTAAAATAATAACTGGATGCAAACATATAGGGTATGTGACAACAATGCAAATATAATATAGAATATTATTTATTTGTTTTTGTTTGTTTGTTTGTTTGCTTTTCATAATTCATAATAAATTATTTTGTAGGATTTCTTTTAAATGTACTTTTTAATTTACATTATAGTGTGGCTTAAATGCTTAAGCAAGCTCTTAAAAAAATTAATTGAATTCTTATATTCCAATTGAACTTTTCAAGACATGAACTTGCTTTTAAATACTTGTTAATGTGCACTACATTGCACGTATTTTTCTTCGTCTGTCAAGTTTTAACGTGAAATTTACAAGCATTGATCTGGTTTTCAGCCTATAATATCCCAATCCTACTAGACTTTATGACCAAATGCATGACAGACTGGGCATGAAATGAAATTGAGGGTGATGTGGCCCTGTTGTGGCGTAGATGAAGTCCTGCGACGGCCCCCTGGACTTCATAAGGCAAGAGGACATGCTCTGTGGCGTCTCTGTGCAGTCGGAGCAGGCCTCCAATCCCCACGTGAGGCATTTATATACATGCCACTCGCTCCCCCTGCACCTGCTCTGTCGTAATGAGTCAATATATCTCCTCCCTAATTGCCCTAAATACATATCATAAAGCTTGGCTGTAAAACGCGGACTTCCAAAGTCGGCCAGTAAAGAAGGAAAGCATAATGCAATAGTGCCATTCCTGAGCTGGCCTTAACGAGGACCCATAAATTACATATAGGGGGTTTCATTATGGAGGTGCAGGCTGAAATGTATCTTTTTTTGCAAAACCACCAGGTCTTTTTTCTTTGCGTAAAACTGCCTACTTGCCACTTTAACAAAAGCTGGCGGATGATCCAGAGAAAGCATGTTATAGGCTACTAACTATTAAAGAGTATTAAACTTCAGCGTATAAGGCATTTATCAATAAAACGGACATGAAGGATACTGAAAATTGCGTATTTGAGAAAGTTTGTGTGGTTGGGCCTGTTGACCACAGTGACCAAATGAGTATTCAGGGGCCCGTCCTGTGCCTCTCTTCTCCTCCTCCCATCCGTGTTGTATTTCCATCTGAGTGTCTTTGATAATGGGCCGCTTTTCTGTAAGCGGAATCTGTCTGGCTGTCTAATGGGGGCCTATGCTGTCAAACCTTAATACGTACCAGCCGTTGAGCTATCAAGAGGACGGGTCAAGACAGGAAAATGAGTCCTACGGCTGTCGCTCATCTGTTTTTCACTCTACCTCTCTTCTAAGGTCCTGTTCCTAAACCAAGTCAACTGTCTAGATGGGCAGCACTTATGAGTCTCACATTAAGCAATTGATTCCAATGGAGTTTGACATTAGCATGTTACTAAGATAATACAGTATAAGCATAAAACACATAGCAAACAGAAATATTGGCTGAAAATTACATTTAATGTTATATTAATTTAAATATACTTATAATGCAGTTGCCTCATCTTCCCTCTGAGTTAGTTGCAATGCATTGTGGGATTACAATGCACTGTGCTCTGCTGTGATGGCGTGTTTTTGTAGACCAGTACAGAAGTTTGCATCACCCTGCTTCCCTCGACAAAAACCCAATCAGATTGGATTATTGCAGAAAATAAGCTCTGTGACCAACAAAAGTTTATTAATCTTACACATTTGTTTATCATGACAATCACAAATGAACACAACTTTTATCAATTTTTAAGCAGTGAACTAAACTAGTGAGTAGATGAGTTTACCTGTTTGCTGTGATGACATTTAATGTCTTGACAACCTCTGTAGTCCTATTTTGCGACTTGTTAACAACCGCCTTTTTCAAGATAAGTAAAAGTGCAGTCACAAAGGCCCATTGTCAAACGGCTAACTGACTAAAAAATACATGATCCCTGCAGCACTATTCTTCAGCATTACAAAATCTTTTTTTTTCTGTACATTTCATTTACCTTACAAATGATAACTTGAAGTGGTAACACTTTATTTTGATAATCCAGAGATTATACTAAATACATAGTTCTGTCGTGAAAATCTAGATGGCGTTTCATGACATAATGACATCATCATTCACATGGCACAGCTGATTGGTTCTTTTCACATCAGCAGCCAATGAGCTTGCTGCTCAACATTCAAATACTTGGCTATTGTTTGCTGTAGCAGTTGCAGTGCGCTTCAGAAACCCTTCCACCTCCCCAGCTCCACCTGTATAGATCTGCTACGGGGTGATTTCATGTTAATCATGATTTCATGTTAAAGGGTTATTCCACCCCAAAATGAAAATGTTGTCATTAATCACTTACCCTCATGTCGTTCCAAACCCGTAGAAGCTTAGTTCGTCTTCGGAACACAAATTAAGATATTTTTGATGCATTCTGAGAGCTCTCAGATCCTCCATAGACAGCAATTGAATTAACACAATCAACGTCCAGAAACGTAGCAAGGAGATCGGTAAAATAATCCATGTGACATCAGGGGTTCAACCATAATTTTATGAAGCTACAAGAATACTTTTTGTATGCAAAGAAAAAAAAAGAATGACTTTATTCAACAATTCGTCACCGTAGCGCCATTTTGGAGAGTATCCACTGAACGCAAACAGCGTATGCTGTTCTGTGTCAGCTGCGTCATGCAAATAAAGTCGTTATTTTTGTTTTCTTTGCATACAAAAAGTATTCTTGTAGCTTCATAAAATTATGGTTGAACCCCTGATGTCACATGGATTATTTTACCGATCTCCTTGCTACGTTTCTGGACCTTGATCGTGTAAGGATCCTTGCTGTCTATGGAGGATCTGAGAGCTCTCAGAATGCATCAAAAATATCTTAATTTGTGTTCCGAAGATGAACAAAGCTTTTACAGGTTTGGAACGACATGAGGGTGAGTGATTAATGACAACATTTTCATTTTGGGGTGGAGTAACCCTTTAAGTTATACAGTGGTGGCCAAAATTATTAGAACACTAGTGTTTTCAGCAGCTAAAAATGGTTTTAAGTCAGTTATTTCTATCTTTTTGCTGTAGTGTGTCAGTAGGAAATATCAGTTTACATTTCCAAACATTCATTTTGCCATTAATTGTAATAATCCAGACAGACTAAGTCCTTATGTAGCTTTGCAGGTAGGTTTCTTGAAGCATATTGGAGACGTTGGCACAGTTCTTCTGGATTTAGTCTGACTCAGTTTGTTCTGTTTCTTCATGTCATTCCAGACAGACTGATGATGATCAGATCAGATCTCTGTGTGGAGCACTGGCTGTCGTCAGACTCCTTGTGCAATCAAAAATATCACTGGATTATTACAATGAATGGCAAAGGAATATTTGGAAATGTAAACAGATATTTCCTACTGACACACTACAGAAAAAGATAGAAATAACTGACTTAAAACCATGTTTAGCTGCTGAAAACACTAGTGTTCTAATCATTTTGGCCACCACTGTATATGCGGGTTATTTCATATATGTTAAATGTGCAGCAGCAGTATTTCTTACATGCTCACAGCAGCATGGATGTAGATGTACAGGCAGCAGCAAGCAGATCTATTCTGCCAAGACCAGACACATTAGCATTACCATGTACATTACCATGCTAGAACAGAACTATAAGTAACTTTGCAACTACATGTCAACTAGTGGTCATTAGTGTATTTGTAGACTATCTGCTTAATATCTGCCAACACTTTATTTTGATGGTCCCCCAACAGACTGTAAGTAACTTTGCAAGTACATGTCAACTTATTCTACTAATCCTAACCTTAGAGCCTATAATACTCTAATGAGAGTTAGTTGATATGTAGTTGTAATGTTACTTACATGTATACATGGTAGAAGTGTAACTCTTGCAGCCCTTGCGTAATGGCTTGCATTTTTAGTATAAAGTATTTCATGTGTGTGTGTGGCAGCTGTGTTTTGCTTGTGTCTGTGCATGTATTGTACGCCTGTAATCTATCACGCTTCTGTCTCACTCTCAGAGTGACAGTGGGGCTATCAGAGCGCTCATACACTCAACAGTGGCAATGAAGAGCCGGCCCACCTTACACCAGTCATATCACAGCCCAGATGTGTTTTTTACGAGAGCGTCCGGCCAGCCAGCCAGACTCACCCACTTTTTAATTAACCAGAACCTGCCCTCGCAAGATGAGGAGTCACAGAAATTATGACGGCGAAACACAAACCGCAGCTCAACATTCCCACATACGCACACACACACACAGCTGAGCGGCCGAATAGGGGGCTTTCCTAATAACTTTTATGACTCCTCGCAGATTTACAAAGGTTTGTGTGTGTGTAATGGCTCTTATTATTGTACGTAATGGTACATCTGTGTTGTGTGTTCGTCCGTAATGACAGCGCAGGGGGAAACAGGTAGTAAATTGTGAAAGTTTTGCCCTGCGTGCCCAAACAGTGAGCCAGTCACTGGGGTGTTAGAGGGTGTTGGGTGTGTGTGAAGAAGACGGACTGTACCTCCGTCACCCAGGCTTTCCCACACACCACCTACAAACACCTGATTAAACCACAAACATTTTAGTGTGTGTGAAGGAAGAGCTTTTCCAGATGCTGTTGTTAGGTGTAACCAGTACAACAAAGAACTGAATTCATGCCCTTTTTGCTTATGGATATTTTGAATATAAATGATTGATGAATTAAGATGAGCAAGATGAGTACTGTGCATATATGTAATTTTGTTTGGTTGTTCTGTGTTCCTAAGTTTTGTGTTAAATGGACACCTTTAGCACATGACTTGAGTTTCAAGCATTGTAGCAGAATTAACAAAAGATGAAAACACATTAGAATTAACATGTCAGAAATCAAAGAAAAACAACTGATCAATTAAAATTAAATTCACTACTGTTCACAAGGTTGGGGTCAGTTAGTTTTATTTTATTTATTTTATTTATTTTACTGTTTTTGAATGAAATATTTCATAAAGACGCATTCATGTGATATAAAATACAATAAAAAAAACAGTAATATTGTGAAATATAATTTTTTTCATTTATCATTTATCGTTTTTATTAAATGTTTTCTATTTGAATATATTTTAAAACATGATTTGTTCTTCTTCTTCTAAAGCAGAATTTTTAGCAGTGATTGCTCCAGTCTTCAGTGTCACACCATTGTTTTATTATTTTTTTTCAGGATTATTCAATAAATAAAAAGAACAGCATTTATTTGAATTTTTTAATCAATGTGTCTTTGCTGAATAAAAATATTAATATCTTCCATAGATTATGTAATGTCATTTTGTTTTTCAATTTAATGTATTTGCATTAGGGGTGGAACGGTTCAACTTTTTCACGGTTCGGTTTGTATCACGGTTTTAGAGTCACGGTTTCGGTACGATTCGGTATGTTTAGGGAAAAACTATACTGTCAAATAACAATAAAGAAAATAAGAATAATCTATCTAACTACAAGCAACAGCACAAAAAAATACAATAGAGTAAAGATACAAAAAATAATCAGTGATTTTCAGTTTTTTGGGGTTTTTTTAGGCAGGTCTATAGCATTAGTTTTTAGGTACAGAAATTGAATAAAGTAATCAAGTGTAAAACAGCATTGCATATTTGACTGTATAAATTAAAGATTAATCTTTATTAAAGTTACAAAAGCGATTCAATCAAGGGCAGTGAGTGCTTTCTTTGTTGCTGTTTGATTACTATTAATAAAGTGCTGTCACTTTAAGAGAATGCACTGATCCAGTGCACTGATACTGTACGTTCAGCCGGCTGTGTCTGCTAGGATATTTACCAAGACGGGCATTTTGGCATCATTTTTATGTGAATTTGTCCATTCAAACAATACTTCAGAGAGAGCTTAATATTTGCGCGCGTTCTGAGGCGCGGGTTTGCGAGCACAAATCTTCTCACTGCGCGCGCGAGCTCGCGTCCTCTGGCTCTTAAATGTTTAAACTGGCAAAGTTTATATAAAACACAGATATCAACGTGTGCTGTTAAGGTCTCACCTGTGCGCGCGCGCGCTATCAGCACCCGGGTTATGACGGAATAAATGACAGCTCATAATCCAGCATAGGGAACTCGCATTGAACAAAAGTGAATGGTTTGTCCACTTATTTTTTTTTTTTCATCGCTGTTATTGTAATGTACTGGGAAGCCAGAATGCGCATCCATTAACAGAAACATACATTAGCCGAACCCTGTTTGTTTTACGTGTTATTTATAACAAACCATATTACAGATGTGTTGTCAGATTTAATTTGAACCGCGGTCCTAGCGCGTGCCGAACCGTGTGTGGAGAACCGTTCGGTTCGGTTTTTTTCCGCGAACCGTGCCACCCCTAATTTGCATACAAACTGACACCATTTTTATGTATTTGTATTTTAAATAAACAAGTAAACAAACAAATTAATTAATTCATAAATTACAGCAGTTTTCTGGTTGTACACTTTTTACAAATATTTTCATTCTTTTGTGGCTAATTTTTGTATTGTGGTTTATTTTTGTTGTGTTGAAGACTGTTTATTTGATTTGTAGCGTCATTAGTCATGACTAATATGTTGCATTAAAATGCATTTTCGTGTTGTTTCTGGTGAGAGTTTTAAACTTTTGCTTGCTTTGCTAATTTGCATGTCCCCCTGGGCCAATGTACTAAAAGTTATCATGAAATTAATTTTCAAATAACATGGCTGAAACATTCTGTAATTTATCTTTCCAGTGTAATTATTCTCCAAAATGAAAACTGTTTGGTGCAAAAAAAAAAGAAATAATCTCTTTAAACAATGCTGGGCACACTGGAGGAATTTCATGGACTTGTTTGATGGAGGAATGACATTGCATTTACACGAGAGAAGCTGTCTGTCTGGCTGCATGGGTTTGGATCAGCATTGCTTTGGCTGCAAACACTCTTTTTGCATACATGTTTTGGGCCGAGCCAGTGAAGTGAAGTCATTACTCATCGAGCGTTGAGTCACAGAGCACAAGCTGATGAGCAGAGCTGCTGCTGTCTGCCTGAAGCGGACGGTGGTTTGTGGTTGCAGACTGCAGCAGTGGCCTGACTTTTATTGATACATGTCTGGGATTGATTTTGGAAAGAGAGGAGCAGAATGACGGGAGAGATCTGGCAACACAAATACATTTAGATGCACATCCAACAGCATCAACTGACTGAGTTAATAAAACAATTAATGGTCCTCTTCTCTTTCTGTCCCTCTGAAATGCTTGGTTTGGGTCGGACCCTCTCTGTAGGGTCTTGTCCATCAGAACAGTTGGGACTGGAGACAGAAATATTTCATTTTATTTTATCCAAATTCTGTTTTGTTTTTTGTTTTGTTTTGTCATTTTAATGGTGAATTAAATTTAAGTAATAAAAAAGCATGTCTAATTAATGGAAATCATGAAACTTACTCAGTTTGCCAGTGTATGATTAACAATTTATGATTATTTGATTTCTGATTTATTTATGATTGAATACAAATTCAAATGTGGTGGCAATCAAATGAAGGTTTGAACAGTTTAATTATTATTTTAAAATATGGTCAAATTAACACTATTTATTTATTTAACAGGTTTACTGTTAAAATTAAACATGGAAGAAATTGTGTGTGATATTCCTTTCAAAAATAGTTATTATTATTATTATTATTATTACTTATTTGAGAAGTACACACAACTGTACAATAGTAATATTTTTGTGTCACGATTTCTCAAGTTCTGCTGAACTTTTATTTTGACAGGTTGTTGTGAAGACCTTTGAGTTTCTGTGTGTATGTGATATGACAATAATTTTATCAAATGAAGTGGTGAAAATGCTGCACTTTAATATTCACAAGCACAATTCCATATCGCTATTTGATTAACTGAGCAGTCCTACTTTTGATTTATTCATCCAAAATTTGCAAAATTCTGTGACATTCCATGTTAAACTGTAAATTTTATGACTTATTCCGCAACTCCATCCGTGTTTTCTGCATTACGATGATCACAGGACCACAAATGTGACATATTTCATGTAGAAACATAATTTGTCCATCAGGAAACACACAAACACACATCTTCATCTCATAAGCGTATCACAGCACCATGATCTGACTCTGACCGCAGATTGAGTGAGACTTCCTCTCTAATAACGTCTGTCAGTCTGGAGATGGCTGTTGTTCTGTCTCACCTCATTGGAAGCCCAGACTGCGCTGTTGACTTTGATGCAAGCTTTGTCATTGGTGTGTGTGGCGCGCGTCTGGACTGGAGGCAGCTTGAAAGAGTTAGGAGGTGTGTGTCTGCGTGAGTGTGTGTGTGTGTGATGTGGAGTAATGACTTCTGGCACTGTAATGAAGGCAGCAGGATATCCTGTGTCAGGGTTGCAGGTTAGCCCTGGCTAGATAAGGTATAATGAATGGACATGAGTGTGTGTATATGTGTCTGTCTGTCTGTCTGGACGAGGGCTGGAGGGGCCGCGCTAATGTCAAGAAACTGCCATATGTATAAATATAACCCACTGCCCTCTAAAATGACAGAAAAGTGCAAATTATCTAGCCTGAGGCGTAACTTTAAAGACAATATAGAATCAAAATAGACCTTTTTTAACACATGCACCTGGTCTTATTGCTCGTGATTTATCAGGGAATGTGTAATATAGGATATTTTTTTCATATGCTGGGTGTTACCAGAGTGTACATATGCAGTTGGTAAGGTTTTCTTAGTGGTTACTAGGGAGTTTCTGAGGGTTGCTATACATTTTCTTTGCACAAAAAAAAAACAAAAAAACACACCTGAAGTGTCTATGATGTTCTGGTCTATAGATATTGTTCTGGTCCCTAGCTGCCAAAACCACAAGAAGCTGTGAAATGAAATCAAATAATTACATTAAATTAAATTAAATACTAAAACAAAATACAGATACTAAAACTGTTCCGTAACAGGTCAAATTACATCTAATCATTCATGTCTATGACACAAATGTATGTCTGTCCCAAGTTTAATATTTATGGTTATCATGTTTGAAACCTTAACAATGAGGAATCTTAAAATTAAAATTAAAAACAAGTCAAATTTATTTATATAGCACTTTTTACAATACAGATTGTTTCAAAACAGCTTTACAGTGACAAATGGGGAGGGAAATGATTCAAAGATGGATACAATTTGTCATTTGCAATGCTTCACATTAGTTAAATGTGTTATAAAATGTTCTAAATGTGTTCCATGTCTTATATATATATATATATATATATATATGCAAACAGAGAAGAAAAGCACCAGAGAGCAATCATGTACTTGAAGCAGATGTGTCTTTTCCCTGATTCACAGTGCATCATGTGTAAAAGTGTCTGTTGAAGGTAATGTGCTTCTCCTCTGGTCCGTGGCCAGATTTGGATTCCAGACGTAATGTGTGCGATAAGAATCTGATTATGGGAAACTGATCCTGGATCGGACTTTAATGAACTCTAACCAGAGCAGTTAATTACAGCATGGAGACACTTGTTAAAGTCGGAGGTCGACTGATGGAGCGGCAGACCTGAGTGTGAGAGGATGGAGAGTGAGTGTGAAGGAAGAGGAGGTGTTTGACCTTTCTTCTGTCCATCTCCAGGTCTCCACGGCCCCCGTACATGACTGCCCTCTAGCTGCAGACACTCACCTCCCTCTCTCACACACGTCTCCTGCTTCTGTTTCAGTTTGACCTGCAGATGATAAACCCTTAGACTTCCATCATATCACAGAATATTCTGTTCTTCTCAGCATCACACTAAACAACACTAACCACACTGCATTCTGGGAAACACCTACAACCTCAGATGTTCTTAACCCTTTAAAGCCAGACATAGGAAATAATAGTCATAAAAATATATGTCAAAAAGTTTGATTATGTGTTTTTGTTGAGTATCATATTTGAAACATCATGATTTTATCATTCATTTAGTATGAAGGGAGAATATGGAGCTTATGCAATTTTATTCAGAAGCCCTAATTGAGCAAAATAAATATGAAATTTGTTGCAGTTGCTAATATTTATATGGCCAAGAAGTATGATATTCAGATATCTTACAAGGTAAATCAATGAGAGCCTTATAACAGTATATCAGACTATTTACATAAAATAATAAATAAAATACAAATTACATAATGCATAAAATATCATTCACTATCTTGGATATCAACAATATGCTTTAGTAAGATGATTTTTGAATATTTCGTTTTATGATCAAAACTCTGTAGATTGTATTGTGGGGGCAAAATATACAGTATAATACAATATAATACAATACAATACAATAATAACTGATGAACAAATTGCTCACATTTTAACTTGATTTTTCTTAAAGAAAATATAAATAAATAAATACATACATACATACATATTTATAATCAAGTAAACCTAAATTGCGTATCAAATATGAAACAGTAGGTTTATTAACAGTAAAACAGTCTTATGTTCACCAAGGCTGCATTTATTTGATCCAAAAATACAGTAAAAACAGTCATATTTTGAAATATTATCACAATGCAAAATAACTGCTTTCTATATTAATATTTAAAAAAATATATATATTTCTCTGATTGCAAAGCTGTATTTTCAGCATCATTACTCCAGTCTTCAGTATCACATGATCCTTCACAAATCATTCTAATATGCTGATTTTGAAATAACGAAATATGTTTTTGAATACCAATGTAGAAAAATATACTTTCTGAATACTTTCTGAAACTTACCTTTTTTAGGATTTTTATTTTTTTATTTTTTGGTAAATAGAAAGTTCAAGAGAACATTTATTTGAAATATAAATCTTTTGTAACATTTTAATGTCTTTACTGTCACCTGCTTTAAAAAAAAAATAATAATAATCACACATTACTATGGCACACAATCCCCAAAAATACCACAACAACAATACGTGTTTTTAATAACTGAGACGTTTTGTCTGCCCCTCTTCGAACTTCGGAGATACACACACACACACACACACACACACACACACACACACACACACACAGAGTCTGTGTGTGTGTGTGTGTGTGTGTGTGTGTGTGTGTGTGTGTGTGTGTGTGTGTGTGTGTGTGTGTGTGTGTGTGTGTGTGTGTGTGTGTGTGTGTGTGTGTGTGCTTGTTCTTGTGTCAGTGCATTAGCCTGCATTGTGTCGGGCCGTTCTCTGCAGAGGTGTCAGCTAAGCCTTCCTGTTTTACACAATGAGGCTGACAAGCAGCGAGCATTCTCTCAGCGTCCCCTGTTTCTGCTCAAGTGCTCCAGTCTGAATCAGGACAGCCACCGCCTGAGACGCGTCACAAATCCTGTGCTGTGTCTGATTCTCAATTCACCCATAATGGATTTCAAATGAAGGCCTAATAATATGTCATATTTGAATAGAATAGAATAGAATAGAATAGAATAGAATAGAATAGAATAGAATAGATAGTTAGATCAAATGAATCTTGCAACAACAATATCATCTACAGTTAGGATAATTAATTATTAGATATGATATTATATCTAATATTAGAATAATTTGCCATGGTCAGTTACGGTTCCTGATTGGAAGTGGTCCTATAGTGGAAACAAAATAGTACAATATAAGAAGAAGCATTTTTTGGAAATATGTCTGCACATCTTATTTATTATTGTTGAACTGTTTGTTATGCATGCAAACATACATACATTTTGTGGTCAATAAGACTTTTTTTAATGTTTTTGAAATAAGTCTTATGCTCACCAAGGCTGCATTTACTTGATCAAAAATGCAGGAAAAAATATTAATATTGTGAAATATTATTACCGTTTAAAGTAATTGTTTTCTATTTGAATATATTGTAAAATGTAATTTATTGCTGTGATGCGCAGCTGTATTTTCAGCATCATTACTCCAGTCTTCAGTGTCACATGATCTTCAGAAATCATCCTAATATGCTGATTTGCTGCTCTAGAAACATTTATGATTATTATCCATGTTGAAAACAGTTGTGCAGCTTAGTATTTTTGAGGAAACCATGATACACTTTTTAAGGATTAATTAAAAAGCTCAAAAGAACAGCGGACCAGCATTTATTTAAAATATGATTATTTTGTAACATTTCAAATGTATATATTTTTTATAATCTAATTAAATGCATCCTTGCTGAATAAAAGTATATATTTCTTTAAATAAATAAATATTCCGACTCCAAACCCAAAAAATTACTTTGATAAAATGGTGAAAAGAAAATTATACTTGAAAAAAAGAAGAAAGAAAAATTACATCAGTGATTTATATGCATTTTTTATTGAAAATGTTTTTGTTTATTTGTTTTGTTTGTTATCAATTATATTTTTCTTTTCAAGATTTTACAGTGATTGTACCATGGTTTGGTTGGTTTGCCTAACAACACTCATTTAACACACATACACAAATACAGCAGTGCTGTTTATCAGGTCAGTTGTTACAGTTATGATTGTCTAATGAGGTCCTTCGGTATCAATCTTGTATCTGAAAACAGTAAACCTTCACTGTGGTTTAGGATAGAAAACCAGCTCAGGGTAAAGCAGGGCTGTTCATACACACACACTCACACACACACACACACACACACACACACACACACACACACACACACACACACACACACACACACACACACACTCCTTCACATAAATACACACACAGGTGAGAGATAAGAACTTTCAGCACAATCTGATTTTTATTCTCACCAGAGCACACAACACTCAATCAATGAAACACAAACCCTGCGAACACTCGCACCGAAATAAATGCTTTGACCCACTTTGATGGTTTTTCAGCTTTCCTTTAGCACCACGACAAGAAGCGTGACGTGTTTTCAGGCCTTTGTTACCATGAATAATGTGCGAATGAATACTTTGCGTCTCAGCCGTTTGCAGGCCCCAGTTATATATGGCTGCAGAAATGGCGTTTGCTGGCGTTGTAAAATATTGATATGTTACAGGTACATGTAGGCCTGACTGCAGGTGACGTTTTATGAGATGTTCACTTTGCACACTACATCAGTCATGCAGGTTGAGGAGCTGATCGCTGTAAAGGTGGACCGCATGTGTGTGTGCAGCTGCTGCTTTAAAAGGGTTTGCAGGGGAATTTCCCTCTTTTCTCTTTGTGAGAAACAAAAGTGTTCAATTCAGGGTCCGTCTTATCATATATCCTGCCGGGCTTCTGTTCGGAGGGAAGAAATCACATTAAAACAAGGGAGGAATTCACCAAGAATTAATTCAGCCACTGATAGCATTGTGTTTTCACTTGATTTACTAAAGGAATTATGCAAATCAGGTGACGCTGCAAACACACAAAAATATCTGCTGAACACACAAGTCCTCGTCTTGCAGGTCATTCTGAAGGCTAGGATGCTGCAGAACACTGTAATATGTGCTACTTTACAGGAATTGTACAGCATCACTTCACCCATCCAGTACAGACTCCTGAATCTGCTCTTTAACATGGCTAAATGTGTTTGACTACATTATACATCCCCATCATGTGATGAATAACTGCTACTGTAATCAAAAGAAAACATACATAAATAGTTATTTTCAAATGAATTACAGGGAAACAGCGCTGAATATAGACACAATATGTAATAGGCCTCATCTGCATAGAAAGAAGGCATATTTGCACAGAACATAATGACTCAATTGACAACAAAGTGCTATTTTAGCAAATTTTAAGATGGATTGCTAGTAGAAAAAAATGCTGGGCTTTGCACTAAAAATCATATGTACTGTATGTATGTAGCCTATGTACTGTATGTGTATGTATATATATATATATATATATATACTGTATATATATATTTATAAAATATACAGTATATATATAATTATACAAATTATATACTATATATATATATATATATAGTAATCCTCTTACTCCACCCAAAAAATAAATGAATAAATAAATAAATAAATACATTTTTGTCATCATTTACTCACCCACATGTATGACTATATGACGTTCATTCTTCTATGGCACATTTAAAAATGAATTAAGTAAAAATTAAGTAAAAATTAAGAAATTAAGTTTATTAAGATATTATATAAATATTAAGAAATTAAAATTAAGTAAAAATTAAAAATTAATTAAATTAATTAAGTAAAAAAATATATATTTTTAAGTTTTTAAGGTCTTAAAATGTTTAATGTTTTTTTTAAGTTTATTGTTATTATTATTATTATTATTATTCCCAATGTTCTTCAAAATATCTTCTGTTGTGAAGAATAAATTAAATGATGACAGAATTTTCATTTTTGGGTGAAGTATCCCTTTATTTATTTTTATTTATTTTTTTTACTTGATGGACACAAGCTGAAATTTAACAGATGAATGAAAATATCTGGCAGCAGCGCAGCTTCACAATATGTCATTTATGTCATGTATATTCATTCTAAGTATGTTAGGATGATCCACATTCAAAGCCCCTATAAAACATACGCCCATCTGTGACCACACAACTGTTTTTTTAGTTGAAACGTTGCTTGGCAGCCATAAACAACCAAAGAATGACATCAAAACCAAATCACTCCCATTATAATCAACAAAACTGCAAGCACACATCATCTGTATATGTATTCTGGGTGTGTATGTGTACCTGAAACCAGGTTAGTTAAGTTTCTATCTATTTCTTTGTCCTCGTCTCCTTCTTTCTGTCTCTGATTAGCTCCATACAGAGGTCAGAGGTCACCTCACTCTCCCAGGCTTACCTCGCTTTCCCTCTTTCTGTTCTTCTTCAGCTACAAGACTGATCAGCACAACTAATATCACGTTATAGTGCTCACTTACGCCCATGGAGGTGTCGGCAATTTAGAAACACGGCTCGGCTCAAGCTTTTTAGCACACTTCTTCTTCACCTCGTGACACAAACGCTCCTGTGGCACATGTGTGTGTGTGTGTGTGTGTGTGTTTGTATCAGCCCGTCTGTGAAGGCAGTTCCTCACACCTGATGGGAGTAATTGGGCTCTTAAAGCGGCACTGAGGGGCTCCTTAACCCCAAAGCAGACTCCAGAGCCGTCCCTCTGGTATTTGACCCTTCAAACTTTTGGGAGAGCGGAGAAAGAGAGAGAAAATGGGCATGAAACTTAGAAGGGAGAGCGAGATAAGAGGAAAAACCTTAAGCGTATCGTGGCATATCTGCATGCTTGTATGGGTTAGAATGGGTGAAATCTAGTTTGGTTGCGTTGCATTGCTCTCTTGCAATGTTTGCGTCAATCATGTTTGTAGCACATGAACGAGCAACACGCCAAAGTTGAATACTTAGGGTTAATAGTCTGTTCAAATCCCATAATAATAGTAGTGCTTCCTCAACAAACACCACTAATAAATAAACAGGTCGTGTTTCCATTGCAAACAGGCTTTCTGCTTTTCATTGTCCAATAGCTGCACTCCTCCTCAGAGTAACCTGTTTCTGGTCGTTTCTCAAGCTTGAGTGATCCCTGTAGTCAGTCTGTTTAGACAGAGGAGTTCACTCATACTTGAACATGTGTGTATTTGTGAATGAATGAGCTTGTGTTCAATGTACCGTATTGTTCCTTGCAACGTTTCATTAGATTTCAGTGACAGCCGGATATTTGCATAACATCGTCAGGAGCGTTTGCAGGTAAACGGCAGCGCCGGTGTTTTTGAGTATGACTTTAAAACATGATTTCAGCGCTCCACAACAACATACAGAAACACAGAAATATATATTTGCATGTATATAGAGTGCAGTGTAAAGAAATGGGGTAAGCATTGACTAATATGAGGGAAAATGATTATAAAACATTCGCTTTTTGCCGTTTTTAAAAAAATCAACATGGGGACATTTTGCAACTCATTTACAGTATCTTGATTGACATCCTCACACATTTTCAGTTGTAGTTCTTGAAATATGTACATGGGAGAATTATTCTTAAAGTGTTGTTCAGTTTTCTGCGTTTGAGCCGGGAGGACACAGTAGATGTGAACGCGTCGTGTCGATATAAACCTCACACGTGTGTCGTGCCCTCTCAAACCCAACACCGCTTCTGAAATAGCTAAAAGAAGTCACTTATCAAGTACATGAAGAAAGTGTGAGTTTTGCACGTCAGTTAGCATTTTGTCACATTTGTTTTTACATTGCTATTGTTATCTTTCAGCACATGCTTCATGTGTTTTCTCACTACATGCTACAAGAAATCTCAATTCTAATGTTACTGAAGCCTACGTATGTAAAGCATTACAAATCATCATCATTAGTAGTAGTAGTAGTATATTGCAGAATTCATAATGCCATAACACATCTAACAAATGATCAACACCCAGTTTCATCCGTTTTAATAGCTTATGCTTTTTTAAGGTGTAACCATGCATAAATAACTGAGAGGTAAACATGAAATACTTTTAGAAAATTGACTTAAAAAATGACTAATTCAGTTAAAATAATTATGCATACAGCTTTCATAAGTTATTTTAAATTATAATAATATTTCACAGTATTACAGTTTTACTGTATTTTAAACAAATAAATGCAGCAGGGGTGCATAAAATGATAACAGAAAAAATCTTTAAAAATCTTAATTATTTCATACAACATGTTTTTGATAAATAAATAAATATACATATATTATACATGTAAATGTTTTTATATACTGTATGCTATGGCATTATGGATAATGCATATGTAATGGCTCCCGGTAAAGTATTATCAAAAAAGTTATCAGTAAAGCCATATGAATTAAAAACAGCACCGTTTTTGTTTTGCTTTGCTTTGCTTTGCTTTGTTTTGTTTTGTTTATTTTTTGATAACTTGATTACAGCACAATTCACACAGTTTTGTTCACTTCTCAATCTTTTCAATCTGTAATTTGTGCAAAATAAACACATCACATAATGGCCTGTTATTAAAATGAGATGTATTTTTGTTTAAGGATAAAAGGTACAAACACACACACACATTTTCAGACATATAATCAAAGTTTTAACAAGCAATACCTGGAAGGTTTGTATAAACTTTTTTGCAAAAACATTCTATTGTATGAATCAATGCAATTTTGTAATAATGACCACACAAATAATTGACAAAACATGATTTGAATTTACTCTGAAACAATCTAGTTTTTTATCTTGGATACAGTAGCATATTGTGACTCATTTGTCTTGATTTAAATCTTTATATGTGCTCAGACTTTGAGTGTTAATGTGCTGGAATATAATCACTCTGGAGTTCAGGTCTAACATGAGCCCACAGACAGATTTATTAGCATGGATTCACGCTACTTGTGTGGATATTCTGTTTCTGTCTCAATCGCTCACAGCACACTTGATATTCGGTTTCAACTTCTTAGAGCTGAAGCAAACATTTACACAGAGTTTCTGTTTTCAAAGAGAGACTCCACAGTTTTCAGTGGCATTTCTCACTTTTGCTGGGTAATATATCAAGAAAAGAGCGCCGTAAATCTCACGAGAGAACAGCGTCCACTCTCCTTCCGGTCATTTCCTGACATCCTGTCTCACTTTGCCTCTCTCAATCCCTCCATCTCTCTCTCCGTTTCCCTTGACAAGTAACCAGACACTGCAAACTCCACTTCCCTAGCAGTGTCAGGTTAAGCAAAGTTAATCAACGAGAGCCTGTGAGACTTCACACAGCATTGAAGACGTCTTCAATGTTTAAATCCCCCCTTTCAATATATAACAATGTGTGGGGGGGGATCAGTTTGATACATGTAAACAGATACAGTTTTTTTCCCCCACTCTTTTTACTTTTTCTTTTTCATTTCATATCTCAAGACACTAAGTGCCTACCAGTCAATATATATATATATATATATATATCTTTTTTTTTTTTATGATGGTGAAAAAAGTCTTAAATCTAAGTCTGCATTTGAAAAATACAGATTTACTGTGAAATATTATTACAGATAACAGCCCCCCTGCAACCGTGCAGAGGATAAAGTGGTTTGGATGGATGAGTAGATTATAAAAAAAAAAAAAATAATAATTCTATTTAAAGTTTTTTTTTATTATTATTTTAATGTAATTTATTGCTGTGATCAAAGCTGAATTGTCAGCATCATTACTCCAGTATTCAGTGTCACATGATCCTTCAGAAATCATAAATGCAGCTTTTATTCATCAAAGAATCTGAAAAAAATTAGCACTAAAAATAATTGATAATTGCACAGCAAATTGGCATATTAAAATTATTTCTGAAGGATCATTTGACACTAAGGACTGGAGTACTGCTGATTTTTTTTTATAAAATGTATTAATTAAATAAAAAAATCTTTATGATTTCATACTTTTGACCAGTTGTGTATATATCTTACATCTCTGATCTCTATCATTAAAGTGTCACTGTCTGTGAATATGTTTTAATGATAGCATCCTGTATTGTGCTTCTCTGTCTCCAGGTAATGGACAACATGGGTAATGTGAAGTTCTGTCTGGACGGGGCTCTGGAGGGGAGCTGGCTCAAATACGTGCGCACTGCCCCGTCCCATGAAGAGCACAACCTGGTCATATGCCACATCAGCGAAGATCAGGTGAGCTCTGTTCTTCTGTCACTTCCTGTTCCTGTCGTTCTCGCTCTCTGATTGGTCGTCTGCTGCCTCAAGCTGTTGTATCGACTGTTCCTGCTGAGAATCTAGTGTGTCTGAGAAAGAGCAACTGGCATTTTCCTACAGTAATTGTGTTTGTTAATAAGCAGTTATGATACAAACTGTTTTGAAATTGTTTGGATATTTTTTTAGATATTTTTTGAACATTTAGATCAGGGGTTGGAGAGGCCATGCCATGCAGCCAATCCTAAAATTGTTACTACATAATAAATATGTTATTGTCATTAAAAATATTTTAAGAAAATTCCAGAAAAAATGCATCAAGGATGCATTAATTGAAAAAAAGTGAACGTAAAAGACTTTTATATTTTTTACAAACAATTCAATTTTAAATAAAAGCTGTTCTGAAAAAGAAAGCATGGCAGCACAGCTGTTTTTATGGAAGATATAAACTTGCAATTCAGACTTTTTTCTCGCAATTATGCGTTTACATCTCGCAATTCTGACTTCTTTTTTCTCAGAATTGTGTGATATAACCTCGCAGTTGTGTAATAAAGTCAGAATTGTGAGGAAAAAAAGTCAGAATTCTGAGATAAAAAAAATCTCAAAATTATTCAAAATAATGTTTTTATTCAGTGGCAGAAATGGGCTTCCATAGTTTTTAACCTTAATAATAATAAAAAAATTAAAAAAAATCTTGAGCAGCAAATCTGCATATTAGAAAATGCTTTCTGAAGGATCAGCTTTGCATCACAGAAATAAATTACATTTTAAAATATATTACGATAGAAAATTAATTTAATTATATTTCACAGTATTACTGTATTGTATCCTTCTTGAGTATAAGAGACTTATTAAATAAATAAATCTTACTGACCCCAAAGTTTTGAATGGTAGTGACCTGTATATTCTGCATGTTGTGTATTTTAGTATGTCTAGAATGCTGTATTGACCAAAGGCTGAAACAGTTTATGATGTAAATGACTAATAACAGCATGTCGGCACAACAATGCTTCTACACTGAATGCATCAATTCTACACTTGCACCGGAGTGTTTACTGCAGTCATAAATGTACACAGATTGTTCATTTGTATTGTAAGAGCACAGTTTATGATACTTATTTTGCTAGTTGTTATTGAAACACAGTATAATAGGATGTGGGAGCTACAGTTTAGTATCAGTTGGAGCTGTTTTTAAAAGTACTATGAGAAGGTCAGCAGACAAACATCTAACACTGACCATCCTGTGAGAAGCTTGAAGAGACAGTGAGCACATGTTACTGTCAGGAAGATGAGGACAGAACCTGCTGCTGTCAAGATGTCATCACTTACACAATAGATAAAAACAGCCCATTGTTTGATGAAGGCTGTTCCCTGCCTTTGTCAGAGGAAGTGACTCAGAAGTCTTTACAAGAGTCACGTACAAAGCCAGTTTGGACACTCCTGGAGCTTGTAATCCACTGTCTTCAATGATTTGCTTTCTTTGATAGGACGAGCAGTTGTGTCTTTAAGATAAGATATCTGATCTGTCATAAAGCTGGAGAACGGTTGTGTGTTTACTGTACGGTGGCTTTGTTCAGAGATTGTGTTGATGCAGTGGCGGTGGTCTAAATCTGATCATGAAGCTCTTGTGTAGTAATGGATTGTTTCCTTTGCTTACATGATATCTAACTGATTAAGTGAGGGGTCCTTGGTGGCTGACTTATCTAGCTTGTGCTCACTTTCTAATTTAAAGGGACAGTTCACCCAAAAACGA
The DNA here is from genome assembly GCA_027422415.1 of Schizothorax lantsangensis. Taxonomy (NCBI): domain Eukaryota; kingdom Metazoa; phylum Chordata; class Actinopteri; order Cypriniformes; family Cyprinidae; genus Schizothorax; species Schizothorax lantsangensis. Next base: position 28,249,899 of record CM049851.1, read on the forward strand.
AAATTCTGTCAATTAAGTTCCAAATAGTTGCTTTTCCCGTGATGCCATAGAAGAGCATTTGTTGTCAACCATTTAGTCAACGGTTTTTAGAAGTGAGAAGGACATTTTAATAATCTAAAGAACCATTTTCCACTACAAAGAACCTTTTGTGCCATCAAAATGTTCCATGGATGTTAAAGGTTCTTTCATGGAACCACTGATGCCATAAAGAAGCTTTATTTTTGAGCGTGTATTTTCATTGTAAACCTGTGTGACTGACTTTCTTCCCCAAAGGGATGGTCTTTCCAGGCAAAGTAATAGATTGTGGACAGAGGCTGCAAAGCTCCAGAAATGACCAAAAAAGTTAATAAATATAATCTAAACCAGTTGTGCGCTATTCTTCAGATTTCCTAAAGTCATATGGTAGCTTCATGTGAGAATGAGATCTATGACATATTCTCATACTGTCCCTGCTAACAGAGAACATTCTCAGAACGTTCTCTCAAAGTTCTGAACAAACGTTCTTCTAGAAATGTTAATAGAATGTTTGTTCAAAATTATCTGGTCTTTAATGGCATTCTCAGATTTATTTATACATTGTTCTTGGAGAGATTATTTTATGAAATGTTTTAGTTGCAGAAAATTCAAAATAAAATTTCCCTTTTTTTTCCTCAAACATTTGCCTAGCCAAGACTAGTGTTTGCCATCACTTCCATTAGTTAACATCAGTTAACTACATTAGTTAACATGAACAATACTGAAAGATACTTCTAAAGCATTTATTTATCTCAGTTACTCTTCATTTTAACATTTACTACATTATTAAAATCAAAAATTGTATCTGTTAATATTAATGGACCTAACCTAACATGAAATGAGAATGAACTGTTTATTTATTTTTTATAGTGGTATGTAAGTTAAGTTAAATAATGGGTTACACTTTATTTTAAGGTGTTCTTGTTACCGTGTAATTATACATTTAAGTACTGAGTAATATTAATTAACTATATGTACTTACTATATGGTTAGGGTTAGGATCAGGGTTTGGTTTATGTTACTTGCATGTAATAATGCATATTTTTTGGTATTATAATAGTAAGTAGATTTAACATGTGTAACAAGGACACCTTAAAATAAAGTGTTACCAAATAATGTTAATGCATAAAATAATGTTAACTAATGGGACCTTATTGTAAAGTGTTACCAACACACACACACACACACACACATTTTAGAACATATTAGAACATAGAACATATTTTGTTAGCTAGGATACTCTCAAATCTCATTTGCATTCTCGTATAATCAAATATGGCATCTCAAGATGCAATTAAGAGCGAGATCTAATGATGTTATTTACACCACACCTATCACAACTCATCTTGATGCTGTATATTTGAATTAGAACATAAGTGAGATTTCAAAGTCAGGACATTCTGCCTCAATTCTTTTGTGTTCCACTGAAGAACATGAGTCACAGGGGTCGGAGTAAATAATGACAGAATGTTCATTTTTGGGTGAATTGCTCCTTTAAGTGTGCCATTTCGGGGGTGTTTTAGACTATATGCATAAGTGGATCACTTTCCTTGTTATTATTCTGCCACTTTTAGGCTGTTTGTCTCACTTAAAACAAGTTGATTGACTCGTGGAACAAGCCAAAGTCTTAGCTTTTGTCTCGTGGCTAACGGGGGCAACTAGTGTGGCCATCACAGTTTTAGAGGCTGGCACATAAAACACAAGCCTAACAAACAGGGGAGGACAGAAGGAAAGGAGGAACAACCTCTGAGACTGACAACCACCAATTGACTTCAACTACACAACCCAATCATTAAAGTCGTTTCAGTTCAATGAGCGGCCACCGCTGGGCCCACAGGAGAATAATATCTCCAGCTAAAATCGCCCTACTAAATACATGGTTTCTATTTACTTTCTCCCTTCTTCTGTTGTTTTTTTTTTATCCTTTCTTACCCTTTTCTTATCTTTTGTACACGTTTTAGCCAGTCTTACGGACAACAGCCTATTATTTATTCAGAACGGTGGCACAATGCAAAAATGCATAATTCATTGAACTTTGTACTTTGCTGTTCTATTTGCGCATGCACAATGCATGAGCCGTATGGAAATATGCACACGCCCTGCAAATTCTGATGTGCCTGTAACCTTTTAAAATCAAGCGGGATCATTTATTTACTTGTTTGCGCATTTGTCTTTGGCGTTCGGGCCCCTGAAAACACGACTCAACTGTGTAGTGCTACATTTCACTGTTTTAGGCCGTATGTTTTACTGTGTGTTTTATGTTATGGCTGTCGTTCGAGGTGTGAATGCTTCTAAATAGCAGTTAGCAGGGCGAGGGTGTTAGTTACCACGCTTTGCTTTAAGAAAATAATATTTTGTTGTGTTATTGCAACGGGTGCAAAATGAACTTAAAAACCGTGTGAGCTTATGTGCTCTTGTGTAAAAGTATATTTTTAAAATGCTGCGGACCACATAATTCACTGATCTGATGTTATCTGCTCACGCTGAGAAAGTGTAATCCGGTTTTTGGGCCAAACTAAGAGGAGCCTATGTGCTCTGAGACAATAGGCATAGAGCTGGTGGACGTATTCTGGCTTTCACACAATGGCGCGGTCCATTCAGCAAGACTGTTGACCTCTGACCTCCCTCCCTCATCTCTCAAGATGCACTTAAACTGTTTGTCAGAACAACTGAAGTGCACAGCCAGATCTGCCATGCCATAGCCGTCTGTTTCTGAAGGACTGAGGACACGCACACACACAGAGATGTGTGTGTGTGTGTGTATATATATATATATATCTATATATATATAAAACTCTGTTTTAACAATTTTCAAAAATCATGTTTTTTCATTGTGCATTTCAATTAATCTCAATCAAACTGCAGTTGGGTTATTTTGATTAGGTAAAAAAAATAACTAAAAAATACTAGCTAACTAACACAATAAAACACAATGAAAACATGATAACATCATAAAAAACATGATCTTTGAAAAGTTTAAAAAACAGGAGTTATCTGTTTTTGCAAATAAACTCTTCATACATGTATGTAAATATATATATATATAATATACGGTATAAACCCATTTGCCCATGATTATGAATTAATTTATTTCAGTCGGAATTAAAATTGTTATCAATTATGAGATTGTTATTAATAATTATCATGGTAAATCATTCAGTATTTAGAAAGAAATACCTGAAACTTACTGTATTTTACACTTTCATAACAAACAAACTGAAACTCATGCATTCAATTACTTATTAGCTACTGACTGATAAAACACTATATAAGTTATATACATGTTTGCTAGAGAGGAACTTGTAAAAATCCCTGACGTCTACTCATGCAGTTTAGTTTTTATATGGTTTTGGCATTTGATCAAAGAGTTGTTATGATGAACTTTGTTCTGATCTTGTCTTAGTGAATCAGATGAACATTTTGAATGGCAGAGAAACAGGCACACCCAAACAAAAGTATTTTCTTATATATTCCCATCAGTCTGTGTCTGCTTGCACTTATATGAATGTGTGTGTGTGTGTGTGTGTGTGTGTGTGTGTGACAGACAGGGGATTATTGTCACCTAAGTGATGGATGATGCATCGGCCCCCAGCACTTGAAAGCATCGTGAGGGGGTCAAGATGGCCCTCTCAGTGCTGTCAGATCCTGAAAAGATTTACTGTAGAGACAGCTTAGCCTCATCATAATAGATTGCTTCAGGGGTGAAAGAAGGCATTTCCACGCACCCAGAGCAAATGAGAACTAGCCAAAGACTACAGCACAATTTGACATCCAACTTCTATCTTTCAGAAATAGATCATGTAAGTTATTGATTCCTTAGTGATTAAATATTGAGAGTTTGGCACCTGCATTGTATGTGTCATGTGTATTTATTTATTTATTAAAAAGTCGTGTGTGCTGTAAATACGTTTTATATGTAATTCCAGTGATTGAAATGATTTGTATTTATGCTTATTTGTTGATTCTATTATATTCTAATTATTTTACAATATAATATTTGAACTGACCTAAAAACAACTGACAATAATAAACCGTTGTAACATCCGTTGCACAAATCATAATTTGCAGATGAAATGTAATCCCTCGTTTAATTTCCTCAATGTATCATTAGCAATAAGCAACAAAATCTCAATTGAAATTGTGACAATCATATTTTGTTAATACATTTATAAAACGGGAAGCAATTAGATCTTAATAAAACAAATATAATTAGATTATAAATAATAGTTATATTAATTGTAATTAGGCCTATACAAATATGATAATAGCCTATATGAAATAATATACAATGTTTGCTTTTGTCATATGTAGAAATAAGTACATCGATATTACTATAATAGAATAATTGGATTATTAATTGGATAATTGCAATATCATTTTTAATTGACGTAACATAAATTCCTCACAATTTATGTTTTAATAAACGCTCATTTATGAACAGGTTAAAGCGTTCGTCTAATTAAATATAGGCTGAATATGACAGCTAAGTGTCTCAGGCGGCATAACGTGATTCTGCACGACTGTCTGCGCAAAATATCGAATTTAGTCCCTCAAAGCGCAAACACAATTCGTTCCAAACATCTGCTAAATGTAAAAGACAGCGAGTAAAAACAGGTGTATGTGTTTAAAGCCTCGTGGAAAACGCGTTCAATGTATTATTATTATTTTTCATTAGCTGGGAAAGATACATTTTCCATCAATAATAGATTCATGCGTTGGTCAGAGGAGGAGAGGACATGGGGAGGGGTTCAGTTCTTTTGGTTGGAGATAAGAGAGGAGGAGTGGCCGATAGAGAGAATCACTAATGAGCGCGACTCACCTCATCAAAGACGCGCGTGTTCCTCTGTCTGGCGCTGCTGTGGCGCAGTGTCATGATACTATGGGTTGCGTGCTGAACTCTACGGGACCAGAGCTGCTATTACAACTGGAGGCTTTGAGATCCACCGCTCAACAACTAGCCCAACTTTATCAAATCTCGGAAAAGAAAAAGGTCAGAAACGCTTTTACCTTCGTTTAACTGCAAATGCAATATTAATGTTAACAATAATGATAGCTGTGTTACACATCGGCCGCCCCTCTTGATGCCTTGGCCTACTTTTGTAACACACATTAGAGTTGTCACAACATTCGAGCTCTGAGATGAAGTTTGTGCGGGTTTTAGCTGGATGTCTTGATTTCGGAGAGCGGCCCAGATCTGCTGCTGTCTCCTAGCTCTGAGCGCCCTCATGAGGGAGCAAGCGGTCCTGCGCGTTCAGTGCGTGTGGAGAGCATTCAGAAGCGCTTTTAAAGCCGACTGTTTCGTTTTATTTGATTAGGATTATTATTTAAGTCCATTTAGTCAGGTTAAAGTTTATATATATGTAGTTTAATTTACAAAATAAATGCAGGCTGTTTGGAGAGTATTTTTGTTAGAACACAGCAGATGCGGTTTGTCATCACAATGCGCACTGGAAGGATTTTAATTGTGTTTAATCGAGGAAACTTTGCAGCAAATCATCAGGCTAAGAAATAAATGACAATAGCCTACACCGCGAGATTAATATAAACAAACTGTATTTAGAATGCATGTGCAACAGATAAAATGATAGACATTTGCATTGGTAAAATAATACACTGAAATGTAAAAATGCATTGTCGCATGTCTCAGTAACACAGTGCTATTATGATTTTGTATTTAAAAAAACAACCAACACTTTGTTTGCGTGCGTGTGTTATATTTGATTTATTATATTAAAAACGAAAACACATCAAACACATCGGATTACCATTACATTGTTTTTAATAAAAGTCACATTCTATTTATATTAGCCTACTTTATTATTGTTGTCTTTAATTTCACATGTTTTTTTGCATGTGATGCGCTCGTTTATGTTGTTTGTGTGTGTGAGTTTTTATGTATTTCTTGTTGGCCTTCTGTAAGCAAATAATGAATGAAGCAGGCGCGATTTCAGATGCGCTTTGTGTTTAATAATTACTGCATTATCTGTTTATCCTCTGCTTTGTGATTGTTTGATGTGTGTGTGTGTTTTATCCGTATTACAACAAAAATAACAAATTAAAATTGTTGCTTTTACATTTGCTATGTTCAAAATAAAGCTTCACGTCTCTGAAAACCACGGATGGTGATGATGCATCCATCAATAATAATAATAATAATAATAATAATAATAATTTAAGGCCTTTTTATTTGTGTTTTTAAAAAGCTAATGCGTTTTTCTTCTCTTTTTGCAGATCTATTATAAAGCTATTCGAGATATTGAAATAGGGGAGGAGTTACTGGTTTACATGAAGGACGGAGTGTTCCCCGAGGGCTCAATGGCACCGAACCTGGAAGGTGAGATTAATGCAAGTCATTAGGTACTCTTTTAAACAAACTCACACAGACCACACTCATTCACCTCTGCCAACAGTTAGTAAGATGCTATATGTGACCTGTGCTCGTCTTCTTGTTAGGTCGGACGATGAAGAAAATATTAAAGTACATTTCAACCCAGAGGCAAATGAGCTAGTATTGGCGAATTTAAGAATGAAATGACAGCCCTGTCGATTTTTCTGCACGTGTAGTTTTTGTGTGGTTCATTGCATTTTTATAAAAAAAAAAATAATGCAATAATAATAATAAAATATAACTCATTTTTACACAGATATAAAATATACTGTACTTTTGTCTACTAAATTTTCTAAATAATTTTTAACATTTACTTTAAAAGCATCACTTGTAGTTTCCTTTCCATTAAAACACATCACTCGCAATCTTCCAAATCGTTTTTGTTTCAAGTGATCTGGTAATTTGGGAATTGAAGCTCAGAGTAGTTGATACAGACTAGAAAATTGCAAAAGCACTGAAGTGTGTCACAGCGCAGCAGTCACTCTCCAACACATGCAAAAGGTTTTATCTGATAGAGATGTGTCTCAGATCTCCCTGCCAAAAAGCCAAGAAGAAAGCTCTCCGAGAGAAAAGGGAGACAGGGACGCCAAAAGATGCAAGCCAGGCTCCGCTCAGACAGATCAATTCAGAGAACAAAAGAAAAGAAACGTAGAGTAGAATGAACATGGTCAATGAAGACTGAGAGAGGCTGAGAGACGAACAGACACAGACAGAATGAGAGCTCTCTACATCTACCTCCTTCTCATGGCTTATCGTGGTGGAATTTGGAGTGGAGCTCGAGGAGTCTCGAGGGACCTCACCCATGCTCACAGATTAGACGCTAAACTGCACATAATTGTGTTCCCCCTACGTCTCTCCAAGAGCTATTAGTTTCCCATTCCCTGTCGTTTTTCCCAACATTCCTGCTTTTGTCGTTAGTGCTACCGATGGGACGGAGAGATAATGTCTCCAATTCTTTTTATGGCTCAAGAAAATCAGCACAGAAAATTTTTCTTGACTTTAGTTTTCCCCATAAAGGCCTCTTTGAGGTCACAAGGGCATTTTATTCCAAATTCTCGTTTATTTTGCAGGAAGTCTATGAGCATTGCTGTGGAGTGTGTTCTGTCAATACGTGTCGCGGTAATGAATTGAAAAACAAAACAGAATATATGGTGTAATCCTAGATAACACAGCATCGGTGCAAGCTTTTCATGGCCATTGCTTTCAAAACATTGAGTCAAAGAATAATGAAACTCATCCGCCTTGGCCTGATCCGGGCAATGCATGGAGTATATCAGAGATATCAATGAGTTTAATTTGAGGATGATGATAGCTAATGCATCAGACCTTAGAGTTTCCTTGCCTTTCCATGACTCTAGGGTTATCTGTGAACTTGGCTTTTGTGTCAGGATATCAGTAATAGTATAAAACAGACACGTTTTTAGTCATTTAACTCCGGGTCATATGAACAATTACTCCAAAGACAGATTTTCAGTCTAAAGCAAGTCAAAAACAATGACATTTAATCTTGTTAGTTCTTTAAAGGTTAATGTTCCTATAATTTTCAAGGTTTTAAAGTTTTTATATTAATCTTAAATATTTGTATGTGTTATAAAAGATTTGTTTCAGATTGTTCTTTATGCTCGATTGCTGGCTTATGCTCAATGAAAACAATGTTACTACCAAAATTACATGTATTTTTTGAAGTTATGCATTTGATATATGTGACCCTGGAGCACAAAACCAGTCATAAGTATCATGGGTATATTTGTAGCAATAGCCAAAAATACATTGATGGGTCAAATTTTTTCTTTTATGCCAAAAATCATTAGGATACTAAGTAAAGATAATGTTCCATGAAGATATTTAGTAAATTTCCAACTGTAAATATATCAAAACTTATTTTTTGATTACTATTATGCATTGCTAAGAACTTCATTTGGACAACTTTAAAGGCGATTTTCTCAATATTTTGATTATTTTGCACCCTCAGATTCCAGATTTTCCAATAGTTGTATCTTGGCCAAATATTGTCATATCATAACAAACCATACATCAATGGAAAGCTTATTTATTCAGCTTTCTGATTTCTCAATTTCGAAAAATTGACCCTTATGACTGGTTTTGTGGTCCAGGGTCACATATATATATAAATGTATTTGGACACCTAAGCTAGACTTAAAATCATCCAAATTTCAGTACATTATTGATTATTAACATTATTAAACCACGTGGCATCTGCAAACAAATGCTGCTGGAGCTTGTCTTAAAGTTAACTTTAAGCAGCTGTGTTTCAGTGATTTTTAGTGAATGTATGAAGTCATTTCTCACAGTTCACACAGGTGTCCTATAGAATAACCACAGGTGCAATTCATCACATTAACTTTTGACATGTTCCACTAACATTTTACAACCAGAAAGTGCCAAAATATTTTTTGTTTTCATTTTGAACAGTATATCTATTGTTTTATCATTTAAACCCTCTTTTTATGAAATGTCATGATGGAAAAGTGTGTTTTCTTTTTAAAGTAAATGACACTTGATATTTTGTCATCTAATTTAATGCCATTCAGACATTTTTTTTCTGGAGACCGAACCTTTCATAATTGAAAATGACCATGTAATTATTATTGTTGAGCAACTGTGTGATGCCGTCCCCACAGATGAGCAGATGTACCGCTGTGAACACTGTGATGAGCTCTTCACATCAAAGCTGGAGTTACGGCGGCATCAGAAATACTCCTGCAGTAGCAGCAACTCTATCTTTGACTCACTAAGCGAAGACTTCAAACAGGAGCACGAAGACAGCGATGAGCCGGTGCACGAGTGCAAAGACTGTGAAAAACTCTTCCCTAGCGAGTACAGGTCAGCACACTCCACCACACCGCACAACTTCTAATTACCCGCCGAGCTTTAGTAACCCTAGCTGTTATAATGTAAAACAAAAAGGTAAATGAAAACGAAACAAAAATCAATGATCAGTTTTGTTTTAATACTATGCTTTTTCATATTTATTTGTCTTGGTTCTGATCTGGTTTTGCTGTAAGACCCAGATTTTACATTGTACCCGTGACCCAACACAGAACCAAAATTGTTTATTGCACATGCGTATGTTAAATACGTGTGTACAATAAACACGTGCATGATAAATATGTTTATCTTACAAAAATAAACAAAAGTGCCTTTAAAATCAAACATTGAAATTTGCTAAAATTACAATGAGCCACATAGGTAAACATTGCAAAGGAAAAGCATGCCGCAAACCATATTTGGCATCTGCCTAATTTGGCTACCAAGTGATGATTTTGAAAAAAGTTTGAATGTGCAGCCTTTAAAAAATATATATAATGATAATCCACCCGTTTAAAACATAAGTCTATTTATTTTGGTATTCTAACAGTATATGGCTATAGGATTCGTTATATTATTTGCATTTAGCATTGTTTTTTCCCTGTGATATACAGCCTTGCCACAACAGACCAGTTTAGAAACACTGGCCTACATGGTGGTCACACAGAAAATATTGATGGTGTTCTTATGTATTCTTAGTCTTGGGCAGCATATGATCGTACACACAGATGAGAGAGAGTATAAGTGTGACCAGTGCCCCAAAGCTTTCAACTGGAAATCCAACCTCATTCGCCATCAGATGTCACATGACAATGGCAAGCGCTTTGAGTGTGAAAACTGTGATAAGGTAGGTTATGGTGACTTACTACAACCACTTAAATGTTTAAAAGCATTAATTAGATTGCATGTGGGATGTTAAAACATAAAGTGCCCTTGGAATAATATTTAGTTGATGAAAATATAAAACCTTTTACAATCAGCAGTTTGTTTTAAAATGTCCTGCAGTGTGACAAATGAATTTTTAAGAAGTACAAACATTCATGTAGTCTCTTGATTAATATGAGGTCATGAAAACTGTAGAAGAGTTATCAGAAGAATTAGCCACATTTTGCTTAAAATACTGTTTGATGGATGTCCCACCACAGGACGTGTCAACTTTCCAAAAATGTTTCATGTCAACTATCCGTGTACTGCAAATTTTAAAATGTAACACTACAATTAATTTTCATCTCCAAGTAATTGCCTTTACACCATGCTATGTTTACACCTTTGCACTAAGTTGGCATATTTCTGTGGGTTCTTTAGGTGTTCACAGACCCCAGCAACCTCCAGCGCCACATCCGCTCTCAGCACATCGGTGCCCGAGCCCACACCTGCCCTGACTGTGGCAAGACCTTTGCCACCTCCTCGGGCCTCAAGCAGCACAAGCACATACACAGCAGTGTCAAGCCTTTCATCTGTAAGTCTGAGCAGTCTTGTCTAAGCCTCAGATACAATTACCAGTGTCCAAAGACCTCCCGGCTAGCTCCACCCCAAGATTGTGACAGCTGTTGTTTTATAGGTCAGAGAAACTAAATGAAATTCTAGAGCCATTCTTTGTTTTATTCTACATTTGTTGCGCTTTTCTTTAGTGCTTTCTTTTTTGCTCTCTTAATTACTCCATTTTACCCTTCTTCTCTTTTTTGTAACTGCATTTTCTTTTGAGGGCCCATTAGGCTTGTATATGGCCAAGGCAGATTTAATGTTTAGAGATAAATGTCTCTGCCGTGTCTTAGCTGCCCTCTTACCAACACTGAGAGAACACCTTTTTTGCTTGGCTTCACAATGTTCTGTGTGTTGCCGTCCAAATGCATGTATGCTGTACCAGTGTACATGTGTTTGTATGTATACAAAATTAGCTGAAATAGCTCTACTATTAATGTAGAATCTCATCAACAAGTTATTCATATGCTAATTGATCATATTTTACCATATAACATTGCCGTGTGTAGCGTTTTTATATCACCTTCAAAACAGAGCAGAGTTCAGCCATGCTCCTGGAGGTCCACCTTCCTGCAGACTTCAGTTTCGGCCCTTCTCCAGCACACCTGCCTGTAATATTCGAGTAATCCAAACACCTTGATTAGTTGCTTCACATGTGTTTGATTAGGGTTGGAGCTCAACTCTGCAGGAAGGTTGCCCTCTAGGAGCAGGGTTGGCTACCCCTGATGCAGACAGTGCCATGTTTGTTGAACATAATAAACAGCATGCACAGTTTATTGGTTGATCTAATCAGCTGCCGGATTATCACTGCTATTGAATGAATGAACACCAAATGAATACAGTATGTTAATAGAATTAACCAGTCATGTGTGTTCTCCCAGGTGAGGTGTGTCACAAATCGTATACCCAGTTCTCTAACCTGTGCCGTCACAAACGGATGCATGCAGACTGCCGCACCCAGATCAAGTGTAAAGACTGTGGGCAAATGTTCAGCACTACCTCCTCCCTCAACAAGCATCGGCGCTTTTGCGAGGGCAAGAACCATTATAATCCCGGAGGCATATTCACACCAGGCATACCAATGACATCCAGTCACATTTTAGGCAAGTCCAAGTCTCATCCTGGCTTGACCCATAGTGGACTTGGCTTCGGGGATTACTTCCCATCCAGGTTGCATCATGGAGGTTTGTCCTTTTCCCCAGCATCCCCTGCATTCCCAGCCCTTTCCCATGGCTTCCCAGGCATCTTTCCCCCATCGCTATATCCTAGACCGCCATTGTTACCTCCTAGTCCACTGCTCAAGAGCCCAATTAGTAACTGTCAAGATGGGAAGCTGACTCCTCTTGATGCTCCTACTCTTTCTGCGGTCCCATCCATGAACAACAGCAATGGCAATGTAGGGAGTGGTCTCAGCAGCCAGTCAGAGGAGAATCGAGAGTCCAAACTGGACTTGTCATTCCACGACAACAAGAATAAAGTGAAGATGAATGACATGTCTGATGGTAGTGACTTGGATGATGTTAACACGTCTAGCGGCACAGATCTAGACACCACCACTGGCACGGTGTCTGGCTCAGATCTAGAAAGTGAGGCAGAAAGCGAACGGGAGAAGAGCAGGAGGAAACCAGTGCAGGAGAGCAAGCAGGAAGAAGTGAGCAGCAGTTCGGTATCTGTCTCCAGTTCAGGGAACCTCCCTTGTGAGCGTCCTTTCCTCTCCTCCCAGCATTCCTTTTTCCCACCGCCAGAGGAGCAAGCACTTCCACCCTCCGGGTCCACCACTGACTCCATTAAAGCCATTGCCTCCATTGCAGAAAAGTATTTTGGCCCAGGCTTCATGGGCTTGCAGGAGAAGAAGATGGGCTCCTTAAACTACCATTCCATGTTCCCTTTCCAGTTTCTGCCCAACTTCCCACATTCCTTGTACCCATTCACAGACAGAGCACTCAATCCTGGCATGTTCTTCAAACCTGAGCCTAAGTCCCCTCGTGAGCACATACAGAAATTACCTACAGCCACTAGTGCGGATTCACCCTTTGACCTAACAACCAAACCCAAGGAGGTCAAACCTCTTCCTCCGCCCCCCAGCAAGCCAGCCTTGCCATCCAATACCCCCCTGGCCCCTGGCGAGGAACAACCTCTGGACCTCAGCATAGGCAGTCGAAGCCGAGCTAACCAGAATGGTGGCACACACGAACAGCGCAAGAATCACGCCTATGGCGCAAACTGTAAAGCAGCTAAAAATGATCACCCAGCACTAAGTCAGTCCCAGAACTTTCACCAGCCCCAGATGCCTCAGCCGCAAGCATCCCTTCCCCAGCCACCTCCTCCCCAGCAGCAGCCGTCGCTCCACTACGCCAAGCCCTCGCCATTCTTCATGGACCCCATCTACAGGTATTTCAATAAGTAGGTACTATTGAAAGACCTAACACAAGGACAATTCAAAGCAGTAGCTGCTGATATGTTGAAATTTGACAAGTTATTGGAAAAGTATTGGTACCAGTAGGTTTACAATCAACCTTCGTTCGTACGTAACCCTTGGTGCTGTTGTCCAGCAGGGTGGAGAAGAGGAAGCTAATAGACCCAGTAGGAGCTCTAAAGGAGAAGTACCTGAGGCCAGCACCACTACTCTTCCATCCTCAGGTATTCTTTACATGCATTTGCTTTACTTACTCTTGTACATTGGTAAAGGTTGTGCTTGTCATTCCATTCAAGCACAGCAGAGCATGGCAAGAAACTGAAAGCACATTCCCAGTGTCCTCCACCTCAGGTCTGTTTTGGTTCAAGGGGAGCCTTGATGTTTTAAAAAAATTCTGACTTCTGATGGTATTTATTTTCATTAGATTATTTTTATCATAAAGATAATCTCGAAAGAGGTATTGCCTGTTTTCTGTCATGCTGTGCATTCAAAATTCTTTATCTTTTGCTTAGAAAAACAACCCCCATTGTTTTCATTAGTATTTTAAACCTTTCCCACCTTTGAACGGTGACAACAATAATGAAAATATTATTAATAATGGCCTTTTGAATTGAAACAAATTATGCCACATACTTTCGGAGTAGACCATTGTCTCTGGGAAGTTCTCCATCGAGTCCCACCGCTAATAACTTCCTAGCATTTCTTTCTTGCTCTGGCTGCCTAGATAATGTCTGCATGTCGATCAGGGACTTCCTGTGTTTGTGTGTAATAGAATGGCCTCTCTTGTTGGGAACTGTCTTATCTGACCTGTAAATCTGGCCACCATCAATGCTGACCTACCTCCCCCCAAATCTCTCGCTCTTTCCTTTTCTCTTTTAAGCAACCCCCTATTTAATCAAAAGTCTCTATTTTGACTTCTACGAGTGGTATAAAGATCTATCTATCTATCTATCTATCTATCTATCTATCTATCTATCTATCTATCTATCTATCATTCATTGATCCATCTTAAATGCTATCCTATTGCATAGTACTTTTTATTCCAAAGTCATTTTTTTATGTATATTATGTTGACTATATATTTGTCTTAAAGCAAATGAAGATCAAATATGTGATCATGGTTATTTAAAGGTATACGCATTATCAATAGCACCATTGCCTGTTAATATTCTAAACTAAAACACTAAGAGAATCAAGGTGATATCGAGACATGTGTAAATATATTAAAACACACTGTCTGTCTCTGTGTTTATCCATATCCAAAAGTAGGAAGGATGTAAGCTGTTTTTGGCCATAGAGCCGCATAGCCAACCCTTTGTTCTGCAGCAGGGGAAGTACTATCAGCGAGGGGTATCTTAAACTGCATTGTATGGTTACCGCTCATGGAGGTGAATGGCTCATTCAGACGCTTCTCTCAGAGATTTGTTGGGAACAAAGTAGGAGTCGGGGGCTCCCGAGGGGCTGCTCGAGTGGCTGCCAACGTGCCATAGGTTAGGGAGGTCACTCTTGAACAGCACAATCAAGACTCGGCCTTCTGATATATAACTTCCTCCAGCTTTCCATCCTGTCTGGTTATGATGCAAACTCCCAGGCTCTCTGTCAGAGTTCCTCGCCACTGCTGTTATTTTGTTCTTCATGCCTCTGCCCTAGACAAATACAAAAAAAAAAAAGTTTATCCTAATCTCACACAAAATCAATACAAGAGAAGTTTCTGATTAAATGAGCCCCTGAGCTGTGCATCAAACACAGAGTATTCCTCTCTGAACTCGCCTCATGTTCTCTCCTCAGGTGTCTGCGATGGAAAACATGACTGAGAAGTTGGAAAGCTTTAGCGCTCTGAAACTGGATGCTCCCAATTCCCTCCAGCACTCCTCACACCACCTTTTTAACTTCCGCTCCCCGCCTCCCTCTCTCTCCGATGCTATCTTACGCAAAGGCAAGGAGCGATACACCTGCAGGTGAGCGCCACTCATGAAACAAGAGGAAACACATCCTTACAGGATTCCTTTAACTCTGCAGCTTTATTTAAATCATTTCTAACATATCATCATATTTAGAGGTATACATCAACACACTAATACACACCTAACAGATAAATAATATATATAGAAATAAAGTTATCAATACTCTGCTTTTGTTTTATTATTCATCTAAAATTGACATTGAATATGCCCAGACAATGAGTTACAACCCTCTGAATATGGGAGTTGTAACAATGCTGGACGACTGTATCAAAGTCTAGTTTTCATCCTTTGCAGGTACTGTGGGAAAATCTTTCCCAGGTCAGCTAATCTTACAAGGCACTTACGAACACACACAGGAGAACAACCCTACAAGTAAGCCACTCTTAGACCTACACACACACACACAAATGCAGTATTGAAATTCTCAAGCTTTGTACCTTGAGACTTACCTCACAATTTATTCCAGTAGTTTGACTTTAGCATGTTGCTAAGTGAATGACACAATACTTAACTGCATAAAAGTAGACAGCAAATAATTTGGTAATTATTATTAGAATTAGAATTGCACTTGTATTGGAAATGTGTCTATGATGTAGTCAGCTAATTAGGTTTTGGAACAGAACTTGACTTTTTCCACCACATACGCATACATTCAAGTAACTTTACATGGCTTTTGGTGCGAGGCCACATAGTCATCCAACACAAACAATATAGCCAAAAATCCTACCATTCCACATCACTCCGTAATCCAAAGGTTTATTCCCGCTTGAGTCTTACCTGCTTTTTTTGAAAACATGAGAAATAGATTTTACTCATGCTTGACGTTCCCAGACTGATATACAAGTAGATGCAAAAACACACACGGACAGTTTTTAAGTTATGTGATCAGCACATGAGATATATTCTTACGCATTGCTTTGCAATACAAGCGTTGCTGATTCTGAGAAATATAACATAAAGACGATGAAAGACCTGAGACATTAGAGGCAGCGCAATCAAAAAAGAAAGAAGATTGATTCTGTCTGTGCAGATGTTTTGGAGGTAGAGCAAGCTCTGGACAATGTTGGCTGGTAATAGCACCCTAGAGACATCCATGCTCTGTTTATAGAACGGCTTAATTATCATTGATTTGGCTTCTAACCAGCTGTGGAAAGTCCTCTATGAGGGTGATGAGGGCACTTTGGAAATGGGGGGGTTTTCAAAGTTTTAAGTGATATTTTGACCCAGGCATGACTAAGATGTAAGACAAGAAAGACCTTTACTGCCAAAGGCTTCTTAACAGTCCACTTTCTGAACAAATATAAGTGAAAACAGTCATTTATGAGGGAAAATCTCTTAATAGCGGTGCTTCAGAATTAGGGATTTCAGCAAACCCTTGACCACAGGCAATAAAATTTGACATGCAACAGACATTAATTTTACCTCACATTTTGCCACTTGTTGAGGTGTGTTATTACACATATACGATTTTGCTAAGCAGATGATAAGATGAAAGCAAGCAAGCAACCACATAGCAACTACCAAGAACCTGCAGTTAAAGTTAACACATAAAAACACCCTAAAACATAGCAGTGTGAACACTCTAGCATCACTTTTTCTTCAGAAAGTGTACAAATGTAGTTTATTTTATTGCATTCTACCGAAAAAAAAATACATTTGGTAGTTCTGTAACACGTATATCAGTTTCACACAAGTTTTTCTTAGTGTACAAAAAGGGTCAGATGGAATCAAACCCCTCTTTGAGTTCTACAAATCTACCATAGAGCCCTGTGAACACACTCAACGAGATAGAGAGCCTCCCGTGGGACACGAGCACTACATGCTTGGCTCCTTCACAACAATCCCCTGATTAGCTCATTTAGAAACAATTTACCCTAACAAATAGCAGACATCATCAGCATCTCCCCATCTTACTTTCAGCAAAAAAGGGCCGAGTCAGGCCAATATCAGAGCGGGCCGGCTTCATTGTAGTAGGTTATTTGCCTGCTGTAGATGCTATCAGCTACTCTATGCAGCGAAATTGGCCCACTAGGTCTGACCATTGAAAGACCCCATTCGGATTGTAACGCTTCATGTACAGTCATGTAAAAGAGGAAAAAAGAACTGAGATGATGTAGTAATTTAAAGTCCCTCTGGACCAAGTAATGAAAATAAACAAAATGGGGGGTAGAAAAGACTGACTTTATAAAAAAATAAAAAAAAGAAAGTTGTCTTGGCGTTTTACCATTCTCAATGAACCGTGATGTGCTAAGTCTGGAAAATCGGGGGCCGTGCAGAAGCGCACACACATTTGCTCGCAAAATAAACTGGAACATAAAAAGGGGCCTGCATCTTGATTCTGAGCACTTGATGACGAGCGATTTTCCCAAAGCAATTAGCCCTGAAAGTCAACTTTGCAGCGACCGAGGGAGTCTAAGCTACGCCGGCCACCCAACAAAGGAGGCACTGTCCGGCGAACTCCTGACACTGCCTCGCTGCGATGTTTGTTTATCAGCACATTCAATTGATGTTCTCCTGCCTATTCTGACTGATCTGACATTGCAAACAAGTGAGCTACAGAGAGCCGAACCGTGACTGTTGAGACACGCTAGCACACAGAGGACATCTCATATCTCATATTGAAAAAATACATATTAAAATGAGGAAAATCAAAAATCTTGTTTACAAGACCACAAAGAACATTTCTTTGGCTTACATGAAGGAAAATCATGATGGCAAAACAATGAGCCATAAAAGGACACAAGGGGGTGCTTGTTTTCATGCAAAAAAATGAAATAAGAGCTTTCTGTGAGAAGAAAATAGTTAGCTTAGATATCTTACACTGGTCAACATACCCTCAAAGCTGTTTGCATTACCTTTGTCAGCCTCTTGGTGGGGTCATTGTCACCAAGCATTGTGACAATACAATACAGGATTCATTAGAGTAATACTAAAATGTGGATCATGCCCAATTTTTCAGAATATTTATTGCATGCATACAAGCCCCAAAATGGTGTCAATGTGCACGCTGATGTATTCTACAGCTTTTTATTATTGTTTCAGCCCAATAGAAACCTCATGTAAAATTGATTTGACTTGTGCTTGTCTCCCGCATAGATGTAAATACTGTGACCGTTCATTCAGCATCTCCTCCAACCTCCAGCGACATGTTCGTAACATTCACAACAAGGAAAAGCCTTTCAAGTGCCACCTTTGCAATCGCTGCTTCGGTCAACAGACCAATCTGGACCGCCATTTAAAGAAACATGAACACGAGAATATTCCAGGTAAAATCAGTTTCACTTTACTCTAAATCATTTCTAATAATTTAAATATATTTTCATTTGGAACTCAAATCTAATATGCTTTTATTTATTTACTTACTTATTTAAGATAAATGATACATTTTACCTAAATGTATATGACTGTTTTATTTTCATGATTTTATTTTATTTACTTGAAAGTGATTAATGCTAAAAAAAAATACCTAAAATAAACAAAATAAATAAATGTGCAGATGTTAATAAATAATAAAGGTAACACTTTAGTAGGGACTGATTCTCACTATTTAGTTGCTTATTAGCATGCTTATTATTAACATATTGTCTGTTTATTAGTACTTATACAACACATATTCTGCATGATCATATTCAACATCCCTAATCCTACCCAATACCTAAACTTAACAACTACCTTATAACTATTAATAAGCAGCAAATTATACGTTTATTGAGGCAAATGTCATAGTTAATGGTTTGTTAATAGTGAGAATTGGACCTTAAAATAAAGTGTGACCATAATAAATATAAAATATAAGTGAATAAATGCAAAAAAAAGAAAAAAAGAACAGATGCAACCTTATAAAGTACAGTTGCATTTGTTTAGATATCTCCCTCACTCTTTCTTGTTTAATAATTTTAGTAAATAATTTATTAATCTATATATTTTTCTACTTATTTGTTGTAGTGAGTCAGCAGTCTGGGATCCTCTCGAATTTAGGAACAAATATTTCATCACCGAACTCTGAGTCTGACAATCATGCACATTTGGATGAGAAGGAGGACTCGTATTTCTCAGAGATTAGGAACTTCATCTCCAACAGTGAGCTGAACCAGGCCTGTAGCTCCTCGGAGAAAAGGTACGAGCTCGCACACACGCACAACACACACATGCACAGAATATATTTTGAAGCTATGGCAACAAACGCATAACCTGTCAGAGTCAGACACGCTCAGTCCTGAAGTTACAGTCTGTCCTCTAGTGGAGGTCTGTGTTACTGCTGGGCCAGCCGCGCATGTGTGTGTGTGTGTGTGTGTGTGTGTGTGTGTGTGTGTGTGCAGCACCCATTACAGGCTTCACCTTCAGTCGGCAGAGGGACGGGACATCTCAATGAGTCATTTCACCTTGCTGAGTTCTGTTCTGCATTAAGCACAGCCATATACACATCAGGGAGCACATTCCATCGGCTTATGAAAACACCAAACAAAAGCTCATTACTGCCAAATTCATGAACCGTCAGCACGACTGTCGGTGTGTGGCCAGGTTCACGTTGCTTCAGAGTTTGGTTTAGGTGATTCACACAGACAAATGCGTACGAACAGATACGTGGCCGAACACATGCATTCTTGTTTAGACGTGTAATGGTCCTCCTCAATTTTGCCGGTTCCTCCACACTCCAGCAGAGACCCGATGCCTCTGCCTCATCACTTGGAAGCTCTGGCGTTGGCCGAAACCTCACACTGCCATCTGGGATCAATAGTCCTGTCCTGACTCGTACAAGCAGGCCTGGCATTTTAATATCTGTAATTCAAATAAGTGCTCTGTTTTGTCTCCCTGCAAATCAGCCTCACAGAAACACCCGCTTCAAATGGACAGGCAGCTGCAACTTTCCCCTATGCGCTCATGTGTCTTATTTCATGACGTTTGCCCGTTTCTCTCTCACTTTCTGTCACTCAGTCTGCATTCATGGTGGAACTTTTTTTTTTTCTACTAATTTCATCTTCTGTCTTTTTTACTCCATACGAAATAATACAAAATGTCATATCTCATTTGTTTCTCCTATAAAGCAATGAGATTAAAAACATAAAAATGGAGAATTTTGTAAAGTCTCCTCCCTTTCAGGTTTTTCTGATGTGAAAAAGATTCAAATCTCACATTTGCTTCTTCTTGAGTTTTTAGAAGCTATCTCAATAATGTCTTAAACATGAATGAGACATAACTGAGAAGTCAGTTATCTGAGATATACTAGGATCCACATTCGTTTCATCGCTCCATATAAGCTGAATGGCAACCAGTGTTGGGGAAAGTTACTTTTAAAAGTAATCCAAAATTGTGTTACTCCATAAAAAGTAACTAATTGTGTTACTTAGTTACTTTTTGTATTATGTTACTGTTGCATTACTTTTTGTGACCTGAGAAACTCAGATATTTTCTTCTAAATTTAAAAGTAATGCATTACAATATTGCGTTGCTCCATAAAAAGTGACGAATTGCTTTACTCCATAAATGTAACTTATTGCGTTACTTACTTACTTTTTATAGAAAGCAATGTATTATGTTACTTTTGCATTACTTTTTGTGACTTGAGCTAGGCATGTTCTAGAAACACTTTTTAAAAGAATGGCTCCTTGTACTTTCACAGCACCTCAAAATTTTTTACACAAAAGGAATGTTAGGAGAAACAAAGTCGATACTTAAATGAAGAGCGTCATCAAATCTAATGAGCTATGAAAGAGAGATCCAGGTACTCTTCCTTTCTTTCCTCCGTGAATGGCAGTGGGAAAAGACGTGATCTGTTCTCCCGGACTTCACATGATTTCCCTGCAGCTGGGTTATAGTGTTTCAGAGTGCATGCGTCTGGTCTCTCTGACTGAGTTTGACTGTCAGTCTGTAGGGGGCTGCAGGTTTAGCCCTATCAGGGGACCCTCAGACTGAGACATTTATCTGTGCGCTGCATTGACGGAGCCCCCCCTTCCTCGCAGCTAACGCAAACAGCGCTCTGACATGTTTAGACTGAGAGACAAAGCGCAGGTCTGTGGCAGGACCGCTGCTGTCTCCCACGTGGCATGGACTTTCTCTCAGGCCAGGGCAAATTTGATTATGGGATATTTAAGCATGATGGAAAATGGGAAACAAGCAGTTCTTCTTGTTCCCTTTTTTTTGGTTTTTGGTAAGTCTACACCTCACATAGCTTAACCACCCACCTTACGTCCCCCTCCTCCTCCTCCTCCTCCTCCCGCTCGACATTCGTCTGCCTCAATAGAAGTTGGTTTCAGAGCGCTGAAGTAAAAGCGACTTTGGAGGGGTGCATGCGCACAATGACGTCATAAGCTGAAACGTTTGGAAAAAGAGAGGTAGTGGAACGGCGCGGTGCTGATAGCTGCTTTGCAGAACAACCGTTTTCTCTGGAACTCGGTGGCAATGAGACAAACCATGATGATTGCTCCTGACCTGTCTAGCTCGCTCGGTCTCGCCTCTCTGAAATGAGCCAATTCATCATCGCCACGCTTGCAAGAAACGTCTGTCATTAATTGCAAAATCGGTGTGTTTGTCATTCGTGGATCTGTGTTTTCCAGCTCCGGCCAGGCAGGGGAATTACTGCCCAGTCCGCAATGATGGATGGCGACCCAGAGAGCAGCGCAGAACTGATATTTGGCAGTCAGATTATGATGAGAGAATTACCACAATGGACTCTCCGGGTGAAAATAGCTTATTATTTTATCCGGTATTTAGTTAGATGTCATAGTTGTCTCCATTGCCCAAGGACATACAAACTCATCGCCAGTGGCCATCAGAAATTTGGTTAAGGAATTTCTATAATGTGCAACCACATTTTTGTCTGTGCAAAGTTTCCAGATAGGAAGCTTTTTGTGTTTTGTGTTAGTTAAGTTGAAAGGTTTTTTTCAGTTTAATTCCCAAGTTGGTTGAAACTCAAAAGGGAAAACGCAAGATGATAGCTTTGAACATGAAAAATAATCACTGAAATGCAGACAAAAGACATAAGACAGGAGCCTTCCTTCTGCTAGGGATATTGTTTCCCTCAAAAAAAAAAAAACTTATAATAACTGAGTATATTAAAGGGGACACATCATGGAAAAAAAGTATTTTTCTTTTTTAAATAAAAAGTATGGTGTACTATGTAGTCAAATGAACAATCCACCTGCACAATTTATGGAATTTAAACTGCTTTAAACTTTAAACTAATTTCCATTCATTCATTTTCAAAAGCATTTTGGTTCTGTTTTTCAGTGCAACTTCTAAGGATCATTAAAATTAGATAAATTTACATGGGGAAAAAAATCAGATTTCTGATTTTCTGAAAACATATTTTGGATTTGTCATGACAAAAATGCTGATTAAGAAGAAAGCTTTTTTTGCTGTGACCTTTCCTGTTTACATATCAGCGAATATTTAGTATTCAAAATCCAAGTATTCAAATTGGTATTTTTACTCATTTTGTTTGCAAAGAGCTTCTCCAGTAATAACAGATGTTGTTTACATATGGAGATGTTAAAAGTACAGCAGTAAAATCAGCCTGTTGAATTCAAAGCATCAAAATGATGATGAAAATGGTCATATGTAAACTAAATGAGGACTGTTTGCATTACAGGTCAGAGTTGACGGAGGAGGAACAGCCTCAGAGTCACGCTCACACCACCTCAAAACTGGAGGAGGAAGATGAGGAGATGGAGGGAGATGATGAAGATGAGGAAGGCTCGTTGACAGAAAAGTCACAGGACGAGACGGCCTCTCCCGCCACTATGGTGCAGGGCACCTACGACGAGGACGAGGAGCCGACCCCTCTCCCTATGTCTTATGAACACACGCGCAGGTCAGCCAAACACATCTGAGAAGAGCTTAAACAGAGCAACTCTCACCTAAATCAACACTCAAGCTTGAAAAATATACACACTTACAATCCTACCTTTCTATTATTTATTAAAGTCACGTTTTTCAATTCATTTTACTGCAACATGTAAAATAAAAGAAAGAAGAAGAACCAATAAAATCAAGCAATAAAACAATAAACAGAAACATTAAAAGGGTCAATTCTGATCTCATATTGACTTTAAGAAAGTAGTATGAGTAGTGTACGCTATATTATTTATCATTAATTAAATTTGCAATCTGGCTTTTTAATAATATGCATATAAACTGTATGTGCACTACTAGTCAAAAATTTGAAATAATAAAATAAAATAATGTTGCTGAAAGAAGTCTCTTATGATCTCAAGGCTGCATTTATTTAATCAAAAATACAGTAAAACAGTAATATTATGAATTGTTACAATTTAAAATAACTTTTCTACCGTCATGTATTTTTAAATTAATTTATTCATATTATTTAGAATTGATATAAAATAAAATGTATAATATTTTTTTCCTGTGATAAATTTTATTCAACAAGGGTGCATTAAACTGATCAAAAGTGACAGTAAAGGCATCTACACTGTTACAAAAGATTTCCATCTCAGATAAATTCTGTGAAACTTCAGTTCATCAAAATACTAAAGAAGAATCACGATTTCCACAAAAATATGCAGCACAGCTTTTTTTTGCTGTCAAACGATTAATCGCTATTGATCGCATCCAAAATATTTTTTTTGTTTACATACTATATGTATGTGTACTGTTTATTTATTATTTATATATAAATACACACACATACAGTATATATTTTGAAAATATTTACATGTATATACATATATATTTATTTTATTATATTTTATATTATATATAAATATATTTAATATATAAACATAGCATATTTTTCTTAAATATATACATGCATGTGTTTGTATTTATTTATACATAATAAATATACACAGTAAACACTCATATATTATGTAAACAAAAACTTTTATTTTGGATGCGATTAATCGTTTGACAGCACTAATTAAAATTTACTTTTTAATAGTTTTTGCTGTATTTCTGATGAAATCAATGCAGCATTTGTGAGCATGAGATACTTCTTAAAAAAATAAAAAATAAAAAAGTTATTATTTTGGCTTACTTAAAATCTTGTAAAGTTACATTTTATAAAGCTAAAAGATTCAGTTTTGGTTGAGTGTTTATTTAAGATCAGAAGTTGTAGAGGATGAAAATTGATCATATATAACATCATTACAAGCAACAGAATTACAATGGTCATTCAAC
Organism: Schizothorax lantsangensis; assembly: GCA_027422415.1. Taxonomy (NCBI): domain Eukaryota; kingdom Metazoa; phylum Chordata; class Actinopteri; order Cypriniformes; family Cyprinidae; genus Schizothorax; species Schizothorax lantsangensis. The sequence goes on from CM049851.1 coordinate 28,274,128, forward strand.
ACTACAGATCTGTTCCAAAACCCAGTGAGCTGCACAGCTGCACTTACATTGAAAAAAAACCTGTTCCTGAAGGCATAACTATACGTATCTTTGATAAAGCAGGCAATCCCAGAATGCCGAGTTTCTGCCTGTATGTTGAATGTTCTAAATCAATTCAGAAGTTCCCTAAGCAGACAGCAAGGCAGCTCACCAGACTGTGGAACAGAGTGTCTGTGGAACACTGCTTGATATGACCCATTGTAGCCGTTAGATGTTGTTGAATCCACAGTCATTGTTTGCCATGTTTGCTGCCGTGATCCCTCATTGTCTGTCAGTCATCTTAAACTAACACAACTAATCAGCATCTAGTCATCTGTCTGTTTAATCATTGAAACTTTGGCTTGCCAAAACAAAGAAAACAATCCGTTTGAACAGCAATTTTGCACCCATGCAATTCAATAGAATTTTCAATTTTAAAGCGTCCAGTTCTATTGCATTCTGTTCTCTCCTTCACTGTCCTCATCCTAAATAGTATTTCTGCTGGAATGCCACTGGCATCTAAATGTTTCAATGATCAGTATTTCATGGGATATTTTATTCAAGAGCAAGGGAGGCTTATTCTGTTTTTCCCAGCATCTCGCTCAATTCTGCATGGACAGAGAGATGGATAGAGTTCTTGAACGTGAATGTCCATTTCTTTTGTGCTTTCATCCACTAGTGTGATGACCACTTATATTGTTCATGTTCTGCCACCATCTCATTCACTGCATGCTCCTCAAATGCATCCAGTTCCAATATTTAGATTGCGGTTGTTGGGCTAACTGAGGGTCCCTCCCCTCTCCACACCCCTCCCTATCCCGGTACAGGTGTATTGAGGAGGATGCAAGCCTATTAGATCTGGAACCTCTGGCTGGTTTCCCCAAAGGCCTGGAGTTCCATAAGGCTGGCGAGGAGCCCTATGACATTAAAGACATTTTTAGCTCCTCGGTAGAGTCGGAGGCGCTGAAAGAAACACTTTTCAGACAGGCTAAAACACAGGTATGTGACCGTACCTGCTCCAGAGAGCTGTTACCACGCCATGAGCCCATATCTGCCCCTGTCACGCAAGCCTCAAGAGAAGGAAAGAGAGTCAAAGAGCATCTTATGAATATGGACAAAAAAAGTTATTTTTAGTTTTGTGCTAGACTGTGACAGAAATGTAAAAAAAAAAAAAAAGTATATGAAATAGCATATTCTCAGTTGTCAAGTTGAGTATATTATTAGCATATGTATACTATAATGAATAATATATATATACAGCAATATATATATATATATATATATATATATATTTTTTTTTTTTTTTTTTGCTGAGTATATTACCGATTACAAATTACATGACAAAAATTGTAGTTTTACAGCATTTGTAGCATTACACATTTTAGGTAACATAAGACTATCAGACTACTTAATCAGACTACTTTTTGATTTCTTTTAGATTACTCGTTTATCCCATTCATTGATTTAAATAGGATAATTTTGTACCATATTGATATAAAAATACAAAGAGAAAGAAAATATATCCCATTCATTGTTATTAACAACATGAAGTGCATTAAACTTTACATTACATCAAGTTTTTTTAAACTGGGGTTTGTGAGTTTAATGAAAAGCTAATAAGTAATTAAATCATAAAATTAAATAAAATTAAATTATTTTGTTTAGTTGCATGTCATATGTCCATTAACCAACGTCAGAGTACTGTGAATATGCAAATGTGATACTCAGTTATATTCATTTTAAAATATGAGGGGTACTTGAAGTAAATATGTTATTCATTATAGTATATACACATGCTAATAATATACTCAACTTGACTACTAATATTTAGTACAAACACTATATATTATAATTAGTATAAACACACACACCCACACAAATGAAGTATATTTAGGGAAAGGTTAAGGTTTCTTTAAAATTGAGATTGTAGATTTAAAATGTGCAATTTTTGACTGAAACGGTTGGGAATTCCTGCAATAATTGATGCAGGGAAAGAAAAAAATATAATAAAACTACATGCAGATTTTGCACTGCCTAATCATTGTCATTTTTTCTTATTTTGTTTTAGAAATAATATTTTCAATGTTCACCATTGATAAAAAAAATATGAACTGAATGGCATTAACATAACTAACACTATTATCTTTCTGTTTCATTTTCTCATATTTATAACTTTATACTGTCCTCTGGTCTCAACATTTCATGTGGACTTGTTACATGTCTTATATGTGTGTATCTTATATACAAGTTAACGGTTGTCCTTTAATATTATGTATTGACAGGAAAAAGTCTGCTTTTGAATTACTCCTTATATTTTAAGAATTCATATCCAATATATATGAAATAATTGCAATAATTTCTAGTTTATTTTGCATTGTTTCCAAATCCAAATGCTGTTATTTTGTTTTCTGTTGAGCATTCAATAAGCAGCTCAAAATAACATGCATGTGGATTTGGAAAGATTAAATAATGACTGATAAATTGTCTATCTATGAGTACAGTACATGCTAGCTTCTGAAATGCACAAACCCTTGATAACAGATGATGACTGTTTGGGCTTTGCGATTGAACTGTCCTCCTTTTCTCCATCCAGGCTTATGCAATGATGCTTTCTCTGTCTGAGAACACCAATCTGCATTCATCCTCCCAGAACTCCTTGGATGCCTGGCTCAACATGGGAGGAGGGCCGTCGGAGACGAGCTCCTTTCACCCCCTCAACAACATCTGAGAACACCAACAAGACAAACGAGAGATGGAGGGAGAAAAGAGGAGAGGGCAAGAGACCAACATGAAGAGCTTGTGCAATGCCACAGTAGATGAACCACCACTATGCGTGCAAGGAGGAGAACGTACTGTTGAGTGAAACAGACACAGGAACCAATCACAGACGGGAGAGTTTTAATACACGGCATAAAAACAAGAACGAAATCACCGAATCCCAGCCATACAGCATCGTTCCTGTCTGCAACTAGCCACTATAGTGAAGTTCCCTCCTCATTAGCTGATTCAAGAGGGAGCCATGCATTCGAATGACTCTCAAATCACCTCTCCACCTCATTTTCAATGATATGCATTTCATAGAGACTGCTCTCAAGGGGTTTTAGCATGTTCTCGGAGAAGCCCAGGAAGGCTTGAGTGGACAGGGTAGTTGAGTGTTTCTTCAGCTGGAGATTTGAACCGTTTCTACACAGCATTCCATTCTCAAGTTGATTTTCTACAGCACTGTACCAAGGTTTCCTTTATATTAGCTCACAGCTGAAGTCTTACAGTAGATCATTACGGTAGACATCAACATTGATTTCCAATGGCAATAGAAGCACTTAAGTCTAGCCCATAACTAGCATGCTAACTTTCCCCCGAAGGCTGAATGCAGTTTGTAAGCCACTGTCTCAGAAAGTAAATGCTGGAAGTCACTGGGAAACCTTTGAGATGTGTGTTCGGCTGCGCGATCTTGTCTCGTCCCCAGCTGGACCTTCATATGATAAATCACGCAGCACGGTTGTTCATGTGTATAGCATCACGGTCATTGTAATTATTGTTGTTATGGTAAGTATCTTAGCTGTTTAGTCCCAACTGAAAGTTTGTTTTTAAGAGTTAAATTATTCTACAGTGGGGCAATTGGAAAACTTTTCTCTTTTTCTTGCATTCAGTAATATTGTTTGTTTTGTTTTTTTCTATGTGAATTGTTCTTCGGTAAACAGTATTGTTTCTTTTTAAGCACATCTGTGCTTAAATGTTAATATAATTCTTTAGTGAAGGACCAAATTTGTACGATATTGTTGTATGATGTACAAACTAAGTTAACCATTGGTAGCAGAGAGTGTTGTGTGCCAAATAATCCCCTTTTTTCTTTGACAATCATTTTCCCGAGTGGTCGCCTCCACTGTTTGTAGTTTCTTTTTTTTTCTTTTTTTTTCTTTTTTCTCCTGTTGTTGCTTCTTACATTGATGAGTGTTTGTCTTGTATTTATTTTGATTTTTTTTTTTTTTTTTGGATTAATGAAAAATGAAGAAAAAATGACGTACCCACTCGTTTGAAGGAATGCAATTACTGAAATATCATGGAAATTCAGAATTGTTCAAGCTCTTCGTAGAGAAGCAAGTTGCCAAAATCTGAATTGCAAAAGAATGCGTTTATATTATGAGCACATAATCATGAAGTCTGGTTTATGATGCATCTGTTCAACCATTTAGAAAAGTAGGCACTGCGTGATTTAAGAAAAATAAAAAACAAAACATAAAAAAACATTTGACTACAATATCAGGTAACTCAATAGAGGGGCATTATATGTTGACATTTTTACACATTTTAAGCATCTTCATAAAGGAAATGGGTCGACAGTGTATCTCTGGGTTCAAATCGCATGTTTTCAATGTTCCATTTGTTTGGGAAGAGCCATATTACATCAGCCAGTCCTAAATATCATATCAAATTCTACATAATTCAAATACTTAATATTCTGCATCCCAGAAGAGACACCATAAGCAAGAGGGCTATAAATGGATCACGATCAAATGGTGAGCAGCTACACTTAACGTTCACAAGAGCGTAGAGAGATGCCCAAATCCATGAGTCCTCATCCAACTCCTGAACTGTGAAGCCAGCGAATGAATCGTAAACAGCTGAATCATATCATGAATGTGTAGAGTAGAATTAATATGTAGGTTATGAGTCGAACTTACCTTCTCTCGATTGAATGTCTTTTTGGGCAGGAACTCATACTCTCCTCACTTCTTTTGGGATGTTTAAAGACTCTGAAATCAGCACTTAAATCGAACACATACCCCTGTCTGCCTAGTTCATACTTTCCTTCACATCTTAGTACTGATTTTAATGAAATTTTCTAAGCAAGGCTGGTTTTAACAAGCACTTTAACTCTTGGGTCAAACAGGCATTTTTATCAGATGCTTTCAAATAAAACAGCAAAATACATTCAAACGTTGTTAAAAGAACTTTAAAAATATTGTGTTTTCACTGCGAACACAAATCAGGCAAGATGGACTTGACTGGCCTTTCACAGGGAATCCATCTGCTTGATAACGCGGTGTAAAAACTTGCAGCAGTGTCCTATTTCATTATACTACCAGGTGGCGCACTGTGTAATCTTACCTATTTCATACTGTATCTCCTCACTATATCATTTACTCAAACCCTTGGGCAAAAAGCCTGTTTGATGCATATGGATTGCTGGGGATGTAATGGGATTATGAGTATGGAAAAGTCATGTCACATACTACTGTACTTAGCAAGCGCTGTAGGTGAAGAAATTGACCCACACTGTTAAAATCATCATGGAAAATGGTCAAAAAATGAACAATGCAGATGTCCTTGGCCCACTGTTACATTGCAAACAAACGTACCATTTCAAAAACCATAGATAATGTGGTTTCTCTAAAAAAAAAGTGTATAGTATTTCAAAAAAGTAAAAAAAGACATTGATATGTCTGAAAATTAATTTTAAACATGGGTTTGAAAATAGATGGTGCTTGTTTCATTTGGATATGAGTTGTATATTGCTTCTGTTATGTTTATTAAAAATGTTGTGCATGACTTGTGTTTTAGAGGTCATAATGGTGTCCATTTGTGAAATGTGTATCTTAAATTAAAAAGAAAAAAAAAAGAAAAAATAATGAACTTGTAGATGCACTTATTGTACATGTGGTTAGGTTAGTAGGTTTGACTTTAAGTCCTGTTTACTGCCTTAAATACTATGGGCAGATGGTTATTGAACTGAACAATATGCTTGTGGCAGAGAAATAATGACAAAATTTAAGGATTGTAGAATAATACTGAAAATTCTGAAATTCTGAAGTTCTTTTTGATGCTTGTGATTACTGAAGATGTACTTTAGAGCAATTTCATGGAAAACATGATTCTGATGTTAATTCTGTAGAATAGATATGTATACCAAATGTAATCTTTCCAATGCTATGAAGAATTTATACATGAAATTGATATGCAATAAAAACCTGTGTGCTTTTTATATGAATGCTGTTTTTTATTCATTGGAATAATGTATGTGTGTTAATGAGGATGTCAGTTATTTGCGAAAATGTTCAAAATGTGCAGAGCTGATATCTAGACAAACAATGGAAACTTTGAACTTTATATTATTATTATTATTAAACCTTTATTTAACCAGGAATTAAAAACTCTTGAGATTTAAAATCTCATTTACAAGAGGGTCCTGGCCAAGATAGGCAGCACATTTAGTTACACATAAAACAAAATACATTAGTTTACATACACAATTCACTCAAAACATTTACAATCAGGTGACTCTACAACTAGATCCTTTAAAATACATCTAAAATCATTTAGTGATACCAACTCTTTTAAGCATAACTTATCTTGTAATTGATTCCAATCAAACTTCCAAACTTTAGGGATGCTTAAGAGATAATAGTCCTGTGAGCGAAGCCCATAATTATTTACACCTTTTTGAAAGATAGTCTGCTGTAAATATGAGGGAAGTAAACCTAAAATGACTTTATATATAAATAAGTACCAATGTTTAAGTCTACGGGATGACAACGCCGTGTGATGTACATGACATGTAAGAATGTTTAGATTAAAGCTATCTGTTTAATATAAAATTGAAAAGAATAAGCCATACTCAAATTCACAAATAAATAAATAAATTAGGCCTAAATGATCAATAAAAAACAGAACTACCCAGATGACCTAGTACTTCATCCAGCCACAGTCACTTCATTCATTTCTGAATGAATCAGCCATTTTTAGTTGACAATAACACAAAATAATGTATAATTGTAAGTCTAAACAGTTACCACTTTGGTTTATTTGCCTAGCCAAGTTATAATAGTTTCCACCGTTTACCTCATCACATGGGCTCTCAGCTCTGGCCCTTGAAGTCCACTTTCTACAGAGTTTAGCAAAGTGTCACAGTGCCACCAGTATGTAACTGTAACATTACCTACCGACAGCTGTAGTCTCATGTAACGTGTTAAAAAGTATAATTTCATTCAATTTTGTGATTTTAAAAACCCGTACTTGTACATAAAATAATCTTAAAGACATAAAAGTCTACTTACACTTTCATGACTAGGTTTTAACACAAGAAAAAAGTGATTTGTAATAATATCAGATTAAAATATTTAGTTTAAAGTGCATTCAATTATTGTTTTAATAATATTTTGCCATTATTTAAAGGGATAGTTCACACTAATTGTCATAATTTATTAACCCAAGATGTTTCAAACATAGCCTATGAGTTCCTTTCTTCTGAACACAACAGAAGAATTTGAATATGAGTAAGAAATACTTTCACTTTGTGGTGAACTATTCCTTTAAAATACACTTATTTTGATGTGCCGACTAGCATACTAAAGCACATGTGAAGAACTTGATTATAATTTAAACTGTAGTGTGTTATTTGATGTGTGTGTGTGTGTGTGTGTGTGTGTGTGTGTGTGTGTGTGTGTGTGTGTGTGTGTGTGTGTGTGTGTGTGTGTATGTGTGTGTGTGTGTGTGTGTGTGTGTAATTAGATTAAAAAAGTTTCATCGACTGACAGCTCTTATATATATATGCTATATCCTATGAAATACAAGCTTTAGTCTAATAGATTTGAGATTAAAGAGATAAATGATCTTAGAGGAAAATGTCGCCATTACCTTTCAATCTGCTTCAAATGTATCTGTGAGAGATACAATCACATCATTAAAAAGCATGCATGGTAGTGTAGGTGTCTGTACTAAGAGCTGTCTTTCAGACACTGGATGGCGCTTTACTGAATTTTTCACTTTTACACAGTTTCTCGTTGGGCTTGTTGGATTTTGATTTGCAAAACCTTTAAAGTTACTCTTGTTTTCAGTGCACAAGAACTGCCACGCTAACTCTTAATACTTTTTGTCAGTGGAGAAAACATTTCACTGAATATACTCTGAAAAATATTGCTGAAAAGCTTTGCATTATTTTATAGGATGCTTATAATATAGCCACTCTTCTTGGATATTATATACATATATATATATATATATATGTGTGTGTGTGTGTGTGTGTGTGTGTGTGTGTGTGTGTGTGTGTGTGTGTGTGTGGTGTAATAAGCATAACATTGCATTTTAATACAGTTATTAAATTATTAATTGATATTTATTTTCAGTTACAATTTCGGTTTTCAATAAAAACCTTTTCTCTTTCGTATTTACATTTATAGTAGGCCATTCAAGTGATTAGGAGAATTAATATTTTCCAGATCCAGTTAATTGATATGCTATTGCAGGTGTAAACTAAAGACGCCCTCGTTAAGCGACTAGTTTAGCCTACTTCAGAAAATAAAAAAATACTGAAACCATATAATTTGCTAAATATAAATGTTAATATTTTACTAACATTAACAATCATATTGCATTATGCTTATCAGATCAGTTAAATTACGAATGGCATTAATCTTTATTGAATATAGCCTATCCTAGCCTATTAAATATATATTGACTATACGCGTTTACAGTGTTTAAGTGATACCTGACATTAACACATAATTGCCTAATATCTTTAGTCCTTTATTTTAGTCCAGAAAGCTGCACGACACGCAAAACATTAGGCCTATTCTTGATAGATAGATAGATAGATAGATAGATAGTCATTCATTCACCTCCAAGTAGTAATGTTTATGAATGATATTTCCGTGTACATGTTTGCAGTTGTTTAAACGAATAGTGCTGAATAATTTCGTAACGAGCGCGAGGAAAGAAAGTGTGAACAAAGATGAATAAAAGAGATTAATAACATTATTTAAATGTTCATTACAGAAACAAAATGTAGCCTACACGTCAGTAAGAAAAAAATGTGATTAATCAAATATTCTCAGTCTGTAGCAAGCAATTCACTTTAACCCTGCAATTAAAACTACGTCACATGTTGCATCAAACTGCACATCAAAGACGAGCACACACACACACACACACACACACACACGATGAGCTTATCTTCGGGAGAAGAAGACAGTCAAATATGATATTATAGCGTTGGATTTGGATATTCCCTCAAGAGACTTAAGTTAAAGTAGTTTGAAACACAAGGGCTATCTCATGTCATCGCTGGAGTACATGAACAAGGATTGTTTCGCGTCTGGGACTCTGTCATCGGCCTCTCTGAAGGGCACTTTAACTAAAATCAACAGCCGGAGACATAAAGCTCGAAAGAAGATCTCACCCCAAAACAAAGAGGAGCCAGAAGCAGAATGTGACGTTTGCAGGTAACAAACAGTTACAGTATTTATTTACAAAAAAATAAAAATAAATGCTATTTGAGTCATATAGCTGAATGATTAAAATGTGTTTAATGTTAATATTTCTTATCAATTACTTCAATATTTGTTAATATGGTGTGACAATCTGCTGTTTTTTTTATTAGCCTATAAAACGAATAGTCTCTGAATTTAAAGCGACAAGGGAATTATTAATAGAAGGACCCATTATCATGCGTTTTAACCAGAGCTTGGTAGATTACTTACAAATTTAGTCCATTACTGATTACAGGTTACATGATGAAAATGCGTATAAATAGTACTCCAAATAAAAACGAAAACTTGTGGTATTGCTACGCAAAAATGGACTTTGGCGTGCATATGATACGCACGTGTTGTGCATATAATATACGCAGTTTCCGCGTGCATATGATACGCATCTACCCCACAACCCTAATCCTACCAATCGCGTAGCATATACACGCCAAAGGCCATTTTTGCGTATCAAAATATCGATTGGGTTGTTTCAACCCAACTTTGGGTCAAATATGGACTAACCCAACTCTTGGGTTAAAAATTTAATGTAAAAATTTAACCCAACAGCTGGGTTAGTCCATATTCAACCTAGACTCATTGGAAATACGTGTCTCTACATACATTTCTGCAAAACTGAAAAAACGTACCTATATGTACGATTCACTGCAGTTTCCAGTTGAAATCAACACTAGAGGCAGTAAAACTCTGACAACCTTTATTCCTTTTCACACGAAGTATGACTTACAGGAACAGTTTTGATTATTTTCTCACAGAATGGTATGTAATGACTTCTAAACAATTTTAACATCCTGCACGATTTGAAAACTGATACTTTTGAACGTTGTCGTCACATATACAGCTTCATATGTATGAGTTTACTAACTCAGTAAGTTTACTCGGTAGCTCACGCGATACAGCGTTGCACCTCGGTGATGAAGAGCTCCAGTACGAATCCCGTCAAACCACAGTTCAACAAAACAGCTCAAATCTGCATAAGGAAGTTAAAATAGCATGGCTGCATCAGCGAATACGTTTTTATATTACTTTTGCATTTGTTAACACTTTCGGGTAGGTTTAGGTTTGGGTTTGGTGTAGGGGATACTTCCAACTTCATAGAGCATAATCTTTAGCGACACTCACCGGATATTTTAATTATGAATGGCTGCAAAACGTACATCAAGCAGCATAATAAAAACACTGCAATACGTGCCTGTACCAACGTAATAAAAACGTGTCACGGTCACGTATTAAACGTGTGTTTTAGCGCCACTCTCTGGACATTTCACTTTGAAACTGCCGCGAAACGTGCTGCAAGGTACATAATTACGCTGTTGCAGAAATGTATGTAGAGACACGTATTTCCAATGAGCCTGGGTTGAAACAACCCAGTATTTTTTAGAGTGTGTTTTTATTTGGCACTATTTATACGTACTTTCATGAGATCTGGTTGGATGAAAACTGTAGTTAGTAACGTAGGCTACTCTAGGTTGCTCATTTTAAGTAATGTATAATGACTACTTTTTGATTACTTTTAGAATACTTTTTTTTTTTATCAAATTTGTTTTAAACGTACTAGTAAACGTACCATATTGATAAAAAAGGCAAAGAGAAAGAAAATATATTCTCCTTTTTTATATCAACATCATAAAATGCATTAAACATTACCAGGTTTCCCAAACTGCACGGGTTTGTGAGTTGATTAAAAATTGTTTCATACATGGTCTAATTGCATGAGGGGTGCTTTTCCAACCAAATTCAGAGGCAAATTCAGTCACTACCCAGCTGGTTTTAACTTATGTCTGTTAACAGATATTTGTTAACTCATATTAACAAACAGGTCGCCGAATTGTCTGCTTAATTTTATTTCAAGTTGTGGTTGAGTATTAGAAACCCAAGTTACATTTAGAATGCAGAACTGCAGAACTGCGAGCCCTTTTTGCGATATATTTAATCAGTTGGTATTTTGATGATGTTAAGTGGATGTTGTAGCACCAGTAAACACTGGTGTAGTTCATCAATATATAAACATGTTCCACTGAGGTTTCACAACCATTAAGTAAAATACTTAAATATTCACCATACATGACTGAGTTTTGTTTGCACTCTTTTCACAGGCTGTCTTTACTCAGTTGTGGCAGTCGCAGCCGTACTGTTCGCAGAATCCTGATCGCTTGTGTAATCTCTTTCCTGGCTCTTCTCTCTGCTGTGACCATGGACTTCAACTCATCTTTGGCTCAATGGCAAGCCACTGAAGCTTCACTTAAAGAGCTTACATCCTGTAGGACAAACGTTACGCTCAGACTCGTAATGGAGCTCCATGCATTAAGAAACCTCAGTTCAACAAGAGAGAATACAGTTTATAATGTCACGCAAGAAAGCTTTCTCAGCTCCTGGTCCTTGGTACTGCTCACAGTTAACCGTTGTTGTTCTAGTACTGATATGGACAGTTTGGGTCAGCCCTGTGGTGCTGAGTTCCTTGAGTTTTGTGAGCATCTTCAATCCAGCCTTTCAGAGTTTCTCAATGCTACATGGAGAGGTGAGTTAATGGATGCTAATGAAACCACAGTTTTTACTCTCGCAATTGAGAAGATATTAAACGCATGGGGCATCAGAGATGTTGACATTGGTTTCCTCAAACACAACACAGACTGGACAGATGTCCTTGCTCTGAAACTGCTTTTAACTGTCCAGGAGTTGAACTATCGGTGGATAACAGGGGAAAAGAAAGTAGATGAAATATGGCATGCAACAACACTCATGTCAGTCATAAAAGACATGTCTGAAAACCTTCATAACTGTTGGATGGAAAATTTAGAGCTAAACCGGAGTAATATAAAGGATTTAATCTTCTCTACTGCCACAACTTCCAGTGGATCCACAGAGTTGATGCAGGCCTTGGAGAACACGCTGAGATGCTTTCATGCCAGAGCTGGATGGGCTCTGAAACTGAAATCCAGAGACATCTCGTCCAGCATCAGTCTGAAGATCTGCCTGCTTGCCATCGCCTGTCTCATTTACCCCATAGTGCTGCTCTCCTTCAAACAAATGACAGAATGGATCCAGGACTACGCTCAGAGCCTCAGGGAGAAGACAGAAGACCTGAAGAGAGAACGACGTCTTGCAGAAGATCTCCTTCATCAGATGCTGCCCAAATCTGTGACTAAGCAGCTACGCCAACACAAACACGTAGAGGCTGAGAGTTATGAGAAGGTACATGGTTATAAGCTTTCTATTTATGCGTATAGTTTCCCATATGATATCCTAAACAGAAGAAATTGTGTTGTCTTCCAACATTCCCTTTTAACAAATCAAACTCAAGTCTAAAAAGACAAGCATATTCATTAGGGATGTTGGCAAGATGGCAGTGTCAGGAAAGCGCACATGCTGCCATTCTGTTTGTTCTTTTTGTTGTAGTAATTGCCTGTAATTATGGTATTCCATATTCATCAGGAGATAAAACAGCTCACGAGGGAGTGGGGTAAATGACACATGTCTGTAAGAGAAATTTGTGCACCTGAAGCCTGTCCCCTTAGATTTAGAGCACTTGAAGCTACATATTTATAAGAAATAGACATATGTAGCAGAACGAGTATACATTTCATAATAGCAACACGATATCTACACTGAAAAAAAATGGTTATCTAAAAATGGTAACATCTAAAATAACTGTTTTTATTTAAGTCAAATCACTGAATATAATTCATTTGTATGCATTAAATCAGGTAGAAATAGCTCTCTTTAAGTTAATAATTGCAGGTTACCATGTTTTACAGTGTGCTAAGTATGTGTAAGGTAAATAAACATAACTCACATCAGATTATAGCAGATTACATTTATTAGCCGTTTATTACTTGTTTATTACATTTATTACTTGCTATTATTATTATTTCTTGCACTTAAGAGTTAGTGATTTGAACAAATCCCTGGTGCTCAGCATTAAACTTGCACCTAACGCGTCCTGCGCTGTTCATGCTCCAAGAATAAATGCTGCTGCTAATCCTGCAGTTTGTTATGAAGTCGGTCAGATTTTCACCTGTGGATGAATATCATATAGGGAGTGGTTGGTCTCTTTTTATCCCCTAGCAATGAAACTACGTAGCAGCATGCCAAGAAAATGTAGGAATCTGTGAAGCATATTGTGGTTTTCTTGATTAGCTATGCCATGAATTTTGTCTAGGAAGTAACTAACACACATATTCTTTTCCAGGTGACTATTTTTTTCTCAGACATTGTGGGTTTTACTGTGATATCAGCCTCCTGCACTCCACTACAAGTTGTTGAGATGCTAAATAACCTCTACATGTGCTTCGACACTCGCATTGACTCCTATGATGTCTACAAGGTATCAACATACTCTGAAACTCATAATCACACATAAATTCTATGAATTATCATACAGCAAATCATCACAGCATATCTGGTTTATACTAAGATTATGCTTACGGTGCTCAAAATAACATTTTTCCCAGACATTTTTACATTCATTTTTTAGAAACTATTTTATTAGTAGTATTATTTGTGACTCCAAATTCACAATACCCTTAAAAAAATATTAATAAATCTTATACTGATTGGTGCAATGTTGTATTACAAAAATTCTAAAGAAAAATCTTGGATGAGATTTTTTTTTTTTAAGAAATTAACACTTATTCAGCAAGGATTAAATTAATCAGAAGTGACAGTAAATACTTTTACACTGTTACTCAATTAAATTATGTTCTTTTGAACTTTGTATACATCAAAGAATCCTGAAAAATGCATCACTGTTTATACAAAAAAATATTGTGCATTGCAAGTGTTTTCAATAAAAAAAAATGTCTTGAGCAGCAAATCAGCATATTAGAATGATTTCTGAAGGATCATGTGACACTGAAGACTGGAGTAATGATGCTGAAAATCAGCTTTGCCTCACAGGGAAAATTACACTTTAAAATATTAAAATACCAAATATATTAAATTGTAATAATATCTCACTGTATTAGTATTTTTACTGTATTTTGATTAAACAAATGCAGCATTGGTTAGAATAAGAGACTTGTTTCAAAAACATTAAAAGAATGTAACAATAGCAAACTTTTGAACAGTAGTGTAGTATTTACAAAAGATATATCCAATTATATATTTATATCAACCCTGCTGAAAAAAAAACAAAAAAAAACAATAGACACCATCACAAAATGTGTAATGGTTTTACTGGTTATAATGGGAAATGTATTGGTTTTAATGGAAACTGTAATGGACCCTGTTGGTCTCTACTGGTAATTGGTTGCCTTCTATTGGTGGCTTGTTAAAACCAATAAATCCTAATAAAATATGTCCCAAAAAAAAAAAAAAAAAACTTTTATGGTAAAACGTTGATGGTTTGTGATGTTTGTAATGGTATTTGTACTGGAAACCATTAGAATGTTTTGTGATGGTTCTATTGTGTTTTTTTCGGCAGGGAAGTTTAAAGGTGTATTCTTAATGCTGATGTACTTACTGAAGAACTCTGCAGCTAGATTTAAACACATACAGTATGTCTTTACTGAGCTTCTGTGTTTGAATGAAACAGGTGGAGACTATAGGAGATGCATACATGGTGGTCAGTGGACTGCCAGAGAGAAACGGAGACAGACATGCAGATGAGATCGCTAAAATGTCTCTGGATCTGGTGGCTGCGGTCAGACAGGTGGCAATACCTCACATGCCTAACAAACGCCTTCAGCTCCGAGCCGGCATACACACAGGTCTGTGTGTCTGTATCCTGTGTTTACACAAAAAAGATGTATTAATAATAAAGGTGCCATATAGTAAATGACTAAAACCTGAATGCATGAATAATTTTGTTACGTTACATCTTAGACCTGTAACTTAAAGTCGACATGAAATTAAAATCGACCATATTTGCTTTCCTAATTAATGTCCCTGATCTTATTTGTCAGTTCATCAGCTACAGTTATAATGCAGCTTTTCTAAAATATTGCCAATATTTTATTAATGACAGTTAGCATTAATGTAATAAAGACTATGACAATAATAAGAAATAACAATAGATTTGATATATGACATATAATATGTTTATATTAATTCACAGTGTTGTCTTTCATGTCTCTCATACCACTTTAGGTTCTTGTGTAGCTGGTATTGTTGGGTACAAGATGCCGCGGTACTGTTTGTTTGGAGACACAGTCAATACAGCCTCTCGGATGGAGTCCACTAGCCTGCGTACGTTCATCTGTCTAGTTAACATGTGCAGCCTTTTAATCTTGTCTTTAATCTTGATCTTTTTTGTTCCTCCAATGCAGAGGTCATGAATATTTTCACTCACAACATCACCATAGAGACCTCATCATATTCCTTCATATGTTATAAACTGAGCTCATGAGAGCCTCCATTTCAGGCATGACATTAGCATGCGGCTAAGCTAACAACACTGTCTGAGTTTCACACCAATGTAGCTTCTGCTCGTTGGGCATTTTGCATAAAAGGGAACATTAATGTTTCTTTGATCTGGTCTTTAGCACAGAAGATTCATGCAAGCTCTGCTACATACCTGGCACTCATGAAGGACAATGCGTATGAACTGCAGTTACGTGGTGAGATTGAAGTAAAGGTGAGAATCAGATCTATAAAAATACTATGCTAAGCCGTTGAAACCACAACCATGTTCCTGTTGGATTATATGTATGTTCTTATATCATGAGTTGAAGTTATGACATCACAGAAGATTAATAAAAGGTTTGTCTTCATAATATTTCATCAAAATGCATCAACTTAATGTGATATTACTGTGGTTTTCAGGGAAAAGGAAAAATGAACACTTACTGGTTGATTGGTCACAAAAACTACAGTGTTCAGAATGACAGTTTGGTGTGTCACTGGAACCCCAATATCTCAAGAAAGAAAAAGACCCCTGTAGGGAGCAACGTGTCCATAGAGAACGTAAGTGTTCAACTTCTACTACTTGTTTTTGAGATTTATGAGATTTTCTAAAAATAATTTAATAGTTTTAGTCAGCAAGGAAGCATCAACTGGTGGTAAAGACTTTTATTGTTACTATACTGTATGTATATATATATATATATATATATTAAATATTTTTTTTTTTACGTTCTATGCATCAAAGAATCCTGAAAAAAATTATGGCTTCCACAGAATATTACAACAATTTTCAGTTGTGATAATAATCAGAAATGTTACTTGAGCAGCAAATCAGCATATTAGAATGACTTCTGAAGGATCACGTGACACTGAAGACTGGAGTAATGATGCTGGAAATTCAGCTTTGAATATATTCAAATACAAAACAGTTAGTTTAAACTGTAATACAATTTCACTACATTTCTGTTTTCAAATAAATAAAGCCTTCTTGAGCAAAAAATAAATAAAATAAAAACTTACCGAACTCAGACTTTTGAACAGCAAGCAAATAAAACATCAAAAAAATAGTGCTGTACCTAAATGTTTTTAACAAGATTTTTGTCAAATTATGATCAACAAATGGGGAGGAGCCTCATAATTTTCTGGACTGTAGTGGTGGCGTGATACTGTAGTAGAGCCTAAAGTGTGTTAGATCACAGTAGTCTGCTGCGATCTTGAACTCAGAAATGGCCTGAAGATGACAAGGGAAATAAACACTATAGGCTGCATAATTCTTAGTAAATGTATTCTGAACACCATGTCCTAACCAGTGTGTCACAATGTAATTCTAGATTTTTTAAATATGCCAATCGGACATGTTTCTTAATTCATGTAACCATTTATTTCATTCCCTAACCGGCAATTGTCCTGCAGCACAATTGTGAAAACTCAAATTTACCCTCCTCATCCCGAGCTCCACCTGTTGAGATCTGCCATGGCTCTTCTCTAATTTTCCTTACAGACGCATGTGTGTGTGTGTGTGTTTTTTTTTACTAAGTCAAATCCTTCTGTTTTGTTTAGCAGCAGAAAAGCAGATCATGTCTGCCAAAATCAATGACCTCGCCCTACAGGCGACAACGGTCATGGCGCGGTCCCTCAGGCAGGTGATGTCTACAATGGTAGTCTTGGAGCTCCATCTCTGGCTAAACCTGTCTGAGATGCGTGACGCCAACAAAGTTTGCTTGCTCGACGCCCCTATCTTCTAGTCCAGGCTTATTTGGCAACACTGATGAGGACTTTGCCTAGCAGACGGAGGCCATTAGGCACATCTTGCCTTGGCATGACACTCCTTACGGTCACCAGGAATGACCATTCTGCTGTTACACATTCTCAATAAAAGAGCAGTTTCCTTCATCTCTTGGCCAGACGTGTCGGTTTCAGACAGTGAACGACGCTCTGCTTCCGCACTGTCAGTCAAGACATATTATTTCGCCATGCAAGAGGTTGTGGGATTCAGAGAATCCTTGGTGTTGCCTGCATGGAATTTGGGGTCCTGGCCAGCGCACCCCAACCCATCTCGATGGCTCGTCACAGCACTGTGACGGTTGCATACATCAACCATCAAGGGGGGAGACGCTCTTGTTGCTTGTCACAATGCACTCCACCTTTGGAGTCAGACGTGGATCAAATCGCTGCGTGCCGTTCCGGTGGAGCTCAATCATGACAGCTTACCCTTCTGGGAGAATGGAAACTCCATCCCCAGGCGGTCCAGCTAATTTGCAGTCGATTCGGGGAAGCCCAGGTAGACCTGTTTGCTTCCCAGGAATCCTCCCACTGCCAGCTGTACCCCCTCGCCCCACCCCCTGGCATGGATGCGCTAGCGCACATCTGGTGTAAGTACACATTTCCCCAGTGAGCCTTCTTGCACTTACACTTGTGCAAGATCAGGGAGGACGAGGAGCAGACCCTGCTGGTTTCGCCATATCACCCTATTAAAAATATGGTTAGTAATGGTTATTAAAAATCCCATTACTATTGCACTTGGCACTTCTCGTAAAGAGTAGGGGTGTAACCCCGGTGCCCTGGCCAAATTCTCTCCACTGGTCCTTGTCAAGCATGGCCTCCTAATAATCCCCATTCATTGAATTGGCTCTATCACTCTCTCTCCTCTCCACCTGTAGCTGGTGTGTGGTGAGCGCACTGGCGCCGTTGTACTGTGGCTGCCGTCGCATTATTCAAGTGGATGCTGCACACTGGTGGTAGTTGAGGAGAGTTCCCTCCATATGATTGTAAAGCTCTTTAGGTGTAAAGCAATGCACAATGAAAGCGCTATATAAATGCCTCATTCATTCATTCATTCATTCATTCATACTGGCCCACCCGTACCTAGTTTTTCGATCTCATGCTCCTCGCAACAGCCCCTCCCTGGAGAATCCCCACAAGGAAGGACTTTCTTTCTCTTGGGAAGGGCACTATCTGGCACCCACGTCCCGATCTGTGGAACCTGCAGGTCTGTCTTCTTTCACAGGCTGTGATAGAAACTGTCATTCAGGCAAGAACCCCCTCTACTAGGCAGGTCTATGCTCTGAGGTGGGGTCTGTTTGTTGACTGGTGTTCCTTTCGGTGAGAGAACCCACAAAGATGCACGGTCAGTGTTGTGCTTTCCTTCATGCAAGAAAAGTTGGAGCGGAGGCTTTCCCCATCCACTTTAAAAGTGTATGTCGCCGCCATTGCGGCGCATCACAATGTAGTGGATGGAAGATCCTTGGGGAAGCACGACCTGATCATTAGGTTCCTGAGAGGTGCGAGGAGATTAAATGCCCAAAGATCGTGCCTCCTCTTGGGATCTCTCTGTGGTTCTTGCAGGACTACGAAGAGCCCCCTTTAAGCCGCGTGACTCAGGTGAGCTCAAGTTCCTGCCATTTAAGACAGTGCACCTGGTCATGCTGACTTCCATCAAAAGGGTTGGGGACCTACAGGGTATGTTATTTCCATGGTACGGTTTCCCTTGGTAAACACGTGTCTTTCCGCTGTCTCACCTGTTATTTTCCCTTGAACTGGGGTCAGGACAGTGATCTTAGACTATCCTGAGATCAGTTTTGTGATCTTCACATTCCTGAATAGATGTGTTTCCGCAACCAGCTTGCCAGCACTTGAGCCATCAATTCTCGTAACAGTTCTGGTTGTGGCTCTTTCCATAGGGACCCCTTACGTCAGTGTCAACATAATGTTGAATGTGACTGACTGAAAGGGAATGTATCGGTTATGTTATGTAAACCTCGTTCTATGAAGGTTACATCTCTCATGGCACAACCCTGAACTGCGCTGAATGCCGGGATGCTTTCTCGGCTTCTCAGCACAAACCTGAATGAGTGGATGCATGCCGCCATCTTATATACCCGTATGTACGGGGAGTGGCTTACCATGCAAATTCCACTCGCCAATATTCATTGGCCATTTTCTTGTAATGCTCAGAGGTGTTTGGGTCTCCCAAGTGAGTCCCCTAATGTCAGTGTCAACGTAACATCTCAGTTCCCTCCTTCGAACGAGGGTTACATAACGTAACCGAGACGATCTCCATTGAAAATATATGTCAATAAAGAACCTTGACTTTTAAGAGTGTAGCTTGTCAAAAAAAAAGTACATCATGCCTGGTTGCACAATGCAACTTTTCTTTCTTCCATAATACATATTTACATTTATCTCTACGTTATTGCACAAGCTGTTACTGCATTGTGATTAGACTTTACATTAATACAACATCTGCACCACATTTTTCAGTCCAGCATCACTGTCCAGAGTATAGGTGACAGTATCACACCAGCCTCTCAACCTGAAGTCCTGCCCAAACTGGAGGGGTCAGAGGTCACACTGTGCGTTTCTGCACAGGTGGAGAACTGTGCAAGCAGCTTCGGGACACTGGGATCGATGGTGGGGGTGCTGCAGGGGGAACAGGAGACAGAGGAACGTCCACATGACCAACACAACGATAAAACTTCTCTGCTTCCTGGCACAGTGTCACACAGCTGATCTGCACTGTCCAAGTGAACAAAATAATGCACACAATATATTTTTAGTGTTTTTGTATGAAGGTGTATGAGTGTGCAGTGTGCTATGTGGCCCTTTATTGTATATCTCAAATATACTTTATTTAATGTTTCCCCTTTAAAAACTGTATTTTCTCAGTGTTTTAATACATCTAAATCAATAAGGAAATTATATTGGTCATATATATTTTAATATATGTTTATCTAAATGTATTGTTAAGATATTTTAGGCATTTACTAGTAGCCAAATTTGTAGCTACTTGTTTTCAAACCACAAAACTCTGATTTTCTTGCTCCTGAAGAAGATTTCTTAAAACGTTTTCAATTTGGTGGAAAAAAAATCTGTGTGGTTTCACTGTATAAATTTTCCACAATATTTCATCTTCTCCTACTGTCAAAATAATGCTGCTTATTATGAAACCTCACATAATTTAAAAAACAGGATTAAATGTTTAGGCGAGAGGCAGCTATTAGCTTTTCTTTCAATATTTGATTTGTAAGGTGAGGATAGTTATCAAGTATGTTCAGAATTACTTGTCTCAACCCAGTGTTATTAATGTTTCTGTTATGTTTCAGTTATTGATGTTATTGATTTCATTTTGCCACTGTTCAGTTTTTCAGAACTTTCTTGTTTTCTTTCTTGTTTTTTTTTCATTTCATAGAATAAAAATGTTTTGTTTTGTTTTCATGGATACTGTATGGTGTTCTTGATCACATTTTTTATATGTTGAATGTGTTTTTTTTGTTGTTTGTTTGTTGACAATCAATTTAAAGTGAGTAACTGGTTTTAAATACTACAAATAAACAGGTGTCGGTTTATTTGTGCATTTGACCAAATTCTACATTTTATATATTAGGGAAATATATAGAAATAAGGTGTTGTTGTTGTGATAAATATTTTAATAAACATTCTAATAAGAAACATTCTCAATTTTAAAAAAATTGATATTTTACAAATATTATTTTATGAATTTAGAATAAATACTGGGTGAAATAAGTTCATTTCAGCAATTAAAATTTTAATTTGAATTAAATTATCATTAATTTGAATTTATTTTTATCAGTGGCCATCACCATACACCATCTACAGTAGATAGCGGGCCCCTGAAACCCCCAAATTGGTCTATGACTCAATTCTGCAGTGTTTCACAATGGAGCAAAATTTCCTAATCAGAGCCTCAGTATCAGCTTTTTACTGCACCTGGAAATCACTGTAGGTGAAATGCAATAACCCAAAGCCGTGAGGTGATTTCCCCTTAATTTCAGCCTATAGTATCTGACGGTCCTCAGCCAGATCCTCAAAGAACACTGAGCAAATCATCTCCATTAGCAGAAGTGGCAGATAATGAGAGAGAAATCCAGCGCACATGATGAATGATTAGGGATGGAAAAGCCCTTATTTAGAGACTTTAAATGACAAAGGCCTGCACCCAGAGCTATTGTGTTCCAGTTAAATGAAGGTTGGGTGTAATTACTTTGGCTGAGGGACAAGCCACTCAAGGTACAATATATAACACACACACAAGGCCCAAAGCAAAAGCAATGCCAAGACAGCAAAGAAAAAAAAAAATCAAAATTCATGTTATATGAATTAGTCATAATTCATGTTAGTATTTATTTATTTATCTATGTATTTATTTATTTACTTATTACTCACAAACTACTTAAATTTACTATGAGGTCAATTAATTAAACTTTATCTCAACTGTACAATGAATGTATGTCTATCAGCTTAATATCAAAAACAAACGAAGAAAACAATTTATCCCACTTTTAGACTTTGATTTTACAGTTTTTAATCAGTCAAATACAACCAACATCAGGCTCAGTTTCACATTTAAGAGTCTGACCACTGGGAGGAGACATTCTACCATATTTCACTCACACAAACACTGTGACTAGTACAGTACGGAATGGTACATTCGGATCATTCACACTTTTCAAAATGCGCAGAATAAACTGCACATAAATACTATACCCCACAATGCAATGCGGGATTGACCATCCACATCCAGTGTGGAAAATAAACCAGAAGTAATATAAGCTGTCATGAGAAGTAAAAGAAAGACAAAAAATCTAAAAATGATATGCAGTGAATGGTCTGTCTAATCTATCTATCTATCTATCTATCTATCTATCTATCTATCTATCTATCTATCTATTTATTTGTTTATTTATTCATTTACAATATTCATTTATTTATCTATCTATCTATCTGTCTATCTATCTATCTATCTATCTATTTATTATTTGTTTATTTATACATTTATTCATTTACAGTATTCACTTATTTATCTATCTATCTATCTATCTATTTATTTATTTGTTTATTTATTCATTTACAGTATTAATTTATTTATCTATCTATCTATCTATCTATCTATCTATCTATCTATCATCTATCTATCTATCTATCTATCTATCTATCTATCTATCTATCTATCTATCTATCTATCTATCTATCTATCTATCTATCTATCTATCTATCTATCTATCTATCTATCTATCTATCTATCTATCTATCTATCTATCTGTCTGTCTATCTGAAGTATCTGGCAGTGTAATAAGGTCATGTGGCAATGCTGTATCATACTACTGTTCACATAACATTATTATTACTGCAGATTACAGTATATAGCAATATGCTATAAGTATTCTGTTCTGAACACAGACCAACACTTCTAAAAAAAAATATTAAAAAAATAAACACAAATTCAAATACAAGTAATTTCAAATGATGTTTTAAGCTGATCTGACTGAAAGTTGAAGGTTCAAAAAAGAAAGAAAAAAAAAGCCTCAAATATAACAAAATTTTACCTCAAAAATGTACCTCATAAAAATGTAAAAAATTGCAAATATAAAATAAACTGGAACTAGACGTTGCAGATACATAGACTGCAGCTTACTGTAAATTCAACTACAATTTAAAACAGCGATTTTAAAAGCTTTAACTTTAATGTGAACTTTTTACTTTAATCTACACTTGAACAAAACAAGCTGATAATTCAACTGTAGTTTATAATTGTCAAGTATCAGTTTAATTGCAAGTCAAATGTATACTTTGCCTAGTTGAATTTTGTATAACTTAAATAATAAAGTTTAAATTGTCATGACAATGAAATATGATTCTGTAAGAAAAAAAAATCAATAAAATAAACAAGTGGAAAACAAAGAAGAAAATGGCCTCAGATGCTGAGAGTTAAGTTCAGGCTGTAACTGATGTTCTCATCCTCAACCAGTTCAATCCAGATCAACACCAGACCTCGGAAAATAATGCAAATGTGCCAACAGGTGCGTTCCTCAAGCAATCATTCGGCCTCTATTTCTGTCCTCTAGTGGCACAGTGTTACGTAATGTCAATCTGGATCTGCTGCATCTTGACAGCAGTAAACATTTGATATGCTTTTGAATGGGCAAACATGGTGCTAGATTAGCTGGCATTTTATTTGCAGTTGTAATAATACAAAACTTTGGTGATTAATTGAATAGCCCTACATGGAAACTTCAGCAGATGAAGCAGCCGGTTGAACCTGCTTCTTTATTGCACTTGACTCTTCACACAAAAGTGGAAGCTAGTTGCAGTGCTGTTTGTCAAGTATTTCAAGCACTAGACATATAATGAGTTTGGACTGAATCAATATTGAGGGCAAGACCTTGAAATTGAGAGTGAAATGCATTTTTGGAGAAAGATGTATGTCTGTAACTTTATATAGCACAAGAACACAAATATGTTACAAATAGGATACAAAGGGAAGAAAACATGACATTTATTTTACTGTATGGTATTGTATTGCTGCATATGTTGCTTTCAGTTATGTTAATATGTCAGAATGGATACTATATACTGATTATTGTTCAAATATATTAAATATGCAGTACATACTGCTGTCTTAAAAGTAGACATTATGATAAACTTTTCAATAATACAATAATAAATCTGTTTTTTCACATAACCCCATCACTCATGAGTGCCTTACATTTATCATCTTAGATGAAAATAATGGCTTTTTTAAGTCAGCTTTGTGTAAAATGTGTTAACTTCCCTTGTGAAAAAGAGCTCTTATTACATATATAATTTAAAAGCATATAGTAAGGTATAATAGTGTACTTTAGGTATAATAGTGTATTATAGTTTATAAGTGTATTATAGTTTAAATTTATATTAAACGCAATTAGTTGAACTTAAGAGAATTGTTTGACCCACTTAAGTACTATATGTTAACTTCTGTACATCTTTATATTTAATTTACATCTATCTTTAAAATATGATGCATGTATTTATAGCATTTATGGGAAACTAATCTATACTTTAACGTCATTTCTATTGAAACTTGTAAGTAGTGTTTACATTAGTAATGATGAAGTTGCAATTTAACACATTTAAAAATATATTAACTTCAAATGTAAGATGAAATGACACCCTACAGTTAAAATTATAATATTATAAGTACTTTACACGTGCTTTAGTATGTTAGTCAACACATCAAAATAAGTGTACATATTTAAAGCACGATAAAAGGTTATTAAAACATACTGATGTACAGTAAAATGTACTTTAAAGTAAAACTTTTATTTTGACATTATTGCAAAGTGCACTTTTTAAAAGCCTACTTAAGTGTTAAGAAACATGTAAGGGCCATAAAAGAAGTCATGAAAGTAAACTCCTATTATTTCATTATTACAATATTATCTGCAAGTACAGTTCTTTAAATTTGAAGTACACTACAAGTGCACGTTCAGTAGAATTAAACACACTTCTCACCAATGTTGTGAACTGTTTACAACAGAGATGGTTAAGTAAAACATATATGTTGTCTAAAGATAAAATAAATGATTATTTCAGCAGTACAGAAAGGAATTGATCAGATGTTCCCCGCTCTTATTTACTGACGTCAGAGGCAACAACATTAACACTTATTACACAGCTCCACAATTAACCTCTGCATCACATTACAGTGAATGAGGGGCTTGGAAGTCAAGCTGACAAGCATCTCAAGCTCCCTCCCTCAGCAGCCTCATGTCACCCACACTCACTTGTCTGGAGGTGTGGAAGCTGGCAGAATCATTATTGGAAATGACTGTGCTCACATTCCAGCAGATAATGTGCCGGTCACGGGGGCAGACCTGCCACCTCTCAGATCGCAGAGAGAGCCTCTTCTCTCCCCTGCATGCTCACGTATGATCCACAGCCCACAGCGAGCAGCTGCAGGGCCTGTTATGAGCTAAACTTATGAAGAAGTGCGAGCGCTGGTGAAAAATTGAAGAATGCTGCATGGAATCTTTAGCTTCGACTTGCATGTATAGTTTAGCAATTGAATGTAAAACCCATTTGTAGAACTTCACATTGGTGTTTACTGAGGCAAGCAACACTAGTACTATTGCTTATATTTTTGGTTAGGGGTTTTATATAATCTAGTTTTAATTGAATTTGTCTCCTCTGAACAAACCATTTGTATGTACTACAGTCAGGCATTGCAGTGCTGTTTGGTTACCAGCCGGAGCACAAAAAGTTAAGCCTTGCTCAGACCAGTGCAATAAACCAGGCAACCTTTTTCTAGGAATATGAAGCAGTGTCACCATGGAAACCGCTCAGAGACGGTGCTGTTTAGTACCTCTGTCCAAATAATGCGTTAGAAGCAAAAGAACGTTTAGTAAATATCAGTTCATCTGTCCGAGTGTGCCTTCGATCCACTGGGGAAATGATTTCAAATTATACTTCAGGCATTTATCTTTGGTTGGTCAATAAGCCATAACCTCATAACCGTTTGATTTTTCTGCCTACAGAAAAATGATTAGCACCGCTCTACTTTTTAAGAACATAAGTAAAGCAGTCTTAGCAGTCCATACAATGTAAAAAAAACACACAAAAAAACACCAATTTCAACCTAGACACTTAAGTTTAGTTGGTTTTATAAATCATTTAAACTTTTATTACATCAAAACTTGTCACGACTTACTTATCATATAATTTATAGTGTAGCAATATACCATTATAAAAATTTAAATAATAAAATAAAATAAAACACGTATTTTTAAGTAGTTTTACCCACAATCCTTTGAAATAAAATAATAAATATAATATAAATGCTATTCCTACCAGCCTGAAGTTGAATTTCATATACCTTTAAAAAATAAAATAAAATAAAATAAAATAGCATTTTTTGAGTTAAAGTAAAAACAATAAGTTGCCATAATTTACTTACCATGTTATTAGTTGTAGTGTGTGAATATACTGTAAAATAAAATAAAATAATGAATGCTATATAAATGCTATTCAAACCTGCGCTGAATTATTTTCAATGCTCTAAACTAATGTAGTCCAATGTCAAGCCAATTAAAATTGGATAAAGCCAATTAAATCTAATTTTGTCCTAAGGGGTCAAAGATGACCAATTTAATGCATTTAATTTAGATCTGATACATTTTTAAAGGATCAAAGGAGGGATAATTTCCAATATTATATGATTCCAGTATATCTGATATTCAGAACCAGACAGAAAAAATGTAGATCTGTCAGGACAACAACCTCAGATCAGAGAAAAACAATCTGAAGAGAGAGAGACCCATAATGGTCCATAATACATGATTTTGTGTTTTATATCCATGGCTTTCACAGGTATCTGGGGGGTCGTGGCTGCCGAGGGGCCTGACACATTCCACCCCAAAAAAGGCAGTGCCGTGGGGCAGATAGAGCCAGCAGCTCCAGCGTGAGTTGACAACACAACAACCAAATATGCAGATCACTCCTTACAACTCTGGCTCATGTTAATGTGATTCGGTGGCTTTCCGGGTCTGAATGGCACAGCCAGTGCTTCTGGGTATTTGGTTGGATTTCAAGGGTAGTCATACCTCATACATTCACTGAATAACAATGGAGCTGTGATTGATTAGGGTTTCACCAGCATGTTGCTTTATAAAATCCTTCAAATCTGTTCATTAAAAAAAGAATTAATTATAAGACTAATTACGCAAGCCTATAATGTAGCTGCTGGTTATCGACTTGGCAAAAGAGTAACGAGTGAAACAGCACATAGAAAATAAAGAACGGTCTCAGACCAGCTGAATTTCCCCCTACTGTCCCTGAGATATAATCATCCAAAAAACAACCTTGTAAAATGTCAATGTATCTTTTACCCCGGCTAGAACTGCTTCATTTTTCCTTTTTCTCTTGTTGTTTGGCCAACAGTAGCCTCCGCAGGGAACCCAAGCCCTACGGACAGTCATTGATATCTGTCAGTAAGTTAGCAAAGTAGCAAAGACAGTTTAATGAAGCTGAAAGGACGGCTAATGGATGCATGTTGGGATAGAATCTGTGTCTGGAAGGGCTAATGTGACACATATTAATAAAAAAAGGAACTGAAGCTGTATTATTACATCTTTACTTCATTCATTTGAATGACATGTGCAAGACAGTGGGAGAAATTACTCGTTTCTATCATTTTTTCCCCCTCTTTTACTGAAGACATGATTTTATCTTATAATTTATCCCATATTTAAATAAAGGTCATTACAGCTGTTGTTGGTTATGCTTTAGGACTTTGGACATCAAGTGTTGACCTAACATAGTACCACAACTGTTTACTATACAAAAATGGAAAAATATAAAATAAAATAAAATAATTATAAAATTAAATTGTTTTTTAATTAAATTAAACATGTTTATTAACATAAGCATGATCTGCCTATCAATTTACCAATTCAATCAATTTGCCCATATATGCCCATCAATTTGTCATTCAATTTTTTCAATTTTTCAATTTTCATAATTTTTTTATTTTATTTTTATTAAAAATGTTTATTAACATTAGCATGATCTGCCCATCAATTTACTTTTTTTTTTTAAATGACATATAGGATAATTGGCACATTTTGTTTTATTCTTATAAATGTTTCTAAGAGGTGAAATGAATAAGAATGTTACTCTAATAAACAGTTTAAACTAAACCAAACTATTGTTATGTGAAATAATCGTGTGATTTTACTATCTCTATAATCTATGGTGAAATTTTCCAAAACACCCTCAGACACCAAAGACGGGGTCGTTTAAGAGCAACAACATTATTACCCATTAAAGGCCAATAAGTAACGCGCTTGTTCCAGCTTCAGGGCAGAATATTTCCCACATTACTGTGGTAGTCTGTGTGACAATGGAAACAGTCGATTCTCATTGGAATTCATTATAGTAAGCTAAAGCAAGGTAACAGAGAGATGTAGGATGTATGTCTTACCCATTCGTCTGTTGTGTTTGCTAAAGCACACTTCACTATTATTATTGCTCAACTTAAACCTAAGCACTTGAACTTCAGCACTTAACCTGTTCCTGCACCATTTGTGGATTCTGCTTCAAAGCATGTGACTTGAAGAGAGGTGTGTTATCACTTATATTGAATGAAATACCTGAGTGATAAATAAAGCTTCCAAAAGAATATTTCCACAGAAGAATCATTTTGAGTTCCAAAAAAGAACATTTTGGTATATAGTTCTTAAAAGAACCTTTAGTGTGAACCTTAGACGTTTTAAACATCTAAGAACCTTTTTCCACTACAAAGACCCTTTTGTGGAATGGAAAGAATCCATGGATGTTAAAGATTCTTCATGGAACCACAGATGCCAAGAAAATACCTTTATTTTTAAGAGTGTGGGAGCAGAAAATGTCATAGAAACATGTGGTGAACTCTTTTGATTTGGCATAGTAAGCAAACACCTAGCAACCCCAAGAATACCCTATGTCCCAACAACCATACTGCAAAGCCACACTCAAAACACTGAATACCCATCGGAACAGATAACGTGAAGGGTGACAAGATATTTCCTTCTTGTTTTGACTTGATAACGTTGTCAAGCAAAACTTTGGTCCTATTTGCATGGTAAGTTAAATATAGCAGAGGGCAAGGCTAAATTTATCAAACTAGGTCCAAGCTTGGTCTTATCTTTACTAGAATAGCACCGTAGCTGATGGTGTAGTGTGGAGTGCTGTCAGTCGTCTGGAATGAGCTGGGCTGGACAAACGCAGGACCACGGGTCAACTGTGATGTAATTTAGGGGACGTGGGAGGGATGCTGGGAAGGAGGCAACAATCCAGGTAAAACGGAAGATTGTTAGGTGTTAATGAACTTGAAAGTGAATGATAAATTAAATTATCTGGAAATCCAAGTACCTTCCATACATAAATATGACTCGGAGTAGACTCACAGAACTTTATTTCACCTTTGAAATACATTCCCATACATTTCAATGTTTATTTACCATTAGTGACCACAAAAATATGGTGAAGAAGAATATGTAGTCATCACATTAGATAGCTTAACACCCAAGCAAGTGGAATTTATATTACAGAAATGATGGTCAATGTGAAGACAATGGGTATTTTTAGAAACCTTGAGGCTGTCAAATGTTAGTGGAACATGTTGTTAGTTAATGTGATGAACTACACCGGTGGTCACTCTGTGTAGGACACCTGTGTGAACTTGAGAACTGATTGTATTTGCATATACACTATAAATCAAACTGACCCCTTTCCCATATGACCTCATTTTCTTACAAGCAGGAATCTGCTGTTATCCGTTATTTATTGAAATGGCATGATTGCTGAGTGTTCATTTACGGTAATATACTTGCTTTGTTGCCACTAGGACCCATGATAAAACTCAAGAGTGTCGTTCCAGTGAGATTGAGGATGCTGCTGACAGGCTGAATGTCCAACAGACCGTCCTGTGTTTTATCATCTGTGAGATTCCTTCAGTGGACACACAGTGTGTGACTACAAAGAGTGTCAGAGTTCTTAACTCTATTATCCTTCACATGGGCATATTGCTTGGTTAAGAGATTGTTTAAACCTAACTAAAAATATTAAATATTGATTACTGAAGAAATTCGCAAAGGTTAAAGAAATGGTTAAAAAGAATATTCATTTGACACATTTATTGCCTACAGAAAATATTGTGGATTTTATTTATTTTTATTATTTTGTGTGTGTGTGTGTGTGTGTGTGCACGCGTGTGCATTAAGGTCTTTCATTTGTTGTAAGTAAACTAAATGAAACTTGTAATAATTTGTAATTGTAATAATTTGACTAACAAAATGTTGTTTTTTCATAAGTGAAAATTATACCTTTATATTATAGCTAATTTAGGTATAAATTAAATTGTAAATAGCCAATAAATAATAAATACATAAATAAATAAATAATCACACAAACAAATAAATAAATAACATGGTATTTATAATAAAGATAATAAAAGTCAATAAAATATTTCTGATTAATAAATCACCAATTTGATTTGAAATTTAAGGTTTCAATGAAACCATGGCTGCAACAAATTAGAGTATTATTTTTAAGTTGGTCCAAAGTATGTATGTATGTATCTATCTATCTATCTATCTATCTATCTATCTAATTGCACTTTATTTTATGTATAATCATTTTCTATTCTTAACTGTTTTAAATTAATTTTTCACTTCCTTTTATGTAAAACACTTTGAATTACCACTGTGTATGAAATGTGCTATATAAATAAACTCGCCTTGCCTATCTATCAGAATGGGATTTTTCTGTTGTATTGCCCGCAGGGTTCAAAGGTCAGATCACTATGACAAGTACTATCTGTCCTTAACACATCAAGTCAGTCACATCATTCGTGTTCTTAGCATGTTGCAAGTTAATAATAGCTAGATTTAATGTTAGGAGTTCAATATCCCTATGAAAAATAAGTAATGATCGCAGAAAATGTCACTAATAATACTTCACAGCAGAAACAACTACAGTCTTTATCTAAAAAAAATAAAATAAAAATGAACTTGTCTTCAACTTGTATTGATCCTTTAGCTAAACTGCCTTTGTGAAGAGTGATCTCAAACATGCAGCCTGTGACAGCTGAAGCCTGTAAACATTTATTTCCATTTGAGTCTCATGGCAGATCAAGGGAGGGAGAGGGAGAGGTAGAAAGTGTAAGATAAATGTATCTCATCCTTCTAACATGGCCGCTGGCTATACTCAGGTTTGTGTTGAACATCACGAGGCCTGGCTCAAACCAATAAAGGCCCGAGGCTGGTTTCCACCCAGCATGAGGAGGACAGGTGGCCAGGGCTTGACTGATGATCTCTTGCTAGCTTTCCACTGGAGCACAGTATGAAGGCAAACAGGGACTGATTAGCATTTTAGCGGCCATCGGCATCTAGCGCAGCTATTAGGAGAACAGGTCGGAGGCCATCTGGAAGATATCGTTCCCTCTGCAAGCCTAATGACATGTGGCTATAAAAATTTTAAAGACTAATTGTGATGTTGAAATGGCTTATGTTGGAATTAGACATTTTTAAAAGGACAACAAAATAAAGTAATTCTAAACACTGAATTTTTACGATTTGCAGTTTGCTTATCATTTTCTTTGTAACACATTTTGTTATACGTTATGAATATGATCTCTTTAGCAAATAAATGACATTTGGAACAGACTGCAGTGCAGTCATTAAAATCTTAATTAGCCCCATTGGCTTCTCATCAGGGAAAGAGCAGTGCTCAGTGAACTGTGCTCGAAGTTAAGAGCTGCCCGAATGAAATATGAGAGAATATAATAAACGCAGCCAGCAGACAATGTGAAAGTAATGAGGGACAACGATGGGTTAAAGCTGAAGTGTGTCATTTCTGAGCCACTGGCGTCACCAAAGCAAATGTGAAAACAATGCTTGTTTTCAAACAGGTTTCCCAAACACTTCTGCTGTCTGCCATTGGTCGCATAGTCTCACCACAAACTCTCATTATTGGCTGAGATGATGTTGCTATGCCAGTCCCAAGACAATGTTTTGATAGAGCCACAAAGTCATGGTGTTTACACTTTTTGAGAAAATTAGAAAGCATTTTATCATTGGCTGAAAAATTAGATAGTGTAGAAATTGATTTCCATTGTAGTGAGATTTGTGTTGTACATTTTTGTGATTGGAGTTTCAATGTGTTTCAAACATTTCCCAAATACAGGTGGCCACAAAGCCTGTCATATGTGAAAATCAGCGTACAACTTGGATTCTGTGGTTCTTTCTATTGTTTGAAGCTTTCTGAAGAGACATTACTTCTGTTTTGTTGGGTCATCTTTGTGTGTAAAGAAACTTTTGCATCACTACATAAAAATCCCACTGCTGTGCATTTACATCGCCTTGAGAACAAGTGAGGGATCTCTTTTGAGAAGACTTTCCCAGACTGAGAGTTAACCACACACTGCCTGCATGAAATCAGGCAAACTGAACTGACAGACAATAGCTTTACCTCCTAAGGAAACTCAGGCAGGCTGCCAAGGCATCATGATGCCACCTCTAATGATCTAGAACAAATTCAACCACAATGATTATTTCTCTGTAGAAATGAAACAATCTGGGGTGAAAAAAATAAAAATGACAGGACTGTGGGATATCATATGTAAATGAGGGATACGTCTATGCTACCCTCAAAACCTTCATATACTGTCTGCGAAAGCAGTGTTTTTCAGAGTTTATGACCCTGATAGCACACGTACATCTCGGAGACGTCTATTTGACGTCTGCATTTACATCTGCAAGATGTATTTTTTAGTGTTTGCTCATCTGCAATACGTCTATAGGACGTGTCCTTTTAGATGTCAAATAGATGTCTATTAGATGTCTTTAAGATGTTTATGATTTAGAATGTATGTAAAACTGACATCTGAAAGACATCTGTTAGACGTTTGTAGACAGCA
Source organism: Schizothorax lantsangensis (assembly GCA_027422415.1). Lineage (NCBI taxonomy): Eukaryota > Metazoa > Chordata > Actinopteri > Cypriniformes > Cyprinidae > Schizothorax > Schizothorax lantsangensis. The sequence continues at coordinate 28,306,981 of CM049851.1, forward strand.
GATGCTTTCCAGGGGTGCGTTTCCCAAAAGCATCGTTAGCTAACTATGGTGGTAAGTCCCATTGAACTCTATTGGTAACGACGGAACTTGCGACCATAGTTGCTTTTGGGAAACACACCCCAGATCAAGAGATCTACAGACATCTTGCAGACGTATGTGTGCTATCTGGGTAAACAGTCTCTTCTTAAGTCAAAATGAGGTTCTAGCTAGCCAGTGGGATGTTTTGCTTCATGCCCCATTTTAAGAACAGGAAAACAGCCAGAAACTCACAGTGCCTTCAAAACAATCCAACCGAGGTGCGTAGACCAAAAAAAGTTTCCCAAAAAGTAAAAGACTTGAAAAAAAAGTCTGCACACTCCACCAAAAATCAATGATAAAAGTTTACTGGGAAAAAAAAACAAGGCAACAAAGCAAACGTTTTGATCATATGTTGACTTTTTCAATGCTGAGCTAACAATTTAACAGCATTTTAAGAACATAAATTGGCAGCTTCTGTCCAGGTAAAACAATCTATTTCTTAATCTTAAGGTAACTTGCTTTGGCAATGTGTGTAAGCCTTGAATTAAATGCACAAAGTATTGGATAAAAAGCAGGATAGAGCTTTCTGTAAGAAACACTGGGATGAGAGTGTAAGTGTGCATTGAGGCTATGACTGTACCTCCATGACAAAACACGAGATGATGTTCTGCGCACTTGACATCTAATGCTTTGACAATTGGAAGGAGCCTCCTGCACGTCACCATTGTAATGTTCGGTCGACGAGGTGGGATCCTGATGAAAATGAAAAGCCCTCCCCGTAGGATTTCTTGGATTTTCCCGGCGAAATAAAAGCGCGCACCTGGACACGGTGCTTGGGTACGAGCGAAGAGTCAACGCAGCCGCGCACAGCCACCACCTCCAGACCACTTCAGCAACAATGATCGCCAACAACATCTCTATTTTCTGCGTGTCTTCACTGCTACTTTTAAACTTGGTCGGTGCCAAACCAGTCACCAGTTTGCAGGTGAGTCTTTCAGTCTTAGCTCACTCTTAAACGTTTATTAGACTCTGACTAATCATATATATATATATATATATATAGCAGAGTCTTAAGCAGTTGTTAGATGAAGAAGTGAACGCGCCGTTTGTGGAGTCGGAGGAGTCGGTGATGGAGCAGAAAGATGCGAGATCTGAGAAGAGCGCGCTGGATGAACAGATGTGGGATTCAGATGCGCGCAACTCAGCGCTGGCTGGAAAAGATAGCGCCATCGAGCGTCTTCTAAGCGACTTACTGTCCACTTCCAAGCGCTCCTGGAGTCGATTCAAGAAAGGCGGGCTGAGGAGCTGCTTTGGGGTCAGACTCGAAAGAATCGGGTCTTTTAGCGGACTCGGGTGTTAAGCGGAGGTATGTTAGGATGTTAGGTCATCTTGGCCAGATATAAACATGGAAAATTGTTCAAACGCGTATTAGAAATAAAACAAGTCATGTCTTATTACTTCATGTCATGTCACTTCTTGCAGGTTGGGACTTTGAAATACTTGACACACTTTGGCAGGCACATCTTCGATAAAAAAAGAAAGAAGTGTTGACTGAAAGTTTACCTTAGATTTGTGTTCATGTGATGCTGTATGTGTTGGTCATTATTTGTTTAAGATTTAGACATGTAAATAGTTTGTATTTGAAGATTCCATGACTGCTGCTTTGTACTGTTGCATCTATTTATTTATTTATGTATTTATTGATGTCCTCTATAAATCAAATCGTGTTATAGATAATGTATATTGCTGCAAAATAAATATTTTGCATAACGTGTGTGTCAATGTGGTCTAAAACTAAAGTGAGTAAATTTGACAATGAACTTAGAAGATAAATTAATGCATATTTGCTAACATGCATTAACATGATGCATATGTTAATATCTTAGTTTTTTTCGTTAAAATAGACATAAAGAAATACATTCAGGCAAAAATCTAATATATAATAGTATTAAAAATAGTATTAAATTTGACCATGAATCAATGATTCAAAAGTGCCAAGATGGCCATAAGAGTCTATTTGTACCTGAGCTAACATAATGTAATAAGTCAGTTTTTGACGAATGAAACTTTTAATCAGATATACATGAAAAAAAATGGCTTTAGTGATAAGCATTTTACAGCGTATGCTGGAACTATAGTGCAATTTATTGTGATCACATGGATCATTTATTGACATAAATAAATATCTGTTGGTGAGATCTATTGAATTTAGGCATGACCCAGAAACACAAACAACATACTAGAAAAAGTAAAGTAACACATACATTGACTAAGCGTTTATGATATAAATTCTTTCACAATGAAACTTTCCTTTATTGTTATACAATTTTAGGTGTTATATAGTCCAGCCTATAGTTTGTTTGTCTATAGGCTCTAACACATTCTCACTCCCATCTGGTCACTTATGGACTCCATCAGGACCCCTTGGCGTCAGTTTTTTAGCACTGGGTGCCCCTTTAGCGTCATTTCTCAACATGTAGGGAGCCCCACTGCTCTCAGTTATTTGCTCTTTGCTTCATGTCCAGACATATTTAATTCTTTAAATGGGTGTGTAAAAGTAGAAATTATTGAAAAGTATTTCACGAGTTGGGAGTGAGAACGTGTTGGATTCAGAGATTACAGAACAACCTGAAAAGCAACCAACGATTTGAGCACAAAAACCACTGAAATGATTTTGAGAATGAGGCATGAAGAGAAGAGAACTCAGGCATTGTGTTCTTAAGAGGTTTGATTTATATGAAAACAACCATTAAATACACTGTAACTGGGACAGTTCAAGTCAAGTCAAGTCAAGTCTGCTTTATTGTCAATTCTTCCACATGTACAGTACATACATACAGAGAATTGAAATTGCGTTACTCTCAGATCCTTGGTGCATACAGTTAACATTAAACACTGACAGTAGACGTTCAAATACAGATAAATACAGTTTAACCATATGTACATACAAACTATACAGATATACAAATGAGGACATTGTAGAAAAAAAATAAAAATAACAAAGAGATAGATAAAGTGGCATAAGGCACATGGCAGATAGAGTTTTGTTTTATATAACTGTGCAGATATATGTGTAGTGTAAAAAAAGAACAGTCTTTTATCAGACTGTCAGAAGAGGTAGTTTACAGAGTTAAACTAGGATTGGTAATTCACAATGCAAGTCATCTGTACAGTATATAGGCCTAGGCCTAAATAAAACCTAACCATAACTCTGTTGACCTGTTTTTTCCAAATTTGTTATGAACTGGAAATTAAGTAAAATCAGCACTGTGATTCCAGCACTTTAAATCAGCTCTGTGATACACATGTAATGTATACCTATCCATAGCTACAGATAGGCTATGCTGCTCCTAAAAATAAGGGTCAAACGGGACCATTTTGGATTCCCCAGAGAACCTTTTAGTGAGCAGTTCTTAAAAGAACTGTTTTAGTCTAATAGTGTGAAGAATATTTTAATCATCTCAAGAAACTTTTTCCATTATGAAGGTTACATGGATGTTAAAGGTTGTTCATGAAACCACTGATGCCAATAAAGAACCTTTATTTTTTAAGAGAGAGGCCTGCATCTAATAATTTTCTATAACTAAATAATTACTCTACGTTTATACAAATATATTTGGAACACACATTGCACCCATAGTGTCTTAATGAGCATGTATTGCTATCCTCCTCTTTCCTACTTTCATACGCTTTACCAATGTCTCAATTAAATCTTTCTAGTTGACAGACACAGTGCAACAGCATAGCAACAGCTGGGCCAAATGTGCACGTCACGTGTCTATTACATATATAAAATTAAAAAGTCAACCCGATCTCATAAAACTATTTTTACAAACTGGTGATTTCGTATAAAATCGTAAGATTTGTATAAATATGCATGCAGCTCCGTCTGTAAACCGGAGTGAAATCGACTTTAGTATAGGGACCTATTCTCACTACTAGTTGCTTATTAGCATGCATATTACTAGCACAGCTATTGGCTGTTTATTAGTGCTTATATAAAGCGCATTCTGCATGATATTCTACATCCCTAATCATACCTAAACTTAACAACAACCCTTACTAACTATTAATACGCAGAGAATTAGGAGTTTATTGAGGCAAAAGTCATAGTTAATTGTTAATAGCGAGAATTGGACCTTAAAATAAAGTGTGACTGAATCTTGAGACCGTTGAGTAATGTTCACGTTTAATGCATATTAATGTATTATAATATATTTTCAGCCTATTAATTGCTCACTCTAACATTATACAGTGTTTGTTAGTGACATTGTTAATTATTATTCAGTTAGATAAAGCGTAAAACCTTCATGTAGCCTACTGTAACTTGTCTTAAAGTGCCATGTAAGACACTTGATGTGAATGATTTCAGGGAAGAGGGGTATAATGAAATCATTAAGGTGTTCCCGTCACTGTATGGCCCATTTGGACTCGTCTATAAGCTTTAAAGGACTGATTTCCGACAGCAGCTTTTATCAGACTGAGGTGTCGGAATGCAGCGGTCATTCTTCACATTACTGGCGTGTCAAACTTTAAAGTATAAAAGAGTTCGAGGCTCCACTGAGAGAGTATACAGACAACGACAAACGAGACAGAAGAGCAGCAAAAACATCAGGAAACATGAAATCGATTGACATTCCTCTAGTCGGCCTTCTCTTACTCTTCAGCGTTCAGCTCACGGGTGCGTTCCCGCTACAAAACACAGCCTTAACCACCGAGGACAGGGCTGTCTTAAAGGTAAGACGAACATCTCATGAAAACGCGTATAAATAGTACGCCAAATAAAAACAGAAAATCGTAGTATTGATACGCACTTTCATGAGATCGGGTTGGAATGAGACTGGAAAACTTGCTTAATAATGCTCACCCAATATAGGGCAAACTAACGAGCCACATGCGGCCCTTTCAGCTTCTTCTACAGCGACTGGAGGAGTCCATTCCCGCTTCTCCTCAAGAGCAAACACTGACGAAAGTGGAAGAAGAGGAGGATAATCCTGAAGAAACCCGTGTTGAACCTCAACCCAAGATTGACATGAGGGACTATCTGTCTGCTCGGGACTTGAGGACAGTCCGGCAGGACTCCAAGAGATATTCCGGGTGTTTCGGGCGCAAACTGGACAGAATCGGCTCCATGTCGTCCCTGGGCTGTAACACCTCCGGACGCTCAGGTAACCACTTCATTTATGTATCGCACGGTTAATATGGACATAACATACTTTGAATAAAAATAAAGAACTGTTTCTGGACAACAATTTATAATTCGTTTTCTCGACCCGTTAATTTACAGATATAATATTAACACACAGGTTTATGGTTCACTAAATTATTCTCTTTTTTCTCCTCTTTTTTCAGGTTCTAAGAAGTGGTGAAGTCTTAATGATTAGGAGCTTCTACACTGCAAAAAAAGTTCAACTTTTAGTGCTGGTATTACTTTAAAGAGTTATTTCTACTTCATCTGACCTTACAATGACTTTTGTTGGTGTAACCTAATGTATTCAGGTTGATTTAGTCATATTAAATTATATTTTTGACATCAACAAAAAAACAAGATGTTACTATCAAAGCACATTTTTAGGTTACCTGACAATTTTTTTTTTTTACTGTTATTATTTATGATTCCAGAAATTGTTCTTAACCATGCATATTTATTTACATATTTATTAAATTGTTTAATAGTCCAGTTATATATGTATATGCATATTTAATTTAATTGTCATTCAGATCAGTTGTAATAAATGTTTACACATGCCTTTGTTTCAGAAATCTTTCTTTCTCGTTTGATTTTTTTGTTTTTTTTTTTCAAAATTTACCTGAACTCATGCACCATGAGTTTTCACTGAATACATAATAAGCTGTTTTAAATCATAATGTGATAAGGTTATACTGAACTCTGGAATATTGGAGTATAGTTTAGGACGAAGAATAAAGTTATTGCACTGTTTGCCTGACAACAACAACATGGTTGCACTGATCAAACTGTCTCTTGGAGTGGTAGAAATTCCTCGGTCCCTCCTCAGGGCATCATTATCAGTGGAACCTGTTTCAGCACCATGGAGAGCAGCAGTGCTTCACATTACTCAAGGGAACTCAAGGTCACTGTCCAGAGTTAGATACAACATTTCAGTGACATTCAGTATAATTTAGGCCTGTGTTATCACAAGGTTTGGTGGTGACATTTAGAACAAAATGCTTTTCGGTATAAGTTGTTAATGAACAGGGGAAACCAGAGGTAGTTAATTAGCTCCAAACTGAAATTGGCAAGTTGGTTCAAGTTGTCACGTTTGGCACATGTTTTATATATAACAGATTATTAATTAAAATTTTTGTTGGCCAAAACAGTTTAATATTTTCCTTGTATATTATTGCTATGCTTATTAATATTATTACTATTATTATTTTGTTATTTTAGTATAATTGAGACACTATTGTAGTTTTTATTAATACTTAGTAGTAGTAGTAATAGGGTGGATTAGGGTAATGTGGGACATTTTTTTGCAATTTTGAATTGTGTCTCATATTTCCATATCAAGCCAAAATGATAAATCAAAATCTTTATCATTATAAAATCCCCAAGATGTTCCCTCATTAAATCAAAAGAAAATGTTCATATATTGTACTTAAAGGGGAAATTGCACATATATTAGTGCTCCTTGTGCAATACATGTGTATACTACTATATAACAAAGAAGTTATATACTATTTAAAAGAATGCATTACAAAAATGTCAGATTTCTGGCAGCAAGAATAATAATAACCATGTAATGTAGTCAAAAATGTAAAATTGAACTTAATGATGATAGCAAAATAATTTCATAACCGATTAAAAAAGATTTAAACTTTGGAACATGGAATGTCTTTAAAACTGTTAAACTTAAAAAAAAATAACTTCTGTACTCTGCACATGGTAAGAATATGGATTATGTATTTTCAAAAGCATTTGTTAAGCAAATTGTAATGATAAAAACACTTCATAACAAAAATGTGTAGTCCGTGTTGCCATGGACTCATCATTGTCCAGAAACCCATTGTCCTCTAGTCTCTAAATTGTGAATCTGGATCTTAAAACAAATAATATTTCTGCATTATAAGCCCAAATATTTAACAAAAATACATGTATGGCATTTATCTTTCTTAATGCACATTTTATCAGTTGAATAAAATAGCATATTTGACTGTCCCACATTAGTCAAAACATGCTGTCCCACTTTTGAAACACCCTTTCTAAAGTGGGACGACAAAGATTGTTTCAAACAGAAAATATCCTTAAAAATTTGATGTACAATAATAATAATAATAAAGTTTAGTTAAAGTTTTGGTGATTTTTGGTCTGTATTTGTCATTTTTATTATTTTTTTTATTTTATTTTCTATATAGTTTTTGTTACATTTTCAGTTTTTTAGTTATTTTACTACAGTTTTAAATATTTTAGTACATTAAGTTAAACTAGAAGAAAATTAGAACATAAATTATGTTTTTAAGCAGAAATGAAATATATATATAGTATATATAGCAATGGTACTATAGTAACTATAGTTATAGTACTTAGCTAAGTATAATAACCCTGTTTCATAGTTGCTTATTGTTTAATACATTTTAAATACAGATATGATATGGAAGATGGCTTGTTTTACTTTTGATAGTATTATACATATATAATATTCACTGGAGTAAAACATTTAACATTCATTCTCCCCTATCAGCTAATCGCTAGAAATTAAGTGTCTACAAGCCAGAGGCGACAGCGGCAAGGAACCAAAACTCCCTCTGATGGAGAAAAAAACCTTCCAGGCTCAGTCTTCTCCTCTGGCCAGGACATTGTTTACTTAAATTACAGTATACCACTAACACAGTCCACTGGGGATTGATCAGATCAGGGCCTCAGACATCATCTATCCACTCTGATGGACAACTGATAAGAAAGAAACAACTATTAGCGTAGATGCTTTGATGTAACCATCGTGTGTTATGGGAAGATCTAACAGTAACAATCCTTTAACACAGGTCAATCTAGATTTAAACTGACAGAGTGTGTCTGCCTCCCGAACAGTGGGTAGATTAGAAATCTGCCGCCCGCAGTTGATTTTGATATTCTAGGTATTATCATTTTTGAAGGACTATAATACGATAAGAAAGTACTGAGTTTCAGTTTATCAAGATTTTAAAATCTATGCCAGTGCAGTGTTGACAGTAAATACTTCCTGGTTCTCTGCTATTTTGTAACTACGTGCTAAAGCATTACAATAATTAACCTTTCATAAACGCATGAACTGCATTTGACGTTGATAGGTCAGTTTCAGTTTTACAGATGCTAGAAACATCTTTCAAAAGAAAGATTGCTATCAAACAGGGTTCCTGACTCTCACTGTTTTTTAATAATTAACACCTCTGTTTTTTCAGAATTTAGCAGTACTATTTTTTTATATCGACTATGTAGGTACCGGGCCGTCTGAGTATGCATAACAGTGAAAGGTGATGCCGTGAAAAGTTAGTACTGAGCCTTGAGCTCCATACTGCACTTGTGATCAATATGATACGGATGATGGCGGTCAGATAAGTACGATTTGAACCATGCTATGATGCCTGAGTTCAACTCAGATGATTCATTAGTGTCTCCTATGATACACCTTCCTCACAGATATCATTTGAAGGAATCACCTTTTCTAGGAAAACAGTAACCACATTATTTTAGATTCAGCCATTTGACACAGTCAGAGACCTCTCCTGTCTTTTGACAAAGCTTTGCAAGCCCTGATGTCAGAACTGACGCCAAAGAAACGTATTTTCACTCAAGATTTTAGATCGCCAATGGTATTAAAATGTCTATTAATCAGTTTACAGAAATTAGTTCAGTTATCATTAACATGCACATGGGTAAAGGTTCTGGTTTGTTACCTTTACTATTTTTCCATAAAGTCATCATTTCAGTCATCATCACTGGCCTAAATATAGACCATGATCTGTTTTAACCCCTTATGGTATATTTAGTTGTAGTTTGTATCAGTTGTGAGGTGATGCCTGAACCATGTGATCCACTCGTGCAGCGGATGCATTCCCCATGATGCCTGAGGTCACTGTTTGTGTCCCAGCACCACACATCAGGAGTTCTCCAGCGAGCCACCTCTCACTGCCCCAAACAGCCACTTAAAAGGAAATCTGCTCCAGGAGCGTTATCACAGACGAGGTGTCGGAATGCACTTCACACAGTTTACAGAGGATGAGCTCCTGACAGTCAACTGTCCCTATATAAGAGCCAAGCAGACAAACGGCCAGTTCAGAGAGAAAGAGCCAGCAGCCAGAGGAAGCCAGAGATGATCAGAGGACTTATTCTCACAGGACTACTGGTCCTGCTTTGGCATCAGATGGATGTACAAGCGCACGTGTTGAGCAGACACAGTCCTGCCAGCAACATGGCCAAGCTGAAGGTATTTCTGCTTTCAACCCTTAAAATAAATAAATAAATATATAGAGAACTCTCAGTGACATTAGAACGTCTAGATCTGTTTACTCTAGTAACTATGATAAAAAGTGGTAACTTGCAAGCCTTATTTAACGCAGAAAATATATATATTTTTTGTATAAATGGATGTATGTTGGTTGACTGAACGTTAAAGGGATGGTCTACCCAAAAATGAAAACTTAAGTTTTTCCTCAAGTTGTTCCAAACCTAATGTGAGTTTCTTTCTTCTGCTGAACACAAAAAGAGATATTTCGAAGAATGTGGGTAACCAAACACTTGATGGCACCCATTGACTTCCATAGTATTTTTTCCCCCATATCATGGAAGTCAATGGGGACCAGAAACTGTTTTCAAATTTAATTTTTATTTTCAACAGAAGAAAGAAAATCATTCAGGTTTGGAACTTGATGGTGAGTAAATGATGACAGAATTTCCATTTTTTGGGTGAACTTTCCCTTTAAATAATATTTTTAGACTTGAATAAAACCAGTTGTTTTAGATGTTACCGTTTTTGGTCATTTTTACTGTGTTAGTTTCATCGAGGCCTTAAATTAAATGAAATTTAATGTGATGCAAACAGGAAAAAAACAATAATATCATCTTGACCATGCAAAGAATATTGAGTTCAATAAAAGAAACCATTTCAACAGAATGGCTAGGTTGACTCTTTTCTGCTCTCCAGAGCTTGCTGCAGCAGTTTGAGGAGGCCCTGGCCACAGAAGAGGCTCCTGAGAGAGCCGTCGATTATGAGGACAGCAACACGGCGCTGGAGCGGAGCCTGGCCTCCACGTCCTGGGACAGAGACAGAGAGGAAGAAGCAGCTCTGGTGGAGGACACCAACCCCTCGGATGGGATTGATACGCAGAGAAACCGCCTCATAGATCTCCTCATGTCAACCCGGAGCAAAAGCCTGTCTGGCTGTTTCGGGGGACGGCTGGATCGCATAGGGTCCTCCAGCACCCTTGGGTGCAACTCTAAAAAAGGTTAGCTATGATGACTGATACAGATTACAATATATATTTATGATATATAAATTATTTTACATGTGGGCGGTTGTCCATTAACTTTTTAGGTTAAAATTTACATGTATGTAAGAGAGGGAAAAAAATCTCAGTAAATCTAAATAAAGTAAATCTGAGGTCAGGTCCTGTAACTTTCACAATTTTTCCCCCCAATTTTTAATTACCTTTGTCTTTAATAAGTAATTTTACATGGTCCTGTGTGTCAAATGAACTTAAAAGTAAAAAATATCTCATGTTAACTGTGAGGGGAAAAAACCAAAAGATACTGGTAATTTTCTGTCAGGATATGGTCTGCTAACTCTACAAAAGGTCTCATTAGTTAACATTAGTTAATGCATGAACTAACCTTAACTAACGATGAGCAATGCATTTATTCATGTTTTTTAAGTTAAGTTAATAAAAATACAACTGTTCATTGTTAGTTCATGTTGGCTCAGGTCCATTAGATTATATTAACAGATACAACTTTTGATTTTAATAATGTAAAAATTAACATTAATATAATGTTAAAGGAACCTTATTTTAAAGTGTTGCCTTTAAAACACAATACAATCTGTAATTTAAAATATGTGGGGAAAAAAACACCTGTGAAAAATAAACAGAAAATTTCTTTATGTCAACATATTAACAACACATCGGGCCTTATTTGTATGGCCTTTTGTAGTATAAATATGAGCTCATAAAAACTGCATGTGTTGTAATTATAGTTGACACAGAAAACAAATATGTAGAGTAGAAAACAAAGATGAAATTAAAATGTTACAAAATGCATGTTAAACAAACTGTGTGGAAATTCTTGTTCAAGTCTTGAAACATGGAAACGAATGTAACATGGAAATGAAACCAACAAGACTGTTACAAAATCTGTCTATATTTTGCAATGCCTGTTGTGCTTTATATTATCTGATGGTTTATATTTGTTTGATATATTTATTATGTACAAGTTGTTGAGTGCTAATAAGTATGTTGAAATACAATATATGGCAAAAATCACGATAATTATGTGCATTAATGTTTTATTCTGCATTTATTTGAGATTTATGAGATTGGTGTGCAATTCTGCTTTTAATGAAGAATAACAGACCCAGATAAACATGAATTGCTATTTGTTTGTGCTGTTATTTCTTTTTGTTACATTTCTGTACTTAGAAATCAAATGTAAAATACCATTTTGTTTCAAGAACAGTATGAACAGATTTTAATGGGTTTTAGTTGCAGAAAGTGATAATAAAATGATAACAAAATCCTGGTTTTTGAATCATTTTTAGATTTTCACAAAACTAAACTCAATAACTAACACAGAAACACATAAGCTCACCATTGAGCCCCCTTCTCTCATTCATGAGGACTCTACTCATTTCCCACCCACTCCATCTCTTCTAATGGCCATTATCAGACTCATTACAGGACACATCAGCACTGCACTCTAATGAGTCCAACAGCTGCAGGTGCTTCTCAACACCTGCGCTAACCTTAAAAACCTCCAGCCATGTCAGCCTTAATCCTATTACACAAGCTCAGCGGGCTCGCTCCTGATTGCATGAATAATGCCTCCGCTCAGACCGCTGCTCTTATTAGAGACTTCGTGTCACACACTAACAGACTGTTGGAGACTGATGTCTTGGGTCTGGTGTGAATCCAGTGACAGGAGAACGAGCGGGAACTACATCTCCTCCAATTAGACGAGCAGCCTGCAAGCGTGTCAGAGGAGGGTGAGGACTGGTGTTAGTCTGAGGGTTCATTCACTGCACTGAGAGATAAAGTGGCAGATTTGATGTATGACCATAGGCAAAACGCCCTCCGGGTGGCAGACAGCCGGGTACATCTCTGTCAGGACAGGGTTTTTCATCCATTGATCTGAATCTTGAAAGGACTGACAGAGTAACCGAGTATGTACATGGTCAATTCGGGTAAATTGAGACGGCTGTCAAAAAGTGACTCAATTTGAGTGAATATCACCACATACTGTAGTCAATATGGACACGCTTGGTTCTGTAGACTTTTATAAAATAAAGTCTCTTAAAACACTTTTTTCCCCACACCCAGCAGACACTGCATGCATCACGGGAGAATTCTGTCTGAAAGTCATGAAAATTATATATTATATTATTAATATTATATTTTATTCTTCAATTATGTTAATGGCAGTGATGGAAATTAATATTTTAAAATATTTGGAACAAAAAAAATCATAGCTAGAATTTTATGTATCCCACATAATGTTACATTTATTACATTTCTTACAATTATTACATTATTATACATTTTCACACTTTTTAAATCATTTGAGAAGCTTTAGTGAAAACCCCACACAAAAGTTATTCTGCTCTCAAGAGGTATTTTGTATTCACAAATCACATTTTATTTATAATTCCAAACATGTTCTTCACAGACACTATTGTCCTCGTAACTAACTTTTGACAATTGTTGTGGCAGTATTGTTCATTGTCATGAAAATGATGCCATAACTGAAAATGTAATATTACTATATTTTTACTAATAAATAATATTTGCAAGGATATATATTTATATTTTTAAATGATTAAAAACTATATAAAAACTAAACATTTTACAATTACATTATATAAAAAACTAAAATAATATTAGGTTTTTGGTATTTTTTTGCATTGTATTTTTTCATATAATTAATATTGAAAGGATATTTTTTGTTTAGCTCATCATGGTTTATTTATTTTTTTATAGTTTAAGACTGAAGGTTTTGATCTGGTATACAATAAAAAAGTTTAAATTAGCAAAATAAATAAAAACTTTTTGAATATGTATTTGAATTTGGAATCTAGACAAATCAGCTGCTGAAATAAAAGACAAAATTGAGTGAAATCTGCACTTATGAACCAGTATTACATCACAGAGCTTCTTATCAAGAGTCTGGTCAAGAAAGGCCTGTGTCTGTGAGTGACAGTCAATCAATCTGATGGGAGACCTGTAATAGTCCATGAACGTGTTGCCTTTCTCATTCACTACGACATGCATCCTTAGTACAAAACCACAGATGAACTGGAATGAAAAGAGTGACAGCGTCCTAATTCGCCATTGAGGAATGCCACGATTAGCTCTCAACATTTTATGAGCCTTGTTTCCTCATGGAAATCGGATCTGTGCTGAAATGGTCCATGTCCGACACATCAGCCTACATTAGGAGGTCTGTATGCATGTGTCAGAGTGAGTTTAGCTCCACGCACTCGGCCGTGAAGAGCTTAATGAATCAGACTCAGAGCTCTGCTGTGAATATGACTGAGTGAGCAGCAGGTGCAGACGCTCTTTATTCATCACACACGACTCATTCCTACTGTACGACCAGATATCTCTTAATGCTGGGAAAAAAAAATAAAACAGTGCATATACATGTAAATACATAACACTTTATTTAAAGGGGCAATTCTCACTCTTTACTAGAATGCATTTTATTAGCATATTGGCTGTTTATTAGCACATATTCTACATGACCACTGTGTTGTCATGTGTGACAGAGTAAAATATGCTGGCTCCTTTAAGAGTTACAACTTGTCAAAGTAGGACCAGCTTCAGTCTATTGCGTGGAAGAGAGCAGCCTGTTATTGTGGTTCCTTTCATCTTAAGCCATCTGCTACATTTCTTGTCTTTCAGAAGTATCATTGGTATGTAAGTTTATGTTAAAAAGTCATTGACCTATATTTGATAGCATTTTGTGTTAAGTGCAAACTTTCATGTGAATTATTATAAAGGTGTCACCACGTGTGAACTGTGTCACGCTCAAATGTGTTATGTATCTTGCAGTTACATATTGTTAATCATTTATTTTGATGTAATTTATTTAGTATTAAGTTTGAAATGTGAGCGATTTCTTATGAAGAGTTTATTTGCAAAAACAGATAACTCTGCTATTAATATAATTCTCAGAAATCGTGTTTTTTCATTGTGCATTGTTCATTTTTGTGTATCAATACCACAAGTTTTTGTTTTTATTTGGCGTATACGCACTTTCATGAGATCGGGTTGTGGATTAGTGATCAAATAAAATAGCAGAATGATTTCTGGGATCATGTGACATTGAAGACTGTAGTAATGCTGAAAAGTCAACGTTTCCATTACAGGAATAAACTGACATTTAATATATATATATATATATATACAAAACAACAAACAAACAAACAAAAAAAACACTTAAAAAAATTAAATCGTAAAAAATAAAGAAAGCCTAAAAAATAAAAACAAACACTCAAGTACTTATCTGATGTAAATACACACTGCTATTGATATTGATATTGGTGATTGTGTTTGATGTCAATATATATTTTGATGTTTACACAGTTGATTTTTGATATACAGGTGCATCTCAATAAATTAGAATGTCGTGGAAAAGTTAATTTATTTCAGTAATTCAACTCAAATTGTGAAACTCGTGTATTAAATAAATTCAATGCACACATACTGAAGTAGTTTAAGTCTTTGGTTCTTTTAATTGTGATGATTTAGGCTCACATTTAACAAAAACCCACCAATTCACTATCTCAACAAATTAGAATACTTCATAATTCTAATAAAAAAAAAAAATTTTTAGTGAATTGTTGGCCTTCTGGAAAGTATGTTCATTTACTGTATATGTACTCAATACTTGGTAGGGGCTCCTTTTGCTTTAATTACTGCCTCAATTCGGCGTGGCATGGAGGTGATCAGTTTGTGGCACTGCTGAGGTGGTATGGAAGCCCAGGTTTCTTTGACAGTAGTCTTCAGCTCATCTGCATTTTTTTGTCTCTTGTTTCTCATTTTCCTCTTGACAATACCAGGTCTGGTGAGTTTACTGGCCAGTCAAGCACACCAACACCATGGTCATTTAACCAACTTTTGGTGTTTTTGGCAGTGTGGGCAGGTGCCAAATCCTGCTGGAAAATGAAATCAGCATCTTTAAAAAGCTGGTCAGCAGAGGGAAGCATGAAGTGCTCCAAAATTTCTTGGTAAACGGGTGCAGTGACTTTGGTTTTCAAAAAAAACCTCTGCCTCTGATGTTGTCTGTGGTTCAGGAGTGGCTTAACAAGAGGAATACAACAACTGTAGCCAAATTCCTTGACACGTCTGTGTGTGGTGGCTCTTGATGCCTTGACCCCAGCCTCAGTCCATTCCTTGTGAAGTTCACCCAAATTCTTGAATCGATTTTGCTTGACAATCCTCATAAGGCTGCGGTTCTCTCGGTTGGTTGTGCATCTTTTTCTTCCACACTTTTTCCTTCCACTCAACTTTCTGTTAACATGCTTGGATACAGCACTCTGTGAACAGCTTCTTTGGCAATGAATGTTTGTGGCTTACCCTCCTTGTGAAGGGTGTCAGTGATTGTCTTCTGGACAACTGTCAGATCAGCAGTCTTCCCCATGATTGTGTAGCCTAGTGAACCAAACTGAGAGACCATTTTGAAGACTCAGGAAACCTTTGCAGGTGTTTTGAGTTGATTAGCTGATTGACATGTCATCATATTCTAATTTGTTGAGATAGTGAATTGGTGGGTTTTTGTTAAATGTGAGCCTAAATCATCACAATTAAAATAACCAAAGACTTAAACTACTTCAGTCTGTGTGCATTGAATTTATTTAATACACGAGTTTCACAATTTGAGTTGAATTACTGAAATAAATTAACTTTTCCACGACATTCTAATTTGAGATGCACCTGTATATATATATATATATGTATTAGTGCTGTATTGTGTTTGATGTAAATATGTTGTGATTCTTTTTTATTTATTATTTTTGATTATGCTGACGATTTGAATTTCCTCTTATTTGACCAAGTCAGGTGATCGTGTCATATGATATGACTAATTGTTTGGAGTATACAATACTTGAGTATGTTTGTTTTTTTACACCCTGATGAAGGCCTGTAAGCCACAACGTGTTTGGGTGTGCCGATACGTTTTTAACATTATAGCTATGACAAAACAAAAAGGCTTATTTTTTACTCATCCTTGACTGCCTTGGTTTTGCATGATTTTTATGAGTTGAACTCTATTCCAAAGAGCATCAGGATTTTAGAAAGTTTTTTTCACCTCAGCAGCACTTTTTGTTTTATTATCTGACATTTCACAATGTATTTTTTCCACTTCATTTCTGATTAAATGAATGCAGCCTTGATGTGCATTATACTTTCAAAAACATTCAAATATCTTACCCACCCCAAACTTTTAAATGGTAGCGTATATGTATTTTATTGTAGCAATAAACAATAACATAAATAAATATATAAAAACATTTATATGTAAACATTTTAGTTATGTTATAAATATATATTATTTAAATGATTAATAACAATTATTCAATGATCAGTTTTTTTTTTGGATTGGATGGATTTTGGAGTTGGGAATGGCCCATCGCCTGTGCTGTTGGTCTCTATTGGCCTGCATCAGATAGCAGATCACTGTCTGCACTCCCATTGGTTGTTGTCTTTGGAAATTGCCAACTTCCATTGAAAATGAATGCTGCTTTGTCGTTTCAAACTGCTGTCAGTGTGAACACTAAACTGACTGTCAATCAGTTACAGTTAATAAAGTTGAAATGAGTTTGACCCGAGCATGTTTTTGAAAGCTCTATATTTTGCGTGAGTAATACGTTTTCTACAGTGACTTTTTGTAAGGTCCACCTTTTGGCGTGATACAAGAGTTTATTTTATGATAATAAGCAGCATCTGGTCATGAACCCTGACTGGCAGATGTTCTGTACAGAAAATATATCTGCTAGTGGAAGAATGCAGTTCCACAAAGTACTATTACAAATGAATTTCCTTAATCATTTTAGGATATACAAGCAGTTTTATAAATGCTGCTGTATGAATTCTGACCAAAACCTGAACTCAGTCCACTGAACAAGTCTTACAAGGGTGTATATTTTATTTTGACTACTGCATTAAATTAATCACCTGAAAAACCATAATGATAGTGTACGATATCACAATGGCATATTAAGATCACAGATATTTTCACGCAACATTTGCATATCGTTTATGAAGCTTTTATAACAGATGGATGTGTTTAGTCGGCTCTCCAAACCTGCAGCACATTTTTAATCAAGAAATTAAACGGTATGTTATAATACATACATTAAAAAGACATCAAATAAAACTCTGATAGTTCCACATCACAATAAAATAACTGCAATAGATAAACAACATTTTAAAGCACAAATTAAAAAATAGTTTGCAGCATATGTGACAAAATATCCTTCATCTTAAATAAATCAAAAAAGAAAATTACAGTAAACAAAAATATGTCAGGAATGTGTAGTATACAAATGTGCCATCATTTCTTCTAATACTATTTAGTCTGCTCTTGTAAGTCCCTTGAAATCAAACCACAGTCAAATTATGATATACTAATATCATGACTGTATGTTAAGTTATGAAAACAAGCATATGCATTACATAAATCCCTGTAATTCAGTGAGTTTATGGTGGTTTGATTAGTTCATTATTACAAACACACCCTGAGAACTTTCTTCCCTGACAAAACAACGTCATGAATGTCAGGGCATTTCAATGGAATGGGAAAAAGAACCATACAAATATTATTAATGCCACGATTACAACTAAAACATTCTTCACTTGGAATAAATGCCAAAACACTGGAATTGAATAACTTTATGTTGCATTTTGAAATAGAGTAAATGTGTCACTAGAAAAAGACATTACTGAAATAATGGCATGACTATATGAGATGAAAATCCATATACATCTGATTGTTGAGTCCTAGAAAGGGTTTACTAATATTTCTTTAATGCCACATCCTTAATGGTTTTTCCTTAATTGCACTGAAGATCTTATGAAAATAGGTCACTTCTATGGAAGCCCATTTCCACCACGGAATAAAAAATAAAGATAATCGTGACTCTCACAATTCTGACTTTTTTCTCTTGCAATTGAGAGTATACATCTTGTAATTTCTGATTTCTTTTCTCAGAATTGTGTGATATAAACTCGCAATTGCATGTTATAAAATCAGAATCGCAAGATATAAACTTGTAATCTGAGAAAAAAAACAGAATTGTCAGATAAAAAGTCGCAATTACCTTTTTTAATTTTTGTTCAGCGGTGTAAACAGTCATCCATACATTTCACCCAAAATCAAAGAAAAGAAAAATATTCTGTTTATTTTTGTTTAGTAAATGAAGCCTAATTTAACTAAACATTTTATTGCCTTTTGGCATTAACTGCAAAAAATCGAATTACAGTTACACCCCATAATTCAAGTGATATATATATTGGTGACGTTCTTTACATCGATTACTCTATTGTGGTAATTTTTTAAAACATTTAAAAAAAAAATACAATATTTGTATTACAGTAATGCACTGAATTTATTTAAATCAGCATTAATTATGGCGATACAATTTAAATTTATTTTGGCAGTACAGTAATTTGGAGAAAATGTTTAACTGCAATGAAAAAATAATGACATGCATAAAATCTTAATGGTCCTAAAAATTTACTATCTTCAAGCAAAAATCAAAAATAAGCAAAAATATTTCTTCCTTTTGATTTTAGGGTGATGGCCCAGGCATGTTCTTGACAGTTTCATGACATTCACCCTTTCGACCAGGGACTGTGGTCAGTGGTTTACATCAGTCTTTGTGCAAAAGTAAACGTTCAGAAATACACAGAAATGGTGAGCACTATTAAAACATTCAGAACTCAGAGAGACAAAATGAAAAGTGCTAGAGTGAGGTTGGTAAAGCACAGGTGGTGCTAGCATGAGGTGTGTGTGTGTGTGTGTGTCAGGACGGGTCAGGTACCGAACTCTAGCGGTCCACGCAGATATTAGGAATGGCTTTAGGGTGCGACCTGAAGCAGGGGTTCAGGCTCTTCTCACCTCGAGGACGCCATCGCTCAAGCTTGATCGCAGACGGAGTCTTAGATTGTGATGTAATGCTGTCGGAGTTTAGCAACTAAAAACTCATGGGTAAGATTATGTCTGGTGATTATTCCCACGATCTGAAAGAGACACAGATGACAAAACACCACTTTATGAAACAATTCTTGCACAACCTGCGAAGCTGCGACAGACAGACAGACAAATAGATAGATATAATCATTACTGTTAATAGTGTTCACCCACCGTCTGTTTGATTACATGACATTAACTAACTGCTTGATTTTTACCGTACATTTCTGCCATATGGACATCAACTTGAGCTATTACTAAATATAATGTAGAAACTTTAATTTTCTGTAAAGCTGCTTTGCAACGATTTGCATCATGAAAAGCGCTATACAAATAAACTAGATAGATAGATAGATAGATAGATACGTCAATTACAAATCCTGCCAATGCATATGCTTCAATCTTCAAACATGGATTTTTGAATCATGAATTGTTTGTTTCAGTTAAGAATGTACAATGCTAAAAAAATGAATTGCAATTTTGTAAAATCTCATTTTATATTTTAACATTAAATTGCTTGCACACACAAAGCAGGGTTACTTTAGTATCACTTAGATCAAGTAGATCAACCAAGTTTTTATTAATATTTTGAATGATTTTTTTTATTTTTTTCATTTTATTTCAAGTTTTAGTAATTTTGTTTAATTTTTGTTTTTAATTTAATGTATGTAGTTTTCATATATTGTTTTATTTCAGTTTTAGTTTAAATTATTTTAGTACAACAAGATAAAATAAAAATGAGAAATAAAAGGAAATAAAAAGGGAAAAGTGTTTTTTTTTTTGTTTTTTTATAATTTTATTTTAGGTAAAGTTTATTTTATTTTAAGTAACTTTTTCTTTATTTCATGATTTTAGTTTTAAGTTTTAGTTAAATATATAACATTAGAAGCATTTACATTCTACGAATGCACTTTGAAAAAATCGTTCCCGAATTTAATTGAAAGCCTAACTGATTCGCTGTCTACCCACAAAAATTCACAGCCCTAAGTAATAGGAGATGACAGAATTTTTATTTTTGGGTGAACTTTTCCTTAAAAAGTATAAATGAAGACAAAAAATTGAAGACACAGAAAGTTGCTTCTTTATTTCTTTGTCACTGTGTTTCTAACAACATGTTTAGATGTTTGTGTTTCAGACGTACCTCTCCCACTGCATTGACTACAGGTAAGTGTCGAAGTCCCATGGTCCTGAACAGATTGAACACTTGGGAGACGTGTGTATTTGGAGAGACTGTATATGGACAGGGGTTCATGTAAGGAGTCACATCCTGTTTAAGAAAAATAAAAAGAGAGACAAATGAGTCTAATTATGTCTGAGAGGGACCGCTGAACAAACTGTCATCACTGCAAGGCTCACTTTACAACAAGAGCACTTACACACTTCCAATTAACACCAATTAACAGCCATTATACACACCAACAACACACATCCTAGATAACTGGATATAGAGCACTAGTTTATGAACTGCTGTGAGCGTCACAACATTCCCCTGAAGAGTCTGATAGGTCAGAGGACTTTACCACAATCATGCGTGGATTGAGAAGGGCCAGGTCGAGATCGTGGATGTCAGGGAATCGTGGGTAATCCTCAGTCATCTCTGAATGAGAGAGCCGTGGCTGTGAGGCGCTCTACAGAGGGCAGAGGAGAGAGAGAGAGGCTGCTCTCAAATGTATTTGGTTGCATCTACAGTTCAAACAGATCAATGTTTCTTTCTCTGATTACCGCTAATGCCCCTAAACAGACCCTTGTGAAAAAATACTACACTTTTAGTATTTTAGTACACTACACGCATTCTTTTAAAAAGAGTACATATTATAGAAATAATAAAAGAATATTCTTACATGCAAACAAGCATACTTCTTAATTGCATTTTATTTGGAATTAAAAGAGCAATATCACACGAGTAGCTGTGTGATATAGCTGTATATCGGCACGGCTGTGATTCAGCCGTACGTAATCACAGTGTGCTGATATACAGCCATATCATCTCACGGCTACTTGTGTGATGTTGCACTTATACAACAGTTCAACGGCACAAGTGTGTAAATAAAAATAAATTAAAAAAACCTGTCTTTAAAAACCCTCTTTTGTGCAGAACTGCTTCCTTCTGCCACGGATTCAAATCAGTTTAACAGCCGAGCCCAAGACTGTTACTAATTCCAAAACGTCACTTTAGAACTAGTAATGAACGAACGTTGAGTTTCTTCATTGAAAGCTTACTGTATTACTGTATTAAAAGCTTACTGTAGAGCAGGGGTGCCCACACTTTTTTGTGTGGGGATCTACTTTTCAGATGAGAAACTCACTGAGATCTACCAAGTGAAAAATAAATAAATACATAAAATACATTTTAAATAAATACATAAATAAAACTTGTTGGGATGTATCTTTATATTGCATTAATTTAATTATTATTGTTTTAAAAAAACAAAAAAAACATAAGGGATGATTACAGGGATGATCTGACCACCTTTGAAAAGACTAATAGAGTAAGATTAGGAAAATCGAGGTGGGAAATAAAGGCAAGAGAAAAGGTGATGAGACAGGATGAGAACAAACAAAAGGGAGGAAGAGAGAAGAATCAAAGCGGAGGGGTCTGACTGACACTGACCGACTGGTTTTCAGCGTAGCAGACGCCGCGGATCAGCAAGTTGACGAGCTGTGAGCGGAGGATGAGCCCGTGAAAGGTGAGCGACCGGAACCTCTCCTCCATGGTCCACTCCTCACTGGGAGACTGGTCCGGGTACAGGTTTGGGTACGGCACGTGTCTGCCAACATCAACAACAGATAGCAGACACCCATTTGGAAAAGCAAAAAATGTCAGCGTGTTAACATATGATCTAGATTTACAATATTTAATATTCGGCTAACTGGTCTTCATTTTTATCTTAATTATTATTATTAGCTTTATTTGCTTCACTCTACCAAAGAGTGTTCTTTGCTTTTCTAAATGCCTTATTAACATGCTTAAATTTTCGATGAGCTGAGAGATAACAGGAAATCTATTTGATATGTGTGTGTGTGTAAGACAAGTGTGAAATGTTATTTTGGACCTAGCTTCTTAGAGAATATTTTGCATTAAATACTTAGGTATGCATCTAGGGGACATAGTTAGGTACCTTAAATGGACACATTTGTTGAATATACAGTATGATCGGATGAGATAGAAGCATCTGGATTTGATTAGGGTATAAATGCTGAGTCAGCGTATCTCTCTTCGTCACACTCTGCAGCCAACCTGTGACTGTTGACCTTTTCTTGCAGGAAAATAAATCTTGAAGAGACTTTGTCTCATGCCTTTATTAAAATAGAAAATTGCCACGACAGTCTGCCTTGGATTATATATGTGACCCTGGACCACAAAACCAGTCTTAAGTAGCACAGTTATATTTGTAGCAATAGCCAACAATACACTGTATGGGTCAAAATGATCAATTTTTCTTGTATGCCAAAAATCATAAGGATATTAAGTAAAGTCTAAAGATATTAAATATTAAGTCTTCATCATGTTGAATGAAGATATTTTGTAAATTTCCTACTGTAAATATATCAAAACTTAATTTTTGATTAGTAATATGCATTACTAAGGACTTCATTTGGACAATTTTAAAGGCGATTTTCTCAATATTTTGATTTTTTTTTGCACCCTCAGATTCCAGATTTTCAAATAGTTGTATCACAGCCAAATATTGTCCTATTATCCTAACAAACCACACATCAATGGAAAGCTTATTTATTCAGCTTTCAGATTTCCAAAAAATTGACCCTTATGACTGTGTCCTGGGTCACATATGGAAATCTTAAAGGTAAAAGAGTAAAAAGCCTGTTAAATTCAAAGTGTGTACCTAAACACTGTTTTTGTTGTAAGAAACCTTGAATAAAATTATAAGTGGACTTCCTATAAATGCTTCAAAAGTACAGAATGTGGAGTAAATATCTGTGTGATAATATACACTACATACAAATCCATCTTGTGTAATATCAGACGATCGATGCTTTTCAGCGGGAACAGGGTGCTAATAGTTCTGGAGGACTGACCTCCTCTCCAGCATCTGCTGAAGGATGTCCTGCCCTTCCTCCGCCGGCACCACAGCAGCCTGCTCGTCACACATGTTGCGCAGCTCACTTGATGGGTATGATTTCATGGACTGACACCTCCGCCTCTGCTCCCCCGCACGCGTCAACACGCTGCTTTTCTGAAGGAGAGGAAACGTCAGAGAGAAACTGGGGGTTTTTGGACATGGAAACAAAAGACATACTATAAAGTTCAATTTGTTAACATTATTGCAATAAGTACCATGAACTAACAATGCACAATCATTTTGCAGCATTTATTAATCCTGGTTGATGTTAATTGCTGCATTTGAATACTAATAGGTTAACATTAGTTTATTTTTTACAGTACATTAAACATTACATTTTAAAATTAAATGAACATTGTTCATGTATTATAAACAAACATCAATTAATACATGGATGGTTAATAAGTCTATTTGTCACTTAATCTGTGAGTTTCTAGTCATTTTAAAGACAACAACATTTCTCCTCGATAATGTGAACCTTTTGTATAATGTGAATATTTCCAAAGTCAACAGAATATTCATACTAAAATAATGTAGGACTTGATCAACCCATTTGGATTAGGTTGGATTTTGAAAGTGGAGAGTGGATTAAACAATTTTAGAGGTAGAGAAAGTTATTACGCATTAATGAAAAAGTTTTTTTTTTTTTTTTTTTTTTTTTTTAAGAATAACATGCAGAGATGAATTTTGCACATTAAGTCCACTTTGAAGTCATACTCAGGGCCACCATTAAAACTGAGTCAAATCACGCAAATTTCGGAAAGAGAGAGAAACAAGGAAAATAAACTTTCTAGCAAAGCTCTAATGGTGATTTTGTGCTTTTTCAATCATTGTCATCAATACTGTAGCCATACTTTACATCAGGAAATACTGACATAATACTGTTATATTGACAACACAAAAGTAAATAGATACTTTTGATAGATGAACAAAGGATTTTTTTTTTTTGGTCACATACACGATTATATAGAGAGTATATAACTAGCAGTGAAATGTATTCTCTGCATTTAACCCATCCTAAGTGAACACACACCCGGAGCAGTGGGCAGCCATGTTACAGCGCCCGGGGAGCAGTTGGGGGTTCGGTGTCTTGCTCAAGGACACCTCAGTCGTGGTATTGAAGGAGGAGAGAGCGCTGGTTATTCACTCCCCCACCAACAATCCCTGCCGGACCTGAGATTCAAACCCACAACCTTTGGATTACAAGTCCGACTCTCTAACCATTAGGCCACAACTTCCCCTTTAATTATATCAGACTACATCCTTTATTAATGTCCTCCTAATATAGCATAGTTAGAATTTAATGATGTAATTTTGAGCAAGTTACAAGCTTTTGCAGGTAATCCATTGTGTGGTGCTGTTTGTACAGTCTGTTTTGAGAACAAATTTATAGCGAATGTGAAAAACTGCATTAGTTCAAGTCAAAGCAACCACCCTCCAATTTTCTATGATAATCTGATCTCTAATTATGGCTCAATTCCTTACTTTAGCGTAGTCCTTTTTATCATCCATCCACCATACAAAAAAAAAAGTTTGATCCCTCAGAAGTGATATTACACCTCTCCTTAAAGTATATGATCGGCGTATCAAATAAAATCATTTCTGTGCTACTAAGTGAGACATTTAAAAACAGAAGACAATTTGCACCATCTTGTGGTCAAAACGCTGTAGTTCAATACTGCTGCAATTGGTGACATGTCATGTTGTACCTTAAATTTGATATTGTTGCTTATGAGGATATTGCCCTTCATAAACTCCTTCTCATTATCTCTGTTCTCGGTGACCACGGGGAAAGCGTGATAGACTGTGGTCCTCAGGATGCTGACCAGAGACTGGATACGAGTGTGAGGATACACGTATGTCAGGTTGGGCTCCATGATGTCACTGGCCGTTAATCTAAAAGACAGATCAAGAGAAATTAGAGGTAAAAATAAATAAAAGAACTACAGTATTTGGACATTTGATGTATGGATATCATTGCATTAGATATCAAATCATCAATTTATTTTCAAAGAACATGCATTAGATGACAAATAATGCTATGAAACGGAGACATTTTTAAGTGTAGCTTAATATTTAAACACTTCTGGGCCACAAACTGTGGCATATATAATAAAATGTCCTCACTTGTCCATCTCGACCTCTGTTTCCCACTCCAGCAGTGGGACTCCCTTTAGGTGAATATGAATATCATATATTCCCTTATTAAAGAAATCTCCTGTCCACTTGGCCACCTGACAAAACACACAGTGCCAGTAAGTAGTGTACATTGAAGTTGTATTTTTTACATCATTAAATTCTAACTGTGCTATATTAGGAGGACATTCATAAAGGATGTAGTCTGATATAATTAAAATTAGTGCTGGGCAATGATTAATCGCATCCAAAATAAAAGTTTTTGTTTATTTAACATATGTGTGTGTGTACTGTGTATATTTATTATGTATATATAAAGACACACACATTCAGTATATATTTAGAAAATATTTACACATATATACATATATATATATATATATATAAATAACTATATTTAATATATAAACAACATTTTTCTTAAGTATATACATGCATATATGTGTATTTATATATACATAATAAACATACACAGTACACACACATATGTACACAAAACCTTTTATTTTGGATGTGATTAATCACAATTAACCGTGATTAATCGTTGCCCAGCACCAATTAAAATAATTGTAGTCATTATTACACAAACATCCTAGATGATGATTTCCGATATCAGAACTTGATTTGTGAATTTGTTTTCCTACCATCAGTGTTATCATAATGGGAAGTCCGTATGTGATCTCATTGGTGGATTCAATTAAGATGACCGTCAGGCTGATGGTCATTCTGACCACACCTCCTAGAAAGGCAGCTGCTCCAATCAAGGCAAAGGTCCCCGAATATATTTGCATGTGGAAGTTACTGCAATTGCACACATTAAAAACAAGATAAGTGTAGACTAAGAAATTATGATGTATAAGACAATAAATGTGTGTGTCCTGTTCCAGCAGGTGCCCTTGGTAGTTCTTAAGAGACTGTAAACAGGAATAAATCTTACATCTTGAGGACGTTGGCCACTAGGCGCCCAAGTGAAGCTCCACAGAGAAGAGACGGGACAAACAGACCACTGGGGACGGACACACCGTATGTCCAACAGCTCAGAAAAAAATACAGCACAAAGAACAGCGAGAGGGTGACGGGACTGAAGGTAGCTGTCAACAAAACCAGACAAAGGAGGGAGAAAGAAACAGAAAAAGTTTAGAAAATAAAGAGGTATAGTGATATGCACTTCTCAGAAACGATTTCTACAGAGCACAACATCATAGAGGTACAGGCATGCTGTTTAATCAAACTTTATTTTCATGACGATGAAAACAAGATAAAAGTGATTATTCCATTTTGTCTTGTTTAATTCCAGCACACCCTTTACCTGTAAAGCACAGTGATTTCAGCCCTTCATTAATGCTTAATAGTTTTCAGTAAGTTGTGGTAGGGCACTGCAGTTGATCTTACTTATTTTGATCTAATTTAATTATTTATATATATATATATATATATATATATATATATATATATATATAGTGCGTTTTTTTTGTTTTTTTTAAACAAGTCTCTTATGCTCATCAAGAATGATTTCTGAAGGATCATGTGACACTGGAGACTGCAGCAATGATGCTGAAAATTCAGCTTTGCATCACAGGAATAAATTACATTTTACAATAGATTAAAATAGAAAACAGTTATTTTAAATTCCAAAATTATTTCACAATATTACTGTTTTCTTCTGTATTTTTGATCAAATAAATGCAGCCTTGATGAGAGAGAGACATCTTGAGAGACTTCTTTAAAACATTCAACATCTTACTGATCCCAAACGTTTGAACAGCAGTGTATATTTGAAGTTCTAAGAAAATCTACTGTTAAACAAAATAATACATGCATGATGTTTCCAAAAACACTGATTAACTGTGATCTCAATATTGACCACAGTAAATAATGTGATTATGATTTTTGAAACGATCTAGAGGCTCTAACACAGATCGAGGTGGAGAAAATTACAATTTCATTTTTTGGGGTAAAGTTTAAGGCATAAAGCTATATATTCTGAAATGTCTACGAAGAACCTAATTTGCAGGAGAAAAGGGGGCAATACAGTCAACAAAAGCAAAATATGCAGTGATGTGTGAATTAACACAAACAGATCATAAACAGTATATCACTGCATGTCATTTTATTACCATTCTGGTGGAAGAGCTGGTGGATTGCCACCTCTTGAGGGTTGAAGAACAGGGTTGCCATGTCATTGTATGTGTTGTTGTAGCAGAAGAAGCGTCGTATGGTTGAGTTCACCTCCTCATTTACAGACCCCTACACAACAAACCATTACTGCACTTACGGACTGCACACAAAAAGTACAACTTTCTCAGGATGGCAAGTTCTAATTTTATAAGAACTTCCTGTTATCACTGCTGGTCAGTGTGGACCAGGATGTATATCTTATATACCTATATAGCAACCCATTTACATACGTGTATATCCTATATATCAGCAGTTGAATAGCTAGCTACTGTTATTTCATCTCAGCAAAGTTATATTTACTTACAATGACTTCATCTGTACTTAAAGCACTAAACGTTTGTGAAACTTAAATCAGTATCATTGCTGACTGATTGTTTATATGTTTTACCCACCTTAAAATGACAAATAAAAGAAACTAACTATGATTGGTCATTCTATATAACATGTCATAGCACATAGAATTCATATATAAAAAAGCCCAGCAAAAGAGAGAGACAGAGAAAAAAAGCAGTAAAAGAAAGAATGAAAGACTGAAGTTAAAAGAGAGAAAGGAAGCTGGTCTCAGACTGACCTGTGTTGATGTGTTGTTATTGGTGGAAGCTAAATCTCGACACTCCCCCAGAGTCACTGATGCCACGAAGATCACTAGTGTGGTCACCATACACACCAGCAGACTCTCCAGCACCCTGCCAATCAAACCAATACAGCGTCAGACAACTACTCTCCTGTTATCTGAGCAGGTCAATTCTCCAGTTTTGAGTAGTTTTGTTCAATACAAATCCATAATCGAGATCTCTCTCGGGTACCTGATGAATTTTGCTTTGGGGTGAACATTTCTCATGCGGTATTTTGCAAGGCGTTTGTTGATGCAGTTGAAGAGAGCGCCGAGCAAACCTCCTGCCACCCCCATCAACACAAAAAACGCCAAATCTACCACCGTCCACAAATGACACGTCTTATCTCCGTCTACACACTGCAGAAAGTAAAGAAAAATAGATAAGTTAACACCACAAACCTGATTGATTTGTTTTTCCAATAATTCCTGGATTACTTAGAAGTCCACACAAAATCCATTCACAAGTGACCGAATGTGGAGACTGAAAGTGAAGCTCACCAACAAGATCATGTTCATTTACCCCAATAGTTTTCATTCATTTTTATTATCACTGTAATGTGTATCACATTAATTAACTTTATATTACTGCTTTAACTATTTATTTTAAAAAGGTTGCATTACCTATAATAGAAAGCTAAAATAATGATGAATAAACTGCATTTTGGCATTGGTAAACTTTTTTTTTTCTGCCGAAGTGGTCTAGTTGAAATCAGGAGAAAATAATATAAAAGAAAAAATAATCCTTCAACTAGAATTTCATACAATTTGATTAGATTATAATAGCATGCATTGGTAATGAGTCATTCACAATAAGAGTAGAAAATATGGCATTTAAATATTTAAGTGTAGAAGAGAACTAATGCTAGGACTTTCTGTTCTAACTTTATTCTATTATTTTTCTATTTATTTAAAAAATAAATAAAAAGCATCTGCTAAATGTAAATGATTAAATGAAAAATGAAAAGGTCATGAAATGAAATGTAAAAGAGGACATGACAGGATTATTTCCATATTATCACCTAATTTACTTAACGTGAATGCATATCATAAAGGGCTTTGATGTATTTCTGTAGCTTTTTTACCTTAAACTCTCCAAAGTTGAGCAGGCCAGGCAGCTGGAATGATCCCCATTTATTGAAGTTGATCCCAGAACGAAAGAAGTTGAGTGTAAAAGTGGCAGACATGGAGCAGAACAACTTTAATACAGAAGAGAGACAGAGAGAGAATTATTAACTGAACTTCCTCAGCACATATCAAAAATACATGACCAAAACCCTACATAATATATCCACATACCACTTTCCATGTGAGGGCCTGGTTCCAGAAGGAAGACCCCTCCTCCAGACTGAAGAGTGTGCCCCCTATGGGTGCCCCGAAGGCAGCCGCAACTCCAGCCGCTGCACCCGCCGACACGAAATCCCTCTTGTCCCTGAACACAAGGTAAACAAAAATATAATTGACAAAATCACAACTGACCTTGTTTAGTTTATTAATACAAATTCCTGCTCATATTGTGCATGTTTCAATAATATTTTTTATATTATTTATGAAATAATTATTTAATATCTATAATAAATAGAGTAGGATACAATAGGGATGGGCAATATGACCACAATCTTAACATAACGAGTAATTTTGTTCACGATAATGATATATATATATATATATATCAAAATAGTTATTTTTGCTTTAAGTAAGGTTATGATATCAAAATTTTTGATACCAAAAATTTCACAATTCTCATCATCAATTTCAATATCACACACAAAATATAATTAATACTAGCCTAACTAACATAAGTGTTAAAAAAACACCCAAGCTTACTGAAGACAAGTAAAAGAACTAAGAAACTAATTACAAGCAACAGGACAAAAATCTACAATAGAATACAGACACAAATGAATCAGACCTACGTGAAAAACTTCAAGCATTAGAAATACGAAATGCTACTTGAATTGTATGTTATGCACAAAAAAAAAAAACACTGCATAGTCTTCACTGTGTAAAATAAATACAGATTTATTCATATTAACACAAGTGATTCAGTCAAGAGCAGCAAGAGATTTTCTCTCATTTGTTGTTTGATAAATATTAATGACACAGACAGCACCAGGTTTATTAGGCTGCTGTCACTTTAAGACTGAAAGAACGGATCAAAAATACTGATACACATGCATTTTCTTTCTCAACTGTTCACTTAAGACATAAATGGTTGATTTTACAAGGATACTCGCGTGTTTCAGTTGCATAGGCTCAAACCTTCTCTCAGGCAGTGTGCACATATTAGGGGTTGCGTCGACTTTAATGCTCTGCCATGACGCTTTAAGCTTGAGGTCAACATTTATGCTCCATTTCCAGACAGTTCAAATGATAAATAAATGCATACTCAAAAAGCGCTCCACAAGACATGTGTGATTATACCATCTGGATGCTCGAAACTGAATAGGAGAATGCATGTTTTAAACAGCTTATTGTACAGGTAAGTTAATTGCCGTTCTAATCGAATGCACTGCTGCATTATAACGCACACACATAGGCTACAGACAGTGGCTCGTAACTGTCCACGGCGCGGAAATGTATCGTCAACACTGTTCTATGATTTCTCAATTATATAGCTTAGAATCTGAAATGAAGCAGACATCTGTGAGAAATATAATGACCCAAAGACAAAAGAACTGATAAAAATGAGCAGTTATAATTGGTTTGAATGCCACTTAATGTTTTACATTTATTTTGTGCAGTGTAATGAATGATTTAGTGCTTGTTGTGTTGTAGTTCTCACCTGTCACTGCGGAAATAGGGAAAGTGAAAGCGGATCTTCTTGAAGGTGATGCTCTGAAACTAACCAGAGAGACAAGCATGCTTTCATAAGTGTATGACTGTGACAAGAAAGATAATGCATAAATGAATCACCCGGTTACATCAGAACACAAAATCATTAACCATCTAAACTAAAGTATTCTCAACCTCAACAATTTTGAATAGGAGAATGGTTAAAGATTAGTCAAATCAGTGCTTAGTTTATTAATTGGATACATGAGCATATGGAGGAGTACCTGAGGAAGTCCTGCTCCTACTATCGCTCCACTGTGAATCATTGGTCCCTCTTTACCCACAAACAATCCTGAAACAAAACCAATACTGAATCAGCATGGAACAGCTTCAAAAAGACATACCACTGTGATTTGGCTGCATGGCTCTGATCAACACCATGCAGTTTATTGACGTTACCGGAATAAGGCCAGTTTACACATTTTTCTTAAAAATCTGAATCAAAAAGCGGCAATCACCACCAATGGTCTAATACAGCACAGAGCCAGATTTTATTCTAATCTTTGTCTGTGCTGATATAGACTATTCTCCTCATCATTACCTCCAGCAACAGCGAAACAGGACTCCTGTGACCTTACATATGAAGGTTCGCAGCCGCACAATGCCGGGAATCTTTACTCCGTTCAGATAACTTTTAATTTCTGGGATACCAGACCCAGCTGCAACAGGCTATAACACAGAAAAAAACAGATTGTATACTACACACACACACAAACCACTGTACAATTATTATTATTTTTTTTTTATTATAACCTGCATTTTTGGTTTTATGTTAAATTATCTCAGACATATATATTTTACATATACTGGCAGTTAAAAGTGTGGCATAATTAAGATTTATTGATGTTTTTGTCTTATGTTCACCAATGCTGCATTTATTTGATCAAAACTGTAGTAAAAACAGTAATATTGTAAAACATTATTTACAATTTAAAAACAACTGCTTTCTATTTGAATATATATATTAAAATGTAATTTATTTCTGTGATCAAAGCTGAATTTTCAGCATCATTACTCCAGTCTTCAGTGTCACATGATCCTTCAGAAATCATTCTAACATGCTGATTTGCTGCTCAAGAAACATTTTAATATTATTAACATTTAATATAATTACTGTATTTTTATTAAATATATGCTGCATTGGTGAGCATGAGATTTATTTACAAAAAATAAATAAAAAAAAAAAAGTATAAGAGGTTCTTCCCTCTGGTGTTGTGTGTGATGACTTTATTCTTGAACATATTAGCCTGAGATGTTCTTACCTCAATGAGCACCAGAACGCTGGAGATGAATATGAACATCATATTGAGAGCCAGCAGCTCCAGTAATGAGAGAGCTAGACAGCCATTTTCACTGCATTCCTCCACAGCTGACGCACAAGTCAAGGACTCCACTCAGCACATAGTGCAACAATACACAAACCACAACACAATGCAGAACTGAGCAGAGAGGATACATTGTCCAACCAAGCTGAACTTCAGATGAGTGAAGAGCCGCACGAAGAAATCAACAAACAGACCAGTCTGAAAAGAAAAAAATAATAATAATCAAAAAACACCATTTCATTAGACCACAAAATTTGTAGGGAGGTGAAACTCCAAAAAAATAAAATAATAATAATAATAATAAATAAATAAATCTTGATGTTCCTTAAAAAGGCTTCATTTTCTATAATGATATTTATGTAATTTAATATAATTATTTAATTCATTATTTTTGGGGGGATGAAATATGTTTGAATTGTAATTATATATTTAAAAATAAAGTTTAAATATATCTGTAGGCATTTGTATGTACTAAATGTAAACGTTAAATAATATCAAAGAACACCAATGTTAATATTGTGGACACAAAATGTTTCCATCAGAAATGCCAGGAACTGAGAATTGATAGAAGTGACTTCAAACTGATCAATTTATTGTAACCTTTAAGATCTGAAAACAAAGACATTTGTTCTTGTTTTCTCACATTGTTCTTTTATTATATCCCAGTGACATTTGATTTTAGCCGAATCAAGTATAGATCAATAATTTTCTATAAATCTCATTCTCCAACAGGGTATAAACCACCCCAAAACTTACCAGTCCTGTTGATACTCCAATTGCAAAAAACAAAATCCACTTTATCGCTTCATACTTTCTGGCTTTCTGTACGAGAAATGAGATAAGACACTTGGTAAACAGGGACTTGGCATCATATGAATATAATAAATGAAGACGACATTACACATTTTACCTTATTATCCAACCCCTCCAAAACCTCTAGGAATGGCTCATTAATGCACCGGTCATAATCCAAACTCTAAAATACCAAACATAAAGACATGCAGCATTCATATTTTTTAAACATATCCGTTAGAGACAAATAATCGTGTTGCAAGTCTTTTGCTTTTACTGGAAGCATAATCTGTTGTGTCCATTATTCACAAACCTCATAGTCTTTTCTCGGCAATATTTCATCCTCATCTTCTCTGGTTTCACCCAGTATTGTCTAACAAGCAAAAGGCAGCAATAAAATCATGTTAACATGTTCAGAAAGAGTAAAACCCTAATCTAATGGTTTAATTTTGGTTGGTTCTGAGGCGTCCCAGGCTGGGACCTCAGTCCTTAAAATGAACAGATGGCCTGTATCGACTCTAAACAATGGATTGACTGTTTCTGAGCACATTTCTGACATTTCTCTTTATTATACCTAGAATAATGACTGATGCAAAAGATTGGTCTACAATATTAGCATTACTTTACAACCATAAAGAACACATTAACAGTATTAAATCAGGTTGATAATCATATCAAGAAATACAGGTTGTGTCTCTCATAACCTGGTGAGCTCTAGACAATGATTTGGTGATATAATGATATAACGCCCAAATTACATGACGCCCTAATGATATATTGTCCAAAGCTGCTTCACTGGCCAAAGATGACCAACAATGTCGTCTAGATAGGGAGCATACTAGATTCAGAAACAGTTACACTTTCATGTTCATTGATAATGCATATGAATTCAGTAGCTTGTTGAGTTTTACGGCTCTCAGCAGACTTGGTTTGATTGCTAAACTCATTGTTAATGTACACTTGATTCACATCAGGCTGTTTACAGTCACTTTGGGTGGAGAACAACAGATGAAGCATAGTTTACAGCATCAGAATGAACTCACGTTTCATTCAACAAGGCGTTTTGCGATAGGAAACAGATAAGACAAATAAAATATTGTATACCAGCTCCTCTGGTGTTCTTGTTTCGCCTTCATTGCAGCAGCATTGACAACACAAGCAGCCTCCACAGCACGCCATCTTCAGCAACACGCCTGATCACATGACCATCACACAGCCCAGCTGAGGTATTCAAGCGCGCGACAGCTGCGCAGCTTTAACGCAAAATGTGTATGTAGTACCATTACCATTATGCTATGCAACCCACTTTTCACTAATCACTAATCTATGATATGTGTATTAGTGATAAAGCTCAATTTCCGCCACATACAGAAAAAAAAAAAATTCCGCTTTAGTAAATCATCAAAACATAAAATGTCTAAACTCTGAGATAGGCCTACTAAAGTCATATTATGAGATTAAAAAAAAGTACGATGAAACTTAACTCAGAGGTACTGTATAAGACAAACAAGGTCAAAATTATGACAAAATATCACCGAAAAGTACACAATATGAGACTTTAAATCATAATTAGTTGATATGTAATACTTATGTAATAATTTCGACTGTTTTATAATTATGTATTATGTATTTACAATGGGCCATTGTGGGATGGGAGTGCGTATGTGTTGGGGGGGTGCTAAGAATCTCCAGATATGTGTATTAAAAATATATCATGTGAGATTAAACTAAAGGCTTCAAATGAAAGAGAACATGTTTGGATAAATAGATTGACTTTTCTTTTCTTTTCTTTTCTTTTCTTTTCTTTTCTTTTTCTTTTCTTTTCTTTCTGTGTGGACGTGCGCGTATCTGTGAGTGTAGCTCAATTAATTATTAATGAGTCCATGTGGTGTGTTTACATCACACACGATGACCAGAGCCATAACGGCTTTGACGATGACAGACGCTGCATCCAATGGGAAGGTCCTTTGGTCGAGAGGGGGCG
Organism: Schizothorax lantsangensis; assembly: GCA_027422415.1. NCBI lineage: Eukaryota > Metazoa > Chordata > Actinopteri > Cypriniformes > Cyprinidae > Schizothorax > Schizothorax lantsangensis. The sequence goes on from CM049851.1 coordinate 28,342,343, forward strand.
TGGTCCGCCCGAAGGGGGCGTGGCCCATCGCACACCAGCCTCTTTGTCGTCCATGCTGTCCGCACACGCTGTTTAGCAGAGCTCGGGTAACTGTTACAGCGCCGCCCTGGGACAGCACTCTCATAACTCCTGGAGGATTGGGAAAAGGTTGAAGGTAACGGAGGAAAGGCGTTTTTATACTATTACAGGGTCAGGCGTGACTGTTTCGGTTTCGGTTAGGCTAATTAAAGGGACTGGTGCAGTCACGCGGAACCGCATGAGCTGCCTATGAACAATATCAAAAGATGCACAAATTAATCAAAGCGAGTTATCATGTCATATAAATTTGTTTCACTGTTTGTTGCTTGCATTGATTGTCTGTTTTAAAAAAGAGTATTTAAAAGCAACATTCTTTTGAATGAACGTGCCTTCCTTATATGTGAAGTAGGCACGTTATAAACTCATAAGCCTTAATGCATTCAGCAAATATGATCTTCGTGTATAATAAGAATCATTATTTTATTCATAGAGTGCTTTTTAAGGTACTCCAAGACACTTTACAACATTTTCATGTACTTCTACAACCATTTACATCTATGAGACAGGCGACATCGGGAGCGATTACTAAACTATGTTTTGGTGTAACACGTGTATATGTCGTTATCATATTCGAAAAAGACTTGATCGCAATATTGAGTTTTATGCAGGAACATTAGGATGATTGGCAATTAGTACTAATTATTTTAGCTGTCAGTAATGATTATTCAAGTAGTAAATTAAAAGTTTAAGTGGAGCATTATAATGATAATGTGTTAAATGCTATTTATACTTAAAATTATGAAATACATTTATATTTGATAATGCTATTTACTAAAATATATTAATCATCTAATGTCTTCAATCACGTTACTGAAATAATGTTACATAATTTTACACAATTTATATATTCAAATGCCATGTGTATGAGAACATGCTGTTCTGGATAATGTATCCCACAATTCAGTGGGACTGACATTTATACTGTGACATTACATCTGCACCTATTATATGATCAGACTGCTGATATCTTTATTAAAAATACAAAATAATTATTTATTTTCAGGATTATTGCTGAATCCTGCACACTTAGGACTTTACGAGGTCACTGTGCAATATTAAATAAGTAGTAAACTATTATTTCAATTTGAACATAGGCAAGTGTCATTAAAGGGATAGTTCACCCAAAAATGAGAATTCTGTCATTAAAGGGATAGTTCACTTTGAAATAAAAATGTTGTATTTATCAGCTTACCCCAAGGGCATCCAAGATGTAGGTGTCTTTTTTTCTTCAGTAGATCCAATTTTGATGTTTTTAGGTGAAACCGTTCTAGTCTGTCAGTCATATAATGGCAGGTATAGGTCACTGTCTCTATAAGAGGGAAAAAAAACATGCACAGAGAAATCCAAATTAAACAATTCCCCATCGTAACTACACATTGATGGCCTAAGACACGAAACGAGCGGTTTGTGTGAGAAAACGAACAGTATTTATATAGTTTTTTTACCTCTTGTACACAACCATGTCCAAGTGATCTGAGTGCGCACACGCATCCGGTGTGTGCGTGCGCTCTGGCAATGAGTGACGTATACGCGCGAGAGATCACTTCCGGCGCTTGCGCAGACTAACGCCCCATTCACACGGGGCGTCAACGGCTCTCGTTGACTTTGAATGGAGTGACGTCAAGCGTTGCCGAACTAAATTGTGGGTCCGTCGCGTCGCTTCACTGGCGCTGCTTGCGGCAGAAGTTGAAAACTTTTCAACTTTTCAAGCGCCAACGGAGGCGTCAGCCAATCAGATCGCCTCATGCCAAATCCCGTACATGCAACACCAGAGAAGTATGTGATTGGTTGTTGTAACTATGACGGCGCGTCAGCACCACGCTTCAGACACGCCCTCCGTCAAGCGTTGATGCCGACGCCCTGTGTGAATGCAGCGTGAGCCAGAGCGCGCGCGCACACACGTCACACACCGGATGCGTGTGCGCACTCAGATCACTTGGACATGGTTGTGTACAAGAGGTAAAAAACGATATAAATACTGTTCGTTTTCTCACACAAACCGCTCGCTTCGTGTCTTAGGCCATCAATGTGTAGTTACGATGGGGAATTGTTTAATTTGGATTTCTCTGTGCATGTTCTTTTTCCCTCTTATAGAGACAGTGACCTATACCTGCCATTATATGACTGACAGACTAGAACGGTTTGACCTAAAAATATCAAAATTGGATCTACTGAAGAAAAAAAAACACCTACATCTTGGATGCCCTTGGGGTAAGCTGATAGATACCAAATTTTAATTTCAAAGTGAACTATCCCTTTAATTACTCACCCTCATGTTGTTCAAAACCTGTAAGACCTTCGTTCATCTTCAGAACACAAATTAAGATATTTTTGATAAAATCCAAGAACTTTCTGACCCTCCATAGACAGCAACACAACTGAAATGTTCCCAGGTCCAGAAACGTAGCAAGGACATCGGAAAAATAGTCCATGTGACATCAGTGGTTCAACCGTACTTTTATGAAGCTACAAGAATACTTTTTGTGTGCAAAGAAAACAAAAATAACAACTTTATTCAACAATTCTTCTCCTCCTCATCCCATTGTGGAGAGTATCATGACGCATGTGCATAAGTAATTAATGACAGAATTTTCATTTTCGGGTGAACTATCCTTTTAATGTATTCTAGTTTCCTATACAGATGAGTCTGGTGACATTAAAAAAGTCAGTCTAGCTTCATGTGTTTATATTGCCTAATGTGTTGTGGGGTGATATTCAACCCTGGGCACAGGAAACATGGTGAACCAAAGAGCAGACATAGGTTGGCAGTCCTCTAAGAGCGACTCCAGCGGGGTCAGTAACAGCGGAGAGAGCTCCAAAGAGAGCTCCAGGTGCTCGACCCCGGTACTGGACGCCGACCGCACTGACCGGCTGCGGGACAAGATGAAGCGCCGGATTGAGTCTGGGGACCACTGGTTCTCCCTGGAGTTCTTCCCACCTCGCACAGCGTCTGGAGCCGTTAATCTTATCTCTAGGTAGGAAAGCAAAAATTGCATTATTGTTTTTGTAATTTGGTGAATCTCACATACAGTAAACCATGTCTGGGTCATATTTCACCAAAAAAAAAAAAATATACATATATGAGATTGTGAGATTCACCGAAGATTCACCAAGATGTATATATAGAGGTTGGACAAGATTATGGGAACACCCAGGGTTTAATATGATGACTTGGGCCCAATCCCATTTCTACTCCTTAGCCCTTCCCCTTTCCCCTACCCCTCCATTTTGCACGTGAAGGGGTAGGGGTGTCTCGATTTTCTTTTGGTTGGAGGGGTAGGGGTAGGGGTAGGGGAAGGGCCAGATAGCCCTTCAAATTAAGATTTTTCAGGACCACACTTTAAACGAAAGGGTATGAATTATCTCAGCGTAAACCAGCTGCAGCGGAAACATGGCTGCCCGAGCGAACAAAAAGACACTTAAATTATGCCGGATATTCCGCCATGATTCCAGTTCGAAATTAGTGTATATGTTCCATTCAGAGTGCATTAAAGTGTGCAAGACGTGAATTTAAATGTATTTATTTACAGAGGTATATGTCACACTCGTCTGTGTGTGCAGACGCTGCAGGCAGCGGCGCAGAGCAAATCCATGAATGAATGTTCCGAAGTTAAGTAAACTTCAACGGATTTCCCCTGCTCAGGGAGTAGGAAGCAATGAACACTGTGTAGGGATCATATCAATCAGAACACAGTTCATGCAGGTAGCTCTCTTCTAACGAGCTGGTTATCTGAATCAGGTGTGTTAACTAAGAGAGACATGCAAAATATGCGGGCGGTTGGGTGGGGTGCACGAGGACTACGATTGGGAACCGCTGGGTTACAGTAAAAACAAACAAACATGCACAGTTGTGATTATCTTTTATTTATCTTTTCATCTATATTGTCTAGGTCAGAGTGTCAAACTGAGCTTCTGGAGGGCCACAGCCCTGGCAAGTTTAGCTTCAGCCTTAATTAAATGCTCCAGATCCAGCTAATCAAGTCCTTCAGGCTTATTTCAAAGCTGCAGGTATGGTGTTGGAGCAGGTTGGAACTAAACGCTGTAGGACTGTGGCTCTCCAGGAGCTAAGATTGACATCCCTGTTCTGGGTTGCTTATCTTGGGTGAAAACCAAAACAAAACAGATGTACTGCAGCAAAAGTGACAGCAAACCTCAATTTGCAGCAACCATTATCCTTGATGACACTATTTCCTCAAAAAGTCAAGTCAAGTCACTTTTATTTATATAGCGCTTTTAACAATACAGATTGTGTCAAAGCACTTAACAGTATCAAGTTGGAGGATAGAGTGTCAGTAATGCATAATAATAAGATTAAACACTCAATTTTCAGTTAAGGGCATTTAATTATTGAATTCGGAGATGTCATTGTCTAGCTCAGTATAGTTTAAATAGTATCTGTGAAATCCAATTGACGATAATCGCTAGAAATTAAGTGAATTAAGAAATTAAAAACCAACCACAGAGAATTTCACAAAGCCAATATCCATGAAAGAGCTGTATTGCTCAAACTTTAATCACAAGCATCAATGCTAAAATGCAAAAAAAGATGGTGTCTTGCTCATAAAACATGGACAGTTGGAGCACCAAGATGATCAACATCTGCCCTGGCCAGACAAATCTATAGGGCCATTTTAGAGAGTGAGAAACTGATCCTCCAACATTTCTAAAGAATCTCTTTAAAGAATTCTAAAGAGATGTTCTGATAGAAAACATTCAACTGGAGACTATTTAAAGAGGTCATATGATGCAAATTCAAGTTTTCCTTTCTCTTTGGAGTGTTACAAGCTGTTTGTGCATCGATAAGATCCCTAAAGTTGCAAAGACTAAAGTCTCAAAACCAAAGAGATATTCTTTATAAAAGTTAAGACTCGACCACGCCCTCCTAAAACACCTCATTCAAACACGCCCCCACATGTCTATGTAACGATGTGGGAAGAAGATTTGCATAGCACCGCCCAAATAAATATGCAATAAAAGAAGGTGGAACTATTATTCTCGCTGTAGTATTGTTGCTGCCGCCGGCACCATGTCCTGGAGACGCTGTGTGTTTCGTTGTGAAAGCAAAACTACTTTGTTTGGGCTTCCAAAAGAGGACACAACTAGAAATCAGTGGTTAAGTTGTATTTACAACACTTTTCCAGAACAGTTCAACCCAAATATTCGATTGTGTGCAGCACATTTTACAGAGGACTGTTTCCTGATCCTGGGAGAGAGTAGCCTACAATGCCAGCTGTGCACAAAGGCTATAAAGTGTTTCTATAAAGTGGGGCAATTCCAACTTTGCAAGGACAGTCTGGCGCTTATGACTCACAGCCTGTAAGTATGTTTTCATATTTAAAGAATTTGCCACTGACGATTCAAACATGAGTTTTGAGCAGTGTAGAGTGGCGCTTGTTGTTTGTCATTTCTCTGATCACAAATGCAGACGTGGTAATGTTTACGCGGCGCGATGCAACGCGACGCGTAAAAAGACAGTATAAGTCATTATAATCTGTAATTATGTCCCCACTGGATGCAACAAATGCCTCGTTTATAGTGGGTTTATTGTTTTAGTCTCATCGCGCCGGGACATGGCATCACAATACAGTAAGGGGCGTAACATTTCCGTCTCACGCTTGAGGTATTCGGACAATCACAATGCACTGGATAGCTGGCCAATCAGAGCACACCTCACTTCTCAGAACGATGAGCTTTGTAAAAATTGACGCGTTTCAGAAAGGCGGGGCATAGAGGAGCAACAATAATGTACAGTATGTGGAAAATAATGTGTTTTTTTTACCTTAAACCACATAAACACATTGCATTACACCAAATACACAAAATAATGTTATTTTTAGCAACATCATATGACCCCTTTAAAGGCAGAGTAGGTGATTTGATTCAAAAACATTTTTTGTTATGCTGGTTGAAAGTCTCTTCACATCCTGATAGCAATCACTTAGTTAATGGGCCTAAATGTATTTATATCATCTGTGGAAGGCGTAGGAGCATAAAATGTTCGTCCAATCATATCCCTCGGTCCGAGGATTACGATAGGCTGTCCTACCTGCCTGTCACTGTATGTATTTACATACCTCTGCACACCGTGTTCACGCAGACATGATACGTCATCAGCGCGTTCATTACGCTATTGCAGACTGAGCACGAATGGAAGGTTACTATTGTAATATTATGTGCTATTTTACTGTAATGCTTTCTCACCGGTGAATGAAACATGAGGTAATCTGACAGCGTTGACGTTGTCTCTCATCGTGTCGCAGGTTAGTCTCTGGTCTGCCTGAGCGCAGTCATGTGCTTTGGAGGAGGCGTGGCTTTGGAGAGTGATTTGCAAGGAGGGTGGGATCTTATGATTTCAAAGCTAGCTTGTTATTGCTAGCCTCTCCGAAATCGCCTACCCTACCTTTAAAAGCTGTATGAATCGATTCTAAGAAGGCTGGAAGCTGAATTAAAGGCAAATGGAGGTAAAATACCTTAAAAAGGTAACATTGCCTATTTCTGAGGTGTTCACGTTATTTTGTCCAACCTCTGTATATTCATTTTGCCTTGTGACACATTTGAAAATTAGGTAAATTCTCATTACTGTTGTGCAAAAATTAATGGTATTTGTTTTTTGAATGAATGGTCTTTTTGTTCTTTGTGTGTTAGATTTGACCAGATGGGTTCTGGAGGTCCTCTCTTCATTGACATCACTTGGCATCCGGCTGGAGATCCAGGCTCAGATAAAGAAACGTCTTCCATGATGATAGCAAGCACAGCGGTCAATTACTGCGGCCTGGAGAGCATCCTGCATTTGACATGCTGCAATCAGACAAAGGAGAAAATAACAGCCCATTTAAATAAAGCAAAGCGGCTAGGCCTAAAGAATATCATGGCCTTGAGAGGAGGTATGAACAGTGACTTATCTGAAATCTGTTACTTTGGTCCAAGCTTTATTTCAAACCCTTCTAAGGCAGCATCCTAATAGTCAGGGTTCCTCATAAGTAAGTGACTGACTTTAAACACTTGTGAATGGCAGCTAGAGTCATATATGTAAAATAGTCTGTTTTAAAATAGATTGAATTTCAAACTACATTTGAACTATTGATACTTTTTAATACTAAATCAAATTTAAGTATATATATTAAAATCAGCTTTTCTTAAGTCCATCCAAGACACATCGTGCGTCATGAGCGAATCTTATTGTCCTTTTTTCTGCAGATCCTATTGGGGAAGATTGGGTGGAGGAAGATGGCGGTTTTAACTATGCTACAGATCTGGTCAAGCACATTCGCTGTGAATTCGATGACTATTTTGATATCTGTGTTGCAGGTGAGCATTAGAAAGACAAGCAGTTAATGGTGTTTGCTAAATATCACTACTAACATTGCTATTACCTGGTGGATGATAAAGTTGGCAAAAAAAAAACATAGACTTACATTGAAGTAGAATCTGTTTGTTCATGGTAATTTTTGCATGCACATTTTAAATTCACCAGCTCAAACCCATCACAAATGTAATGATAGGTTACCCCAAGGGCCACCCAGAGGCGGCGAGCTATGAAGATGACGTCAGGCACCTGAAGGAGAAGGTTGATGCCGGTGCGCACTTCATCGTCACCCAGCTCTTCTTCAGGGCAGAAACCTTCCTCAAATTTGTCAAAGACTGTCGGGACATTGGCATCACCTGCCCCATTCTCCCAGGAATCTTCCCTATTCAGGTACATGAACACACGAACAGTCTCTGACCAATCACAGCACCTCAGCGATGTGGATGTCATCCAATTATCTTATCAACCAAACACTGGTCATATGATGTCATGTCATTGCAAAAGACCAATTAAGGTCCACTCTTAATGCACCTTATCAAACGTCATAATGGATTGTCTTGGAATTTATGCAATGGTGTGATTAATGTATTTATTGTACTACATTTTAGTACAAACAAAGGTCATACAGAGTAGTGTTATCAGACAAGACTACTGGTTATCTAATACAAACTACTGGTTATCTATAAGCCAGCAACGTAGTTTTTGACCCATATGTTGTGTTTTGGTCATTTTGGCCTGGAGAGGGTTTTCTTTTACCTGAAATTATAAATTTTTGACCATGAACAAAAATTAGGTAAGTGATTACGGCGTTGGTGGAGGATTGAATGCAAAGCTGTCAGATTACCTTGTGTCTCATTCACCCGTGAGAAAACTTTACAGTACAAAGCGTGTAATATTACAATAACACCTTCCAGTCTCACTCAGTCTGCAATAGCGTAATGAAACACACTGATGACATATCATGTCTGCGTGAACAGTGTGTGCAGAGGTATGCAAATACATGCCTTAATATACAGGAGAAATATGATTGGATGAACATTTTACGGTCCTACACTTTCCACAGATGATATAAAGACATATAAATACGTACATACATTTACACAGTGCCCCTTTTGACATCCCTGTTCTAAAGTCATACAGTAGCCTTGTGTGAGAAACCTCAGTTTGAAATTTAAGCAATCATTTACATTTTCCTCTCTGTTGAACTTAATTAGTCATAAGTGAACTATGTTTTAATTGGCAGATGTACAATGGTGGCCAAAATGATTAGAACACTAGTGTTTTCAGCAGCTAAAAATGGTTTTAAGTCAGTTATTTCTATCTTTTGCTGTAGTGTGTAAGTAGGAAATATCAGTTTACATTTCCAAACATTCATTTTGCCATTAATTGTAATAATCCAGTGACAACAGCCAGTGCTCCACACAGAGATCTGATCTGATCATCATCCAGTCTGTATTGAATGATATGAAGAATAAACTGAGACAGACTAAATCCAGAAGAACTGTGTCTCCAAGATGCTTCAAGAAACCTTCCTGCAAAGCTTCCTGAGAAACTCTACTCAAGTGCACCGAGGGCAAAAGCTGCTTTAAGCACAAAGGATGCTCACACCAAATGTTGATTTAATTTAGTTGATAGAAGTTCATTGATAAAGAAAATCTATTTATGACATTATTTTTGACAGCATCCTCATATTTACACAAGTGCCTAAAACTTTTAATACTGTAGCTTTTCAGGTAGCTTTCTTGAAGCGTCTTGGAGACGTTGCCACAGTTCTTCTGGATTTATTCTGTCTCAGTTTATTCTGTTTCTTCATGTCATTCCAGACAGACTGATGATGATCAGTCAAGTCAAGTCACCTTTATTTATATAGCGCTTTTAACAATACAAATTGTGACAAAGCAACTGCACAATATCAAAATGGGAAAATAGTGTCAATAATGTAAAATGACAAGATTAAACACTTAATTTTCAGTTAAAGGCATTTCATTATTGAATTCAGTGATGGCATCGTCCAGCTCAGTTTAGTTCAAAAAGTTTCTGTTCAATCAAGTCGACGATATTGCTGGAAATGAAGTGTCCCCAACTAAGCAAGCCAGAGGCGACAGCGGCAAGGAACCAAAACTCCATCGGTGACAGAACGGAGAAAAAACCTTGGGAGAAACCAGGCTCAGTCAGGGGGGCATTTCTCCTCTGGCCAGACGACACAGCAGTTCAATTCCAACTGCTGCAAAGTCAGATCAGATCTCTGTGTGGAGCACTGGCTGTTGTCACTGGATTATTACAATTAATGGCAAAATGAATGTTTGGAAATGTAAACTGATATTTTCTACTGACACACTACAGCAAAAGATAGAAATAACTGACTTAAAACCATTTTTAGCTGCTGAAAACACTAGTGTTCTAATCATTTTGGCCACCACTGTACAAAAAACATTCTAGAAAATATTATGGAGGAAGTTTAGATGTCAGTGAATTCCTCTTTGATTTCAGTGTACTGTTCAGAAAACTTCATATTGATTCTTTTTTTTTTATTCTTCAAAGTTTGAATCTCCATTGTTTGCACAGGGGTATCACTCACTCCGTCAGCTGGTCAAACTCTCCAAACTGGAAGTGCCGGAGGAGATCAAGCAGGTGATTGAGCCCATCAAGGATAATGACGCCGCCATTCGTAACTACGGCATCCAGCAGGCGGTGGAGATGTGTAAGGTTCTTCTGGCCAGCGGAGAGGTCCCGGGCCTGCACTTTTACACGCTCAACAGAGAGGTGGCCACCATGGAAGTGCTCAGACAGCTGGGCTTATGGGTAGAGGATCCCCGGTGAGTGACTTCATTCTGAGAAAGCGATAAACTGCTCCTGTTCTTTCTAACAGGAAATACATTCACTACTTCCTGATGCACATTGGCGATAAATCAGCACATGCCCACATGAAAAATGGATTGTAATTTAATGCCCTTGATTAAAAAAGAAATACCCTAAGAGACTGTGCATTACAGTGAAGGCTCATGTTAAACCACTGTAACTGGGGCCTCAAGTTCTGTATTGCTTTTATATAATAGGGCCCTATGATTTCTGAAAAATGTAAAGCAATATTTTTCTATTTTGTATTTATTTAAAATGCTCACATTACAGTAATGGGAATTTGGGGGAAATGTTTAATTGTGCTGAAAAGAAATCTTAAAAGTCCTAAAAAGAGACTTTTTTTTTCTTTAAGCCAAATAAATAAATATATAAATATAAATTCATGAGTCACCTCTTTGCATTAATCTTGTTACCTTTAGGCGACCTCTGCCCTGGGCCGTCAGCGCTCATCCGAAGCGTAAGGTAGAAGACGTCAGGCCAATCTTCTGGGCTTCCCGACCCAAAAGCTACATCTACAGAACGCAAGACTGGGATGACTTTCCCAACGGAAGATGGTACATGCATCGAAATGTTTCTTTTCTGACCTTTTGTGTGCGTGGTCCAAGATGTAGAGGCCAAAAAAAGTGAATTAATGTCTGCCATCTTGTCAGGGGTAACTCCTCGTCACCAGCCTTTGGTGAGCTGACAGACTACTACCTGTTCTACCTGAAGAGTAAATCTCCGAAAGAGGCCCTCCTGCAGATGTGGGGTGAGGAACTAATGAACGAGGAGAGTGTTTATGAAATCTTCACCGACTACATCACCGGCCAAACCAACCGCAATGGACACAAGGTAGAGTCGTAAAGTCAGTATCAGTATCAGACTTCTGCTACACTGTTAGGTGTATTTATATAGGCACAATTGATTCATGTGAAGGAACATCGAGTAATACACAAATATAGAGCACAACGTGACCAAAACAAGTCAAGACGAGGAAGAACTTGTTATGAAGGGGTGTTGTTTGGAACAACACAAAGGAGTTGCAACACAAATTGTTTGCAGTTGCCAAATAATGTCACAGCTTGGTACATTTTGTACATTAATGTTGAGTTCAACTGATGTGCAGAGGTCTGTTTATCAGCAAACGTGACTCATTCATTCTTAATTTACAGATTTTGTAATCATTTACTCACCTTCAAGTTGTTCCAAACCTGTATTAGTTTTTCTCTGCTGAACACACAAGAATATATACTTTTTTTAAGAATGTGTGGGTAACCGTACAGTTACACTTCCACAGTATTGGAAAAATAAAAATCTAAGGAATTCAAAGGGGACCAGAAAAGTTTTGGTTACCAACATTCTTCAAAATATATTATTTGCATATACTGTATCAGCAGAGGAAAGAGACTCATACAGGTTTAGAACTTGTAAATTATGACAATTTGTGTTTCCAAAAAGTAATTTCCACATTTAATATATGAACCACTTTTTGTTTAAATACCAACAAAATTGACTCTGCAATTTTTCGGCCCCAATCATGGCATCAATATTTAAGTTATTTGTGTCTTAAATTATATATAAACACTACTTTTTGCATGTATGATTGCTGTCCTTCTGTTTTCCGTAGGTCATGTGTCTGCCGTGGAACGACGATCCTCTGGCTCCGGAGACCAACCTGCTGAAGGATGAGTTGGAGAGGGTGAACCGCAGAGGGGTTCTGACCATTAACTCTCAACCCAACATTAACGGCAAACCCTCATCCGACCCCATTGTGGGCTGGGGCCCTGCGGGGGGATACGTCTTTCAAAAGGTCAGCACAAACATATTCAACAGCGCTGTAAGACTAGATCACTCGAAAATGAAAATTCAGGCATCTTTTATGTCATGCGATGTAAATTAAGATGTTTGCAAGAATGAGCAAACTGCTTTTTCTATACAATGAAAGGGAAAAGAAGACTGGGTTTGTTGAGCTCAAAAAATGACCATAAAGGTAGTCTGTATGACGTGTGTTGTATTCCGAGTCTTCTGATTAGTGGTCGAACGATATATCGGCCGATATTTGGCATTTTTCAAAAAATATGTTTTAAGAAAAAATTATTCTTAAAAATGTATTAAAATGAATCAAATTATATCGGCTTTATATGAGCCATCGGCCACTCTGCTTTCCAAGATATCGGCATCGGCTGTCAAAAAACCAGTATCGGTCGACCACTACTTCTGATTGAAATTTAAGTCTTAATGCTGAAAATTATCCTTTCCACTCTAAAATTCAAAGCTTTAAAATCTCATGCTTTGTGTTTAAGTCTAGACAAAAACATAAACATGTTTCATTGTAATCACTCTTTCATGGTATTATTGTAAACTAAAACTATAAAATAATTTTCTTGTTACTTGCAATAAAATAAACATTAACATTAATATTGTAATACGAATAAAATAATGTATTAATTCAGTTAGTATGTTTAAGTTATAAAATAAAAAAATGGGGGGGGGGGATATAAAACTAAAACTACAAAAACTGGTTAAAAAATGACACAAATTTTGGGTAAAATTTAAATAAAAAAACATTATAAAAAAAAATACAGTGCCCTCCACTAATATTGGCACCCTTGATAAATGTGAGAAAAGGTGTCTGTGAAAATAAATCTGCATTGTTTATCCTTTTGATCTTTCACTCGAAAAATTCACTAAATTCTAACCTATCATTGAAGTAAAACAATTGAAGGTGGGGAGAAAATCTCATGATGAAATAAATGTTTTTCTCCAATACATGTTGGCCACAATTATTGGCACCCCTAGAAATTCTTATGAGTAAAATATCTCTGAAGTATATTCCCATTCATATTTACATTTTTTTTAGCACACCAGGGTGACTAGGAGCATGGAATTGTCCAGCCATGACTTTCTGTTCCACAGGATTATAAATATGAGGAACACAAAGGCCAAATTCCCTTAATCATCCATCACAATGAGAAAAAACAAAAAATATATTTCTGATGTGCAGCAAAAGATAATTGAGCTTCACAAATTAGTGAAGTGGCTTTAAGAAAAGAGCTAGAGCAGTGAACATTCCCATTTCCACCATCAGGGCAATAATTAAGAATTTCCAATCAACAGAAAATGTTACGAATCTGTCTGGAAGAGGACGTGTGTCTATATCGTCCTAATGCACGGTGAGAAGGAGAGTTTGAGTGGCTAAAGACTCTCCAAGGAACACAGCTGGAGAATTGCAGAAAATAGTTGAGTCTCGGGGGCAGAAAACCAAAAAAAAAATTGACAAACAGCACCTACATCACCACATGTTGTTTGGGAGGGTTTCAAGAAAAATTCTCCTAGCTCATCCAAAAATAATCTCCAGCATATTCAGATATCAGACACGACTGGAACTTCAAATGGGACTGGCTTCTATGGTCAGATGAAACTAAAAAATGAGCTTTTTAGCAGCAAACACTCAAGATGGGTTTGGTGCACACAGGGATAAAAAGTACCCCATGTGTACAATGAAATATACTGCTGTATTTTTAATGTTGTGGGCCTATATTTCTGCTGGAGGTCCTGGACATTGTTTTAGACACATGGCATCATGGATTCTATCAAATACAAACAGATAAAAAAATCAATAAGTGACTGACTCTGTTAGAAATCTTATAATGGGCCATGTTTGGATCTTCCAACCGTACAATAATCCAAATACAAACCTCAAAAACAACACAAAAATGGGTCACTGGGCACAAAACCAAGCTTCTGCTATGGCCATTTCAGTTCCCTGACCTGAACCCTGTAGAAGATGAGTGAGGTGAACTGAAGAGAAGAAGTACTAACATGGATCTGTGAATCTGAAGGATCTGGAGAGATTCTGGATGAAGAAAATGGTCTCTGATCTCTTATCAGGTGTTCTCCAAACTCTTCAGGCATTATAGGAGAAAACTCAGAGCTGTTACCCTGGGAAAATGACGTTGCAATAATTGGGTGCCAATAATTGTGGCCAACATGAACTAGAGAAAGCATTTATTTCATCATGAGATTTTCTCCCCACTTTCAATTGTTTTACTTCAACGATAGGTTGGAATTTTGTGATTTTTTGAATGAAAGATAAAAAGGATAAACAATGCAGATTTATTTTCACTTTGCTCATATTTACCAAGGGTGCCAATATTAGTGGAGGACACTGTATCAATAAATACTATAATGGTATATTAACAATAGTAAACAAACTGTCACTCCTGTGACATAGAAAAGAAGCAAAGATGTTTGTCACTGATCATGCAATGTACCAGGTTTGAATCTGCATTGGTTTCATTTGATTCCTCACACAAAGCTGTCATATGACTTCAGTGGTCTTTGAGTGGAGCAGAGAAATCATATGGACTCATTTTATTTCTCTTGTCCGTTTTGGGCAGCAACTATGACAATCTTTTGTGTTCCAGTCATATATGTTTGGAACGACATGACGGTGAATAAATGCTGAAAGAATTTTGTAATTTTGGTTAACTACAACTAAAAGTATAAAAAAAAAAAATCATTAATTGAAATAAACTTTAAATGAAACAACATATTAAAAAACCTTTTCAGCTAGTTGCCAAGGAAACATTTTTAATTTCCTTTAATCTTTAAATAACTAAAAATAAATTCAAACTAAAACTTAAACTATTTAAAAAAATTAAATGAAAACAGAAAATATACAAAACAAACTATAATAGTATATTAATTATGCTAAAAACTGCTACTATGATGTTGTCAGTAAATTCAGAGTATATCAGATCTAGTTATTCTTGTGATACCATGGGAACTGTGCACTTGGTCATTTGCTGGTTTATTTTGGGGTTTATTATCTTTTAGGTTTATGTGGAATTGGCTTACCTTTGGAAATGATTCCTTCAGCATCTTTATATTTACCTTTTGAAATCAACAGGCTTACCTGGAGTTTTTCACATCCAGCGAAAATGTTACTGCACTTCTGCAAGTGCTGAAGAAATATGAACCTCGTGTGAACTACCATATAGTCAACGTTCAGGTAAACACCAGTTCAAGAGCAAGATTACATCACGTAATCTCCAGTTTTTATATTGACATTATGAAATCATTTCTTTTTTAGGGCAGGAATACTACAAATGCCCATGATATGCAGCCCAACGCTGTGACATGGGGCATATTCCCCGGCAGAGAGATCATTCAGCCCACCGTCGTGGATCCAGTCAGCTTTATGTACTGGAAGGTGATGATTTTTCTACCTAGTAACCACCTTGAACACTCTAGCAACCACTAAGCAATGCAAACTTATTAGGTTGTGTTTAAACAGCTTACACATACATCCACGTGTGACACTTCCAAAGTCCTTATTGACCTCACATTTGTACTCTGTCCCACTGGCACTCTAACATTCACTATTATTGTCTCAGTAGCCGGGTTTCCATCCAAAGTTGTGAATTTAACTTATGCGCAAAATTGGAATATCACATAAAACATTTGTGAACAAGCACCGTTTCTATCCAAAGAGTCAAAGAGAACAAAATAGTCACTTCCTGATATAAACCACTAAGAAAAGTAGAAGCTACTGAATATAATAATTTAATATATAAGAAATTACTTGCGCCTCAGAGCGAGCAGATGAAACGCAATGAATGCAGTCATTGCTTTCGGAGGCAGATGCTGCTGTTTGGAAACGCAGTCGTGCAAGACATTTCTGGGAGGCAATTATACAGAAATACCTTGATTACAGACTTTGCTCTGACATTTCCGAATAACCATAACATATCAGATGCTGTGGAGTGAGATTGGTCCGCTGGTGAGTCAGGATTTGCCTCCCATTGCGCAATCACATGACTTTTTTGATGCGCTTGGAGGAATTTATTCGCAAAATGCATTTCCATCTCCCATTATTCGCATTAACCTTTTTTTGCTCAAGTCAAAAACCACCTTAAGCGAGCGTAAAAACTTTTTTTTTCATATAAAGGGATTTTTATTCAAAATTTGGCGTTTCCATAACTCGTTTCTCATGCGATACTTCAAAATATGCATTAAAATTGGGTGATGGAAACATAGCTAGTGATAGTAAAAGATAAACTAGACTCCATACATAGTTCTGTCTGTTCCCACAGGACGAGGCTTTCGCGCTGTGGATTGAGCAGTGGGCGAAGCTGTACGAGGACGAGTCGCCATCGCGTATGATCATTCAGTACATCCACGACAACTACTTCCTCGTCAACCTCGTGGACAACGACTTCCCGCTCGACAGCTGCCTGTGGCAGGTGATCGAAGACATGTTCACGCTCCTGGACTCCCCTCAAGAAACTCCGGAGGAGGGAAGTGAATCTTAACATCACAGAACTCACAAAGTTTGCCTGCGCTGCTATTGAGATGTCTGGACGCACACGCACATACTGAGTACTTTACTGTAACGACAGTGTTTTTAGTCAGTTTCAGAGCTTAATTCGTTATTACTCCCAATGTATAGGGAAACAAATCATGACATGTAGCACTACAGAAGATGATTTGAGTTGATCTTTAAAGGGACTTATGTTTGCCGTTTTGTTTGCCATTTTCTTATATTTTTATCCTACGTTTTTTTAGCTATTTATAGACGTATTTTGGTCTATACGTATGTTCAATATATGATTGCCAAAGCAAGGAACTAATGTAAGCAGGTCAAACATGTGGACACAAAATACAGTATATGGCTACTGTATTTTACTCAGACTTTATAGGTGAATCCTATAAAAACGTCACATCCTATGTCAAACAGGTCGTATTTTCCTCCAAAATCAAGAAAAAAAAGGGATAGCTCACCCAGAAATCAAAATGTTCATTGTTCCAATCCATATGACTTACATTTACCTTCAGAACACATATGAAGAGATTTTTAATGTTCTCTCGTTTTTGTCGTTCCATTGAAATTCCAGGCAACCAACATTTTTAAGATTCCAAAATTACATAAAAACATTGTAACAAAAAAGGTGCAATCCAAGTCTTCTGAGGTATGATGAACAGATAGAATTTTTGCTTTTTTTTTATTTCTTTTTTTTACATAATTTACATTGATGTATGCACATAAGTAGGTAAACAGAAGCTCAAACATGCATGTTTAATGCACAGAAACAGTGAGTAAATTGCTTGATTCATTAAGATTATTTTTTGTACAATGTCTTTATGTACTTTTTGAAGTTTGAAAGTTTTGCATGCATTGACTTTCAACTGATGGGAAAAAATGCACAAGTTTTATGGATTTGGAACAACATGAATTGAGTTAATGCTGATGATTAATTTTTGGGTGAACTGTCCATTTAACAATTATGAAACATTTCCTATTTTCCTGACAATTAAGAACATTTTCACTCTAAATTCTCATTACCTTAATGCATCGCAATGTTTTACTTGTGATGATCATTACTGTGTTATTACTGTAAAAACAAATACTACCATGATAAGTAAATAATTTACAATTTACATTTTTTCATGTTACAGTAATGCAAATTGGGAGTGAAAGTGTTTATATATAATGAATATAATAAAAAAAAAATCATCCTGAACCCAGAGAGGTTTTGTGAGATTCTAGTCATGTGTGAATTGATACTAGAGTAATTGGTTTGTAACGGTAATAATTTGTGATTACTATTGTAATCAGTGGCAAAGTGGTGCCATTATGGATCTAAACGTTTGAATCTTTTCTTTTTAAAAGCATTGTTGTTCTGCTGGCAATAGAAAGCTGAATAAACCTGCGCTCATCCCCCTGTGCTAATATGTCCACGTTCTACATCATCGCTGAATTATTTGTTTGCTTGTGACTCACATAACATTTATATTTGGAGTTCACCTGAATCTCAAAGTCCATGCCTCTGTTGGACGCACTGCGGTTGATAATGGTGAAGGGTTGGTGCGCTGCCATCAGCAGATGTTACATTAAACCTGAAGGGCTGAAGTTACTTCAACAGCTGCACACATTCAAATCTCCCCATCACATGAAACATCACACTTGTTGGAAGGAAGCCAACGCTATGAACTTGACCTTGTTTTTGCTTGAACAGGCATGCGCTGAGCATGGTTATTAAACGTGTTCATATATATGTGATTTTTTTTCTCTTTAGCATTACTCATTGGTGCAGTTTGAGTGTCTTGTTTTCTCTATATATGTGTAAGAATCCATTGCATACAGTATCTGGGTGTTTTTAAGTTCTCCGCATTCAAACATTTTTCAGTTTTAAACGAGTTTATTTAGCGGTTACATTCATATTCTGCAATAAAAATTTGCTCTTAAAACTTCAGAGCGTTTCGCAATTAACAAACAAGAATGAGTCATGAATGGTAACACTTTATATTAAGGTGTCCTTTTTACACGTTACATGTACTTACTATTACTGTATATAATAATAATCAATTATGCATAATTACATGCAAGTATCCCTAAGCCAAACCCTGATCCTAACCCTAACCTTATAGTAAAGGCATGTATTAATTAATATTACTCAGTACTTAAGTGTATAATTACACTGTAACAAGGACACCTTAAAACTAAAGTGTAACCAAAAAGTAAATAGTGAAGAAGAAAAAAATCTATAGCAAATACTTTATTTTAAGGTGTCATTGTTACAGTGCAATTATACAATAACGTACTGAATTATATTAATTAACAACATGTACTAACTATGGGGTTAGGGTTTGGTTTAGGATTGATTGTTTAAAGTTTAAAAAGTTTTATTGGACAAAGACCGTATGGAAATATTCTATACCAATACTTCATATAAATACATATACAGTAGTATATACAAATTGCTTAGTACCTTTGCAAACTAAGTGCCACACACACAAAAAAAAGTTCTTCTCATTCCACATGAGAGGAGGAGGAGTCTGTAACCTGACACACTCATTCTAAACTCACTATAGGGTCGTTATATAAGTGAACCCTCTGAACCGCTGGCATTTCTCAAGGAAGTTCTGGGAAATCTGTTTCTTCTGGAACTACTGTATCTATCAACACCTGTGCACTAATATCAGAGTGAGGCGGACTGAACAGACAGATTGTCAAAATACTTGAAAATATCTAGTGGAAATGAGACGGTTAGTGAACTGTTTCAGAAGTACTTGACATTAACCAGGACCCTCTGCTCACTTACAGCACTGAATAAGACACAAATTAGAATGTTTTAGATTAAAGGGTCCTTGCCCTGCCGTTTTTTTCTTTATTTATATTAAAAGTTTCTTGCAGTCACTAAAACTAGTTTGAACATTTTTATGCAATGAAAGATATCTGAAATCATACAACTATTAAATGAATAGTTCACCAAGAATGAGAATGCTGTCAACATCTACTCAAGTTGTTACAAACCTGTATGAGTTTCTTTCTTCTGCTGCACACAAAAATAAGACATTTTTAAGAATACGTTTAACCAAACAGTTGATGAACCCCATTGGATTCCATAGTATTGGGGGGGGGAGTCAATGAGGACCATCAGCTGTTTTGGTTACAAAGATTCTTATAAAAAAAAAAAAACTTCCTTGCTGTTTAACAGAAGAAAAAAACTCATACAGGTTTGGAAAACTTGAGGTTGAGTAAATGATACATTGGGTGAACTATCCCTTTAAGGAGAGGTGTGCTGTGACTTTCCACACTATGGACTTGGCTGACTATAAAACAAGAGGGGGGGAAAAACCACCACAGCTCATACTACTACACCTTGGTTCTCACTGCTGTTTAGCTCTAGATAAAAGTCCATTTTTTTGTCTGAAACATATTGATCAATACAATAAAACAATATTACTGCTAAAGGGAGATGTTGCAGATAAAGCCCAGTCTTGCATGAAATCAATCACAATGGCGAGCCCTGTGGGTTAATTTAGCTCTGATTGGCTTCAAGTGTTCACATTAGACCCTATAAACACTGTTCAGCTACTGCAAACAATGTTGAAACAAAGTCAAAAAGGCCAAACCTTCAGGTCGTTGTGATGGGCTCCTTCCTTCATTGTAAATCTAGTTTTTATTTTTTTTTCCTCATGTTAATAATGTTAATAAATATGCAGGAGAATTTGACATGACAGAATGGAATGTAGGGAACATGTGTAAATGTGTTGTTGATCTGGTGCTGAATACTGGATCAGATGGTTGTTTTGGAGGTGCTGTGGTGAAGTGTGGAGTTTCTGCACTGATCTGCACTGGCTGGTTTCCATCTGTTAACGCTCTGCTTGTAAACAGACAGAACTGGTTAGGGCTCAAAATCTGCCCTGTGGGCTCGCTGCCATCACACTCGCAACACCTGCCAATAATAAAAAAAAATCATTATCATCAATCTGTACAGTTGTTTGTGTGGGTTAATCTTAGGGAATGGTGCCAATTGTGTCATGTGACCCCATGACTCATATTTAACACAATGCTGAACTTAGTCATGTTATTATGCCAAAGTTATATTTTCAAATCTTTGTTTTTCATCACCCAATTTACATGTCCCACTTTCTTCCCGTTTTTTTTTTTTGGCTTAAATGAAAAAAAAAAAAACAGATTTAGGCTTTCCTGTAGCTCAAATGGTAGAGCATGGCACTAGCAACGCCAAGATCATGGGTTCGATTCCCAGGGAAAGCAAGAGCTGATCAAATGTAAAACTGTAACTTGAATGCAATGTAAGTCGCTTTGGATAAAAGCGTCTGCTAAATGCATAAATGTAAATTTACCTTAATGTTGCTATTTTTGAAATTAAAATGTTTTCAATTGTCTATGTAGTTTTATCTAAAATGCTTTTGCACTTTCAGTTCAACTTTATGCTTTCTCACCTTTAAAGATAATAAATTTGGGTCATGTTCAAATAATATACTTTAAAAAATATATTTAGTGTGAAATTAATGTAATGTTTTCAGACGTCTAATTACATGTTATTTGCAATTAAATGAAAATATATTAGCTTAAATTTATCTTAAATGCAATGAACTTAAAAGTGCTTTTTTGACCCACTTAAGTATATCTTTATATGTAATTTTGGTCACACTTTACTTTAGGGACCAATTGTCAATATTAACTAACTATTAACTACAACTTTTGCCTCAAACTCCTAATTTGCTGCTTATTAATAGTTAGCAAGGTAGTTTTTAAGTTTAGGTATGGGTTGGATGCTAATAAGCAACTAGTTCATAATGAGAATTGGTTCTTAAAATAAAGTGTTACTGAAATGTTATAATTACTTCTTCTGTCTTATGGTTAAAGTGTACTGCCGAATGTACTAATAAGCATTTATGGTAAACAGAAATATACATTAATGTTTAACATTATTACAAACTGCACTTTTTTAAAGTGTACTGAAGAGTGTTTAGAAACAGTCAAAGTATGCTCTCTTAAAGTACACTTAAGTGGCCTTTAATTTCAGTAATATTATATTATCTGCAAACAGTTATATATATATATATATACACACACGCAAATATATATAATTCACAAGGGAGCCTTTGATGGAGCCTCTGCGTTATGACTCTCTTGGACTTGTTCATCTGTTGAAAATTCATGCAAATGTTCCAGTAATCTAGAATATGCTCCACATTGCCTAACACTGATAAGACAGTGTGAACAATAAAGGTGAAAGTCAATGTTTATGCGTTTATTCACAGACACACTGGTTTGATTAAGCACAGACCAGATTACCGTGACCTAATAGCTATTAGAGATAGTAAGTGCACGATGACCCTGTTTATCTTGTGCTAGCATGGCAAGATTTCAAAGAGTGGTGGACTGTGTCTGATTTATACCTGAGCGAATAGCATGTTGTTAAAGGTGGCTGAGCAATCAGCAGACACTCTGTTCCTGATGTGTCTCTTTCTCCAGATGAGCCAGGCTCTCTGCAGCACAGAGCGCTCATACTGCACCACAAACATAAGGATAAGGTTAACAAAGTCTTTGTCTCGGTATTGTCAAATTACAGTATAGTTGTCAGCTCCTTGCTGGGTGGTTGCTAGCATGTTCTGTCTTCTTTATTGCTGGAGTTTGTGGACCATAGACTTCGAAAAAGGTTCAAAAGCTGTCACTGGAGCAGTACCCTTTCAAAAGGTACTAATATATACTCTTTAGATACCAATATGTACCTTTAAGGTACCAATAGGAACCCTTTCGGGGGTACAAAGGTATACTTTTTGAACATGCAATGACCCAGTGACAGATTTTATACTTTTTTTCTGAGAGTAATAGGCAAGAAAATGAGCCCCACCAATATAAGAACTACAGAATAGCCACTACAAACATGATAATTAATCTGAAAAAGAAATCACTAAAAATAAGTGCACTGTACACAGGCTGTTGACAAATAACATTCAACAAAGTTAATATCTCTAAGGAGCAGTGCATATGTAACAGGTGCTATGACTGCACACTAATTAAGTGTTTCATCTTTCACCTTTATCAGTTCATCTGAAGAGTGGCATGACAAACAATTATTCAAAGAACAAATAAATCATGTAGAGATTAATAAGGTTATAAAAACTGCTTTAAAAATATATTATAGATTTGATGGTTACATTTGAAAAATGAATGCAAGTAAAAAGTGAGTATAGAAAACGTGGGACTGAATTATGTGCAAAACTGAAAAGAAGTTAAAATTTTGTGGAAAAACAAGTACAAAAAAAATTACTAATGAAATTATTTTAAATAGGGCTTACACACACACACATAGGCAGGGGCCTCTTTTTTATTATATATAATAAATAGGCTCCATTGTCTCCGTGAGCCTTTGGCATATGGTTTGGAGGATGAATGGATTTGTCTCTGAATATATAAATAAATTAATAAATAAGGATAAGTAATGACTATGTACACATACCTTTATATACACATACATTTTTGCAGCCAGCTACAGATCTTTAGTAGATAGATTAGTTTAGTTAACATGCAGATTAAGTGCCCATATTTGTGCAGATTTTGGTATCTACATGTTGACATTTTAATTTGAGACCTAGAATATTTTTGAGAAGACATGACAAGCCTTTGGCAACAGAAGTGCTGTTTCTGTTATATAAATGTGACCCTCTGGACCACAAAACCAATCATAAGTAGCACAGTTATATTTGTAGCAATAGCCAACAATACAATGTATCGGTCAAAATTATTGATTTTTCTTTTATGCCAAAAATCATT
Organism: Schizothorax lantsangensis; assembly: GCA_027422415.1. Lineage (NCBI taxonomy): Eukaryota > Metazoa > Chordata > Actinopteri > Cypriniformes > Cyprinidae > Schizothorax > Schizothorax lantsangensis. The sequence goes on from CM049851.1 coordinate 28,365,661, forward strand.
AGGATATTAAGTAAAGATCATGTTCCATGAATATATTTTGTAAATTTCCTACCGTAAATATATTAAAACTTAATTTCTGATTAGTAATATGCATTGCTAAGAACTTCATTTGGACAACTTTAAAGGTGATTTACTCAATATTTAGATTTTTTTGCACCCTCAGATTCCAGATTTTCAGATAGTTGTATCTCAGCCAAATATAATCATATTGTAATGACCTGGCAATCAGCGCTAGCAGCCAGGTGCATTATGGGTATTTGTTTAGAGTTGATTTATGCGTTAAGTAAGATGGTTGGGTTTTTGCGTCAGCAATGTTATGTGTGTTTATGTTCAAGTCAGTTCGGGTGGGTTTGGTTCATTTACTGCCCTGTTATGTAAAGAGTGTGCTGTTACCGTCACAGAGAGAGATGTGTAGGGGAGGGACTTGGCAATATGGCCTTGCCTGTGTAAGTTCTTATTCTGTGTTCAGAGTAAATAGTGAAAGAAGACATTACTGCCTCCTGCTGGTTTGTTTTGCCACTGCTCTGACTGACAGAGACACTCATGGTCGTGCGGTGTATGGGACACGAGTGCTCGCATTTCCTGCTAGCAATTAGTTCAGAAATATTGCAGTAGCCTAGCTTAGCTCCAGTCAGCCCCACGTTCTATAGAATAACAGCCAGTTGTTACAGTGGTGTCAGAAGTGGGATTTGGGCTGTTTAGATGACGCCGATATGGAGCAAAGTATAGGCGAATTAGAGCGTGCCATCCGGGAGAACAGCATCATGTTAGAGCGCCTGACAAGTGAGACGACGCGGAGGAGCAGGGCTCCGCACCAACCTGACGGCGCCAGTGTTTACTCGTTTACTATTTACTCGGACAATGTACCGCTCTCCTGGTCATGGGCAGAACGAACCACCGGCCATCACACCGACACTACAAATCAATGGCCGCCCAGGCATCCTCACACGATCACCTGCCAAGCTGCCGCGATACAGCGGGTTGACGCCCCTGGAGCCTTACCTGGCACAGGTCGACCTGGCCGCTCTCCACGATGGATGGAGCCGCGAGGAGACAGCGATTCACTTGGCCCTCGCCTTGGAGGGTCCCGCGCTTCAGGTCCTCATCGATCTGTCCCCTGAAGAGCGGCGTGATCTCCAGGCCCTCACCGCTGCTCTCAACCGCCGCTTCGGGCAGAGAACCTCCGCAGAGCAGAGTCAAGTCAAGTCAAGTCACCTTTATTTATATAGCGCTTTTAACAATACAGATTGTGTCAAAGCACTTAACAGTATCAAGTTGGAGGATAGAGTGTCAGTAATGTATAATAATAAGATTAAACACTCAATTTTCAGTTAAGGGCGTTTCATTATTGAATTCGGAGATGTCATTGTCTAGCTAAGTTTTGTTTAATTAGTAACTGTGAAATCAAATTTACTATAATCGCTAGAAATTAAGTGTCCCCAACTGAGCAAGCCAGAGGCGACAGCGGCAAGGAACCAAAACTCCCTCTGAGACAGAATGGAGAAAAAAACCTTGGGAGAAACCAGGCTCAGTCGGGGGGCCAGTTCTCCTCTGGCCAGGATATTATTGTTTATTCATTGTTTACTTATTGTTTTAATTACATTTTTAAATGTATAAATGTATTATATTTCTATTTTTATATTGTTGCAATTTCTAACAATAATAGTATTATGTAGTTAGGTATTTTATTATTATATTTTTAATTATTTGTTTTATTTTTAGTTTTATTGTATTTTAGTCGAGGTCTTCACTGGGGATATGTCTCTGGGGCTCATCGCTGACGATCAGGGCCGCAGACATCATCTCCCGGCGCCGATCCACCATCTGATCCGGACACGGACTGAGAAACAGAATAAGAAAGAAACAACTATTAGCGTAGATGCCAATCTTCTTACGATGTAACGAGTACATCGTGTGTTATGGGAAGTGTTCCCGGTTCCGGTTGATCTAATTAATGCAGCCTAACAATCCTTTAACGGATTTGAATAATAGAAGTGTAGTAGTGTGTTAGGTGTATGTCAGGTTAAAAAGGTGGGTCTTTAATCTAGATTTAAACTGACAGAGTGTGTCTGCCTCCCGAACAGTGTTTGGTAGATTGTTCCAGAGTTTGGGCGCTAAATAGGAAAAAGATCTGCCGCCCGCAGTTGATTTTGATATTCTAGGTATTATCAAATGGCCAGAGTTTTGAGAGCGCAGCGGACGTGAAGGACTATAATGCGATAAGAGCTCACTCAAGTACTGAGGAGCTAAACCATTTAGGGCTTTATAAGTAATTAACAAGATTTTAAAATCTATACGATGTTTAGTAGGGAGCCAGTGCAGTGTTGACAGAACCGGGCTAATGTGGTCATACTTCCTGGTTCTAGTAAGAACTCTAGCTGCTGCATTTTGAACCATCTGTAATTTGTTTATTAAGCGTGCAGAACAACCACCCAATAAAGCATTACAATAGTCCTTTTCAATAGTCCAATAGTCCTTTAGTCAGAGCAGGGAGGAGCTGACTAACCGACGTCGACGTGAAGGAGAGAGTGTGGGCGCATTCGCCGCTGACATCCGGGTCTACGCCCGGAGGGGCTACCCTACCTTTCCGGCCGCAGCGAGAGAAGAGCTGAGCCTCCATGCTTTCCTGCGGGGCCTTACACCTGAGCGGCTCCGCCAGCATGTCCGCCTGTTGTCACCCCGAGATCTGAGTGAGGCGCGAGAGAGGCTGAGCGATCCGAGGAGGTGCTACAGGCTGGGCCGATGACGGTCGGTCTCCGCTCCAGCCCAGCTAACGAGGAGCCGAACGGAGGTGGACGGGGTCCAGCCGGGAGGAGGAGGTCAGCCGGGTCCAACCAGCGGTGACCCCCCGACGGAGGTCCAGACTAGACCGCTGCTTCCGCTGCGGAGAACCGGGGCACTTCGCCAGGGACTGCCCTGCCCCGAGCCCCCGGCCCCGGGCAATGTCATCCCCGGGAAACGACCTCGGAGTGAGGCAGTGAGGGGACCCTCACCCCGTTCTTCGGCACCCCTCCACAATGACTGCCCTACTGTGGGGCGCTGCGGGCTTACCAGAGGACTGTACCTGGACTTTGTGGTTGACGGGCAGCCCTGCAGCGCCCTGGTGGATACGGGGTCCACCATTTGCTTGCTACAAAAAGGACTGTTGTCAGGAACGGCCGGTCCTCTTCCAGAGGACTGGACCTCCACCAATACCGAACTGCTCACCGTTACGGGTGAAAGGACAGTAATGCCTGGGAAGAAGCTGTTGTCTGTGGTGGTGGGGACGAGCCAGACACGCCATGAGTTCTGGCTCGCCGACATCAGAGATGAGTGCATTGTTGGCCTGGACTTGTTGGCCCACTGGGGAGCACGTTCGATGTGCCAGGGGCCGCCCTCTGCCTCGGTAACGAAACCGTGCCGCTCCGGTTGGGCCGGAGCCACCATGGAGAGGCTGCCGCCCCACAGCCGCCACCCAGACATCAGTGCTCGCCGGCTCCAGCCCCCAGCCGCCGCACAAGAGCTGCAGAGACTCAGGGGGAGCCCTGGGGGAGTATTGTAGCTCAGACCAGCACATCCCAGCCGTTACCACCACACACTCCATCCGCCCCCTCGTCACCTGAGACTGTTGTTGCTGTTGAGGAGTTGGGGCGGCGAAGCAGTGAGCATCTGAGCACGCCGCAGCAGGAGCAGCTGCAACACCTATTGAGAGAATTTGTGGACATTTTTGCAGCCCGAGAGGAGGACTGTACCAGGACAGCTCTGGTGCAGCATCACATTGACACTGGCCCCGCTGCCCCCATTCGCTTGCGCCTCCACCCACTGCCTCTCGCTAAGCGCCAGGCTGCCGAAGAAATGATCCGAGATATGGCAGCTAACAGCATTATTGAGCCCTCGGACAGTCCCTGGGCCGCACCCATGGTCATGGTGCGGAAGAAAACGGGGGGGTGGCGCCCCTGCGTGGACTTTCGACGACTAAATGCGGTCACCCGCAAGGACTCATACCCGCTGCCGCGCATTGATGATGCATTGGATTATGTAGCTGGTTCCTGTTGGTTCAGCTCTTTGGACTTGCGCAGCGGGTATAGGCAAGTAGAGCTGGCGTCAGAGGCCCGGCCCAAAACTGCGTTTACCATAGGGCAAGGACTGTGGCAGTTTAGGGTGATGCCCTTTGGACTGTGTAATGCCCCAGCCACCTTTGAAAGGCTGATGGAGCATGTCCTTAAAGACATTCCCCGCACTCGCTGTGTGGTCTACTTGGACGATCTGTTGGTCCATGCCAGAGACTTTGACCAGGCTGTCCACAACTTACGGGAGGTCCTGACAGCCATCCGTAGTGCCGGGTTGCGGTTGAACCCGGCCAAGTGTAACCTGCTCACCCGACAGACGCAGTTCCTGGGGCACGTGGTTAGCGAGAGCGGGGTGGCCACCGACCCAACAAAGGTGGCCGCGGTGAGGGATTGGCCCCCACCAACCAACATCTCTGAGCTACGGAGCTTCCTGGGCCTGGCCTCCTATTATAGGAGGTTCGTCAGAGACTTTGCAACCATCGCCAGCCCCTTGCATCAGCTGACAAACAAGGGCCGGCGGTTTGGGTGGTCTGAGGACTGTGTTGCGGCCTTCAGGCAGCTAAAAGCCGCTCTCATCGACGCTCCTGTCCTGGCCTACCCTGATCCCAACAAACCTTTCCTTGTGGACACTGACGCTAGTAACGTGGGGGTCGGGGCTGTACTCAGCCAGAGGGGGGAGGCTGGGGAGCGAGTGGTGGCTTACTATAGCTGCAGCCTCAGTCGCCCAGAAAGAAATTACTGCGTCACCCGGCGGGAGTTGCTAGCGGTGGTCCTGGCGGTCCGTCATTTCAGGCCCTACCTCCTGGGCACCAGGTTCACACTGAGGACCGACCACGCTAGCCTCACCTGGATGCTGAACTTCCGCCAGCCAGAGGGTCAGGTGGCAAGGTGGCTGGAGATCCTCCAAGAGTATGACTTTGAGGTTCAGCACCGACCAGGGCGACAGCATGCCAATGCTGACGCCCTCTCCAGATGCCCATGCCTCGCTGATGAGTGTCGGTACTGTGGTCGTCAGGAAGAAAGAGGTCTGGGGCCATCGTCGGCGGCAGTAGGGCCGGGTGACAGCGTTGGAGATGGGGAACCGTTCACCACCGAGCAGCTGAGGCAACAGCAGGCGAATGACCGAGTGCTGGTGAAGGTGAGGGGCTGGCTGGAGGCCCGAACACGTCCAGACTGGCCAGCCGTGTCCTCCCAGGGTCCCGAGATCAAGTCGCTTCATTCTCAGTGGGGCAGCCTGGAGCTCCACGACGGTGTGATCTACAGGCAGTGGCAGGCACCTGGGGGGGGGAAATCGACCGTCTGCAACTCCTGGTTCCCCACACTCTGCGGCCGTTGGTCCTCCGTTGGGTTCATGGGGCAGCTGGAGCCGGCCATTTCGGGAACTCCAAGACAGTGCGGCGGCTGCGGCAGCGGTTCTACTGGCCGGGGTGTCGGCAGGATGCAGAGCTGCACGTTCACTGCTGCGATGTCTGCACAGCACAGAAAGGACCCAGCCGACGCTCTCACGCGCCGTTGCAGCAGTACCTTGTCGGGGCGCCCATGGAGAGGATCGGGGTGGACATCTTGGGTCCGTTCCCCATCACAGAGGCCGGCAACCGCTTTGTCCTGGTTGCTATGGACTACTTTACGAAGTGGCCAGAGGCGTATGCGGTGCCGGATCAGAGTGCTTACACATCGGCGCAGCGACTGGTGGATGAGATGTTCGCCCGATTCGGGGTGCCGGACGAACTTCATAGTGACCACGGGCGGAACTTTGAGAGCCGATTGTTCAGTGAGGTGTGCCAGCGGTTGGGGGTGAAGAAGACAAGAACCACTCCCCTCCATCCTCAAAGCGATGGACTGGTTGAGCGGTTCAACCGCACACTGGCAACCCAACTTGCCATCTTGACCAGTCAGCATCAGAGAGACTGGGACCAGCATCTGCCCCTGGTCCTGTGGGCGTATAGGACAGCAGTGCAAGAGTCGAGTCAGTGCACACCGGTGGCGCTGATGTTTGGGAGGGAGCTCCGCACGCCGGTGAACTTGGTGTTCGGGTCGCCCCCCGAGCCAGAGATTGCTGGTGGGCCAGAACTGGACTACTTCAGGCGATTGAAGGAGCGTCTGAGCACGGTCCATCAACTGGCCAGGAAGGCTCTAGAGGACACTGGAGCCCGCCAGAAGCGGGCGTACGACACCCGTGCCCACGGGCCTACCCTTGGGCCAGGGGACAGAGTGTGGGTGTTCTGCCCCCAAAGGAAGCGGGGGCTGTCACCCAAACTGACTCATCATTGGCAGGGACCTGGGGAGATTCTGGACCAAATTTCAGAGGTGGTCTTCCGGGTCCGAATGCCTGGACGGGGTAGACGGGTGGTGCTTCATAAGGACCGGTTGGCACCGTACCACCCACTGGCCCCAGAGCAAGAGACTGGTGGAGGCCAGGGCGGCTCCCCACCATCCACTCCCAGTGCCGAGATGGACAATGACGGACTCCGGACTGAGCCTGGCACTGGGAGTGGAACATCAGGGAGGCCGAAGCGTGTTCGACGCCGGCCAGGACATTTGTTGGATTTTGTTGTGGGAGATTAGGGTTGTGGGGACAATAACCCTCTTGGAGAGGGGGTTATGTAATGACCTGGCAATCAGCGCTAGCAGCCAGGTGCATTATAGGTATTTGTTTAGATTTGATTTATGCGTTAAGTAAGATGGTTGGGTTTTTGTGTCAGCAATGTTATGTGTGTTTATGTTCAAGTCAGTTCGGGTGGGTTTGGTTCATTTACTGCCCTGTTATGTAAAGAGTGTGCTGTTACCGTCACAGAGATAGATGTGTAGGGGAGGGACTTGGGAATATGGCCTTGCCTGTGTAAGTTCTTATTCTGTGTTCAGAGTAAATAGTGAAAGAAGACATTACTGCCTCCTGCTGGTTTGTTTTGCCACTGCTCTGACTGACAGAGACACTCATGGTCGTGCGGTGTATGGGACACGAGTGCTCGCATTTCCTGCTAGCAATTAGTTCAGAAATATTGCAGTAGTCTAGCTTAGCTCCAGTCAGCCCCACATTCTATAGAATAACAGCCAGTTGTTACAATATCCTAACAAACCATACACTCTCAAATTTAAAAAAAAATTACCTTTATGACTGGTTTTGTGCAGGGTTGGGAATCGAAAATCGATTCCGATTCCAGAATCGCATACTTAAGGTCAGGAATCGGATACTTGTTGTCAAATTAAAATTTCGATTCCTATGCGCTTTTTTTTTTCTTCATCTGTGAGGACCGGACCTACAGTGATCTGCCAGGACCTTGCTCGCTAGTAAGCGCTTCAAAGTTTGGCTACAGTTGCGATCAGAAGCCTAAAAAGTTAAGTATAATATCTGTGATAGCTAAACATGTTGCAAGAGAGGTGTCACCACCAACATGACAAAGCACTTTAATTTAATAGATCGTTAAAGATCGCGAACATGATTCAAACACCAACGTGATTCTATTCCTAAATTACAAAGATTCATCTGTTTCATTCCTCAACCTTTGACCTACAGTGTACGATCACATCAGTGTGATCTGAACATTTAAATCACTGACCTGAAGAGAGCAGCTGTCATCTGTCTGGAATGAAACAGACTCAGTCTTTTCAACCACACAGTATCATTATTTCTGTTACAAACATTCAAATCACAGAAGTACTGTTATAAATGTGTATAGTTCAGATATAAACTCTGATGTGTACGGTAGCGATTAAAATAGAGTAAATCAGCTTTTGAAAGTAATTTGACACTTCAAATGTAGATTTATCATTACATTGTTACACCAGTAGGTGGCGAAAATGGGCTGTTAAAATTAATTTGTGTTTGAATCACACAAGAGATTCGTTCAAGAACATTGATTCATCCAGTAATGAACCAAGTACATCTTGAGTGAGTCACTGAATCATTCATTCATAAATTACATGTGATTTTGTTTAGTTGTCTAACGTTTTTTTCTTCAGAATCATGAGAGAAGCAAAAAAAAAAAAAAAAAAGAGACCAGGTTTTTATGTAGCCTGTTGATTTTTGTTCATGGTATTCAGCTCAAATAAATGGTTTGCAAAAAAGAGACACAGGATAAATGTTTGATATCATTATTTTATCACATTGGAATCGAAAAAAATCGGAATCGATAAGCAGAATCGGAATCGATAAAATTCAAACGATACCCAACCCTAGTTTTGTGGCCCCGGGTCACAAATGTGCTATATACAAGGCTATATATAAGAAGTTGAGCACTTCTGAGGAATGTTGGTACTATACAGTATACACTATTGATATATTATGGTGACTGAACTCAATTGTCCGTTATTTATCATAATAATAAATTATAATTCATGATGATTATTTACTTGTTGTGTATACAGCAGTGACGCTTCAGTTTGGTTTTTCCAGCAGGTCCAGTACAGTCGGGTCAGTCCCTGTTCTCCTCTTCTCTCCACTGCTGTGATACTGATCATGAAAATATCACTAACTATTAATCACATTACCAAGATATTCATAACCAATATTTCTTGAAAACAGTCACAGCTCATTTCATAAAACTTATTAAACCTATCCACACAGTTTTTTTTTTCCTTTTGTACAATCTAGCTCTTAATCAGCTCTATTTTATTTATTATTAGGGCAATACTCTTGAGTTGTAAGTTGTAAGCATTTGTGTTAGTGAACATGTTATTGTGTGTGTTAGGTTGAATCTTTACTTGTGTAAAACCGTGGCAGTGTTTACTGTGTGTTTGTGTGTGGCGGGAGGCTTTCTGCTGTTGTTGATACACTTTGACCCATTGATGGAAACTTCTAGAAACTGCTCGGCCCTCCAGCCAGAGACTCACAGCCTCCCCCATCTGCCTCTGTGCTTTGTGTTCTGGCAGAGAATAAACATATTTTGACACTTAAAGAATAAGTGGTCCACCCAAAAAATAAAAACTCTGTCGTCTTTGGCACTACCTGACATCACTCCAAACTTCATTTCAAACATAACTATCGTCATTTTGTGAAATGTTTTGCTTATATAAAGTGTGTTTGTGCTATCTTTCTACAGCAAATGTCGCTTGGTTTAATATTGTGTTAACTAATGCAATGCAATGTAGTTCACATTATATTTGAATGAGATGATTGGCTCATATACAGTCAAACCAAAATGTATTCAGACACCTTTAACATTTCTCACATTATTACAGTTTATTCGCTATAGTTTAGAAAATGGTAATAAAATATGACAAGAACTCAGAGTTAAACTGTGTCAGAACAAATTCATCTTGATAATGTCAGATAACTTTGATAGAAAGGTATATAATGAATTCGGCTGAATAGCTGTCAGCTGTTAAATTGAAGTACACAATTAGGTCAACCACTTACCAAGCAATGCTTCATTTTGATCAGTCTGTGTGGTAAAAAGTCAACATTAGCAATTAGAGAAAAACACTTAAGCAAAACTTGAGAATTTTTGGGTATAATATGTCACAGTTTACTTTTTGCTATCCTCGCTGTAGTAATTAATTTATTGATTTAATTTTAGCTCTTTTGTTTTAAGCTTTATTTTGAATTTCAGCTTTAGGGAATCTTAAAATTCTAGATTAGTATGATCAATTGATATTAATCAAAACGTCCAATTTATACCTTATTTAACACTTGTCCAGCGAGTCGTTAAGTTTCAGTATATTCTGATAAATTCTGTTTATTCTCGTGGCCACGATATAATACAGAATTATTTAAATAACCGTATGACAGTTATGAGCATATAGGTAACGTTATCTTTTAGGCAAAGCTTGATTTGAAAATTACACACCAAAACACAGAACACTTCTCTATGAATCGAACAAGAGTTTATTTACTATCTTACTAACATACATGAACTAAGCTAAATAACACAAACACAAAATACATACACACAGGCAATGACTTGTTGCAATTGAGAATGATTAAAATATAGCACTGTTTTACACGATTTTACTCGTGTCGATCATCAAATGGAGAACTCTCTTAATTTTACTTTAGAGATAGATACGACCAGTTCAGCAGAAAAGAGATTGTTTGATTACTTGCTTTTAAGTTGAAATGACGCTGATCTGTCTTTCGTTTCCCGGATGTTGGAAACCCCGCGTGTCGTTGTCACGTGGCGTCACTCTGGGGATGTCCTTTTGTTGTTGCTTGTTTGCTCGGTGTTGTTTAATGCTTCAAGGAAGTCTGTTTCGATTTCTTATGGCTTTAGATGTTGAAGTTCCTTTCGCGTAGCTTCAGACTTTCTTCAGAGATTTGACTGAGTGTTGGCTCAGTGTTCGAGACTCGGCCTAGATGTTAAAGGCTGCGAGCTTTTGTTGGTGTAGCTCCGAGTTTCAAAGAAGCGTGCGATTTTCCGAGCAGAGCAGAGAGAGAGAGCAGAGAGCGGGGATCCGCTTTTTTAAAGGGACTGACGTCAGAGGCCTTCCGTTCAACCCCCAGAGGCTTCCACCAACCAGGTTGTCCCTCTGGATGGAGCTCCACCTACACGGCTCATTTTCCATGCAGTAAATTTATCTGCTTAGTTATTTAGTCACATGAGGAAAATATCTTTTAACACGTTCTAATCACACATTATTATACTAAGAGTTAACTTTCGTTTACACCAACTTGTTGCATTTGTCCTGACCGTTAATATGAAACCAAATATAAGGTATTTGACATACATTAACAGCTCTCATGCTAAAACTAACTCAAAAGGGTTCTATTTAAAGATTAGAAATAACACATCGTGCATATGATGCTATAAGTGTAGTACTCACTTTACAGGAGAAAATTATACCTCAAAAGATTATAAAAACATACCATTGATTACAATGACACAGCAAGCTTATAAATGACATAAAATACACATTGATATATTTTGTAAAATATATTGTATATATTGCTTTTGATATATTTAGCTTGAAAAGCAGTAGTGATTACTATCAATTGTCTTTTTGGAACACTTTATAAAAGTCTTTGAGTCCTTTTTGCAAGGTCCAAGAAACAGAAACAAGCTGTGGTTAGGTTCTTTGATCAAAGGGGGGCAAAAGAGAGCGCATTCCTTCGGAGGGGGAATGAACATGAGAGGTGCTGAGCATTATGTTGTTTAGGTCTGTTGAACGTCTGCCTTAACATATATCTGTCTTGTTTGTTGGTTAAATCATAAATTTAGGCGTTAAATGATCAGTGAGTCCATAAAGCTTGTCGTTGACCATAAGCAGATGTTTCGTCCTGTTTCGGTCGAGTTATGGTTAAGTGATAAGAACAAAGTGAAGTCCTGTTGTAAACCACATTCACGATGCTCTCCTCCAATTCCTCCTTGTTTTAACAAAGTCTCTTCAGATAACGAGGTTTTATGGCAGGAAATCTGAATTCAGGAATGTGCTCGCCATTATGTTCAGATGTGTGTGCGTTCTACCTTCCCCAAGGTCTTACACATCCCCCTTTTGCTCGGTGAGGTTCCCATTGCGAACGTCGGCGGGCACTGGAACAAGAAGCAGGGAGAACAGGCACACACAAGACACAAACAACATCTCCATCACTGACTGAATCCTGGTGCAGGGTAATTTGGGAAAGAACAGGTTAGGAACTTGAGAAGATGTAGGGGTGCATTCTTTAGGATTACCGGCAATTGAGTCATTCCGATTGGTTTAATTGTCAGGGGTTCGACGAGGCGGTATAGGCGTGATCTCAAGCAGGTTGGTTGAGTTCTCAGGTTCAGGTTCTTGGTCGGTTTTATCACGTCGGAAAATGCGTGGGACGCCTGACGTGCATTTGTTGAAAGACTCTTGAACGGCGTTCACTCGCTTGTGTAGGAGGAAGGCCAGTGTCAATGTCACAACGTACCCTACAATAGTAGAGATGCAAAGCGCTGTGTCAGCGGCAGACCAAGACCGAATAATAGGCACGCCAGCGGGCGGAAGGCGAGCGATAGCTTCTAAAGCTGTATCAACAGGAGTCAAGTCAATAAGTTGCGTTCCTTCCTCCTTGATCCTTTCTTCCAATTCTGGATCAAGGACGAAGGAGTGCTGTTTGAAGAAGGGCGAGATTTCGATTTCAGCCTGATACTCGTCGTCGGTAAGGTGATATAATGCCAACTCGTCAATATGGAGGATCGAGCCCTTAGGGACAGTGATCCATAAAGTTTGGTTGGGCAAGGTAATGCGTGTGGCTGTGTCGTGTTGATCGTATGTGAGGGTAGCTGTTCGTGCCGGGGTGTTGACCAGCCATCGGTTTCCGATGATTTCGGCTTGCGTTACCTCGACTTGAGAACGTGGTGTCGCTTCGGCAGGGCAGCTAGTGTCGGGTCTAATAGATTCTAGGCCGCAGATGCCCTCAGTATTATCGCGGACGAAGGGTTTACTCGGGCAAAGGATGTGAATGTCCTTAGTGAGCGTACACATCCTTAGGTTTGGGGCCAAGTACAACTGCTCGTTGTTATCATGATACGCAACAACTTCAGGAGTGTGGATTTTGACATAGGTGTTCCCTTGCCAAAATCCCACATTCACAATGTCTTTGAGCCGGTAAATGTAATTCGAGTCGATAATGGGCAAACTGAGGAGAAAGGCCAAGTCGCCTGCTTCCGGGTCTACGTACAATGGAATAGCGCTACCCAGGGAAAAGGCGAGATGGGTTTGGATGGGACTAGCAGGGCCCGCGGTGGCTGACGTTAGGATGTTTTGGACAAGGTTAAGAGGTATCAAGTAGTGTGGAATCCTACCCATTTTATCAATCGAGGAACTTACTTCACGTAGCATGTCGGTCATAAGGGTAGTTAGGAGTTGTGTTTGCACGACCGAAAATAGTTTATTAATGGATTTTATTGTTTGGTTTAGAAGGGTACTATGGGTATTTAGAATTGTAATGGTGCCATTCAGAGATTTCCTGAAGGTCTGTAGGGCATGGCTCTGGACTAAGAGCTGTTGTCGTATCTCAGGCATTTCGGCCTGGATTTCACCTACATGCCGCCTGACGGTGGCCAAATTAACAGCATTAGCGGTGTTCATGCCAATGTTGAACAGAGTTCCTACAGCCGCAGCAGCCCCCAGCAGGGCGCCCAAAAATCGTTTGGGACGCCGGTTGTACCCGCTTAATTCAGCCTGGGTTACAGTCATTTTCTGTAATTGGTGCAGCATATGGTTCACATCTGCCTGGGCATGGACAAGGACTTCTCGAGTCCAGCGGGCTCCAGCCCAAGTGGTTTGGGCGGCTGAGAGGGTGTAGTGAGCTCTGAAAACATCACGGGGATCTAGTCTGACGTACACCTTTCGGGTATAGGTTCTGCAGTTCGTTATCAATAACCCCGGTTGATGGCGGAGTACTATCCCTGATGCTGGTCCGGGCGATGCAACTTCTGGCTGGGGCATAGCCCCACTTATGCAGAGGAGCAAGGCGGCGAGTCTGAGCATCTTCCTGGTGATTGAACAGAAAGAAGGCACAATTAGCGGTGAAAATCATAGTTTGGCGGGTTGCCTCGATTGGTTGACAACGGTTCTCACAACGAGTTACGACGACTTATTAAAGGGAGTCAATCTTAATTTTGGGACCTGGATTTAAATAATTGGTAAAGGGAGTTCCCTGATGAGGGGACTAGAGGGGAGAGGAAATTTTAGTGAGAGAGGAAGAAGAAAAACAAAACAAAACAAAAAAAAACAAAAACAAAGAGAGACACAGGTGAAAGGAAACAACAAAATGAGAAACGGCGGCACAAGGACACCGAATGAGGTTAGGCAGCAAACGAGTGTCACATGTGTGAAGTAACTCCTCTCTACTAGAGGTTGACTCTAGCAGTGCAGCTGAGGAGAGAGTGTAAGTGTTGTGTTTCAACAAGGTCGCTATATGTTTTCCTAACAACAGAAATTATGTTAGTGTGGTGTAGAGCATATGATTGTCGGTCTGTGTCAGTGGGTTTGATCTTCCCCCTTTTCCGGTCGGCTGGAGCTCTGGTGCCTCTTTATCTGGTTTCGATGGACCCATCGAAGGACTGGCTCGCTGCGCCCTTGTCCGATTTTGATTCGGTAGGCGACAGGTGAGAGCTTGTCTACAATCGCGTGGGGTCCTGTCCAGTGAGGTAGGAACTTCTTTGACAGGCGATGGGGAGCGTTCTGCCTTGGTCGGGCGAAGCTGTAGTACCACACTTTGTCTCCGACATTGAACTCATGGTGAGAGGCCTTTTGGTCGTAGTAGGCTTTACGACCTTCCGCACTTCGTTGTAGTTGCTGTTGAGCGAAGGCGAAAGTCGTTCTCAGGTGCTGATGCAACTCTTCCAGGTATTGGTGAGTGGTATAGGCGGTGACGAGGTTCAGGTCACCAGGTTGGTACAGCAGGTGTAGCGGTAGCGTCATGTTTCTCCCTGTCATCAATGTGAATGGGGGTACGCCGGTAGACTGGTGAGGGGTGGCTCGAGCAGCCATCAGTACCAGCGGAAGTTTAATATCCCAATCCTTTTGATTGGTGGACACATACTTCTTCAACATGCTGACCACTGTTTTATTGGCCCGTTCAACTTGACCCGAGGAAATTGGGTGATGGCTTATATGGAGCTTGGCCTGTACAACGAGGAGTTTCCACACTTCCTGCATGATGTCGGCGGTGAAGTGGGTTCCGCGGTCAGAGTTGACCCTTAAAGGCAGTCCAAATCTTGAAAAGATGTGGTTCATTAACAGGCAGGCTGTTGTTTCTGCTGTATCATTGGGAGCTGGGAGGCACTCTATCCACTTCGTGAATTCGCAGACCACGGTGAGGAAGTATTTGTTACCTCGCGTTGACCGTGGCAGGGGTCCTACCCAGTCTATTTGGAGGTCCGACCAGGGGAAGGTCATTCCTTTCCTTTGCAGTGGGGCTCGGTGGTTTGGGTTTGCCGGTTGAAACTGGCAACACACCAGGCATCCTTCCACGTATTCCGTTACGTCTTGCTGCATGCCAGGCCAGTATGCTACTTGCTTGAGTGTTTCGTAGGTGGCCTTGGCACCGTGGTGTCCTGCGCATGGTGCGTCGTGGGCGTGTGTCAGCATCATCCCCCTTTGGCCGTGAGGGACTACGAGCTTTGGCGTAGTTAGGGGCTCAGGGACATACGTGAGAACACCGTCTTTCAGATGCAGCATGTGCTTGATTGAGTGGAGCGTGCGGAGCTTGGAGGAAGCAGCTAGGTCAGAGGTGGAAATAGGATGAGTGAAGGGGTCGGAAATGTGAGCTGCCATAGTTCGCAGTGTTTGATCCGCCTTTTGAAGTGTGAGGAGATCGTTAGCAGCGAACTGAGGTGAAATGGCAATGTGGGAGGAGGTGGGGGTTTGTACGCCAGTGGCGTGTTGGCGGCGGGTTATGGCCGCTACTGAAGGGTTGGGAGGGAGGGCTTGAAATGTCCAGGACTCTCCGTGTAATGCACCTGCTTTGGCGAGGGCATCGGTTTGGTCATTGAAGTCTTTGTCTTGTCCTGGTTGACGTGAATGACCTCGAACCTTTTTCCAATAAACGATAATGTCATGTTTAGTGACAATGGCATCGCCTGCTTGGAAGAGTTCCTGGTGTTTGACAGGCTTGTTGTTAGCTGTCTTGAATCCATTCTGTTTCCATCCAGCTAAATGGCATGTGAAGCTTAGACGGGCGTATTTCGAATCGGTACAGATGAGGAGTTCTTTGATGTTGTGGGATGCCGCCATCTGAAGTGTGATGAGGATGGCTGCTATTTCAGCATATTGCGATGAGCGAGGGCCTAAGTTGAATTGCTGCGGTGGGCAGGGGTCGTTGTTGAGCCAGACCACTCCCGCTCCAGCTTGTAAATTGCCCTTGTGGTTGTAGGAGGAGCCGTCGACATATGCTGTGGGCATTCCTTCACATACATTCTCCTCGAAGTACCTGTGATTCGTCAGTTGAGGTTGTGGCGGTTCTTTAGGTTCCGCTGGAGTATGCAGCGTGTCCGTTGAACAGTTTTGGCAGGCCGCTAGCCCGTTTCCAAGTGAGGATTTGTAGTTTTGGGCATATCTTGCCTCGACGTCTCGTCCTTGGAGTGTCATTAGCCAGGTAGCTATGCGTGCGTTGGTCACCACGCCATCTCTGATGCGTTGACTGTTTAGGAAGGTGACCGGCTGATGACAAGTCTCGATGATGACTTTCTGTGCACCGATGTAATTAGAGAAACGCTGGATAGCCCATACAGTGCAAAGCAAAGCCTTTTCGCAGTTTGAGTACTTGCATTCTGGGGGAAGCAGCGTTTTGCTGGCATAAGCGACCACTCGTTTGTCTTTGTCATGGAGCTGGTATAGACCTGCACTGAGGCAATGATTGGAGAATCCAGCGTCCAGATAGAATTCTTTTCCTGGGTCTGGGTAGGCAAGGCACGGAGCAGAGCACAGGCGCTGTTTGAGCTGGCCCATTGCTGTGTCCTGTGTTTCCGTCCAAACGAAGGGTTCATCCTTTTTCAGGAGGGAAGTTAGTGGTCGTGCGATGTCAGCGTAGTTCTCGATGAACTGTCGTGAATAATTGCACACTCCCAGAAAGCTTCGCAGCTCAGAGATGTTAGTCGGCGTCTTTATGTTTTGGATTGCTTGGGTGCGGTTAGACTGTGGCTCGATGCCATTTCTTCCGACAAGCAATCCGACATAGTTCACCTTGGTTTTGCACCACTGTCCTTTGTGAAGGGCGATCTTGGCTCCTGCCATTGTCAGCTGGTTTAGGACGTGATTGATCTCTTTGAGGTGGTCTTCCACACTTGAGCTTTTCATCAAAACATCATCTACATAGACAAGGTTGCCTCTGGCTCTGGCGTCAGGGCATGCTTTGTTCAGGAAGATGTTGAATTCTGCTGGTGAGTTGGCATAGCCGAAGGGGCACCGTGTGAAGGTGTACTGTCGATTGCCTAATGTGAATGCCAGCTTGTGTTGGTCATCGGGGTGGACAGGGATTGTCCAGAACCCGGAGGCGACGTCCAGTGTGGACAGGATCGTCGAGCCTTTGATCTTTGGAATTTCTTGGTCCAATTGGGTCATAGGCCATCGTGACAATGGTACTTGCTGATTCAACTTGCGATAGTCGATGGTGGGCCGCCACTTTCCGTTTGGTTTTAGGACTGGCCATATCGGGGCAGAGTATGTGCTGTTACAGGGCCGGATGACCCCCTTTTCCAGCATGGAGTCAGCAATCTCTTGCACTGGCTCATATGACGCTATTGGAATCTTGTACTGTCGCACAAATGTGGGTGGCGCATTTGGGTTTGTCGGGATGCGCACAGTGTGGATGTTGGTCAGTCCACAATCCAGGGAATCCTTTGCGAAGAAGTTCTTGTAATTGTGCAGAACCTCTTTGAGTCCTTGGCGATCCGCTTCATTG
Organism: Schizothorax lantsangensis; assembly: GCA_027422415.1. Lineage (NCBI taxonomy): Eukaryota > Metazoa > Chordata > Actinopteri > Cypriniformes > Cyprinidae > Schizothorax > Schizothorax lantsangensis. The sequence continues at coordinate 28,383,019 of CM049851.1, forward strand.
TGGAGGGCATCCGCCTCACTCAGGATCTGTTGAACTTGTGCGTTGAACCCGGCGTAGGGTTCTTCTGCAGTGAGGTCATTTGAGGGGCTTTGGGCCTCGCTGGTCACCTGTGTAGGTGATTCTGTCGCAGGCTGTGTTGAGACAGCATAGACAGCGAGATGAGTGTCATCTGTTAGTTCTGAACGGCAGACGCTTTCTCTGGACACCGGCAGAATGGATGTGATGGCAATCACTTCATGGGGTTTTGTGAACGTTACGGTGTCGTCGTATTCGTCTGACATTAGCTGTGTGGGTATAGGGCCTATGACAGGTACCATCAGTTCAAAGTCATGGAACGCCTGGCTGATGAGCCATCCCAGGTGATTGGCTTTGGGAACGTGGATGTCTTGGGCCGTACAGTTGTTGAACAACACATACACAGCACGAGATGACACTTCCATGAGAGGTGTGGCTTCCAGAGTCAGTCCGAGTTTTAGGCAGGTCCTGGAAAGTTGGAAGAAGCCTAGCTTACTGTTGAGAGTTTGGCCAGGTCGCATGTTGAGGCGGACGCTGACACTCTTGCTGTAGGCAGGTATTGTGGCTTCTTGCTCCGTGATCATAGCACATGCGTCTGGCATGGTTTGACCGGATTGGAGGTTCTTGAGTTTGACTGACGTTGTCAGTTGGTGTGACAGTGGAGCCCATATGATGTTGTTTAAGGTATCAATGCAAGCATTGAGCCGGACCAGGATATCCGCTCCAATGTAGATGTCATGCGGCAGGTCTGAGACAACGAGGAAGTAGTGAGTTAGCTGTCTGTTGTTCCATCGTATGTCCAGAGCGCAGATGATCTTGGATGTGGCCATGGTTGTCGACCAGGGACTGAGAGGGAAGCGGCTGTGCTTAGCGACATGTGGTAGACACTGATGTCTTTGCTTCAATGTTTTGAATAGCTTCAGGCTGATGGCTGAGTTCTCTGCCCACAGGGCTAGTGCCGTGTCGGACACTGATGTGCCTTGGACATCTATTGCAGTCATGATTCGAAGGGGGCCTGCGTTTGATTCAGGCTCCTGCAGTGAGCAGAGGAGAGGGTCCTTGTCCTTGCTGTTTGTGCTTGGTCCAGATCCTGGCTTTGCTACTGCATCATCAATCCGTGACTTAGGGTCGGTGTCTGTGACTTGACACTGCGACTCGTTGGAGTCTAACGCCTGGCAAGGCAGAGGTTCACGGACTTGTGTCCACATCTTTAGGTGCTTGAAGTCTATTAGAGGTTCGAAGCGATTAAGCAGATCTTTCCCAATGAGGAGTGGATACGTTTTAAGTGGTGAAACGTATACGGGATGGACGAGGTCCATCGATCCCACCGTTAGGTGAATTGGGGCCACATGTTTTAGTTGTAGGCCCGTGTGGGAGTATGCTTGAAGGTTTAGTTCACACTTTTGGAGTTTGAGGGTTCTGTTAGTCCTCTTTGATCTTTCTTGGATTTCCTCTAGGAGTTCGGTAGACATTAGAGTAATGTCGGCTCCCGTATCGAGGAGGGCTTCGACTCTGATGCATCGTTCGATGATGATGGAGAGGTAGAATTTTCTGGCTATACCTTTCTCAATGAGATCGCCTAGGAGTTGAGGGACTGGAGTTTGGGAGGAAACAGTTAGGATATCAGGGCTGATGTGGCGTTCTTCGGAGGAGTGGCAGATGACCAAGACAGCACTTTCAGGAACTTGAGGGGTTTCGTCAGCAGGTGTTTGTTGGACGCTGCTGTAATTCGGAGCATTAGGTGTTGAGTTAGTGTCTAACTCTGTTGCTGGGTTTTCAGGTGGGGTTTCGTGTCCATCTGAAGTTAGTGTGAGTACGGTTCTCTGAGAGTGAGGTGAAGGAGTGCTGTTCTCCGTGTCTGGTTGTGTCAACTGGTCGCTGCCATCTCGTCCGGCCGCTAGTCAGGCTGAATCTGGTTTCTCTTTCTTTTCCCATTTCCGATCTTCCTCTTTCCATTGGAAGAATTCTTTCATCATCATTTTCATCAGCTCTTGTGAGTCGAAACACGGTAGTGTCTTTTGTTCCTGTGTGGGTTCAGTTTGAGCTCGGTCAGCTTGGAATCTTTGCGAATTCTTTCGTCGATTCCTTGGGCTGGTTGCTCCAGGGTGAGTTTGTCGTTTTCCCTTGGATTTTCCGTTGGATTCCCATGAGTTTTTTCCTCTTGAGTTTCCAAATGAGCTTGGCTGGTTCCACGATCTCTCCCAATGACTTTCGTGAGGCCTTGACTGGTCCCATGTCTTTTCCCAGTGGCGTCCAGGTGAGCGTTGACGTCCACGAGGTCCATCCCAGCGTTCGTACCTCTGGTTAGATCGGGTACCAGCGTGGGAGTCTCGTTCTTTGTTGGATGAGGGTGCATTCCATTCTCTGGGTGGCGGCTTGGCATTGTCTTGGCGTTGGGCGCCCTCTAACGCCAGCCCTTGACTTTGAGTGTTGAAGTCAAGAACGGCTGGGGTTTTGGCACTTTTTCCTGAGGCCATCTTTTGTTTGCCGTAGGCTTTCTGCGCCAAGTCTCGCAACTGCTGAGCATTCATTGTCCGTGGACATGCGAGAACGCCAAGATGGTGGCTTACGCCGGGATGAAGGTTTCGTAGGAAGAGAGTTTTAAAGTTCAGTTCATCCTCCATGTCAGGTTCGTTGCGAGTTCCAAAGTATGCCCGTCTGAGTCGGCTGTAGTAGGCTTGAGGAGGTTCGTGACGTCCTTGTCTCGTCTCCAGAGCAGCCACGAGGCCTTGTTCGGACTCAGGGTCAGAGAACTCTTTAATGAGGGCTTCTCGGAGCAGTTGGTAATCATTCTTTGTGTGAGCAGGCTGCCTGTCCAGGAAGCTGCGAACTTCAGAACTGGATGTCGTTCGAAGTAAATATAGTCTATCTTTGTCCGTAACGTTAGGTCGCATTTCCAGATGGAAATCGATATCTTGGAGATACGCTTGGACGTTTGGGCTATTTGGCACGCTCGGGGTGAATTTGCCAATGTTCCTGGCGAGCTTGTCGAGGTCTTTTAGGTACAAGCCGTGCGACGATCTGTGACTGGCTGCAGCAGATTCTTTTGGCTGAGGTAAAGTGAGGTAAAGTTCTCTAGAGTGAGTTGGTGAATGCTTTGACACCACCCCCTCCATCTTTTTCTCACGTGTCAGTCCAGGAACAGGTGACCCGGTCCTGCTCGGCAGGGGTGAGGTCGGTGCGCATCGTGTCCTTGATGGCTCACGGCGCAGTTCGTAAGCGTGCTTGAGTTCCTCTTGGAAACTGTCAGATTCCTCTTTGACATAGTCAAGCTGTTGTGTTAGACGACTAACCTCGTTTCGTGACTCATCAAGGTGAGCTTCAAGGGCTTTGATTCTGCCGTTTTTACCTCTGAAGTCGGCCTTTGCTTTATCCAGAAGCTGTTCCGCATACTGTAGCTTTTCGGACCGATCATCGTAGTCTGCCTTGACTTGTTCCAATTCTTGGCTAGTAGCTGCTAGGGTTTCTTTTAGCCGGTTGATCTCCTCCTCAGTGCCTTGTTCCGCCTCATCCGACCCTTCCCGTCGTTCCTGAGCTTCAAGTTCCAGCTGCTCTATGTGTCGTTGTGCGCGTGTCAGCTCCTGCTGGCGTTGTGCAGCGTGCTTGTCGCTCAACTTGAGGGTGGCGATGAGTGTGTGGCTTAAGGAGCCAGTGATCTTGGCTAATTCTTTGTGATTGTAGCTGTGACTTGGGTCTTGTGGCATTAGGCTTGTTATGTTGTCATCCAGCTGGTCTTGTGTCTGATGTTTTAGTGTTTCAGCAGCCTTAGGGAGGAGAGTGTCTGTTGCAATGCTTAGCCATGTTTCCAAATCCTCCCAGTGACCGACATGTCCTGTTGTGTGAGACATGTTTGGGCGTGGTGAGATCTCGAACCACGACTGACACAGACCTTGAAAAGAAAAACAAAACAAACAAACCAAAACAGAACAAATCAACAAACAAGGGGTGTAGATGTGCAATATAGAATGTGTACTAGTGTTGACTGTGTAAAACAGGTGGGTGTGGTTCTCTGTGACTGTGATCCTCTGGGGGCGTGCTTCTAATTTGTAGCCTCTGGGGGAAAAATTGAGCACACACACACAGGTAGCACAGCTAGAGAACAGGTAAAGAGAAGAAGAAGGCTGCTTCTAATCAGAGGATTTGTAAATTACAATTTTTTTTGTAAGTCTGTGATTGCAATTGGTTTTCTCCGGGGTGAAGGAAAACAATAACAATGACAGCACTGGTCCCGTTAATGACAAAATTGACACCACAAGCTAATTAGAGTGTTCGCGTGCTTGAAGTTTTCCGGCGCCTTTCTTCTGTGGACCTGCTTTAACCTGGCGGGGTAGGATTTCACAAAAGAGGAAGGTAAATGGAAAACAATTTTGACAAGTTCTCAAGTTTCGATTGCTAAAGTTCTCCACTTGTGATCTTCACACAGGTAAAAAAATCTCAGCAACAGCAGCAGTAGTCAAATTAGAGGATAGCAGCAGGAAGAAATGAGAGAAAGGTGAGAGTAGGATTTAGGATTAGTAACAAAGGTGGCAGCGCGGAGGCGCTGTTGAGTCGATGCACCTAGGGGTTTTGCTTTGCTAATTTTAGTAGGATAAACACACTGGCCTAAGTGTCAAGGAAACCTTATTTTTTTTTTCTTTTGGAGGTTTGCTTACTTAGAAGGGTTTTCCTAATTAGAAAGTTATTATACTCTAGGCTTTGTGATGAATGTAAATTGCTCCAGTGGTGTTCAGCAGCAAGGCCCACCGCCCGAGCGCACCAGGTGAGCTCCTGTAAGGGTTTTGCCGAACACTCCGCCCCCACCGTACTGCTGTGAGCCTCTCAGACAGCTGTGGCTTTTGGCACAACCGGGCTGGGACTCGGGTGAGTTATGTCAAACGACTGCTGGCCTGAAGAGGGGCGGGGCTAGGTCCCGGTGTCTATCCGTCAGCGCGAACCCGAAGTTCGACGTACTTCGTCAATAGATTAGCCGGAATGGTATATCCGCACCTTCGCCCAGTCAGCCGTTGACTCCTCCTCCGATACCCGATTGCTAGCCTGCTGCGGGCCGTCACTTTGCAACACTAGGACGGAAATATTCGGGTTTCCCCTCCAGCCTGCACCAGGTACAGTCGGAACGGGTGACTCCGCTTGCTGTAACTCACACTGGAGGCAATTTCACTTCACTAACCAAGCACTAGGGGGAGCCCTGTCTCCTATCAGGCCTAACAAAAGAGAAACCTATAAAAGTTAATTTAATAAAAGACGGAGAAAGATCAAACAGGTTGGAACCAAAACTCAATTGCAACTGAAATTAGAATTTCAAATTAGAAATGGTAGTTTCTAATTCAAATTTTATGATGTTATCATTTAAATTTGATAGGCTTGATTAGGATTAAATTAATCAATAGGGTATCCTTGAGGTAGGATCCTTATTAGCCAATGCTGGAATTAAAATTTCAGAGCAATGATTGATAGTTAAAAATCTAACTTAACGATGTTTGTCATTAATATTAGAAGACACCTGTGATTATAATAATCCGTGGTATTGAAGCAGGGTAATACAAGCTCTAATGAGTTGCAGATGAAATTAAAATTTCAGAGCATTATTGGCAGTCATGGATTAAAATCTTAATGATATTTTCATTAACATTACAGGCGATTGCATTTCATTGATCAGCCAATAGTGTTGACATAGGGAAACAGGAACTGTAATTAATTATTAAATTGAATCAGAATTTTCAAATTCGTAATTAATTATGAAATTAAATTACAAATTCCACATCCCTAATTTCGTATCCCTAAGCCTGACCAATTCCTTTTGTTATTCAAATCATTAGAACAAATTAATCCGTACCGTCTCAATTATAAAGGAAAATTTTAGATTTTCCCCAGGCCAGACGATCAAACACATCGATAGTTAATAATTAAGATCTTAATGTTATTGTTAAATTATCAGAGCACACATAACTATCTCAATCAGTCTATGTGGAATCAGGAACTGAAATTATTTTAATGAAATGATTTTAATTTCACATCTAGGATTAGTTATGGAATTAAAGTATCAATTTCAAATATTTCATAGCCATTCATCCGATTAGATTTTGAAAATCATGAGCGCAGTTATAATTAAATTAATTATCTTCCTATCAAGGCAACTAATACCTGCTAAATATAAAATAAAACAAAAGAACCTGAACGCAAATGCTTATTAAAACTACCTGTGAAATCGCTGATCTCACTTCCTATGAAAATCAGCTGGCCTGCACATTAACGGTTTATTTAAATCTGCATTTGTCAAAGTTCTTTTAAAAGGGAAGAGAGGGAAATGCATAATTAAATGCAAAAGAAAGAAGGAAATGACGTGAACACCCTTAGCATGAGCTAAGTTCAGATGTAAGGGTTAGTCACATAAACGCTTCAAAAACACACTGCAACATACACCGCATTTGAACCCCAGGCTACAAAATGCTATGTGCTAATCGCTATGCTTCCAATGCAACTGGCTTTGCCTCAGCTCCAATATGCTATTCTTTGGCTTCAGTTAGCTTAGCTTGCTATGCTGATACACCAGCCTTAAGATGGCGCTCGCAGGCTGCGCTTGCGCACTTGACTTCCTTGGGTTGCCCTGTCACTATGGTGACGACACACCCGGATGTTAGCTAACGTTATACACTGTCTGAATACCTCAGATCTCGATGTGCATCTAACAACCACAAAAGCACTATTTAGATTCTTATCTTTATAGCACTAACAATCTCAACTCGTTCAGAGAGAGATAAATTAATCTACAGCTTAATTAATACAACAGCGTTATTGAGGCCTCGGCGGACCTAATATTTGTCAGTCTATCTGACAGGCAGAAACGCACAGTGGATTTTTCATCACACAATTTCCTTGATCAAGATAAATAGCTGTTCTCCCCAGAACGCGTTTTGGCCACTCCTTCCGAGCGCCGCGTCCGATTTCACTCTTTTAGTGATTCAAAGATGGCAGAAAAATCATTAAGTAGCTAAGTTAATGTTTTCAAACCGGGAGATACATAGCATAGTTCAATCTGAAGTGGGACACGCACTTTAGCAGATTAAAACCATGGAAGGCCTTTTAAAAGACGTGAATGAGGAATCCGCTCATTCGTCTCTTTGCGCTTTTGAGCGACTTTTGTCTTACAAGACAATTCATATACTGCAGTATTTTTCTTCTAAGCAACTAAAGCTTTTTCATTCATTCAAAACGCATTGCCACATTTATACAGTACCATAAACACACAAACAGCTCTGTTTCTTTGTATCTACACTATTTCTTCCGGTTAAAAATAGGCAAAATACAAAAATATGTTTTTCTGATTATGAATATTCAAATCATATTTGCCAGCTTTCTTCCTCCACCATTATGTAGTAATTAATTTATTGATTTAATTTTAGCTCTTTTGTTTTAAGCTTTATTTTGAATTTCAGCTTTAGGGAATCTTAAAATTCTAGATTAGTATGATCAATTGATATTAATCAAAACGTCCAATTTATACCTTATTTAACACTTGTCCAGCGAGTCGTTAAGTTTCAGTATATTCTGATAAATTCTGTTTATTCTCGTGGCCACGATATAATACAGAATTATTTAAATAACCGTATGACAGTTATGAGCATATAGGTAACGTTATCTTTTAGGCAAAGCTTGATTTGAAAATTACACACCAAAACACAGAACACTTCTCTATGAATCGAACAAGAGTTTATTTACTATCTTACTAACATACATGAACTAAGCTAAATAACACAAACACAAAATACATACACACAGGCAATGACTTGTTGCAATTGAGAATGATTAAAATATAGCACTGTTTTACACGATTTTACTCGTGTCGATCATCAAATGGAGAACTCTCTTAATTTTACTTTAGAGATAGATACGACCAGTTCAGCAGAAAAGAGATTGTTTGATTACTTGCTTTTAAGTTGAAATGACGCTGATCTGTCTTTCGTTTCCCGGATGTTGGAAACCCCGCGTGTCGTTGTCACGTGGCGTCACTCTGGGGATGTCCTTTTGTTGTTGCTTGTTTGCTCGGTGTTGTTTAATGCTTCAAGGAAGTCTGTTTCGATTTCTTATGGCTTTAGATGTTGAAGTTCCTTTCGCGTAGCTTCAGACTTTCTTCAGAGATTTGACTGAGTGTTGGCTCAGTGTTCGAGACTCGGCCTAGATGTTAAAGGCTGCAAGCTTTTGTTGGTGTAGCTCCGAGTTTCAAAGAAGCGCGCGATTTTCCGAGCAGAGCAGAGAGAGAGAGCAGAGAGCGGGGATCCGCTTTTTTAAAGGGACTGACGTCAGAGGCCTTCCGTTCAACCCCCAGAGGCTTCCACCAACCAGGTTGTCCCTCTGGATGGAGCTCCACCTACACGGCTCATTTTCCATGCAGTAAATTTATCTGCTTAGTTATTTAGTCACATGAGGAAAATATCTTTTAACACGTTCTAATCACACATTATTATACTAAGAGTTAACTTTCGTTTACACCAACTTGTTGCATTTGTCCTGACCGTTAATATGAAACCAAATATAAGGTATTTGACATACATTAACAGCTCTCATGCTAAAACTAACTCAAAAGGGTTCTATTTAAAGATTAGAAATAACACATCGTGCGTATGATGCTATAAGTGTAGTACTCGCTTTACAGGAGAAAATTATACCTCAAAAGATTATAAAAACATACCATTGATTACAATGACACAGCAAGCTTATAAATGACATAAAATACACATTGATATATTTTGTAAAATATATTGTATATATTGCTTTTGATATATTTAGCTTGAAAAGCAGTAGTGATTACTATCAATTGTCTTTTTGGAACACTTTATAAAAGTCTTTGAGTCCTTTTTGCAAGGTCCAAGAAACAGAAACAAGCTGTGGTTAGGTTCTTTGATCAAAGGGGGGCAAAAGAGAGCGCATTCCTTCGGAGGGGGAATGAACATGAGAGGTGCTGAGCATTATGTTGTTTAGGTCTGTTGAACGTCTGCCTTAACATATATCTGTCTTGTTTGTTGGTTAAATCATAAATTTAGGCGTTAAATGATCAGGGAGTCCATAAAGCTTGTCGTTGACCATAAGCAGATGTTTCGTCCTGTTTCGGTCGAGTTATGGTTAAGTGATAAGAACAAAGTGAAGTCCTGTTTTAAACCACATTCACGATGCTCTCCTCCAATTCCTCCTTGTTTTAACAAAGTCTCTTCAGATAACGAGGTTTTATGGCAGGAAATCTGAATTCAGGAATGTGCTCGCCATTATGTTCAGATGTGTGTGCGTTCTACCTTCCCCAAGGTCTTACATCACCTACATAAATGAACTATAGTGTCATGCACCCAACTAGTAAAAAACAACAATTATATCTGGTGTCTAAATCATTTTTGGTTTGACTGTAGCTTATTCAATTGCTTGCATTTCTTCACAGGAAATTTCTATATTATCTAGTAGTGTTAAATAAATAAATAAATAAGTCTAAACATGCAAAAAAAAAAAATACTAGCTTACCTTTGGCCCACAGTGACCACGGCCTCAGAACAAACCGGCTTCATTTCTTTTCTTCTTCATACAAAACATGTCTGCTGCTTTCAACAAATCACTGCTATGTGTCCAGTGCCTGAACCACTATTAGGAAAAGTAAATACAGTTTATTTAAATTTATTTGTGGATTATATAATAAAAAAAAGATTTAATTATTTGTATGTATATATATATATATATATATGTGTGTATATATATGTATATATATATATATATATACAGAAAATACTAATTCATTGAAAAATGTAACTATATACTATATACATAGACACACTCATTTTTTTTCTATTTGAATACTGTAAACAATCGTGTTGACCCTTTTAAAACAAGTTGAAGCTTTACAATCTACATCTAGACTTCTTTTTTCAAATTACATGAGTTCAACCAGCCAAATGACTGATAAAATCCTGCAAATGAATAAAATTCTTAAAGAACTGAATCAGACCTTGTGAAGTAATCTGTAGTTAAATGCTGTAATGGTTTTCCGCTCTGTGGCCGCAGATGCTTGATCACTGACTCTGCTTTGATAGCTGATGAGCAGTCTCTCCAGAGCACACTGCCTCTGCTGACCCTGGATCAGTGCTCTTCTCCACTGCATGAATACAGCAGCCTGCAGGCTCATCTCACAGCTGTACTGGAACCAGGCCTCTCTGTACCTCAGTCTCTGTGCTGACACTGTCTGTCTGTGCCACGCCAGCAGAACCCTGAGTGATAATTATCATCATCTTGATAATGTCAGATAACTTTGATAGAAAGGTATATAATGAATTCGGCTGAATAGCTGTCAGCTGTTAAATTGAAGTACACAATTAGATCAACCACTTATCAAGCAATGCTTCATTTTGTTCAGTCTGTGGTGTAAAAAGGTCACACTAGCAATTAAATTGTCTGAATAATTTTTGGTCCCAGTTTTTTTTTAATCAATTTTACTTGTAGTCCACTGTATGAAGAATTTATGGATATAATGTCACAGTTTACTTTATTTTGTTATCCTCACTTACATAAATTAACTACAGTGTCCTGCACCCACTAGTACAAAAATAAAAATAATAATAAAATATTATATCTGGTGTCTGAATAGTTTTTGGTTTGACTGTAAAACAGCAGCTTTGACATTCTGTTAAGAAACTCATTTTGGGTTTAATGAAAGAAAAAGATCATATGGGCTTGAATAACATGTAAATTATGACAGAATATTTATTTTTGGGTGTTCTAAGTTTTTTTTAATGCACTGATTATTTTGAGATTTTGCTTCCATAACATGTCTTCTAGTGACTAGTGGAAAGAATACACATTTACACATTTATTTTATGATTATTGTTTATATTATGATTCTTTATATTTGCATCTTTAGAATTCAATCATAATGCAAGGCCATTTTTTCATATTATCATTCATCTGATTTATGTAATATTTTATTCCTAAAAACATGGTGAAAATGTATGTTTTTCTAGCCGTTGACAGTATTTTCTGATTTATGTAGTGATAAGAAGAGAAATTCACAATTCCTTCTGTAAATCTCTTTAATGTGTAAAAAATGAAATTAATTTTGAACCTGACTTTATCCAATGATTTTGATTTCTTATTTAATTAGCTAATGCCTCACTTGCATATTTAAACATAGCATTTCAGAAAACATGAATCTTGATGCACATATTCAACAGGGGGAAGTGTCTTGAGCCCTATGATCTCACCTCCTCTGCTGGGTCTGTGTCCAGTGATCTCTGCTCCCGAGTCTCTGTCTGAACGCTGTTTTCTGGACTGTGAGATGTGCCGTCTCCACTGAAGCACCACCAGACGGGTCCTCTTCCTCTCAGCGAGTCTCTCTCTCCACACACTCAGACAGAGACGGATGAGATGCAGGTGCGAGTGGACATGGCCGAGGCAGAAAGCTCTCCATGTCCAGACCTCCTCCAGCTCTCTTCTCTCTGACTGATGCCTGAGCTCACGGAGCCACTGAGAGAAACACCTGAACAGAACAGAACACAATCTTTGTTTCAGTGACTGTCACATGGCCACAGAAAGTTTTTATTGAAGCTAAAAAAGGTGTTTAGTTTTACCACTCAACACTATAAGAGATACAGCCCAATATGTAGAATCTAAAATGAAGGAATTTTCATATTGATTATTCACAGGTGTTTTACCCATATTTTGAATTATGCATTGCATTGTGTTTCAGGGTTTAAGGAAATGTCTGTAAACTTAACAGAAAATGTACTGATAATTTTCCTGGCAGGACATTATCTGTTTTCTAAGATTTTTTTCCTTACAGTACAGCATTTGCAGTACAATTTAAAAGTTTGGAGTCAGTAATATTTTTTTATTTTCTTTCTTTTTTTTCATGAAATTAAATAGTTTTTCCAGCAATGATGCATTAAATTGCTGAAAAGTGACAAAGACTTATTTACATTGTTTTTGCAACAAGGTAAAAAAAAAAAAAAAAAAAAAAAAAATGTGAACATACAGCTTTGATCACATTAATATATTAAAATGGAAAACAGTTATTTTAAATTGGAAAAATATTTCACAATATCACTATTTTTGATTATTGCAGCCTTGGTGAGCAAAATATATTTCTTTCCAATGGAACTTGGTACTTGATTATATTGCACAATCAAACATATTAAATTTCAATTCTGCTATTTGGGGTAGGGGAAAAAAAAACAGTTTTTAATTAATAAATTTTTTTAAACTGACATTCAGCCTAAAATATTTGGCACAAACTTCTTTAATATAGCATTACATATTTTGATAAATTTGAAAAATATTTTTAAATTATATATAATCTCAATTCGTTTCAACAAAATTATGAAGTGCAACACAATGTTACTTGAGCAGCAAATCAGCATATTAGAATGATTTCTGAAGGATCATGTGACACTGAAGACTGGAGTAATGATGCTGAAAATTCAGATTTGATCACAGATACATTCAGGTCCATATATTTGGACACTTACACAATTTTCATACTTTCGGCTCTGTATGCCACCAGAACAGAATTAAAAATGAAACAATCAAGATGAAATTTAAATTAAGCTTTAATTCAAGGGGTTGAACAAAAATATAACATAAAATGCTTAGGAATTACAACCATTTTTATACACAGTCCACCCATTTTCAGGGGCTCAAATGTAATTGGACAAATAAATATAATCATAAATAAAATGTTCATTTTTTATATTTTGTTGAGGATCCTTTGCAGGCAATGACTGCCTTAAGTCTGGAACTCATGGACATTTACTGCAGCTGACTTCAGTTGTTGTTTGTTTGTGGGTCTTTCTGTCTTTAGTTTTGTCTTCAGCGAGTGAAATGCAGCTCAGTCGGGTTGAGATCAGGAGATTGACTTGGCCATTGCAGAATATTCCCCTTTTTTACCTTCAAAAACTCCTGGGTTGCTTTTGCTGTATGTTTTGGGTCATCGTCCATGTTACGGCCCATTTTAATAGAGTGAGATGCGAAGAGAGATGTTGACGGGATTCCGGCCACAGCCAACAGATCACCAAAGACAGCAAATATAACTTTAAACAATTTATTGAGTGAAATGAATATAAAGAGCATTAGCTTCGGAGAGGCCCAAGGCCAAAATAACAAAAAAGCAACTAATAAAATAAAATATATAAATTACCTAAATATAAAGAAAAGAAAAGTACAAATGAACTTCCCTAACTCCCTAAACAAAAACACATCGCAAAATTAGATCAAAATAAATGGCGGACCCCTCCCATGCTCCGGGAATTGTCTTGGGATAGACAGAATAAATCATGAATAGAAACAGCAACAAACAGTGACCACGAAGCTGTTGGTGATCTGTTGATGAAGGCGGAATCCGGAGCTCCTCTTGCCACAGCAGCAAACGCCAAAGTGAGCTCCCATGTTTTGGTAGCGCCGCGCTTTTAAAGTCATCTGCTTCAGGATCCACCAATCACGGTCCTTGATGAACAGCCAATCCCTGCACACACACACACACACTCACGTACACACAAGAACAACTATGCCGAGGATCGTATCGTCCATTTGTACTATGAAGCGCAGCTGAATCAGCTTTGCTGAATTTGACTGAATCTGAGCAGAGTTCATCCGGCTGCTTCTGTCTTCTGTCACGTCATCAATAAACAGCAGTAACCCAGAGCCACTGGAAGCCATGCTCATGCCATCACACCGCTCCACCGTGTTTCACAGATAATGCTGTATGCTTTGATCATGAGCTGTTCCAAGCCTTCTCCATACTTTTTTCTTCCCGTCATTCTGGTACAGGTTCATCTTTATTTCAGCCGTTCAAAGAATTCTTTTGCAGAAGTGGTCTGGCTTTTTTTAGATGTTTTTTTGGCAAAGACTAATATGGCCTTGTTTGCAGCTTGTGGTGAAGCCTCTGTATTTGCTCTGGTGAAGTCTTCTCTTGATTGTAGACTTTGACAGAGACACGTCTACCTCCAGGAGAGTGTTCTTCTCTTGGCTGGATGTTGTGAAAGGGTTTTTCTTTACCATGGAGAGGATCCTCTGATCATCCACCACTGATGTCCTCCGTGGACGTCCAGGCCTTTTTATGTTGCTGAGCTCACCAGTGTGTTCTTTTTTTCTCAGAATGCACCAAACTGTTGATTTGGCCGCTCCTAATGTTCCTGCTATCTCTCTGATGGATTTGTTTTGATTTTGAAGCCTAACTGTTTCACTTGTATGGAGAGATCCTTTCACCATATGATGTGGGTTCAGAGCAACAGCTTCCAAATGCAAATAGCACACTTAGAATCAACCCCAGACCTTTTACCTGCTTAATTGATGTAGAAATAACGAAAGAATAGCCCACATCTGTCCATAAAACAGCTTTTGAGTCAACTGTCCAATTAATCATGGTCCCTTAAAAATGGGGGAGGTACATATTAAAGAGCAACCTCCATAAACCTTTCCTCCAATTTTGATGAGAATACCCTCAAATTAAAGCTCAGAGTGTGGACTTTAAGCCCATATTCATTATATAACTGTAACTTGAATATGTTTTGGTCAGCAGCTAAAATAATAAAAATTGCGCCTGTGTCCAAATATATATGGACCTGACTGTTTTTCTGTCAGGACCACTATCATCAAAGATGATTGACAATTAGCATACAGTTTGGATTGGCGGTATGGTTCTATTCTGGGCAAGAACTCCCTGTGCATCCATGCAGCCTAGCATGGATGAGAGCAGGGAGAGCAGTGATAACCCCCGAAGGTAAACAGAACAGAACCAATGAAAGCATTGCAGATATCGTTAAAGTTCAGTAATTTTATGTACACATTTTTTAGTTAGTCTGATTCAAAGGAGAATCAGAAGCTCGATCCTGACTGACAGAGGAGGAGTTGGGGATAGAGGAGGGTAATTAGCTATTGTGCTAATTACCCTCCTGTGTGAAAACTGCTGATAATACTGAGGGACCTTATATATGGATTCTTAGATAGGTGTCGTCTTCCTATAGGTAGATGGGGATCAGCTGAGAGTCAGCTGATGCAAGCTTGACTAACATGACCTGCCAGAACTAACGCTAAGCTTGATATATATATACAGGTGCATCTCAATAAATTAGAATGTCGTGGAAAAGTTCATTTCAGTAATTCAACTCAAATTGTGAAACTCGTGTATTAAATAAATTCAATGCACACAGACTGAAGTAGTTTGAGTCTTTGGTTCTTTTAATTGTGATGATTTAGGCTCACATTTAACAAAAACACACCAATTCACTCTCAACAAATTAGAATACATCATAAGGCCAATACAAAAAAACATTTTTAGTGAATTGTTGGCCTTCTGGAAAGTATGTTCATTTACTGTATATGTACTCAATACTTGGTAGGGGCTCCTTTTGCTTTAATTACTGCCTCAATTCGGCGTGGCATGGAGGTGATCAGTTTGTGGCACTGCTGAGGTGGTATGGAAGCCCAGGTTTCTTTGATAGCTGCCTTCAGCTCATCTGCATTGTTGGGTCTGGTGTCTCTCATCTTCCTCTTGACAATACCCCATAGATTCTCTATGAGGTTCAGGTCAGGTGAGTTTGCTGGCCAATCAAGCACAGTAACACCATGGTCATTTAACCAACTTTTGGTGCTTTTGGCAGTGTGGGCAGGTGCCAAATCCTGCTGGAAAATGAAATCAGCATCTTTAAAAAGCTGGTCAGCAGAAGGAAGCATGAAGTGCTCCAAACTTTCTTGGTAAACGGGTGCAGTGACTTTGGTTTTCAAAAAACACAATGGACCAACACCAGCAGATGACATTGCACCCCAAATCATCACTGACTGGAAACTTAACACTGGACTTCATGCAACTTGGGCTATGAGCTTTTCCACCCTTCCTCCAGACTCTAGGACCTTGGTTTCCAAATAAAATACAAAACTTGCTCTCATCTGAAAAGAGGACTTTGGACCACTGGGCAACAGTCCAGTTCTTCTTCTCCTTAGCCCAGGTAAGACGCCTCTGACGTTGTCTGTGGTTCAGGAGTGGCTTAACAAGAGGAATACGACAACTGTAGCCAAATTCCTTGACACGTCTGTGTGTGGTGGCTCTTGATGCCTTGACCCCAGCCTCAGTCCATTCCTTGTGAAGTTCACCCAAATTCTTGAATCGATTTTGCTTGACAATTCTCATAAGGCTGCGGTTCTCTCGGTTGGTTGTGTATCTTTTTCTTCCACACTTTTTCCTTCCACTCAACTTTCTGTTAACATGCTTGGATACAGCACTCTGTGAACAGCCAGCTTCTTTGGCAATGAATGTTTGTGGCTTACCCTCCTTGTGAAGGGTGTCAGCGATTGTCTTCTGGACAACTGTCAGATCAGCAGTCTTCCCCATGATTGTGTAGCCTAGTGAACCAAACTGAGAGACCATTTTGAAGACTCAGGAAACCTTTGCAGGTGTTTTGAGTTGATTAGCTGATTGGCATGTCATCATATTCTAATTTGTTGAGATAGTAAATTGGTGGGTTTTTGTTAAATGTGAGCCTAAATCATCACAATTAAAAGAACCAAAGACTTAAACTACTTCAGTCTGTGTGCATTGAATTTATTTAATACACGAGTTTCACAATTTGAGTTGAATTACTGAAATAAATGAACTTTTCCACGACATTCTAATTTATTGAGATGCACCTGTATATATATACGTATATATAGTTTTTTTTTTTTGAGTGATACCCTTATTTGATGACCGAAGTTGTTTTGGATGACAGTGTCCACTAATAAACAACTGTGTTTTTTGTCATTTCCACACACACCTGTGCTTTAAGGCTCTTTGGTGATAATGCTGAGCTCCTCTGAAATGCTCCTCTGCATGATTCCACATGAGAAACATTCTTCTCTTCATAACAGTCTTCCTCCTCTCTTCATACTCACACAGGAGAGCGTGTCGACGGGCCCTGACTAAATCACAAGAACATACTGTACGTGCTTTTATTGGTGAGGCACTAATTATGTATATAACGCAGCATGAGGCATAAACCATGAACGAAACAGTTAGTGATTTGGCATACAATAAAAAATGTATAAAATATATATACATTTGTAACATTTTACTTAATAAAGCCTGTGTATAAAACACATTTTCATTTTTTTTCTAATGCATATATAACATATAATTCATTAAGCATACCATATAATACACTCTTTTTGTCTTTCATTATAGGTTGTTTGCAAACACGTGATTCTGATGATGCGCGAAATGCAGCTGGAGGCAGTGTTGCCAACTTAGCAAATTTGTTGCTAAATTTAACAACTTTTCAGACTACCCCAACAACTTTTTCTTCCAAAAGCACCTAGCAACAAATTGAGCAATTTTTTTCAATTTATTTGGCAACTTTTGATAAGTGACTCAGACAATAAAAAGGCACCCATTTTCCATCAAAATTACAAAAAAGAAGAAAACCAAAGATGCCTAGCAGTACACACATCACATGAATTAAGTTAGCTGCTATTTGCAATTGTTCAATTTAATAATAATAATAATAATAATAATAATTTAATAATTGTTCTTTTATAATACACTTTGTTAGTAGCTTGTACCTGAGATTGTTGATCAGTTAGTACGCTGTAAGAAAATTAGAAAAAATACTAGTAATTTTCCAGGACATTATCCTTCGGATGAGACGATAAACCGAGGTCCTGACTCTCTGTGGTCATTAAAAATCCCAGGATGTCTTTCGAAAAGAGTAGAGGTGTGCCCTCGGCATCCTGGCCAAATTTGCCCATTGGCCTCTGACCATCATGGCCTCCTAATCATCCCCATACACTGATTGGCTTCATCACTCTGTCTCCTCTCCACCAATAAGCTGGTGTGTGGTGAGCGGTCTGGCGCACTATGGCTGCCGTCGCATCATCCAGGTGGATGCTGCACACTGGTGGTGGACGAGGAGATACCCCCCCTCACAATGTACAGCGCTTTGAGTGCTTAGAAAAAAAGCAGAAAAGCGCTATATAAATGTAATGAATTATTATCCATTAATAACCCTGTAACCCGAAAACAGGTTAAAAACCAATACGGAAAATTCATTAATATTAAAATAGTAGATTGTGCCATTTTTACAGACTTTTCTTGGAGTGTAGAATACTAACTAACTACTAATACACTGCTTAAAGCATAATTGTTGAGATTGTGTAGTATTACTAGTTTACTAGCTATAAAAAAATTGTAATCATTCAAAAATGTGTAAGTGTTCAATAATACAATGTATTTAAAAATACAGTTATTTATATTTTAATATTATATTATGCATATTATTTTACAAACAAATCTAAATTAACATATATAAAACATATTTTTGCTGAGATTTGATGTTGTGTGACACAATTTTGCACCAATGACGTCATCACGCAATGACATCACAACGTCATTTAGCAACGTTTAGCAACAGATATACCTTCCTTTAGCAACTTTCTCTAAAAATTAGTTGGCAACACTGGCTGGAGGGCAGGAAGTGATTTTTCTCCATAGGAATCAGTAGCAGAAACTCAAGATGTCTGTGTTTTGCGAAGTTTATGAATGCTCAAACCGAGAAAACACAAGGAGATTTTATCGTGTTCGAAAATGTGTTGTTCATAAGGGAGGACAGTCAAAAAATTGACTGAAAAACACAGGAAAAAGTGGCTTGTAAACCTGCGTCTGCGGTCGGGAGGAGCCGATCGGATAATGATCGTGTGTGCAAATGGTTAATATAAGATATAATAATATATTAATAAAGACATATATAAATAGATACAAGGTGATCCAGTCCGAATTCACTCAGTGCTAAACGCCACACGTAGACACGATGTAAATAAGATATGATTTGCAGTTCAGAGAGCTTCATTGATTATAAAGGAACCGTGAGATTGTGATAAACAGCATTAGTGATTACATGGAAGCGCAATTTGCTAATTTTCTAGGCTATAATCAAATCAGAATTTAAATAAAAGTTGTTTTTGTGCTGCTAACAGGACCCACGGCCACAACAAACCCTGTATGCAGCAAAGCATAAGGAGCTGACATCCCACATCCCTCATATAAATACGGGATTCACTTATAAATAGCTTGTTTGCAGTCAGGGTAAGTTGCTATATCCACCGCTTCAATGGCATGCAAGTATTTCAATTTAGTTCAAAAATCGCTCCTCTTTATAATATGGATCACATAACCTTTCTCTTGTTATAGCGCCTAAACCAGTACATACGGACTTTCCTCCATCTCATCCGTTCATCTTTTTTTCATTCACTCCTGACACTTTGCTGCAGGGTTTGTGTATGTTGGTCCTGTTAGCAGCACGTAAAGCAAAACTTTTATTCAAATTCTGAATTGTTTACAGCCTAGACAGCGAGTAAATAGTGCTTCTATATAATCACTAAAAAGCTGTCACTCACTTCAATTTATTGCAATCTCACAATGTTCCGTTATAATCAATGAAGCTCTCTAAACTGCAAATAATATCTTATTTACGTCATGTCTATGTGTGGCGTTTAGCATTGAGTGAATTCTGACTGTGTCACGCTGAATGCTTGAGAGGTGGCAGCCCTGGGTTATCTATTTATATCTGTATTAATATCTTAATATATTAATATTATAACTTATATTAACCATTTCCACACAAGAGCATTATCCGATCAGCTCCTCCCGACCGCAGACGCAGGTTTACAAGCCACTTTTTCCTGCGTTTTTCAGTCAATTTCTTGACTTTTCCTCCCTTATGAACAACACATTTTCGTACACGATAAAATCTCCTTGTGTTTGACCGATTTGAGCATTCATAAACATCACAAAACACAGGCATCTTGAGTTTCTGCTACTGATTCCTATGGAGAAAAATCACTTCCTACTCTCCAGCTGCATTTTGCGCCACAGCAATGACGTCATGTGCAAACAACCTATTATAATATTTTCTAATATTAATAGTGTCTAATATTAATAGTTGTTTATGTAATGCATTCACTCAGTAGACCATTTAAGCTGGAAATGCATTAGGATTGTTGCATTCAATTTTTATTGTTTACATCCCTCAAAATGGTCTATATTGTAATAGTGTATTGTGATGTGTACAATATGAATACTTTTTATGTATAATCAAGGAAACACACAATGATATGCAGTAATGATTTTGACTCACGGTGTGTGTGTTTCCTCCACTGCTGTAAGATGGCTTTGTCTCTCAGGTGGAGTGTGTGTTGTGCTGTGCTGTGGGCGAGCCGCTGCTGAGCGCAGATGATTCTCCACTGACAGAAACACACACGCAAGAGTCTGTAGTGTGCAAAGAACAGAGCCAGAGCCTGCCTCTGCTTACAGACCTGAACACTCCTCAGCCAGCCTAAAAACACACTGGAACACACACTATTATTAACATACACATAACATTGTTTTACATCACGCTTCATGTTGCAGTTGAATAAAACATATATATATATATATATATGTTTTATGGTTTTAATTTTAGTAAACAATAATAACCCTGCTTTACGCAATATTTACCGAAAATTAATAATAGAATATTTTGGTTACACTTTATTTTGATATTCCACTTTAGACATTCTACTAACTATAAGTAACTGTGTAACTACATGTCAATTAACTCTCAGAGTATTAGTAGACTATTCGATAATGGTTAGTAGAATAAGATGACATGTACTTGCAAAGTTACGCATATTAATGTTAAGTAACGTAATCGTAATGTTAAGTGTTACCAAAATATTGAATGATTATGACTGATATATAATTGTATCAATTTCTAGAAGCACCAACCAGAAATGCAAAAATAATGACTTGTTTCAATTGACTTGCAGCTCTGTTTGGTGCAGATAGTGGTGCTTAAATTAATCATGACAGCTTTAAATCATGAAATCTGATATCCACCATAAAACAGCCAAAAATACAAGCCAGTGCTCTTCAGGCTGTGACAGATATACCTCTTCTGTAGAGTGAGATTATAAAAGGCTCTGGCAGTCTGCTGCTGGCATACACACGTTACTCACATGGAAAAGCTCACATTCAGTCTGTGTCTCTCTATTCTGCTCTTCAACCGTTCAACAGCAGACTTCTGCCACTCACAGTGCGGCCCTGTGGCCTAAAACACACACATCCAGACAGCAGGGGATCTCAGATACCAGCTACATGTCAAACTTACCACATACCTACTATACATACACAGAAAACAACTGCCTGGGCCTGTGACCATGAGGGCTGTCAAGTGAACTGACTTGCATTAACTTGACTTGATTTGTGTACTGTATTAAATACATTTTATGAGCTTCAGTATCCCCACTCTTTTTAACCAGTGAATTTACACTAAAATGTAATAATTTTAATTTATTTATAATTATTGTAGTTACTTTTTTATACAGAATCTAGAAGTACACGGTCTCACGAAAATGTGAATCAATAGCATGATTTATTTATTTTCTTCTTCTTTTTTTATTTTATTTTGTATTTTGCGTGCTATTTATACGCAGAACCTGACTTTGGCATGCATGATGAATAACATTAGGAATGTGTAT
Source organism: Schizothorax lantsangensis (assembly GCA_027422415.1). Classification (NCBI taxonomy): domain Eukaryota; kingdom Metazoa; phylum Chordata; class Actinopteri; order Cypriniformes; family Cyprinidae; genus Schizothorax; species Schizothorax lantsangensis. The sequence goes on from CM049851.1 coordinate 28,404,541, forward strand.
TAAGTAAGTAAAAAGGGTATGGACCATTTTACCTTAAAACACATTTCCAGCCTTAATTATTTAAGTTATTTGAAATCATGAATGACTGAAAGAGTTACGATATCACTGTAAAAAAGATTCCGTAAAATTAATGGTAAAAAAACGTCAGCTGTGGTTGCCAGAATTTTACCATAAAAAAATATGGTAGTAACGTTTTAGGTTTTACGGTTTAAACTTAAATTTACAGTTAAATACCGTGATTTCATTAACTTATATACTGTTAATATACCAACCTATTGAAGTACTGAAATCTGTTTGGTACCATTGTAATACACTGATAACCACCAATAGCATGTGGTGACGAGAAAGTCACATGATGAACCAAAGCCTATCACAAGCAGCTTTGAAATATTAACATATATAGAAGGTGCACAGTGGCATTCACACAAACACCAAACACCATCATAGTAACACACATGAAACTGAAATAATGCAATAAACATTAATTTAACAACATTAGATGTAACATACAACCCTAATGTGCAAAACTGATGATAAAAAAAGAAGAAACTTATTATTTATTATAAGTTATGTCAACAAAAAAACATCAAATTTGAAATGTAATGCAGGGAATTCTGGGAATGTCAATTTACGGTTATTCACTGTAAATTATAAGTTCTTTTTCACTTCCAAAAACGGGCAATGTAATGGCCAATACAGTTTTTCACCGTACATAGTAGGGGAACTCACCGTTAATCATTTAACAGGTTTTTACTTTTAGTCTTTTACCGTTAAATTCACGGTCATTTTTTTACAGTGGCATGTGTTTGATGTGCATAAAATACACAGTTTTTGCGTGCATATGATACGCACTTTGTTGGCGTGCATATAATACGCACCTACCCCACACCCCTAAACCTAACCGTTGCGTATCATATGCACGCCAAAGTCAATTTCTGTATATAAATAGTACGCCAAATAGAAACAGAAAATTGTCACATTGAAAAGCATGCACTTTCATGAGATCAGGTTAGGATATTGGAGTCAAAAAGGTTGCGAACCACTGCTTTAAATGCACAAGGAAATGAACTAACAAGCCTCCCAATGCTAATGGAGTTTTCTGAACATTTTGACATGTGACTAAGGCACAATCATAACATCTGCTCTCCATATTTACCAGTCTGGTCCATGTAGAGAAGCAGTGTGTGAGTAGACTGGTGTCATGAGTAACTGCCGCTTGCTGCTCCAATATATGTTTCTTGAGTCTCTGCCAAACCATTTGTTTCCACTGAATAACTGACTCAAAGAGCACTCTCCGCTCCTATATAAAAAAACAGCTAACAATCAACAAAATAACCTTTTTCCTGAGTCCCTCAAACTACAAAATTAAGTTTTGTTCCAGACCCATATGACTTTCTCTCTTCAGCGCAACATTTCTTGTTTTATGATACCGATGCAATAAAGACGGATGAAAACCGAGCTGTTAAGCTTCAAAAAAAAAAAAAAATCACAGTATGATAAAAGTAGGCCATACGACTCTATACGATATGCTATATTCCAGAGGTGGGAGACTCGATTCGACTTGACTTGACTCAAGTTGCAAATTTAAGGACCCGTGAATTGCTTGATTCACAAAATAACAAAATAACTGGACTTTGACTTGAACTGTGTGCCTTGAAAATTACTTTAACAACTGTAATCAAATTATTTTTCAAAAGAAATTATTATAGAATCTTTTGGATAGATGAGAATCTTTGTGTTTCCTTTGGATATAAACACTTCGAAATTGACCATATTCATTTGCTTGAGGCAAAAATGCCATCAGAATTACTAAAATGTACCTAAATACACCCAGATACACTGAATAAATAAACAAACGCCAATTTTGAAGCCCTTTTCCCCCCAGGGTTAGCATAGTTACTATAAAGCAGCATTTCTGTCAGAGGACTAATAGTGATTTTGTTGATGAAGCATGTTGTGATTTACCCAGTGTCGAACAGCCCTGCGGTGCATCTGTGTTTGAGCTCTTCACATCTTCTGTTTCTACAGAGATCCGCCTGCAGTCTCCTCTGTTAGTGTGCACTAGACTCCTCCACTGGGAAAAAGCCAGACTCAGATCAGGGTGCATCATCCTGCCGAGGACTCTAACACAACCTGAGGAGGAAGGAAAATGGGGCAGATTTATATATATATATACATATAAAAACAAGTGCTGAATTGAAATAGTTTAGGCCTGTCTTATTAATAATATGACAGGAGAGGCAAAGCTGACCCTGGATCAGGACCGTTACACTATGCGGTTCTAAATGATTTACCACAAGACTTATTATGGAATGATATTTGTTGGAAAGCATCATAACAAAGAACAGAGTCATAGATAGACAAGAGTCATGCATAAAAAAGGTAACACTTTACAATAAGATTTAATTTGTTTATTATATTTAATGCATTAAATCTAACATTACAGTATTTATTTATCTTTGTTAACATTAGTTAATAAAAACCCACCTGTTTGCTGTTAGTCCATGTTAGCTCAGGTCCATTAAATAACAACTTTTGATTTTAATAATGTACTAGTAAATGTTGGAATCAAGTAAGATTAATAAATGCTTTAGAAGTATGTTTCATTTTTAGCTCATGGTAACTACTGTTAACAAATTGAACCTTATAAAAAAAAAAAAAAAAGAAAAAGGAAGAAAACTAATCCTAATATGAAAAGCTTTTTTTTCAGGTAAATTTAGCTTGTTAATTCATAAATAGGGTTTTAAGGATATTAGATAGATAGCTTTCTTGGAAAATAGCTGATAATGAATGAATGAATGAATGAGTGAATGAGTGAGTGAATGAGTGAATGAATGAATGAGTGAATGAGTGAATGAGTGAATGAATGAGTGCGAATGAATGAATGAATGAACGAACAAACGAACAAACAGGAAAACTGGGGAGAAAGCAAAATGATAGATAGATAGATAGATAGATAGATAGATAGATAGATAGATAGATAGAACATTATATTCTAGATTTCTACCACAAAGTACGTGAATATCAGTGAAATATCATAAAAAAAATTGCTTAATCTAAATTGCAACTAATTGATTGGTTGACCAATAGTGAAAAGTCTGGAACACAAAGTTGGATGGTCTTTAATGTAAACTTTGTTTTAAAATTAATTTGAGTTATTTGTAGCTAACCTGCTAAATTACAGCAGAGATCTGCTTTCATGTCATGTGGCTGTGCTGTGATTCTGCAGTCAGTAGAGGGCAGTGCAGTGCTGCTCTCTGTGTGTCAACACACTTCCTCCAAACTATTCTTTTACAACTGTAAATAATACAGCATATTCCTTGGAAATTACTCGCCTTAAAGGAACACTCCACTTTTTTTTGGAAATAGGCTCATTTTCCAACTCCCCAAGAGTTAAAAAGTTGAGATTTACCGTTTTTGAATCCATTCAGCCGATCTCCGGGTTTGGCGGTAGCACTTTTAGCTTAGCTTAGCATAGATCATTGAATCTGATTAGACCATTAGCATCTCGCTCAAAAATGACCAAAGAGTTTTGATATTTTTCCTATTTAAAACTTGACGCTTCTGTAGTTACATCGTGTACTAAGACCGATGGAAAATTTATATTAAATTGATATTGAAAAGTGATATTACGCAGCGCCTGAAAGTAGTCCCCAGCTCAGTAGTCTATGATATAGCTGGGGACTACTTTCAGGCGCTGTGTCATATCATTGCGCCTGCTCCACTCATGGTACGGCAGCATTTACTTTTTTTTTTACATTTTACATTTTATGCATTTAGCAGACGCTTTTATCCAAAGCGACTTACATTGCAATCAAGTTACAGTATTTTTTTTTTTTTTTTTTTTTTACATTTGATCAGCTCTTGCTTTCCCTGGGAATCGAACCCATGATCTTGGCGTTGCTAGCGCCATGCTCTACCATTTGAGCTACAGGAAAGTGATTATTACTCCGGAATGAGAGTATAGTTCCTAGCCATATCAGCCAAGAAAATCGCAACTTTTCATTTTCCATCGGTCTTTGTACACGATGTAACTACAGAAGAGTCAAGCTTTAAATTGGAAAAATATCGAAACTCTTTGGTCATTTTTGATGACCAAATGATAATGGTCTAATCTGATTCAATGATCTATGCTAAGCTAAGCTAAAAGTGCTACCGCCAGACCCGGAGATCGGCTGAATGGATTCAAAAATGGTAAAACTCAACTGTTTAACTCTAGGGGAGGTGTAAAATGAGCCTATTTCCCAAAAAAGTGGAGTGTTCCTTTAAGAGCAGACAACTGGTCAATCAAATCAATCCCTTATTGTGTCAACAATACCACAATATTAGCAGTATTGTGGAGCTTTTAAGACTTGCGAACTGATTTAAAACCTAAAGTTCTGGTCTAGGTCTTTAGTGGTCTGAGTCTTGTACCTGAGGCACAGCGGTGGACATCAGAGGACCAGATGGGGACGAGGCAGAGGAGGAGGGATGAAGATGAGCCAGTCTGTCTGTGAAGAGCAGAACTTCAGAGAAACCAGCCCGAGCGTGTCTACCACTCCAGAAGAACAGCCCTCTGAAGAGCTCTGTCATGAGCTGATCTGTGAGATCTCCAAGAGAAAGGCAAGAACTGAGGCATAGAGAGAAATATAGTTACAGAGAAAAAGAGGAAGAGAAGGTCATCATACTTTCTCTAAAATCTCTATCCACTTTTGAAGAGTGTTGTGGAGCAGAATTCTGGTTGATAGTCCTTCAGCTGAAATACCTGTTTTCCATCTGAACACTTCCATCATATGAGCCACAATCTTTCCCCGCCCTAAGATAGACATAATAATATTATATCTGAAGATCTGATAATAATCAGACATATTCCTTGAACAGAGAATTTACATATTAGCATGATTTCTGAAGGATCATGTGACACTGAAGACTGGAGTAGTGATGCTGAAAATTCAGCTTTGCATCACAGGAATAAATTACATTTTAACATATATTGCGATAGAAAATAGTTATTTATCTGCAGCCTTGGTGAGCAGAAGAGATTCTTTTTAAAGATTCTTATAAATCCAATACCAAACTGTGGAACGGTAGGCTGTGTCACAGTTAGCGTTGATCTGAAGCACATGCAGTAATCACACTCATGAAGGGATCTAACCTGTGTTTTTCTGTCTTGTATGAGACTGCTGGATGAGGAAATGCTTGTGACGAGCGTGCAGCTGTAGAGATCTGCTCCAGTGCTGTAAGCATGTCTTGAGTGTCAGAGCTGTTCTCTGAAGACAGTAACGCTGAAGCAGTGCTCTCCACGCTGATAAACACCTGACAAAACACACAGAGAATCAGAGGCACGGCATCAAACACACAACAACACCCTGTAAGTGCTCAAAACTTTGGGCTCAATATATACACAGTATATAGTTTTCTAATAAATTAATATTTTTATTCAGCAATAATGCTTTAAATTAATTTTAAAAAAGATTTCTCTAAAAAAATCTGACAAAAAAAATGATCACATTTTTATTAAGCATTTTCACAAAAGATTTCACTTTCAAATGATAAAAATCTTACTGACCCCAAGCTTTTGAACAGTATAAAGGTTTATTATACATGAACTCTTTTACATTCTGTAGTACTATATATAGAAACATATTATTATGTAATTTTATAAGGGAGATCAAACATGCATGCATAAATAGTGCACAACAGCTCAACTTCAAATTGTTGCTTAAATCAAAGAACATCATATCAAGGGCTCTGATGCAATAAGGATGTAATTATATCAGCTGTTATTAATGTAACACTTCAGAGGCATTGCTAAACTGATAAAGGAAAACTTCAATACAGCAATCAACCAATACATCATATGGCTCAATAAGACCTAATAGTATATAAAAATGTGTCTGAATTATTACAGCTTCATTCTCCACTCTGAGACCTTGTGTGGTTTGCCTCGTATGCATATAATCTCAAATGCTCACCTCATGGTAAAACTCACTGATATCTAGGTAATCATGTAGTGAATGTTTAATGAACATTAATAACAAATAAACGCTGTAGGAGAATAAAGGGGAGATGCATGGTTCACATCAGTACAAAAGCTGTAGACAGTCAACAAGCCGTAACAAACACATACTTTGTAAGGTTTGTTAGGTTTCTTATTTGTTTCTGTCCAATTCAGGCCAAGAGCAGCAAATGCTTTGTTTTTTGGATCAGTAAACAGTTCAAGGTTATTATAAAACACAAGACTGAATAATTATTTAAATGACTGCAAATGTAACATTTAGCTGTGTGTTTTCCATGCAACTGTTAACACATGATTTCCTCCCTATCATAAAAAAATAAAAATAAAAAAATAAATAATAATTGCTTTTTTTTGGGGGGGGGGGGGGGGGGGGGTAATGTTTACTATTAGACAAGCTTATCCATTTAGCCCATCAGTTTTAATTTTACGGAACATTTTATTTTAATAAACAAATAATATTATGACTTTTTATTGTAATGTTCATCAAAATTATTTTGAAAGTTTGAGGGTGCAAAAAAAATAAAAAAAATTTTTTATATATATATATATATATATATATATATATATATATATATATAATATATATATATATATATATATATAGCGCAAGTGATGGTTTAATTGAAGCTAAATCTGCTAACCATCAATTCTAGCATAGCCCCCAAAAAATAAAATAATAAAAATAATTTGCCAATTTTTTACAGGTTACAGTATTCTAAAACATTTCAGACCTCATATAACATGATTATAAATCAACATAGCTTATATAATATTTAGTTCAACCTTCTTATGTTGTTGAACACCATTTTTACTAATGCCTTTTTGAAAAATAAATAAATAAAATAATTCAAATCATTTGAAAAAGGTTTTGGTACTTTATTTGTATAAAATGCCAGTTTTTCAGCATCTAATTTGAGTGTAACAGTCACAATGCAAATGAAGCACAGGAAAACAAGCTGACTTACTGTGAGAGTTGAGTTAGTGAATTCTCCCGGATTCTCCTTAACTCCTTCCTCACCCCAGCGCTTTGATGCCAAATGGCAAACGCAGCCTGCATTCTACCCTTCTCCTGCAGGAGGCACACTCTCTCCAGACATCTCCTCGTGTCCTGCGTCCTGTCTGAGACATCTCTCCACTTCCTGAAGATTACTGCACAGATTTCAACAGCAGCCATCACTTCAGTCTCTCACCTCATCAGATCCCCCTCACATCTGCTGTGAATGAGCCTCAGGCGCAGTGCTGTCAGTGTCAGGGACCCTTACTGAACGCTTTTATTTTGCTTGACCTCCACCTACCTGCTAACATTCGCCTGGAAAGCATCCATTGGGCTCTGGCGCTCAATCGTGTTAGTTTTTTCTTCTGAACGTAGCAGTGCCAGGAGTGCAGGTTGCGTCTGTGCAGAGAAGTGAACAGGAATAAAATAATAGCAAGCTTATACTGCATCCTACTGCTAAACTCCAATTTGCATTGACACTTTCACCTAAAAACTACATTTTTGAACCACTTTTCTGTACAAAAATCACCTTCACAATCTCAGGCTGTTCTGGAGGGTTGCTATAGCCTTGTTATGCAGTTACTAGGGTATTCTGGACAGTTTCTAAGGGCTCTAATATGTGATTGGTAGTGTGTCCAAGTCAAATCAGCCCAACCTCTAACGATGATATTGGTGTCTACTCACCACGGCTGTGTTTCATAAAAACATCATAAGACTAAGAAGATCATAGAAACAGGGACGGATTATGACACAGCGGTGCCCTGGGCACAGACTGAATAAAGGCCCCCCTCAGTTACCCCCCCCCCCCCCCCCCCCCCCCCCCCCCCCCCCCAAAAAAAAAAACAACAAAAAAAACACGTTAACTATATCATGAGATGTCTCGATTCTCAATAAGTAAATGGATTTTGGACCTTTATATCTCACAGACGCACTCACATTACAGACACGCACTCGCGCACACACGCGGAGACGCCGAAAGAAACTTGTTGTCAATGCTGCGGCTGCGAATTTATCAATAAAATAGTTTTGCAGTTGAAAAGCTACATTTCTCAGTAGCGAGGTTCTTGAGGCAGTTCAACTTAAAGATCTGTTATTAGACGCTGCTGCTGAACATTGTTGAGAGACGCACAGATGCTGATATTCACACGCTCTCGCTCTCGCTCTAATAACTGCATATCAATGGCTCAAGCCCCTTTTATTAGCTCTAAAATGACGTTTTGGAAATTGCAGTGGAAGGTTTATGAGGTGCGCAAGAAATTAGTTCAACACACACGAGATTTCAGGATGGAAACATGACAAATGTCTTGAAATAAATCATCATAACAATGTCTTGATATGTGGTTGTGATCAGGGCCGTACGCAGGTTTTTATAAATATCGAGGTCCCAAAGTGGAGATTGGTAGGGGGGTTCTGGGGCATGCTCCCCAGAGAAAAAAATATATTTTCCTGGTTTACATGTGTGCATTTTAAGATGTTTTAAGGCTCATAAATTGGATAATAATATAGGTTTAAAACTAAGTCAGTGGGCAGTAGCATAAATTATTTTTTCAAGATAACAGATTCTTAAACATGAGAATCAGATTAAATGTTGCAACGAATGATCCACGCTACATACTGGAAATAGAGAAGATATAGTTTGTTTATGTTTATGAATTTAATAAACTCAGTTATAATTATCCTGGTAGCCTTCAGTAAAATCACGTGTCTAAAATGATTAAACATGAATATTATTATTATTATTTTTTTATTCACACTGATAGAAATTAATCTTCTCCAATAAGTTTAAACAGTTTTTTTTTTTACATTTTATGGGCATTTTTATCTTTATAAAGCCATTTTTTTTCTAAAAGTGTCCATTATCTTTTGAGTTAAATTCTTACATTTAATCAGTGAAGAAGAATAATAAGACATTTGGTCTGTTACCAAGCAAATGAAATCAACACAGAAGCTGCATCTGAAGTGGCATTTAAATGTATTTACACACTAATGCAAGACATAAATTAATTTAACCTGCAATTACAATTGCATAAATAATGTTTTGATATATTAAACATAAAACGTTGAATACTGATATTTGAAATTATTTAAAACATGAAAAAAAATCGGGGGAAAAGTCGAAATGTGGAATTAAAACCACCAATAGGTGGCAGCAAATCACTGTTAATAAGTGAGTCATTGCGACTGAACCGAATCATTTAAACGATTGATTCATTCGGGAACGAATCACCGTCATGTTGCTCAGAGTCAGAGCTGTGACCGTGTTTGGTATGATTTTTGTTGGCGAGATAGAGCAAAAACAGGCAATATGTTATCTAAAACGTAAGTCTCTTAATTAACTTTACATTTATAGAACTGTTGTAAAAAAATCTATATTACATTTGTAATCATGGTTATTTTTTCGAGAAAAAGAACAAACGTGATGTTCGCACATTGATATAACTGCTCCATAAAAGTATTTATTGCAACATTTCGACCATCACGTCAATTGGAGAAAAACACACTCTTCGTGTGAAATTGATTAACTATATGAAGTGGTATAGATATATACATTTTCTGCCCCCATGCCTTGAATATTGTGATCATTCTTAATGCATTTTATTAGACTGAATCATGCAGTGAAAGAAGGTACTCTAAATGCGCACGCGCTCTAGTCTACACGCCCAAAATATCGTTTTGCCTATGTCACGATAAAAGGTAAATCCGGCCCTATTTATTGTACAGAAAGAGAGCAAAATAGCATTTACATTATCAACATTATCATTGACTTTAGTCAAGCCAGAATTCAAGCACTGTCAAAAACTCCCATTAATCACTGAAGTTGCTTACATTGTGAAATGAATATCTTGCTTACATCGTACGCACATCTGTAGGCCCTACTTTGTTTCTGATTAGAGAAATCTTCAGAGAGCAGAATTCATTCAGGAAGCGCTCACACTGAATAAAACAGCTGTTTCAGCGATGACTCATCTGAATGCCTCTTATTGGCCATTGTACTCATAAGCTCAACAGAATCACGTGTGATTGGTTATAATGCACAGTGCTGTAGAAACGCGGCCAGCGAAGTTGAGCGAACCAGATTTGAATTTATTTATTTAGTCACTTAGCAGCTGCTGATGTGCCGCACGGAACGATCTAAACACACCGGTGTGATCGTTTATCAAATATAAAACATATTATTCGTTTATTTTCTGTCTTTTGGAAGCTGCATTCAAAATCCACTTGCCTCAAAAATCTGAGGGGGCACGGTTTTAGGCTGGGCCCCCCTCTGGTCCAGTGCCCTGGGCGCTTGCCCGGTAGGCCCGTGCGTTAATCCGTGCCTGCAGAAAAAAAATGCACCTTTATGGGTGCAACATATTGACACTGTTGCGGTACCCTTAAAGGGGCATCTTTGTACCTTCCCTAAAAGGTTCGTAGTACCTTAAGGATACATATTACTACTAGGACTGAACAATTTAAAATGGAAAAAAATAAAAAATTTACAAAGTAATTTTACATTTAAAGTATTAGTTCACCCAAAAATGAAAATTCTGTCATTAAATACTCACCCTCATGTCGTTCCAAACCCGTAAGACATTCGTTCATCTTCGGAACACAAATTAAGGTATTTTTGATGAAATCCAAGAGCTCTCTGACCCTCCGGATCCTTACACGATCAAGGTCCAGAAACGTACATGATGAGCGGAGGTCTTACGGGTTTGGAACGACATGAGGGTGAGTAATTAATGACAGAATTTTCATTTTTGGGTGAACTATCACTTTAAGAAGTGTTTTCTCAACATTTCAACATTGCATCAACTACTGATGAACACATGAATTTTTATCTGAATTATCATTCAGCAGGTATTACTATGTCTTTGGAAGGCTTTTGTCTTTCACATTAAAATACACACATTCATGTCATTTCTTATTTACAAGTAATGCAGGGTTTTCCAAACTTTTCTTCTTTTTTTTAAATTTGACACTAACTTTCATACTAAATTTACTACCCCTGAGACTTCAAGGTAATAATAATTAAGCAACACATTTGGGAAACCTTGAAGTAATGTTTTATGCACTTCATGTTGTTAATGACAGTGAATGGAATATATTTTCTTTATCTTTGTATTTTTATATGGTACAAGATTACGTGATAAACGAATTAGGTCAAAAGTAATCTAAAAGTAATCAAAAAGTAGTCTGATTATATTACCTAAAATGTGTAATGCAATGGATTACGTTACTAACTACAATTTTTGTCATGTAAATTGGAATCAGTAACAGGGTATTTGTAAGTAATCTATCTAGCACTGTTCTCTCTCATTTTGAACAAAACCATTATCTAAATCACTTAATACTTCTGAATGCTGAGGCGTGAGCCCGAGCATGAGACTTCTAGACCATTTTCTAGACTTTTCTGTGTCTTCATGTTGAGATGAACTATTAAGTTGTACCCCTAATGAAACTTTTTCCCTGACAATATTGGTGTCTGGTTTCTTGTAGAAAATCAGCCATTGGAGAACGGCATGACAGTGATGATGTGAGAGACAGATTGACTCTTACCGGCTCATGTTTTTCTCTGTCGTTTTGACAGGTTTCTGCTCTTTTCTTCCAGATGGAAGAAGTGAAGAATGTTGCTCCTCTGAATGAACTGAATCAACTTCTCCAACCTCTTCTGTGTCCTCCACTAATATTGGCACCCTTCATGTTGAGATGAACTATTAAGTTGTACCCCTAATGAAACTTTTTCCCTGACAATATTGGAGTCTTTTGTGTTTCATGGCAGAAAATCAGCCATACAGGAGAACGGCATGACAGTGATGATGTGAGAGACAGATTGACTCTTACCGGCTCAAAACTAACTGTTTTTCTCTGTCGTTTTGACGGGTTTCTGCTCTTTTCTTCCAGCGATGGAAGAAGTGAAGAATGTTGCTCCTCTGAATGAACTGACTCAACCTCTCCAACCTCTTCTGACTGTTCCTGATCTTCCAGTACTTCCATGCTGATGATAACAAATGCCTCCTAGAAAGACAAACAGAAAGGGACACAGCTCATACATAAGATACTTATATGAGATATAGCAAAATCTGAGAATCAACATTTGGGAGAATGGAAAACACACTCCACTGACATGTGCTTGACACAGACACTGATATAATACAGACGTGATGTTTGTCTGTACCTGTACTGATGTGTGGCCAGCTGTGTCCTCTGCCAGGTTAAAGTCCACAGGGTCCAGGCTCTGCTCTGGAGTCTCCTGTCCCACCAAACACATGCCCACCACTCCTGCTGTCTTCCAGAGAAGCGCCTTAAACACACCTGCCTCCAGAGCAGCCAGTGCTTATACAGTACAGATAAACTGTCAGGGTGTAAAACACATACAAACAGTGCATGCACAACTAGATATTTACATGCTCTGAAGTAAATGTGAATGGTGTTTGTTTCTAAATGAGGTACCAAACCAACCAGCACCCAATGATGCACTCATAATAAACATCAATGGAAACATCCTGATTCCTATAAACTATAAACTCTCATTCATGATGAGGTAACAGCAGATCCGAGTCAGATTTCAGGATGATTCTTACTGGTGATGAATCACAGCCGTTCTGAGCACATGAGGGTTCCTGCAGCTGGAGCATGTGCTCATCAGAACTAAAGTTCTGCTGGGCTGAATGAGTCGTTTTCTCAAAGCATCTGTGTTGTGCTCATGATGGAGTGAGATCTTCAGGTGTCTGCTCTCATAGGGATTCTTCCACTGTAACAGAATGATAAGATATGAAGCTGAAATGGTTTATTTAAACTAATGTCTAACACCATAAGGTATTTCGACTCATGTCTACGCAACTGTGGTTCATGTTATCATAGTCAACTTTAGTGTGAATACCAATTATAAGGCATTTTCTAAGAAAACTGTGCCACTTTTTATGAATACAATTGAAAACATTTTCACTGACCACTCGAGAAATGCTTTTCCCATCTCAGTCCCATTGTTCCACAGGGAGATGCTCCCCCCAATATTCAGATAAGTAGACAACAAATATATTTTTCTCTGTTGAATATTTATTATCATCAATCTTAAATATATGGTTACAGCCTTGTGAAGTACCAAAGCTATTTATCATGTCCAACCCTAAGTCTGTCCTTAAAGTGTTACATTATTTCAGCCCTGTCACAGTCAGTATGGAATGCATATGCATATATTTTAAACACTGCTAGTTGAGTAAATTGGAAATTGGTGACATTGGCAGCAAGACTCAAGGTGAGCCTTTTAATAAATCAAAATTATTAAAATAATAATAATAATAAAAAATAAAAATAAAATGACATTTCAACCTTGTTTAAATGATTCATGGTTCAGTTTTACAGGGTTGAAAGTCAACAATGTATAGCAATGTCTTTAGCTAGCAAATATCAAATTGGCACACCACATTATAATTTATATATATATATATATGACAAGGCCAATAAAAGCATTACTATGCATAATTATGCTAATATACTGGTAGGTATACGTTATATGTAACTTCTACTTATAACAATTTCAATAACAAACCCTTAAAATTTAACAGAAACTTAAGTACTTAAGGCCCGGTTTCACAGACAGGGTTTAGACTAAGCCAGGATTAGGCCATAGTTCAATTCGGACATTTAAGTAATTTTTATTAACATGCCTTAGAAAAAAACATTACTGGTGTGCATCATGAGACAAAACAAAGGCATTGATATGTTTTAAGATCAGTCAGTGCAAGTTTATTTCAGTTAAAACAGCTCAGACTTACATTTTAGTCTAGGACTAGTCTTAAGCCTAGTCTGTGAAACCGTGTCTGTGAATATTAGGCGGCCTTAACTACTATGTACTTACATCAAAAAATAAGTACAATGTATTTATTGTGTTCATAATGTATTGCAAAACACTTTTGCTGCTATTGATGTGGGATAGGGGTAAGGTTAGGGACAGGTTTGGTGGTGTGGGTAGGTTTAAGGGTGGGTTAAGATGTAAGTAAGGGTTGGGTCAACAGTATAATTATAAATGTAATTACAGAAATTAATTACAGATGTAATTACATATAGGTATTTTTAAAAATATAAGTACAATGTAAACACAAGTATGTACACAATAAGTGCATCTTATCAAATGATTAATTTAAATGTAAGTACGCAGTAGTTAAGGCCACCTAATATAAAGTGGGACCAAATTTTTACTTAGTATTTGTGTCTTATTTTCCATTACAAATATCTAAACATTCTTAAATCAAGATAAATTTACTTGAGAAGCAAAATTACTTAAGAGTCTTGTTTTCTAAAAAACAAAAAAACAAAACAAAACAAAAAAAAATCTAAATTGTCTTAGTGTTTGCTTAACACAAGAAAAATATCTGCCAATGGAGTAAGAAAAAAAAATCTTGGTTTCCCTTTCAATTAAGATTTTGCTGCTCCAGTAAATTTATCTTGATTTGAGGAAGTTTAGATATTTGTAAAGGAAAACAAGACAAAAAATATTTTTTGCAGTGTCTTGGGAATGCAAATGGCACTGTTGAGAATTAGTCAGATACGGTTCTCTATTCTTGGAGTATCGGGCTGTTGTACACACTTCCCTCCTGGTAAAAACTCTGACAGAGCAGAAAAGCACTTCTCCTCCTCTCCACTGCATCGGTTTGAGCACGATGCATGTTGACGGCCCATCTCAGAGCATACAGAGCTTTGCTTAGAACCCGTCTCCTGTCATTACAGCGGGCTTGAGAGAGTAACCTGAGTCTATTGGACCACATTCTCAGGCAGCGCAACTGCAGACGAAACCTGTACAGATCCTCACACCTGAATATAACACACAGTGACAATTAAATTAACCATAACAGTGATGTCAGTAGCACATATATCAGGGCCCAATCTCTAGATGAGCCTCTCAATCTCAAGACAAACAGTACATGGGTTCAAAAAGACTTTTAATTCTATACCTGTTCGGCTGAGCCCAGAATTACAGGTACATGTCACAACAAGTTAGATAATTATTGTGACACCAGCTCTGTCAGAAGGGTTTATTACGCTTTCACAAGCACTTCACACAGATCTTATATTTTCTTTACCTTTCTTCTATTTTCTTTTCATCAAAGTCATCATCATGAGCCTCTGGTGCCACATCCAGCTTTTCAAACAAAGAGAAATATGTTAAAAATGTGTTCAATAAAGCTAAAATTAATTATAAGTATACTATCCCTTCAAAACACCCTAGTCAAAAAAATCTGGAGTGTGAACAGGTTTCCTTATGGAAACCAATCCTAACGGAATCAATTAAGAATCTTTTAAGGGTGGGATCGCACCATTTGTACGGCAAAATTAATCTGGCATAATGCAATCATCTTAAAATATTTTTTGTGACAGAAAATTTACAATCTAGGCTCATTGGAAATACGTGCCTGTGGCAACATTTTCAAAATTATTAAGTTGATTCTTGCACATTTTCGCTACACTATCCAATGAGTGTTGCTAGAGTGAGTTCAGTTGAATGAATGTAGATTTGGCAACATTTAATACTTTGGTTGTTGTAGGTATCACTGTACTTCAGAAATGAAATGTCCGGTGATATTTTGAAAATAACATAGCGTACCACTTACGCTAAACCCTACCCTAAACTTAACTGATTTGTTTGCTCGTGCATATTAGCTTGCTTCTCAAAGTCTTTCAGCTTTTTTATCGAGACTCATGGTCACATTGCATGTGTGACACTGTATCAGGTGTGCTACCAAGCAAGTTTACTATCAGAAAAGCTATAGAAACATATAGTTAAAATGTATTAGTTTATAAATCATGGGCTATGGTAAAAGCGTTTTGAGGTCATAACAGTATTGTGGAAGGAACCACATGTTGTCATAATTTGTGTGAATATAAGTTTTTGTCATCTTCAACAACTGCCCCTACTGCCAAGTGTTAATTCAGCTAAAAATTGCAGTTCTCCACTAAGACATTATTTCAGTACAATACCAGTAACTAGAATTCTAATAAAGATGACAAAATATCCAGTTGAACTGGAAAAATCTAATTAGAATCCAAAATAGAGGTACAGTACATTCTAAACAAACATGGTGCTACAGTAAATAGCACTGAGAGTGGTTTACTGGCTCGTAATCACAGAGGAACCACTTTAAGTACTATACAGCACCTTTGGCAAATGGTGCTATGTAGAACCATAAGATGAACCCCATTCTTCTCCTTAGACTGTAGACATGTTACTCCGATCTCATATGTTTGCTATGAATGGGAATTTACTACAAAGGCAAAAGCTGTTTTGAATCACTTTTATGCTTTTCTGAGGTCAAAAAGTCTTGTGTGGGGGGCCTTGGAATATTTCCTTATGGGGGGCCTTGGGGGCAAAAAGGTTGAGAACCATGTGATCTTCAGGAAATAAACTGTATTTTAATGTTTAAAAAAAAAATCCTTTCCACAACTAAGAGACTAAGAGAGAGTTAGAGAACCTTTAAAGAACAATACAGGGGCTTAATGGGTTCTTTGTATGGCAGTGGAGATATATAGTACCTCACAACGTGATCTCAAGCCCAAAGAACCACTGAAGAACTTTTTACATTTATGTATTTATATTTTTTGCGTGTATGATTTTGTTTGATTGTTAAGGCATGGTCACATTGGCAAAACTCTTATATTCAAAACTCACATATTCACAAAACATTTTATCTTACCACTAAGAGGTCTCCTAAATAGCAGTAAAAGTTTTTAGCTAAGAGTTTTCTCTTAAAACCCATTCACAAAGCTGCTGAGACAAACTTTTACTAAGGAATAGAGAGAAGTCTAAGAGTAAGGGGGCGGGGCTAACCTCGTTGCTATGGATGATGTCAACATGCTTACTAATTATGCACACAGTGATTGGCTGATAGTCTCTGTCAGAGATTTATTCATAGAAATATTGTAGAGCGTGATATTATGTTGCCACATTCAAATGTCACTAATTACATTTACATTTATGCATTTAGCAGACGCTTTTATCCAAAGTGACTTACAGTACATTCAGGCTATACATTGTTTTCTCAGTATGTGTGTTCCCTGGGAATTGAACCCACAACCTTTTGCGCTGCTAATGCAATGCTCTACCACTGAGCCACAGGAACACTAATTAAACAAGTATATGTTCAGCTAATTGTCAGCCTCTTACATGTGTGCTTCTCGTAAACAATTAGCGGATATGCATATAAACAATTAGCGGATATGCATATAAACAGCCTTTTAATTAACAGAGTAGAATAATCATGGCTGATAGTAAGACATGCAAACGTAAAAGCAAACAAAACTGGATTCATGAACAGCTGTTACTTCTTGCCTAACTGGTTAATGAAAACAAGGATATTATCAAAGGAAAATTTGGAGTTGGGATAACCTTCAAATCCAAAAAAAAGGTGTGGGAAACATGTGCAAATAAATGCAGCATGTTTCTAAAATGTTTATGTTATGGCAACAGCAATTTTATCCCTGCTGGAAAAAACAATAGAAACCATCACAGAATTTGTAATGGTTTTACTAGTTATAATGGGAATTGTATTGGTTTTAATGGAAACTGTAATTGTGCCTGTGGGTCTCTACTGGTAATTGGTCGCCTTCTATTGGTGGCTTGTTAAAACCACTAAATCCTAATGTTAAACGTCCCAAAACACACTACAGGAAACCATTTTTTAATGGTTTTAATGGTTAAAAGTTGATGGTTTGTAATGTTTGTGATGGTATTTGCAGTGGAAACCTTTAGAATTTCTGTGATGGTTTGTATTGTTTTTTTTCAGCAGGGAGGATAGTTTGTGATTTGGTTTTAGTGACTTTACCACTACTCCTAACGTTTCACAGATTTAGGAGCTATAGTTTTAGCGCTAAAACGCTTTTTGAATTAGTCTTAGAGCAAAAATTTAGGAGTCCTAAATTTAGGATTGACACGCCCATTATATTTAAGATTTTCTCCTAAATCGGCAAGTTATGAGCTACTTTTAGCCTTAAGATGTTTTGTGAATACAGGCCCTGGTGTACAAGAATATCTGATAAAGTTGAAAAAACAAACAGTTGGATCTTATTTAATTCTTCTGACGTGATCACATTAAAATAAGTTAAATTTATCATAAAATAATAATTTTATATTTAATTTTACATTTATTTATGAAAGAATTTCACCTCCAGAATCAAATTCAATTCTTGATTCGACTTTTTTTTTTTTCTTACAGCAACCTAGGCTCACTGGGGAAAAGGGAAGGCTTGCTCTACGTATATACAGTATTTTGGCAAATCTCCAAAAATATACCTATAATTAACTAAAGGAAATCACAAAGTGGGTTATACGAGTATTAAATCTTTTTTTCCATGATCATTAATCATTATATGTTTGTTAGAAACTTCTTTAAACAGTCTAGTTTTTATTTTGTTCAAATACTTAAGAAAATTCCCATTTGGACTGGTTCATTTTGGATTTATTCACTATGGGATTTTGGACGTCAACATACCTGAGCTTCTGTTGCAGTCATGGCTTTACACTTCACAAAAGGTGAATGTTGTTGATGAGATATAAAGTATTGCCCATCAATACACACTTGTTCATTTCTACTTCCCGCCAGTCCTGGATGAGGTTTGCATGCTCCTCTAAGAGAAACTCTTTGCGTTGTTTGCATATGGTCGGTGTAAATCTCTGTAGGCCTATCAAAAGACCATTTGTTGCCATCAGGCCTCATGTCTCTGACAAAATCTTCATGTTCCCCTGATTCATTTGATGATTTGCTGTGTATAGAAATGTCTTGGACGGAACCAGAGCCCAATCTTGTATTACAGCACCGAAACCGCTCTTTTCTTAGTTGTCTTTTGATATCAGTATCAAAAGACAACTAAGAAATATACGTTTCAGATACGTTGGGCATCTGACGTTCAACAAAAGAGACTGCATGTTCACTTGTGTTGAAGTGTAGCATCGAGCAATGCAAGTTTGCAGACTTCCACGAGGACTCGAGAAGCTCATGAAAGGTAGAGGACGAAAGCCTTTCATCTTGCCTTTGAAAAGCGAGTGCTTCCTTATGGGGTTTATAAGCAATGTCTGCAGAATTAAAGCAGGTCGGCTGGCTGTCTCTCTTTGAAATTGAGGATAATGAGGAATCCTCAGTAAAATCCCTCTCTGGGGTTTTCCATTGCACACACTTGCGCTCGGATGCCGTATTACAAGATCTGAGGGCTGTAGCATCAATTGGTCTCGTATCTCTCTTGGCATTTTTGGAGCCACTTGCAGTGTCTAAAACTGGTACAAATGCTCTTGTTCCACATGGTGTGGTGAGGAAGATCAAAAGTGCAGTCTGTTTCTATTTTGAAGAGTTTGCAGAACGAAGGGCTCAGAAACAAACGCGAGCATGCAGGGAAGTCTGCTCAGCGGGGTGCTCTTGTATGAGGTTGTACCATCTATTGGAGCATATGAAGGCTCATCTGTTTTCCTCAGGCAACAGCATGTTGCTTGTTAGTCATATTTTGCCGTCTCAATACAAACCTGCTCAGGTATCATTTAAAAACAAGGTCTCATTCCATCAGCTTAATAAAATATTCAGGCATAACCATGCATGCAAACACCCAATTATCCACCGCAAAAAATCAATTAAAGATCTAATCATTTAAATGTCAAGTGATAAATCATTTGTATTCCTACATTTGGATAATGCAGTGGCAATTATGATGATCGTTAGGCTACAGCTGTACAGTATTTACAAAAATCACTCACCCTCAGGAGCATCATGTTATATTTGCTAATGCCTTAATTTTGTCATCTTCAGTTAATGATCTGCACAAAATGTGGAGGAAACCTTCAAACTGAAGAGCGCACGTTGTGTGAGCTAAGAAGATTACAACCAGATTACTGTACAACCATCCCGCTGGGAGGAGCTGGTGAATTAACTAAGCTGTCAGATGACCTTTTAAAACTTAAAAAAAAAAATCAGAAGAAAACATTAGTGTTTGTCCATGCAAAGCACTCCAGCACAATTCAAAGACCATCTTAATCAGGTTAGACACCATATTGAACTTAATGCAGACTAAAACAAAGCTTGCAGTCTTTACAACGGCACACACTGTATAAGGGTGCTAAATTGTGTAATTTTCATAACTCATAACTTTCAGTGTTCCAGAACGATGTTTTGTCACGTCAACAGGGTAAAGTTTTATGTACATTACTGCAGTTTGTTGATAAATGGTGTGTTCTTAAGATTTTGGTAATGCTTTATTTTAAGGACCAATTCTCACTATTAAGTAAGTTGCTTATTAGCATGCATATTACTAGCATATTGGCTGCTTATTAGTATTATAAAGCACATATTAATGCCTTATTCTGCATGGCCATATTGTAGATCCCTTACCCTACCCCATACCTAAACTCAACAACTACCCTATATATATCAATAACTATTATTAAGCAGCAAATTAGGAGTTTATGGAGGGCAAACTCTTAATTAATAGTGAAAATGTGTTTCCTATTCTAAAGTCTTACCAAGATTTTTACCTAAAAATATGATAAAACAAAACAATATAGACTTACATTGAAGGAGCTTTGATAGAGATGTGTGAAGCAATACAAACACCAATATATGTGAAAATATTACAATCTTAGTTTATTTGAGGAATGTTACTATTACCATTATATAATCTGCATAATCAACTAATTAAATTACAAAACAAATTACAGGAATACATTTGTATAGTCATTTCCATGTCATGCGATCGTTAAACACTAACGCAAACAGAGTTCAATTCTCTCAGTCTTGATCAACCCACGGTCTACTTGTAGTTTCTCAGGTAAACCAATCTGTGAGGCTGGAATTTCTCTCGACACAGCGGGCATTCGCTCTACAATAAGAGCAACAAAGAAAATGACTGATCAGACATCAGTAATGCTGAACTTTACACCACTGCATTACGCTATATAAAAGTCTTGCCTTGGTATTGCACCACTCAGTAATGCACTCCCAACAGAAGAGATGACCACAGGGGGTGCTGCTGGTGTTCCTGCGCTCCTCCAAACACAAGACACAGCGCGAAGAGCGAGACGACGTCTGACTGACCTGATGACTGAAGAGAAAAAAACAGAGAATGCTGAATAATAGAAGAGAAATCCAGAGTATTATGAAACCTCCCCTCATAACATCACAAGTATTACCACAAAACTAATGCAAAAAAAAAAATGAAATAAATGCTTTCTCTAGTTAGCCACAATTATTGGCACCCAATTATTGCAAAGTCCTTTCCCCAGAGTAACAGCTCTGAGTTTTCTCCTATAATGCCTAAAGAGTTTGGAGAACACCTGATAAGAGATCAGAGACCATTTTCTTCATCCAGAATCTCTCCAGATCCTTCAGATTCACAGCTTCTTCTCTTTAGTTCACCTCACTCATTTTCTGAAGTTCAGGTCAGAGGACAGGGACAGCCTGGTAAAAGATTCATTTTGTGTTCAGTGACACATTTTTGTGTTAATTTTAATGTTTGTTTTAGATCATTGTCCTGATGGAAGATTTCTAACAGAGTCAGTCACTTGTTGATTTTTTTTATCTGTTGGTATTTGCTAGAATCCATGATGCCATGCATCTGAACAAGATATCCAGGACCTCCTGCAGAAAAACAGGCCCACAGCATTAAAGATCCAGCAGTATATTTAACTGTGGACATGGGGTACTTTTTTATCCCTGTTTGTACTAAACTCATCTGGTGGGTTTGCTGCCAAAAAGCTTCTTTTTTTTTAGTTTCATCTGACCACAGAAGCCAGTGCCATTTGAAGTTCCAGTCGTGTCTGACAACTGAATTTGCTGGAGTTTGTTTTTGGATGAGTGAGGACAATTTTTCTTGAAACCCTCCCGAACAACATGTGGTGATGTAGGGGCTGTTTTTTGTAGGCTTTCTGACCCCAAGACTCAACTAATATCTGCAGTTCATCTGTGATCCTTGGAGAGTCTTTATCCACTCAAACTCTCCTCCTCACCGTGCATTAGGACGATATAGACACGTCCTCTTCCAGGCAGATTTTTCAACATCTTTAGTTGATTGGAATTATTGCGCTGATGATGGAAATGGGAATTGTCAATGCTTCAGCTATATTTCTTATAGCCACCTCTTTTCATTTTGTGAAGCTCAACAATCTTGTTCTGCACATCAGAACTATATTCTTAGGTTTTACTCCTTGTGATGGATGATTAAGGGAATTTGGCCTTTGTGTTCCTCGTATTTATATAATCCTGTGGAACAGGAAGTCATGGCTGGACAATATCATGCTCCTAGTCACCCTGGTGTGCTAAAAAAAAGTAAATATGAATGGGAATATTCTTCAGAGATATTTTACTCATAAGAATTTCTAGGGGTGCCAATAACTGTGGCCAACATGCATTGGAGAAAAACAATTATATAATTATGAGATTTTCTCCCCACTTTCAATTGTTTTACTTCAATGAAATATTAGAATTTTTGTGAATTTTTTTGAGTGAAAGATAAAAAAGATCAACGGAGCAGATTTATTTTCACAGCCTTCTTTGCTCATATTTACCAAGGGTGCCAATATTAGTGGAGGGCACTCTCTCTCTCTCTCTCTAATATATATATATATATATTCAATGAACTAATACAGCTGAATAATAAATAAAGTTCAATTACAAAAAAGTTGTTGGACCCACAAAAGGACCGAGAGAAATCGCAGCTGAAGGAACAAGCCTTAGGGCACTACAGGTACCTTTTTCTATTAAAAAAGTGTGTTTATGAAAAAGCTTTGTCAAATGTAGGCCATGCCTGTATAGAGCAGTACCTGGGGAGCAGGTTTCTGTGCTGTTTCCACTCGTGTCGAGCTCTCTGTCTCTGCCTGAGGTTGTTAAACTGCAGTGTGAGAGTGATGCCCAGCTGCAGCAGGGACAAAGCCCCCAGCAGACGGTAACTGTTACTGATCCGCGGGTCATCGCCAGCCACATTTCCCACTCTTAGCTAAAGAAAACACATTCACATGCTCACACAGATCATTTCAGTAATGTCATGTACACTATTGTTAAAACGTTTGGGGTCAGTATTTTTTTTTTCCAGAGAAAAATGTATATGTTTATTCAGCAAGGATGCATGTAACATAAACCCCTACTGTACTACTGTGCTTTATTAATACAACATTAAGGATTTTATTCAACAATACTGATTTTATAATAATTAAAGAACACAATACTTACATAACTAACACCTGCAGCTCTTTTGCCAATGTGGTAAAAGGCTCCGGTGACGTAAAAGACGGCCACATGTAGTCTGTACAGCAGTGTGATCCCCTGCTGCAGGGCAAATACGAGCGGAATCAGAGACTTCCTCTGAGACTCCGTCAGCATCCCTACAGCTCTCTGAATCCACAGCCGCACAAGTGACAACGGCCTCCACGTTCTGCTCGTCTGAGGCGCTTCTGCTTCCAGCTCATTCTCAATGCAGATCAAGACCTTGTCTAAAAGATAAGGCACAAACGTGTGGAAGAAGATGAGCGCGGTTCTGCGCATCCGTGAGGGGATTCTTCTCTTGCTGGGGTCCACCTGGATGATGCTGACATACTCCTCGCCCAGCGTCTGATAGCCTAAACGAAACAGACCACAAAACAGGGCTCTCAAATTCAACAAACACTCACATGAGGAACACATCAGCAGAGCTGCAATGCAAGAGAATAACTCACCAGATAAAGTTGTTAAGACATAGTACGTCAGATCAGACAGTAATTCAATTTCCTTTCTCCACTGAAGCCAACGTCTGGAACCTCAAGGAGAAAAACAAACAACACAAATCTTTGAACAAACAGCTCTATTAAAGGGGATATATAATGGAAAGCAGGATTTACCTTTTTCAAAATAAAAATTCAGAATAGGATAATACTCTTGCTGTATGTATACTGTGTGGATAAAAAAATAATAATAATTATATATATATATATATATATATAGCTATTATTTTATATTTTAGTTTTTTTTATATTTTTGATTCAATCTTAGTCTTTTTTTAATGTGGTTTTGTTATATATATATAATAACAAATGAATTAAAGTTTAAAATCTGCACTTCAATTTCATCTTGATTGTTTCATTTTAATTCTATTCTGGTGGAATGCAGAGCCAAAATTATGAAAACTGTGTCAGTGTCCAAATATACATGGACCTGACTGTATATCATATCAGTTTAATCTCCCAAATGTATATGTTACTCTTTCTATGTGCAAATGGTTCAGCCAGTCAACACCTTGTTTAGTTTGAAATGATGGAAAGACATACTTTAAAAATGTAATATTACATTTTAAAAGTACTAAATACTAAATTATGACTGTTTTGGTACAAGACATGTTGAAAGGTATTAGTAGTTTTAGGTGAGACTAAATTTGAAAAAATAAGCAAAATATAAATGTGTAAAATATGCTTTAAATAACTCAAACTCCTGCATTCGAGTGTGTTTGTGAGATATTTACCAGCAAATGTGTGGAAGAGCTCATTGGCGTTGTTTGTCAGGTTGTTCTGGTAGTACTCATCCTTCTGACTCGAGCGGATCAGCTGCGGCTGGTTCGCCGGAACCAGAGGCATTGCTCTGTTCGGTGTACTTACTAGCAATCCATCTATCTCATTTTACAAAAACTATTACGTTTATGAATCTATTTACTGGTCTAGGTCAGTCTCCCAACTGTGCATGCTTCTAACACTTCCGTGTTTAGTCACGTGACGCTCACACGAGCTCTCCATTGGCCGGTTGGAAACAGACGCTTAGCTGATTTGAGATCAGTTTTGCTGTTGCAGTCTACAATCGCTGAGCTGAGTTCAGTATCAAGTCTACATACTACTTACGACTGACGACGCAAACGAATAAATACATTTGGAAAATGATTTACTAACGTCCAAACCAAACAGTGAGGCCATCTGCTGGTCAAACGCAATGTAAATGCAGTTATGATCCTAAATGAAAATACTATCTAAAACTTTGTCGAGGTTGAAGACATGTAAGTCTTCATTACGAAGAAATTCCATTTAATATTTTTTTTTTAAATGTATTTTACTATATTCATTTCTTTTAAAATATAAAGCGTGTGTGACTGGGTCTATTATGTAGTAGCTAGGCTACTAATATGTTATTTATTTCGCCATCCTGCTTTTCAAATAATAAATTACTATAAATATGAGCAAAATTTGAACTCACTGGCGGTCAAAAACTTGTTTAAATGATCAATGATTTCATACATTGATGTATGGTTTGTTAGGATAGGGCAATATTTGGGTGAGATACAACTATTTGAATATCTGCAATCTGAGGGTACAAAATAAATAAATAAATACATATATTGAGAAAATCGCCTTTAAAGTTATTTGAACCAAATTATCCTGTCCAACCAGTTAAGGACCGAATAATGGATCACTGCTACTCTCAAAAAAAAGGCCCGCTCTCTACCTGGTTTTGGTAGTTGACCACGCCGCCATCTTCCTCACACCGATACAAACAAAGGCTACAGGAACCCCCGGTGAAGAGGGAAGTGACGCGTTGGTCCTCCCACGGTATGCTGCAGGCGGCTTTACACTGGGAATGTTCAGGGCGAGCTATCTTCAGCGAGTGGAACATGATTTGTAAACTAACCGAACAAGCTTACTTAATATCCTAATGTCCGTGATTTTTGGTCTTTTGTCTGGGATAAAAGCTTCGTGTTATGCTCTCAAAATAAGTGCCGCCAAACATGTACAAAGAGAGAATTTTTTTTCAGACACATGTGGCAAAAGGACCATGTGCCTTTGGAAACAAATTCCGCGGAGGTGAGAGCTGGCTATTAAACACCTTCTACGCTACAACGGAGGCATCGCGGCTCTGCCGATACCCGAGAAGCGAGAATGCTACAGGACGAGGTAGGGCACTGAGTGAACTGGAAAGCGGCTGGACCTGACGGGATCACAGGCCGGGTGTTTTGTGGTTTGTTCACTTCTATCTTCAATGGTCCCTTGTCCTCTGTAC
This sequence comes from Schizothorax lantsangensis, assembly GCA_027422415.1. Taxonomy (NCBI): domain Eukaryota; kingdom Metazoa; phylum Chordata; class Actinopteri; order Cypriniformes; family Cyprinidae; genus Schizothorax; species Schizothorax lantsangensis. Next base: position 28,430,492 of record CM049851.1, read on the forward strand.
ATCCTTTAAAAAATCCATCATCATCCCTGCTGAACAGTAAACCCTCTTGTTTGTAGTGGCCCTCATAAATGAAGGTTTTTGAGAGACTTGTTAAAGCCACATCCCTCCATCCCTGTTACTTTGGACCCTCTTCAGTTTGCTTACCCTTATTCCATTTCTCACATTCTCCACTCCTCCCTCACACACATTGACAGCAGCAATGGGAACAAAAGTTTCATAGTATAGCTCAGCTTTTAACACCATAGTCCCCACCAAGAATCAGGCCTCGGCCTAAACACCTCACTCTGCGACTGGAAAGACTTCCTCACCGGCAGACCTGTGGTGAAGGTAGGCACACCTCAAACTCCATCACCCTGATAGGAGCCCCGCAGGGCTGCGTTCTGAGCACTCTCTCTACACACATGTTTGTCCCCTCATAGATCAATCTATTATCAAATTTGTGAAACTGTGGTTCTGGGCCTCACAGTCCATACTTGAAGGTGGAGAGACAACATCATGGTCCAGGACAACTGTCTCTCTCTGAAACAAAACCAAAGAGCTATACTGAAAGAGACACCTGGATTTTGATGTGGGACCCCTAGAGAACAGCTTCAAGTACCTCGGCGTAAACATCTCCGAAGATGGACTACACACATCCAAACACAGGTTTCACTGGAGGAAGCGTTATTATGGATTATCGACTTGTATTTTCTGGGTCGGCTCTCCCCTCTCTGCAGCCACATCAACCGAAGCAAGTGACAAAATTAAAGTTACATAATGTCTTAATGATGAATTTGTTTCTTACAAACAGACTTACTTCAAATCACTAATCACACACTCATTATTAATCTCTACCTCATAACTACCTCATAACTGCAGCTTTTCACTTCACAAAACGTTAAGTGATGGACTGGAGTGGTGTGGATTACTTTTATATTTTATTCTTTATATCTTATTTTTCATTCATCTTATCTTATGTTTACTTCCCTTGGTTGTTTTTTCATTATTGTCTCATTTCACTGATGTTCTTTTTCAGCTGTTTGGACTCTCATTCTGACGGCACCCATTCACTGCAGAGGATCCATTGTTGAGCAAGTGATGCAATGCTATTTCTCCTCCAGAACAGGTCTAAACAAATATACTGGATGAAGAGAACAACAGAAGATTTTGTTATTATGGATTATCATAGCACAGTAAGCTCAATGATGAATTTGTTTCACAGAGCACATACATTATTTCCCAGAAATAAAAATATATTTCATTATTTTATTATGATTTTGTGTTACAATTTTGATAACATAATGAGTTGCATTGCACTTTGCATTGCAGCTTCAAACAGTACACTGTCAGAACAAAAATGTGCAAAAATTGTACCTTTAGAAGGTACAGAGGCGTGAGAGTGCTGCCCCAGTGACAAACTGTTGTACCCTTAAAGCCTTTAATACAGTTGTGTGATAGGGTGACCATACGTGCCATTTTCCCGGACGCGTCCTGGCCAGGATTTCTATATTGCCTAAAATATCTAGGTTTTGGCTTTGTTTGCGTGCGGTGTATGACTTTGGTTCCTTATGTTTTCGAAACGCTCTCGAGGTACTTTGAATCAAAGCAATATAGAAATCCTGGCCAGGACGCGTCTGGGAAAAATGGCACGTATGGTCACCCTATTGTATGAGTAATGTGGTTTTAGCTATTCCAACATTCCTAGCACAGCTATTGTCAATGATCAATTACAAAAATTAAATCCATTTATGAATCCATATATTTTAGTTGCATCATTCTTCTTTATCCACTTTCCTCTCATTTGTTCTCTCTGTTTAGCTGTTCACAAGTCACCTCCTTTTACAAGGCTGCAAAACCTGTTTTTTTGTTACTCTAATGTGCTGAGATCAATCCAAACCATTAACATTCAAAACACACACACACACACACACACACACACACACACACATAAACATCTTTATTCAGCCCTTTCCTAAGGCCATAATAAGGTCAGACAGCAGTTTTTGTAAATGCTTGTGGAAGGCTGTTTACTCACAGTGGCAGTCAAGGAAGCACCCCTATGTTTACACTTGAGCATAGGATGTCTTTCTGTCTCATTCAGACTCACGTGTGACTTCTTGCAGGCAGAGGCGAGGTTGTGCAGAGGGCAGCTGAGGAGACCTGAGCGCAGATGAAACAGCAATAGAGGTAGGATGAAATGAATCATTTAATTAAGAGTCTGCTTGATAAATACTAATGCACAATGTTTTTAGTAATGCATAGGTGTTGTGGTAGCAGAGAACTCACTTTAGTTTTCAGCCAGGATTTGCAACTGGATCTAAAGTATGAAAATATAGTATTTTTCCAAAATTATCTCTGAATGTGGTTAACTATTTGTATAACTTTATATAGTATGAAAATGAAGTGTACTTAATTGTACTGAATATGCACTTGTAGTGTACTTCAACTCTTTAAAGTATATTTTAAAAAAACTCCACTTGTACTTGTAGATAATATAATATTAATGAAATAAAAGTCCACTTAAGTGCACTTAAAGAGAGACACTTTAATGTTTCATGTTTCTTAACACGCTAAAGTACACTTTTAACAAGTGCATTTTGTAATAATTAAAAACATTGAATTATTTGAAATTACATTTTCATGTCATGCTTATTTTGATATTGACTAACATACCAAAGTGCACATGTGTGTTAGTGTGTTATTCGATATTGCATAAATTGCATCTTCATCATAACAAATGTTTAAATACATGAGTACACATTTCAATAGAAATTACATTAAAGTATATTTTAGTGCTTGTCAGTACATTTGGCGATACACTTTTATCATATTTTGAAGACAATAGAAGTAATTATGAAATTACTGTACATATAAAGATGTACTATTTAAGTGGGTCAAAAAGCATTCTAAAGTGGCAGCTTCTTGCATTTAATATAATTTTAAACTATAATACTTTTTCATTGAATTGCAAATAACATACAGTTTAAGTGTCATTACATTCAGTTCATACTGAAGCACATTATTTTAAAGTATATTATAAGCATTCTTTTTATAATATAGTGACACAAGTAATCCACGACATGGCAAAGGTCATAAAAGTAGTTATTTGAACTATAGGACGACAATATGATATAATGTTAATGGTATTTGTGAAAAAATATCATACGATTACACAGAGAAACACTTAAATATGGATAAGTGACTCAATCGTGCAGCTTCCAACAGGATGTCTTTTGCAATTGACAGTATTGAAGCTGAAATGAATGAATGAATGATGAATGATGCATTTATATAGCGCTTTTATTGTGTATTGCCATACACCCAAAGCGCTTTACAATCATGCTCTCCTCAACCACCACCAGTGTGTAGCATCCACTTGGATGATGCGACGGCAGCCACAGGACAACGGCGCCAGTGCGCTCACCACACCAGCTACAGGTGGAGAGGAGAGAGTGATAGAGCCAATCAAGTGGATTTTAAATGAATTTCAAGAGAAGTCAAGCATATGATTCAGGTACTATGGCATAAGTAGCAGACATTCTGTTTTGGACGTAAACTCAAGTTCTTTCAAGGCACAGACACACTTTGCTCATTTAGTAACATTTTCATTATGTGGTGGGGCAATAAAATATCATCTGGTGTCACTTGAAAGGACTTTGAACCCTTTTTGTGTTGATTTATGAATGCAGTGTTGGAGTTGTAGAGAAAGTGTTAGAGTGAAACATCAAGATATAGAAGAGCAGTTGCTCCATCGAGCGCTGCACATTTAGTTGCTTCTATTAAAGAATCCCAGAGAGTGAGATTAGTCATTAAATTCATATTACCATGGTTGCATAACAGCATTTAATGTGTTCAGATGGTAACTGATTTACCTTTAACCCATTTACCTAACGTATTTGAAACACGTCTCTACACACAAAATGACGGGATTTTAAATGTTGCATCACCGTTCTGCTCTATTAAAATGCCATTGTTTTTGAAGACAGAGTTCAAAAACCTAAACGTAAAGGACTGAGGACTCTTTTTCAATCTCAGTTTAATCCGATTTAAATAACAAAATAACTAAAGTTCCTTTAACAATCCTAATACTTGCAGATAATACGGGCCATGTCCCATTACGCTCTAGTCGTCTGCACTCCACCCCATAACCCGCCCACCTGTGCAAAGACTCCTCTGCCCTTACTTGTCCTATTTCGACGCAGGGAGAACTGTTGCTCCATAAGGGAACACCCACTGTGTACAAAGAGCTTTCAAATGACAACTTCCTTTACCTGCAGTGTGGAGCTGTGTGCCTGAAGCTTATGCCTGCAATGAAAAAGGCATGTTCTTTGTACGAAAGCGGATCGGAGCTGTAAAATTGGAGCCTGGAGAAGTGTTTTACTCAGTCTCACATCATCTCCAGATCACCCTCTGAACTACCTGCTTCTGTTCCCTCAAGACCCCCGTTCACAAAGGTAACGTGAGACCTCACAATACTGTTTCTTTTCAACAATTAGTAATGAGGAGGTTTTACTCGGACGAGGTTACTCAGGAAAGTTTTTTTCTGGCACATTTAACATGTCTGCACAGACGTGAAACTGGGTTAAAGATTGAGAAGTTAGTTTCTGAGTTTCACTTGGGCTTTTTTCTCTGAGAGTGTTGTATTCTGAAACCCAACACTTCTTACTTGGGTGTTCAGGTAGAAAGACTGAGAAGAAGAAAGACAGGATGAAGTTTTGAGGGGTTGTGAACTGTTGTTGTCTTTCTGTGATTGGATGTGACATTGTGTGGCTTCATCTCATCAAAACATGTCCAGCTCACATTTCACCCCAAAATAAGAAGAAAAGAAATATGAAATTGTATTAATAATTTAAGCTTTATTCCGCTTTATTACGTTTTATTACAAATGTATTTATTTATTATTTGGTCCTTTTTTTTGCATTGTGAAATAATTTTCATGACACGTTTTGATATGTTGACTAGCATAATAAAATACATGTAAAACATTAATCATATTTCAGGGACAATAGAAGTAATTATGAAATGAATTATAAAGATGTATTTAAGTCCTACATAAGTAGATCAAATAGCATTTTAAAGTTCAGCTAACTGCATTAATATACATTTAAATTATAGTAATCTTTCATTTTAATTCAATTAACATGCAATTAAGTGTCTGAAAACATTACATTCAGTTGACATATTCTTTTCAAGTGTATTCATTTTATAATACATAAAGTATGTTAAAGTATACCTCTTTCTTACAAGGTGTCGTTGATTCTTATGGAGTGATAACACAAATTTTCAGGAAAATAATGCATTTGTAAGTTTTGCTTTAGATTTTTTTTGGGATAATTTATATTATTGTTATTATTATTATTATATGAATATTCTCATTAGATTCTCATTACTGTAATGCATATCTTTAGTATATATGTAATGCATTTATTTTTTTCACATTACTGTAGTAAGAATGCGATTTTTTTGAACTATAGAACATTTGTTGATGAACTCTTTTTCATGACATGTTTTGATATGTTGACTAACACACTGAAATGCATGTAAAATATCCATATTTCAGAGATAATAGGAGTAATTATGAAATGAATAATAAAGATGTATTTAAGACCTGGATCAAAAGGTGCTTTACACTTCAGCTAATTCCATTTAATATAAATGTAAACTATAATACATTTTCATTTAATTGCAATTAACATGCAGCTAAATGTCTGAGAACATTACATTCAGTTAACACTTTTAAAGTATATTAAAGTATATTATTTTTTAAAGTATGCTAAAGTGTACTTCTTTTCACAAGGTGTGTTTCATGATGAAAATAATGCATTTTGTTTTACTTTTGAGGTTGTTGATCATTTCTATTAATATCACTGATTATTCTCAATGAATTCTCATTACTGTAACGCACTTGTTTTTATTGCATATTCATTGCATGTATTTTTTCCACATTACTGTCATAATTTGTTGCTGAACTGTCATGACTTTATTTAATTTTATTGTTAGGTAAAATAATCACAGGTTTCCTTGAGATTCCTCTATGTAAACATCCAAACGTTTCTCTGCTTACTCACAGGAGAAACCTGATTTAATCTGCGTCTGTTGAACTTGACCCGCGCCTCAGGCTAAACATGAATCAGGCAGCCATAAATTAAAACCTAACCGGTGTATTTAGGCTGGGAACACCCTGCTATCTGTTTCATTTCAGATGTTTATATGCAATGGTTATGATTCATAGTCACTTTGGTTCCATTTCAAGTAGATTTTGTTTGTCAGCGTGGGCGACACAGTCATGCTCCTGTTTCCTTTGGAAATCTCAGCCCAAACACAGTGTGATGTAGGACGTCTTGCGAGTTGCAATGCGAACCGGTCGGTTGAAACTGAAATAAAAGCTCTATTGTGTCATGCTCTCTGTGTAGTGCTGAGCAACTCTGAGCGATCGCCGCTCGCCGGCCTGCCAGCTGGTATGCTATTAGCTTGTCAACACACATCTGCTGTTCGCCGTGCATCATCTCTGATCTGTTTTTCCATGAGGACAACAGGAAAAGAGAGAGAAACAAGTAGAAGCCAGTAGAAGCCATATTTGTCTTTCTGATACTGGAATGTTGTGTGTGTTTGGCTCAGCCAGATTGGCCAGATCTCATGTTACGTTGTGTATTGAGAGCATTGTGTTGTGTGCAGGCTTGTTCTCGGGGGATGTTCACATCAACCATGTGTCTTTGTTATTGCTTCATAAAAAATGGCTTAACGTAGCTGAAAGCAAATAATCTGCACCTTTGATCGATAGTGGCACTCTTTTTGTCTTATATTAGTTGAAGGGAAGGAAATTAAGGACAAACATTTGCATCCTCACACTGTGTTTCCTGTCAGCGCTGTGCACACAATGGCTTTTGTGTGTGTTTCAGTAGCAGATTTAAAGAGGTGCCGGGGGTCCGAACGGACGTTTTGTGAGGCAATACATCTTCCTTACTCCCTATAAAACTGAGGTTCATTGTCTGTGCCTCTGCTTTGAACCTGAAGTGAATGAGAGAGTCTGTAAACAACAGCGCTTCTGATTCATACTGAAATCTCTGACCTATTTCAGTCATTGAGCTTCAGATACCTTTGATGTCACATTGAATATACAAGTAAACCTCATGAACAAGTTACTGTACATTTCACTTCCAAAGAGAAAATATTTCATTGCACATTTCACCCTAAATACAAGTATATTCATTAAAATGTTGATTTTGTAAAAATGATTCAATTTTTTTTACTGTATTGCATCCATAAGGTGATTCTCATTAGATTCCTGTATACTGTAATGCTGTAATTTACTGTAATATACAGTATATATTTTTAGTCTTTAAAGCAGCATAAAGGCAGTACAACAAATGCTTAATATTTAACAATTTACAGTTAATATAATGTAATTAATAATAATAATAATAATAACAATAAAATAGTATTGTTAATGTATTTTGTCACGTTACACACTGAGGTGCAGAATGCACTTAATGTAATATAAATAATGTCATTATATATAATTTTGTATTCATAAAAAATATATATAAATTATATTTTGTATGAAGAAAAAAAAAACTAATATATAGAAAATAGACTCTGCAAAGCAAAGCACCAAGTCCACAACCAACATCAAACAGGTTTTACTGAAAACAATGAATCAAATATACATAATGACACACAAAACGGACCACAAGTACAAACATTTCATTCTTGACTTACTTGTTTTGAATCAACATACCTAATAATTATTTACAATATATAATTTGTTGAGACTCAGCTTTTTCCTATTTGTTAGAGACATGCTGTATCTCTTGGGATGGTTTTAATGATTCATACCCATACTATATTACGTTACTTGAAGCCTGTTTATATAATGCATTTAAAGGTATACTTAATGCATTCATAATGCCATATAATACATCTTATAATATGTTTTTGTGAATAATTATTGTCACAGTTATTGCATGAATAGAATACATGAAGATACTCAGGTTACACCCTTAAAGAGTATAATGCATTCATTATAACGATTAAAGTAAATTGTTGATGTGTTAATAATGCATTACTCTTTTAAGGTTAAGCCATGAATAGATAAGCCTTGTAGACTATTATAGCTATTTTAATGCAGTACAATTCTCATTATGAAGCAATGCATATAAAGCTTACAATGCTTCAAATGCTGTTGATCACAGACAGCCCTTGTGAAAAGAAGTGTGCTTAATTGTTTTGAATGTGCACTTCTAGTGTGCTTCAAATCTTACTTGTAAATAATATATTAATAAAATAAAAAGAAGTGTACCTAAAGAGAGTATACTTGCATGACTGTTTCTAAACACGTTTAGAAAGTGCACTTTGTAATGATGTCAAATTGATAGTTAAAGTACACTTAAAATCTTTGTTTCAATCGTCTTTTGTCATGCAGAAGTGCATTTATTTTAATATGTTGACTAACATGCTAAAAGGTGTTATTTGGTAACACAATTAAAGTTGATGCATTTTAAATGTACTAAATTGCAACTTATTCATTAAGTTCCAAGTAAATTGAAATGCATGACATTAAATGACATTAAAGAATATGTTAGCTACCATAAATGCTTATCAGTACAAGTTTGAAATAAAGATAAATACGTATAAAAGTGGGTCAAAAAAGCACTTCTAAGTTCATCTAATGGCATTTAAAAATAAATTTAAACTATAATACATTTTCATTTAATTGTGTAATATAAATGACATGCAGTTAAAGGCTATTGCACCGAAATTTTCGCACGTTGAAAAACAAATATGACCTCACGTTGTGTCAATCACATTTACACACTGCCTCTGAAACTTTCGTCCATCATAAAAAAAATCTGACCGGGTTCGATTTTCTGCGTTTTCGCATCCGTAACAACCATTTTGATAGGAAAGGATGACAAATACGAAAAAAAGCAGAAAAAAAAAACGCATATACGAAAATTTCAGACTCAGTGTGCAAGGACCTTAAGGAGTTTTGAAAACATAAAATTTACTTCACGCTTAAGTGTATCATTGTAAAGTGTATTATTTCTGTGAAAATACACTTTATAAAAGCATGCCAATGTGTGCTTCTTTTCACAAGGGAATAATGATTTTTTTTAAAGTTCATTAAAAAGGCCCATATTGCTTTAAGCATACCTTTACAACACATCAAGTGAAGTGTTTCCAAATAGACCTCCATTGTTTTGTCTACTGAGGAATGTAGCGGATACTAAGCCAGACAGATTTGTTTTAGCTGTGACTGAGGGTCGTGTTTTAGAGGGAGGGGATCGTCTCATCGCCTGGTCTGTTACCTGAGGCCAGGTGTTACATGGCTGACACGTCCAGTCCTGCATCCTCAGGTATCAACATGTCACGTCAAACACAACGAACACTCAAAGTGACCATTACAGCCATTGTTGACATGTCTCCAGCACAGCTCATGAAGTCCCACTCCTGACAGAATGAAGAATGCAATTCAGAAAGAGATCAGCACTGATTATAATGGGAGTGTTCAGCTGTTCACTGCTCTCTTGCAGTGTCGATCTGACAGGCAGCCATGCAAAAATAAAAGATAAGACTTGAGGGATTACATCATTTGTTTTGAATCTCTACAGTAATATGAAATTTTCCATTCATTCCTATGATTATGTGATACACTTCACTGTGTGTTTCTGTGACATGTTACCATGGTAATACTATATTATATTGGACGTGGTTCCAAGAGAATATCATGTTGTTTTGAAAATGCACCATGGCAATAGATTTTGTTTTGGTTTTGTCACTACAATAATATCATGATCTTTAGGATATAGTACATTTTACATTTACATTCATGCATTTAGCAGACGCTTTTATCCAAAGCGACTTACATTGCATTCAAGTTACAGTTTTACATTTAATCAGCTCTTGCTTTCCCTGGGAACCATATAGTACCATGATAATATGTTTTTCTGGATATTGTACATGTTTTTTGGACCTGTACAATAGCAGTTTTTATTTTTTATTTTTGTTATCAACAATTTTTTTTTTTTTTTCACACACAACACAACATAATATCCAAAATACAACAAAACAAAACAACAGACACATACTCAACATCTCAAGGTCCAATCAAAAGGGAGGGGGAGAGGGAAGGACAACAAGAACACAAAAGTCACTCCTTTATATAATCACGTATATTCAACAAAAAACACTGCCAAGCATCAATGGTCGAAGGCCTGGCCCCACCGACTCGCGCCGTTGTACATTCACATGACACTATTTCAATAGCATTTTTTAGACATGTACCATGCTAAAACAATTTTGTGATGCATAAATATGGTTCAGTAAAAGTCAGGCTAAAACTCTATAGGTCAAAAAAGAAGCCATATTAAACATGCGGCGCAGGCGTTTTCTCTGGGCCAATTTTTGGACTGTGGCAGGGAAAACTGTGTGTCAGACGAATCAAAATTTGAAGTTCTTTTTGGAACTGACGCCATATTAATGAAGCGCTCAGTTCAAATAGAAGGGGTTGCAATTACAGAGTTTAGCCTCAGTCACATTTGAAATCTTTATATGCCAGACCACATTGATTTACAACATCATGGCTGCGTAAAACTACTGAAATGAGCCTGCATCCAGATCACCCATAGAAACATTTGGTGTGCACAAAGAAGACCTAAGACAGTTGAGCAACTGAAGCCTGTATTAGACAGATACAACATTCCTATTCCTAAACTTGACTTGTCTCCTCAGTCCCCATGTTTGCAGACTGTTATAAAAAGAAGAGGGGATACCAGTGGTAAACAGTATTACCCTCTTTTACTGCCATTGTAGAATAAAATATTGAAATTTGAAACCTGCTTTGTTTTTATTCACAATGTAAGTGTCCCAACTTTTTTGCATATATTAGTTATTATATTGTCCTTGTTACACATCAGTACTTACTATTATAATAACAATAAATTATGATAATTAATTAGCCAGAAATTTATTGATGGGGAAGAAATTATTTGTCAAAAATGCCTAATTTTTTGTGTTTTTCTGGATTTTTTTGTTGTTGTTGTTATTCTGTCTCTCAGGAACCAGCACAAAATCAGCAGGGGATATTACTTTATATATACAGCTCTCAAAAATTAGAATGTCTGGAAAAGTTCTTTTTAGTAATTCAACTCAAATTTGAAACTCGTGTATTAAATAAATTCAATGCCCAGACTGAAGTTGCTTTGGTTCTTTTAATTGTGATGATTTAGACTCCACAAAAACCCACCAATTCACTATCTCAACAAATTAGATACTCATAAGACCAATAAAAAAAACATTTTTAGATTGTTGGCCTTCTGGAAAGAGTTCATTTACTGTATATGTACCATACTTGGTAGGGGCTCCTTTTGCTTTATTACTGCCTCAATTCGGCGTGGCATGGAGGTGATAGTTTGTGGCACTCTGAGGTGGTATGGAGCCCAGGTTTCTTTGACAGTGGCCTTCAGTCATCTGCATTGTTGGGTCTGGTTCTCTCATCTTCCTCTTGAAAACCCCATAGTCTCTATGGGGTTCAGGTCAGGCATTTGCTGGCCAATGAAGTAACACCATGATTGAACAGCTTTTGGTATGAGTGTGGGCAGGTGCCAAGTCCTGCTGGAAAATGAAATCAGCATTTAAAGCTCGAGAAGGAAATATGAAGTGCTCTAAAATTTCCTGGTAATGGCTGCGTTGACTGTGGATTCAGAAAACACAGTACCAACACCAGCAGATGAATGGCAGCCCAAATATTGACTTGGAAACTTCACACTGGACTTCAAGCAACATGGATTCTGTGCCTCTCCACTCTTCCTCCAACTCTGGGACCTTGATTTCCAAATGAAATGCAAAATTTACTTTCATCTGAAAAGAGGACTTTGGACCACTGAGTTATTTTTCTCCACAGCTCAGGTAAGATGCTTCTGACGTTGTCTCTGGTTCAGAAGTGGCTTGGTAGCCCTTTTCCTGAAGACGTCTGAGCGTGGTGACTCTTGATGCACTGACTCCAGTCAAAAGCTCTCATAATCAGCTTTGCTTGAAAGCTTTCACTGTTTTGAACCCATTCTTCCTTCCAGTCAACTTTGCATTAATATGCTTTGATACAGCACTCTATAAAAGCCACACCTTTCAGTAATGACCTTCTGTGACTTACCCTCTTTGTGGAGGGTGTCAATGTTCATCTTCTGGATCATTGCCAAGTCAGCAGTCTTCCCCATTATTGTGGTTTCAAAGAACAAGAGATGCCCACATTAATTGAAACTTAATTGAAACTAAATATATATAGATATATACTTTCATGAGCTGTAAGCTCTAATCATCAAAATTAAAACAAAAAAACTTTTGAAATGTTTTACTTTACATGTAATGAATCTAAAATATATGAAAGTTTCACTTTTTGAAATAAGTTACAAGAAAAAATGAACTTTTTCACGACATTCTAATTTATTGAGATGCACCTGTATATATATATATATACAGTATGTCTTTCAAAGTAAAATTCTAGTATAAGTAAATGTTTATAAACTGTTTGTGTGAAAGTCTTGCGTGTACTCTGTGTTCTCATGTGTGCTTCCCTCTGCAGGTGTGGTTTTGCTGCAGGTCATTGGCACACTGACCTCGTGTCTACAAGTCAATTACTGGCTGTGGAGCTCCGTCAGACGGTTGTACCACACCTCCAACCACAATCACTCCCAAACCCAGACGCTGAACATCTGCTGAACGTCCTGCTGTACACTGGAAACCAGAGGATCTTGTTTTATCAAGAGAAGCAACGGATCATTTTGTCAGGAATCTGTAGAACCGGAATCACACATGACTGTTTCTGGGGCTGCTGAATGCATTTGCATGTGAATTTCTTTTGAATGAAAACAAACTAAGCAATATGGATACAGTATCTCTGAACACCTCCCTGTTCTCTGGCAGTCAGAACATTAGTACGGATTCTCCTAATTTGTCCATGAGTTCTGTGAGCTTCATCAATGACACGGATTCGTGCCGCAGCAGCACACTCTTACACTGGAACTTCTTCCTGGCTGCCAACTACATCAGTGTGGGTGAGTCAAACTTGTTTTTATAAAGAAAAAAAGGGACCAATTCTCACTTTTAACTAGCTGCTTGTTAGCATGCATATTAGCACACATGTTGTTTATTAGTACTTATAAAGCACATATTAATGCTTTATTCTGCATGACCATATTGTGCATCTCTTATAGTCCTTCCTCATACCTAAACTTAACAACTAAACTATTAATAAGCAGCAAATTAGGAGTTTATTGAGGCAAAAGTCATAGTTAATAGTGAGAATTGGTTCCCAAACTAAAGTATGAGCGAAAAAAGAAAAAGAAAGAAAAATAAAAAAGAATTGGTTCAAGGAGAAGTTCACCAAACGTCATTACAGGTTGTTTCAAACCCATTTTGTCAGAGGAACAGAAAAGTAGAATTTGTTAATTCTTCATAAAGCTCCTTTTATACAGCAACAGATAACAGGGACCATATCTGTCATAAAACCAGAGGCGGACAGTAACTAAGTACATTTACTTGAGTATTGTACTTAAGTACACTTTTTGAGTATCTGTACTTTACTTGTGTATTATTTTTTCTGGAAACTTATGACTTTATCTTCACTACATTTGAAAGACAAATATTGTACTTTTCACTCCACTACATTTCTATCAAGGTCCTCGAAGTAGAAAATCATTACTACGTAGCAGCTTTGAAAGTCAGAGGGTGATTTTTTTCTTCTCTAAAACTTTTCTTTTTTTCAGACAGTTTATCAGTCACTCTTGTAGGGCTACATGAAGTGAATTCCCAGCATTTTTTCTTTAACACTGACCAATTGCAAATGTGATATTTATTTACAACAATAAGTTAATATTGTGGTATATATTAGACACAATATTGTCTGATTTTGCTAAATTGTGTACATGAAAATATTACCTAAAGCCACAGAAGAACTGTTGTGCGTCTCCTAATAAAACACAATAGGTGTTGGACTTGAAGCAGCACTGCACAGACCGTTCTGTGTGTGACATCATAGTAGTGCGAGAGCGATTAGACAGCATTTTTGACATTTTTGTTTTGATGTCAAATAAGTCTTGCTGTTATGCTTTTTTGTTAAAGCAGTATTGCTGTTTTGAAGTTATACAGCTACAGTTGTGTTGCTGGGTTTTAAAGCAGATTTGATTTTTATTTTTTTTCTTCCTTATCACTCTGTATTTACAGCAATTTCACTGTCCACTCTGTTCAAATGTGGAGGAATGGCTACACATAGATGTGTGAGGTCACTACCATCCTGCTTTTGTGGGGGTGGGTAGGAGTGTTAAATATTTTTTTGTTTGTTTGTTTTGTTTTTTTCCCCATAGGTTTTTAACATTCTAAAAGCTCTTTATTCCAAAGATACTACAAGCTAGTCAGGTGTAATGTATTGTAAGTTGCTTCAGATGTATTGCAAGTATTACATACAACAATAATACAAATAAATTTACTTTTGGTACTAAAGTACTTTTAAAAGCAAGTACTTCTGTACTTCTTACTTAAGTAAAAATCTGTCTTTACAACTTTCACTTGTAATGGAGTAATATTTGACCAGCAGTATCTGTACTTTCACTCAAGTAATGGAGTTGTGTACTTTGTCCGCCTCTACATAAAACACACAAGCTAAATAAATAAATCCCTTCCTTCAAATCTTGTGTCTCCATATTTAAATTCATTTACACTAAATTGAATAATTCAATAATGACATAACTTTTTTTGATGAACAATTCCTATTCCTGGCTATTTTCTTTGCTCTTCCCATATAGCAAAAAAAAATAAAAATATATATATATATATATATTATCAAATATATTTTTAAATATATTTCAAAATATACAAAAAAATGCAAAAATATATTTGCGTAAATATATTTTCTACCAATATATTTTTTACTGTTTTTAAAAATAATTTTGAATATATACTGCAAATATATAAATATTTTTAAATGCATTTAAAAATATTTTTTGCTCTATATATTGCAGTCCAAGAAAATACATTTGCATGTCACATATGAATAAAAACTTGACTAAAACTTGTCTATAACGCCTGTGAACTTACTTCAGTAAGGAGCATAACTTAAAATGCCCCCAAAAATGCAATATTGCAATATATAAAAAAATATTAAATATCAATAAATCATTATAAATCCAGTTTTGAATGTAGGCAACTCTAAACTGGAAATGTATTCTCTTGCCCCTGAAATATATTTAGAAATGTATTTTGGTATATGAAATTTGAAACTAAATATATTTTTTATTTTATAAATATATTTCATTGAGCTTATCTGTTTGCAAATATATTTTTTGTGGCCAAAATATATTTGAAATATATGCTAAATATATTTTGCAAACAGATAAGCTCAATGAAATATATTTATATGAAATAGAAAATATATTTAGTTTTAAACTTCATTATTGGGGGGTTGTAGGGATGAATATTTGTATGAAGGAATGCTTTCAAACTCCAGGCATATTTTGGAATGTTTGGAGTCAATGCTGCTAGTTTGGGTTTGATTTGTTAGAGATTTGTGTTCCATAATATTTGTAGCTAAAGTCAACATATATTTCTAGAGACTGAACAATCAATCACAGAGCTCTGCCACACAGATTCTTCTCAAACATGTTGTACTCTCTTTTTTTCTGCTGGTAAAAGATGTTGAACATCTCCTGAATCACCACGTGTGATCTCCTTAATGAATCACTCATTATTCATAGAGCTCTTGAAGTGAATGTTTATGATAACTGTCTGCGGTGCAGCGATCAGTTCATTAGGTGCGTCTGACTCATTGGTGTATGTGAGGTTATCTCTCAGATCAGCTAATCACATAGCACAGAGTCTCAATCAGATAAACAGCTGCTGCTAACAATCCTCAGACTTTCAGCTTGCTTCAGGAACGAAGGCACGATTTGTGTTTTGTGGTTTGTGTAAAGCCCCCGTGGCATTAAAAAGTGATGATTGCATAAGTGAACATTGAGGAAACAGTGGAAGGGCTCTTTAGGACAGAATTACCACACAGTGTAAGCACTAGTAATGTTGCACATAGGAAATTAGTGTTTGTGTACATCCCATTATTTGGGCTTAAAAAGCTGAGTTATATGGATAACATACACTGTTTATGATACAAATTGTAATAATATTCCGGGTTCAGAGTAAGTAACAGTCTTTCAGAATTTCCAATGTAAGTCTATGGAGAAAGATACTGCACCAGGATAAATGTTACTATTCACAATGTTTTGCAAGTATAGTTAATACTTAAAGTGCCCCTATTATGGGTAATGAAAGGTTCATATTTTGGTTTTGGGAGTCCCCAACAACAGGTTGACATGCATGCAAGGTCAAACACTTTAATTGTCTTATAATATGCATTTATTTTTTACCTTACTTGCTCAACGATTCCCAAACGATTCGTTCAATGATTCATTTTTCCAAACCCCTCCTTTGCGTGACGCTAATCTGCGGTGATTGGTCGATTGGTCTCATTCTCATTTCATCTCGCATGTAACGCCTGATAAAGCAGCGTTTGTGAGCTCAGTGCTGCTTTGTGTACAGCGTTACGGGGAAAACGCTATTTTTAACGCTCCAAAATCACCACCTAGTGGTAAAGAATGAATTTGCATTTTCATTCAGACCAATGTGAAAAGACCAACAAGTGGGCGGCGATATGCTAATGTTTCATGTTGACGTCAACATGAAGCGGCTTGGGATTCGTTTTTAAAAACAACTCGTTTCAATGATTCAGAGTCGACTCTTTCTTTTGAGAGACAATAACTTTATACTAGAGCTGCACAATTAATCGTTAAAAGATCGCGATCTCGATTCAAATACCCACACGATCTAATTTCTGAATGACGACGATTCGCCCGTGTCTATTAAAACTTTGAAAAAAATCATACCGGAACATTCAAATCTGCATTCGCGCTGCTGCTGATCCAGAGAGCAGACAGTTAACATGTTTAGGTAAGAAAAAGCTTCACAAACAGTCTTTTCAACTACACAGTATTATTTCTGTCTTACAGTCATTCATAGAAATACTGGGATAAAAGTTTATAGTTCGGCTACAAACATTGATGTCTATGGTAGCGATCAAAATAGAGCCACTCGTCTTTTGAAAGCAACTGGCGCTTCAAATAACGTTTGTGTCGATTGCATCATTTCGTCACTAGGTGGCGACAAGTGACTGTTAAAAAATGTATTTGTTATTGAATCATTCATTCGAGATTCGTTCAAAAACACTGATTCATCCATTAATGAAACAAGTGAGGTATGAGTGAGTCATTGAATCATTAATACAAACCAATTTTTCATCATTTTAATTCTAAAAGTTGGTGTATTAAATACACTATATTTTAAATACATATACCCCGGGTTTCACAGACAAGGCTTAAGCCTAGTCCTAGACAAAAATGTAAATCTGAGCTGTTTCAACTGAAAGAAACTCGCATTGACTGATCTTAAATATATCAGTGCCTTTGTTTTTTCTCAAGATGCACACCAGTAATGTTTTTTTCTAAGCATGTTTATAAAAATTGCTTAAATGTCTTAATTGAACTATGATCTAATCCTGGCTTAGTCTAAGCCCCGTCTGTGAAACCTGGCCATACTGTATTATATATTAAAATGTTTAATAATTAATTTAAATAGACTGCAGCAATTAATATTTTGTCACACATTATTTTGTTTAGTTCAGAATCGTGGGAGAATCGTGATCTCTATTTGAGAAAAAAAATCGTGATTCTCAATTTATCCAGAATCGTGCAGCTCTACTTTATACACGGTGCACTTTCAGATTTAAAACTTTGCAGGATGTTTTCATTCACTTAGAGCTGTGTTACACACTGCATGAAAGGTACTTTTCAAAAATCCATAATAGAGGCACTTTAACGTGTGATCATGACACTAACACATTTTTCCACTGAAAAAAACGAGTATAAACATTGTACCAAAACATACATTTGCTTTTAAAGCCTCGTCACATAGTCTTCCATCAAGTGAATCACTGTAAAAGTCATATTTGTTTGTTTTTTACAAACTAAAGGATGAGTGGAGACTACTGTCTGTAGTAATAACAGTATGTCACAGATGAGTCTAAACTGAAAATTCCTTTAGTTTCACTTAATTGTATTACCAGTTGATAATTTGCGAGGTCAGTATTTGAGTTATATCTGTTCAAGTGTTTCATACTATGTTCTAAATTCCCTGTTGAAAAAAACAGCAAATGCTGGTTAGGTTTTGAAGCATGGATGCTGGTTTGAGCTGGTCCATAGCTGGTCATGTGCTAGTCCTAAACTGGTCCCTCCTGCTCAGGACCAGCTAAGGACCAGCTCAAACCAGCTCAGACCAGCTAAGGACCAGCTCAAACCAGCATCCGCTGTTTTTTTTTCAACAGGGTTGCCATGACACATCTCTTGTGATGCTAATTTCTGCATCACAGACATGTAAATGTTAGGAAGTTAATTACCGTGAACAGTTCTCTTGGATTTATTAAGCTTACATGTGTTTGCTGTCTCAATTACTGCTAAGTACTTGTTGATTTTGACTCACAAATGAAAACGATTTGCATCATCAGGATTCCATAACACTGACACAGCGACACATTTCATTTAAAGGTCAGTTTAAAGCTGTCATATGAGATCAGACACACTTGATTTATGATGCTTTATCATTTATTTTAAACAAATTTAACCTCATTTGTTCCAAGTGGGCAGATTATTTAATGAATCCCTGGCGGCTGTGTGAGCATTAGATAATTCAGTTACTCTACATCGCTCATTTACTTGAAGGAATTCAGACTTGTGTTCACTAGGGTTGTGCCACATTTAGAACTGATCTGAGAATTACATGTCAATTTAATTCCAGAATTTCAGCAACTTTTAGATTTGCATATCATTTGTGTATTATTTAAATTTGTGTAATATGAATTGGAACTTTAATCAATATTAATGTATAATTGTAATGATTTATATTGTTTTCTATTTAAATATGTGACATTTAATATATTTAATGTTATCTTTTGTTTTATGGGTTATGGTGGAATAATACTTTACATTAATTTACCCTGCAGAAAACAATGTGAAGCATTATTAATTACATTATTAATTATGTATTTATTTATGTTTTCTTGCAAAACTTGTGTTGGAATAATGAAAATCCTCTTTAATAATGGATTTCTGTTGATCAGCAAATTTAGTAACACTTTAGGGACCAATTCTCACTATTAACTTGCTTATTATCATGCATTTTACAAGCATATTGGCTGTTTATTATTTATAAAGCACATGTTATTTCCTTATTCTGCATTAGCACTACCCCATGTACTAACTCTTATAATAACACTTAATTATGCATAATTACATGCAAGTACCCTAAGCCAAACACTAATCCTAACCCTAACCATATAGTAAGTACATGTAGTTAATTAATGTTACTCAGTACTTAAATGTATAATTACACTGTAACAAGAACACGTTAAAATAAAGTGTAACCATATATTGTCATAAGATCATCTGTAAATTGACCAGGCTTTCATAGTACTCTGGATAGAATTCTTAAAGTCTTGTTACATTTATCATTGATAACTTGCCTCCACATGTTCTGTGTGAAGGATAACGCAAGTAACAAAAATTTCCGTGCATTGAAGCTCCTTATCTTTGTTCAATACCACCTTAAATTCTTTGATCTCGGTTTAATTGTGACTTCATGGGCGAACACATCAGTTCAGTTCCAAACTTTGTCAAACTTTCCACTTCTGATTCCATCGGTAACTTGTCCCAACAGGCCATTGTCAGAGGCCTGTTGAAACGACAAGCACAAAAGCAAACAAAACCATAGCCCCATTCATCATCATCATCTGCTGACAGAACATCTCACTGTTACAGACTCCCTGCGGCCCATCAGCGTTCATGCATTGATTACTCACCGGGCTCCATGACACTTCCTGTTAGGACATATTTTTGTCATACTTTCAGATTTTGATGCATATTGTACATCACACACCTTTACACACAGCATATTATTTACAGTGAAAGTAAAGCTCCGGTTACAGATTTGGAAGTTGGAAGAAACTTTTTTTTTTTTTTTGCTCTTGGTGAGATGTTTTCATTCAAATCTAAAGATTTTGATTGCATCATTCAGATGCCTTCTCTTATTATCCAATAGAGGGCAGAATTAGTCCTTTTGTGGTCCTTACAGTAAATCTAATGTTAATGACTGTGTTAAGAACAGCCCACTATCATATCACTCTTACTATTTCTGCAGGATTAAGTATATACTATATACTGCACATATTATGTGAATTTTGTGTATGCATATAAAATATGACCTACTGCATTTGACCAAATGTACAGCATACAACAAAGCACTGCTGTTTCCTACAATGCAATGTGCTCAATCTGACCCTCCATTGCAGTGTAATGAATGAATTTTGTATAATATCAGCCACAATTTGTAAGTCTTTCTTGACTCTTTATTCAAATCTTAAACATGTAAAACAAGTATTTATATATTGCGATATGACAGGCTCGCTGAATTACACATGCAAGTCATGCTTAGTGTCGCACAATACAGTTTCACACTGTTTTTTAACCTTTGTGGGACATTTGAACATTAAAATGAAAAAAAAAGTGTAAATGACTTACTGTGACTTTACTGAAAACAAAAAAGAAAAAAAATGAAAAAAGTAACTTTTCATTCAGTAATGGCTCGAAAATTTCACAAATAATTGTAAAGAAATGGCAAGTAACACATTGAACTAAACATGAAATTTTGAAGACTGAAATGTATTTTCTTGTAACGTACTCCAATATATATATTTTGACAATTTTCCAGTGACAGTACACCATTAATTTAATTAGTAAGCATATTTAATTATTCTAGCTACAATATTTTGCCTTAAAGTCCTAAAAAGTCTAAAACTAATAGTGTAGTGTCTGTAGCGATCAGCAGCTAAATGTATCACTTGTTACTGAATCTTTCAGTTTGATTGACACCTACAGCTGTTCTGTGCCTTCAAGCCACATTCACATACACGAGTCCCAGCGTAAATCATTTCTATTTCAGCGGCGCTGTATAGAGATGGAATAGCATATCCCTGTGTTCAATTGCAATCCACTCTGAAAGTCATTAATAAACAATTACCTAAGAGCATTTTCTTTGAAATTTGAATAAAACAATACATACCAAAATACATCATAACCTATCACTATCCAAGCCATTTGCGACTCTGATTTCACAACTGAATACATTCTATAGCAGGTGTAATGAACTGCTCGTGGTGTTTCACGGGAGAGGAAGGGTTTTGTTTGTGTTTCTGAAAAAAGGCAGGTTGTCCATGTTAAATAATTTGGTGCTATCCCTCATTTGTCATCCTTCTTCAAGAAGCAGCAGCTGTGGAACGGTTTACACACGTCCCAAATGGATCGGTATAATCAGGTGCACCTTGTTATTTCTTTGCCTCTCTGTGATTCTGCCTGGGTTTGTTTTTTACGGAGGACCATCTTCATATTGATGGGCTTGATTACACAGGAAACAATTTTGCTGGCTTCCATAATCAAAAAATCAAAAAAAGGCTTTGATGGTTATTTATGTAGCGTACAGCCTGAATAATCACAAAGCTGAAGTAGGCCAGTGATTTTCCCTCGCTCTATTCAACAAGATGAGAACACCTCCCCTCCCCCCGCAGTATTATAAAACTAAAACACTACTATCCGGAACAACACCTATTAATATCACCGTACAATAACAACTTGTACTTGACTTTTCCTTTTGTACGCTACTGTTCAAAAGTTTGGGTTTGGAAAGATTTATATGTTTATATATTGATTGTATTGTTTCTTTTGAAAGAAGTCTCTTATGCTCACCAAGGCTGCAATGATTTATTAAAAAATACAGTAAGAACTGTACAATTGTGAAATATTATTACAATTTAAAATAACTGGTCTCTATTTGAATATATTGTAAAATGCAATTTATTCCTGTGATACAAAGCTGAATTTTCAGCATCATTACTCCAGTCTTCAGTGTCACATGATCCTTCAGAAATCATTCTAACATGCTGATTTGCTGCTTAAGACACATTTTTATTATTCAGCAGCTAACTATAGACATATCGACAGTTTAACTAAATTTAAGTTGTTCAACAAGATTCTAATTGTTGCTTCGTTATGACAGTAGTTCACTTGAAAGAGAAAACGTAGATGCTAACTGCTAATGTCTTTATGGCATTGTTAAGAATGCCTTACTTGATTTAATTATGAATTTTACTCTAACACATGTTGAAACACGACAATGTGATTATTTTTTTTTCCATTTTTATTTGAACTTTTGCTAATGTTTAATTTTATTTTATTTTGTCTCTATTTTTTCCATACAATTTCATTTCAGTTCCAGTTATTTTTAGTACATCAAGATAAACTAAAGAAAATGAGAGATGTTGCTTTGGCTGAAACTAGCTGAAATATAGTTTTGTAGAATTATTTTATGTACTTCCGTATGTATCTGGCCTTTGTCTTTGCACTGGCATCAGCATTAATATAATGGAAATGAAAGAATTTTACTGTTGACTGCTCACCACAGTAATGACATCTCTTCTGACTCTGTTCAGCTCGGTCGTCCTTTAGAGAAGCTATTTCAGGATAAAGCGCAGAAAACACAAATGGAATTTTCTGAAAAACACCAACTTCACAGTTTATAGTTCTGCACATCTGTGGCAAAGATCTTCTCATTTATCTGTTGTTTGGATCCGCTTCACTGACTCTCTTCTCTAAACCCACCATGCTCGTCATTAAATTGCTTTTGTTTGTTTCACATCTTCAGAGCATGCAGATGTTGAGCTGGACTCTGCTAGAAGATTTTGAGCTGCACTCCTCTTAATACTACGAAAGAAAACAGCAAAGCATCAAATACAGTAATTGGGCTTATTTGCATATGGCTGAATCTTTGGGAGTGTTAGGGAAGTCAACTTTTAAAAGTTTTTAAAACTAAATCTCTTACGTGATATTGTAAGATATCAAGACAATTTCATTTTCAAGTGAACTACAACTTTTAAATCAAATAATGCATGAATTTCATTTTAAATTACACAGTATTAAGATGATATAGGCTAATGATCAACATTATAATGTCAACAGAACATTTGTAACTTAAAAAGTTGAATTAAATCAATAAATTAGTTTTTTTTTTTTACTTGCAAGCATGCATTTATTTAAGTTGTGGTAACAGTTCCCCTGAATTTATTTTTAGTGTGTCTGTGTGTGTGCGCTAATGCAGTTGTGCATGTATACACAGTTGTGTTGCTGCTGCTCAGAAGAGCAATGGAATAATTGTCCCGTTGCTTATCAGCGAGAGCACATGTGGTGTAAGTTATCACCACCCGTGCACTTATATTTGTGCTGAGCAAGAGAATCAACGGGCTTCAATGGCCCTCTTAAGGAAGCCATCAGGGCTAATCAGGATGATGCGAAAGGCCATCAATGTAAATCCACAGCCATTTTTCCCCCACAAATAGCTGCGCTTTATGTGTTTATGTGCTGCACTAAAGCGCACATTAAGGCAGAAATGCACTCCTGTAAGACAGATATATGTTGGTGTAATGGCTTACTTCTGTCATGATGTTTTAAGCAAGCACTTCAGGGAGAGTTCTCTAATGTTCAGCCTTTGATTTTCTACTCAGTCTCTGACCACTGTGATACGATGCTTTGCAGAACGCTTTTCTTTTTGGAAGAGTTTGGCTCTGAGACTCTGAGAAAACCATTTAATAAAAACCATTGACAGAGAAAAATGCGTTGCGCATTCGATTGACCATTGTAGCATTTTTTCATCTCAACAATACACTACTGATGTGAGATCTTACTGTTCTGCTGTGTCTGGGAGCATCTGTCTGAAAGTATTTCAGTGTCAATTGCACAATGAATTATTGTCATTAACCTTTCTCGGACACCCATGACACTTAGGTTATTGTTTTGTGTTTTATCAATTCAAGATAAATTCATTAAATCTGTGTTCTGGGTTCAAGGGAAGGGCCTCTGTCAGCGGCATTTGTGGTGGAATGTTAATTAGCACAGAAAATAATATGTATATTTTTTCTTACTGTTTTTCATACTTTTTCTTACTTTCTTACTGACAGTTAGCTCTGATCTCTGTTACTGTCACAGTCTCACATAATCAGATTTTGATTATCAGCATAAATTCTGGTTTACATTGCAGCTTCTTCTGGCCAAGAACCACATAGAGAGAAAAAGACAATCTGGCCAACATATTGATTACTGATTGATTGATTGATTGATTGACTGGTTTTTAATGATTTTATTAATTTTGTTAGTTTTTGCTTAAAAAGTAGAAAAAATATCTGCTTAAAATAAGAAAAATATAGCTAGAAAAAAAAATTCTGCCAATGGGGCAAAAAGAAGAGAAATCTTGATATTCTTTCTTATTTTAAGCAGCTATTTTTTCTTGTTTCAAGCAAAAACTAACACATTTTTTATAATTTATTCAGAAAACAAGACTTAATATTTTGTAATTTTTCTTCTCAAGTAAATGCATATTGATTCAAGAAAGTTGAGATATTTATACTAGAAAACAATACAAAAATACTAAGCAAGAATATTGCTTTTTTTGCAGTATAACAACATTATTATTATCAGTGATATTTCACTTTGTTACAAAATTAAAATGCATATTTCTGTCTTAATTTCATCACTTTTATGTGGCATTGCTTGATGGTAAATCAAAGCCTTTATTGCAGTGGGACACTGATGGAAAATGTTACCATTTTTGTATGTGTACATTTTAAGCTTCTGTTGGAACGTGTTAATATTCTTCTCATTATAAATCTTGTGAAATGCTGTAAACATCTTGAGCATTGTTTTTTAATTATGCAAAACTCAGAACACCTCCAGAAAAGTAGCCAATTAGAATAAAGCTTTGCATTTTTTGAGCTTTTACCAGTTTTTGTGTGCAAAATGCATCAAGGAACATCAATTTGCAGTGACCTGAAGTCATTCATTTTCAACTAGAGCTGGCAATTTTATGCAACAAGACCGAGACAGTTTGAATTCATCTTTATGTGAATATGCAGGGAAATGATGAGGCTGTTACCTGCAGAAGTGAAGACAGTGAAGCTGATGTTTTTCCTCCTGATTCATCAGTGGAGTAAGAGCGCTCACTAGCAACAGCAGTACAGCAGACCTGCAGATATTTAATTGCTGTCAGTGAGAACGACCCTTCAGGTGCTCCGAGGACGACACTCGAGATTCCCGTTTGAGGAAATCACCTAAATCACGCTTCTTTTCAAGAGCCCATTTAAAATACAATGCATTTTTATTCACAATAAATTGAAGTTTCTTTCCGTTCACTGCTTGTAAATCCTGTTGCTTTATAAATGAGATAGTTAATGCGTGTTTGTAGTTTGAGAAAAGCTCTTCGTTTCGTGTGCCCAGAGTCATCTCAGCCGTGATTCAGCACAGGAGACGTTATGAGCTGCAGATGATGGATAACACCGCTGAGAATATGACTTATCTCTTTGTTCCCTGGGGAAAGTGATTTAGCTCCATTTTTGCTCTTTTATCCCCAATTGTTTTGAAGAGTGTGAAACTCAGAGGATGGGGGATAATGCACGGTTGAATCGAAACCTCGTGCCGGGGGATGAGATCTCACTGCAGGTCTTTTTGTGTGGTTTGATTGCTGTAGAAGCAGGTAAACGTTCTGATGCGAGCGACATCTTTCATGACAACACCTGAACCGTATGTTTCATTAGCAGAGATGTCGCAAGCAAATGCAGAAGATGCTGAGGAAACTAGAGGAAAAATAGACATAGAACACACAAGAACTGAAGGATGATTGTCGCTCTTTTCCAATATTGAGTGAGCCGCATTGATATCTATAGACCTTAGCAGTGTTGGGGGTAACACATTACAAGTAACGCGAGTTATGTAATCAGATTACTTTTTTCAAGTAACTACTAAAGTAACTCATTACTCATTTTTCAAATAAGTAAGTAATGTAAGTTACTTTGTTTTCCCATTTATTCACTGACATCTCTTCTGTCCCCATGTTGAGATAAATTGGGAATGAGGTGCAGAGCCTGAGGCTTATTAATTTCACTTTTGGTGTGAAAGGGCAAATATAAGTTTGTTTGTTTTTTTTGTTAAAAATAAATAAGCAAGCCCAGCTCAGGTGACAAAGAGTAACTCAAAAGTAATGTAATGCATTGCTTTCCATAAAAAGTAAGTAATGCAATTATCGCTTTTTTTATGGAGTAACGCAATATTGTAATGCAAGAAGTAACTTTCCCCAACAATGGACCTTAGTCAGGGTAGTGCCATATTTAAGAACCATGTCTAACCTTCTGAAGGAGCTTTGACATGTACAGCGATTAAGTTGTCTGCTTGAGGGAACGTCAGTGACAGTGACATGGAAATGAGCAGCAACACAGTGTGCCAAAGACCAGCTGACAGGGATACAACTGTAACATATAAATACATATTAGTGACCAACACAGAGCAAAGAGACTCTGCAGACTTACTTTAATTGACTAAATTGAAGTGCTCCTTAAGGCAGCATGCTGAAAAACAACCAGCCCCACACTGAATCTGCTCCTGCAGAAGCCCGATTTAAAGAGTTATCATTCACAAAGCTCTACAAAGCCCCTGTCCCCAGTGTGTTCACTTCGTAAATATTTTAGTTAGTTTAATAATGCTTTTGGCTACCAATTCTCTCAGCTCAGCATAGAAAAAGTCTGCATATTCTGTCTGGTCATATGTGAATGATTTGCCATGTGCTTTTTACTACTCCCGTATTATATTGCAAAAAAAAATATGCATCTTTTTATTGAGCATTGATGGAGCAGTACATTTTGTGGGAAAGGAATCATAAAATGATTTGTTTTGTTTAACTACTTTCCCTCCAACACCGTCAAAAATCACCGCCAGCATTTTTTATCATTTTCACAAAACGTTCATGTCCCCCAGAATGTTTTCTTGTATGAATATTTGAACATGCAATATGTCAAAAGAAAGAACAAGTTCAAGTTTTATTCTAGCTTCATGCATTCTCTTTTTTTATCAACACTTGCATGTGGGCAAGTTTCATAACAAAGTAACATTCTGAACAAAAAGCTGAGAAAATGAGCTTTTGCTCTTTTACCCCACACTCAGAGTAAAAGACTAAAGATCCAGTACTGATACAAATATTTTAGCTAAAGTAATATGTTTTGCATTTTTAGCTAAGTTAGCCAAGTAATATGTTTTGCATAATATCTAAGTTAAAACTTTTTCAAAACAATCACTTTAGCAAATTTTGTACCATATTCTGTTGATGATAAAAATTTAATTTAATTAAAAGATAATAATAATAAATGTAGTTATCAAATACACTGTCCTTAAAATTTGTTAATTTTAAAAATACAGAACAATTTAATAACAAAGAAGATTTTGAAAGCGTTTTACACTGCTTGAAGGAGGCCATAATAATTGAATATGGCTTTACAGTGAATGTATTTTATATGATTACAGTAATATATTTTAAAATATGATAATGGTTATATTGGGTTCATTTTAAATATAGTGATGATCTTCTTTTCATCTAGTGACACTTTTTGTCATTTGAATCCAGCCATGTCATGTCAACAACTGAAGACAGCTGAAAGTCAGCTATTTATTATTTGATTTCAATTGATTTCAGTACAGTTTTAATGTTAGCGTGTTGTTAAGCTGTACACGTGCTTTGCTCACAACACTTAAGCAAAAACAGTATTGCACAAGCATAAATTAGGTAAGATATTGTAACGAACAGTCCACTGAAGGTGAGTTGTGATGAACCCAAGTGCAGCTTTTATTAAACAAAGTAATCCAAAATACAAACAAAGACTTGGGACAGATATTCAATTTTTAATTAAACTGAACTTTTTATAAATACTTTTTATTTTTATTGTATTGAATCATTTCTAAATGTTCCTATCTCTTTGAGATTTCCTATTTCATACTGGGTGGATTTTCAACTGAAAGTGAAAGGAAGCATGATTGTACTGATTATGTGTTGCAACAGCCTTTGGATCACTTTCCCTGTGATGCCTTAAAATGCTGCCTATGTAGGCATCTCACTAGATATTAGAACACAGCCCACAAAACATTTAATTTTCCAACTTAACGGCTTAAAGGGATAGTTCATTTTGAAATTAAAATATGGCATCTATCAGCTTACCCCATGGGCATCCAAGATGTAGGTGTCTTTCTTCTTCAGTAGATCCAATTTTGATGTTTTTAGGTCAAACCGTTCTAGTCTGTCAGTCATATAATGGCAGGTATAGGTCACTGTCTCTATAAGAGGGGAAAAGAACATGCACAGAGAAATCCAAATTAACCAATTCCCCATCGTAACTACACATTGATGGCCTAAGACACGAAACGAGAGGTTTGTGTGAGAAAACGAACAGTATTTATATCATTTTTTACCTCTTGTACACAACCATGTCCAAGTGATCTGAGTGCGCACACGCATCCGGTGTGTGACGTGTGTGTGCGTGCACTCTGGCTCACGCTGCATTCACACGGGGCGTCGGCGTCAACGCTTGACGGAGGGCGTGTCTGAAGCGTGGTGCTGACACGCCGTCATAGTTACAACAACCAATCACATACTTCTCTGGTGTTGCATGAACGGGATTGGGTATTTGCATGAGGCGATCTGATTGGCTGACGCCTCCGTTGGCGCTTGAAAAGTTGCGTCAGCACCACGCTTCAGACACGCCCTCCGTCAAGCGTTGACGCCGACGCCCCGTGTGAATGCAGCATGAGCCAGAACGCGCGCACACACACGTCACACACCGGATGCGTGTGCGCACTCAGATCACTTGGACATGGTTGTGTACAAGAGGTAAAAAAATTATATAAATACTGTTCGTTTTCTCACACAAACCGCTCGTTTCGTGTCTTAGGCCATCAATGTGTAGTTACGATGGGGAATTGGTTAATTTGGATTTCTCTGTGCATGTTCTTTTTCCCTCTTATAGAGACAGTGACCTATACCTGCCATTATATGACTGACAGACTAGAACGGTTTGACCTAAAAACATCAAAATTGGATCTACTGAAGAAAAAAAGACACCTACATCTTTGATGCCCTTGGGGTAAGCTGATAGATACCAAATTTTAATTTCAAAGTGAACTATCCCTTTAATACAGAAACCAAACGGTTAACCTAAGAGACAAACCATTCGTCTGCAAAGCACACTCATTAGGCATTCATTAGCCTTGATGATGTGATAACATATAATATAAATGTTAATGGCTATCGCTAGGCTAAGAGTCATGTATTAGACACCATTAGTGACTGTCATATTGGAGAACCTTTTGATCTATGCCTAATAGCATTATGCTAATTGCTGGAACGGTACCGCTGGAGCAATCTCAGCACGCAGAAGATTCGGGATTTCATTTACAACCTTTGCTTTTTCAGGCCAGATCTCAGGACCTAGACTACCCCCACCACCAGCACGTCATATCTCATACATCACTGACATTGCCGCTGTACCCTGTAATTGGATCTTTTGAATTGATTTGTGTTCATTTGCAGTGAAACAGTAGTCAGTGAATGTAAACAGACACAGGAAGATGTGCTGTAAAATCACAGTACAAACAAGCTCCTTTACAACAAGGTGGTTGCCAGGGTATTCTGGGTAGTCGTTATTTGCTTGTTTACGAAGTCTTAATAGTCCACTCAAATCTACTGGATTTTCTTTCTCCCCATTTTGTCACTGACCAAGCGAGAATCATAAGTCTGCCTGCATAGAAAAATAATAGCACAACTCTCCTCAACAAACCGCGCAAATTTCTGAAGCAGAGGTAGCGAAAGATATTTTCTTCCATCCATATTGAAACTTACATCCTAATTAAATGGATTACAGATGAAGAAAAATGTCGAGTGGGGACTTGGTTCTGTCTATCGGTTGTTGAATGAATGGAGGCAAATCTAAATGCAAGCTTCAAATCGATTTTAAAAATGAAAATTAGCTGTTAATTGACTCACCCTCAGGCCATCCAAGATGTAGGTGACTTTTTTCTTCAGTAGAACAGTGAAGAAGATGTTTAGCTGAAACCGTGGTCCTTGGTGATTCATAAAATGCAAGTCAGTGGCTGCCTGTTTTTGAGAGTACAAAAGCATATCAAGGAACACAAAATTAATACCCGTGGCTCTTGACGATATATTGAGGTCTTATGAAGTAAAACGATCAGTCTGTGCAAGAAACTGAACATCATTTACAACATTATTACTGTAATCTAGAGCCTCAGGCAAACGGTCCAGAGTGATGTCCGGTTCGCGAATTAATTTACAGTAAGAGCAAAAACATGCATTGTAGGTGGGGGGAATGAATGTCCAGCACTCTCTCCACCCTCAATACCAGAACTGAGGTGCCCTTAAAGGAGCAGTGTGTAGTTTTTAGCGGCATCTAGTGGTTGAGTTTGCGAATTGCAACCAACGGCTCAGTCCCCCGCTCACCCCTCCCTTTAGAGAAGCTACGGTGGCCGATACAGGGCTAAGATGCCGTCGTCTGAGACCGCAGAGAGCAATGAGGTTTCTTTACAAAGGTAAATTAAGGAATTCTATTTACTTAATTATTCAATAAACGATGTCATTGCGAATATTACTGTTACTTGTTCATCATTGTGTCAGTGTTTTTTCGCGAGAACAACATAGTGACGATACGCTCTCTGTAGAGCAGTTTGTCCGTTAAGGCCTACTGTAGAAACATGATGGTGACATCCATGTGAGGGGACCCACGGTATATGTAGTTATAAATCGCTCATTCTAAGGTAATAAAAACATAACAGTTCATTAAGTAAGGTCTTTATACTCCTCTGAAAACGTAGTTATGTATATTATATTGCATTTCTGTCTATAGATCATCCTAAATATTACACAGTGCACCTTTAAGCAAGGCACCGAACCCTCAACTGCTCCCCGGGCGTAGTTTAAATTACTAACCTCTAGTAATAGCAGTAGTAATTACACTTGCCTGAACAAACACTTCTAGTCAGTCCAAAAGTCCATCAGCCATACTAGCAGAACATGGCATTAACATTAAATACAGCTATTGCAACAAAAACAAAATCCAGAATGAGGTTACTGTAACAGTCAGAGTCCACAATAAACAAAATATAGTAGCCTACTTAACCAATGACTTAGTTGTAAACGCAAGAACAAGGCAGGTGAGTGGTAACACAGGGCATGAAGTCAAATACACAGAATCAGGTGAGGTTGCCTCACAGGTGAGAAGATTTACAGTTATACTGTATATAATCACATGCAAAAATCATTGTTGAGATTCACAAAGTAGAAAGTGGCTGTAAAAAAAAAAAAAAAAAGAGCTAAAGCATTGAAAATTTCCCATTTCCACCAGAGCAATAATTAAGAAGTTACAATTAGAAGTTACCCTTTTTTTAAAAAAAATAATTGGATATTGTTGTCATGGTGTGGTGTAGTAGGAGACACGCACAAATACAAAGAAGATAATGGTAAACAGCCTTTAATAATCCACATAGGTAATGTTGACGAGACCAGACAAAGAAACACTGAACTGAATACAACTTATATGGGAGAGTAAATGAGGATAATTGCCAAGACACACCTGAACATAATGACACAATCAAGGGGAAGACAGAAACTAGGTCAAGGAACACGAGGGATGAAATGAAAACAAACACAAAAGTCCATGAAGTGTGACAATTGTTCATTATTAAGAGAAGCAGAGTTTAGTTGTTTTAGTTGTTATGTTGCAACTTCTTGCATGCATATAAAATGAATGTGCAGTGTGCAAATGTTAGCTGTTTTACAATGGATTCAAATGAATTATATTCCATTAATATTCAATAATTCCATATTAAGTAGTATTTTTCAAAGTATGCTAAAGTGTGCTTTAATAGTGTACTAAATCGTAAAGAAAGCCTCTTGTTCCTGTGAGAATGTGAGAGTGATGTTGTTCCAGCAGATGCTGTGTTTCTAAAGTTGTTGACTTTATGAATTGTTAAAAACCGTATCATGATCCTCCTCTCACTGAAATTTGCACACAATGGATATAAAAGATGAGAAACAGTCTACTACCCTGATAAAACAGCAGTCACATTAGATCGCATAATGAAAGATAGGCCAGCCAGGAAATGCAATTTAGCCATGGATCAGGTAATTCATGCCACACATGACCCATATACACAAATACACACGCATTCTCAGATGGAACGCAGATTCATGGGTGTGTTGGGGAGCTTTTGAACATGAACTCTGGACCTCATCATACATAAAGCTGCATTTAAACGCATTCGAGTTGCTGTCTGCAGAATCACTTTCTCACCAGCAATATGTACTGTACCACCTTCACTGGGGGCTTAAGAAATGATCATTAATCTGTGGAGGTTTGCCAGAAGTCCTATCCAATGTAATTGCCTTGAACACTTAATGAGCTCGAGCAAACATGATCCTTGAGCTGCAAACAGGGCTGGTCCGGCCCAGCTGAATAGCTCACACATCAGGGTGCACCGTATTGTCCATTGAGATCAATTGAAGGCTGGCTTTTTTTCCAGCCAAGCATACATGCATTGTGCCACCACAATGGTGGCTGCTGCCTTTTGTGGTTTTGCAAGGTCTGAGGGAACGGAATAAGAGGGGAAGGCATTGTGTGCAGATGCAATTAGCTACACTGGAGTGAACGGCTGACGTCCAGCTACACCAGTGCTGTGGGTGATGCTTGTGTGCAACTGAAGTACATCGCAGAGGTTGATAAATAAAACCTTAAATGAGCCGTTCAACCAAAAATTTGAATTCTATCTTCTATTACTCGCCCCCATGTGTTTCAATAGCTGACTTTCGTTCTTCTGTCTATTAATATAAAAGGAGTTATTTACATTTACATTACATTTAGTCATTTAGTAGATGCTTTTATCCAAAGCGACTTACAAATGAGGACAATGGAAGCAATCAAAATCAACAAAAGAGCAATGAAATGCAAGTGCTATAACAAGTCTCAATTAGCTTAATGCAGTATACATAGCAAGGTTGTTTTTTTTTCTAAAAGAACAGAGCCAAGTTATAGTGTTAGAGGCCTGTTTTGCTTTTGTTAATTGTATAATAAATAAAAGAAAGCAAATAGGTAAAATACAAAAAGATTAGAAAAGCTAGTGTTAGTTTTTTTGTTTTGTTTTTTTAAGAATAGAATTAGAAAAGAGAGTGCTAGAGTTAGAGGGTCAAATAAAGATGGAAGAGATGTGTTTTTAGCCGAATCTTGAAGATGGCTAAGGACTCAGCTGATCGGATTGAGTTGGGCAGGTCATTCCACCAGGAGGGAACATTTAATTTAAAAGTCCTTGAAAGTGATTTTGTGCCTCTTTGGGATGAACAATAAAGTGACGTTCACTTGCAGAACGTAAGCTTCTAGAGGCACATAAGTCTGAAGTACTGAATTTAGGTAAAGGGGTGCAGAGCCAGTGGTGGTTTTGTAGGCAAACATTAATGCTTTGAATTTTATAAGAGCTGCTATTGGTAGCCAGCGCAAATTGATAAACAGAGGTGTGACGTGCATTCTTTTTGGCTCGCTAAAAATTAATCTTACTGCTGCGTTCTGGATTAATTGTAAAGGTATGATAGAACTGGCTGGAAGACCTGCCAAGAGAGCATTGCAATAGTCCAGCCTGGACAGAACAAGAGCCTGAACAAGGAGTTGTGAATCATGTTCCGAAAGAAAAGGCTTGATCTTCTTGATGTTAAATAAAGCAAATCTGCAGGACCGGGCAGTTTTGGCAGTGTGGCAGCTGATCATCAATCATAACTCCAAGATTTTGGGCTGTTTTTGAAGGAGTTATGGTTGATGTGCCTAACTGGATGGTGAAATTGTGATGAAATGATGGGTTTGATGGAACCACAAGCAGTTCTGTCTTGGCATGGTTGAGTTGAAGGTGAAGGTGATGGTCCTTCATCCAGCAAGAAATGTCTGTTAGACAAGCTGAGATGCGAGCAGCTATCGTCGGATAATCAGGATGGAATGAGAGGTAGAGTTGAGTGTCATTAGCATAGCAGTGATATGAAAAGCCATGTTTCTGAATGACAGAACCTAGTGATGTCATATAGACAGAGAAAAGAAGTGGTCCAAGAACTAAGCCCTGAGGCACTCCAGTTCGGTTCCTGAGATGCCCTTTGCCAATAAGGTTGACGAGAGGATCTGGTGGTTAACCATGTCAAAATCAGCAGACAGATCCAGCAAGATAAGTATTGAAGATTTGGAATCCACTCTAGTCTTAGGGCTTCAACAACTGAGAGCAAGGCAGTCTCGGTTGAATGTCCACTTCTGAAACCAGGCTGGTTGCTGTCGAGGAGGTTGTTCTGTGTGAGAAAGGCAGAGACTTGGTTGAACACAGCTCGTTCAAATGTTTTTGCAATGAAAGGAAGAAGAGAAACCGGTCTGTAGTTCTCTGAAAGAGATGGGTTAAGGGTGGGTTTCTTAAGTAGTGGGGTTTTACGAGCCTGTCTAAATGCTGAGGGAAAAACACCAGTCTGCAGGGATGTAGTAATGATGTGAGTGAGTGCAGGTACAACTGCTGGAGAAATGGCTTGAAGGAGATGAGATGGAATAGGATCAAGCAAACAAGTAGTAGGATGATTAGAAAGCAAATTCTCCAAAGTTTGGAGACTTCTGCCTCAGAGAGTGAAGAGAAGGATGTGAACGAGTGTATGTTTGCTGGTAAGATGTGCTTGACAAGTTGACAGATTGTGGTGTGGAAAATTGTGCACTGATGGTTTTAATTTTAGTAATGAAGAACGTGGCAAAGTCATCAGCTATTAGAGTATATGAAGGAGTGGGAGGAGGAGGACAAAGGAGGGAGGAAAATGTTTTAAAGAGCATGCGAGAGTTAGGCAAATTGTTAATTTTGTTATGATAGTATGTCCTTTTTGCAGTGGAGACATTATCAGAGAAGGAAGAGAGGAGTGACTGACACACATTAAAGGTCCCATATTGTCAAAACTGAAATTTCCTGTTTTTTTTTCATGATAACAGAGATCTACGGCCTGTGTAACTACCATATAAGTTTCAAAACAGTCAATCCATAGTAAAATGCACACAGCCTGCATAAAGTTGCTGTGTTTTTTCACGAGTCCTTGTGACTTCCGTAAAAATGTGACGTCCGGACTACTCAGTCACTGCCTTCAATCACCATCCCGAGCACCGCCCACCGTTTTCGCCAAACCCCCAGACAGCTCCTCCATGCCATTGCTGAGAACAACAACACTGAAACATGCGAAAAGGTTAACTTTAACGGACGAAACCAGATCGGCCGACCTGTAATGTTTCACTCTCATAAAGGATGGACGATCCGACAGGATGTTACTATGAGGTGGTCACGTTAACATTATAGTAAAGACAAACTACCGTTCTATCTAGTCATGATGAAGATACATTATTATTCCAGCCACAATTAATCACAACAATGTATACAGGGGGACAATATACATAAAATTTCTCAAGAGCAGTTTTTGAAGGGGACACAAAGAATCAGCTAAAATTGTTCTTGTAAGGATGTATACACAGTCTCCCTGCTAACTAGTATAGCTTTCCTCTAAGGTGTTATTTTAATGACAAATGTCGAGAGCGCATTATTGAGCGTGAAGGTGTGCTAGGGCAGTCAGAATACAAAAGACGGTTAACAGTCATCAGCTCTAGTGGACAGATGGTAAAACTTTTGTACCTCTTTTGAGGAACGACACGGGTCAATCCGCCTTTTGGCAAACTTTTTTTCTCCCTTTTCAAATTTCACATCACATCAGAAAAGATTTTTTTCCATTAAAAAGAAGGAATTAATCAAAAAGTGAAAATAAATTAACGGGTAGGGTTAGTGTAGGTGTAGGGAGAGCTTTAAGGTGGCACCATTTAATAATTGGAATTAATATTAAAATTTACACTCAATAACTTATTGCAGTTTTATAATGTACACAGTACTGAGGTGCAGATAATTGCCACTATTTGAATAAATAGTTAAATAGAAAAAGCCTGCTATTTTAACATAGTGAAAATAGAGTAGCATTTGAGCAAATAGCCCCTGCTTTAAAATAATGCGCGAGCGGGAATCTCTTCCCTTTGCTCTCGCACAAAACTGGACGCGCGCTCCCAGAAACAGCTGCTCTGGCAAGGAAAATAATCACTTCACCCGATGTTTAAGTGAATAAAATAGCAATTGAAGCCTTACTTACTGGAGTTCCACAACTACTGGACTGCTCTCTCTCACCGGACTTGTGTGTGTGATATAAAAGAGGAAAGCTGGCCAAAGCACTGGAGGCAGAGGGGGGACTCAAAATATTTCTAAAAATTAGCATTTTTGCCCCATTTGGTTTGTGTTGTTTTACACTTACACAATTATTTTAAGTATAAAACATTATTTACAATACACAGCATGGTTATTTAAATCATATTTTTAGGGGGGACAACCCTCAGAAAGGGGGGGTCTTGTCCCCCCCTCCGACCCCCCTGGGATTTCCGCCTATGAATGTATATACAATTACAAATGATTATAAATTGTCAGTTTGTTGTTTTACACACATGCACACAGACATTATTTCATACACGACATAGTCGTGAGATGCAAGAAATCTTCAGAGGCGCCCATAACAACACAAGGCAATACTTTATTGAACCTTTTCTGATAAGAATTGTGCGCTGCAAACACAAGCATTTTTGACGATCGTTTCTGTCCAGTCCGCTCGTTTGATCTCGTTTAAGCACAGCTGTCGTCGTTTTTTTGTCTGGCAGTGGCAGCAGGTATGCGATCAAATTTATAATTTGAGGCTGTATTATATCGATTCTGGCACTCAACATCACAACAAGATGGTATTATCTCCTTATGTAGCCGAGTCTGCGCTGGTTTGAATGGGCAGTTCTCCCTTTGTTTTGCTTCCAGCTTAGCGCTGTGATGTAATTGTGACATCGGCCCTATATGACCCTAGTTACCTGTGGTTGGCCCAATCAGAAGAGAGGCCAATCAGAAGAGAGGCTCATGAATATTAATTAGACAGGCCAAATCGACCTCTTTTTTTTTTACCAGAGCTCCTGAGAGAAGAGCTGTAAAAATATATTGAGATGGTTTTTGGTACTTATACCACGAATATATATTCTTAAGGACATCAAAACCTAAATTAAAACTCCAGAAAGGTGTACAATATGGGACCTTTAAGGTCAGTAGGATTTTTCTGATTTGTGCCACACCCTTTCAGCAGCCCTGAGTTTAGAATATGTTCACGGAGAACATCAGACAGCCAAGGGACAGAAGAGGAGGTACGGGCTGGCCTGGAAGACAAGGGGCAGTGTCTAAACAAGAAATTTATAGCAGAATGTCCAGGCTGCTTTTACCCATACAATGAAAGTGAATTGTAGCCATGGCTGTCAAGCAAGATTTTCAAGACAAGATTTTCAGTGAATAATGAGTTCAATTTTAGCCTATTACACACACACACACACACCTGCTTTGAACATTTTACAGTGCTTTTTGTCCTTTTTATAACTAAACAGACCCAGTCCTCATTCATTTAGTTGTATGGAAGAGAGAAGCACAGACATCATTCTAAATGTTTTGCAAACTAATAAATGAATGAATGAATGAATGAATGAACGAACGAACGAACGAACGAACGAATAACAGATGAGGTTGTCAGAACTTTACTGCTAATAAAAAATAAAAATTGATTGAACTTAAATTTACAAAACAAATAAACAAACAAATAAATAAATAAATTGCAGCCGAACAAGCATCTGTGGTTGTCAGAACTTAACTGTATAAATAAATAAATAGATATATAAATGGAATGAATAAATACATACATAAATAAATAAATAGATGTTTTATGGATTGAACTTACATTTACTGTACATAAAATAAATAAAGTTTTGTACATTCATAATATACTGAGAACCACCACAAAAAAAGAGAGAGTCACATCAAAGCTCTTCACAAGTACTAATTAATAATTAAACACATTTTCAAAACTTTGCCTCTTTTTTTTCAAAACTTTACACACAAATCCAAGAATTGCACACACAAAATGCAAAATGCCTCACATCTCTTGCAAAATGAAGCACTGCATTCAAAATATCACAAACATCTCAAAAGCAAACATTTGCAAACACCTTTGCCATAATATTAATTCCTGTTAGATTTTTGTGTGTTACATAGAGTTTTGTGTTTTGCAAAAAGTGTTTTATGAAATTGAAACCTGAATCAATAATTAGTGTGGTTTTGCAGATTTGGTGTGTGGTTCTGGTGTTTGAGTGTCAGGTTTCAGAAATTGTGTGACAAGTAAAGATTTTGTGTGTAAGCAGTTGAAAAAAACTGTATTTAAATGGAAAGAAAGAACAGGTCAAATGTGAAACGTCACACAGGGAATTCTGAAAATGAAAAAGTATTTTTCTATTAAATGAAATAAAATGCCATGTTAGATCTATTACAGTTTCTTCTACATCTTCTACAGTCTTCTACTGTTAAAATTACAATCATTTCTTTTACAAGTCCAGAATATTATAGAGACGGATTTTGCTGTTTTGACTTGGGCCAGAGAGAAATCACTCAGAATGGCCACACTATCAGACATACTCCAGACACATTGTAATCGGATAATTGAAAACACATTTGGAAATGGTCTGGGATGGATTTTTACTACATTGAATGAATAAACAGGAAACTAATGGTGTTTCTGTTGTAAAATTCATCACTTATAAAGCAAATTCAATTTCAGCTGTAAAAGCAGCTCTTCAGAAGATAAAAGTTTCATTATTCAGCTCAAGTTGTTTGTTGTTTGTTTTGTTTTGTGTTATGTTTTTGGATTCTTGTGTAATAGGACCTCCTTGAATATGAGATGATGCATCTCAAGGGGTTTATCCCAAAAAATAAAATGTGTTGCAATTTGTTGCAAGTCAGTTCAAAGTTGATTCAGTTCAATTCAGTGACAGTATGAATATTGTAAATTTAGTGTTACTACCCAGCTCAATTCAGTTCGAATCGGATTCTCATCCGATAGTGTCAGCGCAGGTAAATTGATAATATAACTGAATATTAATTGCTTTTTCTTGCCCAACTGAGCAAGCCAAAGCGGACAGTGGCAAAGAACCAAACCTTCATCAGTTGATAAATCAACAAAATAACACTACACTTAAATAATATGTAGAGCTACATAATAGTATGCAATATGTCGAAATATTTCAGTTAACACGCACAACCTCTCATGTAATATGAAAGTGGTGTTGCATTATGCATGAATCTCTCTTCCAGATGCACTGGAATCAAGGTGTGAATGAATGAATGAATGAATAAATAAATAAATAAAATTCCATTCGAATGGTGCATGAAGCACCATAAAAAAATAAAATTTGATTAAAAATATGCTTAATTCTAAGAGGTATCAATAAGTCAATCAAATTAAAAATAGACTTTTGCCCTGGCAACCATCCACAATATCCTAGCATTGTGAAGGCATCTTTTGTGCAGGCAAAAGCACCACTCCATTTCCTTTAGAAAATGTAAAAATCTAGTTTTATGATACATGCACAAATCAATTTCATGCATTTGAACAATTGCACTTTTAGTTGTTACGCAGTCATGCTCCCATATTGACTTCAATGATCTGATAGCATGAGCGCTTGACTGGGCCGTTTCTCATTATATTTCACTCCTTTTATTCCCTTCTGTTTTTTATTAGAAAATCTCATCTCACCTTTTATATCAACAACAACACAGCAGCTTTGACCCAAAATCTCATCCATCTAAATTCATAACTGCTAATTTAAAGATGAATACTTGATCTGTGCTGTCTGCCGACACAAGTGAGATCAAGGCGAATCTGTGCGAATATATGAATACTGAATGAATGGTGGCAATGAGGAACTTGGGAAAACAGCCCATGGCCACTTCATTCACAATTCAGAGGGATGCATGGCTGCTGCATGCATGTGCTGTGTGTGTATGCTTTCACCATGTAATTACCAGCATGCTACAGGAGCTGACCTTGCTTTCCACTGAATTCTAAAGAGTGTAGCGATAACACGTGCAGATACTGACTGCTGGGTGTTTGTGGAAACACAATGGGGCTAGAAAGTAATGACATGTATTGAGAGCAGTCTTCATGCTGATCCCTGGAGAGTCAGTGGAAAAACTCAAGGAAGTTCAGTGGCGGCAAACCTCATATTCTGCAATTCTAAATCGTTCCTGAGGGATGGGCACATCTCTGCAGCCCAGCGGTCGAGGAGAGGGATGCTTTCTCGCAGAATATCGCTATACGGGGACTGCAAAACCAATAGAACAGAGAGACTAGAATTTAGCTTTCTCATTTCTTCCTCTGTGGTGATGTTCCCACTTCCTCGTCCTGGTCTTCAAACCGTCCACTGTGTCAATGTGATATTTTCCCAGATGGATTGTTTTCCTCGCCCCACAACCTTTTGAGGACACAGAGACTCTGTTCCAAAACCTACTAAGCTGCCTTTCCAGACAGCATTCTTCATGCTGATAGGCATCATAGTCAAACTCCTGAAAGAGTTTTGGTCACAGTCGAAGGCAGCATTGCATGTTTTTCACAGATAAGTCAATCCCAGAATATACTGCGACAAGCTCAGTAGAAGAATTCATAAATGTTGACTGTACATATAAGCCTATATATATATATTATTCAGCTAAAAAGTATTAATAGAAAGTACATCTCTGACTTTGTTCAGGAGTGTAGTGAGCTGTCTGCATTTTGAGACAACTTCATCGATGTGAAGGCGGCATTACACTGTCATTTTTTTTCTTTTTAAAGTAATCAGATAAGACAAAGATAATTATAGTATGTTTTACAAGAAAATACTATTTCAGTCTTTATCATTCAAGCTTTAATGTTTAATTCAATGTGTTTCTTTCTTTCTTTTTTCCTTTTTTTTGGGGGGGGGGGGGTTCTGAGAGAAAATTGTTTAAAAGTACAGTAAATATTTTATTATTATTATTATTATTTATTATTATTATTATTATATACCTATTTACCTACCAAGTCAAACTCAGAATACATTGTTACAACTTTTTTAAAGACAAAGGTGAACCAAGTCAGAGATTATAGTATGATTAATTTAAATATTGATACATTTAAATATTGATTATTTTAACCAATAATTTTGTGTTGTGCTTATTTTATACTTTTTATCCTTCTTTTTTTGCTCATTCATCATTTTGGCAACATATTAATGTAAAACTCATTTGTTAGTTAAGAATAAATACACAAAGTCTTGACATTGTTGAAAATAATGGAACAGTGAATAAAACAATACAACTTAACTAATAATAGCTTAGAATGAATAATACTAAAATCTAAATAAAATGAGAAAGTAATTTTTAAAACAGATAACATAAGCATCATTTGCTTGTTGGATGGGTGGGACGTATTGACAGGCATCACTATAGACCCTTTTATATTACCGCTATTAATACTGCTGTGCCCCAGTAAAATATTACTGATAAATCTGTGTATGTAAATGAAGATGACCATATGCTGGTCATATATGAATCAGATCAAGCAATACCAGATTTGAACATGAATCACTCTTTTAATTGATCCCTCAAACAGGTTTGCAAAAGGTCTGAAACTGTTCACGATTCAGTTTGATTCATTTGGACAGTTCACTCACCCACTGGATCGTTTGAAGTGGTTTCTCACACTGAAATAGCAACGGGATATTTGATAAGACAAAAGAGGTGGATATTTACTGCAATGAAATACATTTGTGCTGGACTCATTCAGTGGTGGAACGGTTTATTATGAGATCTGATGACACAGTAAGTCAATTATGAGGTTTGGTTAGGATGCCGCCTTAGGCATTAAATAGCAAGGCAGCTCACTAGGTTTTGGAACAGAGCTACTGAATATATTTTCAAATTCGTGTCCCGCTTTCGAGGGTCACCGGTACATTAGCTTGCGCAGTAGCGCCCCAAGGTCTCTTTATTCGTCTGTCGCTATGGAAATGAGACTTCTGCAGTTTTACTCTTTCCTGAGCCACTTGGTCTGGCAGGAAATCTTTCGGGAGCGCTGGGATGAGATGCTGAATGTTTATTTAACTGTCACTGTTGCATTACCACTTGATAAGGATGTGTCACAAAAAATATCAACAGAGCCGAGATAGAGACCGCATGACTCCAGATACCTGATGGACGGGATTTCTGTGGATGGATCATGATTTTGAAGAAGAGCAGATTGCTCCTGTGGGTGAAGCAATATGAGCACCTACAATTTAATACATGAGCAAAACCAGAAAAAGCTCCTGAAATAAAAAAAATGCAAAATTACAGTGTGATGCAAGATAGAAGCTTTTTGAGCTCCACAAAGAACATTTATATTCTAACTCTTTGGAAAACCATCAATGCACTGGTGCTTTAATGACCCTAGAGACCAACATTATTGATTTGAAGAAACTTCAAGAACATCTTAATCTCTAAAGAACCACATAGTCAAGAAAAATAGCTCTTGATAAGACAGACTTCTTTGAACCTGAAGTGTTTCAAAGGAATGCAGGGTGAGACTTTATTTTATCCATTGAGAATTAATAGGATTGTGGCATGGTCTGTTTGTGAGAGGTGTTTACAGAGGAGGGGTTGAAAAATACGAAAAGGAGATTTTTTTTTTTTCTTCTTTTTGTCATTCAAGCCTAAATTAAAACTCTGTGTTTAGTTACTCACCCCAGTGGCGAGGCCAGACATTTTAAAGTGAGTGGACCTCTGTGCCTACTCTCAAACCAAAATTAAAAAATAAATAAAACATACTTGCAGCTTTGGAATGAAATGAGGTTTGAGTAAATGCTATAATTTATATTTTTAGGTAGCTGTAAAGAAGCATTGAAGAACCTGTGTTTGAGATGCATGAGGTTTTTCCCAAACCAGTAAAGTGCAAACCACACCCCACAGCCTATCTCATGCTTCAACTCAGGCTCAAGTTCAGACTTCCCGGATTCAGTTGAGTAATATCATAGATTGATCTGATCACGACGAGCAGTAATGCTATCAGTCAGGTTTAGTGCTATCAACACTATATATGAAGGATGTGAGGCATTAGTATTTCCTTCAGTGTTGTGCAGGTCAGCCCTGGGATTGACACGACCGATGAAATCTGTAGAATCAGCTGCGAGGTTTGTGCTTAACTGATTTGAGCAAAAAATCACGCATTTGATAATGAAGGCAAGAAAGTGTAGGAAGGAAATGTGATCTTGCGTCTTCCCATTAAATATGGAAAAATGGCTTTGCTAGGACTTACATTTATTTGCAATATTTTCGTATTTGCATTTTTAAAGTTCCAATTACATGATTTTCCCTGCAATCTCATAACTCTCGCTTGTCTTTCACCCTCTCTCTGGATGTCAACCTCTTCTCTTGATCTCAGCACCCAGGCATTGATTTTTCTGTGTATCTGCTCTTGCTTTATTGTTTAATGCTGTAATATTTTTTCCCCTCTCCCTCCCTTTCTCTGATTATCTCTCCTCCTCTCTCTCTTTCTCTTGTCTCTCTTATCTTGTAACATCATAACCTCCTTCCCCTTGTTGCCACACCGTCACTATTGGTGTGAACA
This sequence comes from Schizothorax lantsangensis, assembly GCA_027422415.1. Taxonomy (NCBI): domain Eukaryota; kingdom Metazoa; phylum Chordata; class Actinopteri; order Cypriniformes; family Cyprinidae; genus Schizothorax; species Schizothorax lantsangensis. The sequence goes on from CM049851.1 coordinate 28,474,088, forward strand.
TTACAGCACACAGAAAGGGGACGGTCTCTCTCTCTCTCTCTCATTCATTCACTCACTCACTCACACACACACACACACACATGTGCACTGAACTCACAGAAGAGCATGGAGAACATCGGAGCGCTGCCTCAGAAACACAGTACGTACCTTTCAACATTTTATCTCCTCTTTTAATTGCTCTTTCGGTGTATGTTGGGTCATATTCTCCTGATGTCTCTGTACTTTTTAATTAGTGCATTCCTGGTTTTGCCTTTGAGTCCTTTGTGGAACTGTTGCTTCTGGCGTTTCTCTGCATGCTTGACATCATTGTGAGAAAAATCACAAGTCTGTAAATGACTATATGAGACATATGACCTGCGGTGAAGTTTTAGAGTCTGTGTGCTATAAATGAACTCTCTCAGTGCATGATCTCATCTTCATATTGCATGTCAGTGATATCTGGATTAGTGAAAAAAGGGTGCAATATGTAATACTGTTAGACAGATCTTTCAAAAAAAAAAAAAAAAAAGACTGGAAATGAATACTCTTGTTTTGAAATAAAAGGAATCATTAAGATGCATGCATCAAATTGTTAATGATCATGCATTATGATTATAAATGTATTAGGAATAAAGACCTGACCCTTGAAATGACTTTTAGCAGTTTAATCTATCATAATCTCATTGATTTACTGATTTTAAATTAAATTCTTGACTTTAACCGGTTAATTTAGATACTAATACATGAAGCACATTTCTTCGGTTACCTGACAGAAGATTTTTTTTTTTTTGCAGTGCACAGGACCGAAGGATATTTTCCCATTATCCCTAATAGCTGAAACGGATAAGGCAGGGATTGTAAACTGAATGAAGTCAGGCTTGATGTTAGGAATGATGGCTGCTGTAGTATTAAGAGAATCAAAGATTTACCATGGAACACTTATCTTTGAGCTCGGTATCAAAAACTGCTGTTGGATCAAAATGCTGTCAGATCTTTGAGACGCAGAGATTACAGAGAATTTTGATTTATGCTCTAGCGCACACAAAGGCACAAATGCTCTTGTTGCAAAAGTGTTTCAGATGTAATTACAGTGTAATGATGGTGGTTTTAATATCCACTAACAAGCCCCAATGGCCAGAGATTTTGTCTTTATGAGGAACAGGGAGAAATAGACACAATATCTGTGCATCTGTCCTGTGGAGCGACGCTATATTTAAGTGCTTCAGCCATATGCACATTTTTCCTGTTTACCTGTGTCAGTTATAATCACATTGTGCTTATTTTATGCTAGAATTAACTTAAATAGAACAAGATAAATGTGTTACATAAATGAGCTCAGCCTGATGACTGTGTGCAAATGAACCCATTCATTGATAACGGAGCAATTCAGCCAAAAATTAAAATACTCGCCCTCATGTTGTTCGAAACTATAGGTGTGGACAGGATGAATATATAATATATATTATTCACTTGATAACTAATCAAGTGAATTACTTATCTTACAGCTGAAAGGTACTTTATCTTATTTTTTTGTTGCACTTGAAATGAAAGGGCAAATGAAAATGAACTTGGTGGAATTAAATCAAAATATAAGATATATAACAAATCTGGCATCAGTTCAAAAACAGCTGTTGTACAGTGTTGTAAATTATGTAACAATTGCATTAAAAATTAAACATTTAAGGCTGTAATTCATTATAAATATGCATGGATGAGCCATGTTTAAACACGTGACTGCACATCAGTTCAACTGAAATCCTTCCTTTAGAATCATTGAAGTTGGCCACACATAAAGTGCCCATCTGACGCAGAGTCGCTGTTGTAAATATAGTTTGATGCAGATATAGTTTGCATGGTGTCTGATTTGAAAGTCATATTGCTTCATTTTTTCCGTAAAACATATATATATATGGAATTTTTGCATAATGTCTGAGCTGCTCTTTTCTATACAATATACAAAGTAACGTCTGAGAAACAGACAAAAATTTAAGTTGTTATTCACTGAAAATCTTCCTCTCTGCTGTGTCTCTCAAATCTCATTACCATTCATGCGCATAGAAACTTAGCACATCAAGATGGATATTTTTTTAGTTTAATGTGGTTAAAAACTGTACTTAATGTGGTTAAAATATTGCAACATAACCACTTCTTTGATGTTTTTTTTACCAAACCATTTCTTCCTTTCATCTTTGTTTGTGTTCAAGGACGAAAACCATTCAGATTTGCAATGGCATGAGGATGAATAAATTATATAAATGCCTACTGTAGACTTTATTGCACAAATTTCACGTTTTGTAAAGTGGTGTAATTTTGTTTCAGCAGCTGCAGAGGCCCATGAGCTAGAGAATATGCTAATATTGTTTCCAATGAAAACTTTTCTAGTGTAGCCAAATAATCCTACATACATTTATCTTAATACAAATGGCTTGGGTGTTGACAGCAAGCTTTTGATGCTGTAGTGCTTTATTGTTATTGCACTGCCAAACATTTGCATTATTAATAATTCACAGCTGCACACGGTTTTCTGCAGTCCACTGTTAACATAATTGCTACAAGTCTCATAAAGAAAGGATATAGTGCATATTATAATCATCATGTGTTTATGACAAGCTGTAAATACTAAAATATGCACTACAAAGTAGCCTGGTTATAGAACAACACAGTTAAATAAACCTACAGATCATTTGTAGGCTTCCTTCTAGCAGCCGTGTGGATATATTGTGCTTCTTGCGAGACGAGTACTGTGTGTTCTGTTGTTTCAGCACCTGACGTGTGGACAGCTCCTAACGGCAAACTGCTCGCAGGATGAGTCTTCATCTCAGCACTTTTTACGAATTTACATGATCTTTGTAAATCGTTGCCTAAACTGTGTTCTAAACTCTTTTGCCATGATGCATAGTGCACAAATGCAAAGTATTAAATTATACTGTGTAACTCTTTTGTGCTACAGATATGAATGTTACTTCAAATCATGCGGCTTGCAGAGTTATGCTATTGCTTTTCTAAGAGATCAGACTTTCACATTTTTACTTTTAAATGGCTTGACAAAATCCCATAGACTTACATTGAAAGGAGCTGAACCATATCTAGAGACTTGACTATTATAGAGACTTGTGCTCTTTTGATTTGGACCAGTAAGCAACAATCTCACAACAAAACACCCTAGCAAACCACATAGAAACCCACATATAACACCTTAGCAACTATGTAGTCCACCCAGAGAACCTAAATATTGTGGCAGCAAGTTTTGCTCCTGATAACACCACTCACATTTTACACTCAAACTGTAAAAAGTGATTATAATATTTACTGTAAAAGACTACAAAAATGCAATGGTTAAAACCTGTTAATTGGTTAACAATAAATTTCCTTACAATATATACAGTGAAAAACTGTTGCAAATCTAATGGGAAATTTAATGTAATATTAAAGTAAAATACTGTTACGCTTTTGGTAACAGTAAACAGTAAAATAATACTTAATAACAGTAAAATAATAGTAAGTCACCTTACAATTGACAGTAAAAAAAAAAGTAAATTAGCATTCCCAGAATTCCCTGTGATACTTCACATTTGATAGTTTTTGTTTAAAATAATTTAGTTTTTCTTTAACAATTTGTTTTTATATGCATGTGTCAATGTTATGCTAATCATTTTAAGATGTCCTGTTTGAAACGGATCTATGATCGAATCTATGACCTTCGAAAAGGTAGATACATAGATGTATTTATTTATCTTTTTTATTATACTTTTATTTAGCAAGGATACTTCAATTTGATCATCGATTCTTTTTGACTCTCTATTTATCAAAGAATCCTAAAAAAAATTGAAAGCTGAACATTAAGATTTGCCATAAATGACTTTAAAAATATTAAAATAAAATAAGTTGTTTTAAATGATAATACATATGTGTGTTTAAATAGTCTAGTTCAGTGTTTGCCGTAAGCTGGACCTGCAGCACTCTATCAGATTTCCTCTGAAATCCTCCACCTCCCCCAGCTCCACCTGTCTAGATCTGCTACAGATCATTTCAGAATTCTGCTCCAAGAGTTGTCATGTTATCAATCAATCAATAAATACATAAATACATGAGAAATGTAAATCAGTAAAAACCTTTTCCCATTAAAAGCCTTGTATGGACATTTATATCCTGACACAATGCATTTCAAAAAATGCATAAATTGTGTCATTAGCATTAGATCTGTAGTATTGGATTTGCCTTCTGTCCACTTTTTCTAATATAAAACCATTCATATAAATTCAGTCGCCTCCTGGTGTATCTCAGGTATACATAATTTGCTCTTAATGTTCAAATGAGCATGTCCGATGTTTAGCATGCAGCTGTGCTTAATTACTGTCTTGCATGAGAGCATATGCACCACATTATTATTCAAAGATACATGTTATCATTTAATAGCACACATCTAGCTTTCAACAGAGCATGCAACTTTTCTGTTTGTGAATTAATCACCACTTATTTAACTAGAAAAATGGCTTACATTTGCTGTTGCAGAGTGTAACCTTCTCCACTGGTGCAGTGGTTATTAAAAAAGTATCATCACATCCACCAAAAATGCAGAAGCAATTAAAACGATAAAGCTATGAGCAAGCTTCCACAAGTGTGGGTCGTCTGTCATCATTTCAATTTAGAGCTCTTTAAACTGGATTGCTTCCTCTAAGTATTGAGAAGTAAATTAAGCGTGCTGTCAGACTGTCTTTGCTCTTGAAACAGCCTTTTAGAGAAGATGTTTCTTGAGCTCACACAGCCATGAAATACAGAAGACACTAGGATTTTACCCGAAGCCAACTGAAATAGTAATAAAATGGTGTGTTTTAGCAGTTTCTGACAGTAGTATAATCTAATATATGCATGTTTGTGCTTGTAAAGGAGAGAGCCAGATGGGAATAATTATTTCTCTCTCTCTCAGAACTGTCATAAACAGGATACAGCTTGAATCTTTCTTAACACAGGTGCCGGCTGATTAAACGGAGATGTTTTTGTACCTCGGGGCGTTTCTTGTGCTGGATTGATAAGATGTTTCATTCTCTGGATGAAATTGATCGTAGCAGGTTTTGACCTCAAACGACAAATGAAATAATAAGACATGAAACGTTTTTAGAGACCTCAAGCAAACTTTGGAAATTGATCAGGGACTGTTTCCCCTTGTTGTTGAAGAGACACCGCTCTCTTTCTTTATCTGTACCTGTATAACTAAGTGATCTTGTTAGTTTTTTAGGCAATCTTATGTATAGCATTCATTTTAAAAAATATATTTGAATACACAATGATAAAATGTTTTTATTTTATTTTATTTTATTGTAATGACAATTACACACATTTCCACTTAAAATTCACACTAGAGTAATTTGGAAAGAGTTGTAATTATTATAATACCATAATGAAAAACAATAATGAGAAAGTGGGAAAGAAATGTGCTTAATATTTAGAAACAAACAAACAAATTAATCAATATTTCCAAGTTTTAAAAAAAATGCAGTTTCTTTCAGTTTGGAATAAAGAATATATTTTTGGAAAATAAAATTGTGAGACTCACCAATATAAAAATATTTAAGCCTTTATTAAATATTTTAATTTGTAAATATGTGTATAATTTAATTTGTTTATTTTTAAATGACATTATAAATAACTAGATTAATCTACCTCCCTGCCCTGCATCAATATACATATATATAATGATATCATATATAATGCTATACATGCTGTGTATCATTTATTGCCCCCTGTCACGGTGCACACACGAGGGAGGAACAAGGACATGCAGACGAGGACGTAAACTCAAATAATAGTCTTTAATGAGACATCAAGGTAGGACAAGGCAGGACTCAGAGACAGGATACACTGGGGAAGTAACGAGTAGACCAGACGAAATCAAACTGAACAGGCATGAACTAATATACACAGGTTAATTACAGATAACGAGACAAACACAGCTGGACAAAAGTTAACTCATAATGACATCAGACGAGAACAGGAAACAAACCAAATATGGACACAAGAGGCGGGAACACATGACACACACACAACAGAATCCTGACATAACTCCCCCCTCCCGGAAGGCGTGTCCCACGCCGTAACAGTTCCACCGGGGAGGGGGGGTGGGCGCTCTGGAGGCCCCTCAGGACAAACACGGACAGGAACACAGGACGGGGACCTCCAAAGCGGAACAGATGACGGAGGCCATGGCGGAGCTGGGAGCTCTGGAGACCATGGCGGTGCAGGGTGCTCAGGAGGCCATGGCAGGTCGTCTTCAGGGCCTTGGCCTCGGTCCCCTCGGCCCAGCCCCCACAGCCGGCACCCTTTCTACCCCCCCAAAAAAATTTCCCTGGGGTATTTAGCGGTATCAAGAGCCCTCCGGGGCTAAACAGACAGGACAAGACAGGAACAGGACAGGGACAGGACAACCCACAGGAACAGGAAGCCCTCCTGGGCTAAGCTCAGAAGCTGAGGCTTCCTCTGGGCATGACGAGGAGTCAGGGTCAGGGGCCCTTACAGGGTCCCTCAGCAACCGCTTCCATCTCAGCGACAAGGGGGCAGGCGGCTGGGAATGGCCTCCATGGCCACTAAACAAGGAGCCGCCTGCCCCAGACGAGTCTCCATGGACAAGACAAGGTAAGTTTAAAATGTTCCTGTGGGCACAACAAGACAACACAGCACTCCTGGCCGTGACATGTGGACTTGATCCACGGGGCTAGGGATTGCGGCGGCCGGCGGGCATGAGTCAGCGCCAATCCGGCGGGCTTGAGTCAGCGGCGATCCGGCGGGCTTGAGTCAACGGCGATCCGGTGGCGTGATCTCCTGCGAACGGCGCGTCTGGGGGAGCGGCAACCCGGGAACTAGGCAACCAGCCGGCGGGCTTGGGAGAGCCACCGCCGGCGGCGGATATCTCCCGCGATCGGCGGGCATGAGGGCTTGCAGGCAGAGGACTCGCGGCGATCCCGCCGAACTCTCACGCCGACTTGCAGTGGGCTATGGCGGGATGACGAGCAGCGACTTCCTTGCCGCGGGACAGACACAAACAGGAACCAAAACAAAGACTTTAGAAAAAAAACGGAAAACAAAACGGGGTGAATGGGCACAGCTTACGGTTAGGTCTGGTCTTCTGTCACGGTGCACACACGAGGGAGGAACAAGGACACGCAGACGAGGACGTAAACTCAAATAATAGTCTTTAATGAGACATCAAGGTAGGACAAGGCAGGACTCAGAGACAGGATACACTGGGGAAGTAACGAGTAGACCAGACAAAATCAAACTGAACAGACATGAACTAATATACACAGGTTAATTACAGATAACGAGACAAACACAGCTGGACAAGAGTTAACTCATAATGACATCAGACGAGAACAGGAAACAATCCAAATATGGACACAAGAGGCGGGAACACATGACACACACGACAGAATCCTGACACCCCCATCTTTTGCTTGTTTTTATTTCATTTGTATTTTCTTCTCTTTGTAAACTACTTGAGAGTCAGTCAGGGTCTTAAGGATCTTAAGGGCATGTGTGTAATTACCCATATTCTCACGACTCTCCTGCATCAGAAACCACTCGAGTCAATATCTTGTTTTTATTTTAATAACTTCTTTGGGTTTTGTCTTTCATCTATTCAGCAGCTGTAATCAGTCTATAAATAACAGTGCTGACTATAATGCTTTCGCTCTATTCATCTTAGTTCCAGCACTCCCGCTTGGATTGTAAAGTTGTGCTCATTTTTCCCATTCATTACTCATTTGATTAGCATTCACACTTTCTCACAGGCTCCTTTTGTCTAAAATAACAGAATATATTAAGTATAAAATAAAGACACCAATTAATAATTAATTTGAATTATTATTATTAATAAAAAATAATAAAACATGAAAACACAAAATAATGTAAAGTTTAAGATTGTAATAATAAATACTGTAGGACTGTATTGAGCATTCTAATGGAGCATCATAGCATATGAAAAGTATACTATGTAATGACCTTCTAAGATTTAATTTCAATGGGACAAAACTCAAGTGGAGATATGCAATAACATGTCATAAATTCTCAGAAACTCAAATATAGCCAACTCTGATCAAATCATATTGATGCTGATAGATTCCCGCTCAACATATCGTTTCACATTGTCTATATTTGGCAGTTTAAGTATAAATGTGGGTAATACTGGAGGCTGGTTAGTCAAATGGATATGTCTCTAAAATATATCTATCTATCTGTCTATCTGTCTATATATATATATATATTGTGACGAGTCAGCTGCCTCCCCCTAATTATCAGCACTCCCCGTCCCTTAATCGCCGCCCTTCACCAGGCTCCCGACGGGAGTGGGTGTGTGAGAGAGGAGGGGCGCTGAAACAGCCAGGTCTGGCGGCGTGTGATGAGGCACACACCTGAAGTGAATGGAGCCTCATCACCGCCGCTGTTATATGCCGGCTGCGCCTCTCCTCTAGAGACCGGTCTCTTCCCCCGTGCATGCACGCTGTGTCCTCGTGGGTCCAGGAAGGGAGCGTCGAGTGGTGTCCTCGCGGGTCCAGGAGGACCGCACCCGTGAAACGGCTGACGGGCCAGGATGCCGGGCCGTACATCTGAAGCGCCGCGGGCCCATAGGAGGACCGGGCCGTAAGCCGCTGAAGCGCCGCGGGCCCATGGAAGCCGCCGCCCTCGCGCCCTGGACCCAGGTGGGGAGCGCGTGCGGCCACCCAGGACTCCGCCCCTACCTGCACCCTTCCTTCCAGAACACTGCCCCTCCTTCACATTCCGCGTTACACGACGAGGACACCAGATCCCCCTGTTTATTTTGGACACTTTAATCCCCTTATTTTGGATTATTTCTGTTGATAAAAGCCTCTCCGAGGCCTTGAGCCACACCCACTGTGTCTGTCGTTTGCTCCTCCTGCCACAGTGGTGGAGAATGCGGGCAAGGCCTGACGCCACACCCACTTAGACTGTCGTTTGCTCCTCCCGCCAGCGCAGTGGTGGAGAATGCGGGCAAGGCGGAGCTAGACAGCGCAGTGACGTGGGCAACACCTCCCCTCTCGCTCGCAAAAATTCGTGGATCCCCTCTCGCACTGGGAAAAATTCGGAGGAACGACGGAGACAGCCTCCCAGCCGCACTGGGAATGGGTAAGTGACGACGGAGACAGCCTCCCAGCCACCTTTATGGGTATTTACCCTGTGGTTGGTTGAGGCTTCGACTTTATTGTCCCGGTTTCTCTGTCCCGGTTCCGGCGCGGTGCGATTTACCCTGAGGGAGAGTTGCCCGGAGAGGAATCGACTAAAACCCGGTTTCTCTGTCCCGGTTCCGGCGCGGTGCGACTCCGACCGCTGGAGCCTTGCCCGGAGGAAGGTAGCCCTGCCCCGCCCACTGTGTGGGCGGCGGCCGGACCGCTGACGGGGATGTCGCTTGGGGGGGGGGAGGAAGGTAGCACTGACGTGGGCGGCGGCCGGATGCCTCCCCCTACGGGGATTATCAGTCCCCGTTGGGGGGGGGGGATGTGACGAGTCCCGACGGGAGTGCCTGTGTGAGAGAGGAGGGGCCCCCTGAAACAGCCAGGTCCCCGTCCCTTAATCGCCGCCCTTCACCAGGCTGAAGTGAATGGAGCCTCACGGGACCGCCGCTGGGTGTGTGAGAGAGGAGGGGCCGGCTGCGCCTCTCCTCTAGAGACCAGGTCTCTTCCCCCGTGCATGCACGCTGGTGATCCTCGCGGGTCCAGGAAGGGAGCAGTAGGAGGACACCCGTGAAACGGCTGACGGGCCAGGATGCCGGGCCGTAGCCTCTGGAAGCGCCGCGGGCCCATAGGAGGACGAAGCCGCTGTTATAAGCCGCCGCCCTGCCGGCTGCGCCTCTCCTCTAGAGACCGGTCTCTTCCCCCGTGCAGCGCGTGCGGCCACCGGACTGGTGTCCTCGCGGGTCCAGGAAGGGAGCGTCGAGTAGGAGGACCGCACCCGTTTCCTTCCAGAACGGCTGACCCCTCCTTCAGGATGCCGGGCCGTACACGACGAGGACACCAGATCCCCCTGTTTAAGCGCCGCGGGCCCATTTTGGAGGAGGACGAAGCCGCTTTAATGGAAGCCGCCGCCCTCGCGCCCCGGACCCAGGTTTTATTATTTCTGGGGAGCGCGTGCGGCCACCGGACTGAATAAAAGCCTCTCCGAGGCCTGACGCCACACCCACTTGTCTGTCGTTTGCTCCTCCCGCCAGAACACTGCCCCTCCTTCAATTCCGCGTACACGACGAGGACACCAGATCCCCCTATATTTTGGACACTTTAATCCCCTTATTTTATTATTTCTGTTGAATAAAAGCTTCCGAGGCCTGACGCCACACCCACTGTGTCTGTCGTTTGCTCCTCCCGCCAAATATAGCAGTACTACACAGCTCTAATATTTCAGTATATATATATAATTCTGAAATACTTGATTGTGATTGGTTAATGTGTACAGTATGTCTCTAATATCAATCTGCACTGCCTTTACACATTATATACAGTATATATATATAATTCTACTCAAATTGATATATTATGTTCATTTATTAATTTATTTAGTTTGCCATGTAATAAGCAGGCTAATGTCAGCTTACATTTCATTAATAGTTAATGAAATCTGTTTGCCCCCCGCTTTTGTTTATAACATAAAACCACAAAGCTACTCATCAGTTTTCACACAGCACTTGACTGAACTGATGTGAGATGAGTTTTTCCGGCTGTACTGATGACATTGTTCAATTAAAGCCAGCTCAGATGAGTCAGTACATTTATTATCCATAAAGTATTTATGGAGTTAAGGTTAATAAGGATTTAGAGAGCATCTTCATGGCCTTTGGCCTTTCCGTCGGAGCTGGTTTGCATCTCTCTCTGCTGATGTTAACCAACACTCCGTGTACAGAAAGGTCAAGGCCTGTACTAATACAGAAAGGTCAGTGAGCTCTTTGAAGGTTAAAGCTTTGAGTTAGCATCAACAAGGATGTAACACGCGAGGGCATGCAACAGAAGTCTGAAAATGTGAAACAGTAGTACTGTAGATTGAAAACTCAAAAGCTGGGTTTGAAATTTCCTCAGAAGTACTGAAAGAATAATTAATGGAACAGTTCACCTAAAAAAATTAATTCTGTCATAATTTACTCACTGTTGGGTAGTCCCAAAACGTTCCTTCTTCCATGAGTGTGAACGTGCAGTGTGATCTAACATGCACTGTGGAAAATTAGGTGCTGCTTACACGTCTAGTGTTAACGGGGCTGTATGTAGAATTTGCGACAACGGTGGCCATTAAGTGAACTGCAGTCAGCAACTTATTGCTCGTGATTGCACTCATGCACACACTACGTACAAGACACTAAACATGATTTAGTCCCTGATATATTCACAGTGAAGTTCCTTTTCTTTCTTCGCTTAGAAGTAAAAAGAATTTGGAAAAACCTTTGCAATATATTTTTGACAAACATCTAGATGCTGTCCACACTGCTGAGAGCGATGTTTAGATGAATATGTAAATATGTGCTGCACGTTTTCTCTCAATAACAAAATAAACAACACAATGGCAGCAGTGCGAAAACAGCAGTTAAGAAAGCATCTGATAGTGTGGGTGTGGATATGTTTGCACCAGCTTATGTTGACAGATGAGGTAATTAAAATTACACTGTTATGATAGTTTGATAGATATTGGCATTAAAGTACAGAATGGCTCTTTCAGCATTGTCCTGAACATTATAAGCATTTGTTTCATGTGTCATAGAAAGGAAGAGAGTCCTTCACCCCGAGTCCTTCACATAAAAATCAGCCTACAGGCTTTCAATAAAAATCCTTGGAAGTCCCCGTTTTTTAAGTTTTGTTAGAAACTGTTCACTCACCGGCAATAAAAAGGGATCAATACATGTAAATACTTACATACATTTCTTTTACTTATTTATTTATTTATTCAGCTTTTACCTGGATCCTTCAGCTGAAATAATTTGTAAAGAATCTAATACTCCATCATTTGAAGGTTTGACCTTTTTTTACACATTACATCATTCAGAGAGATTGTACCTGTGATGCTCGCTCTTCCACTGCGCTTCCAGCTGTAGCATGTCCATTCCTGAAATTGCCTTCAGTGTTGATATCATTTCATATAATCAAAGTTCTTCAGCCAGCCATAATATTTTAAAATATTTACCACAGATTGCTTCAGTTCAGCCTGAAGTCTTTTCACAGTTACGCTTATGGATGCAACAGCAAAGACCTTCAAATATGAGCCTCCAAACACTCCACAATTGCTAGGATTTGTGTGATTGCTTCAGTCTGCAGCAACCACAAGGGTTCATCTCTACACTCTTACAAATAAAGGTTCCAAAAAGGAGTTTCCACTATAAAGAACATTTTGTGCATTGGAAAGGTTCAGAGGATGTTAATGTAGATGCCAATTAAAAAAAACTTTATTTAAAATAGCCTTTTATTAAGTACAGATCAATGCACTGCAGAGATCTTGCATCTTGCAACCATAGATGCCTAACAATGCTTTTGGGAAACGCAACTGTGGTCTGTCATTATGGAATATTTCAGAACTTCTGAAAATAAGTTCAGTAAGTTCTGAAAATAAGTTCAGTAACTTATCATGAATTCTCACTCTCAAAGAATATTGTGCTGTCAATCGATAAAGCCATGTCTAGATCCTGTACTAATATGTTCTGATATTTTCATAATCTCATTGAGTCTGAAGGTTTGACCTATTGAAAAAGCTGAACTGGAGGAAATGACCTTAGCTGTGCACAAATTTCAGGAACACCTCCGTTTTTTGATGTCCACCAGACTGCAAATAGTCAGCAGGGAAGGATGGAAAAGATTAAATTGAATGCACTTCCTGTCACAAATAATACATCTGTGAAATATTCTGGTGCTGAAAGATATCTTTGAATCCTAGTCTCAGATTCTCTTCAAGAGAATTGCATTAGGTGCTCTCCGTGGATTAGAAGATGAATAGAATAGGCTAATGTTTGTTGGAGGTTTCTCTGCAAATTGTGGCTGTTCAAACATCATGCTCTCTGCAGCTGTGCTATATTTGAGGTTGATATTTCTGCCGGTTAAAGTGAAAGCTCATGCTGTGTAATATATTAAGCCTCTGCCTGGTTTGTAGAGAGGTGAGAAAGCCACCTTTAAAGACGCCATAGCTGCCTCCAATCCTGCGCTGGAATGGATTTGAAATTGACTCCCGGTGGCAACGCTAATAAGTCCTCGAATAAGAAGTATAATACATTCCCCTTCCCATGATGATGGAAATTTAGCCGAAATATGGCTTGCTTATTTGTGTCGCCTAAAGTCAGTGCCATGTATTTTGCGTACTGATGCATAGCTCATTTGCAATGGATATTCTACATTAACTGAAATTGAGGTATTCTGTCTGGTATGATATTTAACAACAGTGCTTGCTCAGGCAGGCATCACTACAACTATTGTGCATACTTATGTAGCATTCATGCATAAAATGGGCATTTCTACTGCTAGATGCTCTGTTATTCGTGTTGGTGGGCTGTGTTAATATGAACACTGATGTGATGTACTGACGGTACAAGTAATCTGATTCCAAATACTAATTATTACAAATCTGATCTGGAATCAGAGTTTTTGCCTCTACAACACTCTGGAGGTGTTTGATATAAATTGCAACATTGCATAATGCACCATTCATTTGCATGAAATATGGCATACTCCTGGATATGCCCAAATCATCTAGGGTTGCTGACACTCTTGTTGCAAGAAATCGCCGATGCTTATTGAAAATATCATGAAAATATCACTTTTTCACTGTATGTTTGAGTGTTCCGACTTAAATTTTCCCCTAGATTAAAAAAATGGTGAATATCCAGCCCGATCTCACGGCAATTCGTACATATTTTACGAGGTGGCTAATTCGTACAAATTCGTACGACCTCACTCGATTTTTGCTAAATTGAACGTATTTTACGAGTTGCAAATTCGTATGAATTAGTACGAATGACCTACACCTAACCCCGCCCCTAAACCTACCCGTCATTGTGGTTTAGACAAATAGTACTAAATCGTACGAGTGAGGTCGTACGAACCTCTTAAAATACGTACAAATTGCCGTGAGATAGCATTGGAATACCATTGAAAACTGAGGATGAACCTCCTAGCAACCAGCCTGAACACCTTAGCAACTCTAAAGCAACATCCACAATACTCTAGAAACCGCATAGCAACATGTTAATTCAGAACATTCAGAACACCTTAGAAACCAGAGAGCAATGGCCTGGCAGCCGTTGGTTGTGATTTTTACAAGGAAAAGCACCGCTCACGTTTTCTTTATTAATGCAAAATCTAGTTTTTCTTCACTTTGCAGTTATATTAGCATAAAAACCCCATTTTGTGTTCTTTATGCACTTATGCCTGATCACTAAGGAAGAAATGCGAGAAAATTAACTGTATGTTTATATGTGTTCGTTTATCCCTGTAGTGTTACATCTCATTCCTACACAATGGTAATGTACGCTGTCATGTTTGGTGTTTTATCTTAAAGTATGTGCCGTCTTTAGTGTGCATGTGTGTGTAGGATGTGCTGTAACACACAGTTTTCTCTCCAAACCTCCCTCTCTGCCCCCTCTTTTCATTTGCCTGTCCTCTCTCAAGAGAGCGCTTTGAAAATTCAAGAAGGAGTGTGTATTTTGGGGATCGCTGATGAATAAGTTACAATTCCAGCTGAACTTCAGGGCTCCATAAATGATTCACATTCGGCATTACATGCTAAAAGACTGAAGGCTCAGTGGTGCAGATGTTGACATTGTACGTACACATGTTCAACTAAAGTCAAACACACACACCCAGCATCAGTCTGTGTATTTTCTAGAGCTGCCAGCTTTGATTAGTACTTTCCCTCTAAGCTCTAAACCACAGCTATTCTTATTCTTTTGCTCTACTTCTTAGTTTTGCAGTAATAGGAAGTATTGATTTGTAGATTAAATGCTTTTTAATTCATCAGAGCCTTGGCCTAGCATTCACCCTCACCCAATATTCATAAGGGGCCAAACTGGGGAAGGTGTCTGGTGGCACAATATTAGACGTGCACGATATTAATAATAAAGCTTTGTGGAAAGGTTAGCCAATACAGGGATTTGAACACGTCAATCCCTCCAGTGTTGTGTTAACACAGGGATCCCGTCTAAATCCTACAACTGACTCCTACATGCGTTTTGTGATTACAAGAGTTCCATTAGCATATGAGTGTTCAAATATTAATATTCATTATTACATTATTAATGCATATTAACAATGCAAAACTATGATCACGGATATGTTTAATGAATTTATTCTTTAAATGCTGCTGTGGTGTGCTATCTATCTGTCTATCTGTCTGTCTATCTATCTATCTATATATCATCTATCTATCTTGCCAATTATTGTTAAAATATCTTGTTGTAACTTCATTATAAAATCTCTTGTTGTAACTTCATTATAAACTGTGGCGACTTGGTATTATTCATAATTTCTCATCAAAAACAAACTGACAGAAAGCTATTTACACTATTTTGCATATTCATTGATAGTAACTATGTAGTAACTATGTAATAACAAGGATACATAGATTTAATGTGTTAATAAATATGTACTATAGTATTGTTTTTCCAGGGGTTGGTTTGTCCAGGATCTGCTCTTCTAGTGCAGCTTGATCATGTACTCAATTGCAATTAATTTGTATATCACAATGCATATTTCAAAGCAGTGTTGTCCCAGAAAACCTATTCAGTACTATATTTACATTTCCTAAAGGACACACCAGTGCTATGACCAATCAACGCTATCACAATGACGTCACCATTGTTGGAGGGTTTTAACAATAGTAAGTAAATGAGATATTTACAAACCAAAAGGTGTGTTTGAAATCAGCAGTGTTGGGGACATTACTTTAAAAAAGTAATTAGTTATAGTTACTAGTTACTTCTCACAAATAGTAACTGAGTTAGTAACTGAGTTACATCATTAAAAAAGTAACTAATTACCAGGGAAAGTAACTATTGCGTTACTTAAAAAAAAAAATCAAATGTCAAATAACTTGGATGCCCCCAATATTAAATATGTTAAATTAATGAAATGGACACTAAATAGAATAAATTATTATTATAAAACATTGTACATTAATCAACACTATTTATCTACTGACACTTAGCAACAGTCAGTCAAGCATTATAATATGATATTATGATAATTTAGCATTATATGATGATAGAACTTTAGTTATTAGAATAACCAAGTATGAATGCATATTTGTCATGTTGACTGAACTTAGGACTGGTGGTGGTGCTTAAGATATTGTTTGTCATTTAGTGTTTCTATAAAAAAGGGGGAAAAATGATAAGATAACAAAACTACTACGAATTCTACTACTAATAACAATATAAAACGCACTAAGGATTAATGAGCTGCTTGGTTCATGAATATTAATCATGTTGTCTGCGTTCGCTCGAATTGATTTGCTGAAATCAAAACAGGGACGATAATAGGTGAGCGCCGGCCAATGAGATTGTCGTTTGCGCATTAGTTCCGCCCACTAACAGGGAACCCGGCAGTTCTTAAAAGCTGAAGAATTCCGAAGGAACTCCGTTATTTTGACAGGAAAATACAACAAAGAATATTGTTTACATGTAGAGCGTCAATTCTGCATGTTGTGAAAGACTCTCTCGCTCTGTATCTTTCTTTGCAAGCGACGGCGAGTCGTGCGCCTTCAGACAAAGCGACGGCGAGTCGTGCGCCTTCACAGTTTACGGTCTGTCAAATACGGTCTGTCAGCTACACTGCGCATACACTGCATCATTCAGATGAACTGAAAAATTAAATTCTAATAACATTCTAATAAATTATAGTAACGCCACATTTTGTTGTCAGTAACGGTAACGGCATTGTAACGGGGGAAACAGTAATTCGTTTGATTACTCATTACTGAAAAAAATAACGCCGTTAGTAACGCCGTTTATTTATAACGCCGTTATTCCCATCACTGGAAATCAGTGGTGAAGAAATTACACACTGCAGCTTTAAAGGAGATGTTTATCCAAACTAAAATAAACTGCAAACCTAAGGCTGAAATGATCTTTTCATAAAAAATAAATAAAAATAATAATAATAATAAATGGAGCCTGTATGTTAAGCGAAATGAGTTGAATTAATTGCAGGAAGTTTTAAACAAGAGCAAGAGGAAATTCAGTGCAGTGCTGTAATATAATGACATTTTCACAGACACACACACACACACACAGAGTGAAAACGAGCCATTCATTCCACATTCTCTCATCTGTCTTTGGTCAGGTCTTTAGTTATATGGGTGACGAGTAACAGACTCTATAGTTTCAGCTAATTGCTCTCATTCAGTAAAGCGGCGCATAGCAGCACTGCAGATGAATTATACAACCCTGACAGAAATATCTTCTCTCTAGAAACCCTGTTCTCCCACCACAGCACTAATGAGACATCCTCTTGTTTCCACTGGTCATCTGTGTAGCGGTTTTGGCATAATGCAGTGGTAATGTGTTCCTGCATGTCAAGTCTTTGCGCTTGCAAATGTTTAGGGGCTGCTGAATGGTTGCCTTTACATTGTGTACTCAATATTCTTGAATATTCTTAAAATGTCCACTTTACGTTCACTTCAGTCAAGATCTCTTGCACTAAAAAGTGCTGATTTAGTTATTCAGAACCATTTTACAACTTCTCTCTAACCCTTACAACATGTAACCAGACGCAATGTGATAAGATTCCAGCAACAAGCAATGTTTCTGCCTGCACCAGATGTAACACACAACAAAATTCAACATCTGCACCAACAACTAAATGGATAAGTGCATGTTCAAATTATTAAAACTTAAAGCAATTCAACATTGAAAAATATGCTTACATACTCATTGATTGATACAACATTTGTCATGGAATATACTTTGTTTACAAGGGTTTACAGTTTGAACATTCTTCTGTGCTTTGAAGATCTGAGGTAAATTATTCATAGTTTCATACCAGTGGCCGTTAAAGTCACACAAAATGATACTCAAACTCAAATAAATCCAATTTCATATTATACCAAGCACAATTACCTGAGCTGTCATCCGCAACATCGCAGAAACTGAAAGTGTCGCAGCTAGTTAGCACAAAAACATAGAAACGATGCCTTGTTATGATTGGCTAATTGCTTCGCATGTGAAATAAATACCAATTCTCACAGTTTGTGGGTTTGCTGTTGGGTCCATCAGTTGTCTACATCAGGGGTAGCCAACCCTGCTCCTGAAGAGCCACTGTCCTGCAGGGTTTACACTCTTAAAAATAAAGGTTCCAAAAGGGTGTTTTTGCAGTGATGCCATAGAAGAACCATTTTTGGTTCCCAAAAGAACCTTTTTGAAGAACATTTAAAAAATCTAAAGAAACTTTTTCAACTATAAATGGATGTTCAAGGTTCTTCATAAAACCATTGATGGCAATAAAGAACCTTTATTTTTAAGAGTGTAGCTTCAACCCCAATCAAACACACCTGAAACAACTATTCATATAAACAACAGGCTGGTGTGTTGAAGCAGGTTTGAAGCTGAAAGTTGGCAGGAAGGTACTGTAGCTCTTGAGGAGCAGGGTCAGTTACCTCTGGTCTACAGCTTCTTTGCAAAGCATGACAGATGTCAGATCTGCCAGTTGTCACTAAATTGTTAAGATAAGACTGAAATCATCAGGGATCTTGTTAAAAGTAAACTTCAGCCACTTATTTCTAAAGTAGGGATCCTTCAGAGGGATTTATGGAGCTGAATGTGTCCTGTTCTCCATGAATCCCTTTGTGACCCTTAATCTTGGAGAACAACAAATAGTTTCTTCAACTTTGTTCTTCAACTTCAAAAAGATGGTAGAACGCAGTTTAAGAGTTATTACATTATACTGGCATAATTGCATAATTGGATCATTGTTTTTTTCATGCAGTGTCTCCTAATTCATACAGGTCCAACATAGAACCCATGGACAATCCCATGTCAGGCCCATATGATACTTCTATGGCCCCACTATCAAATGCTGGCTGTTAAAACCTGTGCATCATGATGCCGTTGGGTAAAGCTTGCCAATCAGAGCTTTTGATTTTCTAGCCATTTTGTGTGTGAAAAATGCATCTGATAATCAGTGAAGGACTGTCAGTCATTTGTAACACGTTTTCACATACAGTATTGCTTTCATCATACGCAAAAGGCTTTTTGCCCTCCTTGAAACCCTGCCTTTATAAACATGACATGAAAAAGGAGAACTGACAGTTATTTGAAGGAACCTTCTCGTGCTCTGGCGATTTGCGCAGGGTTATTAGATATCAGATGTATGTTCCCCTCTCAGCAGGCGGAGGTCTGTAGGGATGTTTCACAGTCCATTAGTGTTACTGGACAGTGGAGTATGTCCGATCTGACAGCTCATCACCTCATATTAAAGCAGCTATTGAGATGGCCATTTCTGAGATGTCAGCTAATGAGCTGCGTCTCTGTTCTCATTCAGCCCATATGTGCTCGGCTCCAGAGGATGCTGGTGTTCACAAACCTCCGCACAGGTCCAGTTTTAATGGCATTCTTGCTTCTCTCTTTTTTTTCTCTCACTCTGCCCACCTCCATTTTTAACTTTCTCCATATGTCTTGCGGATAAACAATCATTCCCCTAAATAAGGCTCAGAGTTGCACTGACCATGTAATTTTCTGTATTGGCCCCTCTCTCTGGAGAATAGAAGTGGCCCAAGGCAAGTAGACAGGAAGGAAACAACAAAAGCAAAGGAAGCAGAAAAATAAATCTCTTCTCTGCCTTCATGTCTGCCTCTCTCTTTCTCAAATCACCATCAGTTCTCCTGTAATGAGTTGACTGTTGACACAAGATCTGTTTCAAACCCTACTGAGCTGCCTTGCTGTGTAATAGTGATACATCTGGTATATCTTCTTAAATTGGCCATTTTGAGATTATTGCATGGTTCAATAACTATGCCTGCTTGGTCAATTAACCGAAAATTTAACTCTCTCTTGTGTCAGTTCCAAAACCTACTTCAGCCTAGTCAGAGGATAATGAAAACTCTGAGAACAAAACACCCTCAAACTAAAATAAGATTTGGTAGGGTACTGTATACACCTTAAAAATCGAAATTATGAAATAGATCTTTCGCTGAAGTCTAAAATGCAGTCTAGGTAGGCTTGGATTTGGATCAAAGTTTGTTTTTGTTAGTTTCTAACCTGCTGCCTATAAACTGCAATCCTCATTAATGTTCATTTTAGATGAATGCAGGTAATAAAAGTGAATGTGCAGCCCCAAATCCTTCCCAGAAATCACATTTACAGTAAGTCAGCTTTATTGCAATGTCATACAGTATATGCCTAAATGTTTAAAATGTAATTGAGCCCTAACTAATGTGCTTTAAATGGTTGCATTCATATTGCAGTGCTACTAAAATAATAGAGCTGCTGTTTAGACATCAACATGGGTCGTGTTCCCACCAGAATCTTCTCAGTAAACAACCTCATTCAGCTCTGTGCATCAGACTTTAAAGGAATAGCTCACCCAGAAGTCATAATCCTGTCATTATTTACTCACTTCCATGTCATTCCAAACCTGTATGACTTTGTTTCTTTAAAAGGAGATGTTTTGAAGAATTTTCAGGCTGCTCTTTTCTATACAGCGATATCATACACTCTTAAAAATAAAGGATACAAAAGGGTGTTTTTTGCAGTGATGCCATAGAAGAAGCAGTTTTGGTTCCCTCTAAATCTAAAGAACATTTATCCACTATATAGAACCTTTTCTGCATTTGAAAGGTTCAATGGATGTTCAAGGTTCTTCATGGAACCATCGATGCCAATATAGAACCTTTATTTTTAAGAGTGTATAGTGATCAAAAATAATAATGTACAATGTTTTGAAGCTATACAAATGATATATAATTTTTATATCAGAATTTTATTGGAGACAGAACTATATACTCACTGGCCACTTGATTCAATTCATTTAGGCAAGTGGTGGTCACGTAGGGAAGAAAGGTAATTTACGTGACTTTGAACGTGGCATGTTTGTTGGTGCCATATGGGCTGGTCTGAGTTTATCAGAAACTCCTGATCTACTGGGATTTTCACACACAACCATCTCTAGGGTTTACAGAGAATGATCCGAAAAAGAGAAAATATCCATTGAGCAGCTGTGGGAGAAAATGCCCTGTTGATGCCAGAGGTCTGAGGAGAATGGCCAGGTTGGTTCGAGCTATTACTCAAATAACTATTCTCAATCAGCAGGGTGCCACTTCTGTCACCTAAGAACAGGAAACTGAGGCTATAATTCGCACAGGCTCACCAAAACGGGAAAATGGAAGATTGGAAAAAGGTTGCCCGGTCTGATGAGTCTCAATGTCTGCTGCGACATTCGGATGATAGGGTCAGAATTTGTCATAAACAACATGAAAGCATGGATCCATCCTGCCTTGTCTCAACGGTTCAGGCCGCTGGTGGTGGTGTAATCGTGTGGAGGATATTTTCTTGGTACACTTTGGCCTCTTAACACCAATTAAGCATCATTTAAGTACGGCAGATTACTATACTCAGATTGCCTTCACAGTCACTGGCATCAGAATAGGGAAGAAAGCACCTTTACGTGACTTTGAACGTGGCATGAGATTTGTTGGTGCATCATAGGGCTGGTCTGAGTTTATCAGAAACTCCTGATCTGCAACTGCATGATGCTGTCATGTCAATACGGACCAACATCTCTGAGGAATTTTTCCAGCACCTTGTTGATTTTATGCCACCAAGAAATAAGGAGGATCTAAAGGCAAAATGGGGTTCCAAACAGGTACTAGCAAAGTGTACTTAATAAAGTGGCCAATAACTGCGTTTCCATTACAGATTTGCACAAAACTTTACCGATATTTTATAAATGTTGATAAAAAAGTATTGCGAAATGATGGCGTGTCCATTAACCAATATTATGTGGCTAAAACATAATTGTTTCCTCTCGCAGTAAGTCATGGTGACGGATTTTGGTAGGGTTATGTCGCAGCTGCACTAGCCATTATATTTAATCGAAGGAGGCGCGTATCTTTACACAAACAGTGCAGACAGCGGACAGTTTTGCTAAATATTCCTTTTTCGAATTGCCTGAAAAACCACCTCATGCGCGCGTAAAAACCTTTTTGCGATATATGGGCATTTTTTTGTGAAATTGACATGTTTTCATTAGGCATATTTTTTATTTGTGCAATTTGAAGGGTAATGGAAACGCAGCTAGTGAGTGTATATTCTACTTTGTTAGTGTTGTAATCAATACATTTTCTGCTATTGCTACAGTGTTTTCAGTTCAGTTTGGTGTGCCTCTATTCAAACACTTTACTGTGATTTTTCCATGCCAGTATATTATTGTGCTATGATAACTTGGCCCTAAATGACACATAAAAACAAAATAAATTTGTTGTTTAATAAAATGTTTGTTTGAACATGTCAGTCTGACAGGCTTTTCCTGGTTAGTGGGCGTTTCTTGGCCACAATAAACAGCAGTCAGTACGCAAGTCAAAAGTCTAGATGCACAAGACTGAATCCATTAATAACCCACTATTCACATATATAGCACTGAATAAATCACTACTCAAGCTAGTGCATATCAAAGAGTCTGTTGTGATCATGTGACTTCAAAGGCACTCAGCTGCAGTTAGACGTCTTCTTACATAATATCAATGTCTGGGGCTTTATTTTTGTTTTTTAAAAAGCATATTGAGGCATAGAAACCTTACTTTTCTTTGAGGGTTAGGGTTTGGGTTATGTTCTATTATAAATTATTTGAAAACAATATTGTATGTCCACATTTAGCTACATAAACGTGTGTATGTGTTGTTGAAAGACTGAATGAATAATATTCTTTGATTTTGTGCCAGTAGTGGATCTTTATCACAGTCCTGTTCTGCTGAATGCTAGTCACATCAGCATGTCCCATCACGTCCCATGCTTCACTGATCATCTTTTCTCAATTAGCAACTTGAATGATTTTTCGCAGCTTAATATGCTTTTGAATTTACATTTAGACTTGAAATGAAGCAAATGGAAGAAGCCAAGAGTGTATATTTGTCTCTTTACTCTGACCATAAATATGAAAAACAAATACTTAAATGCCTTATGGTGATTTTACTGCATAATATCAATGTTCCCGGTTCAAAATAAGCCAATGTTCCCAGAGCACTATTGAAAAAGAAATCAAATTCATAAATCACTGCGCGATTGTTGTCTTGCAGGAATTCTTGCAGTGTTACTTTGATCCAGTTCAGAATCATACTTATTGAACACGGATAGTACAGATCGAGCTCAGAAATGAAAGGATTGTAATTAAGAAGCAGCTAGTGAGCCTCTATCCTATTACCTACAGCATTTATTTATCTAGAGACACATCTGCAACAGCCTGTGTTTGGTGGCTGGGGAGGTAAATACACTCTCGAAGGTTCAAATCAATACATTGTGTGGATGCTGCATGTGACGCTGAATTAAGAACACATACATTTTAGGCCATTCCTGCTGTTTTATAAAACCAATTGGCCACTTGTGGCTGTACAGTGATTTTACATTTGAAGGTTTCCAGGCACTCAGCTTCATTTTCTGCCCAAGAAGACCCTTTAATCATGATTTGGCTTATTGCTTTATAAAATACTATTCCTTTGGGCTGTAATTTTATTGTAATTTTTCCATAAAACTGAAGGTTTCTTGGTCTCATGGTCTGGTCACTGACAGGAAACCCTGCTATTTGAAACATGTGCACATACAGTACAATCCATGCACTACACAGACTGCATGTTTTTTGGTGTAAAACAAAACAAAGTACTTCAGATCATCCACTGCCATCTTAATGGGCTGCGGGCAAACAAGGATCCTTCTCCCTGGAGAAATGCTGCTTTAAAATAGACTCTAGCGTGAGGATTTGCTCGAGATACAACCTGCTTGTCATGCTGAGGAAAGACAATGTGTTAAAAAAGAGCTGATAATGAGGTGTTGATGTATTCCACACAGCAGACACATTTAACACCAATAAAATTAGCCCTTTTGACACCATAATACAGCTTGTGAATGGGATTTTTTATTATTATTATTAATTATTAATACAATTATTCATCTATTCAATTGCCTGTATGATAAAAAAGAAACTTGAACCTGTTAAAAATTTCACTTTCACAAATGGCGAAGAGCTAATTGCATAATAGTATACTGGACAGATGAGGAACCAATATAGATATCCAACTTATAGATGATAAAACTCTTCTGACTTGAATGTGTAATCTGTCTCTGAGTGTGGTTATAGCACATGATTAACAAATTTTTTTTTTTTTTTTTTTTTTTTTTTATTGTTTATGTTCAGTAATTTCACTTTAATGGCAATGAATAGGTTCTTTCCTAATTTGCCATTGAAGTAAAATAACTGAACATAAACACAGGAGCCTGAGAAAAATGCTCATTTTAAAAGAAAATTTCAAATGGCTAATTTATTTATTTATTTTTTCAAAGCAACAGTAAATTTATTTTTGAAGCATTTCTCACTCCATCAGTCATATCATTTGGATATAAGTTTAACTGTATTGTAATTGTATGTAAGTTTAATTGTGCCCAGATGCTTTTCTGCAATGTTTACAGTATATTGAGAAGAAAGTTCCGGCTGCCAACTTAACTAATGCAATTGTACATCTATAGGCAAAGCAGTGTTTTGTGCTGTGTTATGCCTGAACACCCATGAGACTCACTTTCACTCTTACGTAATGTTCAGCTTCTGTGCACAGATGCTAACATATTTAGAATAACATATGGAGTACATAAAATATAAAATAAAATATAAATGTGCAGAAAGTCACCTGGATAAAAAATATTTTTCTTATACACAAAACTGAATGCATAACATGCTTTATAAAATGTGATTAAAGACATTAAAGGGAAAGTTCACCCAAAAATGAAAATTCTGTCATCATTTACTCACCCTCAAGAAGTTCCAAACCTGTATGAATGTCTTTGTTCTGCTGAACACAAAGGAAGATATTCTGAAGAATGTGGGAAACAGAGCAGTTTCTGGGGCACCATTGACTTCCATAGTATTTTTTTCCTACTATGGAAGTCAATGGTGCCCCAAAACAGCCTGGTTACAAACTTTCTTCAAAATATCTTCCTTTGTGTTCGGCAGAACAAAGAAATTCATACAGGTTTGGAACTACTTGAGGGTGAGTAAATGATGACAGAATTTTCATTTTTGGGTGAACTATCCCTTTAAATCATCAAATGCATGACACAACTACTGTAAATGAAATTCTTTACAGAAATGTCACTGCTGAAAGTAAGGGCATTAGAGGCAGGGTGAAATAACATAGTAACTTACAGCTGCTTCATAAAAATAACATTCTTTTATTGCTTACTTTCAGTGTTTGTTTAATATAATAAGGCTGTAATGGCTCTGTATGATTGCTGGACATTTTCTGTGCTGTTTTATTATTCCGGCGGCATGTAAATGCTCATACACACAGTGTGATGCTGAACAGAACACAGCTGGGTTCCTTAAACATCCTGTGTGTTGTGTGTAGAACTGCATTACACTATAGCAGAATAGGAACAGGAGGGCTCTTTTCTTTTCAGATATTCAGTATATTCACATTGCTTTCTTATTATGCATGTACATATATGTATTGGATAAAATATTAATTTTTTTCCAAAGGTTGAAATCACATTAGTTAGATTTATTTTATTAAATTAATATTAAGTCAACAATATTAATTTTGTCTTACTTTTAAAAAAATCCACTTTGTTAGATACATTTGCAGAAAACTACATATTATAAACTTTTTTTTAAATATTTAAAAAAATAAAAATAATCTTTTAGTTGACAACCTCCAGCAAAATAAGTGTTAGTGCCTTACTAAGCAACAGTCCTAATTAATAAAGCTGAACTTGACCAGAGCATATTTACGAATGTCTGGTGTATATTTTTCTTTAAATTACAACACAATTATTTATTTAAATGTATTTATTTATTTATTTATTTATGTATGTATTTATGTATGTATTTATTTATTTATTTATTTATTCATTCATTTGTGCATTCATTTTTATTTTTTTTTTTGCAGTTTAAACGGTGCATAACATAATTGACCTTATTATTCATATCAAATTCTCATTATTTATTTATTTAGTTAGTTAGTTAATGGATGTTTATGGGATTTGTGATTTGCCCTTGAGGGTTTTATATTATCTGGACTCCTGCAGCTTTCTTGTCTGCTCCAACATATCACACTATGTTGCTATAATAATATCCATCTATTGCATGTTCATTCCTTTTTTTAAATTAAATAAAAAATGTTTTTTAATTAAATTACCAAGTTTGTGTAAATGTTTCATAATTTGCATAGTTTAGACCCAATATAACAACAACAAAAAAAATTAGTTCACAAACATAATCACTACCATCTTTGTCAGAACAAATATTTACGGCTCTTATATTCAAAATAAATTGATATCCTGCAGTAACTCCAGTAAATTGTAAATTGTGATTAAGGGTTAAATTGAAGTCATACTGGGATTTGATGTTTGAGATTAAGATATTTTAGGAAATGTGTGAATCAATCTACATCATTTTCTCATCCGTGTGTGTCCTTAGACACGATGACCGCAAGCTCTTTTCATACTGAATTCAATGAACTGAAAACCTATAGCCTTGAAATGTAATAGTCACTGCTGGCCTTTCAGTTCACGAACAGTCTGGATCATGCTGCTTTAAGGGAACTTTCATATCCTCCACATCTTTCATTCCGGGAAAACAATTCATAAATACCTTGCTTTTAATTCAATTTGAAATGTGGTTTTGATCAATAAATGAGTAGATGTAGAAATGTGTAATACTGCACTGTCTCTAAAGGTGCTATACTTTTTAAAGACGATAATTACATTTGTTGATTTTGCAGACACTTCGAAAGCAATAACAACCAAGGTATATTTTATCATGTGAGTTCCAGGAAAATCAAATCAATGACCTTGGCATGACTAGCAATGCACTACCAGAGCAGCTACAGTTAGTATAGTGCATTACATATACTCAAGTTTAAAAAAAAAAGGTGCAAAAGAGATGAAAGCTGACAAAATGTTAATTAAACAACATCCTTTAAACGAACACAACAAATAAGAATATTATTTAGGGTTGTACCAGGCAAATTAGCACAAGAGCGCAATTCCAAAACATCGCCGATGGATGTGGAAATTTCTGCGGGTGATTTACTAACAATGCGCAAATTAAAGAACACGGACGGAGCATCCCATTTACATATCGACCAACGCAATGTACCAAGCACAGCTCAAATTAGCGTAGTCGCAAATAAAGAATAAAGAAATAAAGAAGCCACATTACATTGAAAAGAACCGGAGGCCAAAAACTGAAGGGTTGCACAGAAGTTTTGATAGAGCTGGTATTGTGTGACTCCTAGTTGAGGGTTCCAAGTCCTCTTTTATTTCCTGAAGCAAATTAAAAATCACATGGCTTGGCAAATGATATGTTCGGATAATATGTTCTTCTGGCATTCCAAATAAATTAATACGTGTGAAAAAAATCCTCTCCCTTCTACCACGCGCTCTCTGTTCTCTGCGGTGCCCCCTAGTAACAACAACTGCAGCTTTTTCTGGGTGTTAAATAACGGCGCAAATATCAGTAATTTGACGTGCGCAGACGTTAGTAAATCGCGTTACATGATTCATTTGAATACTCACCACCCATAAATGTAGCGTCTGAAAGGGAAACTAGTACAAATGCATATTCAGTAAGCAAAAATAACTGTGTCCATGCCTTTTCAGCGCTAACTGATCACTGCGCGTCTTTAGCAAAACCTGACAGTACAATTTTAACGCCAAAACACGGTTTGTGTTGAAACTGGCCCTTAGAATCAAGATGGGTCCTTCTATAAATGAATGAATGAATGAATGCCATTTATTTATTTGTTTGTTTGTTTACTTACAGCTAGGTTGTGACTACAGTTGTGTTCTAGGCTCTGTCAATATAAGCTACAGCTCTGGTCGAATAGCTGACTTTCCTTAAAGGGACTGTGATAGAGCCACTGTCAATTTATTGCCATACCTCACCAAATTAGTTCAACAAGGCAAACAAACACTTAAATGTCTTTGTAAGCCATAATATTGATTATATGAATTAGAGAACTAATGAGCATGAAACAGCGGCTCGGCAGAACACAATCAATCTGATGAGCTGTGGCGTTGAGCATTGAGCTCTGTCTTATCTGCTGAACGTGACAGCATCACATCACTTTGAGACTCGCTGGAGCCGCGGGCTGATCCGCTCGCTAGGGATGTGTGCAAACCCTATTACCCTGACATACTCACTGTGTGTGGCACCATCCTAAATTAGCCTCTTCTCTCTGAGAGCGAGCAATTACAGTAAACGCCCAAAGGACTCGTGCTAGAGGAAGGCCACAGGGACCTAATTCAAACCTGAAGCACTATTGCACTCTTCACCTAGCCAGTCTTTGCATTTTCACTTGTCATCACTGTATATACTGTGGCATTACTCATAAACGACTGGAAATATTTAAAGCGATTAAAACCAGTGTGTTCACTCACCCTCAAGT
Source organism: Schizothorax lantsangensis (assembly GCA_027422415.1). Lineage (NCBI taxonomy): Eukaryota > Metazoa > Chordata > Actinopteri > Cypriniformes > Cyprinidae > Schizothorax > Schizothorax lantsangensis. Next base: position 28,502,675 of record CM049851.1, read on the forward strand.
CAACAAAGCCCCCAATCTATTTACAGGATATAAGGACAGAGCTTTATTTTATACATCAGAAATTGATTGGATCAAGTGGGTGTTACATACAGAATGGAGCCATGTGATGAATTGAAAAATAAGACATCAGCCAAAAAATAAAGTAGCTCCAGCAGCGTTGAAAGTTACAGTTAAGTTAAATTTTTATTAAAGGCTTTAAAGACATGCCTTGTTTCTTGGAAAAATGTGCATCAATAAATCATTCATAATGAGATTGGGAACGTATATTAGGATTCAAATTTCATGTTGCCTTTAATAGTTAAAGACGTAGATTCTTGGGGCACTTAGACTAACGCTCCCGCTTATTTTATTGCCTCCTTCCTTGTTTCCACTGAGAAAGCAGGCCACAGATTAAATTAAAGCAGGAAGAACACATTCCATTTCTTGCATTTGTGCACCATGTGGAATAGAATGAGCGCACATGTTGTTTCTGTGAAAAATGAGACCAGGACCATTGTCTCATGTTCAGATTCAGGGTTAAGATCGCAATCTGTTGAAATGGAGAATTGAGACGTCTTCTAGGTCACACTGCTCTTTTTAATGAGTGTGTGGCTGAGAAAGTCAGGTTGTGAGGAAGTCTTAGTGACGTATTTGACTCTGAAAGGAATCATCATGTGCAAACTCCCATGTTGATCCAAACTCAACCTAGGTTCATTGTAAATACATTCTTCTGCCTAAATTTCTCAAAAAACACGTGCCTACACACATTTCTCTGCAGTTTCCAGGTGAAATGAACAGTTGAGGCAATGAAACACCAACCACTTTTATTCCTTTTCACACAAATTATGATTAAAGAGGCAGATTATCAAGGAATAAAGGTTTGTTTTTGTGCCATTCCCTGCATAATACTGCATTATGACCTGCGTTTACGATTGTGCAAGTTTTGTAAACTAATAAATTTGAATGACTTCATCACAAAATCTGATTCATATGTATTGCTATTCTGACAGAGTTTGCTCGGTAACTAAGCAAATGCATTTTAATCTCACGTTTGCTTTTGTTAACATTATCAGTTTTAGGTTTAGGCTAGGGTTTAGTGTTGGTGGTACACTCATTTTAAATGCGAGCATTAACCTTTCAGCACCACATGCTGGATATTTCATTTCTGAATTACCGTGATACATACAACAAACTATGTAATAAACTGTTGCCACAATCACATTTTGGAGAAAATTAAACACTGTTTTAGCACCAGACACTGGACTGTTGACTGCAGTGAAATTTGTTACAAGCAACGCAATATCATTTTGCAACCATTTTGTATCCACAGGCACATGTTTTCATGATATTGTGCTGTTTAATAAACCGCATCTGCAATGTAGGAAAAAAATGCTTTTGCCTCTTGTGGATTTGTCATCTGAAAAGTGCAGCAAAATGCAGACAGAATCACGCCATGGATGTACAATGAGTCTAGGTTGTCCAAACCAATGTGACTCAGACTCTTTCCTCAACAGTAAATGTTTAGAAGAATATTCACGCTGCTCTTTCTCAAACATAGGCACATTAGAAAAACATGCATCTAGTAAAGTAGTGTGCTTTGCGATTACCCCCCTTCTCACTTTTTCTTTTGTTAGTAGACTGTTATTATTCTTGAAAAGAAAACCAAAATATGTTCTTGCATTTAATGCTTTAATAGAAAATTACATTTTCATTGCTCTTTCGAAAACAGCTATTTTTTTTAAATCGGAGAAAGGAGGGTGTAAATGGTCATTACATGCAATAACGTATAGAGTGATGCTCTATTTTTGCCACCTGCTCTGATTAATATTGTTTCTCAGTGCAACATTGACCTTTCTGAAGAGGGGGTCACAGAAATGTGGGCGTAAATCATTGGTGCTCATAAATCTTCTCCCCTGAAAAGTGCTGTTGTAGTGTCACGTGTGTGTTTGTGTGTGTTTTGTAATTGCCCAGGTCTTCCCCTGAGTGCCAATTAGCATTTGTATCGGTGAAGCAGGTATGACCCAGGGGTTTGACAAAACCGATGATGGTGGCGAGACCAAACTGGCTGCTGTATGCAAGCAAATACTACTAGTGTTATCAGCACAACCCATGACAGTTCGGTAGTACATATTAACATCATGTTGGAGATAACAATATCCTCGACATCCATGTAGTCTATGCAGGTAATTGATAAATGTATGGTTTGTGCTGTTGATTTATTCATGTTTTGAAGAGACACAATATGATAATCTCTCTCTCAGATGTGTAAATTTTGTAATGCTGTGAATACTCATCAACAGAAAGTTGCACATCTGAAGTGTGAAGGTGACAGTGAAGCTGGAATAAGAAACTAGTTAAGCTTCACTGAAAAGATGGCTCCAAACAGCACTGCAAAAATAACAAGATTTTAACTAAATTACTTTTTCTGAAGAAAATTACTGTAAAAGTACTGTTTGGTAAGAACATTCCAAAAATGTTGGTTACCAAAATTATCAAAACTTCTTCTTTTGTGTTCTCCAGAAAAAAAAGAAATGTATACAGGTTTGGAATGACATGAGGGTGATTCTGTTAAATAAAAATGAAGTTAACAGTTAACTTCAATTAACTAATGAATATAGCTCAAACTTGAGAGGCATTTAGTGTCATGTCCATAAATCTCTTCTCTTTCTCTGTCCATATTTCATTTTTTACCTTTTGATCCTCCACGTCTTTCTTGTTTTCGGTCTTTGCTCATAGTAATATTACCTTATTCTGTCAGTGCAGATCTTCACAGGTCTGCTAGCTGATCCCAGCTCTGTGGCCGAAACTATTCAAGCCCCAGAGGACTTTTCTCTCTGAGCTCTTGTCCATCAAAGAAAGTGCTCGGGCAGAGCAGCGCTGACCGGCCAAGCCTCATTCTCTTACATGTGATGCAGTCACAAGACCAGACCCTTGCCCTTCAGTGTGTGACCGCTGTCTCTGATCATCCATCCATCCATCCATCCATCCATCCATCCATCCATCTAGGGTTAATGTGTATTCATGTGTGTATGTATAAAATATTTACATTTTAATGATAGCTTAAAATTTTTAAATATTATTATTTAAAAAAATAAAATAAAATAATAAAAATATTAATAAACAGTGTACATAAAATTACATGAGTTTATATTACATTAAATAATTGTATTTATTTTTTTATTACAAAATAATTAATCAATATTAAATAAATAAGTACATTTAGTATGTGAGTAAAGCTGTTTTCTGACTTGCAGTCCAAAACAAAGAATAAAGCGTGAACCGTGTGGAGTTTTTCCAACTGCTAAGACTCCAAGTCTACATCCAAATGAAGTGAAAAGTAAATCAATAATTGCTAAACAGGTTCATATCTTTCCATTATTCATATCTTGTTTCCTTTGTTGCGCAGTATATATATGCATGACAAGCAAAAGAATTGAGATGAATATGAATGTAAAGAGCCCGTTTAATTTAACCTCAGTGCCTGGGGATAAGCACTGGGTTATATTGGATCATTTTTATTTATCCCGAACACTGAGTGTATTTTGTCTTCGTATGTAGTTTATCAGCTGTATCAGCTTCTGTGGAACTCATATAAATATTACAACATAGCCAGCCAGAGGCACTTTAACTGCTCATTATACGATAATGCACCTTTGAAAAACAATGCCCAGCTTTTCTGCAATGGGGGAAAATACGGGTCAGCTGTCTCATTTTGGTGGTTTTGGAAAAGAAGTGGGTTGACCCCTTTCCTACAGAAACTGATAAGCTTAAGATAAAATCGACCTGGTGAAAGACGCCATTGTTCTCTTCTCATCTGTTCTTTCCACTTTTCTTCATCCCTTATCTTCCTCTAGCAGAGACTGTGAACCTATAGGATCCAACAGTGACGACTTTAGCACACACTCATGTCTATCATAGATAGATTCAGACCGCATGGAGGAGGTAACCCAATTCAGATTCAAAGGATTTAGAAATGGCCTCTGAAATGAGATGAGGATTATGGGAATTTAAGAACATTTGAACAGTTTTTATGTGTATTTTTGGATAGGTAGTATTTTATAGGAAACTAGACTTTTTTTTCTAAGGTGTTTAAAAGTCAAAAGCCCACCACAAGACAATGACATTTTGATTTACCAAACAGAGAAAATACGCGTGAGAGCACAATCCCATAAACGCACCGGTGGGAGTGGAAGATCATGCAGATGATTTACTGACAATGCACACATTAAAGAACACAGAAGCTAACCGCTCATTTCCATAATGACCAACGCAATCCACCAAGAGCAGCGCAAATTAGCATACCGCAAACAAGCAGAGTGGAGGATAAACCTGTGAATGAAATAACATAACTGACAACACAGGCACAAAATAGGTTAAAACACGTTTTTGAGTGTTACAAATGGTGCAAAAAACAGTAAACTTGCAACACATAGTAAATTGTTGTGTGTTCATTTAAATACTCTCCTCCCATAATTTTGTGTCTGAAAGGGAAACTCCTCCAAATGCATATGCAATTGCAAAAAAAAAAAAAAAAAAACGTGCCCATGCCTTTTCATTGCTAATTTTTCACTGTGTGTCTAGTTTTTTAATGCCAAAACAGGGTTTGCGCTGGCTGTTAGAAAATCTGGCCCTAAGTCTATGGGATATTTTTCTTAAATCCAATAACTTGAAAAAGTAATATCCAACACACCACAGAACTTCAGGCATCATTCGTGACTGCTGCATGCCAGTAGTTATGGCTAATCCTAAGTATGAACAATAATAATAGTGATTCTGGCCTTAGAAAACACCACATATAATATTTACCTTTAAAATCCATGTATTGTAAAGCAAATACAATTCTAGTGAATGTTTCAAGTGCAAACAGGCACATTACAAATATGTTTTGAGGCAATGTTATGCCAATATTATTATTAGCAATATTACGTACCTTACTGCACGTTTCGCGGCAGTCTCAAAGTAAAATGACCAGTGAGTGGCGCTAAAACGAGTTCAATATGTATTTATTACGTTGCTTCAGGTGAGTGTTGCTAAAAGTTAAAAATGACATTCCCCCTCCACCAAACCCAACCCTAAACCTACCTGATAGTGTTAACGAATGCAAAAAAAAGATATAAAACACATTCGCTGATGCAACCGTGCTATTTTAACTTCCTTATACGCGAGTTTGAACTGTTTTGTCGAACCGTAGTTTCACAGGATTCATATCGAAGCGCTTCACATCTCAAGCGCAACTCCGTATCGGGTGAGCTACCGAGCAAACCTACTACATCATACATATAAACATACGAAGCTGTGTATGTGAAGCTAACATCAAAAGTATCAGTTTTCAAATCTCACAGCATGTTAAAATTGTTTTAAAGTCATAACATAAAATTGTGCAAGGAATTGTGCGAAAATTAGGCTTTCTTTTTAAATTATACTTTGTGTGGAAAGGAATAAAAGTTTTACTGCCTCTAGTGTTCATTTCAACTATAAACTGCATCGTTTCATGTGTATAAGTATACTTATATACATATTAGTGCTGTCAAAGTTAACGCGTTAATAACACGTTAACGCAAATTCATTTTAACGGCACTAATTTTTTTAACGCGCGATTAACGCAGCGCGTATTTTCTGTTTGACCCGTGGCCCAACCCGTAGTTGGAGAAATGGCGATGCACAGTGTTGCCAACTTAGCAACATTGCAGACCCGTTTAGCGATCTTTTTCCCTTCAAAAAAGCGCCCAAACCTAGTTTCTGAGACTCGCCAGTACTGCGCGAGCGCGAGGTCCTGCGCTCCCAGCACGCGCACACACCTCTCTCTCTCTCTCTCTGCGTCTGCTCTGTTCAGCGCGCACACACCTCTCTCTTTCTCTCTCTCTGCGTCTGCTCTGTTCAGCGCGCACACACCTCTCTCTCTCTCTCTCTCTGCGTCTGCTCTGTTCAGCGCGCACACACCTCTCTCTCTTCTCTCTCTCTGCGTCTGCTCAGTGCGCGGCAGAGAGGAGCAGCGCTTTAATTCAGTTAAACACAGATATTATGTTGCTTCTCTAATTTAACATGCAAGTATAGCCGAAATCACAGCACAGCTATTGTCTTTATCTTATGTGTATTTGATTTCATCAGACGACGGTGCGATTATCATGATTTTTTGTGCAGATTAACATCTTGGAAGGGAGAGCTGTTTATGTCTTAATGGGTCGTGTTTCAGTCACTATTTCATATTCATTCCGTTGTCTGACAACAGAAACAGTAAAATATACCAATGAAAACAGTTTTATTGAGAATTTAGCTTCATCAAAATACAGCTATGTGGGCAAAGATAGGGAAACAAATGTAATAATAAATAATAAATGTACATTTTGCATGTTCAGAAGAAGAGCTGCCCTGTGTGCAAAAATGTAAACAGGTTTGTGTCAGTAAATTGCTCAGTGCAAAGAAAGAGAAGTAATATGAACCTGGTATTTCTTTTTTCATGTGTCTAATAGACATGAACAAGTTCTTTGAAAAACATCTATGACCTTTGAAACATGTCTACTCTTCATGCTTTATGTTGACTATGGTTTCAATAATAATAAACATACACTATATTGCCAAAAGTATTCAATGAACACTACTTTAAATTTCTATGAGTCCCGTATTGGGTGGACACCTGGTTTAGTAGGAGTACAAATCTTAATGTTTGGACAGGACCCTTTTCTATTCTAACATGACAATGTCTCTGTGTATAAGGCAAGGTTCAAAAAGAAAATTATTGATTCAGTCAGTGTGGAAGAACTTGACTGGTCTGCATAAAACCAAGTCCTAATCCCAATTGAACACCTCTGGTGTGACTGTAAATGCAGACCTTGAGCCAAAAACTCATCACCAAACACCAATGAATTGTACATACACTATATAGACAAAAGTATTGGGACACCCCCTTCTTTAGAACAGAAAAATGCACTTCCAAATCTGTGGCAACAACAATGGAAACATAATTCATGTATTTAAAAATTGTATTTCCATCTTTGTTGCAACAGTCTTGGAAGTGTCTAAAATGACTGTACCAATATGTACAAGTCTTTGGTGTTTGGTGATGAGTTTTTGGCTCAAGGTCTGCATTTACAGTCACACCAGAGGTGTTAAACTGGGATTAGGACTTGGTTTTATGCAGACCAGTCAAGTTCTTCCACACTGACTGAATCAATGATTTTCTTTTTGAACCTTGCCTTATACACAGAGGCATTGTCATGTTAGAATAGAAAAGGGTCCTGTCCAAACATTAAGATTTGTACTCATAGAAATTACTAAAGTAGTCAAACCTGTTCATTAGAAGGGGGCGACCCAATACCTTTGGCAATATAGTGTACATTTGCATAAAGCATCCAAATTTGTCCATGCCCATGTTGATTAGAGTATAAAAAATTTGAAAAGTATTGATTTAAGGTACATTTAGAACAAATAAAAATGTGCGATTAATTGCGATTAATCGCGAGTTAACTCATGACAATCATGTGATTAATCGCGATTAAATTTTTTAATCGATTGACAGCCCTAATACATATATAATACAATATACATATATATTATATATGTATAATATATTTATATATATATATATATATATATAATATATAATAATATCATATATATTAATATATATGTATAATAATAATAATAATAATACAATATACATATGTTTTTTGAGTTTTGCCACAATTGGCCTGAATAATTCAAGTGCCTTTTCAGATTTTGTGTAATTAAAATGAAACATAACACATTAATTTTGTACAGTGCATTTAGTCGAAAGTGTTTGTCATCAGTTGAGTTAACTAAGAGCCATGCAAAGAGGTGTTTTCAACACACAGATGGTCCAGTTCAGTACTGCGTGCCTGTTCCTTTCTGTTGGTCTCTTCTGACCTACTTTCTTTGAGCTAAGGGTGATTCCCATAGGCGGACTGCTGGAGCTGTCAGAACCACGGACAGCTCCTGAACGCAGCCGCACGCTCACACTGCACTTATCCTGGGCTTTGCTTTCCATCTTTAGTGTAAATGCATCCAAGCATTATGTGTCCGTTTAAAAGTAGTAGCAGTCAAAAATACATTCGTTCTGTTCTTGTGATTAATTGCAACTTGGGGATTTCTGAGTCAATGTCTTTTTCCTGACACCATCCAATGCCATGCTTTGAGTCCTTTTTGTACCCTGTTCTAGTTAACCAGCCACATGTAACATATGGGATCAGTCTTCTGTTTGTGCCTCATGCTGGATAAAGCTTTGGTGATAACATCTCAGATGGAGATCTAAGTGCTGTTTGTTAGGAGGTCTTTTTCACTATATGGTTGTCATGACAGGACAAAACGTGTCAATGCTATTTCTTGGCTGTCATGCCAGATTTCTATGGCATGTAGATAATTATGTTTTATAAAAACACAATTGTACTTGGAAAGAACAAAAGCTACTTCTGTCAACGCCGTGATTAAAGTCAGTATATATAGTGCATTCTAGAGCTATATGTCTTAAAGTGCACCTTGTAATGCATTAAATATCTTTAGAAATAATTCTATTCATAATTATAGAACATTATAGTATTATAATAGTTTAGTATAGTATTATTTAGTATAGTATTATTATAGTATAGTAATTATAGTACCTAATCATGGTTACACCTTTAAATTTATCCAACACACGATATATCCCATAATGAATTCATATTTATTGCCATTTTTAATTATGTTTTTACTAGAACACACAGCTTAATAATGTGTATTATAAAGAATTATGAATGCATTAAAAAGTAAATTATTCTGTAATGCATTAAATATACATGCTTCAAGTGTTTAAAAAAGTGTTATTTTATTCCTAACTTTTAAGCTGCAGAATATGTGGCTCCAATAACAGTTAAATGTAAATACAGAATCTAATTTTCAATCTACTTTTAAGTTTCTGGCATTTTAAAAAATGCTCATGACATCCGATGCAATAAATGTCACCCCCCAAAAAAGATTCATGTTCTAGACCACTTTAATAATGACTTACAATTGAATTAAAAATCAGTTTGTCTCCATCTTCTGTAAGGGAGAGACAAACAACCGGCAGCTTTTATTGTATTGTTCAATCAAATGTGATGGATTATGCAAAACTGTACAAGTGATTTGTTTCTTGACGCCCTCGCGTCATTGCATCATAAGTGCACTGATGTTTCAAATACTGAAAGTGAATTTTTTTCTCCATTGTCTGAAAAGCTTTTATATGTTACTTCCAGCCCATGTTTAGCAGACAAAAAAGCATGATCAACTCCTAAAGTACTTAAGTGACTAATGAGTCCATTGTCATGCCGTTCAGGGAAAACTTCTTTGATGTGCTTTAAAGAACTCATTCTGTTCATACTTTTGTCATTTCGTGAAGTTTTGCCAAGCTTTTATGCAGTTGTTTCATTTACTTAAAGCAAGAATGATAATTCTGTCATGAGTTACTTGTCATTTCAAACCTGTATTACTTTTTTCTTCCAAGAACAAAACATAAAAAAGTTATTTTTTTCCTATTTGATAACAGTTCACTATGTCTGTCAGGTTACAAAAATGACAGTAAAAAGAGCAAAGCAGCACTAAATTCCAATCCTTTTGAATCCATATGAAATTCAAATTGTTGTTCACTGATAATCTTTCTGTCTCTTCATAATCTTCAAACTGGTGCATCCGCATTTGGCTATTAAACACATGCTTACTGTTATTTAAGTATCACTGAGATATTATTATTATTATTTTTGTTTTTTTATATTTTCAGTTTCCATTTTAATTTTAGTTAAAGTTTTAGTAATTTGTTGTGTTTTGTTGTTGTTGTTGTTGTTATGTTTAGTAGTTTTAGATGTACTAAAATAATTAAAACTAAAGAAAAAATAAATAAATAAATAATATATATATATATACAGTATATATATATATATATATATATTTTTTTTTTTTTTTTTTTTTTAGTTTTAATTATTTTAGTACATCTAAAACTAGTACATCAAGTTAAACTAAATTAAAAAGAGAAATGTTGCCTTGGCTGCTAGCTAAAATAATTTTTTAATGGTTTCAACTTTAGTTTTATTTTTACTTTTAGTTAAAATAGCCCTGTTTTGGAGAAAAAAAAAGGTTTAGAACAGCATGAGGATGATGGAATTGTCCTAAAATTCCTTTCCTGTTCCTTCAGCCTTCACTTCTTCTCTTGCTTTTCACATTCTTCCGTGTCCCTGGTTTCCCTTCACCTCTGTGTTTCCGAAGCTTTCTTCCCTTCGCAGACGCACCCATTCACTCTCCCTGAGCAGAGCACTGCTGAATAAAACATGAGATGAAGACAGAGACACTCCGCTTCTGCAAATCACCATCACCTCATGCTACTCCGTCTCTCTTTGTCTTTCTTTCTCTTGCCATTTAAGTTTACTGGCCCTTCCTTGGTCCTCTATCTTAAATTACTCACTTGTTTCCCAGCATTGTTTTTTAAGGTGATAAGGCAGCACTGAAGCGGCCGCACACGTGGCTCTGCTCTCTGAGCGGGCTCTTCTCGTACTCTCAGCCACGAGTGGAGGGAAAGAGCGCTGGATGAGAGGGAGGAGGAGGCAGAGAGAGATAAAGAAAGGGAGGGAGAAGCAAAGCAAGAATCAAAGCAGAGAGACAGGAGCAGGTGATGTGGTTCCCCATCTTTAGGATGAGACACAAGAATCTGAGTATTCAGCCGTTCTCATCTGGAAAAGCAGCTCATGGGATTGTTCTCCTGAAGAGCGGCACACATCTCGCCACCTATTGTTAGCACATGGAGGCTTCTCAGTTTGAATTATGGAGGATTTTAGCAATATTAGGAGTCTTAGTCCAGAGAAAGGTAAGCTTTCACACTCTGTTATTTCTTCTGAGAACAAAAAGAGTGATTTCAATTAAACAAGGCAAATGAGAAATGGAAGAATGGTGGATGTTTTTAAGTAGGAGTTCTTGTGAACACCTCTCTCTTTCTCATGGGAGGATTTTTGTCTTCAGTGTAATTTCTCTATTTTTATCTCATAATGTCCCTGTGGTTCACACCTCTGTAAATATGATATAACATTGTGTGTATGATTTTATTTGCACTATTTAATTGCCAGAAACATTCAGTGGCTCTGAATGTTCTGTGGGTGCATTGTAAAAAAGTGAACATGTGCAGCCTTAAAGAGCTATTTTTACCCGATGTGGCCCTTTAAATGCTTTTATTATTGAAACTTGATTCCGTCATATTAAATATTTCTGACTTAAAATAAACCAGTTAGATTTTACCACATAAAGCACATTTCTAGGTTAACTGACAAAAACATTATTTACAGCGCCAGTGTTTGAGATTATGTAATTTTCTCCCAACTCCCAAAGTTACTTACTGAATGAAAGTGGTTTTATATTGGGTCTGATGACTGTAATGGTTAAAGCATGAGATGAGGGATGAGATGTGTTGCTTTTGTGCAAAAGAATGCTGCAATATCAGTTTAATTAAATCACCATAGGAATATGAAAACCAAAAGCATCCACAAAGCAAGCGAAAATCAGTTTGGGAGAAATAAAAGAACTGATTTATTCAGGGCTTTTCAGAGATAAGTTTAAAAGCAAGCAGTTTCCTAGACATGTACGTCACAGACGTACATCTGTGTGCAACAATGGTCATCTAATGACATCTCAGAAGGCACTGGGAGGTCTTGATTGTTAATTGAAAACATAATTAGAGTAAACATAATAGCAATTATAAGCTTAAGCGTAATTATTAACAGTACTAATCAAAAGCATAATTGCAAATATAATCACAAGAATGATCAAAATTGAAATTATAAACATAATCATAACCAAAAATGTAATTGGAATTGTTACTGTAATAGCAATTGTAATTGCAAAAGAAATCATAAGTGTAATAGGAAAAACATAACCACCAAAAAAAATTGTAATCAAAATTAAAAACGTAATCATAAATAAGCAGAAGTGTAATTGGGATCGTAATTGGAATTGTTAACATAATAGCAATTGCAATCAAACTTGTTAAATAATCTGAATTAATCAGTGTAGTGCAACCATATATTTTTTTTATTATTATAATTGGAATAATTAGGCCTCTTTTTTTTAAATTACCTTAAGAACAAACTATTTCAAGACCAATGTGAGAAAACCTCAGAAAGAAAGAGGCAAATTGAATAAAATCACTCTGGGCTGCATACTGCATACTGAGTTGATACTATTATATTTTTCTCGTTTTTACTGCACTGTTGCGACTGCAGTGTTTCACGGTTGCCTACCTGTGATGCTCTAATGATGCACACTATGAACACTAGCTCAAAGAATACTGCAAGCATCATCGCCTTCCACAAAACCAATCCAAAATAGAAGTGCTCTGACATCCTGAAGTTTTGAGCACCCTTCATCTTGTCATTGCAAACCCACTGCTTCATATCTGACTGTCACGCTTTCTCAAGATTCCTTAGCATGTACCTGCAACCCTTGCCAGCTTCCTGTCAGCTGCATCTGCACACTGTGTTCATGGCGTGACTCCAGTCTGAAAAACAGAAGCTGCTTATGGACGCCGGGTTTCTCCGATTATGCTTCCATCACTGACGGCTTTTCAAACATGGTTGTGTTTTCCTTTTGAAGGTCTATAAAACACAAACCCTTAACATTTTAAACTTGTTATTTTGCAGTACATCTCACTGTGGCAGCACATGCAGTATTCTGTTTCTTGCATTTATGTTTTCATTTGGAATCTGTAGACATCTTTTTTTTTATAATTGATCACATGGGATTATAGGACTGTCATGGTGTTTCCACACTGGAGCTTTTGTTGTGCACTTAAGTCAGTTTGATGTCAGAGCTTGGTTCGTTTGTTTTGTGTGAAAGCTGTTTTTGAAACTTGGGTAAGCACTATTGAATTATTTCCTTGAAAAGATGGTCTAGAGTAGCTTCACATGGACACCTTTTCACAGTTCACTATTGGTGAAAAAGTAATCTAGCCTAGCAAGCAGAAGTGAACTTCTACTGATGACATACAATTCGCCTGTTTTAATATAATGCATTTCTTATGGTTGCTTGTCTAAGCAGAAACTTTCTTTTAGAGAGCAGTTTGAATCCTGAATCTCTTGCAATTCATCCATGGAAGACAGAAGTTTGTGTGTGTTAAGGTTTGGTAGTAATAACAAAGGGACAAAAACATCACAAACACTGAGTCATGTCTAGAGTGATAAACAGCTGCCTCAAGTATGCACAGTTGTATTGAAGTTGGTGACATATATACTCTGACTGTTAACAAAAAAAAACCTTTGGGGGTTAGAGGACGGAACTGAACTCAACATAAGAAAACCTCCACATCTCAATAAAACCTTCACCTTTTGTCTATACCGATACAGCACTAAAGATAGCCCCTAAAGATACAACATTTTTAAGATCCCAAGGTCTAAAGACTAAGCTTACCTAGTCTTATTGTTTATTGGACATACTATGAGAGGATATTGATGTATAATTGTTGCTGGATTGTCCCACTTGTTGAGAGCATCATCACCATGAGAAGGTATGAAGAGTACTTGTTATACAATGGAGATAGCTTTACTCCATAAACACAGCTCTGTTTAGGCATTACTCTGTTACTAACAACCATTGGGCACTGTATTTAATTCTGAGGTTCGACAACAAACTGTGCTGCTTAACTTTCATCTCTGAACATGTCTCAGGGGGACTAGTCTCAGCTTTAGATTCGCCCACGGACCAGCTACGGACTGATACATATTGATACATATTGCACTCAAATTGCACTCAAAAATGTCAAATACTTTCTCTAGGTGGCAAAATAGAAATTGATTGGGTGACTTTAAGCAATTTTTAGGGGTCAAACTTGGCATGTTTTTACCAGCTTGCAAGGAAACAAAGTTCTGTTTTCAAGTTTTCAGGCTACTACAGGCCTCATTGGAATCCGAACTTGTCAGTGGATTTGCCAATATTTGCAAGGTCCATGGGATTGAATCTCTATCCAGTAGTATAAGATATATCCAGTAGTTTTGGGACACCCACTGTAAATGCAAGTAAACAAGATATCCTTAAACCCAATTCGTTGTACCTTCCCCTAAATGTTCCTATCAAAGTTAAAAGGGCTTGGCAAGGATAAGCTGTGTAGACAAGGTTTTTACCCAGAGTCTCCCTAAGCTGTAACATTAGTTGTTTAGCATGTACAAGGTTAGGACACTGTGAAGAAATACTCTATGCTTGAAATTATAGACCTAAGTGCTGTGAAAGTTCAAACTGGTTTCACGTCATTTTCCAGGTGAGAGATGTGGTTCTTCTACCAAAAAAAATATCAGTTATATATTGTGTATTCCTCGGTGAAAATGAAAGTTCTAAGTACAAATGGGATTTGAGCAAATGTATAAAAGGTTAAAGTCAAATCCAAATTCAAAACCATTGTGACACCAAGGTTTAAATTAGATTGAGAGCAGCACATTCAGTCTTGACAACAACTCTCTCTCATAGCATGCTGGTTCCATTTATTTGTTTGCCTATCCTGAGATACAGTTTTTGAAGACCTCACACAAGTATTTCATTAGAATGTCTCTGAGAGAAATTCCTCAGTGGCAAGGATGTCAGGCACTGGCATCTGAATACCACTTCAGGCATCTATAGACTGCAAATACCCAGCTGAAAAGATGTTAGAGGTGAGAAGCATCACTTAACCAAAAGACCGCTCAACTTTTGAGAACTCTGACACTTTCTTCGATGATTCTTTGAGCTTTTTCCTTGATTACTTCACACTGAACTGCCTCTTCTGTTGTGCTTTGAGGAGATCAAGCTCTATTCAGCGTATCCTGCCTAACATGACGTCTCTCTCTCTCTCGTAGGGAAAAGAAAAAAAAGGCTGTTTTGTACCTGAGCAATGGTGTCATTAAATTTGACAATGGAGAACAGAGGCCTACTTCTTTTTTTTCTTTTTTTGAAGATTTTACCTCTAAATTCTTGTCAATGAAATAGTTCATCTTCTTCAATTGTATTTGAAGCTCCTGTGCTGCCATTATTGATACTTTTGTTATTTTATTTGAAAGGCTCTGTGATTCCTCTACTCAAACTTCTCTTCAGCTTCATGTATAGATTTAATCTTTTTTTATGTAGCAATATCAAGGGTACTACTAGATGTCTGTCTTTGCAACTAAGGTACATGGAATTGTACAGGCCATTTAAAGAGAAATGTAGCCCCTTCTTATATGATGAAATGACAGTATAAAATTTTGGGGCATAATGAATACTAAAAACCTTTTGTGCTTTGCTCATATGGTGAGATTTGATTTGTGCTTTTTCTAAAATATTGCAGAAAAGATTGCTCTTGCAGAGACAAAGCTAGCTGCATGTGGGAGGTGTGCTTTTATGTTGAAGACAGTGAAACATGCTGGTGTTTGTACATGTTTTTTACTGTTAGTGCTGTGAGCTGTAATCACAGGTAGACATGTAAAGCGTGGCATCTTGGTTTAATGTGACAACCCAAACTCACACTCTCACAAACACAGTCCTGCACACATTCAGTAAGATCAGAAGCCACAAAAAGACTGAATTTATTGTCCAAATGTTTTATGTCTAAGTGAGCATTGCGATGAAATGCCTATGCATTTGATATTGCTCCTTGTGATCTAATAGTTTAATATTTGCCCGCTTTTGTTTATAGGCCATAGCAATAGCACATATAATTATCTACGGAGATGTGTTTGAAATAGCTGAGCTGTCATGTGTGTGTTCTTTGTTTGTTTTTAGTTTTTTTAAGTTTTTTTCTTTCTTTCCTGAAGAGGTCACTAAATAAAGCCAATCATAATTTTGCCAGACAGGACATGAATGTTCTACTTTGTAAAATCACAGCTGGCCAAATTTCTAAGTTCAAGTTCCTTAGGAAATAATGCATACGTTTATTTATCTAGGATACCATTCATAGATTACACATCAAATCCCAGAGATGCTTAATGGGTGGGAGTGAGTCATGACACATGTTGAGTCATGAGACTTAACCTGAATCTCTCAGGGAATGTTTGTGCATTTATTTATTTATTTACATTCAATGAAAGAGCATATCAACAATTCTAATCCCCCCCCCTCCCCCATTCATTTCTGTCAAAAATTAAATATGGCACTACTCTGACTGAAGTCTGTTAGTGTAACATTTCTTCAGCCTAATTTGTTTTAATAAGCTAGTTTCTTTTTTGGGATACAGACACTTGGCAAAATCATGGTCATCCCTCTCTGTGCCAAAGTAACATATACTTTATACTTTAGCGGTTTATTCTATGCTTTGCTCAAATCTAAATATACAAGTGCTACCTGTAACAACAAACCCGTCTTACGTAGAGAGCTGGCTTTCTTCATAAGCAGAATAAATGCAACAGCAGTAAACACAGAACACATATAACAGGGCTATTTCTTCATTTCAGTAAGAGCAGTCAGTGTCATCCATAGGCACAGGATTAGCTAAGCCAGAACATTTGAGCCCCCTCCCAACCCTAGCCTTCGCCTGGGGAAAGTTTACCAGCAGGGCACTGTATCCTTTCCCCTGTGTCGCCATCT
Organism: Schizothorax lantsangensis; assembly: GCA_027422415.1. Taxonomy (NCBI): domain Eukaryota; kingdom Metazoa; phylum Chordata; class Actinopteri; order Cypriniformes; family Cyprinidae; genus Schizothorax; species Schizothorax lantsangensis. Next base: position 28,519,184 of record CM049851.1, read on the forward strand.
GTTCATTCAGACTCCCTTTCTCTCCACACTGGAGGCTGCCCTCTCTGCGCCGCTTTTGACGCTTGTGATCCAACAGGAGCGTTTCCTGTGAGGGGTGTGTGAGCGTGTGTGTGTAAGGGGAAGAGCTATGTGATTTCTCTTTCATCTGAGATACAATTAGTGATAATTAAAACAGGCCTGCTTGCTTTTGAAAAGGACAGAACACAAGCTCAATACATGCAAATTGAAGGAGGGTTAATCTATTAAACAAAGCATATACATATATTAAGAAGACCAGGACTAGTTGTCACACAAGGAAGTTGTCACAGGGGTTAGTGTACATATTTGTACAGTATAATGTTTTGTGTCAAAACTCTAACTACGCTAGCAGTGGTTTTATACAATGTCTTAAATACCTAATTCAGAACCCTCTAAATGATTTTTTAAATGAATTATATATTCTATAGAGAGCAGTAAACTACAGTAAAATAATGCCAGTGTGTTACACACATAACAACACAACTTAGGCTCTATAGATTTTGACCCTGTACTTGAAATAGAAAAATCTCTTTCAAAATTATGAATATTTAAACAACTTGAAATACATTGTTCAAACATTGTTCAAACAATACATACATAAAGATAATGGGTAATTATGTAATCCATTAGCACTGGGTTTCTTTCCAGAACATAAGTACTCAAGAAATCCATTTCCTGTGCATCACACACTGTTTCATTTCTCTAGAGAGAGTCTATTAAACATATACTTATTGGAAAAATATGTCTCAACCTACATTTTGAGGATCATATAGCCAGCTCCATATTTATGGCTTTTCTGACATGGTAAATTTGCTCAGTAGCGCACCTGGTACAGCATTACACTTGTGATGAGAAGCGCTTGGGTATGATTTCCATGAAACATGAGCCACGGTAAAAGCTCAGACCTGTAGAAGCATGCTAAAATAACTTACTCCAACAAATTAACTTAAAAATGTTGTGTCCAGTAACTTTCTTAACAACATAGTCAACACAGAACAATTATCCATCATCACAGTAGCTAATTTAGGCGAGTAAAGCATCAACACAGTTGTAATTGCTGAACAGGCTACACATTTGATTGACACTACCATTTTATTATTCATCATTAAGATTTTAAATCATTATGTTTAAGAAAGTGGTTCTTGTTGAAAGCTAATTAGTTATCTTGAGACCCAAAAAAAAAAAAAAAAATAAAAATAATGACTGTATGAATTTACTGTATGCTGTTAAGATAACCACTAATGGCTTTCATTGGTTAGTCAGTAGCTGTTTATGTCATAATTATACAGTGTGTACAGATCAACTGCTTTATTCGTTGTTCTCAGTAGGTTATTATTGCTATAAATGCATTGCACTGACGTGCACGATAAACTTAAAGGGTTAATACTCCCAAAAAGGAAAATGTTGTTATTATTTGCTTTGCTATTTTTTATTTCTTTGGAGCATAAACATCAAAAAGCATATAAATGTTATATTTTGGAACCATCTTCATGCAGCTTCATCCATACAACAATAGTTCATTGTGATCACCTCTATCAAAGGACAAAAATATAACCAAAAACCATCATGAAAGAGTCATAAAAGCAGCTCAAAGTAGACTTGCACTATATTCCAAGTCTAAAGCAATTTGATAGGCTGTCAATGGACTGTCATTTTTATCCATATTTCATTTAAAGTAAACATTTCACAATAAAATAACCAAAGTGATTAATTTCAATACAATAACAATAAACAAAGTTATGTATATGTAAATAAATCATTCTGGTATGCAATTTGTTGTTTACCTATCTAGTTTCAGAGTTTTTAGAGCAGTGTGCAACTTTGGCATCTCTAGTACTTTGTGATATTGTGTAATAGCTATACCAAGAATGTCTAATTCTGCTCCTGGAGGGCCACTGTCCTGCAGAGATTAGCTCCAACCCTAGTTAATCCCACCTGATCCAGTTCATTCGGCTCTTCAGACCCACTAGAAACTTTCAAGCAAGTGTGTTGGAGCTGGTTGGAGTTGGCTGGAAACTCTTCAGGACAGTGGCGCTCCAGGAGCAGGTTTGGACACCCCTGGGTTATACATTAGCCAAAGAATGTAACCACACATTCAGAAACTCTTATCCCAACCTTTCCCACATCTTGTGTTAATATCCTTTGGCATCAGAATGAAAAGGAAGTTGGTAGCCCAATAAAAGTCCTCCATTCTTGACCATAGATCAGTGTTTCTGAGTTCTGCTCCTGGGGGCGTCTCAGCGCTGCTCATTTGAGGTGTTTTACTAATCTGATGTGGCCCATTCAGGCCATTAAGAACTCTACTAATGAGCTCATGAGTTGCTATAGGTGTGTTAGACAGGGATGTGCTGTGCAGACCCAGGAGCAGGATTGTGAAATACTGCACTAAAACATCATGCAAGATAGCGTTGGCTTCAAGTCATGTCAGAACGATCACATTTACGAGATGAATGCCTCATAAACCACAATGTCATAATTACCAGTGGAAAACACAGGATTGTTCATAAGCAGCAACTGTTTGAATTGGGGACATACCGATTAGAGATTCATGCCAGAATATTTATACAGTATGTGGTAGGAATAGTTTGGATGATTTTTTTTTTACTGTTGCTTGCCAAGAAATAAAAGTAATTTTGCATTATTTTCTGGAGGTACAACAATAATAAAATACATACTGCATGTGATACTAGTCACACGTTATATTAGGTGGCCTTAACTACTAATCATTTGATACAATATAATTACTATGTACATAAATGTTGATGCATTATACAACTGTAATTACATTGCATTTAATTAACATTTGTATTTATACAGTTAACTTTAGCCCCAAGCCTTACTCTAATACTAATCTTAACCCCAACCTTACCCTTACTCCTAAACCTAACTCTAACTCTAACTCTTATAATCCTAACCCTAACCCTTCCCTTACTATTAAACCTAACCATACTCAAACTCATTAACAATAAATGCAAGAATTTTCTAGAACAACATGTAGGTACACGGTAAATCCATAGTCTTGTAGGTATTTAATGTTAGTACAAAGTAGTTAAGGCCACCTAACATAAAGTGTGACCATGTATCTGTTGCTCTTCATTTTGTTACACTAGGGCTTTCTGTCATTGTAAGTGAAATATGAAATTGGCCAACCATTTTTTTTCTCATATCAGCATCATATAAACACCTCACATTTCTAGATTCATAAGTAATTTCTTCCCAGGGTGATTTGAAGGGATGAGACAGAAGCAGACAAAATGTCTCATTAGCTTGCTGGTGAGTGAATATTTCTGGAGAAGAACACAAGACCCACCTAAGCCAGATGGTCGCTGATGAGGGCTTTCTTCTCCTTTTCACACTTTAGTCTCGTTCATTTTAGACAATGTGTGCAGTTGGATCTTGCACTCAGAATAGAGTAATGGGCGAAGGCGGCATGGCACTAGCCACGGCATATGTTGGCAAACAACATTGATTGTTTAACTAGACAACCATATGCCCAATTTGTTGAAGGTGAGCTTCCAAAAGACTAATTCCTTCAAGAGTCCTGCAGAACCCAGTATCCTGAGTCTGGACTTTCCATTGGGCACATAATGCCAGCATGCATCTATGAAGTTGGCCTTGCTGTCACAATGGCCCCTTCACATCTGTTCACCTTGCTAATGTTGTTCAGCAACATGACAGCTTGAATCTGCAGAGACATCTGAGCTACTCCTCTAGCCTCTCAGGTCTGTCTGTCTCACAGATTCGTACCAAAACATTTACTTTTTGTTAGGAAAAATTGTTTTGCAGACTTTCACGAGATGTCACCATAGAATGACAGACTTTTTGTAGGGGAAAAATCCCCTGGAGCATCCTAGAGTTGAGTGTCTTGCTGGAGATGGCTCATGGCTTCCTACTTGTGGAATCAAACAAGGAACCTCATGGCTAGCAGCCCTGGGCTTTACCACTACACCACACCACATCTGTGTTGAACGTCCCTTACATGTTGAATGACACCCTGTTTAACACAAGTACCTGTGTATACACGTCAGAAAGAAACATCTCTTCTTATCAAGCAACAGGAAAATCTAGCAAAGAAACTGAGAACTTGGAACTGGGATTAAGTTGTGGGAACTCCTGCTGGAATTTAAAAGCAACTTTTCTAAAAGGGATGTTGGACAGATGTGTCCAGTGCAGCATGACATTCACACTGGGGATTCTGCAGAAAGGATACAAAAGCCCAACCATGAGAGACTGGTCAGCTAAAGCTACCCAGCAGCAGTTCAGTAGTTTGCTAAAGCTATACTGTAGCTTTATATTATCAGATGTCTGTTTGTGCATGACTGATCCACTTTTTACATCACTGTACCAACCATGTACTGCCTTTAAAAAAAGCACTGACTGAGGCCCCAGTTGTTTAAATCTGTGTCTGTATTGCATAATCAAACCTTAATGTCATTCATATTAACAGGCTAATTGATGTTTTCTCTAGGAGTATACAATGAGCTTGGAAATTTTAGAGAATTTCTTAATTAATTCATTACAATTTAACTGAACCATATAGATTTTTTGAACTCTTATGATATTTAGTCAACTAAAACTAGACTAGACCAAACCATTCAAATTCAGTTTTACAGCTGAAATAAAATGTATTAAACAATTTATTAACATTGCAACATTAACACTATTTTCCACAAGGGGAAGTCGTGGCCTAATGGTTAGAGAGTCGGACTTGTAATCCAAAGGTTGCGGGTTCGAATCTCAGGTCCAGTAGAGATTGAAGGTGGGGATTGTGAATGAACAGCACTCTCTCCACTTTCAATACTATGACTGAGGTGCCCTTGAGCAAGGCACCGAACCCCCAATTGCTCCCCGGTCGCTGGAGCAATGGCTGCCCACTGCTCCGGGTGCGTGTTCACAGTGTGTGTGTTCACTACTCACTGCTGTGTGTGTGTGCACTTGGATGGGTTAAATGCAGAGGACCAATTTTGAGTATGGGTCACCATACTTGACAATACATCACATAAAAATTAAAAAATCCTATTTATTTTTGTAAAGCTGCTTTGAAACAATCTGTGCTGTAAAAAGTGTTACATTAATAAATGTAACTTGGCAACCTTTACATTACCGTAGAATGTTTTTATAATGTCTTAACTGTGGTGACATATAACATGTCTTTATTTACCTTCAAATTAAATGTAAGCACATGAATTAAACAAAAACAAGAACATGGTCTTCTATTCAATAGAAGACCAGTTGTTATACTGTATATACATTCTTTATAACAACTTGCAAACAACATTTTTCATTCTTTAAAGCAGACATATTTATTTGTATAAATTAAACACATTAATCCTTATTAAAGCCACTATATTATATTATTTATTAGTATATTAGGATGCTGTCACACACAAAACAGTACCAAAGTTATTCAAATTCATCCAAATGTCTGCTATTCTCTTCTTTTTTTCCCCCAGACATTAACATTTCTGAATGTTTTTGAGACATGCAGCAAGTGTAGGCTAACTTATGTCCTGCCAGGTAGATTAGTATGTTACAATTCAAATGTTCCTATCTAACCTTCCTACAACGCAGGAGACTAGTTCTGATTGGATCTCTTTCCAAATTTAGTTTAATAATTATTTTTTTAATCAATAAAGCATGTGAAGGTGGTCTGGTAGAAGTGTGTTCAAGTACAAACAATGAATTCTCAAGTCTTGTACAGTGCCTTTGCTGACCCCATCCTGCCCTTCAGATTGACCGCAGTAGGCAGCCGTGTGCTTGTGGGTGTAAAGGTTTCTCAGGTGCAGTCTGGGGCCGAGCATTTAGTACATAGCAGGAAATTCAGGCAGAGCACTGACGCTGTACTTTACACCAGGCATTTGCTATCACAGCATGACCTCTGCTTTTCCTTTGACCGGCAAACCTGGCAATGGAAATTTGTACATGCAGGACCATTATGCTGTGACTTTTTCAACCAGCAATTTTCATCCTAAAAATGTATTTTCTAATTATCTTTTAGCATTTTTCCTGGCACACATAATGAATTCAAATCATTTTGCTTCCAAGCTTTTTTAAAATGCAAGACAATCAGTGCCGCGGTATAATTTCCTCTGCCTGAGGAAATCTTTGGACATTAAGTCTTCTTTCTCCTTTTCAGCTATCAGAAAAGCCTACTGTAGATCATTTCCTTAAATGTGTTCTGTGTTTTCACTGTAGACAGTACAGATCCTTTAGGAAAAAAAACTAATTAACCTTCAGGTGACGGAGCACACTTTCATCCTGTACTTTTGTTCCAAACACAGAGCCAGGAAAAACAAACCCCCCATCTCGCTAACACATGCGTTACCTGAGCTACCTGCAATACCTGGCTCTAAATCAATGCTTGTGATGTAAAGTTGTGTTAGACTGAGGAGGTAACCATAGCAACAGCACTCAGCTTGAGCGATTTCCATTAGGATCAGTATGGGACGGTACATTAGCACATACAGTAGGTACTGTCATTATTTATTACAGATTTATGCATCATATATATTAAAAAACACACAAAATACATTAAGTAGATAGTAGAGTTATCGTTTAAAAGTTGACTGAAAGTATAATATGCACACTGCTCATGAAACAACAACATGCTGCATTGAACCGAACAAGCTTTAAACCCATTTAGCATTTAATGTGATGCAGCTACAGTATAAAAGGTTACAGCACAACTTCTTGAGTCATTTTAGTTGTCTCTCAGTTCAGGAGGTGCTTTACTTGTAATAGATTATTTTATCACCACATGGTTTTAATGTCCAACGCTCACTGACACGTGGTTAATAAAATTGAGTTATAATGACAAGTAAGTCATGTATATTGCAATGAACAACAGTGCTCTTATTGCTTGTTGGGTTTCCTTGTCATTATTTCTTTATAAAACCTGGATTTTTTTTTTTTTATAAAAGGGTTTTCATTGAACTCCCTCTGTCTGTTGATAAATGGTCTTTCTGAGCTTTTTACACTTTCATTTTAAGGTTCATGTTTTACAGAAAATCACACCAAAAAGCCGCCAAGAGAATGTATAAATGTGGCTTGGGTCAATATTCTCTCTGAGTTATAAAACTGGATGTGATAAATAATGTCTTGTGGAATTGGTGGGGAGGTAATTGAGAAGTGCGTAGCAATGAAGTAATTAACAGGCCTAAATTTAAGATTTTTTTATTTGAATTGCTTATAAAAACATTCCCTCCATTTGGATTACACAGTAATAAACTTAATGTGATGCATGTTTGACTGTCATACATGAATGAAACAGGTAAGAAACTGGTCAAATAGATGGTTTAAAAAATGGAACAGGTTATTATTAACTAAATGCAAATATTTTATTTAAATAATCATATTTTCAAAATGCATTTGTTTACATTTGTTTCCAAATCAGCATAAAAGTGTTAACTGTGAAAACATTTTCATTAAAAAGTATGAACATGGTTAAAAATGTGACTAAGTGTGGAACAAACAATATTAGTTCAATAAAATGTATGTTATATGTTATATCTATGTAGTGTTTGGACTGTTATAATTCTAGCTTCCTGTTGGATTGATTGATAATAAATATATAAACCTGTTTATTGTGTATTTAAAAGAAATATCACCCGTTTCATTTATGTTTAATTGACAAATATGCATCACCTTAAATCATTCCACTTTATATTAGATGTATTTAATTACTATATGTATGTCAAATATAATGAATTTTTGGTAAAGTTTACTTATTGTGTTCATGTTGATGCTGATTTGCAAAAAACCTTTGTTGCTATTGAGGTGGGATACAATTAAGGTTAGGGGCAGGTTTGGTGGTTTGGTTAGATGTGGTTTAGATAGGTTTAGATGTGGGTTAAGAGGTAGAGTAATTATGAATAACAACAAAAAATAATAATTACAGATAACTACATGAAGGTATTTTTAAGTACAATGTAAAAACATGTATGTACACAATAAATGCACTGTAGCAAATTATTAATTTAAATGTAACTAGTTAAAGACACTTAATATAAAGTGGGTCTAATTAAGTTCATTAGTTTATGTAAAACTGCAATCCAAATGATGGAAATCAAATTCATAATATATAAATTCACAAACATAAATCTTAAATTTAGGCCTACATATATTTTAAGTGCACTTTCAGTCACCGTGTTCTGTCACATCCAATCAAACTTTAAATGATGACTTTAGTGAGCACTTTTAATGAGCTCGGTGAAATCTCCTATTAATAGCTGATTTCAGTTTTCAAATAATCTATACACAAAATCCGTAACTTTTTACTGCATTATTATAGTTAATATTTTGGAATAAATCTAAAAATACTGAAATGGTAACACTTTATTTTAAGGACCAATTCTCACTATTATCTAGTTGCTTATTAGCATGCATATTACTTGCATATTGGCTGTTTATTAGCACTTATAAAGCACATATTAGTGCTTTATTCTGCATGACCATATTTTAGATCCCTTGATCCTGTCCCATAATTAAACTTAACGACTACCTTACTAACTATTAATCAGCAGATTAGGAGTTTATTGAGGCAAAATTCATAGTTAATATATAGTTAATAATGAAAATTGCACCTTAAAATAAAGTGTGACCGCTGAAATTGATGATTTATTGATAAATTATGATTTTACTTGTTATGATTTGTACTAGGTTTCAATAAATATAACATTAAATAAATTATTATTTATTAAATGCATTGTATTGATTGTTTTTAATAGTGTCAAAATATATATAATTTATTTTATTTTATCTTCCCCATCTTAATATTATAAGTCAAATCTCTTAGAAAGGTAACAGCACACCCCTCCTCAACAGGCTGGATTATTTGAGGTATCATTCATGCCTGTAGCACAAATGATGCAGAAAGAGCTGCACATCAAATCTTAATAGTCAGGGTTAAGAATTTATTCATATAGTATGAGCAATAATGATAGTGATGCTTGCTTTTGCAAGAGCTACTAAAAACCTGAATGATCTTCCTGTTTATGAGCAAATGCAATTGCATTACACCATTACTTTGAAGTTCAGGGGTTAGAAAACAATCCTGGAGATGCTTTTATGATTATAGAGCTGATAAATGGAATGAACTCTCTCTCTCTCTCTTCCTCTGTGTCTGTGCTGTGGTTCTGTGCACAATAAGCTACCTAAATCCCCCAGGCCTGGATTACAGTTCTGAGGGGATTTAAGTGTCGGCTTGACAGGTGTTACACAGTCAATAAGTTAGCATCTTTACTAGTACGGCATCTCACAGCATGCCATCAGAAAGACAGCTCCAGCCTGGACTGAAGATGCTAAAACTGTTCTGATGTCTGCAAGACTATCCTTCAAATCCTGCGGGTTTGGACGTATTGTTCTTTTTATGTTCTTGCCGTTAGATTTTCTCATGAAACGGTGTTGGATGGAGGTTTGCCTAGAGCTTTGTTTGACAGAGTGGTTGTAAGGGCAGGAATCAGAGGAAGCAAAGTGCAAGAAAGAAATCAAGGACTCTACTGAAGTCGGCAACAACAGAGTGATGTGCGCCGCTGTGCTGCCTGCCAGCTCGATCACTTCTGTCGTGATGCCCCCGACATTAGCGCCCCAGATGAAGCCCGCGCTTGCTGCTAAGCCGGCAACACCTTCAGCCCGAGTGGCGAACTCATTGATGGCAGCCGCCTGCTCTAAAGCTCTCCAGAAACTGACCCTGTCACGGCTCCTGGCGGGATTCTTTTGGACGGGGGATAGTTCTGTGTACGGATCCCAATGGAAGCTAGGCTTATTTGGTAAGAGTCAAAAAACCTGGATAAATCAATTTATTCTTACCATCTTTGTTTTTAAATAAATGTACTGAATTTTTCAGTTTAGTGGAGTGCCAAAGTCATTTTGTGAAGTGGCATGTCTTTGAAAGATTATTCCAGAGGGTATTTGGCAAGATTTTGATTGGCTATCAATTTTCCAAGGTAATTTTTAAAAAAAAATGCTATTATATAGACCCTCTGGCCCATACATCAAGGCAAGTGATAGGCTTATGTTTAATACATTGCTTTTTAAAGCAATTTGATGTTTTTGTCCCTGATCTGGTTTGGTGTCGATGTAGCCTGTCCCAATAACCACTCTTGCAGTCTTTGCACTTGACCACTTGTCTGTTTGTATGACCTATTTCTTGCATTTGGCCCAAGTGTGTAGATGAGCATAAGGCTATAAGTGTGTGCAGAACTTTTGATTACCTGATGGGACACACTTACGACACTGTTTTGTAAAGCTGTATGTAAAGTTTTTAATAAAAACTTCTAAATGTCCCTGTGGAATGAACAAAACTATTTAATTGTGGTGCTTCTAATGTTTTACAAAATACACATACTCATCTCTGCATCATTGAAATGTGCAACGCTTCACATTTTACTGCCAAATTATATGTTATACTGTATCTAATTAATTTACCTTAAATTGGATTTTTTTCTTCAACCCGACAATTTCAGGGCACGAGATCCTGAACATGATGAATGATGGGATACGCTTAGCTTCATCCACTGCTCAAAAGTGGTATTAGAAATAGTGTGGATATAGTGTGCATTAAGGGCGCTGAACTTTGGCATTTTGCAGACCTGGCACAGTCTTACACACTTAATTCATGTCTTGTGCACTTGCTCTCAAGTGGACAACACCGTACGTATGGGTATTGGATGGGGTTAAACAGATCACAAAACTCATGGCTGAGATTTTTGAGTTGTGATCGGATCATTTTTCGGATCAGTAAAATGGATCGCGGGTTGAGACAAACACTATATGTACTTCTTTGATACCACAGCAAAAACTACTAGCCTAACTAAAAAAAAATAAATAAAAAAAAAAAAACAATATTAATGACAAGTGAACAGTTAGTATTAATATATATATTAGGATAAAAAAATATACAAATTCCAAGCATAAATAAAAAGAATAGAACAAAGTTTAAATAAAATAAGGTCTAACAGTAGTATTCAGGTATAGAAATGTACTAATTAAGTGTAAAAAAATGCATAGTGTTCACTGTATAAATTAAATATAGATTAATCTCTGTTACAGTTATGTTTGTTTTAAAACCGAATGCACAGCTCCAATATAATGATATACATCCGATTTCTTTCTGTTTACATTCACTTTACTTAAGACATAACCCACTGTGCTTATGAAAATACTTGATGAAATGGTTGAGATCATTGTGTGTGTGTGTGTGTGTGTGTGTGTGTGTGTGTGTGTGTGTGTGTGTGTGTGTGTGTGTGTGTGTGTGTGTGTGTGTGTGTGTGTTTAAGCACAAGGAGATGTGAAAGAGAACTGAATTCTGTGTTTGCATGCTTTCTGAAATGCGACTCTCTGTGCGCGCTTTGAGTGTGTGAGCACAGAAAACAGTGTGACTTTAGTCCAACTTCTAAAAAAACATATCTTTGATAGTTTTCCTCTAAAATTACCTATTAATGTCTAAATTTGATCAGTCCGATGGAGTCACACATTCCACAGAAGTGTCTTTTAAACTGACATTTCTGCCATCCTCATGTTGCTCAAAACTTATATGATTAGTTCTGTTGAACACACAAAAAAATAATGAACTGATTTGTTTTTTGTTTTTTGCATGCTGATCACTAGCTGTGACGTTCAGTTGGAATTTCTCTTGGTTTATTAATAAAAAATGGCAATATGTTATATTAGGTTGAAATGTATACCTGTGTTTCCTTGCTAAATCAAAGTTCTACTGCCAGACTAGTTTGTTTGAATATACAGTATAATGAATTACTGCTATAAGTATGGTCATGTTATCTAAATCTAATCTAAAATAAAATAAAATAAAAAGCATTTATTCTTCAATAAACCAGCACTTCCACTAGAGCCACTAAAATAAAATAAAATAAAATAAAAGCATTTATTTTCAAAAATGATTTAGAATTTGTTACTTTGTGTAATTTTGTGTTAAATACTTAAAATATCACGCAATCTGCAAATCTATAAGTCAACTGTGAGGCTTGTAAAATTGACAGATCCTTGGCAACAATGAAATAGCAACTGAATGTCATTGCTGTCATAAAATATAACTATATATTTATATTCACTTGCTCTCCAAAACTCTTTCTTGGTTGTTTACAGTGTAGCGGTGTGACATTTGACTTCATCAATGCATTGAGACGTCAAGAAGGCTGATTTCTTTAGTTTGTCATGATGAAAAGACACCTGTTTGTACAGGGGCTGACATATGGGCAATCCCTTTAAGCTTTAATTCCCTGATGGATGCTGCGTGAGAGGTTTACCTTACTTCTGTCTGACACACATCCTGCAGACGAGCCCCTTTGACCTACTACATGGCAGCGTTAGAGGATCACCTCTGGTAAACAGGCTTAAACCCCACCAATCACTGCAGTTTCTGTGGTGTCGTTGACTTAACTGATAACAGTTGTAGCGTCTTGTTGCCAACAATGCTCTTGAGCCAACTCGATTATGTGAGTATTCAAGCTGGTCAATGAGCAACACGACTAGTCATTTTGTTTTTAAATTTCCATTCAGGTTTCTCGAACGCTTCAACCATGAACCTGGTTTCTATAGCAACCATTTCAGACCCACCAGAGGAGTGTTTCTGATGAGGTACCACATGGGAAACGCTTGCGTTAGACTGCTTTTGCACAACATGGGACACATTCAGTAAAGCTTTCTTTCTTTTTTTGATGTCCACTGTTCAAGCAATCAAAAAGCGGTTCGGCTTAACCCCTATTGATTTTAAACGTCCTGCTGTGTATACAGCATTAGGGATCAGATCAATTTAAAAGACCGCTGCTCTTGCGAGCATATCAAGGAAAAACTACTGAATTTACGGCGCATTAAGCTGGCACTGCATCGCAGAACTTTTGTTAACCCCGGCTGTATTCTAGTTAATGCAGATTCCTGGTCTTATTGTGCATGATTAATCGGTGCATGTTATTACAAAGAAAAGAAAGGTTTGTCTTTGTTTTCTTTCTTCAAAATGCAATAATTTGCTCAACCTCTGAAATGAGCCAAGGCCAAAAAACAATGTCAAAAAAGCTATTTAGGCATTCTTTAAGGCTGCCATTTGGAAATGTTGCCTTTGAAAAATACCTATTAACACATTCAGTGCAACTTAACATTAATGCAAATGACAACATGCCATGATTTTAGTATTGTTGAATAGAGTACTTTTATGGCAATGCTAATGTATAGTACTGTAATATATACTCTTATAGCTTTTGTTAATATTTTGAGTTTTCATATTTTCCATATTAAATTTAGCTAAAGGTTTAGTAATTAGTTTTTATTAAGTTTCAGCTTTCATTTTTAGTTTATTTAGTTTTAGTTATTTTACTTAAACTTAAACTGAATGAAAATGAGAAATAAGCAACTTTTTTGCACTTTTTACATTTTATTTCAGTTAACATTGATTCATTCATTCATTCATTCAGTTTTATTTAGTTTTTGACATTACAGTTTTCGTTAGCATGACAGTACTATTATTATTAATATTTTTTTTTAAGTTGAACTAAAATGCGTTCAGCTCAGTTCTGGTATGGAGTGTATTTCCAAATGCTAAAAAAAAATAATAATAATTCCGCTCTTCATTTTTGCTTCATAAATGTCCTGCTTTACTCAGAAACATGTCACATTTTAAAGTAAAATGGGCTGGGAATGCCGTTTTATCCATCCACCCATTTTCAAAACTGCTTGTTTTCTGCGGAGCTTATACTTACATTTATGCATTTAGCAGATGCTTTTTTCCAAAGCGACTTACAGTGCATTCAGGCTATACATTTGTTTTATCAGTATGTGTGTTCCCTGGGAATTGAACCCATGACCTTTTGCGCTGCTAACGCAATGCTCTACCACTGAGCCACAGGAACTTCAAAGTCTCAGGCAATAGGCAAGAAAATCCCCTGAAATGATAGCCAGTCCATCGCAGGTATGCCGTTCTTATGTTGACTATAAAGAGATAAACACCCAACATTTTCTGTCATTATCATGTCTCACCTTCATGTTGTTCCAAAACTGTATATATTCCTGTCTTATTTGGAACACAAACGTTTTTGGTAGGTGAACAATCATTTTCAAGCATCTGTTTATAGGTGGTTTTCTACAAAACTAGAACTTCTCAGGATCAGGCTGTAAAACCCTTTGGTTCTAACTGAAACAATAAATGGTGTATTTTTAGAAGTTACAAGTACTGATGACCCTGGGATCATTATTCCATCGCCGCTTGGCCTTGAACAAGGCACTTTAGCCATGCAATCAGTGTACCGTCATTTTGAATAACACATAAGTGTATACACCGATCACTCAAACCTGGATTTAGTGATCTGCTAAAATCTTCTTATATTACATGCTGTCTGTCGATGCTCCCGGAATAATTATCAAATAAAGAGCCACCTCAGATGAGCTCTGCCAATATTAATACCACATTAATACTAAGAGATGGAAACAGCGGATGCAGAGCGATGGCTCACTATTGTGAACTCATCACAATTATTATATAATCGTCTCTCAGCTCATCTGCTGTTTATGTAACAGCGGTCTGTTCTCTGAAGAAACTTCTTTACCAAAGCCAGATCTACTGTTGTCTTAAGTGTTACTTCACACTGTTTCTGTTCATAAGTGCATGAATAATGGAAAAACTAAAATCTTGCAGTCATCTCAGTTCCTGAAGGCAATTTGGTGGAGTAAAATCTGCTGGGATTTTGTTCTTGTTAGTTTTTTGTCCTTGCACTGTTATAACATTTAAAGCACCATGTTTCTGGGCATGTACCACGGTAATGCCATGTATGTCAAAGCATCACTTGCAATGCTCCTGCTACAGTCTTTTTTTATAAGAGTAAATTGGAAATGTTGTTAATGTTGGAAGATTGCTTAGTAATTTCAGTTAATTTCATTTTCATGGCAATTTTCCTCACAGTGTTGAAACATTATAGACAGGTTCAGCATTTTACAACCACGTGTCAATTGTGAAATGAGCCATTTAGAGGAAATTTAATGTGCCAGCTATTTAAAATCCATGATTGTTTCCAACGAGCATTTGCTGTCGTAAGTATGCATGATGAGAGAAACATTCAATCTTGCCAAACAATAGTTGTGTTGTGAGGGGAGAGGGACGTTTGAAAATGAAACATATTGGAGTTCGATCAGGTTCATAAAGGTCACAGTAATGATTGCTGGCTGCTTTGAGCTCAGGGCTGATTCAGGAGCATGTCAGATATTTTGATGGATGGTTAGTCATCTGGGTAACGCACACGAACACAGAAAAATGCTGAAAAATTACCTGAGTGGGGTTGACCAATAATATTCTGTGGAGCTGACAACTTAACCATGGCCATCTGAAAAGATCAAAATAATTTTGTTGTATTTTCGCTCTCAGTGAGAGTTGGATCTGGGCAAGAGTTTTCTTTCTTTTCATGCACAACAAATAATAGAGCATAATCATGTTGTATTTATAATTTGGGGTGGAGAGTTTGTGTGATATTCAGCCATCTAATGATCTGTGTCTCTGTTCTGTTAGTGGAGAAATGCATGAGCTCCATGCAGACGGGCACTCAGATGGTGAAACTGCGTGGAGGATCCAAAGGCCTGGTGCGCTTTTTCTACTTGGACGAACACAAGTCCTGCATCCGCTGGCGGCCCTCTAGGAAGAATGAGAAAGCCAAAAGTAAGTGTCATTCTTAAGGATACGCCTCAGCCCTGAATGTATTGTTTTTTATTAGTTATTTCTATCAGTGATGACGATTTATTCTGACCCTGATGAAAATTTAATTACTCAGATGTTGTTCTTTTATAGCTCAGGATACTTAATCGTCTCAAATCTTTCTCCTACACTATTAAAAATAAAGGTTATAAAAGGGGGTTCTCACAGTGATGCTATTAAAGAACCATTTTGGGATCCCCAAAGAGCCTTTCAGTGCATGGGCATAGAATACATGGAGGACGTGCCCCCCGCCCCATTTTTTTATAATAAAATGTAAATTTGTCCCCCAGACTTTTTCTGGGCAAGTGTGTTCACATTGAGGTTTTCAAGGGCCAGTGTGAATAAATCTAGATTTAAAAGCAAAGAGACAAGATAGTCTATGCATTACCTGACATTTTAGTCATATCCAAAACTAGGCTATGTGAACAATTATGGAGCGCTAAACACTCTCATGCAGTGTATGTTTCATTCGTACTAGAAGCCGGAGGGCACTCTCACGCAGAAAGTCCAAAACGGACTCATAAAAGTAAAAACTTATGACGTGCGAGGAAATCCTCAATATGGACAAAGGCATCCAGCTGTCGCTGTAGCTAAGCTGAATTAAAAGCAGGAATGTTTTGACTGATTAAATGTGAAGACAATAAACACACGCTTGAGACAGTATATAGTTTATGTGTGTTTTTCAAGTAATCTCCAGTTAATAAATACATAAAGTGTATGAATAATGCAGTGTTAATTAGCATAGCATTAATTACAGTATAGAAACTATTCTGCCATATTCTGTTATAAAAATGGGGGGAAAAGTGTTTGTAGCATATAAACCATAAAACTGTCATTAGAAAAATATAGGATTTGTTTTTTTTAAATACAAAATTTTTGGTTATTGTCCAGCAATGTATTTGATTTCTTAAAACTAAGAGATTAGTCAAAGAAAATGGTATTACATTTGACATTTCTGTCCCCCTCGCTTCTGAAATGATGGCTACGCCCTTAAAAGCAGTGTTTCTCAATCTGTTTTGGATGTCTCTCTTATTGTACTCACCCATTTTGGGGTTTGCAGCCTCTACTAATGAGATGATAAATTGAATCAGGTGTATTAGATGAGGGAGAGATTGAAAATATGCAGTGGTGTGGAGACAGGACAGGTTTGAGAACCACTGCTTAAAATAAAAACATTTAAAAAAAAACATTTCTAAAAAAAACAATATAAAGAAGCTTTTGCGCAATGGAAAGTTTCCATGGATGTTAAATTTTATCCATGGAACCACAGATGTCAATAAAGAACCTTTATTTTTGAGAGTGTAAGACAGGCGTATCAACTCCTGCTCCCAGAGGGATATCACATCATCCAAGTGGATGCTGCACACTGGTGGTGGTTGAGTAGAGACTGACCCACCCACCCACCCACATACATGGTTGTAAAGTGCTTTGGGTGTACAGCAATACACAATAAAGCGCTATATAAATGCATCATTCATTCATTAATTCATATCTTTCTGCAGAGTTTAGCTCCAACACACCTGCCTGGAATTATCTAGTGATCCCAAAAACCTTAAGCAGCTGTTTCAGGTCTGTTTAATTTTGGGCTGGAACCAAACTCTGCTAGAAAGTGGCCCTCCAGGAGCAGGATTACACTCTTAAAAATAAAGGTGCTTCACGATGCCATAGAACAGGGGTGTCAAACTCAGTTCCTGGAGGGCCGCAGCCCTGAAGAGTTTAGTTCCAACCCTGCTCCAATACACAAACCATGTAGTTTTCAATTGAGCATGAAGGACTAGCTGGATCAGGTGTGTTTAATTGGGGTTGGAGTTAAACTTTGCAGGGCTGTGGCCCTCCAGGAATTGAGTTTGACACCCCTGCCCTAGAAGAACCTTTATGTCTAATGGTTCCATGAAGAACCTTTCTGTTTCACAAAAGTTTTTTTGTGGCAAAAGAAGGTTCTTCAGATTATAAAAAGGTAAGAAAGAGATGGTTCTTTTAAAAAACCTTTGACTGAATGGTTCTTTGTGGAACCAAACATGGTTCTTCTATGGCATCGCTGTGAAGAACCTTTTAAGCACCTTTATTTTTAAGAGTGTAGACAACCCTGTCCTAAGAAGCACTGATGACTCCATCAATGATATCAGTCATATCTTATTTATGTGTCAAGTTTAATTTGACGAGAACTGTTTGAGATCCCCAATGAGTGCAGAGGTGATATAACCTGAGCATAGTTCTTTGAAACTCCAGAGCAAACACATGTGAGATAGAACATCTGAGAAAGACTGAAGACTTGAAAAGAAAATTCAAATTCAATTTGTGATTTTTCTGTCTTATGAGGAGCATTCAAAAAAGGAATTCTTCTGCACGTCATTCATATTTATGTCTGTTGCAGTTGATGATTTAAATATAATTTGATGGCTCTAACTTTCATGCATATGACTGGAATAGATTACAGCATCTGTATCTTGACCTGCCTCACTTGCCTTTTCTATTTCCTGAGAGTGTCCTCGACTCGCATGAGTTATTGACATCACGCCTCACAGGGGAACGTTACTTCAGTAGCACAGCCGATGATTCATGTCGCTCATTGTGTCTCGCGAGGGGGGATAAAGTTCAGAGTCCCGACATTCCACCGCAGCCCAGTGAATTAATCAGCTTCTTAAGTTGACTCAATTATTCATCAGTCTTAACCGGAAAGATAGCAGTCGCCTCATTGAGCGTACACATGCACCAGTTGATTTGTGCTCAAGAAAACTGCCCGTGAGGCTCATTAGAGAACTTTGAGTCCATAAGGATTCATAGAGACTCCAAATGATACCAATTATGTTGACAGTGTGCAACAATAAGATCATCTTAAGAGTGTTTGCTACCACCTCCATCTGCATTATTAAGTAGCCTAGATGTCTTCTACTGGAAATTGCACACTAATGGCACTTTTTATGCTTTTTACATAAAGTTTAACTTTAGTTTTAGGTATTTAAACCACAATCAAGCTATCCTTTTGATTTTAAGAACGCTACTAAAAATGTAATGTCAACAACAGATTAAACAAGCTGTGAAGTGTGGTTTTGGCTTGTAGATGTGTATACTAAAAAACTTTTGGCTACTTTTCAAAAAGCTCCAGCTTGTCCTGCTCTAACTTCCTGTTTCAGATGGAAATATGTCAACACAAGAAAAGAATATTTGTAAAATGACTCCATATGGTCTCCATCTTATCTTTCTTAAATGCACTTTGTTGTTTATCTTTCTTTCTTAACTGCATTGTTGACAATTTGTATAGTACAGTTTACAGTTTAGCATCATTATACAAGAAAAGTTTAATGAAATATGCAGAAAGCCATGACTGACCAATCAGAATATTCTAGAGAGTAATTAACATATATATGTTGTATTTATTTGTCTAAAATCCTATCTTGATATGGTCATACAGCTCAAAAATTGGTGTTAGACATGCATGTGTTGAATCAGATGTCACTCCAGTAGTTATTTGGATTGCTTGTTTTGGAGGAATGTGCTACTATAGCATGCTGTTCAGATGTGGCTACTCTTGGCAGACAGGTCTAAATGAGCACAAATTGATTAATTAAATGTTTCTAGATGGTCTACATTGGCGTTAGAGAATGTTTAATTTGAGGTAGCCATCTGCTCTTCTCATTTACATAATCTGTTCTTGAGAGACTTCATTACACACATTCGTAGCATTGGGATGTTGATGTGAGATGATGTTTCTTTGAGAATTTTGCAGCTTGGAGGAAAGTAGAATGTTAATGAACACCTCAGTATTACAGCATAAATGTCATCCCTTTCTTTAACTTCTCAGTCCCTATTGCATTGTTTTTTCTTCTCCTCACAGTCTCAATCGACTCCATTCGGGAGGTGAGTGAGGGGAAGCAGTCGGAGATCTTCCAGCGGTATGCCGACGGTAGCTTTGATCCCAACTGCTGCTTCAGCATCTACTATGGCGAGCACATGGAGTCTCTTGACCTGGTGTCAGGTACAGGAGAAGAAGCTCGCACCTGGATTACTGGCCTTAAGTACCTTATGGCCGGCATCAGCGATGAAGACAGTCTGGCCAAGCGACAACGCACTCGTGACCAATATCCTTCCTGATGGAGCTCCCATTACAGAAATTCAATAAAGTTGACACTATCTGTCTTACTATTACTCAGATTTTTAGTAGATTAGGAAACATGAGCACATTGGAACTGTCAGAAGAGTTCGATTCCCTGCAGGGGTGTGCGATATTGACAAAAAATGATATCTCGATATTTTTGTGATTTTTTTGGAAATCGATAATTAAACAATATTTTGTTTAATTAAACATTATTTTTTATGCCGGTACCTTGGCTGGTTTAGGCCTGTCATGGATAAATATACGTATGTGACACTAAAACTGCCAGTAGGTGGCAGTAAGTCTCTTAATGAGTGATTAATGAGTGATTTGGTAACACTTTACAATAAGGTTCATTAGTTAACATTAGTTAACAACATTAGTTAACGAACTAAGAATGAACAATAATTATACAGCATTTATTAATCTTAGTTAATGCTAATTTCAGCATTTACTAATGCATTATTAAAATCACAATTTGTGTTTGTTAACATTAGTTCATGCACTGTGAACTAACATGAACTAACAATGAATGATTGTATTTTTATTAACTAACATTAACAAAGATGAATAAATACTGTAATAAATGTATTGTTCATTGTTTGTTCATGTTAATACATTAACTAATGTTAACAAATGACATCTTATTGTAAAGTGTTACCAGTGATTCATTGAATCATTCATTCATACGATTTGATCGAAACAGCTAACATGTAGAACCAAAGCAAGTGGCTGTCTTTATGAATGGATTATTGAATCACTGACACAAATGATTAATTCTAAAACAGATTCATTCGGGAACAAAACACTGTTCTGGGATGTGCAAAAGTGTGGGATGTGCTTTGTCCTTGTTTGGAAATATTTTCAGGGGAAAAACAGAAGAAAAAAAACAGTATTGTGTCTAAAATGTAACTCTGAACTATTGTATTTAATATCACATTCGCTCACATGCTAATATTCAGGAAAACAGCTGGCACTCTTGCTGGAGTGATATTACTTAACTCTATTATATATTATAAATATAAAAAACAAAAACTTATACAGGAATATTTTTTGCTTTACTTGAATTATAGGGTCATTCTGCATTCTATTCTAATAAGCCTCATAACGCATTAAATGCTTTTGGACTCTCAAGACGTGTTTTTGTTTGTTTTTTTGCAAAGTGAGTGACACTTGATAATGTCAGCTTGCATATCATTAAAACTACAATTACAATATTATCATAGACAATAAATATCACACACACCTAATTCTCTGTTAGGGAAGCTACTTTGAAACTGCTAAACTACAAGCTACGTCTATTTTAGTAGTTACGAAAGAATCAGTTACAGTCAAACTGGATTTTTATAAATGTAGTTAGCTACAGTCAAGCTACCTTTCAAAAAAATTCACTACCGTCAAGCTATTGAATCTTCTTCCCTTGGAATTAAGTGAATGAGTTAACAGCGATGTAGCTCTTCATGCTAAACTGGTACTTTTTGGAAAAAGCTGATTGTTACTTAAAAAGCTACACAGTTTTCAGAGCATCTGAGCTATTGTCACACTACTGGACATTTTTTAGTAAACCTGCAACTTCACTTTTAGCAGTTTAAATGCTTGTCATGATGAAATGGTGTCTGACATGTTTGTTGTTAGGTGTTTTACCGTTCTGTGCTCTCAGACCCTTAACTCTACCCATCACATGGCTGAAGCAGACCTTCACAGAGGCCGATAAGAACGGAGACGGCTGCCTGAGCATCAGTGAAGTGCTGCAGCTCCTGCACAAGCTCAATGTCAACCTGCC
The DNA here is from genome assembly GCA_027422415.1 of Schizothorax lantsangensis. Lineage (NCBI taxonomy): Eukaryota > Metazoa > Chordata > Actinopteri > Cypriniformes > Cyprinidae > Schizothorax > Schizothorax lantsangensis. The sequence goes on from CM049851.1 coordinate 28,540,766, forward strand.
CAGACAGAAAGTCAAACAGATGTTTAAGGTGAGCCATTATGAGCTGCTTCTCTCTTTTAGGAACGTCGGTATTGGTTGATAATAGCCACTTGCCAAATCAACTTTTAAAAGTACAACATTTGAAAAGTTACCACAAACTGTTTGATGACTGACTGCTGAATGAGAGTCTTTACCTTATGCATGCTTAAACCATCAGTATATTTTGTGGCTTTTCTTAGACTTTTGACAAAAGCCTGGACACATTGTTGCGTATACTGGTCAAAAACTGCCCACTGAGACAGGAAGTCGCCCAATTAGTCTGACTGACACGTAAAGTGACCAACCAGTTTACTTTTTACATTGTTAGATCCTGTCAAAAACAGCAGAAAGGTTGGATCCTGAAATGTTTGTCCCCGACTACACCAAAACGTTTAGATATTTCCAAAATCTCTTCACCAGATCCAATTAGAAGATGCAAAAAAAAATTGGTAACACTCATTCACTAATAACTATGGCTTTTCCCTCAATAAATTCCTAATTTGCTGCTTATTAATAGTTAGTAAGGTAGTTGTTAATAAGTTTAGGTATTGGGTAGGATTAGGGATGTAGAATAAGGCATTAATATGTGCTTAATTACTACTAATAAATGGCTAATATTCTAGTAATATGCATGCTAATAAGCAACAAGTTAAGAGACCCTAAAATAAAGTGTTACCAAAAATTTTAGATCATTCCAAAGAGATGTTTAACCTGACGTCTGGTCGACACTATACAGAGCTCTGAGCACCAGAACGGCCAGGCACAGGAACAGTTTCTTCCCTCAGGCAATCCATCTCATGAACACCTGACAATAATTGTGGAACACACACTATTTATACACTTATACATTTATTTATCTAACACACATAATTAGTCTACATTTCAATTTGCACATAATATACCTGTACATACAAAACTGTCTATTGTAATATACCTATACATACAATTGTCAATTTGTATATTGTTATTCCTTATTTACTTGTTCTATTTTTTAATTCTTCTTTTTATTATCTGTTTTTTGTTCTGTCACTGTCATTCTGTTGCACTGTGGAAGCTTCTGTCATGAAAACAAATTCCTCGTATGTGTAAACATACCTGGCAATAAAGCTCATTCTGATTCTGATTCTCTAACACCTGTAAATCAGATTAGAGCTCGGCATTTTGAAAAGCCCATTTTGTCTGCATGCAGTTGTCCTGTATCATCTACAATTATGCTACTTTGAATATGAATTTAATGCTGTCTGACCAGGTAACTGGTCAGCATTGAAGATCTTTGCAGAAAGCTTTGAGTTTTTGAGTTTTCTTTTGTTTTTGTTTTTTGTCTGGGCCACACCATGGCCTTCTTATGGTGTGTATGGCTCCACTCTGCTCCATTTTTCCAGGCCGTCTGGATTACTGTGTGTGAGTATGTGGTTGAGACCTCACATCAGCTGTTTGCAGGTCGCTAAGCTTCACACTTCATCAGCATCCACCCCATCTGCTGTAAATGGACACAGATGGCCTTTAGTGTAAGACACAGTAAACCACACCACAGGGGGGCAATCTGGCCCTGCTATCCAACAACAGAGTGTGATGTTGAGTGTGTTTTACACCTGAAGTCTTTGGCCCTGATTTCTCTGGCTTAACCTCACGAACAACCTGTGTGATTCTCAGCACACTGTTCTGGGATTTTATATATTTTTCTTCATCTTTACTGAAAACCAGTTTGTTTATTAATTAAAATTAAAATCAAATATATTTAAAATAATAATTTATATAATATATATTTTTATTGTTTTGAATTTTGTTGTTTTTTTATAAAAAATAGTATTTTTTTAATTATATATATATATATATATATATATATATATATATATATAGCAGCACAAAAATGTTCAACTCTTATAATAATCAGAAATGTATCTTGAGCAGCAAATCAGCATATTAGAATGATTTCTGAAGAATCATGTAACACTGAAGACTGGAGTAATGATGCTGAAAATTTTTAAATAATATAAACCTGTTGTAACTATAATAATATTTCATAATATAAATGTTTTACTGTATTTGTAATGAAATCAATCATTTTCTTTCAAAAACATAAATACAAATCGTATTGATCCCAAACCTTAAAATGTTAGTGTATAAAATTTAGGTAACACTTTATTTTAATGACCTATTTTCGCTATTAACTAGTTGTTTATTAGCATGCATATTACTAGCATATTGACTGTTAATTAGTATTAATAAACCATATATCAATGCCTTATTAGGCATGACCATATTTTAGGCCCCTTAATCCTACCCATACCTAAACTTAACAACTACCTTACTAACTATTAATAAGCAGCAAATTAGGAGTTTATTGAGGGAAAAGTCGTAGTTAATATGTGCTTCCTATTCTAGAGTTACCAAAATGTATTATATATATATATATATATATATATACAGTGAATATATATATATATATATATATATATATTTTAATTATATTTTATCATTATTAGTAGTAGTAGTAGTAGTCAGGCATCAATTATTATATTTGTGGTTAGTGATTTGAACAAATCCCTAAACCTACATATTAAACCTGCACATTTTGTGTTGTTAATGTGAATGTGTACTTCTTTTTTTTAACAATTGGACTTGTGATCTTTACCTGGTGAACAATAAATAAGAGAAAAAATTCCAATAGACTTACATTGATTTATATCTAGAGACCAGCATATCAGAGAGGCATGGCTTTTAACATGAGCCAGTAAATAACCTAGCAACCACTCAGAATACATTAGCAACTGCAGAGCAATACCCTGACATCCACCAACAGCACTCTTTTTTCTTTTTTAGTAATAAATGTTTATTGTATAAATGTAATTACATTTAAAAGGAGCTTAGTTTAGATACCTCAGTCCGATATACTCAGAGGAAGTGATGTCAGCTCCTCGGAGGGAGCGCTGTGAATCCGGCTCTTCTGAGCAGCTTCAGTGTTTGTGACCTGTTTTCACGCTTCTCTCTATAAAGCAGCAATTCTCAGGCGCTTAGCTCCGGGTTTATTACATCCTCCACACCTCGGCTCACCACAAGCCTTTATGTGTGTGTTTGACTCAGCAGCTCTCCGGATCAGCGCCGGCGTCTGAGCCCGGGATTCACTGAGCTGAGAAAACACTTTTGGGCTCTTATGGGCTGAGAGCTGCAGGAGATGTGGAGGCGCTGTTGTTTTCTAGGGGTTTGACTTCTCAGCGTGGCGGGGGTTTAATTATGACAGTGGGTTGCTGCTGTTGAATGAGGCATTTCTCCAGTTGATTGAAGAGCTGCTGGTTTATCTTCCACCATAACCAGTGATCAGTGACTGAAATCAGGCATCAGCAAGCAAATCTGCCCATAGCTGTGCATTACTGTTTTACAGAAGTTCAACTAAATATTTACATTTGAACTAAAATGGTTACAGTTCATAAACCCTTTGGACTACAGGCATTTTTTAGAAAGAATATAGAAAGGAATGGTAAAAAATAAGCAGAGTATGCAGAATATGTATTAGAATATGTACTGAAAGTGATAAACAGTTTATATGCATGAAACATCTTTACAAAAAACATGCAAATGTCTTTGTTGAGGCCTAAAACACAATGTAGTCAAAGTGAGGAGGATAACTCGTGTGAATTTTACAGGTTTTTACAGGTTCAATCTTCCTGAGCAACTAGGGTATATACTGTAGTTCATCTAAAAATGTCATCTTTTATTATTTACATTGCTCTTTTCCATACAATGGAAGTAAGTGAAGATTTTCACAATCAAACTACAAAAAAGGCATTTTCAAAAGCGATTCACAAAACGGTTCAACTTATGCACTAAATTCTGAATCTTCTGAAGTTTTACAATAGATTCATGTCAGAAACAAACCATAATTTCAGTGGTTATTCACTGAAAATCTTCCCCTTCACCAGAGTTACAAAGCACACAAGAGCCTAGCCGTTTGGCATCATTAACATCAGAAATGTTTATATTTGAATATAAATGTGAAAGCAAACTCCTCATGACTTCAGAAGACCTGGAATATCGCACACGAGTCATATAGGCTACTTTAAGGGCCTGTTTACACCTGGTCACTTCATGCGTTTTCTCTGATCGGATATCTATCCGATTTGTTAAAACGTTTCCATTTACACTTGGCCACATAAATGTGTCTTCACAAAACGGATATAAATCCGTTCTTCAATTCCCGCGCTTTATGCAAATTTAACGGAGTTCACGTCAATGAAAGCAATACATAGGCGCTGCATTTTATTCATTATCAGCGAATTTCAATATCATAGACCGCAACAGGAGAGAGCGTGACATCAGCACTGGAAAGATAGGTTAGTCTCACTACTTTTAATGAAGACGATTGTGTGTTGAGCATCTGTGTCTTACTTTCAGTGTCAAGTTTGCGCTTCTGCTTGCTGAAGAGATGCTCAGCTACTCGACCGCGGTGACGCTTGTTGCATTAGCACTGTCGTATCTGACTGTAACATGCCATATAGCCTATAAAACGCTCTCACACGTTTATTATTTTAATATTTTGGGAGGAGTAAAATTAGCATATGTGGTTTCAACAAACAGATGCATTTACACTTGTCCAGTTTCGTCTGGAATGCGTCCCAGACCACCTCCTGAAGTGGTTTGAGCGATCGGATTTCAATGCGTCTCGAATGCGTTTCGGAGGGCATTTACACCTGGTCTTTTCAGGATCGGATAGCTATCCGATCAGAAAAAACGCATGAAGTGACCAGGTGTAAACAGCCCCAAAAGGTTTCCTTCACAGTGATTTTACCTTTTTTTTTTTTTTAACTGCTAGCTCTTGGACATTTTATGCTTTTGTTGTATGGAAAAGTACAGCATGGACATTCTGCTAAACTTCTTGTTTTGTGTTCCAGAAAAGCCTTTAAATGTCTACCTCAATGACACAGTGTTTTATGACCCGATAAAACTAGCTGTATAAAACATTACTACATCACCCCATTAATGACTTTCATGTAAATGGCAAACTATTTGCTTCACCTTAATTTTTCATATTTTTTTTTTTTTTCTTATTAATTCTTAATTGATAATTGAAGGACCTAATAACACTCTTTGGAGTTTTCCATCTCACTGATCTCAATCTCAGTCTTTCTCCATCACTGGTTTGTAGGAGGCAGACACTGATGACAACCAGGGCACTTTGGGATTTGAGGAGTTCTGCTCTTTCTATAAGATGATGTCAACGCGGCGCGATCTGTACCTGCTGATGCTCACCTACAGCAACCATAAAGACCACCTGGACACAGATGACCTCAAACGCTTCCTCGAGACTGAACAAAAGGTGAGGTGTGTTTTGTGGGTAAAATCCACTGTATGATAAATAGGCAGCAGATACCGTGAAGCATCTGTCGTGCATGTTGTTTTCGTGTCCTCCTACTCGGGCACATAATTTGATAAACTTGATGAAAATACAATGTGTCCTTTCCATGCTAATGTGACCATAGGCGCTTTCCCCAACATTTTGGAAAGACTGTCCTCACACACTCTCAGATCTCTTTCATGGTTTTGAAGAACAGCACAGAATTCAATAAAGCTTTGCTAAGGGCGGAAGATTAAGCTTTATTTGAATTTTTATTAGTCGCCTGAAACACTAAGACTACATTAACAGGTCATTCACACTGAAAAATGAATTATACACTTGCAGTGTTTATGAATTTCATGAATGAGTGAATTTGTTTACCCATAAATATTTAGACATGAGGCATGTAAAGCTCTTTTTGGAATAAATTTGGACCTTCGGGAAATGGTGTGCATCTACATGTTGTCAACTGAGGAATCAAGTGATTATTAATGGTTAAAAAATTAACACTGGTTAATGAGAAGAGAGCTGACCGCACATTAAGCACGAGTAATTTTTTCACATATACTTTACATTCGTTCTCAGCTCCTCCACATTTGCCGACGTTGAGGGACTACATGGAAAATGTGTACTTTTTATAAAAATTTGCACCACAGCAGTGAAGGTGAAGAGGTGATAAAAACACTGATGGAAATGTTATGCATCAACTACCCGTTAACATTTTTCAGTTTTATAAATTATTTATAATAGGAAATTATTGCATGTTAACATTTATTATGATGATATGCACATATTTTGGTAGATGCCTCTGGACTCTAAACTGATTTGTGATTTAAAATGAAATCACAATGAACTTACAGTCGTCTCAAGTGAATGGATATATTAACAAGTGTGAAAGTTATCCTGCTGTTCATTAACCTATGTAACCTCATTTGCAAAATCACCTCTAGTGGTAAATTTTCATATTACTTCAGACTGACAAATCACAAATCCACATGATGTTTGATTCAAGGGGTGTTTCAAGTAATTAGTTGACAGAACGCTGATATAACGTTTTAGGCGGTCATTAAAATCTCATTACAAGTTGAAATGCATTCATGTACAGCATTATAAAGCAGTTCGAGCAGTCGAATTGAAATTAAAAACACAAAAAGCCCACCATGAACCATATAGAATGAGAAAATAAGCATTTCAAGCAAATGGTACCATTCAGAGTGACCTTTTCTTTATGATAACACTTCAGTCTCATTTGTCTCAAGTAGTTACCAGCAGAAAAAGGTGGCCTTCATCAAACGTCATCATTAGTTTCTTAATGGACTGAGAAAAACAGAGCTGTGAACAAAGTAGACCGATCCATTTAAGTTCCACCAGCAGCTAATCATCAACGAGAGTGTTGATGTACAGCGTGGTTTACTGCGGTTCGGTCTCCGCAGCTGGCAGGATCCCGCCGTCCCCCGCTGCATTAGCTGGAGGAAAGATCTGACACTGATTGGCGTGGATGGGAATCTCATTGACTAATCAGTCCATTTAAACGGCAGCTGTCGGGCGTCACAATCGGACTCCAGAGCGGAGATGGGCTAGCTGTGTGAGCATGGCTCCCTGTGGTCTTATTTATCAAATATTTTGTATGTAATATGAATAAGAATGTAGCTTTGATTTAATTCGATGGCTGTATAGTAGCTGTTTTGAATGCTTTGTAAGTGTTTAATCATTCACCTGTTCATCTTTCTTTACTGTTTGTTTGTGTTTCAGATGACAAATGTCTCAAAGGAGCACTGCCTCGAAATTGTGGCCAAGTTTGAGCCTTGTTCTGAAAACCAGACACTGGGTGTCCTGGGTATTGACGGTACGCACTTCTTATTTCTAAAATGTATTCGCTGAAAGTTTCCTTTATAAGAGGTCCAGGGACTTCACATTTACTGTCAGTAGAAATCCATGCAGTGGATCCTTTTCATGGACTGTAATGGCACATTTCCACAGTTATTAAGTTTTTAATATCTTAATTTTTACAAACATTAATGTACATTTATTACACTATATGTTGTGTTTTATTGCTTTGGCATTGAGTTACTGAAAACTGGTTAACTCTGCGTGAGTGTTTCTGAAAGAGTGACGGCACATTTGATATTTTTCTCTCCTCTGACCAATGTCAGAGATTTCATCACTATCATGTTTTTTTATTTTATTTTGCAGTTTGGGCAAATGAGAACACAAAAATTACATGTGTTGTTGTTTGTGTTCACCACTATAGAGCTTTACCCAACTGTGATGACTTCCGCCTCTTAGAAATGTGAAAAAGATCCGTTGAGAGTAGTTAGATGCCATATTGAATTAACATGGGTAAAAGCAAGGCTGGAATAGAATTACAACTCTCAATGTTCAAAACTGTTTATAGAGTTTTTGTCTACTGGAGTTTTTTTTTTTTTTTTTCAGAAATTATTTTCATTAGCTAAACAAACAGTATGTTGTTAAATAACAGTACAATCAATTAAATGCACTGCACTTCTATCTCTTACAGCCTTGTTTTCTTTCCTGTCCAAAATTAAATATGGCACTACCATGATGAAGGTCTGTTTGTCTTATTGTGCAAAAGTTGTACAAAATATCTAGAATACAGTGTATAAACTGTGAATAGATAGCAAAGGATTCCTATGAGTCCCTTTCAGAGTCCAATTATTATTATGGGATTTATTGTCAAAGTTTTTTAACCACCATGTCAAAAAAACAACAACAACCAACTGACACTGAAAACAATCCCACTGGCAATTTTAAGCTGATTGATTTTTATTAACCACTTTGAATTTAGTTACTGTTGATGAAAACCAAGCTAAAAGTCTATGACAGGAATTCACAATCACATCTAACTGTACCACACAGGTTTTACGAATTACATGCGCAGTCCTGCAGGGGACATCTTCAACCCTGAGCATTACGAGGTGAACCAGGACATGACGGAGCCTCTCAGTAACTACTTCATCGCTTCCTCCCACAACACCTACCTGATGGGCGACCAGCTCATGTCCCAGTCTCGGGTGGATATGTACGCCTGGGTGCTGCAGGCCGGCTGCAGATGTGTGGAAGGTGAGATTGGCCTGATTTTCTAGTGTCTTTTAATGTTTCTTCCTATACAGTAAGTGCATCAGTGGGTGTGGATTTCACAGTGCAAATGATTAATGAGAATCAAAGTTCTTTGTATGATTTTTTTAAAATGTTTTAGTTTTGTTTAGAAATACAATGGAAAAATATAAATTATTAAATGAAATAATAAAATACATTAAAAATAAACTTGTTTTTCTTTATCATCATCCTTCAGTGGATTGCTGGGATGGACAGGATGGAGAACCAATCGTACATCATGGCTACACCCTGACTTCCAAAATCCTCTTTAAAGATGTTATCGAGACCATCAACAAATATGCATTCATCAAAACCCAGTAAGAGACATCAGCTGTATCAGATATTAACTGATTCAGAAGGTTATTACACAGTAGATATTAGTCGACTGAGATATAAACAGCTGATTAGTGTCATAAGCCAGACGTCTGACTTTTTTCAAGCTAAGAGATGAGAATAGGCCATCAATCTGTAACACAACCAATGAGCATAACAATTACTCATTATTTTTTACAATTTTACAATTATTTAATAATTATTATTATTATTATTTTAGAAAATGTTATTTCTATAATTGAGAACATATAATAATAATTATTATTATTATTATCTTTAACAACAAATACAGGACTGTGCAAGGTTGTTCATGTTGATGGTTTTTTTTAAAAATACAATTTAAATAATTTAACAATTTCAGTATCTGTGAAGAAATTACATTAAGGAGATGATTTTAAGAGCTGATACAGTAATAAGCTAAAAGACAATAAATTGTTATTTATTTATTTATTTTACTATTCAGTAAAAGTAAAAAATATATTACTATTTTAGTTCTACTATTTACAAAGTTATGTTTTTAGTGAGTTCCTCTACTATATGGCATTATATTTAGCTTTGGCCACCATGCTTTATTTTCACATTTATCTATATAGTAGTGCAAAGGTTTTTTTCATTTATTCTTTGAGGAGTCTTCTAAAGAAAACTATTACTCAGCAGTCTGTCTGAGCTTTCCTTCAAGGACAGATCATTCTAGTCCACAGTCACATTGTGTTTGTAATATCTCATTCTCTGAGCCTGAACACAGCGCTGTTGAGCAGTGAAGGTCCAGGGGTGTGTGAACGTGTGTGTCCGCATGAACATTTCACACTGACAGCATGTTTGCTCCATCGCTATGACTCCGAGGTGTTGTTGCTGCTAAAGGTGATAATCCAATAAAGCCTCACGCTGTCAAGGGTTCTTGAGGGTCGCAGTAAACAATAAGCTATTTTTAGACAATGTCTCACACATATGTCGGATGTGATATGTGTCTATCGTGTCTATTTGGCTTGCCACTTGAGCTTGTTTAGGTTTATAAACTGCAATGACAGCAAAGGTGCCCATGTACAGCAGTATCTGTCAGTATTCGGATCTGTTTTTCACTTATGGATTATGTATCAAGACTCACTATTTGGTAGAGACTCAGTATTATGGTAGATCTGTAAATGTCTTGTGGACGATCTTTCCTCAGGTATCCAGTGATTCTGTCCATTGAGAATCACTGCAGCGTCCCTCAGCAGAAGAAGATGGCTCAGTATCTGACTGAAGTGTTGGGTGATAAACTGGACATGTCCTCCATCCCTGCCGACCCGTCTGGACTTCTGCCTTCACCTGAAGCCCTAAAAGGCAAAATACTCATCAAGGTAAGCATCTAAATGTTTTTACATCAACACTATGGAGCAAATCCATGGTCAGTTTTTTAGATGATGGTCAGATGTATTCATGATGTAATTGTGTGTGCAGTGCATGCATTGATTTATGAAAGATTATGAACATTATTTGAAGCATCATTTTTGTTAAAGATATCATAAACCTCTGAAGTCGATTCAATTGTAATTATAAACATACAGTATACTGTAAATTAACTAAAAATCATAAAAGTACTAGAATAGAATATCGAAAAATAAGCTTATTTTATGCAAATTAAAAATAATTTTCAAATATTTTACAATGTAGTAATATACTCTCAAATCTATAGGTTATTTCATTCGTTATGCATTTTACTTTCTTCCGTGGTTGTTATAGTTTTATTGTTTTGGTGCTTGGTGTATTACTTATTTTTCTCTGAAAATTGTGTAATAAAGAAACATTTTTTGTGTAATTTGTAACTTTTACCAAAGGGTGAGTGAAATTAATTCACAAAATAACAAATTAATTAAGATATCGTGTAAAAACATTAACGTTTCACAAATATTTTAGCAATAATATCATAATGAATGCATAACTATTTGATATTTTAGTAACATTGCATTTAGATTTGTGTCCCTTTTTTGCACAGTTGCTGGTCTGTTTCTATCAGAAAACCTTTTAGAGCAGCAAAACAGTAGAGTCTTAATGATATAAAATCTATTTGCTGAAGTGCAGCCCTCTCCTGTGCTTTTAATAAAAGTGTGAGGGTTGAAAATTGGGCCATAGATGGAGCAGCTCGGCAAGCGAGTTGGCGCTATAATTGGAAGACAGACTGGCGTTCCCACCAGAGAGTGAATCCTGAACTACAAACTGGGCCAGCCGGTGGTATTGACAAATTGCTCGGCACGTGGCTACCGGGAGCCCAGCGAACAGACCGCGTGTTTGAAACTACACTCGCATCGCAGCTCAGTCGCTGAATTTGCCTGGAACGTTGCTTCGTTACCATTAAGCAAGACTATAATTCAACTCAATACAGTTGAAATGCAGTCACCGGTTCTGAACACTTTTTCAAATACTTTAAATTTAAGCACTGATGAAGAAAAATGACTCAAAGGCCCGGTTTCACAGACAGGGTTTAGACTAAGCCAGGATTAGGCCATAGTTCAATTAGGACATTTAAGTAACTTTTATAAACGTTAAAAAGCATTGCTGGTGTGCATCTTGAGACAAAACAAAGGCACTGATATATTTTTAGATCAGTCAGTGCAAGTTTCTTTCAGTTGAAACAGACTTACATTTTAGTCTAGGATTAAGCTTAAGCCTTGTCTGTGAAACCGGGGGAAAATTGCTTAGACATTTATTTTACATCGTCTGCTAAAGCAGCATCAAAGCCGATAATAGTAGAAAACGACAGCACATGCTAAAAGTAATTACTCTTTGGGGTCAGACATTGTTTGATTGCTTAACCGCTATTGATTAACCCATTTCTGTCATCTATCGCTGGCCTCTTTCTGTTAATGTCCCTGTCAATGTCAGTGCTGTATTTCTGCAGTCTCTACATCAGAGTGCTGTTCTGTGCCAGTCAATCATAGCATTTACTGATAAAGCAGCTTAAGTGGCGATGGGTACCCTGGGTTGTTATTGTCTTGTAAGATGCTGTTAGTGCTAGAAGACCCTAGGGCCAGAAACATTCCCTATTCAAGTATGAAAATGCAGACAAAGATGCAATGAGCATTTTTGCAACAAGAAATCTCAGTACTCAAGGGGACGATAGTGTTTCCTTCAATTGTCTATGCCAGCAGACCAGACGTGTTCTTATTCAGGTAGCTGCTATAAATATGTTATAAATAAACTATCTTGCTCAGCAATATTTTCTTGAAACTATTGTTTTGGCATGACAGTAGTTAAAAACTGACTACAGAATAAGACAGTTTACACTAAAGGTTGCAATACTGAGAATACAATGAGATGAGAATTGATTGCATTCAAGCATTTGGGAATAGATGTCCGTAGGGATTTGTCACCTTAAGACACCAACTCTTCAGTTTCAATATGAATGGCTTTTTACACTGGAATCCAGTTCTTTCACTGTTAGTTGGTAACACTTTAGGACAATTCTTACTATTCTTAAGGCCATTGCACACTGAGTCCGAAATTTTCATCTGAAATTTTTGCACATTAAAACATAAATACGACCTCACGTTGTGTCAATCACGTTTACACACTGCCTCCAAAACTTTCGTCCGTCATAAAAAAATTCGGATCAGGTTCGATTTTCTGCGTTTTCGCATCTGTAGCATGCATTTTGATAGGAAAGGATGAGGAATACGAAAAAAACGGAAAAAATTTCAGACTCAGTGTGAAATGACCTTTACTCTTACCAATTCTCACTATTAAATAGTTGTTTATAAGTATGCCTATTATTAACATATTGGCTGTTTATTAGTGTTTTTAAAGCACATATTCTGCATGACTATATTCTACATCCCTAATCCTACCCAATACTTAACAACTACCTTACTAACTATTAATAAGCAGCAAATTAGGAGTTTATTGAGGCAAAAGTCATAGTTAATGGTTTGTTAATAGTGAGAACTGGACCTTAAAATAAAGTGTGATCGAATATGTTTGTTTGTGTCATCATATTATTGTTTAAAAAGTGATTGCTCTAAACAGCTCATAAAAAGAAAGAAAAAGCAAATGCATGCATATTACTAGTGTATTGGCTGTTTATTAGTGCTTATAAAGCACATATTAATGCCTTATTCTGCATGACCATATTTTAAAATCCTTAATCCTATACGCCATACCTAAACATAACAACTACCTTACTAACTATTAATAAGCAGCAAATTAGGAATTTAATTAGGTAAACGTTCTAGTTTATAGTTAGTTAATAGTGAGAATTGAACCTTAATATAAAGTGTGACCGAAAAGTGTTTCCGTTGTTTCATAAAAATGTCTGCATTTAATTAATATTGCATTTAATCCACTGCGATAAAGAAAGCAAACACCACACAAGCATCACTGCTGGAAGCAGAAAGTGTTCGACCTGACGGCTCTGTTTTTAACTCCTCCCTCGCCGAATGTTAAAGATAACCTCAGTTGAAGTTGAACATACCTTTAGACTTTTTCCAAACAGATTTTCTCAAAAACACTGTCCCATCTGCCATTGGTATGAGATAGTCCTGTCCCAAACTCATGCGACTGGTTGAACCATGTTGTTGAATGGGGCTGGTTGAGATCCTCAAACAAGCAAATCAATGCATAGTATTTTTTGTTCATTAAGCAGAACAGTGATTTGAACCACTACAGAGTTTACACTGAACTAGTGTTAGATATAAATGAAAACACATTTCACAAATCTTGTATTGACATGTTTTCTGTATGTTTGCTCATAGGGTAAAAAACTGCCTCCAAATATAGACGAGAATGCAGAGGAGGGGGACGTGTCTGATGAAGACAGCGCTGATGAGATGGAGGATGACTGTAAGCTGATGAATGGAGATGTAAGTATTGTTAGATGGTGTGGTGCATGGTGTGGGCATAAAAAATTTAAAAAGAGTAGATGATGTTCATTCACCACTGGAAATAAAAGATGAAGTCGAGTGCATTGCATTATGGGATTGACTATTACATGCAGTCTGCTCTGTTGTATACTGAACATTTCGGCAAAAGCAGTATAATCCATCATACAGAATACAAGTAAGAAAAAAGTAAGAGTAGTATGTTAGAATTTTGAACATCTCAACGGCTGGTGGAGGAGAGATTTAATATGTTTAATTGTTATGAAAATAATGTTGCAAATGCAAATGTAATACCTTTAATGGTACTAAAGTTAGTCTTAATTTTCTTAATGTGAAATATATTAGTTTTTTTATTTTCTTTTAATTTGAGGTTGAAATATCACCTGGTCAGGTTTAATGATATTCACGCTAATCTTCAGTTCTTCAGGTCGTTCTACATCTGTCATGTTCTTTAAGCAGGACGTTTCAATCGTACAAGGCTCTCAGTGAAACCTCAAAGACTCATGCATTTTGGATGAAAGCTCCTCTCTCTTAAGTGCCTTAATGTAAAAAAATAACAGATGGCATTTTGGAAAGTGAATATTTGTCATGAATTTTCCTCTGCGTGTAAAATTAGGTCAAGACTTCAGTTGAACTAACCTAGATATTTTGATGAATGGTTTTGACCTTCATGTTCCCTTCAGATGCTGTTACAATGCTAATTTTAAGACCATCAGTCCACCCATGAGGTCCATTCGAATTCACTTCTCTCTCCGTCTCCATTTCCAGACATCTATGAACAGGAAGCAGGCGGAAAACGTTGCAAAGAAAAAATTAGATAACCTCATGAAGGAGTCAAAGATTCGTGACCGGGAAGATCCGGACAGTTTTACCATCGCAGCCCTGCCGCCGACGGGAAAACATGACAAATCACCGCTGAAGGTTAATATGCTGTACTTCACCATACATGTCACTCCTTCCTCTCCAGGAGAGGAAATGTTACCACATTTACAGACAAAATGAGCACATTCACTTCTGCTTGCATTGTGTTCTTTCTATTCCATGTTAATGCATTTAGATCAATGTACTGTAGTTTGTTTACTGTTGAATTAATCACTATCTTATACACTTTTTATTTAGATAGACAGACAGACAGAAAGTGATCATAACCTAAATGGACCTATAACAAGCTGATGATTTTTAATTTACCATGATAATCATAGTACAAAACAGTCGTATCTGTTCTCTTACATTTCACTCATGGAAACTGTTCAGCAAGTGCTCTAATTAGCTTAGTTTTGTCCTTGTACAGATGTGTGCTGTGTGGTTATTTAAGGACTGACTCGAGGCTTATCCACATAAGACACAGGATTGCACACAGAGGTTTTTATTCTCAGCAGGTGCCACACCACCGTCCTTGACGGCCCACAGAGATGCAGGCGAACATGCTTAAATTGGCCATATGCTAAACATTTATAGCATTTTTCCCCTGAAGTCCACTCTCTCCTTGACACCTAGAATTAAACAGTACCCTTAAAACTAAAAATGTTATAGCTAATTATTGTACCAGCAAGACAAATCCTGCTCTCCATGATAAGTCCCATTTACTGTATATTTTGTATGAATAGATTGCTGCCGCCACCTAGTGATTGTTGTGTCAAAGAATAAGTGTGTTGTCCGTCTTGTATCTCTCATATTTGATATGAAAAAACTTTGCTGACAAACCTATTGTACACAATCGACAACATGCCTTGTGTCATCTGATTTATAGTTTATTCTATATATATACAGTATATATTTTTTTTTTTGAAAAATCGTGTTAAAATGTGAATATATCATAAAACAGGCTTTTGAGAAATATTTATTAGTTCATCTCTCAATCATCATTGCATTGTGTTATAGAAACTACAAAGCTTTGATCATAAAACTAGCATTTAAATTTAATCTTTTTAAGACATGTTATTAGTAGATATAGAGTGACAACTGATATTTATGTTTTATTTTAAGTATCTGCTGTACTGTTATAAAGCTCTCATTGATTTACATTCCAGGCTATCAGAATTTCATCATACTCTAATATAAATTTTTGCTCAGTTTTAGGCCTCTGAATAAAATTTAGTTTTTTTTTTTTTTACTCACTCCTCCACTCGAGTCTGAACTATAAAAGCCTGATGTAACAAAGAAAAAAAGCATATACAAACATATTTTTTCAGAATATTTAATATAATATTTAATATTATTTATTTTTTCATTTTTTTTTTAAAGAATTTCTGTTCCATTTCAAAAATGTATATTTGATGAATATCATTTTTTACATTTACTGTCATGATAATGTTATACCAAATTATATTTGGTATATTTATGTATATATTCCTGTCCATATTTTCACTGGAATGAATCTTTTTTTAATACAGGGAAAAGCAGAAGACAGCACTGACACTGGAGACGAGGCCAACGCTGGTGGCAACAAGCGTCTGGGTAAATCTTTCATGGGGAACTTCTCCAAACGCAAGGTAGTTTTACATATATATTATTATACATATGGACCCATACTAAACCAAACAATGTTTCCTCCCATAACAACATACTGCACACACTGAAAAATACATCTGTCTTCTATTATTCATACTGAATGAATGATTAATAGAAATAATAACATGTGTATATGGCTCTCTTGAATACTACATTCAGCTGTGTAATAAATTCAGAGTTTATTTTCTGCTAATGACTGGCTGACTGTATGTTATATGTGACATGTTGCATTATGTAATGACTGCATTACCTCACCTCCATCTGTTCACTGTAGAAAAAGACAAGTAAACTGAGGAAGTCCTCCAGTTTTGAGGACACGGACACGGATCAGGAGAGCTTGAGTGGGGCGTCTAAAGCACCAGTGCATCACAGCAGGTACTGGTAGAATCACTCGTGGTGTGTGGGTTTAGATATAGTCATAAATGTGGTTAAATATTTTATGTTTCATCATTGATGTCTGTAACTGTAATCTGTTTTAACAGAAAGAAAAAAACAATGAAGTTGTCAAGAGCACTTTCTGATCTGGTTTACATGAAATCTGTGGGCACACCAGACTTTGAGGCACAAGGTGAGAAGAACAGAAAATATATGTGAAAATCTCATACTTCCTGTGAGATTCAGAATTATGAAGTTGATGAAAAATGTATCCTAGGCCCTATTTATTTAGGCTCTAAGAGTGCGGCTTCATGAAGGGCCACAATGAAGTCAAGTCAAGTCACCTTTATTTATATACCGCTTTATACAACACAGATTGTATCAAAGCAGCTTTACAGTGTCAAACAGAAAAATTGTTTGTCAATAACACGAGAGGATAATACCAAAGAGTCATTCTTCAGATAAAGTCAATACATTGATGATTCAGTGATGTCATCATGCAGTTCAGCTCTCTTCCAATAGCGTCTGTGCAATCAGTCACAATCACAGAATCACTTACAAATGTTTCATTTATTTTATTATCAAGGGTTGTATTAAAATTCAGTTTAAAGTACATTACACTGAAAAACATTTGGAGTAGGATTTATTTGGATACAATTTTCACAAAGAAATTGCTATTAAATTTCACAAATAATTATAAAGAAACGGCAAGTAACACATTGAATTAAACATTACATTTTAGAGTGGAAATACCGAAATAGAATTTTATTGTAAAATGTACTACAATAATCTTTGTTTTATTTTCAACTTCAAAAAAAGTGTAGTTGTTTTCATATGATTTGGTGTGCAATTGTGTTGTGATCAGGTGTGTCAAGTTTATTTATTTATTTATTTGTTAAATTTGCAATTTTAAAATGTTTCTCTTGATTTTAAATCATATTTAAAGAAAAATTTCATATAGTGGGTCTGTTTATTGTTTTTATTTGAAACATGATTCTTTATTTACAATTTATATTTTTCAAATGAATAAACGGATTATTTTTTAAACGGCACTCATCCTCCATATGGCTCCATCTGATCAGCTCTGATCAGTTCAAATGTTTGCAGTCCAGTGAATATGTGCCAGTGTATGTTTTCACATCTGATGCGTTGCACTGCAGTGAGCAGCAGCGGTTGGCAGGTGTCATCGATGAGCGAGACCAAGGCCCATCAGTTCATGCAGCAGAAGCCGGTGCAGTTCGTGCGATTCAACCAGCGCCAGCTCTCGCGTGTCTACCCCTCCCCTTACCGCGTGGACTCCAGCAACTTCAACCCACAGCCCTTCTGGAATGCCGGCTGCCATCTGGGTAATGCCAGTCCACCCACAAACAAATATTTATGTTTAATGGAGAAACCAAGAATAAACAGTATGTCTGAAGCATACTGGGAACCTGCTGCTCACTGCTACACTCTAGTATTTTAATTTAATATGAAAATGGTTCAATTCTTGGAAGACACTACTGGATTTACAGGAATTACTAATAATAAAAAGGGTACATTTTTGTTATGACTTCAATTGCTGAAATGGCCCCTAACACCAGAGATGTGCTTGTAAATATTAATTGTAATAGTCATTGAATTTTGATGGTTTTTATGCAGTGGCTTTGAACTACCAGACAGAGGGCAGAGTGCTGCAGCTCAACAGAGCACAGTTTTATAGCAACGGCAACTGTGGTTACATCCTGAAACCTGCCTGTATGTGTGAAGGTGAGTGCCTACATTTGCTAGTTTGCTTGTTTTTTTTTGGTCACTGATGTTGAATGTCTGTCTGTATTAATGTCTTCCTGCTTCAGATTTTGGTAACACTTAAAGTCTCTATATATAATGCATTATAAAATTAGTTTTAATGCATTACTTATGCTCTGTAATGAACCATGCATTGTCTGATCTCATGAATAATTGTAACCACATTTATAATACGTTATAATACTTATCTATTTCATTATTACACTTTTAGAAAATATAACGCAATAAACACATGACATACAAACTTTCAAGTATTATAATGCATTTTATCTTGGGTTACAGTTATTAATGAAACGATATAATGCATTATAACGTACATTATGAAAACTTTTATAATGCATTATGCATAAAGGCTTTAAGTAAAGTGTTACCCAGATTTTGTTATATAAGGAGCATATTGCTAAGCTGTTGTTATTGTCATTTTTAAAATATTTTATTATATTATATTAATTATATTATATTATATTATTACATTATATTATATTATTAATTCAACATCACAAAATCATTATAATATAGTGTTTATATCAACAAATTACATTCATTATAATAGACAATTCCATTACAAAAGACTGCCTTTTTTTCAAAGAAATAAACAAGAAATATTAAAACAAACAACAGTGGACAACAGTTCATTAAAGTCAGTGTTTGTGAATTTACTGTAAGTGTATTAGCAAAGCAAACTAGGAATTTTGCAAAGATTTGTTCATATTATGATATGATTATGGAATTGTAAGTACAGAGTTCTGTCCTTCCTTTGTTCTTACAGGTTCATTTAATCCAGTGGCTGAGGATCCTTTACCAGGGCGGTTGAAAAAACAATTGGTTCTTAAGATCATCAGCGGCCAGCAGTTACCCAAGCCTAAAGACTCCATGCTGGGTGACCGAGGAGAGGTAAATCAAGACAACAACAAAACTGCCATTCAAATTGTACATAGAAAATGAGCAGCGTGACAATAGTAGAATATTTTCAATCCCATTATAATCACTAAAGCTGTCACTCACTGTGGGTTTACCCTGCTTCATGGGATTTCATTGAGCCTGTGGATCAGATCAGCCTGCCAACACGATTGATTTCCAGCACAATGTCATCTATCTAACACATCTATCATTGCAAAAGAGCAACACAAATCACAAATCCAGAATAATTCATATATAATATATAATAATTATGCTGCCTTTCATTTTAGTTTTAAAGCTTATGTTGAGTGTCAGGTTTCTTTAGCACACACTACTGAAATGAAACATAAAACACGCATCAGATTCCTTAAAGTTTTCTCATTATGACTGATATTGATAGGACAAATTTAAATCCTCTGATTCATCCCTGCAATTCATGCACACCATGGAAATATTTATAATTAGGTTACAATGCAATTAACTTCCATATTGTAAAGTATTTCTGAGTGAAACTGAATATTCAGTGAGGAATAATGAGGGGGACTTAATTTTATAAATTTTATTCATTTTATTTAGGGTTTCAAAGGATTGTGAAAAGTAAACTATGATATCCAAAAAAAAAAAAACTTTATTTTTTCATTTGAATAATGTGCACTGATGATTCATGCAAAATAAGACTAGTGACATTTATTAAGACAGTAAATTAAGTATTTTCTTTTTAAACAACCTGCATGTAATCATTTCCTGAAAATTATACAATCATTGGACCATAGCAAATCATCATAAATCCAAAGTAATAACAGTATACAAATCACTACTTACGGAGGACACGGGTATGCATTTAAATTATACAACAAATCATATTTCTTTTAGGAATTTTATCTTGAGATGTTTAAAAAGGTATTGTAACCACAATTGCATGGTTTGATTTTGTATAATTTCAAAGCGCTTTTTTCTAATGTTTTTTTTAGATAATCGACCCATTTGTGGAAGTGGAGATTATTGGTCTACCAGTGGATTGCTGCAAAGAGCAAACCAGGGTGGTTGATGACAATGGTGAGAGAGCAATATCCCATGACAGATTTTATATTACACACACAAACAACAACACAGCTTGCCATTTGACCTGTAATTGTTGGGGGATTGGTCATTAAAGTATCATTAAACTGTGAGACCATTATTTGGAGTCTTCATTGTTATGTGTGTTTGTTTGTTTGTTTGGAAGAGGTGCAATAAATTTATGCATGATACTTGCAGCAGATATAATCTCAACCTGCATCTCCCGACCACTAAATAATTCAATAATTCATGAACTCGATTTACATTTGCATTTATTTTCTTGCAGGTGTTTTCTTACTAAAGCAACTCGCATGTACTGTGGTATTGAGATACTAAAGATTAAAAAAGGAAAGTGACATTTAGATTTTAAGTGTCAGCAAATGTTTTCTGAAAAGTGGAGGCTAGATTTAGTCAGTAGGGGTGGTCAGACTATTGAGGAATGTGTAGATGCAATCTCGTAAAGAGATAACCCTGAGAAATTGGCTAGGTGAATAGAGGTTTGGAAATTGGCTCGTTTTCTGTATGTTTTGAGACATGAAGTGGCTGTAATGGAGATAATTTTGGAGAAGATTTCTGAGGAACTGCTCACTCGGTATGGGTTGATTTCATAATGACACCAGGTGAAAAGAGAACAGCGTTAGCCCAAGGATAGAGCCCTGTGGGACCTCAGATGCTATAGGATACAGGATATTGAAACTGATCTTTGTCAACTTGTATGTTAGAATTTTTGTTCAAGAATGACTATAGATCTGCTTTCAAATACAATGGACAAGTCCAGGAGAATATTATTAAAGTGTAAAGGCACTCTGGCGGGTTTAAGTAATTCAGTCACTCTGAGGCAAGCAATTTCAGTTAAGTGGCCTATTTTGCCTGGTTTGGGAAGGTCAAGCAGGTAATTTTGTTGGAATGAAAAAGTCAGGTTAATATGAACATTCTGACACCTCCAATCCTTTCTCCCTTTCCATTATATCTGCATAAATTCACACTATTTTATATTCCCCCTCTTCTATCTTTCTCTCTCAGGATTCAATCCTATGTGGGAGGAGACGCTCGTCTTCACTCTTCACATGCCAGAGATTGCTATTATACGCTTCCTGGTTTGGGACCATGACCCGATTGGCCAAGATTTTATTGGCCAGAGAACCATCGACTTTAACAGCATGATTCCCGGTACCAAATTTAGTTTACATATTACACTTTTTATATAAGAAAAAATATTTGTGATATATCAGGCATTTGGAATATATGTTTTTTCCAATTTTTAGTGCATCCTTAATATGTGTATATTTGATTGTCAGGTTACCGACATGTGTATTTGGAAGGCATGGAGGAAGCTTCCATCTTTGTTCATGTTGCAGTAAATGACATCACCAGTAAGGTGAGTACTTCTTGTGGTTTGTAGGCAAAAAACATGTTGGTGCTGTTGTGTGCCGAGAGCTGTATCTGGCATTGTTAAAGTCAAAAAGATAATATTCTTGTCATGTGCTAAAAGACTGTGAAAAAAGTCTCAAAATCCTAATGTTGATTCTAGCCATTAGGCATTACATGGCTTACAGTAAAAATATAATGTTTATTTGTTGTAGAAATTTAGAAATTGTTTAATATGTTAAAGATACCCTCCCTACTAATTCAATGAATTACCAGTCAAATGCTTTACTTGTAGATTATCAACTTCCAGAGGTCAAAATAAATATTGGTAACACTTTATTTTAGAGTCTCTTAACTAGTTGCTTATTAGCATGCATATTACTAGAATATTAGCCATTTAATAGTACTAATTAAGCACATATTAATGCCTTATTCTAAATGACCTTATTCTACATCCCTAATTCTACCCAATACCTAAATTTAACAACTACCTCACTAACTATTAATAATCAGCAAATTAGGAGTTTATTGAGGGAAAAGTCGTAGTTAATAGCGAATAAGTGTTCCCTATTCTAAAGTGTTACCTAAATATTATATGAGCTGTTTTATTTTAAATGTTTTATATGTGGTTTCCAACACTGTAACTCAAATTTGATACAGGTCTGAATAAAATCCTGATTTATGTGATTTTATTCTGTTTTATCAATGAATATTAAATAAAACCATAAGCATAAAATTTTTACATTTATAAAAAAATAAAAAATAAAAATCTTTTGCAAAATGGGTAACATGTTTGTAGATTCACTTCAATAGATTTAATTATGACATTCATGTATGATTGTAATTCTTAATAACCATATTCATTTTTAAAACATGTTAATGGAAGTGGTACAGACCTGTATCTACCTATTTTTCAAGCTACGTTAATTTTATGTTATCAATTTTATTTTTCAAAATATCTAATAAAAACATTTTTTATTTGTGCCACTAGTGCTATATGAAAAAAAAAAATAGGACAGTTTCTACCCTGTTCGTACAAAGTGCCACATGATGTTGTAAACATGCTCACTGCTTAATTATGTCATGCTTTTGTCCATAATTTGTGCCCTAAACATTCAGCGCCAACAACAAATGTTATTTGTGTAGTTTGTCTGTTTTTCCCCTTCTCCCTCTTTCTCTTTCTCTTACTTCTCTTTCTCTTATGTTTGTGATTTCAGTGCACCCATCTTAGTCCAAAAGCTGTCTATAGAGGCAGGAAATTTTTAGGATCCTCGTTCAAAACTCAGGTGTAGTGAGACCCAATCAGCACCCTGCATGCTCCCTGCAAACCCTGCCCTCCCCCCGCAGTGAGCGGTTACGCCCTGATTCATTTGCTAGCCTTCACCATGCCAACTCATACAAAATGAGTTGTGACATAACTGTGACTTCCTTCCTTGGCTGCATTCTCATTGACCCCTAAAGCAGATCCAGTGTCAATGTCCCTATAGCAGGCGACAGCGTTCACTCCTATTTCACTTAACTCAGGGCATTTAAGGGCCATGATAGGGTTTTGGCTGGCTGGTTTGCAGTAACACAGCACTCAAGCTGTAGAGTCCATGAGAGGGATGCGTTTATCTTGGTTTGTGAAGTGTTACGTCCTCTTTATTCCTATCCATGATTATGAGTGTCTACTATGAGAGCTGGAGTTTAGCAGGTACTTTTTTACATCCTTTTTTGAGCCAAAGAAATATATTGTTCTTGTTGCTGTAATTGTGTAGATTAGCATAAATGCATTAAAATTACAAACAAATGCATGAACGTATTTGACGCAATATTAGTGAGGAGATCAGATGGCTGACGGCACTTTGAAGTCTCACATGGATCTACTTGAACATGGTTCATGAAATGACACTGGGTGTTGTGCAGAGAAACAGAAAAATTGCTAGTTTTAGTGCATTCATTTACTTATTAATTTATTTTGAGTAAACAGACCTTAACTATATTTTATTACTTAATTATTAACATTATATAGTAAAGATTTCAATACCTTGCTTCTCCATTCCAAGCAAGTTAGGCATCCCTTACATTGTTTTAGCATGAATCAAAATAGATCACCCAGAGTCATTTTTTTTTATCAGAGATGGTTGGACGTAAATGTCCTGTCACCTTTCACTTGACATTTATTCCCATTTCATAGTTATTAACACTACCAACAAATTCCCAACATTGTCTGCATCTTCATGTTTAAAGGTCTGTGTTAATAACCAACATTTTGTCTGTTGATTCCAAATTCTGCTACATCTGTGATAACATTTGTCATTTAAATTGTCACTGATTTCTAATGGTTTTTAAAACACTTTTTATGTTGTTGCATTAGATTAGAATGGAACAGAACTTAACTTGTGGATTAATACTACTTGGCAAATTATCATAATAGGGTTCTCTTCAAATGATGTTGATTATGTAGCTGGTATGAAAAAAATGTTTAGTTGTCTGTATATTATGCTGAAAATCTTAAACCACTCCAGTGAGATTAGATGGCCACTAAGCTCGACTGCATTTTCCAAAAGCGTCATAAGCTTCTGTATTGAAATCTTACAATGCTTTTGGAAAAGCAGTTCTTGCCTCCACTTGTCAGGCTAGTCTGGTTTAATGGTTTTAAACTACCCAGGCTCATTGGAAATATGTGCCTCTACATTTCTGCAAAACTCAAAAAACATACTTATACATACAAAATCGCTGCAGTTTCCAGTTGAAATGAAGACTAGAGGCAGTAAAACCCATTTATTCCTTTTCGCCCAAAGTATGATTTACAGAGCCAGAGTTTCGAATAAGAAAGCCTAATATTCGCACAATTCCTTGCACAATATTATGTTATGACTTCAAAACAGTTTTAACATGCTGCGAGATTTGAAAACTGATCCTTTTGAAAATTATCGTCACATATACTGCTTCATATGTATGGGTTTTCTAATGCAGTAAGTTTGCTCAGTAGCTCACCCGATACGGCGTTGTGAAGCGCTCCAGTATGAATCCCGTGATACTACGGTTTGACAAAACAGGTCAAACTCCCGTAAGTTAAAGGTGCCATAGAATGCATTGATACAATATTTTAAATTGTTCTCTGATATCTACATAGAAGGTATGTGCTTAGGTAAGGGCAAAAATTCTCCAGAAACGGTTTACATGTCCATTCACAACCCTCAATGTTGAGCTCTGCTCTGATTGGCTGTTTCACAGTGCGGCTCATTTCAGTAGCTCACAGGAAGGAAACACAGGGAAAATATGTATTTCAATACTTTCTCGCGCAAATATATAGTTGGGTAATTATACTGTAAATAAAATGCGGGCTTCAGGGAGCCGCTATAATATGCTGGGCATTGAAACTGCTTTCAAATGCACGATCGCTTTTTAGTTTCACTTTCACTTTCGAGATTTGCGATCACACAAACTCTGTTTATACTATGGAGCGGCAGTACTTACCACACATTTTACAAGATCAGATGCTTGTCAGTGGTGCTCAGGATCTGTAAATCATTCGCCATCATCCTCAGTCATCCCTCCTTACTCTGTTTATGTGGTAAGTGAAATCTTATGTACTGTAATGTAACAGGCTACCGCTAGCAAGGAGCTAACCATGTCCCTTTAGTGGCTCGCATTATATTATTAGAACGCGTTATATGCTTTCCGTGCCTTTCTGAATACAGACACCAACCCATCACTGCACTTCACATCCCCTGCACAGCCTGGAACATAACATTAATTTCCATGATCTGCCATTCTCGCTGTTGTCCTCGCTTGTTTCTTCACAATACCTGCAGAACTTCTGATGGTTCGGCTGGCGGCTGGCCTAGAACATGGGCGGGTATATGCAAATGTTGGGGGCGTAAATATAAGTGATCCCGACTGTAAAGTCACAGTCGGTGTTATGTTCTGATTCGCCTATTTTTCAGTGGTCTTTTGCATTCACGAGATTTACATAAGAAGGAGGAAACAATGGTGTTTGAGGCTCGCGGTATGTCCATGTACAGAACTGTTATTATTCAACTATGCCAAGGTAAATACAGTTTTCCATTCTATGGCACCTTTAAAATAGCATCAGCGAATACATTTTTATATCACATTTACATTCATTAACCTTTTAGTGACACTTACCGACATTTGAATTCTGAACCGCCGTAATATGTAAGTGAAGAAATGTACTAAAAACGTGGCCACGGTCACAAATTGATTGCTCGTTTTAGCGCCACTCACTGGACATTTCACTTTGAAACTGTCACGAAATGTGCATTAAGGTACATAATATCGATGTCGCAGAAACCTCGCCACAAACACATATTTCCAATGAGCCTGGGTTGGTTTTAAAGGGACGCTTTAAGTTGATTTAATTTATTTTTCCAGCTGGGCACAAGATATCAGAGTGGTTTGGTAGGCAGTTTTTTCCTGGTTAATTATTTCGAAGAAGAATCTATGAAAGCCTATTTAACCTAGTTAAGGTTCCACACTACATATTGTTTAGATGATTCCATTTGTCTTAGATTCATATTGCCTACTGATTTTTCCGATGTCCCATTGCAGGTTCGAGCAGTCACTGGTATAAAAGGACTCTTTCACAGAAACCCAAAGCAGGCATCTCTCGACAGCCATGCTGCTGCTCTGCTCAACCGTAAGAGTACCTTCGGTGCTCACCTCCTGCGCCGCACAGCCAGTGCCCCCACCAAGGGCCAACCCAAAGTCAAGAGGGGCTTCCCTGAGATCTCCATTGACACAAAAGATTGCAGCTCGGAGGGCGCCAGTGAGGAGCGGGAATCGGAAGAGGGGCCACCTGTCCACCACAACGGAGATACTGCATCTGCAAAATCATGGGGTCACGGCACCAACGGGCAGCTTCACCCTGACGACAGTAAAGGTAAGAGTACTTTCTTTCATCCCGAGCCCCGTGCTACACCTTACCGAAACAGGGGCACAATGAGTGAACCGCTGAAACGAGCCAACAGGTTGCGACTCCAGGATCCATTGAATGAGAAGCCAGGAGTATTTGCCCGTGTTGCTATAAACAGCTCTGGGCGGGTTGGGATAACTTCCAACTGCATAAAGTGTGTAATTGGCTCCAAGGAGAGTCCAGACTTGGAGAGGAAGGTTACCCAGCGCAAACCTGCTCCCCTCAGATCTGAAAGGGTGTCTCGGTCTCCAACACTTTCCAGACAAGTTCAGCCAGAGCCCATTCTCAAACCACAAGCCTTGGCCCAAACTGACTCAAAGCCCGAACCAGATCCTCAGGCTCTACCCAAGCCTGTACCCTTACCTAGATCGAGGGCAAAGGCCAGACAAACACTGGTTGCACAACCCCTTAACTCCACTGAGGACCCCTCTGTCAGAATTGATCGCTCATGTAGCGTACCACGCCGACTCTTTCGGTCCCCATCCACACCACCTCCTCCAGTTCCAGACAGCAAAACTAGCCTTTGTCGGCAATGCCCTGCCCCACCCAACTATGGCAGCAACTGCAACGAGACTAGATCTGTGAATGACGTCAAAAGATTGTCTGATAGCGACTCTAGCAGCTGTGACAGTCTGGCTAGTCTTGATCTACCCACCATATTTCCGACGCGAGGAATGGAGAACCGAAAGCGGGCCGCAGGGACACTGCAGCGCGAGATGAATGCTCTGTTCGCTCAGAAAATGGAGGAGATCCGCAGTAAATCCCCCTTGTTTTTCGCTGGTAAGGTGTTTGTAGTTAGATGGATCTCAGTTGTTAGAACGTCCCAGTGCCTCAGTAGGATAGATTTCAGTAGTTTGTGATGGAACCCAACAAATACCCACCAAAGACCTTGTGGACGGTGTGGCTGTCAATGAACACTGATCCCCACTAGAACTGGGCAATGTCATCAATGGGATCCTGTCACAGAAACAATAATACTACATATTAAGCATTAATGTTGGATATTGACTGGTTTTAATGTGCATTTGCCCACCATTTCCTCTTAGTTTCTGTGTCCTTAAATCAATATCCTTAAACCAGATTTAAATGCAAATGTAGCTGCATGGTGACAGTGGGGGCATCAGTAACTGACACAATGAGGGCATCCCATCAATGCTTCTTTGTGATTTTGAAGTAATTGTTTTAGGAAATGATTATAGAGCAAGATTTTGCCAACACGTATATTAATTACTATGATAAATGATCTGTAATTCTCTTAGCAAAACCTAATTAACTTTTAAGAATACTGAAGAAAAAAAAACAGCCTTCCATTAAAAATAAATTTTGTTTCCCTTAAATGGAGAGCAATTACTGTTGGAGATCTCAACAATGTTTTAAATTGTTGTGCAGTCTGCATTTAGTTTTTATGGGTCCTAAGGAATAGGGCAAACATCTGAGACAAAGATACTTTGATACTTAAAAGAAAAGTCCATTAAATATATATATCTAAATATCTAGATTCAACCTTTGAGCAATGAAAATCAATTTTTGGGGCTATTACTGGGTTTCCAAGTCCTCTGGAAACTAATAAAATTGAATAATAATGTAAAATATAGTGGATATAACTCATACTGTATATAAACATACATACTATATATTTAAAAAATCCAATAATCATGAATGAAAGGAAAAGTCATTGAAATTAATTGATCGAAAGTTGTGGGTGTGGGGACACTCCTACCAAAACTATGCATGTTTTGTGTGTTTTTATCTGTTTAATGCAGCAATGTAACTGATTTTAGTGCTGTCACAAGACTGTGAGAGTCACAAGACTCTTCTGTAAGGAGTGAGGATGTGTTTCTGCCCCACGCACTTGAGCAAATGCAAACCAGATGCTCAGCTTTTACCACTGGGGCAGGTCTTGAAATCACGGGATTTCTACATGGGGAATATTGCCTAACTACGTTCTTGCATGTTGGTTTAGGGGTTGGGAGTGGGGGATTATCATATGACTTATGAATGAGTGGGTGCAGCTGCATTTTCCTATTCCTAAAGGTATCATCCACATCGTAGGTTCTCAGCTCCTCATGATGATTGTGCTAAACCCTCTTAGTAACTATTTAGATCTTTAAAAATTAACCTTCCCATGCCCCCATTCTTTATTGTGCATCTATAAATCCATATTAGAACAAAGCATAATATGTTTTGTCGGAGCAATTTCCTGGTGTACCAATCTCCCTCCCTTTTACACTGTCCTTCTGTTTCAATCTGCACTTATTCTGTTAAAACGCCTATTTGTTCCTTCCTTCTTGCATGCTTTCTATCCTTAGTGCAAAACTGAGGGGCTGACCAATTACCAGGTAAAAAGATTTTTCAGCATTTTATTTTAATCAAGTTCTTTGAAATGATGTAACCTTTTTCATCATGATGTGTGTTGTGTGTTATATTCAACATCATACACTTTACTGAATGTGCAAAGAAACAGCATTTCTTGGTCTAAAGTGTCAATATTTATATTTCTGCTATTTATTAGTACTTACAAAGCACATATTAATGCCTTATTCTGCATGACCATATTTTAGATCCCTTAATCCAATCCCATACCTAAACGTAATAAGCAGCAAATAAGTTGTTTATTAAGGCAAAAGTTGTAGTTAATAGTTAGTTAAAAGTGAGAATTGGTCCAAAAACTAAAGTCTGACCATTTATGCTATGGATATGGTGATCAAATCATGCTACTTGAGGAAAGGTGTGTTATTTTCTGAAAAATATCAGACTTATGATATTTTTTGGCAGATGGATCTTAATCTTTCGTCAATGAGAGAGGGATTTACATCACAAGAAAAAAGGCTTTTAATAAAGCCTTAAAGCATTTCCGTTTACACAATACTAATGCACAGTACAGAACAGTGGAACGATGGACGTAACATAGGAATGATGAAAATGTGATGTTGAAAAGATATGGAGCATTGTTTCCCTGAAACCCCAGTCTTTGTGCTCATCTTATGTTTTGTTTACTTTTGCACCTTTGATGGATAATGCTGTATATACCAAATATAATTAATATCTTTAATTTATACATGCATTTTTTTTGTCTCTTTATTTTTTATATAATTGTATTATGTTATTATTTAAATACAACACATGGGACCAATTTAAGACAAGGCATGTTATATGTTTGCAATACATTTGTGTCCAAATATGTGGTTTTGTTGAATTGTGCTTAAAGCTGAAGTGTGTATTTTTCATCATAAAAACTCCTATCCAAGTTTAATATGCAGATACAACTTTAAGGCATTTGTAGGTTGATTTCACACAAAAGTATAAATAACATGTCAATTTGGGTCTATTAAGATATTGTTTTGACACAGCAGCAACAGCAGGCAATAATTAGTTACACAAGTGGTGTACATAAAATACACACTTCACCTTTACTTTTCATTTTGTTTTGCTGTAAATGTGCTATGCAAAAATGCATTATTTAATTCATGTGCAAAAAATATTGCTATATATCGTTGGTCTTGTTGGCATTCATGATACATTTTATGTAGTCGTGTGTGTGTGTGTGTGTGTGTGTGTGTGTGTGTGTGTGTGTGTGTGTGTGTGTGTGTGTGTTTTAAAACTCTAACAGTATTTTAACTGTCATTATACTATACCTAATTATATTACTCCCTATTTACTGTATAACTCATTTTTTTCTGCTTGCCATATGCTTTCAGAAAATTCTGAAGTGCAGAGTCCAACTCCATCCCTGAACACCTCATTTCTGGGATCCATTGCTGAGGAATTTCAGGAGAACAGTGCTTTGACCTCCACACAAGGCCCTGTGGATACCTCACCACATTGTCCCTCCACTACATTGTCTTCACCATCCAGAGCAATAACAACATCTTCCAATGGGGAAAATCTCAGCCCTGTGAAAAATAATGAGGACATTCGGAAATCATTTGCACTAACTCAGTGTATTAGTCCATATAGCACCAGTGGCGAGGATTCTGGGAACAGCCACATCAACTCTTCACTTTCCACAAATTACCTTGACATTGGATGTGATGCGCCCCCATTGCCAGACCAGGAGGATGGTGCAGTTGTGCAAAAAGCAGTCACTGATCCCAACATTCCTGAAATAAAAACACGACAGACTCTAGAGACAGATGCCGTAAAGGAAACAACCACCACTCACAGCTCTCAAAGGATGCAGGCGTTGAAGGGGGTGTTTGACAGAGACATTGGACGAAACATGCAAACGGGACTGAGGACCCCAGTCAGAAGGACCAAAAGTGAAGGACAAATGAAGGCAGTGATAAAAAAAGACAGCCCATCAGTGGTCCCCGAAGTCTCTCTCGACGCCACTTTAAACGACAGGCTCTGGAGCAAACTCGACCCCAGCAGCCATCGGGATAGTGTGTCATCGTCTTCCAGCATTTCATCCAATGACACTGTGATTGATTTGTCCTTGCCCAACCTTTCCAGAAAGAGCCTTACCTGTCTTAGTGCAGCCCGGGACAACTCGGACAACCAAGTATTGTTGGCCAACAGGACCAGTCAGCCTCGGTCAACCATTGTAGCTTGCAATGTCTCGCTTGTCAGCAAGAGCAAGTCCAACCCCAACCTGCGGGATGGTGAGATGTGCGAGCCAGAGGACGAGTTACAACCCAGGCCTTTGATTGCAGAGAAAGACCCCAGCCGGCTCATGCAGAGGCGCCACACATGGAGCAGGTTGTACATGGAGGGCTTAAAGCAGTCTTCCACTCTTGCTGCTTCTGCTGGCTCCAAGAGGTCAACCACCCCCTCGGCAAAAGACATGGACAGCAGCTCGAAATCCAAGAGTCTTGGAGATCTCACTTCAGACGACATCATCTGTAATTTTGAGAGCAAGTATCGCACCATTAGTCGCAGTTTCATTGTGAGGCCAAGCCGTCAACTAGGGAAAACTCTTAGAAAGCCCCAGAATGACCTAACGGAGCAGCTCAAGAGGCTCACCGATGTGGAGCCCCTCACTAGCAAAGACTTTGCTCAGTGCGGGAACGATTCCGAAGCGGGACAGGAAGAGGAGGAGATACCCCCTTTGCGGAGGAGTTCCTCACGGAGCCAGAGCCGGGTGAGATACATTGCTAACCGAGCCAGGCAGGCCCAAGAGAGGCAGCGGCTACAAAGCCTGACTAGGACGTCTGGGAGCCCCATCGAAGAGCGTGGCAATCCTGAAGGAGCTTGTAGTGTAGCCCACAGTCCCTGTGTTAGCTTGGATCTTTTGAGCCAGCTTCCACCAGGACCACCCCAACAAAGCCCTCTGAGCCCAGACAATGAGGTCTTCTTTATGCTCAGGCTGTAAAAGGACGAGAGTGTGTTGAGCAAATGGACACAAAGGTGGCCAGCCTCCACCCATCACTCATTAAGATACTCCAGTAGACATGTTGAGCTGTCAAACATTTCTTATGTGCACCTACTGTAATACACCTTACATTTTGGCTTGATGCTAAAAGTTGAAAAGCACACAATTCTTTTTTTTTAATGCCCATTGTTGACCTACTCCCAACCCTGAATAATGAGCCGTTACAGGGGATGAGATGCTAAGCTTTAAACATTAAATTGGATGCAACGGTTTGCTAGTTTGTACAAATTATTTGTAAATGTGCATGCATGTGTTGAAAAAAAAGGTGCAAAACCAGAGGATTTTTTAAAAAGGTGTATTAAAATATACAAGATTGCATATAGAAATTATTACAAACATTCTAAAATTATTTTATGCCTGTGGCATTTGTGATACTGTAATTTTTTTTGTTGTTGTTGTTTTTTTAAGATGCAGCTTATTGCAGCAATAGATGAAAATGTAAGCACTACTGATTCACCACAATGATTCCCTGGATTCAGATGTTTATTAGTCTGCAGCCAAAATACAAATGCATTTGTTTGTGTTGTTAATGGCATGAGAACACAATTTTGTAACCAAGCATGGGATGTATTTGTCACAATAATTTATTGTCCCTTAAAACTATTTTTAAAATAGTTTTAGTTATAGTAATATTAATGACTGCTATGTTCTGTTTTAGTTTTTAATTTAGTAAAATTACAACTTACAGTATGTTCTTTAGTTGAGTTAGTTACTAATGAAGTGTAGCTCTAAAAATACAGTAGTTCATATAAAAAAAATGCATATCTTCACTTTATGTACAGTAGTTTACCTTTTGAAATTTTACTGTATGTCACTTGATTTTAATATTTCTCCTATGGTCTACTGTATTTTTATGTTTCAAAGATTTTATGATTTAAAAATGTACAGTCTATTAGGTATGCAGTTATGTAGATGTTATTCAATGTTGTTGTCCTAAGTACACTAATACCTTTTATTACTTTTTTTTAAAGAATGCTACTCAGTAACAGGGAAATAAATTTTTACCAATTACATCTTTTTTACTGTATTCTTGTATCTGAAGTTAAAAAACACAACTCTTTCATTTTCCAAGCACTGAAGATCTATCATCTTTCTTAATATTCTTCTATTTGACTGTACGGGACTCTATGGCAAGGCAAGGCAAGTTTATTTATATAGCACATTAAATACACGGTGGTAATTCAAAGTGCTTTATATAAAAGGAAGGGAAATAGTCATTAAAAAATACCCAACGTTTTTATCACAACAATAAAAACAAGGAATTAAAATTACAAATAAAAACAAGGAAATTATATAAAAAATTGATTTAAAATGAATTTAAAACAGTTAAGAGTAGAAAATGATTATACATAAAATACAGTGCAATTAGTTGGGACGTAGCACAGTGCTCATTCAACAAATGCACAGCTAAACAGATGAGTTTTGTGTCTGGATTTAAATGTGGCTAATGTTTTAACACATCTGATCTCTTCTGGAAGCTGGTTCCAACTGAGAGCGGCATAATAGCTAAAAGCAGACTCCCCTTGTTTTGTGTGAACCCTTGGTGTTTCTAACTGACTCGATCCTAATGATCTGAGTGGTCTGTTAGGTTTATATTCAGTGAGCATATCTGCAATGTATTTAGGTCCTAGGCCATTGAGTGATTTATAAACGAGTAAAAGAACTTTAAAATCAATCCTAAATGTAACTGGAAGCCAGTGTAAACTAATGCTCAGATTTTCTGGTTCTAGTCAGAATCCTGGCAGCGGCGTTCTGGATGTATACGGTGTCAACGGTGTCAGCGGCGTTCTGGATGTATACGTTGTAGTCAACGGTGACTTTTCTATGGTGAAAAGTCAGCTGTTTATATGCTTAAAAAACTATGCATGATTGGATATATCAGAGATTATCATGGCTTTAGGACCATCCTATTAAATTCCAGTTTCAAGTATGCTTTATGAAATGCAGATTTCTTCTAAGCTAAATTCTCAGTAATCAGTCATTTATTCAGCTCAGTTCAGTTCAATTATTCTTTGACCTCATTCAATAGAGTCAAGTATCAGTCTAAATCAATAAATTTTACTGAACATTAAAGGTCTTTAAGCCACCACTGAGCAAGTTAAAATTGACAGTGGCAGTAGAGCATGATTGATGATTTCAAGTTTAAGTTAATGTTTTTTGAGAATTGGTGGCGTTTCAATTTAAAGCAGCTCCTTCTTGGAGACTGACACTGACACCGGCTGCGTTGAACCGAACTGAGATCATTGAGGTAAAGATTGCAGTAAAACCAGCAGAAGTGGAGCTTATTGATGAGTGTCTGCATGATAATACTGCTAGGTGTTTAGATCTGCGTTGCGGTCTTGGCTACTCATGTAACATTATGGGTCGTTTTCAGGGGTGTACAAAGTGCAGAGACATTATACTTAAGTTGAATTATGGGTAATGTGTTTTAATCAAAGTTTCTATATTTATTTAACAACAAAACTGGATGATAAGTAGTGCAAAGAAGACAATTCTAGTATGTTAAGAGCAGTTCATTATTTTAGTACTTGTCAGAGATGTAAAAAAAAATACAGCAGATGTAGGGACTGTAGGTGACTACAAATGACTGTCATTCATTCTTGATTATTACATTTAAAGTAATGTTATTTCTAATCCTAATTATTTTAGTATTTTCTTTACAGCACTCTTGATGCTTGAAACCATCATTTAAATAAAAATTGCATTGTATTATAGGCATTTAACAGACGTTATAACCTAACCTGAAAGAGCTCAGTTGTTGATATATTTCTTACTGAAAATGTAATGTAATGACAATGCAATAAGTAAATATACTGTCAAAAAACTGTTGCTGTCATGTCTAAGTGGATCTTTAAAAATGTAATGTATCGTCAGCACCGATAGCCTAATGAAGCGCCACTTGATCTCTGGGCGTCCTGAGTTCAAGCCCCGATTCGCGGAGCTTTCCCGATCCCGTCCCCTCTCTCTCCCACTTTGCTTACTGGCCTATCCAAAATGAAGGCATAAAATCAGAAAAATAAAAGTCATGTGTTGTACCATAACATATCTTAATATGCTGAGTGTCTATAGAGACAACCAGTATTGTTTTAAAGTCAATTTTCCAAAAATGGGTTTAATATTGGTTTTGTTTATGTGGATGCTCAGGCTGTTTGCATCTTTCCCTAATTTTATTTTTACTCATGAGACAAAATAAATGATTTTCCAAGTCCAGCTTGGAGGTCATTCTCTGATTATAATCTGATCCTCCCCACTGTTCAACTGCTCATCACATCAGAGAGAAGGCACAAAGTCATCAGCCTCAAGTTGACTGTGATAGTGACTTCTTCTTTTCTTCTTCTGGACACCATACAACACTGCCTCATTGCTTATTTTCCTGCAGACCCAAGGCTACCTGCAGATTTGTAAGTGGCATAATATTTTGAAGCTGACAATGTAACGGGTGGAAACTACCGCCTTCAGTCACTTTTGCCTCAATCATATGACTTTGATGGAAAGAAGTTTAAGGACTAGGTTAAGAAAGAAAAAAAGCTTAAAATGTACCTGTATTTTAACATATTTAAAATTTTCATTACGATACTTTGAAAGATTGAATGTTTTATGGCAATACAACATTCAGTCACAGGAAAGATTTAATAATAATGTTCATTAATGCAAACTTATATGGTCTTTATAAGATCAGTGTTGAACATTTAAATAAATGAAAATATATGACGTTTCAAGACATTGCTTTAATTTTTTTTGTGAAATGTATAAATATATATTAAAACATTAAATTATTAATATATTTGCAACATTTTACAATGGGGTCTCATTAGTGCAGTTAGTTAAGGGAGAAGAGCATTGGGGAAGAACACATCCCTAGGGGCACTATGAGCTATTCGTTTGTTACAGTATTTATTCTCAATCTTTGCTGCCTATCATTAGTTAATAGCTGGTGATCCAAACAGATACAGCAGAGAGCTGTTCATTGTTAATGATCTGGAGGAGTGTAGGGATAGAGGTGTTGAAGGCCAACTAAATTCCACATTAACAGATATACAAATAAGTCCCTGATTTGTCCAGGTGTTGCAGGATGTAATGCAGTCCCATGTTGACTGCATCATCCACAGACCTGTTTGCTCGGTAAGCAAACTGCAGGGGGTCCAGTAAGTGTCCAGTGATGTCCTTCAGATAAGCCAGAACAAGCTTTTCAAATGACTTCATGACGACAGACGTTAGAGCCACAGGTCTGTAGTCATTAAGTCCTGTTATCTTGGAACAGGGGAGATGGTGGAGCGTTTGAAGCAGGAAGGGACTTCACACAACTCCAGAGAGCTATTGAAGATCTGTGTGAAGATGGGGGCCAGCTGGTCAGCACAGGTTTTCAGACAGGCTGGTGTCACACCGTCTGGGCCTGGTGCCTTCCTTCTCTTGTTCTTCCTGAAGACCTGGCGCACATCTTCTTCACTGATCTGAAGTACAGGAGTGGGGGAGAGGGGGGTTTCTGGAAGTGTTAACGGTTGTGTAGAGAGATGGTCAGGACGGGTGTGGGGGGTTTCAAATCTACAATAAAACTCATTCAGGTCTTCAGCAAGTTGTTGATTCGCCTCAGTGCTGGGGGATGGTGTCTTGTAGTTGGTGATGGCTTTCAGACTTTTCCACACTGAAGCGGAGTCATTGGAAGTGAACATATCTTCCAGCTTTTTAGCATGAGGTCATTTTAGCCACTCTAATTCCTTAATTCGCACAAATGCAAAAATGTTCCTGGCCTATTGTACAAGACTCTGTCCCCATTTCTTAGGCGTCCTCTTTCGCCTGACGAAGGTGTCTGAGTTTTGCTGTAAACCATGGCTTATCATTGTTGAATGTTACATAAGTCCTGGTGGGAATTAGGGATGCAACGATTACAGATTTTGCTTGTACGATTATTGTCTGAGGAATATAAATTTCCTTTGCAGGTGCTTATAAATAATTACTGACGATATTATGCATTTATTCATTTCCCAAAGCATAACTAATGTATAAAAACTCTCAATGAACATTCATCAGCCTCTTTTGAGTTAAATTAAGGCTTTATCCCATGCATGGCTTTGCCTGAATCAGAAATAACAGTCAGTCTTTGGCCAGTTGGCAGTCAATACAGACAAAATAATAAAACAACAAGACAAACAAGAAGTCCATCACAGTCTCCCATAGAATTAAAAAATGAGAATCACTGGTGCTCACCTGCAAGACTCACCAAACACCAGCTTCATCTGCGACACTGAGAAGAGGACTCTGGGATACTGCTGGCGTTTAGAGTTTCATACTGATAAATGGAATAAGATCAAAAAGTATTTAATGTTTTCAGTTTGTACAAAAGAACAAAGTTTCTTTTGGACCTGGGTAAGACATGGTTATGGATGACAAACAGGTGAAAAAGCTTCTTGAAATAATGCTGCCCCGCAATAAAGAGAAACATGAGATTAATATTAGCCTATGCAAAGAAATGCAAGAGCAGGTAGGCTAATCAAAGGCAACTGTATTCTCTCTCACTCTCTCGATTGATAATAGCATTATGTAGTAAATGGTATGCTGACTAAAATTCATAAAACTCTGTGTTTGTGTGTACCGCACTATTTAATCTGTATTTGCTTTAGATCTGAAGCGGGCAAATGCTGATGGTAATAGAGACTTCGCGTAGTATAGGGACCAATTCTTGCCTTCACTTGTGCATTAACTTGCTTATTAGCAGCTGCCTGCATTATCCCTAACATATTGGCTATTTATTTTAGTACAGTTTTTTAAACGGCACATATTCTGCATGACC
Organism: Schizothorax lantsangensis; assembly: GCA_027422415.1. Lineage (NCBI taxonomy): Eukaryota > Metazoa > Chordata > Actinopteri > Cypriniformes > Cyprinidae > Schizothorax > Schizothorax lantsangensis. The sequence continues at coordinate 28,578,497 of CM049851.1, forward strand.
CCTGGTCATATTCTACATGGTGTACCCTAATCAATGGTCACGGTTCACACATCAACAGGGAGGAACATTTCTCTGGTGGACAATACAGACTTCGCTGTTTAGTCCCTCTGTCACGTAAGCTCAAATAATGCGTGTAGTAGCCTTTCTCTCTGATAAAACATCATTTTAAGCTGGTGCACCACTAGTGTACATTTGTTTTCGTTTTGCAGGACAAGCTGCAACAGTTCCGCTTACAGACAGGAAACACTCGGTTTTGAGTAACGAGTAGACCAGACCAAATCATTAATGAACAGACAGGACTATTAAAGCGCGGTTAATTGCGGAACCGGTTAATCGCTGCATCCCTAGTGGGAATGCATATATCCTCACAGTAACTGATATATGAAGTTACAGTCTCTGCGAGCTCATCCAGATTGGTGGCAGCAGCTTCAAAAACACTCCAATCAGTAAGGTCAAGACAGGCTTGTAAAACCCGCTCTGTCTCGTTGGTCCATCTCTTTACAGTCTTTACCACAGGTTTAGCAGATTTTAATTTCTGCCTGTAGGTTGGTATAAGATGAACCAGGCAGTGATCAGAGAGCCCTAAAGCTGCCCATGGAACAGAGTGGTATGCATTCTTTATTGTGGTGTAACAGTGGTTCAGTATATTACTTTGTAGTGTAGTGTTCCTGTGGCTCAGTGGTAGAGCATTGCGTTAGCAGCGCAAAATGTTGTGGGTTCAATTCCCAGGGAACACACATACAGACAAAAAAAAAAAAAAAAATTGTATAACCTGAATGCACTGTAAGTCGCTTTGGATAAAAGCGTCTGCTAAATGCATAAATGTAAATGTACTTTCTCTGGTGGGACATGTAACATGCTGTCTGTATTTTGGCAGTTCACGTGAGAGATTTGCTTGATTAAAGTCCCCAAGAATGATTAAAACAGAGTCTGGGTGTTGTTGATCTGTGTCTGTGATCAGATCAGCGAGTTTCTGTAAAGCTGAGCTCACGTGCGCTTGCGGAGGAATGTAGACACTCACGAGAATGAACGAGCAAATCTCCCATGGCGAATAGAACTGCTTACAGTTGACGAAGAGCGTTTCTAGTGATGTAAAATTATGTCCCGCCGCCGTGCGATTTCCCCGTTGATTCTGCGTCGTGGTCCGCTCTGAACAGCTGAGAGCTCGGCAGATAAAGCGTGCTGTCTGGAATGGCGTCGTTCAGCCAGGTTTCCATGAAACACAGAGCAGCAGAGTTTGAAAAATCCTTATTTGTCCGGGAGAGCAGAAGGAGTTCATCCGTTTTGTTGGGTAGAGAGCGGAGATTCGCCAGATGGATGCTAGGCAATGGCATTCGAAAGCTTCACGAGCGCGCTGGCTCGCTTCCCCCGTCTGCGCGTTCTGCATTTGATCAGCGCCGCCACTCCGCCAACTACTATGTCCAGCAAAACATCCGAATAATCAAAAACTGGTATGAGATTTTGTGGTGTGTTCTGCCGAATGTTCAGCAGTTCTTCTCTGGTAAAAACTGAGCGTGTTTGAGAAACAAAAAACAGGAAAAACTAACAAAAACACAAAAACAACTGGATAGTGAAGCACCATAAATCCATTTGTTTAATATTGATTTTGTTTATGTGGCTGCTCATCTTTCCCTAATTTTATTTTTACTCATGAGACAAAATAAATGATTTTCCAAGTCCAGCTTGGAGGTCATTCTCTGATTGTAATCTGATCACTGTTCAACATTACATCACATCAGAGAGAAGGCACAAAGTATACACCATACAACACTGCCTCATTGCTTATTTTCCTGCAGAATATGACTTTGATGGAGCAAGGGTTAAGAAAGAAAAAAAGCTTATTATGGCTGTATATTTAAAATTTTCATTACGATACTTTGCCATAAAACATTAAATCTTTCAGTCACAGGAAAGATGTAATAAAATGCAAACTTATATGGTTTTTATAAGATCAAACAAAATATATGACGTTTCAAGACATTGCTTTAATTTTTTTGTGAAATGTATTAATATATATTAAAACAGTAAATTACTAATATATTTGTAACATTTTACAATGTGGTCTCATTAGTTTAGTTAATGCATTAATTAACTATGAGCTATTCATTTGTTACAGTATTTATTAATCTTTGCTATCATTAGTTAATAAAAAAAATGTTGGTAGTTCATAAAATATTAAGGGAAGTATTGTGAGTCACGAATGTGCAGGGAAAATAAAGAACTTTTTTTTTATATTCCAAATATAAATTTCCTTTGCAGGTGCTTATAAATAATTACTGAGTAACTACAAAAGCATAAAACATAAACAAAAACTCTCAAAACATTCATCAGCCTCTTTTGAGAAATTAAGGCTATCCCATGCATCTTTGCCTGAGAACAGTCAGTCTTTGGCCAGTTGGCAGTCCAGACTCAAAACAACAAGATAAGAAGTATCACAGTCTCTAGTTTGAGAATCACTGGTGCTCACCTGCAAGACTCACCAAACACCAGCTTCATCTGCGACACTGAGAAGAGGACTCTGGGATACTGCTGGCGTTTAGAGTTTCATACTGATAAATAATAAGAAAAAAGTATAATGAACAAAAGAACAAAGTTTGGAGGGTAAGACATGGTTATGGATGACAAACAGGTGAAAAAGCTTAAATAATGCAATAAAGAGAAACATGAGAAATATTAGCATGCAAAGAAATGCAAGAGCATATTCAAAAGTATAAATTAGCATTATGTAGTGGTATGCTGACTAAAATTATTAAAACTCTGTGTTTGTGTGTATATTTCTGTATTTGCTTTAGATAAAGAAATTGATGGTGAGACTTTAGTATAGGGACCAATTCTCACTATTAACTTGCTTATTAGCAAGGGCTATTTATTAGTATTATAAAGCACGACCATATTCTACATCCCTAATCATGTCACGGTGCACACAACAGGGAGGAACAAGGACACGCAGACGAGGACGTAAACTCAAATAATAGTATTTAATAAAACATCAGGGCTAGACATGGCAAGGCTTACAGACAGGAAACACCGGGAGTAACGAGTAGACCAGACCAAATCAAAGTGAACAGACAGGACTATAAATACACAGGTTAATTAACACATAATCACATAAACACAGCTGGACAAGAATTAACTGATAATCACATCTGACGAGGACAGGAAACAAACCACATTTGCACAAGAGGCGGGAACACATGACACACACAACAGAACCCTGACAACCCAATCTTAACAACTTCTAGTTAATAAGCAATTAGGAGTTTCTTGACAAAAGTTTACATGTGTTAAGTGTTACGTAGTTGCTCAGATATGGCCACTGTAAATATCAATAATATAATAATACTGACTAGATTCGGTTTAGTGTCAGAGCATGACTGGCCATGTCTGAGCAATTGCAAATTGTGTTTTTAAAGCTGACATCTAGATAAAGAAAATGCAGAGGAGCTCTGTCCAAAGATGTTGCCCCCTGTGCTGTTATTCTGGCCCATTCTGAGAAGACCGGCTTTTATTTGGCTTCACCCTTTCCAACCTCTTAGCCCTGCACAGAGAACTACTGCTGAGAAAAAATGTCCCAGAATAAAGCCTTGCCCCACACTAGATGTCCAATTACTTCTCAGACCAAAACTCAATTAAAAGATCTTTTGTTCATTGTTTTTCTTTCATTTTCACAGTGCCAGTTTTGACTGGATATTGTTATTGTCAAGACCCAAGATGTTTTGAGGATTGCCCACTTTTTAACCCTTGATGAGTTCAAAAACACCATGACCTATTCATCATCAATTATGACTGACGTGTTGGATAGTGTCAAAGCATGACCGGCATGCCGAGGGCAATTGCAAATGGTTTTTACCAAGACTACGATGGCTGATAAAGAAAATGAGACGGACCTGTCCATAGTCGAATGTTGCCCCCTTCTGTGATTCTGGCCCATTCTGAAAAAAAACCGCCTTTTATTTGGCTTCACCCTTTACATGACTCTTTGATTGACAGAGATTGTACGCTTGACAGAGATTGTAGGCTGTTGTCTTTCTAACAAAAGTTCACTTCATTAGGATTCGAGCGGCAGAGCCGCTCACTTTGGATGAGTATTTTTCACGGTTTAGTTACACTTCAGTTTTCAAGTTGCGGTTTTAGCTTGTCTGTAGTGGAGCCATGCTGCAGAGGTTGAAACCCCCCTATGTTCACGCCAGGTCCATTCTATGGGGTTATAAATTAGGATTAGGCCATTTTAGAGAGGCAAAGAAGCTCTCCACTGAATTTTATGAGCATCTGTAGAGAATCATTTCTGCACACCCTGTGTAATGCACGGCTCTCAGATCCCTTGTTTGCAGGATCACATGCTTGTTATTCTTTGTCCAAGTTCACTCAAGGATCGAGCGGCAGAGCCGCTCACTTTATAATTTTTCACGGTTGCCTACCTTCAATTTTCAAATCCTTGTGGATTTGTTGTGGTGGAGCAGACAAGGTTGAACCACCCCTTTCCCCAGGTCCACTCATGGGGTTATAAATTAGATTAGGCCATTTTAGAGAGGCAAAAGAAGCCCTGTTCTCTTATTGGCTGTTGTTAGTCTCTTGGGTGTATGTGTAAGCTTTACAGCTATAGTCCCTTGTTTGCAGGATCACATGCTTGTTATTCTTTGTCCAAGTTTCAATCTCCTTTATAACTTGCCTACCAATAAATCCTTGTGGATTTGTTGTGGTCAGACAAAACCACCCCTTTCCCCCCACTCAAGACCGTCCCCTGTTCTCTTATTGGCTGTTGTTAGTCTCTTGGGTGTATGTGTAAGGTTTATATAGTGTGTTGCCTCATGCATTGAGCAATAATAAGTGGGTGACTACAGTTTAGGGTAAGATTGTTTTTGCTCATTTATTGCTGTTTAGTAAGTAAAACTGTTTTGTTTAAGCATTTTGATCTTGGTTTTGTCTGTGCTGTACTAATGTAATATTTAAAATGCTTAAAAGTGTACAATGACAGATCTTTAAAGAGATCAGCTGACTTTCAAATTAAAAGTTAATTGCATACATTTGAATTTTGAATTCTTGAATGAATGGTGTTTTGATAACACCATGTATATCATTCCAGTGCAGGTTATTGGCAGTAAAAATGACTCCATTAGGACTCATCTTGGTCTCATCAGCACTGCTGGCTGGGCTCTGCGCTGCAGGTAACATCATACTGTAATATCAAACATAGTAAGACAAGCTGCAGGTGAATGAATAGCTGTGTTTTCAAGATAAAGCTTTTTGCTTAGCCTTGTGAATGAACTTTGTGAAGCTCAGACACTGTTTGTATGCATTTTTATCTGTTCCTGATATTTTGCTGCAAACAGAAATTTGACTTTTCATACCTGCATGAAAACAGAAGTAGTCTGTGAAATGATCCTTTGTTTTGGCTCACCAAGTGTATTTTTTAACTTAAAAACGTTTTCTGCTTGCCATATTGAGATCACATGGCCATCTATGTCTTATAATTTAACCAAATTAAACCAAGGAATTTTCCAGTAATGTCAACATGCGCACCATATACACCATTAGTGCTCCGGAGCTGGTGGGGGCAGCAGAGAGGTTAATATGTTTTATGGACTGTGGCTAGGGGTTATGGGTTAAGGCTAGAAGGGATACAGCAAAAACTACTGGGCATGCACACGTCAATTTAGTGTAATTTTTCTTACACTGTACAACAATAATTACTGTTTTTGCATTATTGTAAGGGGTAGGTTTAGGGTGTAGACGTTAATAAAACACAATCTGATAGGTAGAAAATTTAATTTATTGTTAGCTTCCGGTTTTTGCTGCATCCCTTCTAGCCACAAACAGGGTTATGGTTTATTTTCATTAGCCCCTGCTGGTAGATGTGGAAACACCACCCTAAATGCTTGCTGAGATTCCTATGGGTTTTCATAACGGGGTTTTCAATTTATGAGTAAAAAAAAAGTCTGTGGTAAATATAAATTGACTAGGACATTTTGCTCTACAATGTAAATTACACAACCATACTGAAAACATGAATTTTGAAGTGGTTATGTTTATATTTACTTTTACATTTACATTTAGCAGATGCTTTTATCCAAAGCGACTTGATCAAATGAGGACAAAAGAAGCAATCAAATCAACAAAAGAGCAATAAAATGCAAGTGCTGTGACAAGTCTCAGTTAGCTTAACTAGCAAAATACACATAGTAAGGTTTTTTTTTAAGAAAACAAGCAGTTAGAAAACGAATAGAGTGCAAGTGTGAGGGTAAAGTGTTTTTTTTTGTTTTTTTATAAAAAAGAATACAAATAGATTTAAAAAAATGAATTAGAATAGAGAGTGCTTGTGTTAGAGGGTAAAATAAAGATGGAAGAGAAAAAAATATATATTTAAAAATATACATTGTATACATTTTGTATACAATCAACAAAATACATTTTAATGTATATTTAAAAAAATATATAATTTTAATAAGCACCTACATTAGAATGTTTGGGGTGTGAGTGTGTGCAGTTTACTTTGTACAACAATATGTCTAAGTATTGTCAAGTTAGGCTTACCACAGACATTATTTTACTCATGAATTGAGAAAAAAAAATCATTATAGGCCTAAATACCTATAGGAAATTCTCAAGGAGATTTGGACAACATACAGTAGGAACAACATATGAACAACGTTTCATTAGTAGATGTTTTGGTTTCATTTCTTTTTTTCATCTGGGATTAGTCACTTAAGATAATCAGCTCAGACATTTCTGTGGTTGCAATTAGTAGAAAGCGAGGATTGTAAATCGCGTATTTCTTGGGCTTCTGTGCCAGCTGAGCAACTGCCATTGACATGAATGGGAGCACTAATGGACAGTTTAGATCTCCTTGCAAAATATAAACATGAAATTACTTGCTCCAATACATTTTCAAAAATAAGACTTTGAAAACATGATTTAAGTGCTGTCTTGATTGTTATCATAATTTTGTAAAACTCACGACATTTGCATTTGCTGCTACCAACACAAATGTAAAAATTATGTTTATCTATCCATAAAAGTTTCATTTTAGCCACTGACTATATCACAAATCCGGTGGCTAGATCTGTTCCTGAAATGCTAATTGTAGCAGCTTGCTAGATTGTCAAAAATGACAATTCTTATTCTTATATGCAAAGTTACATTTATTATAAACTTTCTACTATCCAACCAATTGGACAAAATCAATTCCCGCCTTACATCATGTAATCAACAAAATTTTGTTTAGCCTAATATCTTATTCTTGTTGGAGAAGCCATTTCACTCGCATATACGTCACAATAAGGACAAAAAAAGACAGTCACAATTTAACACCGACTTTAATATGATCATTTCCCAAAAACTTTGCCAACCTAAATTGGATTGATTACTAATGCCAATGGAAATACCATAGATTAGTGCTTGTAATTTTCAGAAAACTCTTGCCCTTCTCATTTGTAATATGTTACAATATAGTCTAGTACTTTTATTTATCAATGCAATGTTTAGTCTTATTCATCCTTTTCCCAGTATAACAGGGCACAAATTATTGATGTGTTTTTGTTAATGTTTTGTTCCTCTACTGAAAATGAGTTGATTTTGACCTTTCATAGACCCGGCGCAATCCAGCGCGAGGCGCGACACAAGTGTTTTTTGATAGTTTCAGCCTGACGCATTTATCATTTTCACGTCCTGCGCCACGTTGTTTAAACAGCAAACGCATTTGCACCGATTTGTACGCCCATGGGCATGCTGGTCTGAAAATGAGGTGTGTTCAGGTGCATTGTTGGCGCGTTGCTATTTTGAGGCAACTGAAATAGACTTTTTTTTTTTGTTATTTAAAGGGAATGGGAGATGAGACTCTGATTGGTTTCTTGCATGTTATGCCCAAAACAAACCCATTACTCATTAAGAGAATAGGGACAACCCTTTTGGACCATGCGCCGGGCGCGCCGACAGTTTTTCCGGTAGTTAAACTAGCAAAAGTGGATTCGGACAAGCCCTAAGTGCACCTGCGCCGTGCGCTTTAGACCATGTGCTTAGATTGTTAAAATAGGGCCCATCATGGTTTACTTACCTTTTATGTAAATTTTAGTGAGGTGTTTCCAAGATTTTTCAAGATTTTGCCCCTTTTTTAACCCTTGATGAGCTATTCATCATCATGACAACTGAAATCATTTCATCAGTGCTCATGTGATGTTGTCAATACAGCAGGGATTTCAGGGGTCTGAGGTGAATAGGGTTTAACAGCACCTATAACCAGACAGTCCATGGACGTGCCGTCTGAGGCTAAGACAAAGCAGGATGTAGATAGAGCCAATATGAGTCTGACACGGCATGTTTGAGTCTGAGGCACTGCACTGCGCTGGCACTGTCTCATGACGTCCCGCCAGGCCTGGAGCAGTCGGCATTCAGACCGGAGAACACTGCTGCTATTCACTACAATGAGTGTGATTAATCAATTAGCCACCGCTAACCAAGCAGCCACTAATGCGGGGCAGCCCATGACATGACTTCAGTTTTGATGGCATGTATGTTTTTCATGGTTTGAATGGGAGGATGAGAGTGTCAGTGATATGCTGTGACACTGATGGAGGCCTGCTGGGTGTCACACGGATGAAACTCAGACAACAACACATTCTCACCAGAAACTGGCCAGGCTTATTCAACATTGCTCAAGCACTTTAACTCTAACTTTACCTAGAAAACTAGAATAGATGCAAAGTCTTCATAAATGAATTTTGTATGACAATAATTTTATATTATTAATTTTATGACAATAATGCAATATATAGTTCATTCAAAAATATGTATTTTAAAACTACTGTTATCACTTACTATTATATTACCGTCATGATTTGCTTTCTTCCATAAGTCCCCTAAAAAAAAAAAAATCTTCATATTGTTTTCCATATTATTACAGTTGACAGGGACTAAAGACTTCAAAAACAACATAAAAATTTCATAAAAATGGTCCATGCAACTTGTGCAGTGTTCCGAGGCTTCTGAAGTCATTCCATAGATTTCTGTAAGAGACACATGGACATTTTAAGTCAGTTTTGACTGAAACCGAATCAGTGAGTTTGTGAATTGGTGAATGAACAATTTGAACTTGAGAATAAAGAACAAATCATTCAGACCAGCTTTGTGAACCAGATCAACTAATTTATTAAAAAAAGACGTGAATGAATATTATGTTCATGGATTGGTTGCAGTGTTGAATACTTTTATGATTCTTTTATGGCGTCTTTGCATCTTTTTGGATCTACAGTCCCAGTTTATTGTAATTGCTTGGAAAAGAGCATGGGCCAGTCTTTAAATATCATGTGGGTTGGGAATGATATAAGGTTGAGCAAATAATAACTGAATTTACAAATTTGGGTTTATTCTGAACATAAGATCACCAAAAATGTATTTTAATAATAATAAGTATTATCATTTCTTGAAATTGATTATTTTCTTTTTTTAGCAATGACAATAGCTACTGTAAAAGCCACAAATCAGTGTGACTCCAACTTAGTTTTAAAAAATCATGTTTAATAACCAGAGGATCATACTCACTACTCATAATCTGAAAAAAAGATCCACCAATCAGAGAAGTCATGTGTAAAAAGAGTTCAACAGTGTTGTTCTCTCATTCCCATGAAATGTTGCGAATGCCGCAGTTGAGTATACTCTCAAACAGCTTACATATTTGTACACACTAGTATTAATATTACAGGAATTTATTAAGTAATTTACAAATTCACAAAACATCAGATGAAAAACCCTTAACACTCAAAATACATCCAAAAATGGATGTTATATTTGACCCATATATAACTTCAAGCAACAACACTTTGATTCATGATTATAGACTGACATACACATCCATGCATCTTTCAGCATGTCTGCTGGTTAATGTGGTCTGCATTAAAAAACAGGATCAAAGCAATAAAGAGAGCAACTTCCAAGTGGACTCAGATGCTGCAGCCAGACGAGTGGGGCACTTTCCCATCATTTTGTAAGCGCTTTCTTTAGAGAGTCACTGGAACTTTCTCAAACTCTCACCGCATCCGTTCCGCTGCAGGAGGCAGTGCACACTCAGAAGCAAGCTTTTGTTTATTTCCAACTATCTCCTTTTAAGTCTCATTTTGTCAAAGCAAGATTAGTGGCCGTGAGGCGACCGTTTCACCATTGCGGTTAGCACAAGTGGGACATTGTCTGCATCTGCTAAATTTGGGAATATTAGTGGTTGTTTGAAGAAGAGTGCAAAGTACATCCCAGCGTGACAGAATGCTTCATTAACAGCCAGGAATGCCGTCCAAGTGCTCTGCCCTTGTCAAATTGAGACAAGCAGTGTTTTTCCCTGGTTCTATTTCTACTCACTATTTGAAAATTGGATTAGCTCACCAAAAAACCCTAACATCTAACAGCCAATTAGAGACAAGAAGAAAATCATATTGTGTCATAAAAATGTAGAATAATTAGTGGGATTTACTAAGTCAAGCATCACTTTTACTACCGCTCATACTTAGAGTGACTGTTTTGAACAAATCCTTAACCCTAAGTATTAAAGGGATAGTTCACTCAACCTCAAGTTGTTCCAAACCTGTATGAGTTTCTGTCTTCTGCTGAACATAAAATAGGATATTTTAAATAATGTTGGTAACCAAACAGTTTTTCGTCCCCATTGGCTTCCATTGTATTTTTTTCCATACTACAGAAGTCAATGGGCATCAGCAACTGTTTGGTTACCCACATGAGCCAAGCATTCAATCTGATCTCTGTAGTAATGAAGAATTAGTGTAAGATCCTTATGGATTTGTATCTGAATGAGTTGTTTTTTATATATTTTAGGACCACAGGTATTAAGAGTTACAACCATCAAGGTAAGTTAAGTTAGTTCCATCTGGGATGCTCATTTATGTTTGTAACGATAACTAAATCATGTTTTCGGTTGTTATTACTCACAATCCCATGCAGGAGGAACCGTATGCAATGTCCAAAGGCTCTGAACTGGAGGGCTTCTGCATTGACCTGCTGTCAGCTGTCTCAAAGAAATTAGATTTTAAGTATGATATTAAGCTGGTGAAGGACGGCCGGTATGGCACAACAGATGACAGTGGCAACTGGAACGGCATGATTGGAGAAGTTGTCAGAGGAGTGAGTATCATTCATTTTTGGAGTTAAGTAGTTGCATATCAATGTTTAAATGTTGTAATTTGGAAATATTCATACATCTACAGGAATATTTAGTTTGACAACAATTTAAATATAAAACAGTTATTTAAATGAAGCATAAAAAATAATATTACAAAATGAATGATATAATTAATACATAAATAAATTAGAATCTTTAACAATTAAATAAAATAAATCATATCATTATCTTTGAATTTTAATACAATACTGAATATTTAATTTTCTATGAAATCTTATTTTTACTTATAATTTTCTGCTAAATTCTTCTGTTCAAATTTTTTTAAGTAATACTTTTATTCAGCAAGGGTGCATTAAATTGATCAAAAGTGACAGAAAATAAATGTATAATGTAAAAACATGTATTTAAAAAATATTAAGCATAACAATGTTTCTTGAGCAGCAAATCAGCAATGGTTTCTGAAGGATCATGTGACAATGAAGACTGGAGTAATGACGCTGAAAATTCAGCTCTGCGTGACAGATATAACTGGCATTTGAAAATATATTAAAATAGAAAACAGATAGTTTTAATTGTAAAGTATATCACAATTGCTTTATTCAATCATTTTCTGTATTCATACTTAAATATGTTAGTTTCTTTTCTATTTCAATTTTATTTATTTACTTCTGTGTTCGTCTTGAACACATGCAAATGCAAAGGTATGCCTTTCACATTCAACCATCTGTTTCTAATAAATCTTGCCTGCATGTGCTGTATTATGCAAAAGTATCCAAAGAAACCATCTTTGTGTTTTTATGTGTTGCTCATTTCTACAGGAAGCAGACATCGCTGTGGCACCTCTTACTCTTACAGCTAAACGTGAGACAGCTGTGGACATGACCAAACCCTTCCTGCAGACGGGTCTTAGTTTCATCCTGAGGAAAGACTTGGCCTCTGATGACTCGCAGTTCTTCAGCCTTCTTAACATGTTCTCCACTGAGATGTGGATGGGTGTGCTGGTCGCCTACCTGCTGACCTCCGTCTGCATCTTCTTAGTGTCACGGTAAGGGTGGGATGATAAAACCATGGCACTTTGAAATGAAGGATAATATTTACATTATATTCCAAAGAATTAATGTGATTTTTTTTTTTTAGGATTAGCCCCTGTGAATGGGAGCAACCAGAGAAAGAAAATAATTTCTTCACGCTCTCACACAGTTTTTGGTATACCGTGGGAGCAATGACTCTTCAAGGTAGTGTAGGATGATCATGGTTATGAGTATTTACACCCACACGGACTTCAGAATGAAAGAAACAATGCATCAAAACAATTTGGCTCAGACTGTTTTTGTTTTGTTTTTTCAGCAGGATTTACTTGGATTTGGATTACTTATATAATTTTAAATGGTTCAGAGCCAGTTTATGAATAACATTGCAACAACTATAAAAGCAACACAGGCTCATATTGTTTTGCAAAAATTCCAAATATTTACCTCTATATACAATTCACTTCATTTTCCAGTTGAAACGCAGTGAAACACTGCAGTGAAACACTAGTGGCAGTAAAACACCAAATCTTTTATTCCTTTTTACACAAATTTATGATTGCAGTGGCTTATTTGTGGTCATTTACATGAACAAAACAATCCAAAACAAACCTCAAAACACTTCTACATTACATTACATTTTAATGTTTACATTATCAGCTGCATATGATTTTTCAGACATAGTAAACTTGCTTGGATGCTCACCTGGTATAGCACTGCACTTGGGATGAGGAGCGACTGAGTGCAAGTGAAACATGAGTCAGGATTAAAAAAAAGAAGCTAAATGGCATGTTTGCTTTTGTTAACACTATCAGGGTTTAGTGTAGATGTTATGTTATTTTCAAACACGATAAAGCATTAAAGGGATAGTTCACCTAAAAATGAAAATCCTGTCATTAATTACTCACCCTCATGTCGTTCCAAACCTGTAAGAACTTCGTTCATCTTCAGAACACAAATTAAGATATTTGTGATGAAATCCGAGAGCTCTCTGACCCTCCCATAGACAGCAAGGATCCTAACACAATCAAGGCTCAGAAACGTAGCAAGGACATCGTTAAAATAATCCATGTGACATCAGGGGTTCAACCATTATTTTACGAAGCTACGAGAATACTTTTTGTGTGCAAAGAAAACAAAAATAACAACTTTATTCAACAATGTATCTCCTCCACGTCACCCTGGCGACATTTTGGAGAGTATCCACTGAACGTAAACAACGTATGCAACGTATGTAAGCGGATACGTTGTTTACATTCAGATCAAAGCGTAAACAACGTAAACAGCGTATCTGCGTATGGTGCTGCTGAAACAGAACAGCATACTTTGTTTACATATGTGATACTCTCCAAAATTGCGCTATAGGGAGACGTGAAGGAGACGAATTGTTGAATAAAGTCGTTATTTTAGTTTATTTTTTAATTATTTTTAGTATTTCTCGTAGCTTCGTAAAATTACAGTTGAACCACTGATGTCACATGGATTATTTTAACGATGTCCTTGCTATGTTTCTGAGCCTTGATCGTGTAAGGATCCTTGCTGTCTATGGGAGGGTCAGAGAGCTCTCAGAATTCATCAAAAATATCTTAATTTATGTTCCGAAGATGATCGAAGGTCTTACGGGTTTGGAACGACATGAGGGTGAGTAATTAATAACAAAATTTTCTGTTTTGGGTGAACTATCCCTTTAACTGTTTAGTGCCACTCACCAGACATTTCATTTCCAAACTGCTATGACATCCAAGGTAACCAAGGACAAGGTAACTAAGGTAAAAAAAAAAAAAACATTGCCATGTTTATATGTTTGAGATATGACGCACCACTCACTGGACATTTTATTTTGAAAGTGTCGTAAAGCATGCAAGAAGCAATATATGATTTTGCAGAAATGTTGGCACAGGCATGTTCTTCCAATGAACCTGATTTGCTGAATTACCTAAAAGCAAATCTGCAGTGACTTGTATTTTATTAAAAATTAGAAGTTCATTATCAATTTTGTCATAGGTGCTGGTCCTCACCCCAAGGCTCTTTCGGGACGGGTCATTACCTCTATCTGGTGGCTGTTTTCATTAGTGCTGCTTGCATGTTACTTCGCCAACCTCAGTTTATGGCTGCATTCAGACGACCAGCAAATGTCAATCAAGAGCTTTGAAGACCTCGCTAATCAAAACTTGATTGAGTATGGCACCATTAAAGATTCTTCCTCTTTAAACTTCTTCAAGGTAAGACAGTATTTACAATCAACAGAATCGGTTCGTTAAAATATATAATATTATTTAAACTATATATAAAAAAAAAGTTTCTTCAAGAATTTCTTTGAAGGGTTTGTTCACTACAAAGTGCACATTCTGTAATCATTTTCTGACATAGTTTCAAACCCATAAGACTTCCGTTTATCTTCTGAACACAAATTAAAATAAAAATTTTGTCCAAAGCCTTGGTAATCAACATTTAATCTTTAAAAGAAACATGATCACTTTATATGATGAACGTATTTAAATAAGGGTTTTATTCACACATAAACACTGATCAATGCACATACATAGACCACATCAAATATAGTCAACAGCAGCTCAACTTACTAGATGCATCTGTTCATAATATAAAATGAATGTGTCTTTTCAGAAAACTCTGATATGAAGTACAGGTGCATCTCAATAAATTAGAATGTCGTGAAAAAAGTTCATTTTTTCTTGTAACTTATTTCAAAAAATGAAACTTTCAGATATTTTAGATTCATTACATGTAAAGTAAAACATTTTTAAAAAAAAATTGTTTTAATTTTGAGGATTAGAGCTTACAGCTCATGAAAGTCAAAAATCAGTATCTCAAAATATTAGAATATTTACATTTGAGTTTCAATTAATGACCATCCCTACAGTATAAATTCCGGGTATCTCTTGTTCTTTGAAACCACAATAATGGGGAAGACTGCTGACTTGGCAATGATCCAGAAGACGAACATTGACGCCTCCATAAAGAGGGTAAGTCACAGAGGGTCATTACAGAAAGGTGTGGCTGTTTACAGAGTGCTGTATCAAAGCATATTAAATGCAAAGTTGGCTGGAAGGAAGAATTTGGGTAGGAAAAGGTGCACAAGCAACAGGGATGACTGCAAGCTTGAGAATACAGTCAAGCAAAGCTGATTCAAACACTTGGGAGAGCTTCACAAGGAGTGGACTGAAGCTGGAGTCAGTGCATCAAGAGTCACCACGCTCAGACATCTTCGGGAAAAGGGCTACCAAGCCACTTCTGAACCAGAGACAACGTCAGAAGCATCTTACCTGGGCTGTGGAGAAAAAGAACTGGACTGTTGCTCAGTGGTCCAAAGTCCTCTTTTCAGATGAAAGTATATTTTGCATTTCATTTGGAAATCAATGTCCCAGAGTCTGGAGGAAGAGTGGAGAGGCACAGAATCCATGTTGCTTGAAGTCCAGTGTGAAGTTTCCACAGTCAGTGATGATTTGGGCTGCCATGTCATCTGCTGGTGTTGGTCCACTGTGTTTTCTGAAGTCCACAGTCAACGCAGCCATCTACCAGGAAATTTTAGAGCACTTCATGCTTCCTTCTGCTGACAAGCTTTATGGAGATGCTGATTTCATTTTCCAGCAGGACTTGGCACCTGCCCACACTGCCAAAGGTACCAAAAGCTGGTTCAATGACCATGGTGTTACTGTGCTTGATTGGCCAGCAAACTCGCCTGACCTGAACCCCATATAGAATCTATGGGGTATTGTCAAGAGGAAGATGAGAGACACCAGACCCAACAATGCAGATGAGCTGAAGGCCACTGTCAAAGAAACCTGGGCTTCCATACCACCTCAGCAGTGCCACAAACTGATCACCTCCATGCCACGCCGAATTGAGGCAGTAATTAAAGCAAAAGGAGCCCCTACCAAGTATTGAGTACATATACAGTAAATGAACATACTTTCCAGAAGGCCAACAATTCACTAAAAATGTTTTTTTTATTGGTCTTAAGTATTCTAATTTGTTGAGATAGTGAATTGGTGGGTTTGTGTTAAATGTGAGCCTAAATCATCACAATTAAAAGAACCAAAGACTTAAACTACTTCAGTCTGTGTGCATTGAATTTATTTAATACACGAGTTTCACAATTTGAGTTGAATTACTGAAATAAATGAACTTTTCCACGACATTCTAATTTATTGAGATGCACCTGTACTTTTATGATATCTTTATGCACTTTTTGAATCATGAAAATTTCATCATGTAGACTTTTCTGATGAGAGAATGTTAAAGACATCTGTATCTTTGTTTTGAAGTCTTATGGGTTTTGGAACAAGTTGAGGGTGAGTTAATGATGACAGAGTGAATTATCCCTTTAATCTGTGTTTAACACAATTTACAATTTAGATTCAACAGTATTGATGGATGACTGACAATAATTGGCAAAAAAAGTCATATTCTATCTATTAACATATAAGGAATGCAACTACACTCTTAAAAATAAAGGTGCTTCACGATGCCATAGAAGAACCTTTTTGTCTAAATGGTTCCATAAAGAACCTTTAACATCTGAAGAACATTTCTGTTTCACAAAAGGTTCTTTGTGGCGAAAGAAGGTTCTTCAGATTATAAAAAGGTAAGAAAGAGATGGTTCTTTAAAAAAACCTTTGACTAAATGGTTCTTTGTGGAACCAAAAATGGTTCTTCTATGGCATCTCTGTGAAGAACCTTTTAAGCACCTTTATTTTTAAGAGTGTAGAAGTCTACATTTTGTGCAAACTGATCTGAATTGTGAGTCATTTAATGTCAGTTGGTTATGCACCCATATGACTGCAGCTCTCAACTATATTTTATTATTATCTGCCTTTGACCAGAACTCAAACAACCCCACATACCACAGGATCTATGAGCACATCAAGAACGCCCAGAGCTATTCACTCAATGCAGAAGAAGGATTCCGCAAGGCTCAGAAAGGCAACTATGCTTTCATTGGTGAATCTGTGTCCCTCGACCTGGCAGTGGCGAGATACTGTAACCTCACACGCGCTCCAGAAATCATCGGCATGAGGGGGTACAGCATCGCCACGCCTTTAGGTAAGTCCCAAAATTCTCATTTTTAGACACAGTACCATGATGATTTATGGTTTTACATCCCATTTTAATAATACTGACTACCACTACCATGTAAACACTATTGTTAATGTCCTCAGGCTCTCCTTTGGTGAAAAACCTAAGTGTTGCCATTCTGCGTCTGAGCGAGTCTGGTGAGCTGGATTATTTCCGCAGTAAGTGGTGGGCTAGCAGTTGTGTGGCAAAAAATAGCAAGAGTGCTCCACTGAAGCCCACCAGTCTGAAGGGGATCTTCTTATTACTGGCCCTCGGTCTGGGATTGGGGCTTTTCTTGGCTCTGATGGAACTGGCAGCCAAATCACGCAAAATTGCTAACACTCAGCAGGTGGGTCCAATATATTAATATAGGGTCAATTTTCCTTCTACAGTATGTGACAAGTCAAAAGGTGTCCTTGTTACAATGTAATTATACTTTTAAGTACTACTGAGTAATATGAATTAGTTAGATGTACTTACTATATGGTTATAGTGTTAGGATTAGGGTTTGGCTTAGGTGTAAGTGCATGTAACATGTGTATCAAGGACACCTTAAAATAAATGTAACTGTTTTGTAATTTAATATATTTTTTAAATGTAATTTATTCTGTGATCAAAGCTGAATTTTCAGCATCATTACTCCAGTCTTCAGTGTCACTTGATCTGTCAGAAATCATTCTAAAATGCTGATTTGCTGCTCAAGTAACATTTATTATTACCGTCAATGTTGAAAACAGTTTTTGCTCTTTAATATTTTGTGGAAACTGTGATACTCAACCATTCATAAGTTTTGGGTCAGTAAGATACAAAATAAATTTAAAAAATCATACTTTCATTCCGCAAGGATGGATTAAATTGATCAAAATGTGACAGTAAAGACATTTATAATGGCACAAATATGCTGTTCTTTTGAAATTCTTTTAGCAAAGTGTCACTGTTTTCACACACACACACACACACACACACACACACACACACACACACACAGCAAGCAGCAAAAACTGTTTTGTTTTGTTTGTTTGTTTGTTTGTTTTGGGAGGGGGGGTAAGAAATTGATACTTTTGCTGATTCACGTTTAATGTTACAAAACAATTGCATTTTTAAAAAAAAAAATGCTGTTCTTTCTAACTTTCTGTTCACCAAAACATTCTTAAATTCTAATAATATTTCCCAATATTACTTTTTTATATTTATACAATATATTTTGATAAATAAATGCAGCATTGGTGAACATTAAAATTAAAAACTTTAAAAAACAATACTGAAGTGTACTTGTTTTGGACCATGGAATTAAATTGACCTGAGGCTGGTACACAGACAGATTTTGAAACTGAAAATGATCTCGTTTCTTACAGAAATCCTGCTGCTCTGTGATGTCTGCTGAACTCAGTCAGCGCTTCAGAGGTGGAGAGGCGATGACACCGGAGTCCTCTGAGAAAAGCAAAGCCTAAAAATCAAAGCCCCGACAAAACTGACACACATGCATTTAATCACTTAACGTTTATTACATCCACAACACAGTTACTCACTACTAACCAAACTGGGTGGGTGAAACTCATAAAAGCATTTCATTTGTTGTGCACACTTCAAAATCGAAAAATTCTATATTGCTTGAAGAGAATTAAGCCAAATATAAGGGCTATTAAAAAAAATTGAATTCGAGAACACTATAATTTTTATGTCACTGATTTCTGTGTGTAATATGACCCGTGTTTCATGAGATTCAACCAGGTACTCCAGCATTTTATCTATAGACGAAATGTGGCTCTATTCATCATATTAAGCATATCTAATAATTAGTTTTATTTAAGTTAAGGATTCATCATTAATAATATAGCTTGTTATATTATTTCATTACAAGATCAGTTACATAGCTATAGGGTAGTAGACTCCCCAAAAGTTTGAAAATGCCCAAATTCTGACCAAACATATTCAACCTGCTTATATCTAAATTACTGAGATCATCCCTATTGCTGTTTTAATAGCAGAACAATGTGTGCCATGATGAGTAAAACTGATATATTACTAAAAATGTATGAGAAGATTGCATACACATATGATTGGACATTTTCTTTTATTTCTGTTATAATAAAATGATGCATGCAAAATATATACACAGTACCCAGAAAATATTCCATTTCTTATTATATATGCCATTGTTTTAGCTTAGAGAATTTTCTTAACAAAAATAAAAATCTGAAATATGCTGTTTGCATATTTAATTCTTGTTTTCAGTATTATTATTTTCTAATAATTGCACAGTTCATACTTTTGTTTTACCAATGTTTTGGACTAAGTATTCTATGTACGTCTATCTGTTCTGCTCCAGGTTTTCGAGGTTAGGGAGAGCAGCCACAGATGCTCTATGACCTGACCATTGCTTTTCACCTTGATGTTCACCTGTTTTGTGTTTGAGCCACTGCAGTGTTTGTTTGTTTTTTCAACGTTTGGGATCAACTTCTTTGCGAGTTTCAGTTCTGTAGCTGATTAAAAACAGGCTCTCTTGCAGTATTTCACTACATTTTGCATCATCCATTCTTCATTTCTAAGAAGAAAGTCCAGTCCCTAAAGAAGAACAGCAGCCCCACAGCGTGATGTTAACACTGCAGTACTGCACGGTGTTATTGACCTGTGGCCATTGGGCTGCAAGATTTACAGCACACATAACACTTTGAATTTGAAGTAAAAAATCTTTTCCCACGCTGAACTAAATCACTGTTTTCTTGGCAAATTCTCATGGTTCTTTTTGAGTAATGGCATGTTTGTGCCAGCCTCTGTTGTTTACAGCTCTTCGTAAGGTCGAGTGGGTCACATTCACTCTGTTCTTAGCTATTGAATCCTGCAGCTCTTTCAAGTGAACGATGGCCTCTCTGTGGCTTCTCCCACAAATCTCTTTGTTCAAGCAGAGAAAGCTGAGAGATGGTGTTTTTAGGCCAACAGTGCCCACACAAGGACATTACAGCTCTTAGATATTGCGCTGTACCAAATATATGTATCAGTTTCATGTTAACGCTAACTCTTGGAAAGCTCTTTGGTTCTTATTTGCATGGTAGTTGTTGTTGTTTTTTTGTATGCTTGTTTTATTTCACAGAGGCCGACTGTAAACCTGCTATATGCTTGATAAGTGTTTTCATTACTATACAACAGCTTCTGTTATGCTGGGATTATACAGCAGAAATACAACATCATTTACCCTTTTGGATGAGAATAATTTCAAGTTAAATTACTGAATTATTTTAATTAATAATTTCTATCATAGCCACATTAAATTATTTTGAGAATTAGGCCTACTATACTTATTATTAGAATTTCAATGTGAGATTTATATTTTAGTGCTGGGCAACGAATCACATCCAAAATAAAAGTTTTTGTGTACATAATATATGTGTGTACTGTGTATATTTATTATGTATATATAAATACAAACACATGCATGTATATATTTAAGAAAAATATGTTATGTTTTTATATTAAATATATTTATATATTATATAAATTATATGAATATAAATATATATATGTAAATACATGTAAATGTTTTCAAAAATATATACTGTATATGTGTGTGTCTTTATATATACATAATAAATATACACAGTACACACACATATACTATTATGTACACAAAAACTTTTATTTTGGACGCGATTAATCGCGATTAATCATTGCCCAGCACTATTATTTTTTTAAAGATTTAAAAGTAAAATAACGTTTGTTTAAATTATTTGAATTATAATTTTCAGCCAGACGTGATTAATTTTTATTTTTTTTTTTTATGTAATAAAGGTTGGTAACAAAAAGCTGAAAAAGCTCTCTATTCATTTACTAACTGCTTGTTTTCTTAAAAAAAAACTAACAATTTATTTGTTTTCTTTTTATTTATTATACAATCAACAATAGCAAAAAAGGCCTCTAACACTACCTTGCTCTATTCTTTTTTCTATTATATGCCCTTATCTGTTTTCTTTTTATTTATTATATAATAATAAAAAAAACCTTGCTATGTGTACTGCGTAAGCTAACTGAGACTTGTCATAGCACTATTGTTGATTCTGATTGCTTCCATTGTCCTCATTTGTAAGTAGCTTTGGATAAAAGCATCTACTAAATGACTAAATGTAATAAAAACGTAAATGTAAAATGGAGCTGAATGAATTTAATTTAAACAACACAGCAAACACATATTACTCTGTTTTATCTATAGTATTTTAACATAAACTTTATTTAAACATTTTATTTAAACAGCAAACAAGAAATGTATCGAGAAATTTGGCGAGAAACGCTATTTTATAGGACTTTTAAATACATTACAATTTAGGCTATTGTTAATGTATATAAATATTATATAGGCTACATTTAAGTTATATAACATAATCAAAGCTGTAATGTGGTAATTTACTATAATTTGATTTACTCTACATGTATGTTTAAAACAAATTAAAGTGCTTATATTTTATAAGTTGTTTTTATATTTGGAGTGAATGCGGCTAGACGGAAAGCGGAAGTAGGAGTTCGTCAGCGCTTCCGGTGTGGCTGATGATGTTCGGTTGGTTTTCCTCAGCACTCATGACTGTCGCTTTGTGCTGTTCTCATGCTTATGGACTGTGTTTTTACCTGCAAATACGTTTAGGAAATCGACAGGTCACAGATGAGAGTTTTCTTTGAGGGTCTTTCTGTAAGTACAGACGTGCGATGTTGCGCGATCATGAATTGAAATGATAATGTTCATAACAATGCGGTTTGCTGTGAGCGGCCCGTCAACAGAGGCCGAGCAGACATGAAATCAGCTGATGATCTCTGACAATCATCCGCACATACTCCTCATCATCTGTAATAATGCGACGACGAGCTGAGGAAGGCGCTTCAGTGTTTGACAATATAAAGCTCAGCTGATTGAGCTGGAAAACGCGGAGAGATAATGTGCTAGCGTGAGGATACACATGATATTATTATTAATAATAATATTACTAGTGTTAGCAACTGCTGAACCTAACGTTACATGAGATCTGCTATGTAGAAGGCATGATTCTTAAGTAATAATATAATTATAACTAATGAGTGTAACGTTATCATTGACTTTACTTCCCGTCATCCAGCTTCAGTAGCAGCTCGGCTAACTGTTAGCACTGACAAAACACAAATAACCGGTCAAACATCTCATTGCTTCATCAGCTGATTCTGACTCCAGTCATACAAAACATAAGATGATAACCCACACAAATCACATAAAGATCGGTTTAAACCACGCCATTCCTCAGGAAATATGTATTAGCCGGTAGTGAAGGCTGTTTATCTGCGCAAATGGAGCTAATAACGAGAATGTGTGAGTGGGTGTCTTCATAAGGGCGTGCAATATTTATGGCAATTATGGCCTGTTGCTATCGAATAGAAAACATTTGTGACCCTGGACCACAAAACCAGTCTTCATAAGGGTAAAAAAATAAATAAATCGAGATTTACGCATCATCTGAAAGCTGAATAAATAAGCTTTCCATTGATGTGTGGTTTGTTAGGATAATAGGACAATATTTGGCCGAGATACAAGTTTGAAAATCTGGATTCTGAGGGTGCAAAAAAAATCCAAATATTGAGAAAATCGCCTTTAAAGTTGTCCAAATTAAGTTCTTAGCAATGTATATTACTAATCAATACTCTTGTTCTGTCCAGGCTGGACTATTGCAATGCTCTCTTGGCAGGTCTTCAGCCAGTTCTATCAAACCTTTACAATTAATCCAGAATGCAGCAGCAAGATTAATTTTTAATGAGCCAAAAAGAATGCATGTCACACCTCTGTTTATAAATTTGCACTGGCTACCAATAGCTGCTTGCATAAAATTCAAAGCATTAATGTTTGCCTACAAAACCACGTCTGGCTCTGCACCCCTTTACCTAAATTCAGTACTTCAGACTTATGTGCCTCTAGAAGCTTGTGTTCTGCAAGTGAACGTCACTTTATTGTTCATCCCAAAGAGGCACAAAATCACTTTCACTGACTTTTAAATTAAATGTTCTCAATCCAGTCAGCTGAGTCCTGAGCCATCTTCAAGATTCGGCTAAAAACACATCTCTTGCATCTTTATTTGACCCTCTAACTCCAGCACTCTCTTTTCTAATTCTATTCTTAACAAAAAACTAAAACTAGCTTTTCTAATCTTTTTGTATTCTATCTGTTTTCTTTTTTCTTTATTATACAATTAACAAAAGCAAAAAAGGCCTCTAACACTAGCTTGCTCTATTCTTTTTCTATTCTATCTGTTTTCTTTTTATTTATTATATAATTTAAAAAACCTTGTTACGTGTACTGCGTTAAGCTAACTGAGACTTATAGCACTTGCATATCATTACTCTTTTGTTGATTTTGATTGCTTCCATTGTCCTCATTTGTAAGTCGCTTTGGATAAAAGCATCTACTAAATGTAATCAAAAATTAAGTTTTGATATATTTATGGTAGGAACTTTACAAAATAGCTTCATGGAACATGATCTTTGCTTAATATCTTTATCTTGTTTGGCATAAAAGAAAAATTGATAATTTTGACCCATACAATGTATTGTTGGCTATTGCTACAAATATACCCGTGCTACTTGAGACTGGTTTTGTGCTCCAGGGTCACATTTGATGGCCAAATCGAATTACATGTAAGGAACGTGATTCCCAAAGTGAATCAAACCGTACCATCACCATTGAATTGAAAAATGAACTACAGCAGGGGTTCCCAGACCTTTTTGACAGCTGAAACCCTCAAATGTAAAATATTTCCTTGAAGTACCCCCTGAAATTTTGGTTTAATATTTCAATATTTCAACGGCACATTTGCATGATCACGGTTTTCTAATGTTGGTTAATGGTCACATGAGATACAAGTAAACAGATAAAATATCTAATGTTTCATTAGTTATCTTATAAGCGTTTTAATTTTGATTTTGTTTTTATTTATACAATCAATGTCAGTTCTGGGACGACTAAACTTGTTCAACACAAAACAACAGCCTGACAAATGCTCATGGCAAACCTAGGTTCACGGTCGCACTGGGTTTATATTTAATAATATTGGGGCCAGCTATTATTAGATTGTCTTTAATACAAATTAAGAGCCGCTAGCTGTAACAAATGTTATCCTCATATGTGCCTTTAGTGTTAAGATAACAATTCAACAATAAATGCTGGATTTATTATGTTTTCAGTGAGCAACACTGTATTTCTAACTAAGAATAGAGATTTACAGTCATGTTGGAAACATTGTGTATTTTGTCCTTTACAAGCAGCTTTGAAACTGTTCAAATCAGCCAGACACTGTTTAAGTTTAATTTTCCAAAGATGTTGTTTTGATGTTAATTGTATAGCTTTTTGTTTAGTGTCAATCAAATATTGTATTGTTAAAGGGGCCATAACGTACATTTATGTAGCAATTTTTCCACTTTTTTTTAATGTAGTTTTCTTGTCAGTTTCCACCCTCTCTCTGACTCTTACAGTTAAACAGGCTGTGTCTTTAATCTAATCTATTACCATGTGAAATGAGCAACAATACTAGCTCGCAGTTTGTGGGTCCAGTATAGTTTTTACGGATACATCTTTCACAACCTCTTTGCACAGCTTACCACATCATTAATTGTTAAGCAAAGGTAAGCCATATTTAGACACCAGCTGTAATAATACCATCATCATCATCAGCTTTTTGGAATATTAGCATCTGTCCTACTTCCTCCTCAGTGACATCACTCATACCAACTCCACACAGAGCTGAGATTAATAACATTCCTCATGCTAATGCTTCATTTTAGTTCTGAAACCTCAGAGGCCCTCCTACTGGAAAGCACATACTGACCGAATTGCACTCATTTCTGCAGTTAACTGCATGCAGGACTGGGTAGTAACTGGTTTTATGTATTTAAAATGGTCAGTCAGATTAATTGCTTTTTTAATAATTACATGATTATGCATTATTTTTACCGTGGCAGTACATTTTTCCTAATTTGATTATCTTAATCTTCATATATCATTTAGGTGCATTATAAAAATGTCTACTGCATTTGTATGTTTGGATTTTTTTTATTTTTTTGGGAAAGAAGAAATTTTGTTTACAGATAACAGTTTTTTGTTTACATGATAGGGTATTGCAGTTAGCATTTCACTTTTAAAGAGTGTTTTCTCAACATTGCATATCTAATCTAATCAAACGCATTTTAATTTTTTGAATTGTCAGTCAGTTAGTCAGGGTTTTGTCATTTAAGCACATTAAATTTAACATTGTAATTTTATATTTACATGTAATACAGGAATTCCCCCCAAAAATTGTCAGCAAAATCTCTTTTAATTATTATATTTACCTGAAGTTTTCCCTAAAATTTTAAGTTAATAATTAAGTCAATAGTTCAACAACAAGTTTGCAGTTCTATGATATCAATTAATAGTCTGACCATTTTATTTTTGTGTTTTAAGTGTTTTATTTTGATTTGTTTTTCATTTTACTTTTTATTTAATTATTAGCTATTATCAACCTGCAAACTCTGGGAAATCCTGACGTAATGTTTAATGCACTTTGTATATTTGTTTTAATATGGTACAAGATCATCCTATTCAAATCAGGGTGATAAACTACAATAAAAAAACAATTAATCAAAAATAGTCTAGTTATATAATTTAAAATGTGTAATTGTTACTAATTAAAAATTTTGTCTTGTAATTTGAAATCCGTAACAAACCACGGTTTGTAAGTAATCTACCCAATTATTTGTTTTTTTTTTTTAAATCGACTGCAAAATTGCTTGTATTAAGGCTGTTAGTTTTAATTAAAATTACGGCATGCGATTAACCAAAAAAATAGATTATCAGTTTTTTGTTTTTTTTCCTGAGAAACACCCCCAACGAAGATCATTTAAAGACATTACATTATAGTAACAGTCGAGTAAATCATGGGATAAATGCATGTTTTGACATTTTTCTTCTTTTTCCTGCAGGTTGCCAGAACTTGTTGAGGGCTGTGTGCTGGTTAATGTATAGAGGAAAAAGGGTGAAACTTGAAGACGATACTGAAGGTAGTTGGAAAAGGTACAGGAACGCTTTCCTGACATTATTCCATTTATAAATCAAACGGCTCTCAAATGTTAGGCTGATGAATCGCTCCTGTGTTCAGTTTTGCAGCTGTCAAAATGACTGCAGTAGATGACATCTCAGACAGCACGGAGGTTGTGGAAATGGATGACGTCCCTTCCCAGTTTTTTGTGGAGAAGCACTCGTGGGATGGCTTGCGTGACATTATTCACGGCAGCCGGAAGTACTCGGGAATGATCATTAATAAGGCGCCCCATGACTTCCAGTTCGTTCAGAAGCATGATGAGTCCGGCCCTCACTCGCACCGGCTCTACTACCTTGGTACCATTTTCCCTTCAGTGTGAACTCAGTCAACCATGAGCCTGAATCAACAAATGCATCATTTCCTCATTTTGTTTTTAAAATAATCATGTTGTTAAGCCTGTACATTTTGAAATGATAATGTAAAGGTTCTATGACATAAAGTGCCCATGGTAAAGAAAATGAAAACTGTTGCAAGTTGTTAGAAAATTAGTGTCGCACCACATGACATTTTACAACCTGAACCAACCATGGCTTGACATAGTCAAATTATCTGATGTATTGACTTAGACATGAGGGTGTGCAGAGGGAATATTTATGGTATCATTTCCTGTTTTGTTTTGTCCCCCTCATGTTTTTGCATGTTGGTTGGACCACATGACTTTCTGGTCATACCCCATGACCATTTACACTACCGAGTCTGTTAGATTTTTTTAAATGTATTTAAGAGTTATACTCGCCAAAGCTGCATTATTTGACCAAAAATACAGTAAAAAAGGCAGATTCTGAATCTGATACAACTGTTTTCAGTTTTAATATATTTTAAAAGTCTAATTTATTTCTGTGATGGCAAAGCTTGTGTGTTACATGATCCTTTAGAAATCACTCTAATATGCTGATTTAGAAACATTTCTGATCAATTTAGAAAACAGTTGTGCTGCTTGATATTTTTGTGGAAACTGATGCATTTTATCAGGATCTTTGAATATAAAGTTCAAAAGAACCATATATATTTTTTTAAATATACATTTTTGTAACATTTAATTTTTACTGTCGATTTTTTTTTTTTTTTAAAGAAACTTACTTATCCCAAACTATTAATTTGTAGTATATCTTACAATAATAATAAGATTATGGTGAACAAATTTCAAGAATTCAGTATTTTCTTAGTGAGACTTTTCCCCCTTTATTATAATATCAAGTGATTTGTATGGGCCAGGTTTTTCTGCGTTTATGTTCAAATTGTACCAAGTTTTTATCATTTGTTGGTTTCTCTAATTTCTGTCGTTTTCCTCATACTCAAATAGGAATGCCCTATGGGAGCAGAGAAAACTCATTATTATACTCTGAAATCCCAAAGAAAATACGGAAAGAAGCCCTTCTGGTGTTATCATGGAAACAGATGTTAGATCACTTTCAGGTATTTTTTCATGTTTTGTTCGGTTACATTAACAGCAGCAAAAACACATATATGAGGGATTATAACATATTAATAACATTAATTATATTAATTTGTGTTCATCCTATAGGCGACTCCGCATCATGGCGTATATTCCCGTGAGGAGGAGCTTCTCCGTGAGAGGAAGCGTCTGGGGGTCTTCGGCATCACGTCCTACGACTATCACGCACAAAGCGGCCTTTTCCTCTTCCAAGCAAGCAACAGCCTTTTCTATTGCCGTGATGGTGGCAATAACGGCTTCATTGTTAGTCTAGCTGTTTTTTTCTGCTGCGCTTTGTTTGATATTTCTGGGAAATCTGTGTGTCCCCATGCCTGAAAGTCATGTGATGTTTAGCAGGGTGCCCCATTGAAGCCTGTGGAAATTAAGACGCAGTGCTCAGGGATTCGCATGGACCCCAAGATCTCGCCTGGTGATCCCAGTTTCATTGCCTTCATAAATAATAACGACCTGTGGGTGGCGAATATCGAAACTGGAGAGGAGCGAAGACTTACTTTCTGTCATAAAGGTTTGTTGATCTGTATACAGAAGCAGTTATTGTGTTGACTATTAAGGATATATTCTGGGTTATTTTCAACTTAAAAGGTTAGTTCACCCAAAAATGAAAATGTTCTGTTAATATACTCACCCTCAGACAATCAAAGATATAGGTGACGTTTTTTCTTCAATACAACTGTAAAGAAGATTTTTAGCTGAAACTGTGGTCCTTGGTGGATTCATAAAATGCAAGTCAGCGGCAACCGGCACAAAAAAAACCATATACAGACAACACAAAATTAGTACCCGTTACTCCTGATGATATAAAAAGTGAGTGAAGTGACATACGACCAAGTATGGTGACCCATACTCGGAGTTTGTGCTCTGCATTTATCCCATCCAAAGTGAACACACACACAGCAGTGAACACACACACAGCAGTGAGCATACACCCGGAGCAGTGGGCAGCCATTTATGCTGCGGCGCCCGGGGAGCAGTTGGGGGTTCGGTGCCTTGCTCAAGGGCACCTCAGTCGTGGTATTGAGGGTGTAGAGAGCGCTGTACATTCACTCCCCCCCACCTACAATTCCTGCCGGACCTGAGACTCGAACTCACAACCTTTCGATTACAAGTCCGACTCTCTAACCATTAGGCCACGATTTCCCACAAATATATTGAGGTCATATGAAGCAAAACAATCAGACTGTGCAAGAAACTGGACATGATTTACACCATTATCACCAAGGACCACGGATTCAGCTAAAAATCGTCTTTACTGTTCTACTGAAGAAAAATGTCACCTGCATCTTTGATGGCCTGAGGGGGAGTCGGTTAACAGCAAACTTTCATTTTTGGCAAATATCCCTTCAATGTCTTTGGAACTGAGGGTTAAATCAAAGTTATAGTCTGAAAATCAGCAGTGTGCAGCAGGTGCAACACAAAAACAAAAGCTGAAAATAACTGGAAATATTCCTGGAAGCTTTGTGTATATGAACATTATTCATGCCTTTATGATTAATGGCTATACCTCACAGTCAAATTCTTATAAATGGCTTGCAACATTATCGCTATTACTACTACTCAAGAACTATTCCAAATAAAAAATATTGAACTTTGGTGAATAAGTAGTCTCATGGAGGTTGGTTTTGCTCATTGAAAACCCTTTTCTTTCAATGGTTCTTTTTTTTTTTTTAATTGTATTAAATGTTCATTCCCCACCCCCACCCCTTTGAGCATTGATGCAGAAAGAAAACACATCAGGTTACAGTGAATAGACTTTTCTGAAATCTGATATTTCTACTACCCTTGGACAGGATTGAATAACGTCAAGGAAGACCCGAAGTCTGCTGGTGTCGCAACCTTTGTGATCCAGGAGGAGTTTGATCGCTTCACAGGATACTGGTGGTCTCCAGCTGCTCCTGAAGGTTTGTGGGACACCTAAAGCAGTACTTAGGCAGTCTTTCTGACTTGAAGGCCCCCTCTGGGATTTTTTTGTACATTTGCCCTTTATACACAAAATGTGTCAGCCACCTGCTGCATACCCTTATCATCCTGTTCTTGTTTGCTTGCAGACGCAGATGGAGGCAGAACGCTCCAGCTGCTGTATGAAGAGGTTGACGAGTCAGAAGTAGAGATTATTCATGTGCCCTCGCCAGCTTTGGAGGAACGGAAAGCAGATGTGTACAGATATCCTCGCACCGGTAATCACAAACACACACTGTTAAAACAGCACAAACATATGCATATGTGCAAATGAATCACCACACTGTAATATAGATAGTGTTTCTGCACTGTTTTAGCACAATCGTGAGCTTGCCATCTGAACTGGATGTGATGAGACTGCCTTGTGCAAAAGCCAGTAGTTCTAGACATATTGCATTTATATTGCAGTGGCCTCGCCGGTTAAACCAAACAACATACAGTGGAAGCCAGGGCTGGACTGGGGTTAAAATTTGGCCCTGGACAAATCCAGCTCATCCGGCCCTCGAGTTCCTCCGTGAATGTTTTGCTAGGTTATAGGGCCTTCAACTGGAGTAAATAAATGAATAAATAAAACAGGACAAACAAATAATGATAGATATTACTGAATTCACGTCAAATGCAACAAACTTAGTAATGCATTTTTGTCACATAGAAATACACTTGACGGTAAAGCATTGATTTTTAAATTTATTGCTAATAAGGTCTGTCATAATTTCCTCGTCTCATTCCAAACCTGTATGACTTACTTTCTTCTGTGGAACACAAAATATATTTTGTAGAATGTTACCAGACAATTTTGGTTACCCTTGATTTCTACTGCATGGACAACAATTTCTTGAATTTCTCAAATTATCATCTTTTATGTTCCACAAAAGAAAGAAATGTATACAGGTTTGGAATGACATGATGTTGAGTAAATGATGACAATTTTCATTTTTGGGTGAACTATCCCTTTAAGAGCTTTAATATTTTTAATCAGTAAACACCTAATTTATATAAGACACTGATATTTATCTTTAATCAGGCTGATCTTACTGAATTAACTTTTTTTTATGTTTATTCTTACCGAATTAACATTTTACTTCAATTAAAATTAATTAGAACTGAACTTCTAAAGAGAAATAAGTTCTTGCTTAGAATTTAGAGTTGTTTAACCTTTTAACTGACTAGTATTAGTAAGATAGTGGTCACAAGAATTAAAACCATGGTCCTCATTACCATGGTTATATGGTTTTTAAAATAAATAAGTGATAATAAACTATGGAAAAAAACTTAAACATGTAGAAACTACAAAAACATCTTCTATAAAAGTAATATTCCCCAGTATTTAATATAAGAAATAACAGTAACATTTATAATAAATATAATAATAAATTTTATTTATAACGCACTTTATATTCACACAGAATCCCAAAGTGCTACAGATTAAAACAAAAAGAAATGTTTAAAAAATCATTCAAAGGCTTTGCTAAAAAGGTAAGTTTTGAGGCCACGTTTAAAAACATCTACAGGTTGTGGAGTCCGTAAATGATCTGGAAGAGCATTCCACAATCTCGGAGCAGCTGAGCAGAAAGCCCGATCTCCCATAGTGCGAAGCTTAGTCCTGGGGGCTTTTAATAAATATGTTGAAGCAGAACGGAGTGTACGTTTGGAAGATTGTGGAGTAAGGAGTTCCTTAAGATATGAAGGGGCATCGCCATGGATGCACTGATGGGTAAGGAGAGAGACCTTGTAAACAATCCTGAATGAAACAGGAAGCCAGTGTAGTGATTTGAGAATGGGTGTGATATGATCGTATTTCCGCACCCTCATCAGGATCCTAGCAGCACTATTCTGGATGTACTGCAATTTCTGTAGGCTTTTGCCAGGGATCCTGATGAGGAGCGCATTACAGTAGTCCAGCCTGGAGGAGATAAAGGCATGGACAAGCTTTTCCGCATCTGCTAGAGTGAGCATAGGACGAAGTCTAGCAATATTCCTAAGATGGAAAAAGGAAGTCTTGCACAGTTGTTTAACATGAGTCTCAAAGGTGAGATGAGAGTCCATTTTAACACCCAAATTTATAACTGATGTTGAGAGTGGAATATTTTGGCCAGAAAAGGTAATCCTGGAGATTACAGATGTCTGAATCTGGTGAGGGGTGCCTACTAGAATGGCTTCAGTCTTTGAGCTATTTAACTGCAGGAAATTTTGACTCATCCAGGCCTCTACCTCCTCCAGACAGGTAGTCATGGTGGAAGATGACAGGGCAGCAGAAGTGGATGAGTTGGTCTTAAGGTAGAGTTGAGTGTCGTCAGCATAACAATGAAATGATATTCCATGCCGGCTGATGACATGACCGAGAGGGAGCATATATAATATAAACAGAATAGGGCCAAGCACTGAGCCTTGAGGGACACCACAGGTGACATTGTGTGTCACGGATTTAGCCTCTCCCAAGGCAACATATTCCATTCTCCCAGTGAGGTAGGATGAAAACCAGTTATAGACAGTGTCAGAGAGACTGATAGTGTGACGTAAACGGTACAGAAGAATGTTGTGGTCCACAGTGTCGAATGCTGCAGTCAAATCCAAGAGGATGAGAAGAGAGGGAGAACCAGCGTCTGCTGCCATCAGCAGATCGTTTGTGACCCTCACCAGAGCTGTTTCGGTGCTGTGGCCAGAGCGGAAACCAGACTGGAATTTCTCAAACAAATTGTTTTGTTTTAAGTGGGTCTGAAGTTGTGCACCAACTATTTTTTCCAACACTTTAGAAAGGAATGGAAGGTTAGAGATGGGCCTGTAGTTGGCAAGGACTTCTGGATCTAAAGTTGGTTTTTTGAGGTGTGGTCTGATGACAGCAGTTTTCAGTTCAGGTGGTACATGACCAGTCTGGAGGGAGTGATTTATAACCTTAGTAATCAGGGGACTTATGGCGCAAAGGTTAGATTTCACCAAGGCTGTAGGAAAAGGGTCCAGGACGCAGGTTGATGGTTTCATCTTTCTGATTATGTCCATAACCTCTCGTTGTGAGATGTCAGAAAAACAGCAGAGAGTCTGGGGAGTCTCAGGCTGAAAAGCGGCAGTCAAAACAGGCAGATCCGAGGAACTAGACAGAAGAGAGCGAATGGTATCTACTTTTTTTCCAAAAAAAATAATAAAGCTGTCGCATCTCTCCTTTGTAGCTTCTAAGTGAGGGTGAGCTTGCGGTTTAAGTATGTGATTTATAGTAGAGAATAGCTGCTTTGAGTTTCCAGGGCTATTGTTAATGATTCCAGAATAAAATCGGGACCTAGCATCTCTCAAGGATTTTGCATAAGCCTTCTGATGCTCTCTGTAGGCCTGCCTGTGAACAGTGAGTCCTGTGACCTTAAGACGCCGCTCAAGGACACGTCCGGCTTCCTTCATCTTTCGCAGCTCACAGGTAAACCACGGGGCTGAACGGGAGAAGGTGACAGTTCTAGTTCTGACCGGAGCATGGAGATCTAAGAGACTGCTCAATGATCTATTGTAAAAGTCAACTGACTCAGTAACTGAGGAGAAATCAGCAGAGGAGAGATGCTGAAGATCTATAGCTAAGGAGTCTAGATTTATCTTGTTCAAATTCCTGAAACACATTTGACGCTTCTCTTTGGTTAGGGAACAAGGGAGTGGCAACTCCATTGAAATGACCTTATGGTCAGACACACCTAGGTCATACACCAGAAGGTTACTAATGGGGGCAAAGTTTGAGATAACCAAATCCAATGTGTGCCCCCTAGAATGTGTGGGACATCAACATGTTGTTGGAGATCAAGACAGTCCAATATTTGCAAAAACTCAACCGCAAATTTGCAGGAGGGTGTATCTATATGAATATTAAAATCTCCAAGTATTAAAATATTACCAGTAGTAGAACATAATGTTGTAAGAAGGTCATGAATCTCAGAAATGAACACTGAGTTTAGTTTAGGGGGCCGGTAAATGAGAAGTATTGTCATAGGAAAAGGAGGTTTACATTTAAATGCAAAACATTCAAACGAGGACAGTGTTGGCAAAGGGAGGGCGTATAGCTCTACTTGCTGTCTATATATTACAGCTAGGCCACCACCACGACCAGTAGTGCGGGCTTTCTCCAGATAGCTGTAACCAGGGGGGCAGACTTCATTTAATGTAGAGTAGACCTCTGGTTGATGCCATGTTTCTGTTAAGCACATAAAGTCCAAACCCTTTTCCATGATATGGTCTTGTATAAAGGATGACTTATTTGTGAGGGATTGTGCATTAAACAGTTCAATTTTAAGCATTTGTGAAGTAATGAATCTCTGTAGAGGCCGTAGTACACTAAAATCCACTCCATGTTTTTTGTCCTGCTCAATGTAAAGCGATCTCACGTTATTTCCCGTGCGGTCCAGCTTAGCATTTTGAAGTCTCGCGGTGATTCCCATCTTTCCAACACCGAGAGTGATGTTGCTCTGATGACGTGACAAACGTGCGACATCGGTCCAGATGGATGGAATCTCCGAAGCAGAGCAGCCAGGCTGATGGTAGACAAACTTTCGACGAGAACTTCTGTGGATGTAACGCGGTCGGCGCAGGAGTCCAAGTCCTTTAATGGCTACAATGCACGCTGGAGCCACAGTGTGGTTGTTAAAATTTAGCAGCTGCGGGATGGAATATTTAAGCCTCATGCCGGTCACCAAATGTGTTCGGCTGGAGCTAGCCATTTGCAAAACACAGACTGTCAAAAATGTTAAGTGCAACAAAACTTTTTTCCATGACATGGCAATGAAGTACAAGAGTCACCACAACTGGGACAGCTGAAAGGCTGCCCAGGGAGTAAACCTCGTAGTAGCAGCAGACGCCAAACAAATCCAGGTATTTACCCACTGACAGACAGCGAATTACGATCACTCTGCCGATGTTGAACGATGTAACAGTAAAGTAGACAGCCTTCAATTTGATAACAGTCTGTACACAACAAGACTTAAGTAGATGACTTTCAAACTTGTCGGACGGCTGTTTAAACAAAAAAAAGAAGAAGCGGTGGAGAAGCGGCGAACAGCAAACGCCAGCGTCCTCTCCAAGCCGTGATATAGTGATATTTGTTATATTTATAATAAATATATTTCTGCCAAAACACTATAGGCTGTTTGTACAGTGTTAATAACAAATTAAATTACTATGGTGCTGAATTGACAAGTACTTGCGTTTTCCAATTGACCTCGTCATGCAGTATACATTGTTGTGGCTGTTTTCAGCCAGCATCACTACAGAACCTTTAATGTTCTCATATCACATGACTGTATAACACAATTCTGTGTCATATCTGAATGGATCAAGCGACTTGTGCTGTTTATCACCTTACATTGTGGCAGAAGCGCGGCTCACCTTCATCAGCGCTGTGTGGGTAACTGATCCCGCTCTGCTTTTGCACGGCCGCTTCACACTTTTGGAGTATTTACTTTTTGCAGTTTCCCATGTGCTGTAATTTAAAAACACCACCTAATGTGGGGGAGGTCTCCCTCACTTCGGTGATCGGCCCACCAGGAATGTCCCGGTGCTCCCAATGGCCAGTACATCACTGGTGGAACCTGTGTATTGTTTTGTGAACAAATGTCTCATGAATGGCTAATAAGTTATTAGGTTGAATCAGTCTAACTGAATAACTGAATCGATCAAAGAGGCTGTTGACTTACCCATAATGTCCATCTCCCTTCAACTTCCTCAGTAGTACTTAGTCATTAGCAGAATCATTAAGTGTAACTGAAGCCAGAAATTATGGCATAAATACATGTGGAAACACAATTCATAAGTGTATTCTTAAGATTACAGCTCATTCTTTGCATCATTTTGTATATTAGCAATATTTTGTCAATGGAGTTGTGCTTATTGTTATGCTAATAATCCCCTCTCGATGCTTGTAGGAAGTAAGAACCCTCAAATTAGCCTGAAACTAGCAGAGATTCGGACCGACCAACACGGCAAGGTAGGTGCCTGTGCCCGGGCTCACTTTTTCTTTCTTTTATGCCTAGTTGAAAGGCTTTATAATGATCTCTTATCTTTTTGTAGATTATTAGCACACAAAACAAAGAGCTTGTTCTCCCATTCACCACACTCTTTCCTGGGGTTGAGTACATTGCAAGAGCTGGATGGACAAAAGATGGTAAATTGTAAGTAACAAGTACTTGTTTTTAACAAATTCACACTCAGGTCTTTCCTGTGTAATCTCTTCATCTCTTAATCTCTTCATATGAAAGGAATACTGTGCAACAGAAAAAAAAAAAAGAGTTCTGTTTCCATACAACACAAGTGTTCAGTGATCAGGAGCTGCCAAGCTCCTCAAAAAATAAATAAAATCCATATTATAGCCTTAGCTAGGTTTAAAGGGGACATCAGATGCCCATTTTCCACAAGTTGGTATGATTCTTTAGGGTCTTCACTCTTCATGAAAAGTCTATAACATACTTTGGTTAAAATTTCTCAATGATAGTGTAAAACAACACCCTTTTTACCTTGTTAAAAACAGCTCTGTTCACAGCGAGCTGTTTCGGTGCATGTCCCTTTAAATGCTAATGAGCTCTGCTCACCTCGCCCCTCTCTTCCGTGGGGTGATTAGCCGTTCTCTGAGAGACTGTTAAAGGAACACTCCACTTTTTTTGAAAATAGGCTCATTTTACAACTCCCCAAGAGTTAAACAGTTGAGTTTTACCGTTTTTGAATCCATTCAGCCGATCTCTGGGTCTGGCGGTATCACTTTTAGCGTAGCTTAGCATAGATCATTGAATCGGATTAGACCATTAGCATCGCGTTTAAAAATGACCAAAGAGTTTCGATATTTTTCCTATTTAAAGCTTGACTCTTCTGTAGTTACATCGTGTACTAAGACTGATGGAAAATGAAAAGCTGCGATTTTCTAGGCCGATATGGCTAGGAACTATACTCTCATTCCGGCGTAATAATCAAGGAAATTTGCTGCCGTACCATGAGTGCAGCAGGCGCAATGATATTACGCAGTGCCTGAGTAGTCCCCAATATCGTTACAGCTGGGGACTACTTTCAGGCGTTGCGTCATATCATTGCACCTGCTGCACCCATGGTACTTATTATTACGCCGGAATGAGAGTTCCAAGCCATATCGGACTAGAAAATCGCAACTTTATTTTCCGTCAGTCTTAGACACGATGTAATACAGCAAGCTTTAAATAGGAAAATTATCGAAACTCTTTGGTCATTTTTGATGACTAAATGCTAATGGTCTAATCCGATTCAATGGTCTATGCTAAGCTAAGCTAAAAGTGATACCGCCAGACCTGGAGTGTTCCTTTTAAGTGCCCCTATTATGGGTAGGAATGCAACGATACCATTTTTTTCAGATCCGATCCGATCCAGAAAAATTCTGAGTATCGACCAATTCCGATCCGATCCTAGCGCAGGTTTTTTTTTTTTTTTTTTTTTTAAATCAATTTAGAGTTTCTATACTTCTGTGTCACTCTTTTGTGTGTTAAACACAATCTACTACACAACTTCATTTTAATGAAAAATAACATGAAAAAATATATAGGGGCTGTTTACACCTGGTCACTTCATGCGTTTTGTAATATAAATCCGATCGCTCAAAACACTTCAGGAGGTGGTCTTGGGCCGCATTCCAGACGAAACTGGACAAGTGTAAATGCATCTGGTTGTTGAAACCACATATGTGAATTTTACTCCTCCCAAAATGTAAAAATAATAAACGTGTGAGAGCGTTTTATAGGCTATATGGCATGTTATAGTCAGATATGACAGTGCTAATGCAACACGCATCACCGCGGACGAGTAGCTGAGCATCTCTTCAGCAAGCCGACACGCAAACTGCCGTGAATGAAACTGAAAGTAAGACTAAGACGCTCAACACACAATCATCTTCATTAAAAGTATAAGACAAACATATCTTTCCAGTGCTGATGCCACGTGCGCTCCCGTGCGCTCTTTGATCTTGAAATGAGCTGATAATTAGCGCGGGAATTGAAGATCGGATTTATATCTGTTTTGTGAAGACAAATTTATGTGGCCAAGTGTAAATGGAAACGTTTTAACAAATCGGATAGATATCAGATCAGAGAAAACGCATGACGTGCAGGTGTAAACGGGCCCATTCATAATCTGACAAAAATACTATTATAAACTAGGTTAGTGGATAATTTAGCAGCAAAAGTTATTCTAGAAAAATCATGAGAGCACAATTTTATAAAATCTAAACATTTAGTGAAATAACATTATTTAGTGGGGAACAAATAAAAGTGAATATGTGAAGGACTAAATCTGGTAAAATGTTACACATTGCTCTTTGTATTGTTGTAAAATACATTAATGAAAACAAGTAAATGTATTTATTTATAAATATAAACTACAAAATTAAAAGACATTTCTTTTAAATATATAGCACAGTAATGAAGGCAGCAACATATGATAGAGGAGTCCTGCCTCCATTACTGTGCTATACATTAGATTATTAATAGCCTTGATAGGACAGTACAAGAAACGCTATAAATAATTTCATTGCGCAAAAGTATTATAATACGAAAAGCTCCAATAGAGAGCGGTATAAAGCAATAGTTTTTTGAGCCTTTACTTTTAACTGTTTTAAATCTCAGTTATTGAGCGCTCTTGAAGAGAGTTTCATTGTTTTGACTGTCTTAACCGAACGCAACACGCAGTTTGAATGCTGAACGGAGGATGACAGACAGACGCAGCAGAGAGAAGAGTTTATGTGAACTTGAATTTAACGACTTAAATATTCATCTGTACCTCACATTAAACTATGGAACGGCTTCAGAACACTTGGACTTTGACTTTATGGTGCTTTATAATGCTTTTGTGCTTTCGTGGGGCTTAACAATAACACAGAATAGTATACACACAATACGGATTTGGATCGGTCTAGTCTCTCCGATACCCGTCCGCAGAAAATGCCCGGATTGGAGCTACCGTTAGTATCGGATATGCCTAATTATGGGTAATGAAAGGTTCATATTTTGGTTTTGGGAGTCCCCAACAACAGGTGATGCAAAGGTCAAAAAGCACTTTCATTGTTTATAATATGCATTTATTTTTGCCTGCTCAACGCTCCCAAACGATTCCCTCAACGATTAATTTTTCCAAACCCCTCCTTTGCGTGACGCTAATCTGCGGTGATTGGTCGATTGGTCTCATTTCATCATGCCTGTAACGCCTGATAAAGCAGCGTTTGTGTGAGCGCAGTGCTGTTTTGTGTACAGCGTTACCGGGGAAACCGCTATTTTACTGCTCTAAAAGCGGCACCTGGTGGCAAAGAATGAATTTGCATTTTCATTCAGACCAATGTGAAAAGACCAACAAGTGGGCGGCAATATGCTAATGTTTCATGTTGACGTCAACATGAAACGGCTTGGGATTCATTTTAAAAACGACTCGTTTCAATGATTCAGAGTCGACTCTTTCTTTTGAGAGACAGTAACTTTATACACGGTGCACTTTCAGATTTAAAACTTTGCAGGATGTTTTCATTCACTTAGAGCTGTGTTACACACTGCATGAAAGATCATTTTCAAAAATCCATAATAGGGGCACATTTAAAAATGACAACACAACAAAATTACTAAAACTTTAAATGAAAAAGGAGAATATAAAAATCAAAACAAATTAAAAATATAAAAAAAATGTTCCATTCTTAAATTTGTCTCTTCCCCAGTGCTTGGGCGGTGTTGCTAGACCGCAGTCAACAGAAGCTGCAGTTAGTGCTGTTACCGCCTGCGCTCTTCATACCTGTGAGCGTGGATGATCCGCAGTGGGAGGAGCATGTGGAAGCCATGCCTGAGGGAGTCCAGCCCTTCATCATCTACGAGGAGGTCACCGACATCTGGATCAATGTGAGTGTGAAGATAACAGAGCAAAGTTAATAGCGGTCACTGACCAAAGCAAAAAGATGAACCGCAGAGCTTCCAGCAGATTTCACACATGTATGAAAGATATTAAAACCATACCGCTAATAGAGACGTGAAAGAATGTCTTCAATTAAATGTTTTATGATACGTTTAGTTGTTACATTACCTTTTAAAGTTTGAGATCAGTAAAATTGAAAGAAATTAATACTTTTATTGACCTTATTCTCCAGCGAAACAAGCGTGTCACCATCTTTAGAATATTGTCTTTGAACTTCTGTTTGTGCGGAAGCTCTGTATATTTCTATGGCATCGCTGACTAAGAGTAATTTAGCTGATAAAGTGGATTTATGTATTGTAGAGTTAATGAAAGTTATTGTGAGCACTGTAATGTTTCAAGCAAATGTCTTACCAAATGTCAGTAAACCAGTAAGATTTTAAAAGGAGCGGTTCATTCATAAATTTGTGATATCACTGTGGAAATACAACTGGAAGACAGAAGACAACAAAAGCGGCACTAAAAAGGGCGGGGCTACATAAGGTCAATATGTTTTAGGACATTTTGACATTTATTTCTCGTCTTATTCCCAACAGGTCCATGATATCTTCTATCCCTTCATTCAAACAACTAATGACAAGATCTCCTTCCTGTGGGTGAACGAATCACAAACGGGCTTCTGCCATTTGTACAGAATAACCAGTCTCTTTCAGCCGGGCTGCCAGCAGTGGTCCAGAGAATACAGTCCAGCAGAAGGTCAGACGCTTGAGCTCGAACGGATTGAACGAAAACACATTCATAACACTGTATTAAGAACTTCATGTGACAAAACTTCACAACTTAATTTAACAGACATTGTACAATGCTTAACTGATCAATAGTTCATGAACATTTAAATATATTTAAAAAAATCTAATTTCAAATACTTCAGAATGTCATCAAGCTAGTGATTTTATTGTTTTTAAACTATTGTGAAGCCTAAAACTATTTATTTTGAATGTATGAACATGCCTATGTTGTTGACACATTAACATTAAAAAGTGTAATTTTTGTAGTGTTGTGCAGAGTCATGTTTTTAACTATGGCCTCTGCTTAAACATGAAGCTTGTAATATTAATGAATATTAATGACTACCTTTTATGTTTTATTTTTTGTTTAGATGATTTCAAATGCCAGATAGAGGAGGAGGTGGCTTTAACGAATGGAGAGTGGGAAGTCTTGGCCAGACACGGCTCAAAGGTTTTATTCAATAAAATTAAAATACAAATGTCTCCCATAAATTCCCATATGGTTGGTAACACTTTGCCTTCATCTTCTTTTGCAGATCTGGGTCAATGAAGAAACCAAACTGGTGTATTTCCAGGGCACAAAAGATACTCCACTTGAGCACCATCTGTATGTTGTGAGCTACGAGTCTCCTGGAGAAATTGTCAGACTTACTAAGCCAGGTTTCTCTCACAGCTGCTCTGTTAGCCAGGTGTGTGTGTGTGAGAGAGAGAGAGAGAAACACTGTTGAGGCCTGTTCACGCTAAATCCACAAAAATTGTTAATGAATTTTACCAAAAAAGGCTGATGCTAATTTTTGGCTGGCCAAGAATCCCCTGGTAATATAACATAAAAAATTGATAATTTAAATAATTTAGTTTTTTTTCCGAATTGCACAAACATTAGTTAACGTATCATGAGTAGACGTTTTAAATAATTAATTTATTAATAATAAATGTGGTTATTGAAAGACATACACAGAACTAAATGTTACAGTCCTGCAGTGCTGTGCCGTTGCAGCATTTATACTAACAATCAAAAGTTTGGAGTAATTTTTGTTTTTGTAAGAATTCTCTTGTGCTGATCAAGGCTGCATTTA
The DNA here is from genome assembly GCA_027422415.1 of Schizothorax lantsangensis. Lineage (NCBI taxonomy): Eukaryota > Metazoa > Chordata > Actinopteri > Cypriniformes > Cyprinidae > Schizothorax > Schizothorax lantsangensis. Next base: position 28,619,931 of record CM049851.1, read on the forward strand.
GTTGTTTTTTAAATATTACAATTTAAATTGTAATTAAATTGCATTATTTCAAATGTAACTTCCTGTGCTAAAGTTACATTTTCAGCAGCCATTACTGTCATTTGTGATCAATTTAATGCGTCCTTGCAGAGTTTTTTTTTTTATGGTACCCCCCCCCCCCCCCCCCCACACCACAAATTTTTAAACGGCAAAAACGGTTTCAACATTAATAATAAAAATAAATTATTCTTGAGCATGAAATCAGCATATTAGAATGATTTCTGAAGGATTCAGCTTTGCCATTACAGGAATAAATATATTACAGTATTGCTGTGTTTTTTTATCAAATAAATGCAGCCTTGGTGAGCACAAGAGTCTTCCTTCAAAAGCATTAAATATCCTAATTATTCCAAATGTTTGGCAAGTAGTGTATACTACAAGAAATGTGTGAACGAATGCAGGAGCTTTCAGTCTAATGCCCAAGGGCAAAAAGGCTGAATAAACTTTGCTTTACAACATCTTGACGCAAACCAAGCTTTCATGACAGGCCTTTGCAGTCATCCCTCTTTGCTGTCAGCATTGATATGATTTGAATGCAGTCTCTGACGATCTGATTCTCCGATTTCATTGCAGAACTTTGACATGTTCATTAGCCACTACAGTAACGTGAGCACGCCTCCGTGTGTTCACGTCTACAAACTGATGGGTTCTGACAGTGACCCGCTCCACAAAGAGCCGGAGTTCTGGGCGAGCATGATGGAGGCTACAGGTGAGCTCAGGGTGATGTTATACAGCAATGGGAAACAATAACAGATGCTCTAATAACATGTTTGCTTGTGCTGTGCAGGTTGCCCGGCTGATTATGTCCCTCCTGAGATATTCAGCTTCCCTGCCAGTTCCGGTTTCCATCTCTATGGAATGCTGTACAAACCTCACAACCTGAAACCAGGCAAAAAACATCCCACAATCCTGTTTGTGTACGGCGGCCCACAGGTGGGTTTGGTTGAAAAGCGTCACTGTAGATTTCTGAAAAATGCCCATATATGAGAACCTGGACCACAAAAGCAGTCATAAAGGTCAATTTTTGGAAATTGATATTTATACATTATCTGAAAGCTGAATAAATAAGCTTTCCATTGATGTGAGGGAATTTACAAAATATCTTCATGGAACATAATCTTTACTTAATATCCTAATGATTTTTGGCATAAACGAAAAATCTATTTTTGGCTATCGCTACAAATATCCCCGGGCTACTTATGACTGGTTTTGTGGTCCAAGGTCACATATGAAAGTAATAGTTTAACCTAAAATGAAAGTTCTTGTTGTTAAGGCCTGTTCACACCAAATCAGAGGTGACAGAGGTTTTTTTGTTTTTTGTTTTTTTTTACAAAAATGGCTGAAGTAATTTTTGGCTGGCAAAGAATCCCTTGGATATATAACATGAAGAAATTCATTAATAACTATACATTTTCTGCCTATCATACCCAGAATTTTCAGCTTTAGAATTTATAATTTCATTTGATTGCACCATTGGCTTTTATCTTACTGGTTGCATGGTTTTTTTCCCACGTTTGTGCTTTTAACACGTTTTGATTTTTCTTGTTTTTTAGGTGCAGTTAGTGAATAACTCTTACAAGGGTGTGAAGTATCTGCGTCTGAACACGTTGGCGTCTCTGGGTTATGCTGTGGTGGTCATTGACGGAAGAGGGTCATGCCAAAGAGGCCTCAAGTTTGAGGGGGCCCTTAAAAACAAAATGGTAACTAGAACTTAACAGTCTAGTTTTATGTAACCAGACATTTGACAAGTCTGTTCAACATTGCAACAAATATGTTATACTTATAGACAGTAATAGACAGTTTGACTGACATATTTGAGAATGAACTGGGATTAGTTTTTGCACATGTCTTTACACAGCTTAGTTAAGGCTGCTCTGTGCCTGCTCAAAATGAAGTGTAAAGACCCACCTCAGCCCTAGTATCATTGCTGTAATTCTGCATGTCTTCCACCTCTCACCAACATTAAAGACTCACCTAAATGCCACTTCAGAAGCACTTCTGTGCCACATTTGCTGTAGAAATCACACAGATTGGAACTGGAGCAGTGTGCATCACATAGCCCATGATCTGTTAAGTGTGAGCGCTGTGTGAACCTGACATTGTAAACAGTCTCACATTTTAACACATCATCACCTGTTTTTCAAAGGTCAGCCAGTGTGATTCGAAAACAGGTTGCATAAATGCTTTATATAGACTCAAATATGATCATGCTGCAATTTAAGTTGTCCGAATGATCGGTCGTGAAATGTTAAGGTGTTAAAATGATTCCTGAGTGACGGCTGACACTGACACATGATCCCACATGTAACTCTCATTCAGAGACTGAATTAGACGACTCCAGTTCTGTCCAACTCATATTCATATCACTGCTTATTGAAGGTCACTTAAGTGTGATATAACGTCATTTTGTGTAATAACATTGGCACATGACTACTGCTTAATTTAATGACATTTTACTAATTATGTAAATGATTATTAAAGGAACTTTTTTATGGTTTGTCTTGAACCAGTAAGGTAGTGGCTAGTTCTGGATGAATACTAGGTGGTTGCTTGCTGGCAATAACTGTATATATGCCGTTTTTCAAAAGTTTGGGGGGCAGTAAGACTTTTTCTTTTTAGAGAAATTAATACTTTTATCCAGCAAGTATGCTTTAAATTGAGCAAAAGTGACAGTATGCACATTTAGAAGGTTACAGAAGAGTTCTATTTTAAATAAATACTGTTCTTTTTTTAACTTCAAATTTAGCAACAAATCCTAAAAATGAAATGAAATCCTAAACATAATGTCAGACTGATTTCTGAAGGATCATGTGACGCTGAAAATTCAGCTTTGCCATCACAGGAATCGATAACATTTTCATATATTTTTACAGCAGTGTATGTAGGTTTTGATATTGGTATTTTTAAATGAAGCATTCAAACTGCCTTTAGTATTTCACATGGTGGAAGTTAAAGATCATTAAATGCAGCATGCCAGGCTTAAATAAGGTTTTAAACAGGGTGTACGGTACTCTTCTGTTTATATTGCTATTCTTTCCTCCTCAACCTCAGGGGCAGGTGGAGATTGAAGATCAGGTGGAGGGACTTCAGTATGTAGCAGAGAAGTACAAGTTCATAGACATGAGTCGAGTTGCCATCCATGGTTGGTCTTACGGTGGATTCCTTTCTCTCATGGGCCTCGTTCACAGGCCAAACATCTTCAAGGTGAGATCTACAGCTGCCCCAGTGTCATCGTCTTAATTTATCCGAAAATAAAAATTATTTTCAGTTTTTGTCAACTATCCCTCAACCCCACCCATGCATGTTGATAAAACCTGCTTTAACCAGCAGGTGGCGTCTCAAATGCACCTTACCAGAGATCGAATTGCTGAACTTTGTTGATTTGCTAAAATAGTAGTAACAGTCAATCAAACTAAAAATGTTATACTTTTGGAATTGGTGACAGCTGTATTTTGGATATAAGCGACAAACTTTTTTTTTTTTAAACTTCGAGACTACAATCAGTAGCTGTAGTTTTATTCTCATCATGTGTTAAGCAAATTAGCCATTCTGTGCTCCAGGTGGCCATAGCAGGAGCTCCTGTGACGGTGTGGATGGCATACGATACCGGCTACACCGAACGCTACATGGACGTGCCTGAAAATAACCAGCAGGGGTATGAGGCGGGCTCCGTCGCTCTGCACGTCGACAAACTTCCCAACGAGTGAGTTACTGCGCCTCAGGCCAGAGAACAAACAATGCGTGCTTCCCCGTGATTATGGGTTCTCGGCATGCAACTTCCTTTGGTGGAATTCTCCTTGCCTTTGGATTATATTTAACCCTGTGAAGCCTGACTTTAATAGTCAGAAAAAAATCTAATTTTCTTTTAAATGGAAGTTTATTGAACCTATTATTTAAAAAAAAAATAAAAAATTTGTTGAGCATCATATTTGATACATCAGACTCATATAGTAATGATATATGAGAATATGGAGTTCATATTTGGGATGAAGCACCTCAGTTTTATTTGGATGCCCAAACTGAGAAAATAAAACATGCAGTTTGGTGCAGATGTTATTTATATGGCCAGAAATTAAGATGAAATTCAGATTGTAAATCGATCGATTCTAATTGTAAGTTTGTAAATCTATGAAATCTTTATAGCAGTTTTGCAGACTACTTACATAACATGTAAAGTGTACAGTTGTCACTCTGTATCTCCCAATACTGTCTTAGTAAGAAGATATTTAAATGCTTAGTAGTTTGATCAAAGCTCTGTAGTTTTTGTGTGTAGCAAAACATGTAATGCAATGCCATACAATGATTGAGAAATTAACTAATAGTTCCTCAAAAGCCTGATGATCATATTTGATACTCAAAATGTAACATGAGTTTTCTAAAGAATGTATGGATACCAAGTAAACCCAAGTTGCTTCAGTCCAGTAAGTGTTCATCTTGAAATGTTACTAAAAATATAAAAGTTCTTCTTACATTTGCTTTATAAAAATCAAAGATTATACTACAAAAAGACTTATGAACCACAACCTGATGGACGTTTTTAGAATTACACTAAAAGGCCTTCTACTTGCTAAAGTAAAACTTCTCAATCAGATGACAGAAGGCATGTAGTAGATTGAGTAGAACAGGGTTTTCAGACAGATTTTGATTGTTGACAATTCAATATATTAAATATGATAGAATAGGCTGTATAGGGTTAAGAGACCCTCTCAAGTTTCCCCCTTTTTGAATCGAGGTATATTACGTTCTTAAGTTCAATCGAACCATATAAATAACTGCTCCCAGAATGCATTATTAGAGCATTATTACTAGTATTTTCTCTGTGATAACTATTTTTTTCTTCTCCAAGGCCAAACCGATTACTTATTTTACATGGGTTCCTTGATGAAAACGTGCACTTTTTCCACACCAACTTCCTGGTGTCTCAACTCATCCGTGCAGGAAAACCATATCAGCTACAGGTTTGAAAACTAAGAATTTAAAATATAAGCTTGTAATGTTCGTATTTGTGGTAACACTTTCCTTAAAGCTTTCATGTATAATGCATTAAAGTAGTTTTAATGCATTAATTATGCCTTGTAATGCACCTTATAATGCATTGTACAATCTCATGAAGAATTGTAAACAGTTAATAAATGATAACTTATCAATTCATTGTTACACTATGCATTTTAAATTTGGTTATGATTATTTACAAGATATTACTACACACATTATGAATAATTATAATGCATACCCTTTATAATGCATTATACATAAAGACTTTAAGTAAAATGTTACCATATTTTTTCCCCCCTCAACCACATGATTCATGTGTTCTCTGTAGATCTACCCCAATGAGAGGCACAGCATCCGCTGTCCTGAGTCCGGAGAGCACTACGAGATCATGCTACTGTACTTCCTCCAGCAGCACCTCTGATGAGCGCCTTCTCCATTCCCAGCCTCCTCCTCTTCCTTCAGACAGAATACGGCCCTCACCGGTCCCCCAAACCCACCTTTGCTTTCTCACACTCTTTCTGGAAGGAGTGTCTTCGCAGCAGCCAGAAACAGACTCGTCCCCAAACTTCATGTAATTTTGCGCATGTTGGCACACTTTTAACAGAAAGGACACATCCGAGAACGGAGAAGAACCCAGTAGCTCATTAACCTCATTAAACAAATTTTGGATTATGTGCCACATCTAGGTAATGTTTCCTTTCCGGCTCCCTTTGAAACACTGATTATGTTGCCAAATGTGTCTTTATTTTTTAAATTTGTAGTTCGTGGCTTATCAGAATACAGAGACTGGATTTCTACATGTACGTACAGAAATGCTCTTACCTGCCCCCTCTGCTCATTTAACTTAAGCTTTTTCAGTTCTATGAATGCAGTCGTGTTTCGGTCCGACATGAATTCCAGCGTCACTGTTAGCCGCAGTCCTGTGGCTCTCATGTAAGGACACCTCACTACTACCTGCAGTTCATATTTTAAGTGTGTATTATTAAAGGAACATATTTTTTATGAAGTTGTGGTCGTTTGTCTTTCATGTATGCTGTTTTAGTAGCAAATACTTTTCACTTCAGTGTACTTAAGACGGCATGAAGTAAGCCATCTGATTTACTTCTGTAATATGATGCAGATTCAAAATTGCAATTTAATAAGGAGAAATGTAGGGTGGGGTTTAATTTTATCCACTGGGAATTGATTGGATCGTGAAAGGTGAGTCATGTCACGTTTATTTAAATAGTGCAATACAGATTCAAAGCAGCGTCATGTTAAGAAATAGTAAAATAACTGTTAATGTTGTAAAATGCATCAGTTGTTAACAATTCAGTTTCTACAGAAGTGTCATTATTCAGCTCACTTCAGTTCAATGTTGTTTTAACACCATTCAGAAGTTGTCGATGTAGTAATGTTCTTAAATTATGAAGCCGTACCATCAGCATAAACTGTATTGTGCTGTACTGTAAGAGTGACTGGGAAGACCATGTCAATGTTGCAAAGTTAGTGTTGTTATCCAGTTCAAATGTTGTTCTCGTTGGATAGTGCAGTTAAATGTCATTTATTGAAAATCTTGTCATTACACATTTTATAGTGAACTTGGAGTGCAAACCTCAATTGGCAAATAATATAGCAGAAGTATTAGTTAGGTAAATATAAAAATCAGTGAATATTGTACTTACTATAGACAATTTCATAGACTTGTCAACTGCACAGACAAAGATGGTGCTGAGTTCAGTTCTTTGATCGTGTTTGGATAAAAACTAGAAAGAGTCTAGAAGTATGTACGCAGTGTTGCCAACAATTTTGTTGCTAGATTTAACAACTTTTCAGACTACCCGAGCAACCTCAAAAAACACCTAGCAACAAGTTTTGCTATTTTTCAAATTTATTTGGCAACTGTGACTCAAATGATACACACATTTTGTTCTCTAAATTGCACAAAAAAGGAAATCAAAGGTGTCTAGCAGTACACATATCACGTAAATTAAGTTGATAGTTGCAATTGCTCAATAATAATTGTTCATTTATGATAACACCTTGTTATTAGTTTGTACCTGCAGTGCACTTGATCAGGTTAAAATTAAATATTGTAGAAAAATGGAAAACCTGTGAAAAATCAATACAGAAAATTCCTTCAAATTATCAGTACGTTGTGCCCTATTTTACAGACTTTTCTTGAAGTGTAGCATACTAACTACAATACACTGCTTAAAAATATAATTGTTCAGAATGTGTAGTTTTACTAGTTAATAAGAAAATAGGCCTACGTAAAATATAATCGTTCAAAAATGTGTAAATGTTCAATAATTCAATGTTGTATTTAAAAATATATATATTTATATTTTAGTTTTCCTAACAAATCTAAATTAACATTTCAAATCATATTCATAATCATGTTTTTTGCAGAGATTTGAGAGATCTGATTGTATATTCTATGCAGTATATTCAGATGCATTTGCGCAATGGCATCACAATGTCATTTAGCAACAATTTGTCCTGCCTTTAGCAACTTCCCCTGAAAATTAGTTAGCAACACTGGAAGTACGGGCCTTATTAGACCTGTATGCTTTCTATGGAGCAGTGATAAAGGCACACAGATTGGCTCAAGAAGTAGAGTGCTTCTGTGCCGCCTTCACTAGTGAGTTTGTGTTAGGTCCTGGAGATCTGTGTGCCTGTCCTGGGAATTTGAAGCTGGTCTCTTTCTCTGCTTTGTCTCCCTGATGCAGAGAGGGGCAGCTTCCTCCTTGTTCTTCCTGAAACTGATGATCAGATACTTTGTTTTGGAGGAGTTGAGTGCCAGGTCGTTAACGGAGCACCATTCTGATCGTTTACAGACCTCATCCCTGCAGACAGACTCGTCTCTGTTATGAATCAGTCCCTCCACAGTGGTGACTGAATTGGTTCTGTGGGTTGGTTCACAGTTATAAGTGTAAAGAGAACACACTGATCAGCAGAGCTGAGTAGATTACTTACAAATTGTAGTCAGTTACTGAATACAGATTACATGATGAAAACTGTAGTTAGTAATGTAATCTAGTTAGACCTAACTGATTTTAGATAATGTATTCTGACTACTTTTTATCTAACTTGTTTTAAACTTACCATTAAGCATGCCATAATGATATTGAGAGAAAAAAATATCCATTTTTGATACCAACATCATAAAATGCATTAAACATTACATTAAACCAGGGTTTCCTAAATTGGGCTTGATCTAAGAATTGAAGGGGGTTTGTGAGTTAATAATCAATTCAATCATAAAAATGTAAAATAAATTATTTAAACCCTTTAACACTAAAAATATAAATATTTAATTTGTTTAGCTGCATGTCAACGTGACCATTAAACAACAAACTGTAAACATGCAAATGTGTTGTTAAATTATTTTAATATTAACTCAAGTAAATATTACATGTCATATTGGTTTGGCTGACAAAAACTTTTGGTAACCCCTTTGTTTCATACATGGTCTAATTTCTTGAGAGGTGCTTTCTTAATAAATTAAGAATGATTTACTGCCATTATGTGAATAATATGTAATCATGTAATCCATAAAAAGTAACTGTAATCTGATAATGAGCATTATAAAATGTAATATACTCTAAATACAAGTACTTGATTTTGGGGTAACACATGCTACATGTACTTACTATTATAATAACAATTAATTATGCATAATTACATGCAAGTAACCCTAATCCTAACCATATAGTAAGCACATGTAGTTAATTAATATTACTCAGTATTTAAATGTATAATTACACTGTAACAAGGACACATTAAATTAAAGTGTAACCATTTTTGGGGTGTTGGGGGTAACACATTACAAGTAACGCAAGTTACATAATCAGATTACTTTTATCAGATTACTACAAGTAATGCATTACTTTTTAAATTGACAAGAAAACATCTACTTATTTGAAAACAAGTTACTTTTTCAAACAAGTTACACCAGTTAACACACCAACACACATATCCTTCAAGTATTCAATCCCGTTTTATTAACCAATATCTTTACTGCTGACCTTCGACGATCCAGTTCAACCATTTACATTTACATTTATGCATTTAGCAGACGCTTTTATCCAAAGCGACTTACATTGCATTCAAGTTACAGTTTTACATTTGATCAGCTCTTGCTTTCCCTGGGAATCAAACCCATGACCTTGGCGTTGCTAGCGCCATGCTCTACCATTTGAGCTACAGGAAAGCAGCTTAGCAACCATACTATTAAGTAAAAATAACTTTAGATGAACATAGCATGTTGCGCCTTCTACTGTACAGATGTGAATTTACATTTTCTTCAGCCTGAGGGAATAAATGGGCTTTTACATTTGCCAAAAATATAACTTTTTTTCATATAAAAACACAAACAAGCAAGCCCAGCCCAGATGACAAAAAGTAATGCATAAGTAACGTAATGCATTACTTTCCATTAAAAAAGTAACTAAGTAACGCAACTTTTACTTTTAATAGTAACTTTCCCCAACACTGCTGCAGGTGAAGTGAATAGCATGTATTGTTGCAGTGGCAGGGCTTGTGATATATTAGGCAGCAAGTGAAGTCAGTTCTCAAATTCCATGTGAAAATCAGTTTTGACGAGGGCCAAATAATGACGACTAAGTCAGAGCATCTCCAAAACTGTGAATCTTGTGTGGTGCTTCTGGTATGCTGTGGTTTGACTTAAAGGGTCTGCTGCTAATGTCAGACACCACAGCACACATTCAGAGGGCTTGTGGAGGCTGTGCCTTATAACACTCCACCCTCAGCACTATTTCCCATGTTATTTCCCTTGCAAAGGTGTTAGCCAATCATAACAGAGTACATTTACCAAGTCCTACAGATACAGAACAGCTTGTTTCAGGATCAGACACTTGGTGTGCACATTTCTAAGGCCTCTAAATTATCAACATGATCCAAAAATGATCCACGATCTACTACATGCCTTCTGCCTTCAGATCGATAGTTTATACTTTTTTTTTAGTAAGTAAAAGACCTTTTAGTACAACTACCTAAAAACATCCTTCAGGTCATGATACACCTGTCATTTTTGATGTGAATATTTTACTCTAAACATGAGTAAACATGAGAATCATTTTATATTGTTAATATTATTTATATATGTTATAAAGATCTCATTGACTTACATTACAAGCTATCAGAATTTCATCTATCTTTTGGGGTATATTTATATCACTAAACTGCACCAGAATGTGTATTTAACTCAGTTTGGGCCTCTGAATATAACCAATGTTATTTTTTTCTTTCTAGAGAATGAGCTCCAGCTATATGAGCCGTAAAAGCCCGATGCATCAAATATGATGGTATTTGTCCTTAAAAATAGGAAAATAAATGAGTAACGGTATGCTTTAGTTTTAGTGCTGCCTTACACTTTAGAAATCCTCTATAGTCTGATCTAGATGTTGCGTCATTCTGGTGCTGTACTGATTTTTGCAGTGATATTGAGCTCATGGTTGTGAACATCAACTATAAGTTTGAAGACAAACCTGTCTCCCCAGAGGCTTTAGACTAAAGTGTGAAAGAAACTTGAACGACTCTCAAAGCCGTGTTTTCATGTTAAAACACCATTGTCTTCTCAAAGATTTCTGCCTACTGAAGTTTATAGCTTCAGTCTACTCTGAGTTTGAGTCCAGACCAGGACATTTTAAAGACTGAGCCACGCTGTACAGTGGCTAAACAAGCCATTCAGAGCGTAATGTGATGATACCATGCAGATTGCTGGTTGAGGTAATGATTATCTTCAGTACAGTAGAAACATGAGCTTAGACCAGATCCAAGGCCACGTTTAGGTGCATCATCAAGACTTCAGCTATGCCAAGAGGACACAGCATCTATCATGAAATGCATCCTTTAGTTCTAAATAACTATTCTTTAAGTCTATAAAGCAACAGAACCAGTTATTACCACTATATTGCTTTTTACTACTTCAGTGACCAAATACATGCATTTTGACTGAAGGTGGGTTAAATCTCTTGACAGCAAAGGTAGTGTTTAAATTTCTGTTTGCCTAAAGGACGTATATTTAGACTTTTTCCTCAGATTTCTCATGTTTTAATATGACTTCAGCATACTTTTTAAAAGGGTTCTTATCACGGAAATAATATACTTTGTTTGAACTAAATGTAATGTTTTTGGACACTTCATTGCATGTTATATACATTTAGTAAATTTACAAGTGTTTTGTTTTAACAACTTAAGTATGACTTAAAGGAACACTCCACTTTTTTTGAAAATAGGCTCATTTTACACCTCCCCAAGAGTTAAACAGTGGATTTTTACCGTTTTTGAATCCATTCAGCCGATCTCCGGGTCTGGCGGTAGCACTTTTAGCTTAGCTTAGCATAGATCATTGAATCGGATTAGACCATTAGCATTTGGTCATCAAAAATGACCAAAGAGTTTCGAATGAGAATGAGAGTATAGTTCCTAGCCATATCAGCCTAGAAAATCACAACTTTTAATGTAACTACAGAAGCGTCAAGTTATAAATAGGAAAAATATCGAAACTCTTTGGTCATTTTTGAGCGAGATGCTAATGGTCTAATCAGATTCAATGATCTATGCTAAGTTAAGCTAAAAGTGCTACCGCCAGACCCAGAGATCGACTGAAGAAAGTGTTCCTTTAAGTACATCTTTATATGTAATTTCATCATTCTATTATGAAATATGGTTAAAGTGCATAATGTACTGACAAGCATGTATGGTAAACTAAAATATACTTTAATGTAATTTCTATTGAAACTTCTATGTCATCTATTTGTAATTACACAATCATAATGATGAAGCTGCAATTTACAATGTTGTTGTTGCAAATAATTTAAAATATATTAACTTTAAATGTAATATTGAATAACACTACAGTTAAAATTATAATCAGATACTTTACATATGCTTTAGTATGTTAGTTAACATATCAAAATAAGTGTACTTCTTTTGAAAGCACAAAAAACCTTTTAATTTGACATCATTGCAAAGTGTACTTCAGTGTAGTCGTGAAAGTGTACTCTCAAGCACACTTAAGTGGCCTTTTATTTCAGCTATATATCATTTTACCTGTAAGACATTTTTAATATTTGAAATACATCATGTCCTTCATATTCTTTTGTCAGATTTCTTGTTTTAATATGGTCTTGATAATTGATATATTGGTCACATTGATGTATTTACATAACCAAAATCCACTTTTGAAGGATAGGTGCATTTTCTTAATGGGTAACTTTAATTGTACATTTTAAAAATGCTAAATAAAATAGCATAAGCTGCACAGCATGATACAATCATTTAAACAAAGCATAGAAACCAAGTAAAATACACAATAAACGAACACATACAAATGCATACTTGAGGCCTGGTAAAAAAATAATACAATTGAAGAGTCAAAATATGTTTAAATGAGCAACTAAAGGACAACTGAAATACTCCAGGCGCCTGTTTGCAGAACTACTGCAGCATCTTTGGATAAAATTAAAGATTGTCTGTGTTTGAAATCTACAGTAAACATTCTAGTTAAGTTTAAGACTTTTACAGTTATTTAACACCTGGTTTCTTAATTTGTGCAAAGTGCCGAGTTCAGTTATCGGTGTATGAATCCAGCAAACTCTGATGGTCAACAAATAATTATGGAAAATAAATCAAAGAGAACTGCCTTTATGCAAGTGTCCTTCCGGGTAACAACAGGTGTAGATCATCACATTAACCATGAACATGTTTAACATTTCACAGCCACAAAGTGTCGGGATTTCAAGCTTAACAACTGAAAAGTGCTATTTTTTCTTGCAAATGCCATTTGTTTTGATTTGTCCAGATTTCAGTTTGTGTTTTGGGGCCATTCCTGGCTGATTTGCACTCTTAAAAATAAAGGTGCTTCACGATGCCATAGAAGAACCTTTTTTGTCTAAATGGTTCCATAAAGAACCTTTAACATCTGAAGAAGCTTTGTTTCACAAAAGGTTCTTTGTGGAGAAAGAAGGTTCTTCATAATTATAAAAAGGTAAGAAAGAGATGGCTCTTTAAAGAACCTTTGACTGAATGGTTCTTTGTGGAACCAAAAATAGTTCTTCTATGGCATCTCTGTAAAGAACCTTTTCAAGCACCTTTATTTTTAAGAGTGTAATTCGGCTATAGTTCTTAAATTCAGTTCTGAAACCTTTCTTTGATTGGTCAAGATCTCTGGAAGTCAAATGTTTATCTTATCCAAAGTTAGGCAATGTCCTTTCAGTTAAAAAAATAAATAAAAAAACGCTCCGCTAAAGGGCCACCATCAGCCCCAGACATTACAGACTGTATATTTAATGGCTGAGATTTATCCAATTAAATCAGAGGATAAAAATAAATCACTGTAGTAGAAAACAAGGGTGGAGTTCATGCAGTTGTTTGTTGCTGGCCTTTTCCAAACAGCACATAATTATAGCAGTCGCAGGTTGCCTGTGTTATGAAGCCACGATGTGTGTTTAATAATGATTGAGTTTCTCAAGCGAATATGAATGATTCACCCTAATCTGCTGCAGTATTTCATGCTCGTGTATGATTTGCACTTGAGTTTTTCTGACCGCTAATCAAAACAAATGTTCAGCTTGTGAACAATGTAATCACAATAACATTACAGCTAAGCTGCAATTATCCCAAATACCTCATTTCCTTATTTTAAACACTGACATCATGGTAGTATGAAACGTACTATAATAGATACACCTGTTGAAGATTAAAAGTAAGTTATTGGTCTTACCTACATTAATGTGTTTACATAGTATTTTACATAGTAATGTAGCATTATAGTGCATTACATATGTGCATAAAAATGAATACAATATAAATATATATATATATATAAACTTATAACAATTGTTATAATCTTCCAGTAAAGCTAGTTAGTCATGTTTTTTTAATGTGTCCATGTGTCACTCTGAGGGCCATGTTTTTCTAGGAGTGGACGGGCTTCGGGAGGTTGCTTTAGATGATACCTGAACAAAGACCAAACACAAAAGTTATGTTACCACATTATAATATAATGCTATTTTTTCTCCAGAATGATACAATTTAAATAATTAAATTTTAATGGATGTACTAATAAAAAAAATGTTTTTATTGTGAATGATTAATCAGTGCATGAAAACACAATAATTGTCAAAATAATAACATGCTCTGTCTCTGAAATGACTTATTTTTATTCTGATGTGATCGTGAATTAGGCTGCATGGGCTATTTGACTAAATTAAACAGCAGCCAAACAGCTATTAAGGCACTGGTCTCAAACTCAATTCCTGGAGGGCCACAGCTCCAACCCTAATCAAACACACCTGATCCAGCTAATCAAGGTCTTCAGGATCACTAGAAACTTCCAAGCAGGTGTGATTTGGAGCTGGTTGGAGCTAAACTCTGCAGAGCTGTGGTCCTCCAGGAATTGAGTTTGAGACCACTGTATTAAGTAAGGCATCATTTCCATTCACATCTGGCTCAATTCTGGTAACACCCGCTTTCATGACCCAAATCAATTCCAAACTGCTGTCTCGCCCTGCATTTTTCTGAATAAATATCCTATTTCCCATTCATCACTTAAACAAGTCTTGTAAAGCATAATTAAATTGCCGAAATCCATGTGTTTGTTCTGCTTGAATGAGTTAGAAAAGGGCTGCTTGAGTGTTCAGTGTGAGAGGACTTACATCCGCCTGTGTTTTCGAGTAGTTCATGTGAGCGTACAGTAGAACAGCAATATCCTTGTGGGATGCCTCCAGAGCAATGGAGAGAGCATTACTGCCATCCTGGAGGAAAGAAGTCAAAGAGCATGGATTTACCCATAATGCATTGTTGGACTGGATGCTTTAACACTGGATGCCAAGTCCAGCAACATTTAGGGTGTGACCTGTTTCTCTGTTACATCATTATCTGTAAAACAGAGTACAACTTCCTGCTGTAATGGAACAAGTGACTGCACTGGACTTCAAGCATACACAATTACTCTGGACCCCACCTATACAGGCAACAAGAAATGACTGCAGGACAACACATTCAAAATGTTCAAATACACCATACATCTGCTTCCACCTCAGAATAAAAAGAGATACATTTTCATATAAAAAAATACAGTCATATTGTGAGATACAGTCACAATTCATATATATATATTAGAAACATTGCCAAGTTACGGAACATGTTACCTGTTTCTGATGCAGAACCTGACCTCATGACCTCTAGACTGGACTATTGTAATGCACTGCTAGGTGGTTGTCCTGCATCTTCTATAAACAAGCTACAGGTAGTCCAAAATGCAGCGGCTAGAGTCCTTTCCAGGTCAAGAAAATATGATCATATTTCCCCAATTTTACAGTCTCTGCACTGGCTACCTATTAAGTTCCGTATCAGTTACAAAATATTACTACTTACCTATAAGGCCCTAAATGGTTTAGCTCCTGCGTACCTAACTAGTCTTCTATCTCGCTACAATCCATCACGCTCCCTAAGGTCACAAAACTCTGGACTCTTGGTAGTACCTAGAATAGCAAAGTCCACTAAAGGAGGTAGAGCTTTTTCATATTTGGCTCCTAAACTCTGGAATAGCCTTCCTGATAACGTTCGGGGTTCAGACACACTCTCTCTGTTTAAATCTAGATTAAAGACACATCTCTTTCGCCAAGCATTCACATAATGTATCTCATAACCTTGTACTGCAGTTACATCTGATCAAATGCACATTTTCATTCTTTTGCTTGGGTTGAACACATAATTTTTTGATTTGTTGGAACAGCAGCTATGCTAATTTCTCTATTTTACCTTCTCTGTTTCTGCCACGGGATCTACACTGCCATGTCACAAATCCAAGACATGAACTTCCGGTCATTCACCTCTAGAGGTCACTCACCCACCACATGGACTTTCACACCACACAGTCAGTCACAGATCACTCAAGGACTACATTTCCCATCATCCACTGCACCAACACAGCTGTTTGAACTGATCACGCACACACCTGTTTCCCATCTCACAGTCACCATCACCCAATCACACACACACACACACACACTATTTAAGCTCTGGACTTTCTGCCACTCACTGCCGAGTATTGTTTAGCCTAGCTACCCTACAAAGCGTTTCCCTGCATCCCTAGTTAGTATTCCTGTGTTTTGATTCCTGCCCATGTTCTTGGATTGTTCTCTCTGCCTAGCCCTCTGGATATTGTACGCCGATCGCCGACCCACGCTTGCCCTTGGATTATTCTTGTGTCTTGCCCATGCCATACCTGTTTGCTACTGACCGACCCTGCCTGTATTGACCATGTTTTGTAATAAAGAGCTTGCACTTGGATCCGCATGTCTCACGTCTCGTCAACCCCATAACAGAATACTCGGCCCACTAGGATCCAGCAGCTTCTCAGATGGTCATTCAGAAGGTATGGACACGACAAGAATTCTGTTTGCCCTTAAACAGGGTCCTCGATCACTGGAGCAACATATCAGAGAGTTTTTAGCCATCGCAAACTATTCAGATTTGCCGGACATTTTGCTAATTGAGATTTTTTGCGATGGCATTAATCAACCATTGAAATCTGAGTTTAGACGCGAGGGTACGCGTGCTTCACTCGCTCAGTTTTTGGACTATGCCTTACTGACTGTTGGCTCTTCGTTCACTGTGGGGGTCGCGGAGGAACGAGACACCGCACCCAATTGTGTGGACACAGCCACGCTAGATCACGCTCACAAAATGGCAGCAACAACAACACCCCGTAGCTTCATTGCTGCCAATCACAAGCCAAGTCAAGTCACCGCTGCTGTTAAAGAGTCAAGTCAAGTCACCGCTGCTGTTAAAGAGTCAAGTCAAGTCACCGCTGCTGTTAAAGAGTCAAGTCAAGTCACCGCTGCTGTTAAAGAGTCAAGTCAAGTCATCGCTGCTGTTAAAGAGTCAAGTCAAGTCACCGCTGCTGTTAAAGAGTCAAGTCAGGTCACAGCCTATGTTAAAAGGTCAAGTCAAGCTACAGTTGATCGTCACAAGTCAAACCCAAGCACAGTTGATCGTCACAAGTCAAGCCAAGCCACAGTCGATCGTCACGAGTCAAGCCAAAGCACAGTTGATCATCACAAGTCAAGCCAAGCCACCAGTAATCTCCGCGAGTCAAGCCAAGCCACAGTTGATCGTCATGAGTCAAGCCAAGCCGCAGTTGATCGTCACGAGTCAAGCCAAAGCACAGTTGATCATCACAAGTCAAGCCAAGCCACCTGTGATCTCCGTGAGTCAAGCCAAGCCACAGTTGATCGTCCAGAGTCAGTCCACGTCGCATCTGACCAGCCAGAGTCAGTCCACGTCGCAGCTGACCAGCCAGAGTCAGTCCACGTCGCAGCTGACCAGCCAGAGTCAGTCCACGTCGCAGCTGACCAGCCAGAGTCAGTCCACGTCGCAGCTGACCAGCCAGAGTCAGTCCACGTCGCAGCTGACCAGCCAGAGTCAGTCCACGTCGCAGCTGACCAGCCAGAGTCAGTCCACGTCGCAGCTGACCAGCCAGAGTCAGACCACGTCACCGCTGACCAGCCAGAGTCAGACCACGTCACCGCTGACCAGCCAGAGTCAGACCTCGTCACAGTTGACCAGCCAGACTCTGTCACACCGAGAGATTCAAGGTCAGTCCTGCAAGTTCTCCGGTTGATATCCAGCGTGAGGGATGCACAGCTGGTGTCTGTACGAACTGCTAGTATCCCCAAATCCACTCACCTTGGCCCTCCTGTTCCTGAACTGATTTCCTTGTCTGAAGCGCTTCCCATGATAGGGATCGCTTTATGTTGCATTTGGGCTGCGTACACCACCATTGGACTGCCTGAGGTAGCAACGTCCACTGTAATGTCTCCAGAGGTGGCAGCATCTGCTGCAGCACCTTCTGAAGCGGTGGTGCTCGCCTCAGCCCCTTGCAAGGTGGTGGCTCCCAGCAATATACTCTCACCCAGTCAGGTTACCACCGTAGAACCTCCAGAGGTGGCGGCGTTAGCTGCAAAACCTCCAGAGGTGTCGGTGGTATCCCCCTGTAAACTCTCACCCCATCCTGTCACGGATATGGAGGCCGTCTATGAGCTCTCGCCCTGTCCTGTCACGGCTATGGAGGCCGTCTGTGAGCTCTCATCCTGTCCTGTCACGGCTATGGAGGCCGTCTGTGAGCTCCCATCCTGTCCTGTCACGGCTATGGAGGCCGTCTGTGAGCTCTCATCCTGTTCTGTCACGGCTATGGAGGCCGTCTGTGAGCTCTCATCCTGTCCTGTCACGGCTATGGAGGCCGTCTGTGAGCTCTCATCCTGTCCTGTCACGGCTAAGGAGGCCGTCTATGAACTCTCGCCCTGTCCTGTCCCGGCCATGGAGGCCATCTATGAACTCTCGCCCTGTCCTGTCCCGGCCACGGAGGCCGTCTATGAACTCACGCCCTGTCCTACCCCGGCCATGGGGGCCGTCTATGAACTCACGCCCTGTCCTACCCCGGCCATGGGGGCCGTCTATGAACTTTCGCCCTGTCCTGACACGGCTAAGGAGGCCGTCTGTGATTCCCTGTCCGGCCCTGTCATGGCTACGGAGGCCGTCTGGGATTTCCTGTCCTGCCCTGGCACGGCCCCTGAGATCGGGAAGGCTTTCCCTGTGTTGTCTGTCTCTGTTCTCTCAGTGTTGTCTGTCTCTGCTCTCCCTGTGTTGTTTGTCGTTGTTCTCCTCTGCCTGCAGGTTCTGTCAGGGCTACCTGCCCAGTCTGCTTCCCTGCGGTGGTCTCTGGTCCCGTCTGTTCCACCCTGGTGGGTTCCGGGTCCATCTGCTCCGCTCTGGTGGGTCCTGGTCCCGTCTGTTCCGCTCTGGTGGGCTCCGGGTCTGTCTGCCCTATCCTGGGGGGCTCTGGTCCTGTCTGCTCCTCCCTGGGGGGCTCCAGGTCCGTCTGCTCCTCCCTGGGGGGCTCCAGGTCCGTCTGCTCCGCTCTGGTGGGCTCCAGGTCCGTCTGCTCCGCCCTGGAGGGCTCCAGGTCCGTCTGCTCCGCTCTGGTGGGCTCCAGGTCTGTCCGCTCCGCCATGGCTTCCAGCCCTGCTGCATTCCACAGCCTCGCCACTCGCACATGGACCTGGCCCTCCTTCCCTTCCCCTGTTCCGCCTCCTCTCCACCACCCTCCTGGATTCGATAATGTGAGGAGCGTCTGGAAGCCGCTCCTTGGGGGGGGGGCTATGTCACAAATCCAAGCCATGAACTTCCGGTCATTCACCTCTAGAGGTCACTCACCCACCACATGGACTTTCACACCACACAGTCAGTCACAGATCACTCAAGGACTACATTTCCCATCATCCACTGCACCAACACAGCTGTTTGCACTGATCACGCACACACCTGTTTCCCATCTCACAGTCACCATCACCCAATCACACACACACACACACACACTATTTAAGCTCTGGACTTTCTGCCACTCACTGCCAAGTATTGTTTAGCCTAGCTACCCTACAAAGCGTTTCCCTGCATCCCTAGTTAGTATTCCTGTGTTTTGATTCCTGCCCGTGTTCTTGGATTGTTCTCTCTGCCTAGCCCTCTGGATATTGTACGCCGATCGCCGACCCACGCTTGCCCTTGGATTATTCTTGTGTCTTGCCCATGCCATACCTGTTTGCTACTGACCGACCCTGCCTGTATTGACCATGTTTTGTAATAAAGAGCTTGCACTTGGATCCGCATGTCTCACGTCTCGTCAACCCCATAACAACTGCCATGTAGAACTAATAAAACTAGTATGTTCACCTGCCTTTGATTATTAGTATGACCGCCACTTTAATCGTGGCTTTATTTTAGTCTGCAGTATTATGCAGAAACAGTACATATTTTAGTGTCATGTACATTTTCTTCATGGTTGTATGAAGGTGGTTGTGGTTGTGATGAACTCACATTGTCTACGACTGAAATGTCACACCCAGGCTGCTCCAGCAGTAAGGACACAATCTCAGCCCGACCGTGTTCACTCGCACACATCAGAGCGGTGGAGCCCTCGTCATCCTGGATGTTCTCATCAGCACCGCAGTAGAGCAGCGCTCGCACCATCTCCTGTCGCCCGTGACTCACGGCCAGCATCAAAGCCGTCTGTCCCGCCTAACCACAGACACACCACAACACACACGCTCAGCTGGAGGATCCCTGCTGTCCGGCAATCAACACTTTCAGTAATTTACACTCTTATAATGCAATTATCTGTTTTTATCCAAAAATGTATAAACAGTGAAGATTCTAGACACAGGCCTCACAGAATTAATTAGTAAAGTGTCTGAATTTCATTACAAGTTTTCTAAGCTATTTTATTCAAGGTTTGCCTTGCTTAACTTTCTTTAAAATCAATGCCACATTTAAAAAAAAATAATTAACTAATGAAATGACATCCATACATTTTTAGGGGTGACTGTTTGGCAAATATCGGAAAAACTACACTACCGTTCCAAAACTTAAAATTGGTAAGATCTTTAAATGTTTTTGAAAAAAGTTTCTTATGCGCAAAAATACAATAAAATCTGTAGTACTGTAAAATATTATTACAATTTAAAATAATAGTTTTATATTTTATTTTATTGTAAAATGTAATTTATTTCTGTGATCAAAGCTGAATCTTTAGCATCATTACTCCAGTCTTCACATGATCCTTCAGAAATCATTCTAATATGCTGATTTGGTGCTCAAGAAACATTTATTATTACTATCAATGTTGAAAACAGTGCTGCTTTTATTTTTGTGTAAACTGTGATATATTTTTTCAGGATTCTTTGCTAAATTGAAAGTTCTGGAGAACAGCATTCATTTGAAACTGAAATCTTTAGTAACATTATAAATGTCTTTACCGTCACTTTTGATCAATTTAATGCACCTTTATTTAATAAAAGGTTTAATATCCCCAAAAAAAGATCTTATTTTCCCAGACTTTTGATCAGTAGTGTATGTATTCTGTAAAGACTTCTGTAAACTTTTCATTTCTTTTAGCAAATAAAAATAAAAAACTGTACACCAAGTCAAGCAAAAGAGCTTCCAAAAGAGATTTTTTTCTCTTTTGAAGAGGAACAATTTTAGATTCCCCAAAGAACCTTTTAGTGAACACTTCTTGAAAGAACCCCTTTTTTTGTGAAAAACATTTTAACAAGAGCCCTTTTTCCACTATAAAGTCCCTTTTGTGCAATGGAAGGATTCCATGGATGTTAAAGGTTCTTCATGGAACAATAGATGCCAATAAACAACCTTTAAAAGTGTAAGTTGAAATGTCATATTCAAATTAGCAGAGGATATAATCGCAGATGAATAACTAATTAACTGGGTGACTTACTTGGCTCGCTTTGGCATTGACGTTGCCCAGACGGTAGAGTTTCTGGACCACTGCCATGTCGTCCTCCTCCTTCACTGCTGAAAGTGCTGCCAGCATCACAGCTGTATATCCGGCTTTATTCTGCTGATCAACGTTGCACATGCCTGCGCATGAACACATCCACAACTGAGGTTTTGTAACAATGTCCCGATCTGTTGGACAACTCAGAACAGCTCATTAGCATATAACTTTGGACTTTATTTAAAGCTTGAACTTCCGTTTCAAAAGCATTAAGTGAATAGGTAATATCAGTTGTGAATTCCAAGAAACTTGATAGATAAAAAGTGATAACTGGACATCACTCATGTCACATGACCTAACTATTGTGCATAGTATGCACTTTATGATAAGCTGCATTCTAAATGCAACAACAAAACATTACTTTGCTTACCATTAAAGGGGTCATGAACTGAGAAACCAAAATTCCCTTGATCTTTTGACATATAAGAGGTCATTGTAATATAAAAACATCCTGTAAGTTACAGAACTCAAAACTTTCTCGTTAGTCTAAAAACAGCTTATATTGAAGGCAGTCTGCCAAAATGACAGCTTGTGGAATGTTCTACTCTGTGATGTAATAGTGTGGATAAGCACCGCCTTCGCAGGATTCGTTTACAATCCAGGCACAATTCTAAAAGAGGACTGAAACTAAAAGAGGATGCTGTGCTGACTATATTGGATACGATGTCTCACCACACAAGTGTGAGTAACTGATGTGATCACTATTGCTTTGTCTGTTATTACAGATCATTTGATATGCACTGAGTATTTATGCGTTTTTAACCTAAATCACAGCAGCGTCCATCTGTGGGATGTACTGTCAAACATATATAACTGCTAGCCAATCACAGCACTTCCGAATCTACAATCTGCCACGCCTATTCAAACAGAGCGTTCTGATGAGGGGGGTTAAAACAGGACATTATAAGTGGACCTCAGAGAACAGTACACAATAAAAACCAAAGGCAGTTCATGACCCCTTTAGGTATTTAGCTAGGTGCATTTTCCCATGGTTTATCCAATTACATTGCTTGTTACCATGTTATTCTAATGTGTCCTAAAAAGCTACATTCTCTTAACCTGTGTCAAGCAGTAGGTCCACCACAGTGAAGTTGGAATGGGAGACGCTGTAGTGTAAGGCAGTGTTGCCGTTGCCATCCGTCATGTTGACTATGTGCTCCAGCAGGACGGGGGAGACCTCTGAGAAAGCCATCAGGTAATTTGACACACGTGAAGGCTGGGCCGTCTTTGCACTGGATACTCTGAACCACTCCAGCTGAACGCTATGAGTGCTGGACAACTGCGTTAGACATGTTAACAGAACAACATAATGGTTAAGTTTGGCTGGAATGTAATTTGAAATGATTAATTTCTAACAACAATTTGAATAAAATGTAATTTGTGTGATTTGTTCTCACCACTTCTTTACTCTTCACTGATTTCGCTCCGTCATTAAGGTGGTTCTTCAAAATTAGACAAGCCTCACGCATTTTGGCACTAAGTTCAAACCTGTAAGATAATCTCCATTTATTGTTTGCATTAATTACATCATAGCCACGAATCATGATTTTCTAAAAAAAAGAAATATCTCTTGTACAAGATGAGTCATTTTTGGTCTGCAAGAGAAAGACCTTGAATATTTAAACATGTACATCTGCTAAAAGTTTTAGATGTACGCTACCATATAGATGACCTCAAATCTAAGACACAAACTGTTTTCTGTTATGTGAAATTTTAGCCATCACCAAAATCTGCATGCACTTACTTTTCCTTCACTTCCTCTTCCTGGTCCTTTGAATCTTCAGTCCCAGCTGGCATGTTTTCATCACTGTCAGTTTCATCCACATTTATATTCATCTCTTCATCAGATGTGTCCTCTAGAGCTGCTCCTTCTTCCACACTGCTGTCTGAACACGCACCAGCCTCACTTCCATCTGAGGAACTCTCTTCATCCTCTTCACTAGAAATTGACTCATATCTGAAAGAATTTAGAAGGAGAAATTCTGTTTAATTGGCAGTCTAACCTCAAGTTGAAAGATTTATATAAGAAATAATGACAAAATGGAGAGTTACAGTTCTAAAAACAGATTGAAAGAGCCATGTTTGAAGCCAGTGATATTTTATACAGTTGCTACTTGGCAGGATAATTATTATTTATCATTTATAATTATTATTGTTGTCATTAACGATAATATTTTTAATTCTTAATCAAATTGACTAGTTTTATTATCGTTGTTACCACTTTATAAAAGCAATAAGCCATGGGACGCAGGCTGTGACAGTCTGTTACTACAGTAATGGTATTTCGTATTGTGCCAATATGTCCTTTTTTAAAAAATCTGCTCTAGCAACTCACCCTCCGTTTAGAATTCCAACAAACTTCAGGCTCTTTTTGCCACCACTGGAAGCTGCGCCAGCACCACTCCCATCCTTCCTCTTCATGATAGATTTCAGAGGGCCTGCAGCTTTTTTTTGCAAAGAAATCATTTTTAAAGGGATTTTCCTATGGATAACCTTAAAAATATGTGGTTCTCTTATACAGATTGATTTAATGTCAACATGTAACAAATGTATAGTTGGACTTAAGTTAAAATAGTTCACACCAAGAACGATAACTATAACGATATTAGCGTCCACACCAGTGAACGATATCATCTGTTTATTCTAAGCGCACGCGCATCTGCCGCTTTAAATTCTCGAGCTCCTTATAGCAGGATGGATTCTGATTGGATGTCAATGTTTGTATCGTTCATCAGCTGGAAAAAATCGTTCTGAAAGTGATTCCAATGATATTGCTTCTCTGTGCCTTTATCGTCATAGTTGTGGTGTAGACTCTGCTATTAATATTGAGAAAGATTTTTAGAACTATATCTTTATCGTTAGGGGCTTTCGCACCACGTAGTTATAGGAACTTAGTTCTAGTAACTAGCCAGCAGGGTAGTTCCTAGAGAACCAATTTCTCCCTCGGGCCGTTTCCTGGTTGCATTTGCACCAGCAGCAGGAACTTTGAAGTGGCCAACAGCAAAGTCTTTATGCGCGGCATTTACATACGTCAACAACCGGTGAGTGGAGGACGCCATGATCGGAGCTGTTTTTGTTGTGTGTTTTTGGTTTCGTGATAACGGAGATGGAATGTAAATGCACAATTTATGCGACTGAAAGAGCAAAAAGTTGGGCTAAGAGACAAAATCTAATATGACAACTTGCAGTGTTACATATCGAGGCTGAGAAAAGAACACAACACTGCAGACAACAGGTCTGCATCGCTGTTTTCCATGTTCGTGGAGTAAATATGTTTACATGGCTTTTTAAAAATGCCGGGTAGCCGGTGTTTTGTATGCATTTGGCCAATCAGCGTACACTTACGTCATTAGTAGTTCCTATAGAACTGTTTTAGGCCCTACTCTGAAGTAGGAGCTAATTTAGTTCCTCCAAACGGAGTTCCTAGAACTAAAACCATTCCTAGTTCCGGGTACTTCCACCAATAGTTCTAGAATCTATGAAAAGGTTCCTCTGGTGCGAAAGCCCCTGTTATCTTTATTGTTATCGTCCTTGGTGTGAACGGGCCTTTAGGCTTATGAATTCTGAATTGACTGATTCATGCCGTAGTCTGTATTACATGAAGGCTAACCAGCTTTATATTACTGCATAAATGCAAGGTTCTGTCATGAAACTCTAGATGGCGCAGGCCGATAGGTTCCAACTCAATCTGATATAATTACATCATTCACATGGCGCAACTGATTGGTTCTTTTCACATCAGCAGCCAATGAGCTGCTGCTCAACATTCAAATACTTGGCTAGTGTTTGCTGTAGCAGTTGCAGCACACTTCAGAAACCCTCCACCTCCCCCAGCTCCACCTGTATAGATCTGCTACGGGGTGATTTTATGTATGTTATACACAGGGGTTACTTCTTATATGTTATATGTGCAGCAGCAGTGTTTCTTACATGCTCACTGCAGAATGGATGTGGATGTATAGGTCTATTCCGCCAAGACCAAATGCATTAACATTGCCATGTATATTACCATGCTAAACTCTCCGAGAGTTGTCATGACAGAACAGCATTTATTACTGCGTTAAGTACTGGCAAAATGTTAGAAAGGCTGTGTTACCTACAACAGTAGCAATACCAAGGCAGATTAACATTTAAAAATAAAAAAAGTCCTAGCTACGTGTACTGTGCTAGACTAACTGAGAATTGTCATGGCACTTGTATACTGTTGCTCTCTCGATGGTCTGATTGCTTCTATTGTTCTCCTCATTTGTACGTCGCTTTGGATAAAAGCGTCTGCTAAATGATTAAATGTAAATGTAAATGTAAATGTAATTAAAGATTAATAACAGGGGTGCAAACTCGTCAGGGGTGAAAAAGGTGACAAACTAAACTCCACCCCACCCCCCCTTATATATATACAGTATTTATACACATGGGTGGGAATCGCAGGGTATCTCACGATACAATATAATCATGATACAGCGATTCTGCGATAATCGATATATTGCTAGACAATCATATAATGATATATCCCGATATATGTCTAACTATGAAAACAAAATGCCTGTGAAAAGGTTAAGTGCAAGTTTTCTTTCTTTATTCAAGTCCAAACAGTTAGAAAACAGCAAAAAAAAAGTACTGTAAATCAATTTTAACACGTTAAGTAAATTAATAATTTTATTGAATAATTTATATATTTTTTGTTTGTTGTTTATTTAGAATATATTTAGCTATCACACAAAATAACTTGAGATTCACTTGCGAGGGCAGTTAAACAGTTTATTAGGAACAATCAAAGCTGTCTTTCAAAGCTGACTTTTTAACATCATTACTCCAGTCACATGATCCTTCAGAAATCATTCTAATATTCTGATTTGCTGCTCAAAAAACATTTATTATTATTATTCTGTTAAATTTTTTTTATTATTATTATTCTGTTTTTTTTTTCTTTGATGAATAGAAAGTTCAGAAGAACAGCATAGTTTGTAACATGATAAATGTCTTTATCATTACTTGTGTGCTAAAAGGTTTTAATTTCTATATGCTGACTACAAGCTTTTGAATGGTATAGTGTATATTGTTACACTTGGAGTAGGCCTAACTGTGCGTTCACACCAGACGCGACTTGCGCGAATAAATCGCGCTATTCGCACGTAGTTGAACGCTTGAACATTTTGAGTTTACCCGCTACATTCGCGCGTGAAATACGCATCGTTCGCACCGCCTCATTCGCGCGAACCGCACCGCAGGATGTCTATTCGCGTCTTTGCATTGACTTAACATGTAAATCACTCGCGCTTAACGCTTCATTCGCGTCTGGTGTGAACGCACCTTAAGACTGGAGTAATGAAGAAGAGAATTCTTTACAAAAACATTACAAAACCTGGCATTAACGCTTCATTCGCGTCTGTCACCTATGGAGTAATGAAGAAGAGAATTCTTTACAAAAACATTACAAAACCTGGCATTGTCATAGTGTATATTGTTTATGTGCTCTGAAGGAAAAAAACAAACAAACACATTTTGAAATTCTGGGTTATTTCTCTCAGCAGATCTTCCAGAAACAGAAAGTAGCCGGGATGAACTTGTTTGTTTACGCGGAGGCGATGTGGGCGTTTACATTCGCACGCCTCACGTGGATGTTTGAATCTGAAAGGCGCGAACGGCGCGTGGGCGGGACCGTATTAGATATAATGAGTTGAGACGGGAAAACTGGACATCGCATCGGTTTCATACGGATTACTTTAACATAGAATATTTGTTTTGGACGTAACTTACTTCATTTAAAAGTAGACATTTTAAGCTTTCTATACATATATTTCTCATGTATTTGAGGCGAGTATTCGTGGAGATTCAGGTTGTTTTATTTACGTATCTGTGAAGAAAGGTGACAAAGCCGGCAGAGAACGCACCCCGTTTATTTTATTAATTTTAGAAAAGCACTTTATTTCGTTGTTATTATGACTATACAGAAATAAAAGTAGACCCTCTGCAGTTTCAAATGATACCTTATTCTTATCTGTATGATCAAAACTGACAGAGTATTTTTAGTTCTTTTCGCAGTCATAAAGAAAATAGGAGACAGCCCGCAGACCCCAAGGTAAGCCAATCAGAGACAGAGTAGGGCGGGTCCATTCCTGCCATTGCCAACAGGGGGAAAAGACGCTGCAGGTGACGTGACACAGATGACTCGCAGATCCGACGACCCCCCGCCTCTCCTCAAATATATTTTTTTACAGATCTACACGATTCACGTGAATGACCTATTTCAAGGTGAAAAAGGCAAATTTCGCCGAAAGGTGACAAGTTTGCACCCCTGTAATAAGGTGTTTTCTTCTTCAAATAATTGTGTACAGTATGACCAGGAACATGCTTTATGAAAATAACAATGCTCACCCTCTGCAGACATTGTCTGTTCTTCAGCGTCTTGTGTATCATTAAGACATTCCCACTGGATACCAATGTTTACTAGCTCCACCATTTTTACCTCTGAAGTTTCCACAGGATCTGTTTGAATGCTTTGGTCATTTTTTGAAACATACTCCGGGTCAGTCACATCTGGAAACAACACTCCAACTGAACAAACTTCAGGACGTGTTTCCAATTGGGCATTTGCTGTCTGTGGTTTTGCTATTGTCTCTTTGTCCAGCATAATCTTGGATGCCCTCTCAATTTCCTGAGCCTTTAAAGCTTCAAGATCTTGGTTGACTTGAGTTAGTCGTGTCTCGAGAACCTGGTTTGACTCCTGTTGAAATTTGATAGTGTGCTGCAGGGTGTCAATTTCTTGTTCTGCCTCACTTTGTAGCCCTAGAAATGATTCTATTACCCAGACTGCCGCATCTTCTGTAGCCACTCCAGTCTGAATTCCCTCATCATGCATAACACTAGTCTCAGTCTCAGTAGCTGCGTGACTAACATCAATAGTAGCTTCGACAGCAGCATCCTTGACCGCTTGGCGATTGTAGACAACCACAGTCTCAATGGGATTGTCACTGCCTACTGCTATGGATCTTTTTTCTACAGGAGTAATGGCTAGATTCTTTATTTCCTTTTTGTCTTTTTCATCACTTTTGCATTCTGGCTTTTTATTCCAAAGTGACGGCGATGGTAGGGATCCTGGTTGGGAGGCTCCTACTGCTGCCTCAGTGGAGGCTTGCAGTTTGAGCGTTGCATCAAGTTCCTCTGTTTTCTTTTGAAGTTCTTTAGCCAACCTTTCTTTTTCGGCACGGAGCATGGCAACTTCTCTTTCTAGAACTGGTAGTCCTTTGACTCTCTCTTCCATCTCTCTTAGCTGCCTAAGGGCGGTGGCCATCTGTTCTCGCACTGTCTGAAGCTGCCCAGGAGGTAGTGTTCCTGAGTTGGAGGCTGGCGTGCTCCTTCCAGACGTCTGAGGACTTGCTTTGGTCCAGACTCCAGAAAGGGGGTTCTGAACAACAGGTGATATCTGTAGCAAGTGGGCATCTGAAGCAAGCTGGGAAGAAGCTAGAGAGAAGTCCCTATTAAATCCACCAGCTTTGGAACTCACTTTGGAAAGGTTGGACAAATTAGAGCCTAATCCGTTGGAAAACTGACTTTGCTCCTGTTGGAGCCGAAGACTAGTTTCAAGGAGCGTTCTCTCAACCCTAGGGTTACGTGGTGGAGGCGGTGGTGGCACTTTGGAGCAAGTAGGTGGGCTGGGACTGATGACTGGTAATGGGGAAAGTGGTTGTGATTTACTAGGTGATGTGATAGGGCTCTGGAGAAAAGGTGGGTTAGTTTGGCCATTCTCACTGGTTGTTGAGGAAAGGGACTCAGTGGAGGTCCAGCCACTGGCCCGACCACCAACACTTAAATTCCTCTGATACCCACGGTCACCCCGGGATCCCCTCCGAGGGTTCACATTAGCCCTACGAATGCTGTGTCCACTCTCTATTTCCTCAACATACTTGAGAAAATCAAGGTCCAGCTGGAATCCGTAGGGCGTCTGTACTGAATAGGAGCCACCTTGATCTGTTTCTTCCTCAGTAGAGCAATGAAAAGGGGCACTCAGATCTGCAATGCAAACATATCAGATGTGTTCATCTTGAAACAGTGCTATCTACCGAGAGCAGAAAAACAACTACTTACTTGGCAGTTTGGAGGTTATATGCACAGACTGGGTCATTTTATGGAGCCTTGTGCTGCCCCTCCAGAAGACAAATCAGCACACCTACAAGCAAAAGACAACATAGAGTCATCAGACAAATGAAAACATTGTTTGGGAGCTGCTGGTGACCCACAACAAACTGAACCTAAAAGCATCTCTGGATCATTCCACAACAGGTATGTGGCCACTGTGAATGTTTTAAGCGTTGTTCTTTTGTCCAGTGGCCAATGGTAGTTCCTGAACTGTTATAATTGACATGGGCTGATAGGTAACGGTGTTGCTGCATGTTGCATTGTATGTTTATTAGGTCACTGCAATGTTAGCAACAAGGATGCCACAGTTTCTAGTTGAAACATGCTCTGGTCTCACATCACAGAAACTGTGTTTTTACAGTCCTGAGGTTTTTATAATCACCTGGGAAATGTGGTTAGCTATCCTGCAAACTTAATAGGTAATTTGAAAACAGCTTTGCTGACAAAAAAATAAATATAGTTGTAACCCTCATAATAAGTAGGTTGCATGCCTTTTTGTACTCTATGATCTCTTTTATTTGTAGTATAATGGGTTGACTGTTTCAATATTCACAGAAATTTTTATAAACAAAAAATGCATTTACATCACAGCTGATTTTCTCTCTCTCTACTGTTCTAGAATTTCACTTCTGCTCCAGCTGTGTAATATTCTGGTTTACAATTAAAACCATGGCATTGCAAGATTATTACTTTTGTTGAAATGTTACCTACTATGTTTTGGACAATGCCATGTTTGCTCAGAAATAGGCCATAGTATATTTTAAAAGCCTTGGAGTACCATGTGTGTGTGTATGAATATGGTAATAATACAGTACCATGGCATTGAGTAGGGACCAAATATCTGAGGCCAAATTATGTTATAACAATTTGAATGAAAAGCTGACTTGAAAAACTGACATGAACTTCAGAATGCCACCCCCTTTTCTTTAATGACAGTAACACTTAAAGTGTTGTGAATGTTTTGGGTATAAAATAAACATTAAGTCTTTACTGGTAAATTATCCTCCACTTCCAGATAGCTCTCTGATGCACAGCGTCCTTCTTCCTCTGAAACACTGCAGTGCTTTCAGGACACACTGTACCACAAAAAACATCTACCCTCACATGAACAGGCATGCATTGAAATAACTTGTGAAAGTGAAGATATTTTGGATATATTACTTCATAAAGGAGCTCACTTTGCTCAGTGACTCAAATTTCCAGACCATTCAAATTTTACAAGTTTTCCAGGTGTTCACTGTGCTTTTAGACTTTTGAAGCCCACTTGTCATCTAATATTATCACTGTGTCTCATGGCACCTCTTCAATAAGTTTTGTATGGAGATGTTACGGTGCATTCAACGGTAGATTTCAATATAAAACACACACATTACATTTTGTTAATACTACATATCCTGCACATCCTTTATGATGCTTAATTTCAATACCAGTGGATAGAGCAGGTCATGGAAATACGGTTAAAACACACACACACACACACACACACACCCACCCACCCTCACAGAGGAGGGGAAGCATGTTGCACATAACTGTTTTCACAGAGCCCCAGGCACATTCCACCAAACACTTCCTATTTCACACAGCACTAATGTGACCAGGCTCGGACATGTCAATCCAGCACAAAGACTCCACCAGGGTGGCGAACGGCTCGAATGCAGGATATAATGAGAAGACTGTTGGGCCAAGGCGAAAAAAACAGAAGCACTACACTGGTTTAAGTAGTGTTGGCGAAGACTGTGTCTAATTAAAAGCATACTGCGTACCGTTTGATCGCATTTAACAGGCCAAAGCTGTTTTTTCCACTGACTGAGCAAAGTAATGGTACCACGTGGAGACTGAACCCAAATGCTTCAATATGTTTTGCATTGGAGAGACTGACTGTGGTGCAATGCAGCTGACCAGGTTTCCAGTCTCTGCAACTACAGTCTAGCCTGTCAACTCACAGCGTGCTGTCTTGATTTGCAGCTTGCAGGACTTCCCCGTCCTTCCAGCTGTGAGCTGAGACATATCACTGTGTTTGCCTGCTGGTAAAAACCTAATTACAAGGCAAGAGGGGAAAAACACATTCCTGTCTACCTCCTGCGCCTCTTAACCAGCATGCTACAAACATGCCAGGATCACAAAAACAAAAGCATGTCCCCCATTTGACTAAGATCTGAACGTTTACACTACAAGACGAAAGTTTGTACACACCCACCCATTCTTCATTATTACGGTTTTCCACATTTTCGATTATAACATCATCAAAACTACAAAATGACAAAAATGGATGGGGATTATGCATTGACTAAAAAAGCCAAACAAATCAAAGCTTTTGTATATTTAAGCTTCTCCAAAATCGCCGCCCTTTGTCTAGATTCCAGCTCTGGACAACTTCTGAGGTGCATCTTGGGATGCATTCTGAACTATATAAAAGAAGTTCCCATGTATGCAGGACACTGATTTTTCTGCTTCAAAACATCAAAACATAAGTTTTGTGAATACTTTCATACATACACTAATTTAAATTAGAAGCCTTTAGAATTTTAAGAAGCTGAACCGTATAAATTCTAAATGTTTGACTGTTACTGTATATCATCCATTTTAGAGCTTGTCAAGTTAAATCAAAAGAAATCAGTGTTCAATCCCTGTACCTTTCATTCAGTTCAGGTCCATAAAAGTGAGAGCTTTGTGAATCACATTCACCACTTTGAACATGGGAACAGTGACTTCTCAGAGCAGGCAAATAACTCGAACAAATCTTCCACTGTGGCGTTGTCTGAATGGGAGTCATGTTTTGAAAGTGACCTCATAGCACTCCCTCCCATTTTCCTGCAGAGGAAGCAGGAGGTCTCTATTCACATTATATGTTATGTGAACTCTGCAGGCTGGGCAAGGACACTTCTTATTTAAAAAAAGGGCAGTCCCATAAAAAAAGCTGTGCAGAACTTTCTGACGCCCACCTTACAGCACTGTCAGGAATTTGTGAGCAATCACATGACTTAAAAGGAATAGTTTGCCCCCCAAAAATGAACATAATGCGTCATCATTTACGTACATCCATATTGTTCAAAACCCATGTGAAATCCCTCTATACATACAAGTAGATATTTAGCATAATGGCCAGCCTTCTCCTTTCCATAAAATGAAACTATACAGTTACCAGAGGTTACCGGACACATACAGTAAGCACCATAAAGTAGTCTACAACTATGTTCCAAATCTTCTGAAGCAATATTGAAATAAAAGCTGTTATTTGATGAAAATCTTTCCCTTCGCCAAAGCTCTCAAAACTTTATGCACTTGCACATATTGAAAGCTGGTGTCTCGAGATGTGTCATTCCAGGTTTGTGGCCAGTGATAATGAATGCCATTAGTTCTCACATCTTGGTGACCAATTGAAATGCTCCAGGTACCAGGGGAATCCCTTAAAGCATTATTAGCAAACATAGTTCAACAGTTCAGTGGTGGTTAAGCGCAATGATTACTGTGGATTAAGGAATCTAAAATATGGTCATGCATAAGGCGTTACCATTAATCTTTGCTTTATACGTACTATCAAACAGCCAAATATGCTAGTAATATGCATGCTAATAAACAACTAGTTAATAGTGAGAATTGGTCCCTAAACTAAAGTGTTACACTGGTGGTGGTTGAGGAGATGTATGCAATGTAAGCATTAGGGATGTGCGGTATACCGGTACTGGAAAAATACCGGTATGTATTATATTTCAAACGGTACGATATCATAATTTTGCTCAATTCGGTATTTCATACGCTGCAGTGCTTCCCAAATTGATGCGCAACCAGTAAATGTGACAACAGAACAACGCGATGGATCAAGCAAATTAAACTCTATCAACGCACCCGAAATTAATAAATAAAGAGAACAGTAGAAGTAAAATATGGCATTACTTTGCATACAAAACAGAAGACAAAGGTGAAGGAACGGACCTTACTGCACCTGAATGCAAGCGTTGCTATAAGTCACCACAGGAGGCAACACATCAAACCTTTTTAAGCATTTGTCGCTTGCTCATCCTGATCTTTTCAGAGAATTAAGAGATCGACAGGTGAGAGCATCATTCATAAATTCAGATTTAATTTTAACTTTTATTTACAACTGATCAACGCACATACAGATGTGATACAGTAAGCTCACACGCTAGAACCAGTGAAGTTTTGGTCACGTAATATATGCACTTGCATTTCATACAATCGAATATTAATTGAATTTGAAATAAGCAAGAGTTTTGCTATATTAATTTTAGTATCAATAATATGAAGGGAATGTTTCTGCTAATATAAAGCAGCCGAGAGAGAGAGAGATTTATATTTAATGCTTTTTCTTTGGCTATCGGAGTCTGAAATCTGAAAACAATCTGAGAGAGAGAGAAATAATAACGTGATTTTGAATATTACTTTGACTGTTAGGATAACACTTTACAATTAAGCAACATTTGTTGCATTAATTGCATTACTTCAGTTATATTTATTTTCTTCAAACTCAGTCAAACTGTAACCTATGTTCCCGGTACGTTTTTTGTGTCAGTTTGATACAAATGTATTAAGCTATGTATCTATTATTATTATTATTTGTATTATTATTTTAATAAAATTGTTTTCAATTCACTTATCTTTTAAAGCTGGTTATTTGTCACCTATGGTATCGATTTAGTATCGATACCGAGGTATTACATTCTGGTATCGTACCGAAGCCAAAATTATGGTATCGAGCCATCCCTAGTAAGCATACATTGCTTGTATGTAAAGCGCTTTGAGTGCCTAGAAAAGCGCTATATAAATGTAACGAATTATTATTATTATTATTATTATTGATATTTCTTTTTTTTATTATGCAAACAAACATACTATTTACAGGTGACAAATCAAATACAAAATAACCAAAGTAAATAAAACATACATGTCAGCCAACGTGATTTGTGTGAGTGGATATGAGTGTGTGTGTGTATGTATATGTGTGTGAGTGTGACTGGGTATTGGGGGTGGGGGTATATTATTGATATTTCTAATGAAATGGGGAGGTTTCTGTCCCTCCATTGAAGATCCATGCAACCAAAACTTTTACAATCCAAAAAGGTCATAAAGGCATGAAACTAGTCTTGTGAAGGGATACTATCACTTTAGTTGAAGAAAAGATTTAATTCAGTGGTTTATTTGACTTTTTATGATCAACACACTCTTTATGATCGTTCTCATGAATCATGCACATATGTTTGAGCTTCCATGTTTATTTGATATACTCTATGTATGTCTGTCGATCATTGTCTTTCTGAATGAAAGCCTAAATTAAATCTGTTCACCATATAAAATAATCATATCTCTTCACAAAACTTGGATTAAACTGTTTGATTCATATGGATTAGTTTTACAGCATTTTATGAACTTTTTGGATCATCAAATTTTGGTTGTATGAAGTTTCAACAGAGACAGAAGTCTTATGGGTTTGAAACGAAATGAGGGTGCGTAATTGATGTCAGAATTTACATTTTCATTTTTGGGTGAACTAACTCTTTAAGAAGACTTAGAATATTGCATACACATCACATGGAAACATGATTCTATGATGGTGTTTGTGTCACTTTGAAGCTTTGACAGTGTCCATTTACTTTATTTTGTGGAAAAAGAACAGTTTGAGCATTTCGCTAAATATCTCTTTTTCTTTTCAACAGAAGAAAAGAAGTCATCTTTGGAGTTACTTTTATTGTACTTTCATAGTGTTTTTGTCTTGACGGTGTTTGAGTGCGAGTAATGATGACAGATTTTGTATTTTTGGTCAAACTGTTCTTTTAAGCTCCAGTGCGTTACATTGTTTTTACTAGTGTCACAGCCAGTGCAGCAACACAGCTGCTCTTTCCTGAAGGGAAGTGGCTCTGATACAGCCCCAGGGTCTCCTGGAGCAGCAGCCATTGTCTTTCAGGACAGTGAGTGCTAGACAGTTGATCAATGCAGCAAAAGCTGTTTCCTCAAGGACCAGCCAAGGAATAATAAACAAGGAAACGAAGCACATGCACATGCTCTAAAAACGACATCCCAGTGACATCAGATCATTTTTCAGGATACAAAAGACAATGTTTAAACTTCTAGATGCTGCAGGAAGTATGGTCACATTTTAAAGAATAAAACATGCTATTCAGTGAACATCAGTTGCTTTTATCTTGCATATGTGTAAGTCTAATAAACTTCACTCAATATGAATTGCCCTTGAAGATGGATGGATCTCAGCTTGCCACAAAGGAATTGTTACTATATAATGAATCATTATCCCACTTCTGTGGGACTTTTTGTGAGACGTCCTTCTACAGTATTCTCATATCAGCTCACATCTATGAAAAAAGTCAAATAGTATTGATTAAATGATAAAAGGGTTACTGATTTAGTAGTCTCAGCCTCAGACGGCTCACCCACAGTCTGTACTGAATG
This sequence comes from Schizothorax lantsangensis, assembly GCA_027422415.1. Classification (NCBI taxonomy): domain Eukaryota; kingdom Metazoa; phylum Chordata; class Actinopteri; order Cypriniformes; family Cyprinidae; genus Schizothorax; species Schizothorax lantsangensis. The sequence goes on from CM049851.1 coordinate 28,655,884, forward strand.
TCTTACACAAAACTATCAGGAGATGGTTGAAATGGTCAGTTCAGATTAGCTTCTAGGGGTCACTGCACACTAGTTTACAAGTTGAAAATGCTCACAAGCCATTTTTACATCATAGTCATTGCTACAATGAACACTTTAGAAAAACTAATCACTTTTTTAAATTAAATTTATGACATTAAAACAAAAAAGTTTTATTTGAAGCACTTAATAGCAGGGTCGGAAATGTACTTTTCCATTAAGTGGCAATATTTGCTCTCTGGTTGTTTGTAAGTTGTAAGGTACATTTTTTAATTACCTTATTAATTCTAATCAATCTGTGTTGTCTTTTATGTCAAAAACTTGTATTTATTCAATTTATTCAGTAAATCAGAATGCTATAAGCTCAGGCTGTTGCCAATAAAATGTTATCAACATCAACAAAAATCATCTTTACACTGCGTGTTTATTTACACAGACAACTGCTCAAAGGTGACATATTGCATAATGATATTAATGTAATTTTCTTTACATAAAATAGTCCTATCTAAATTTATAAAATAAAAAATACAGGGTGGCCTATAATTTTATGACAAAAAGTATTATTGTCAGTTGTTGCCCTTGATTCATAGCATAGAAGAAAAAAATAATAATTGTGTGGGGAAAAGGATATTCTTGCTGGCTACACAGACAAAACAAATCATATCTGCACTTTGTTGTTTATGATGAGAGAACTCTTAACAAGACTTCAGTGGATTTCCTATTTACTGGTGACTAATCTAAACACCTCTGAATGGTCAATGCTCGATGCTGCAAAAAACAATGCGTAAAAAATACATCTTTAATACAGTGTGAGCAGATCTAAATGTAATGCTACAATAGACACTTTTCCTTCAGTCTCGCATTTCACTTATTCATAACAGTCATAATAGATTTTTTAGTCCCCTTATCTTAAATTTGGGGGGCATTTTTGTCCCAAGCCCCCATTCATTTCAATTCTGCTTGCTAGTAACTATCATCAGCAGAACTGTATTTTCAACTTTACTTTCCAAATTAAATTTGTTTATTAAGTTTAGTAGTTTTTTTTAATGTTTGGAAATTCCCATCATGAACTCTACACATATTTGCTCTCATTTTTTACATTTACATTTAATCATTTAGCAGACGCTTTTATCCAAAGCGACTTACAATCAAGCAATTCAAAGCAATCAAAAACAAAAGAGCAACAATATATAAGTGTTGTGACAAGTCCCGGTTAGTTATTAAATTATTATTAAAAAGAATACAAACTAGTTAGAAGAGATAGAATAGATAGAGCTTTGTGTTAGAGGGTCAAGTTATTATTATTTTTTATAATAATTAAAAAGAAAACAAGTAGATAGTATAGAAAAAGAATAGAGAATGCTAGTGTTAGAAGGTTAAGTGTGTCTTTAGACGTTTCTTGAAGATGGCTATTAAGGACTCCTTTAAAAGTCCATGAAAGTTATTTTGTGCCTCTTCGGGATGGCACTACAAAGTGCTGTTCACTTGCAGAATGCATATTTGTAAATGTTTCTTCTTTCTTGTACAGTTTGTATACCAACAAGGTTAATACCATTCATTTCTTTTCCAACAAGAGGCTTGTTCATCAAATACATGATGTAAATTTTATGTTTATTTAAATTTTAGATTTCCATTAATAAGGGACATAACCCCCTATAGTGATATAAATAGTGAAAATGAGCCACTTAGTCCCCCTTCATGTAGAATAAAACACTTAAAATGATTATTCTTTTAATCTGATGAGACCAAAAGCATTATTTAGTTCTGCCTTGACACAGTTCAGTGAATAACAGCAACATCCTCCCATTGTTTCTAAAAGCTGCTTCTGATCACATTTCAGGGCAGTATAAACAGCTTCTCATTTTAGGGCAGTAGAAACAGCTTCTCATTTTAGGGCAGTATAAACAGCTTCTCAAGGCCAGTGGCGGTCACTGGCAGATTCATTATTTAGTGGTGCATTCTTGGGCAAGCATCACTGTTAGTACTGCTCATACTCAAACATTAAATTATTGAGTATGAATGTGTGTGTAAATCACCCGCACTCTGTGTGCTACAAGCATGAATAATACCTCAAATGATACAGCTTGTCGAGAAGCGTGTAATTATTTATTTTCATAAAAGGTCTGACTTGTGATTTCAAAAGAATGATAGATATTTGTCTACACTCTTAAGAGCCAGAAAAGAACAAGGCTGGCCTGTATTAGACTACAATCTATTCTCCATATGTGCTTATTAAGCAAAATCATACACATATCAGTTGCTTTGATACTTTGTTTTATGTTTCTATTTAACATGACGAACCGATCAAGCTTAGCTCTGTGAATAATGAACAGAATGTCCTGATCTAGCACTCGCTCAGCTGTGTTTGTGTGTCTGTATTCTGGGGTCTCTGGCCGTGTCAAGCAGAAGCTTGGTCTCATAACAGTCTATTTTAGATAATCAACTTGATCCTGTCAAAGCTCTGCCATAACATTACATGACAGTATGTTTCTTCCTCTTCATAGATTATATGAAGTGACAAGTGGTGCGGGAGAGAAAGTTTGGGTAACAATTCTCACTATTAATTAGTTGCTTAGCATGCATATTACTAGCATATTGACTGTTTATTAATATTTATGGCTACAAACTGATATAAAAGACCTTGATTTTTTAATAGTTAATGTAATACTTTCTGTTCTGCTAAACATTCAGATAACTTCCTGTGGAAACTAATCACCCTTCACTGACTTTCATTGAATTCCACTATATGACTGAACTTGACTGTCTTCTTTGTATGTGTCTTCTTCTCAAGCTTGCTTCCTAATCTAGCGGTCTAATAAACCTGGCATTGCACATCACAAATATTGTTGGCTCCTTGATGAATTGGCTTTGTTCCTCTTTTCTATAAAAGGCCACGGTTTTGGTTAAAAGTGTCCGCTGCGTAAAAATAAATGTTCTGTCACAAGAACACATAAAGACTAACAAAACAAAACAGAAAAACTTAAATCTGGATCCACCAAAATCAAAGCTACATTTTACAAATGAATTGCATAACATTTTTATATTTTCTATGCTGATTTAAACATAAAGACATTAAGGCACTAACTTTGTTTGTGACGTGCTATTTGGTTTAACATTTTCAGACAGAGCTCTGTATTATCCACATACCGACAAATAATGTGATTTAGAGGAAGAGAAAGTCTCCAGAACACTGCAGGCTCTATTCGCCTGTAAACAACTTATACATGATCCACAGTGACGGACCAACAAAGAACTTTTGTCATGGAAGCGAGTCAAATCATGTCCCACTATTTAACTATATTAGATTAAAGATGAGAATGTATTAGATCACATTTAATGGTGTTATAGTGCAAAGCTATAGTGTGGGCTGGGATGGAACCATAACAGAAGGCTGAATTACATTCAGTTTTTACTATTAATATCTTTATGAATGTGATCACATGGACCAAATCCTCATCACTGCATCAATAATCTACCATTTCAGACTGAATTTTGTCAATCACAAGGCGTTGTATACATTTCGGTAATCTGAATCGAATTCTTTGCACAAATGCATTCCACTTTGTATCTGTGTAGATGAGTAAGGGTGAATGGTGGAGGGGCGACCCAGACAGAGAATGACCCGTAAATAGAATCATGAGACCTGAAGCATGTGATTCTTTTAGCGTTTCGGAGGCAAGTTCAATTTTCAAGCTACAGAACTGTTTTGGGGCAACAACAATATAATGTATTGTTAATAGCTGCTGAGATCAGTAGATCAGGATGATTTGATTAGTGAAAAGGTCGTGAAATGTCTTTTTTTTTATGTTGCATTCAATTGTTTGATTATTTATTTAACTATTGCATTCCAAGTACAACACAAAGGCATATAATTTGAGTATGCATGGAGGTACAAAACAGGAGGTAAAATAACCAATGTCACATTTTAAGTCACATATTTTTCAAAACTGTATTAGTTTTAACTTTCATCATTTTTGCAATCCTGTTACCAAAATTTAGGGAACAATGAAATGCAATTTAAAACCAATTTATTTGACATAAAAACGAAATCAGGATAAAGTTTCTAACAGAATAAAAATATTTTAGTGAAATGTAAAAGGGCTACAGTTTTAACACTTCATTGCTAGTTTGGTGTTTTCTGTAGTTAGCCTATTTTGATCTACATTTCCCATAAATTCAATGCATTTGCATACAAAACCTTTATTGGGTTATATGGCTGAGCTCGATGTACTCAGTGAACACTACAGGTAGGTTGTGTACAAAAACATGAATTTGAGTTTATATAAGATATTTAATAGTTCTCTCTCCCCTAAGACCAAGGATTTGAGCTTACAAACAAACAAACAAACACTAATTAGTGAAGCAATGTAATGGTACACAGGCTGCACCACACACCGTATTGATTAGACACAAATATACATCTTGAATTTGTTGAACATAAAGCCAAGTATTGTTATTCTGCAGAAATGTATAAATAGTACTGCTAAATTACCTAAACGCGCCAGAACAAAAGACACATAAAATCCAGTATCACGTACTGCGATAAACACACTTGAACACAAAGTTATAGCAGTTACAGTTCAACTTTATCATTGTAAAACTATGTTGTTAAACCTAAAGCTTTAACTATCATCAAAGCAAGAACAATCTGAGTAGAAACAGCGCTCTCTATAGCCTGCTGATAGACCAACTACTTCTCGGAAGTCATGAAACTTTCTTACCCTTAGGGTGACGTTACTTAGTTTTTCTGCGTTATAATAATCCGGGTATGCGCTGATTTATTTTCAGCCGTCAGACGACCAGTACCGTTCATTCCGAGCAGGTCAATTGTGAAGGGTCCGGTTGAAGTGATCTGTTGAAGTGTATGGCTCGGGCTCGTGGGCGGCTCTGGCACTGCTTTGAATGGGTGGCGCTGATTTCATCCCACCCATGAAACTGCGTCGTAATCTACAAGAGCTCTGCTTTTAGATCATCGAGTCAGGCAGAAATATTCAGTGTCCCAGACTGGAAGTCCCCAAGAAACCCAATTCTTATTAAAGCAAATTCTCACATTTGATCAGTAATGAAAAGGTTACTTTGGAAATGTAATAGCCTAAATTACAGATTACAAGTTACCCTGTCTAAAATGCAATAGTTTAGAGTAACTATTTCAATTACTTTATTAAAGAAATGTAACAGATTACATTTGATTACTTTTCTAATGTTTTCAACTGTTAATCATTTTCAAACATGTAAACCAGGCAGGGTTAACCTTACAGTAATCACTTTCAAAATCCTTTATCCTTGAATTAAGATTACAATCATTTTATTTTAAAACACAGCCACCACAAAATCAGACTTACTTTGAGATCATTCTGAGGTTAAATACTGATTTAAAACCATAACAAGAAATAGTTTAGTTGCTATGCTGTTTTTGAAATCAAATCTTTGCATAGCTAGGAAACAATGGCATCTATGGCTTGGAAAAACAATAACAACTGTTAATTGTATAAAGTATAAACATAAACCCAAATGGGAAATAAAACAGTTATCAAATAAGCATGTGTCCTATTCTGTGTCCTGAAACATTGATGTCTCATATATTAGAGTGATACACACAGTGATAAAACATGTATAGCCTGAATGCACTGTAAGTCGCTTTGGATAAAAGTGTCTGCTAAATGCATAAATGTAAATAAATGTAAATTAGAGAACTCACTGCAATTTATGAAAGAAATCAATTAAATCTGTATATGGGTGTGTGTGTGAAAACAAAAATCAGATGTAATCCCCTTTGTAATCATTTACATTTTCATAAGTAACTGTAATTTAATTACAATTTATTTCTCAGTAACTGTAAGTGATTACAATTTTGTAATAAAATTACGTAATTTAGTAACATGTAACTATTACTTCCCAACACTGCATATGATATTCATCAAGATAAACTGTCAGATAGATGGAGTCCAGTCAGATGTTACAGCAGCATACAGACACACAGTTGTAGCAAATCTGTGGATGGTTATGTGTATGTGCACAAAAAAGGGCTTTGAAAAGTTTGATATAAAGGTCATTTAAAAGTAGCCTAATCTAAAAACTAGTCAGAATATATTACCTAAAATGAGTAACCTAGATTACGTTACTAACTGCATTTTGCATCATGTAATCTATAATAAGTAACGGATTACAATTTGTAACCCAGCTCTGTAGACTATGTGAATTATTACTATTATTATTAGTATTATTATTGTTGTTGTTGTTATATAAATCATTTGCGATTTTGTCTACAAAAAAAATACAAATTACAAGCATTTCAACGTGAAAATTGCAATGTTAAACTTTTATTTTATTTTTTTGTTATACAGTGGATATTTATTTAATTTAGTGCTCACTTCAATGCTTCTTTAATCTTCAATATACAATATATACATTACCATTTAAAGATGATTATAGTTATTTATAAGAGTGAAAAGCGCATTTTACAACCAAATTAATGTGAAAAATTCAGATGGTGATATCATATAGCCTAGTGGTATGCATTTTTATTTTTATTGTTAAACATTTGACTGGTAGGTCCAGCCATATTAAATTTATATAGGTTTAATCTGTCCTGTTCATGTTAGATCATACAGTCTATATATATAGGCAAAAAAATAGGTCATCATTTGTTTCTCTCCCTCTAAACGGTTTAAATTGGTTAAAAATGGTGATAGTTTGTATGTAATCCAGCTAAAAATTCATTAAACAGTCAATTTGTTTCGTTTGCGTTTGATGCGACAGGTGGCGCGAATGTCTGTAGCTCTTGCGGATGTGAACCAGAGAATAAGAACATGACTTCCGGTCCGCTGGTCCTTCCTTTCGTTGCTGCTGTAACTGACTCAGGATCAGCTTCACTCAGCTCCACTAGCTTCATCATAATGAGGTATCGTTCAGTCAAAACTGATTCACAGCAAACGGTGATTTCACCTTGACGCAAGTATGGCGTCGGCTACGAGAATGATCCAGAGACTGAGGAATTATTTGTCAGGGGTGAGATGATGGTGATTTTACTCGTTTATCAGTCGCGCGCTGTTAGACGCACAGAACCGAGCGTGTCGGTGTAATATGACAACGGTAGAAAAAACGTTTAAATCTTCATGTTTATGCATTTGCTTCCTTGTCTTTGCGTTAGTAATCAGCAGTTTTCATGTCTAGATAATATTTTGTTTATTATATAATAACTAAATGATTTTTCTCTTTCCTTAACAGCAAGATCTCCAGTCAAAACTACAGCTTCGGTACACTGAGATGTCAAAGAGGTAGATATACTTGCCTAGAAGTGATTAATATTCACATTAATATTTGAAATTTGCTTATCTAACTGAATCCAGCGTTACTTAGGCCTACGTATTTTCTTATACTAATATTTATTGTTTTTATATACGGGTAGTTGACAGATTTAATTAGTAATTGAAACATTTTTACAAAGGAATTTTTATTTATTTATAATCTTGACAATTTTAATGCTTCTACAGTAACACAAATGAATTTCTTTGTCTTTGCTGTCTAGAAAAATAAAGGCTGACCTTTTTCTTTGAGGACAGTTCAATTGTATTGCCCAGCATACTTCAATGTTTAGATTTAATGCAACGACCTTATTTTCAAAGCACTGTTATGATGACATTGAATGCAATCATTAATCCATGCTTCATATTTATTTTATTAATGTCATTGATGGTAGGACTCAGCCTCCACCTAAACTTCCCGTCGGACCGAGCCATAAATTTGCAAATAACTACTACTGTCAGAGAGATGGACGCAGAGAGTCTGTTCCACCGACTGTGCTCATGTCTTCACAGAAGGCCCTGACAGCTGGAAGGTGGACTGGCTTTGCTTAATACAGATCATTTTCTAATTTTGTGTATTGTGCATTTATGTTATTCTGTTTGCAGACACTTCTTTACACAAGTCACTTCAATAGAAAGTACCATGATAGGCAGCTAAGACACAATTGCTAGCTGGGCTGCAAGAAGCCCTTATTAAATACAGTGTTATTGGCCCTTTGCATCTGCTATTAAAATAATATTAATTTTTATATTATTTTATTTGCTATGTTCCTTGGCAGTGGATTGTATTACTTGGTTTTTGTTTTATGAAGATCTTGCTTGCTTGTTGTTAATAGCCCAATACATATAATAATTATAATGTTATGTACAAATTTGTGTTTTTCCAGGCATGCATTTTGTTATTTTTCTGCACGCATTAAAAAAAAAAAAAAAACTAAACTGAATGTTCTGGAACAGAATTTTTTGACATATTCTGTGCTATCAGTTGGAAAAATAATACATGCACGCATATGTAAATCTGAGTTTTAACACTATAGAATTAATAAAGTGTGCCTGGGTTTTAACATGATAAAATATTAAATTAAATAAAACTATAAAAAGATTCTATTAATGTTTGATTAATTTAATGCTACATATTGTTTCTACATTTCAGTGGTAATTTGTGGTGAATGGAGTTTAATGCTGCCTAATTATTCCCGTTTCATGATAACCGTGTCATAAATCTCTGCATTTTTCTCTTCTATTCACAGTGAGGCTTCTGGAAAACCCAAACGCCCTGTTCTTCCAGGCTCGCCACTGAAGGAACTTCCACTGAGCGTTGACTAGATTTACAGTGTAAAATATGTTATTCTCAATAAAGGATGTGTATATACAAGAAACACATTCAGTGCACTTTTTCTGTTTATTTTATGAGAAATGGATGATCATAACAAGAAAGTTTTATTTATTTATTGTTTACTTGTTTGAGTAAGACAACCTTGTGACAACCCATTAACACTGTTTGGAGAAGAATTCTAATTATTCTTCCAAAGCACATCTATATTTAAAATATAATCTAACTACTGGCTCTTCAGCAATACACAAACAGTAATTATAAGCATTTTGTATGAAAAACAAGTTGAAAAGGTAATAAACTTCTTGGCCAGCTGACATTAAATTGTTTACAATAAATGAAATAAAATGATCTAAAACACACAGTACAAATTGCCTCAACCAAATGCGTTACTGTATTTCATTGTGGTTTTACTGTGATCATTAAAGCCTCAGCTCTAGCAAAAAATAGAATGAGATTGGAATTTCAGTTTCCAGTTTTGATCTAGATGTTTAAAACTAATATAAAAACTGCTGGAGAAAACAAACATGTGTAATCAAAGATAACTTAAATGTATAATGCATAATTATTTACAAACACAATCTGACTGAATAACACAAACGGTTGTACCTTTCCAATTTTTTAAGACATTGAGTAATTCATCATTGACTGAAAAAGTAAACCCATGAACCCAGTTACATTTCTGAAAGCTTAAATCTGACAATGATTTAATGGTTCTAAAACATGTCAATCCAGCTGCTCTGGACTCAGCAGAGACATCGTAACAAATTAAACAGAAAGGGCCTGCACGTGCATTAATTTTAATAAAGGGCAAAATAAATATGTGCACTCCATCCTTTTGACCACGAGATGGCAGTAACAGTGCACCGTCTAGTACAGCATCAAGCTTTTATCATAGGTTTATACATATTATAGGGTTATTATACACGTTTCTGGTATTTGGCCCTTTATTAAAATTAATGCACAGGCCCTTTCTGTCTGATTTGTTACGATGTCTTGCTCAGCTCAATATGTTAAATGCGACTATAAGGTATGAAGAGATAATATATTATAAACATTAACATTATTTATTCAGTAAAGCTGCTCTGAAACATTGTGACCCTACATGGGACAAGCGGGTCGGATAATGGATGAACACTACTGAGCAGCAAATAAATAAGCGGTTAAAGGGATAGTTCACCCAAAAATGAAGATTCTGTCATCATTTACTCACCCTCAAGTATTTCCAAACCTGTATGAATGTGTTTGTTCTGCTGAACACAAAGGAAGATATTCTGAAGAAAGTTTGTAACCAGGCTGTTTTGGGGCACCATTGACTTCCATAGAGGAAAAAAAATACAGGAAGTCAATGGTGCCCCAGAACTGCTCTGTTTCCCACATTCTTCAGAATATCTTCCTTTGTGTTCAGCAGAACAAACACATTCATACAGGTTTGGAACTACTTGAGGGTGAGTAAATGATGACAGAATTTTCATTTTTGGGTGAACTATCCCTTTAAGTGACATCTGTTACTTTTATCAGCGAAATCAGTCACACTCGTTTGCGATGAGTTTAGGCAAATCATGGAATCATTGTATAAAACCCTGTAATAATTACACTTCAGAATGCTATTTTTTAGAAGTAATAGATTTAAACGATTTTCCGTTCTGCGTACAAACATCTCTTCCTGAGAATAAATCCAGAGGACAGTTGTTCAAAAGTAATCTGATCGGATTTTGGCCATCGGGTCAAATGGATCAAATCTTGAAAATGGGTTGTTCAAAATGGGAAGAAAAAAAAAAGGATTCTGAATACGGATTAGATCACCAAATCCAATCTTGGTTTTGATCTGGATTAAATCCTCAATTTGTGTTGTTCAAAACGGTTTAGTAAGATGCTTTTGATCCAAAACAAACAAACAAACAAATTATTCTGATCCCAGCAGAAGGGTGGATTTCAGGAACAAAAATGTGATAAAACTTTAAAACTGTTCCAAAAAAAATACATTTGTAACATGTAATATATCACAAGTTCTCAAATCCTCTTCTACTGCCTCGACTTCCTCTTTCACCAACAATTTTATTTTGAATCTGATAAAGATGTCCTCTTTCCTCCTCATTCCATTGTACTTGCCATTTGCCTTTTATAGCTGTTCTAATATTAGCCTTAACGTCTTCTTTACAAAGTGGAATATTAATTTCTATATAAGATCATTTCAGCGCCTCCTTTCATCATTAATCATTTTTTGCAAATTAAGATCTACTAATGGTAAAGAGAAGAGCCATGGTGGCATGGGTGACACTACTACTGTCGGGCTCAATTCTACATTTATGATCCCTCTCGATAGAGCTTCTTCTTCTGCAATCCATCCAAAACTATTAAGCTTGGCAGGTTCATGTTCACAACATTTTAACAACACTTTTTTAATTGGATGAGTTTCATTATGTCCCTTTACTGAAATCCAGTAATTCAACATTAGCTTTATTTTCCTTATGTCAAGAGGCATTTCATTCATTTCTACCTGTAAGGCAGGAATAGGAGAAGACCTGATAGCATTCGTAGTGCCTGTGACTGAATCATTTCTACTTTACGCTGCAATGTTTTGGATGCAGACCCATATGCTATACAGGTGCATCTCAATAAATTAGAATGTCATGGAAAAGTTCATTTATTTCAGTAATTCAACTCAAATTGTGAAACTCGTGTATTAAATAAATTCAATGCACACAGACTGAAGTAGTTTAAGTCTTTGGTTCTTTTAATTGTGATGATTTAGGCTCACATTTAACAAAAACCCACCAATTCACTATCTCAACAAATTAGAATTCTTCATAAGACCAATTAAAAAAAACATTTTTAGTGAATTGTTGGCCTTCTGGAAAGTATGTTCATTTACTGTATATGTACTCAATACTTGGTAGGGGCTCCTTTTGCTTTAATTACTGCCTCAATTTGGCGTGGCATGGAGGTGATCAGTTTGTGGCACTGCTGAGGTGGTATGGAAGCCCAGGTTTCTTTGATAGTGGCCTTCAGCTCTTCTGCATTGTTGGGTCTGGTGTCTCTCATCTTCCTCTTGACAATACCCCATAGATTCTATATGGGGTTCAGGTCAGGCGAGTTTGCTGGCCAATCAAGCACAGTAACACCATGGTCATTGAACCAGCTTTTAGTACCTTTGGCAGTGTGGGCAGGTGCCAAGTCCTGCTGGAAAATGAAATCAGCATCTCCATAAAGCTTGTCAGCAGAAGGAAGCATGAAGTGCTCTAAAATTTCCTGGTAGATGGCTGCGTTGACTGTGGACTTCAGAAAACACAGTGGACCAACACCAGCAGATGACATGGCAGCCCAAATCATCACTGACTGTGGAAACTTCACACTGGACTTCAAGCAACATGGATTCTGTGCCTCTCCACTCTTCCTCCAGACTCTGGGACCTTGATTTCCAAATGAAATGCAAAATTTACTTTCATCTGAAAAGAGGACTTTGGACCACTGAGTTATTTTTCTCCACAGCCCAGGTAAGATGCTTCTGACGTTGTCACTGGTTCAGAAGTGGCTTGGTAGCCCTTTTCCTGAAGACGTCTGAGCGTGGTGACTCTTGATGCACTGACTCCAGCTTCAGTTCACTCCTTGTGAAGCTCTCACAAGTGTTTGAATCAGCTTTGCTTGACTGTATTTTCAAGCTTGCAGTCATCCCTGTTGCTCGTGTACCTTTTCCTACCCAAAAGTCTTCCTTCCAGTCAACTTTGCATTTAATATGCTTTGATACAGCACTCTGTAAACAGCCACCCCTTTCAGTAACGACCCTCTGTGACTTACCCTCTTTATGGAGGGCGTCAATGTTCGTCTTCTGGATCATTGCCAAGTCAGCAGTCTTCTCCATTATTGTGGTTTCAAAGAACAACAGATACCTGGAATTTATACTGTATGGATGGTCATTTATTGAAACTCAAATGTAAATATTCTAATATTTTGAGATACTGATTTTTGACTTTCATGAGCTGTAAGCTCTAATCATCAAAATTAAAACAAAACAAAAACTTTTTAAATGTTTTACTTTACATGCAATAAATCTAAAATATATGAAAGTTTCACTTTTTGAAATCACTTACAAGAAAAAATGAACTTTTTCATGACATTCTAATTCATTGAGATGCACCTGTACTTCCATAATCTATGGTTGACCTAATTAATTAATGCACAATAAATTATTTTCAGTGAATGTCGTCTTGCTCCCCAATCCACCCCAGCTAAACATCTTAAAATATTTAAAACTTTTTTGGATTTATCAACAATCTTTTGTATTTGAGTTCCAAATGTCAGTTTAGTATCCAGCCAAACCCCCGGATACCTTAACACATTCACCTGTTCTAAAGGTTTGCCATATAGCTGTAATTTAATTGTCTCTTTTTTGAAAAACAGATAACCTGTGTTTTTGACACTGATAATCGGGATCCCCACATATCTGTCCATTTCTCCACTTCATTAATTGCACTCTGCATACTTTTAACCACATCATCTGCAAAAATAGACTTTTCAACTCCTGGGAAAAAGTGTCATTAATCATTACATTAAATAGGATGGGGCTACACACGCTTCCCTGAGGAGTACCGTTTTCAGTATAATATATTTTGGAGAATGATGAACCCACCCTGACTTGAATAAATCTATCAAAAAGGAAACTATGAATCCAGTTAAACATTCTTCCACCTATACCCATCTTATCCAATTTAAAGTCCCTCTTTCCAAATCATATCATAGACTTTCTCCACATCGAAAAATACTCCTACCAAATCTTCCTTATTGACCTGCACCTTCCTTATATCAGACTCTAGACATAGGACCGCATCCATAGTGTTCCGACCTTTTCCAAAACCCATTGGGAAGGAGAAAAATATCCTTTATTTCCCAGAACATGATTTAATCTAAATATAATCATTCTCTCCATTATTTTACACAGATTAGACGTTAGGGCTATAGGCCTGTAACTAGATACTAATGAAGGGTCCTTTCCTGGTTTTACAATTGAAATAATAATCCCATGTTTCCAAATTGTCAGTAAAATCCCTTTATCCCAGATTCTATTAAAAAGCCATAACAAAATATATAATCATGTATCTGATAGATGCTTAACCATCTCATAGCACACATCATCCTTCCCTGGGGAGGTTTGCTTAGCCCCTATAATGGCCCTTTTTAGCTCATATAAGGAAAATTCATTATCTAACGTACTTCATAATAATCCTCAATGAACTAATAATTCTGGAATATCTCTTAAACAATTCTCTCTATGCCTTCTCATACTATTCTCATACTATCTGAGATATTATCATTACTATGTACTTTTACAAAGGCTTTGGCTAAAACTTCAGCTTTTTTGATGTCCAAAACAGCTGATTTATTTCCATTTATTATAACCGGAATACTAATATTTATTTGTATTCCATTCATCTTCTTGATCATTCCCCACACAGAACTTATGTCAGTTTCTTCCCCTATACTTTCACAATATTGTCTCCAATAATTTATTTTTGCATTTTTGATCACCTTCCTAACAATTGCCTGTTTCCTCTTATACTCAATAAAATCATTAAAAACATATTTTTTTCTAACCTTTTTCAACTTTATTGCTTCACTACACTCATCATTCCACCACCGGACTGGCTTCTTCCTTCTTCTTGTTTTACTTTGACCTATTACTTCTTCTGCTGCCTTACAAAGACTCTCGCTTATTTTATTATTTAATTTTTCAACCTCTTCTACTGATTCTTCTATTTCCATCATCAATGTCTCACTTACCTCCTTAAATTTATCCCAATCAGCTGACTTAAATTTCCATATAGGCATTTTTTCCTCTACTTTGACTTCTATATCTATTCCTATTTTACAAGTAATCGGATAATGATCACTACCTATAACATTTTGGTCCAATACATCTCACACACATCTCCACCAGATCTCCTGAAACAATAGTTAAATCCAAAGGCAGATGATTTTCCTTTTGCTAAATCAATTCTTGTTGCTCTTCCATCATTAACACAAACTAATTCACACTTATCTAACATATCCTCTATAATATTTCCATTAAAATCATTTTTTTCACTTCCCCATAATGTACTATGTCCATTAAAATCTCCACACCAAACCAGTCTTTGATAATTCTCTCCCCTAATTTCCTCCAGAATATCTCTCACACGGATTATAGTAATTAATTATTCTCAAATTCTGATCTTCAACCCATACCTCTACAACTTCAGATTCATTATCTACTTCAACTTTTCTAAATTGTATCCTTCCTTTACAAAAGTAGCCACTCCTCCTCCTACTCCAGATATTCTATCCCTTCGCACACTCTTATAATCTTGCAATTTAAAATCCAAATGAGATTTAAGACATGTTTCCTGAATGCAAACTACATGTGGTTTAGTATTCTGTTCTGCAATTAATTTTTTTAATTATTGACCGTTCGCTATCAAGCTCCTTGCATTCCACTGCAATATCAACAGCACCATTAGGATCCACCGCATGGTCATTCTGATCCAGATTAAACTTTCTGAACACCAGGGCCCAGTTTTTTTAAAAATGTAATGTGGATCAAATTGATCCGGATTTGGAAATCCTATGTTTTGCTATCCAGGATCACCTGATCCATCTTAGTTTTATGCCAGTGTTTTAAAGGAACATTGGATTGGATCACTGTGATCCAAATACCAGATTTCAGGATTACCAAATCCTGTTTACCAGAGCCTTAAATGGAACCAACAGTGTAGCCTACTGGCTTAGCAAAGAACAGGTAGACAAAATACCGGTGGCCACAAATAGCCAGTTTGTTTTAATTGTAATAAACAGAAACATTTTATATTCCTTATTTTGTTATAATGTTAAATAACAAAACAAAAACAATACTATCCAATAGTCAAAAATCATTAACAGGACAGATACCAGCTCTTTCCATCAGTAAACATCGATTTTGTGATCTCACTTAAAAAAAACTCTCTGATTTATTTGGTTCGAAAAATCCCAACTGAATCCACCTTCTGATGGGATCAGGATAGATCCCAAACCGAGTTCAAAGTTTTGAAAAACCCAAAGGGCAGGTTTGATCAAAAAGGTCGGATTACATGCTCTGATCTTAGTTCGGAATCCCTCTTTTGCTTTTGAAAAACCCATTTCCAAGATTTGATCCAATTCGTGATCCGAGATCCCACTGGACTACTTTTGAAAACTGGGCCCTGGCGCCAGAGGTTTAAACGCAGCTGAGGCGCACTTGTCCCTCGGTCGCTTCCGTACAAGTCCTCGTAGTTTCCGTAGTGACGTCACGCGTGCTCATGTTTGAATCGTTCCTGTGAAACTCATGGTGTGAGAACTGAGAAACATTAATAGCGCATATTTCTGCTGTCTGGAGTGATACAAGCCTGAAAACAGCCATGAACGTTCAGCCTTCAAACCCTAACAACCCGATAGTGTTTTTCGACGTGACCATTGGAGGACAAGTGAGTATAAATCCCGCTGCTGTTTTCATTAGCAGACCAGCTAACTGACGCTAAAGTCACCCCCCCCCCCCCCCCCCGCTTACAATTCAGTGTAAAAGTGTAAAAAGCCAGGCTAAATTATGTCTGCTCTGACCCACCTCTAGTATCAAACTATACAGCTGTAACTGCATTGTAAATGCATTTATGAACAATATTAAACAGTCTGCTTGAAGACACCGAAATGCCTCTTCAGAAGCGCTTCTGTGCCACCTTTGCAGTGTGTATTTGGCATGACAGCTGTCAAGATGACCCTGCTTGACTCCCAAAAATGTCTAAAGAGACAGCAAACAAGTCTGAACCATATAAACAGGTTTAATCCCAATTTTACTGTTTGATTTTCGAGTGTCATTCCATCCCAAGTGGTCCAGAAATTAAGTTGGTTGCTTGAAAGTATTTATTTATTTATTTAGTTATTACCTCTTTGTATTGGTAAGGCAAAACCACCATTTTATTTATTTATTTTAGTAGTAGTAGTATTTTACTTTACTTGATTAAAACTTGGCTCGTTATTGTGTCATGACCCACACAATTTTGGGGTCAGAATCAGAATGAGCTTTATTGGCCAGGTATGTTTACACATATGAGGAATTTGTTATAGTGACAAGCTCCACAGTGCAACAGAAAGACAGCAACAGGACAGGGCACAGATAATAAAAGAACAATATACAAACGTACAAAATAGCAAAAACACTATGCAATACAGACAATCATGTGTGTACAGGTCTGACGTGCAAATTTGAAATGAAAAAAAAATACAAATAAGAATAAAAAAATATATATATGTATGTGTGGTGAATAAATAATTGTATAATAGTGTTGTGTGTTCCACGTTTAATGTCAGGTGTTCATGAGATGGATAGCTTGAGGGAAGAAACTGTTCCTGTGTCTGGTCGTTCTGGTGCTCAGAGCTCTGTAGCGTCGACCAGACGGCAGCAGTTCAAAGAGGGAGTGTGCTGGATGTGAGGGGTCCAGAGTGATTTTGCCAGCCCTTTTGCTCACTCTGGATAAGTACAGTTCTTGGAGAGTAGGGAGGGTTGTACCAATGATTCGCTCAGCAGTCCGGACTACCCTCTGTAGTCTTCTGAGGTCAGATTTGGTAGCTGAGCTGAACCAGACAGTTATTGATGTGCAGAGGACGGATTCAATGATGACAGAGTAGAACTGTTTCAGGAGCTCCTGTGGCAGGTTAAACTTCCTCAGCTGGCGAAGGAAGTACAACCACTGCTGGGCCTTTCTCACAATGGAGTCTATGTGAATGTCCCACTTCAGGTCCTGGGAGATGGTGGTGCCCAGGAACCTGAATGACTCCACTGCAGTCACCGTGCTGTTCATGATGGTGAGTGGGGGGAGAGCAGGGGGGGTTTCTCCTAAAGTCCACGATCATCTCCACTGTTTTGAGTGTGTTAAGCTCCAGGTTGTTAAGACTGCACCAGACAGCCAGCTCCTTAACCTCCTGTCTGTAAGCAGACTCGTCACCGTCCTGAATGAGGCCAATAATGTGGTGTCGTCTGCAAACTTCAGGAGCTTGACAGAGGGGTCTTTAGATGTGCAGTCATTCGTGTAGAGGGAGAGAACGCAGCCCTGAGGAGCTCCAGTGCTGGTGGTGCGGGTGCTGGATGTGTATTTTCCCAGCCTCACAAGCTACTGCCTGTCTGTCAGGAAGCTGGTGATCCACTGACAGACGGAGGTGGGCACAGAGAGCTGTGTCAGTTTATTCTGAAGGGTGTCCGGGATGATGGTGTTAAAAGCGGAGCTGAAGTAGCCTTAGTCATGTGGTTGTTAATGGAAACCTCAGTATCTCAGCTGAGGATGGTCCGAGCTGATTGTCACAAAAGCTGATCTTTAGAGCACATTTCAATGTAAATGTAAATATATAATAATTTAGCACATTCTTGTTGCTTAGAATATAAAGTCCAAATGTAATGATCAGGATTATTCAGGTTCAGTTTATAATGGGGAATCATTAAAGTCTCAGTTCGTAATGCTTGTTTAGGTGGTACCTAGGTAATGTTTGAGATTTCTATTCAAGTACCATTCAAGGAAATTTTTTTTATAACTATCCCTCACTTTTAAGTTGATTATCTCTGGTACGGGACCACATACCTGGAATATTGGTCCTTTATGGCAGCATTCTGCTGTAAAAATGTTGAGATTCCACTGGTTACAAAACTAAGGCTAGTTGAAATCTGGGAAAAGCATGCTTTGTGTGTTTTGAGAAATTAATAGATGTAATAGGAGCATAACAAATATTAAAATAGAACAGTATTGTGCAGTTATTACGTTTATTATGATTGACATACACTACCAGTCAAAAGTTTTTGAACAGTAAGATTTTTAATGTTTTTTAAGAATCCTCTTCTGCTCACCAAGCCTGCATTTATTTAATCAAAAATGCAGCAAAAGCAGTAACATTGTGAAATATTTTTACTATTTAAAATAACTGCAGTGCTTTCTATTTGAATATATTTTCAAATGTAATTTATTTCTGTGAAGCAAAGCTGAATTTTTAGCATCATTACTCCAGTCTTCAGTGTCACATGATCCTTCAGAAATCATTCTAATATGCTGATTTGCTGTTCAAGAAACATTTATTATTATTATTAGTAGTAGTAGTAGTATATCAATATTTAAAACAGTTGAGTGAATTGTTTTCATGATTCTTTGATTAATAGAAAGATCAGAATTTATCTGAAATAAAGGCTTTTGTAAAAAGCGTGAAGTCAGTATAGTTATTTTTATTTTATTTTATTTTTATTTTTTTGTGGGGTGGGGATAGAAATTATTACTTTTATTTAGTAACGATGCTTTAAATTGATCAAAGGTGATTAAATGAAAGTAAATGAAAGTTACTTGTTAAATGAAAGTAAGACCTGCTTGTTGCCTTGAAGTATGTGAATCATCACAGGAATTTACACGCATCTCACAGCATGTTGTGCTGAGATTAGCATCCTTTCTGTTTGCAGTCCATTGACATTTGTGCTACTCCTATTTAACCTTATTATATTTTCCTCAGATTATTTTAATGTGTTTCTCTGATGTAACCAAAACCAGCAGAGAGATATACTGATGCTTTATCTCTCTGCTACACAATCATGCACTTTCAGAAATGTGCCATTTATCCCTAGTAACTCTAGTAAACCTAGTTAAATTTCAGTTTGAGAAATTATTTTTAATCTGTATTAGATTATAATTATAGTATTAGAAAGGGTAATTATTTAATGCTTATTTAGTGTTAATGAGTGGTTAGTGTGTATGTATTGGTGCTTTTCCGCTGCATGGTACGGTTCAGTACTTTTTCAGTACTTTTTTTCCACTGGGTACAGTACCTGGTACTTTTTTTAGTACCACCTCGGCCGAGGTTCTAAGCGAGCCGTACCGTTACCAAAATGTGACGTGTAAACTCTGCTGATCACTGATTGGCCGGAGAAAATCGTCACTGCCTGCGTCATTGAACTTGCGGCACGAGACACAACAGACCCGCTAGATTTAAATCAGCACAGCCAGCGAAGGATCGAACGCAACTGTTTTGAATGAGCGTTGTCTGTTGAGGAAGTACAGACTGTCCTCGTTGATAGCCGAGGAGCGGATCCAGAGAGAGCGTGATGGAGCGATGCGGAATTAAAAAGTTTTTCAGGAGTCACGGCAGTAGAGGCAGCGCGACTATAACGACATGTGAATAATCCTGCCCACTCTAAAGCGGTACTGAACTGCAGTGGAAACGCAAACCGAGCCGTGCCGAGCCGAGTCGTACCACGCAGTGGAAAAGCGCCATATGTGTGATTTTAAAAAGGGGCTGGGGGCTTTGAATCAGACCATGGGAGTTCAATACAGTAAAAATTGGGTTGACAACAATTTTATTTGAAGTTTTCTTCTTTTTTTTATACCTTTTTTATGTCTGCCACACAAACCAAACTGTGTGGATAGAGTTGCTCGCTAAAGTTAAATACTTGGGGTTAGGGGTTGGTTCAGACAATATTTAAGCAGTATTAAAGGGGATTCTTGCCAAAAAAAGACCTATTGTTGTGACCATTTGTGGGATGTTCAGCGGACGTGAAGGACTATAATGCGATAAGAGCTCGCTCAAGTACTGAGGAGCTAAACCATGCAGGGCTTTATAAGTAATTAACAAGATTTTAAAATCTATATGATGTTTAGTAGGGAGCCAGTGCAGTGTTGACAGAACAGGCTAATGTGCTCATACTTCCTGGTTCTAGTAAGAACTCTAGCTGCTGCATTTTGAACCATCTGTAATTTGTTTATTAAGCGTGCAGAACAACCACCCAATAAAGCATTACAATAATCTAACCTTGAGGTCATAAACGCATGAATTAATATTTCTGCATTTGACATTGAGAGCATAGGTCTCAGTTTAGATATATTTTTAAGATGAAAAAATGCAGTTTTACAAATGCTAGAAATGTGGCTGTCAAAGGAGAGATTGCTATCAAATAGCACACCTAGGTTCCTGACTGACGACGAAGAATCGACAGAGCAGCCATCAAGTGTTAGACAATGTTCTAGGTTATTACTTGTGGGGGTTTTAGGTCCGATAATTAATACCTCTGTTTTTTCAGAATTTAGCAGTAAGAAATTACTCGTCATCCAGTTTTTTATATCGACTATGCATTCCGTTAGTTTCTCAATTTGGTGTGTTTCACCAGGCCGTGAAGAAATATAGAGCTGAGTATCATCAGCATAACAGTGAAAGCTAACACCGTGTCTCCTGATAATATCCCCCAAGGGTAACATATAAAGCGTGAAAAGTAATGGCCCTAGTACTGAGCCTTGAGGAACTCCATACTGCAACAGTACAAGAAGTTATGTTAAAATAAAATATGAATCTCTCACACAAAAATTTTATTTTATTTTAAATGACAAAAGCATTTCAATTAAGATGTATATCATTAACCCCCAGTTTCACAGACAAGGCTTAAGCCTAGTCCTAGACTAAAATGTAAGTCTGAGCTGTTTCAACTGAAATAAACTTGCACTGACTGATCTAAAAATATATCAGTGCCTTTGATTTGTCTCAAGATGCACCCCAGTAATGTTTTTTTTCTAAGCATGTTTATAAAAATTACTTAAATGTCCTAATTGAACTAATCCTGGCCTAAGCCCTGTCTGACTGATTTGAGTTGACTGATTCCATAGAAAACCACGTAATGTATGATGATCACAGACTTTTTTTTTCCATCTTCAGACAGGTTAATCAGGTTTCTGATGGACAGCATGCCTCTTTCATCTTTGGGCATAAACTATAGTTTAGTGTTGGGCGATATGGTCATTTTTCATATCGTCATATCGCCAGCCTGTGAGATCGCTGATACACGATATTATCGTGCATGGGAGGGTGGGGGCAAGAGAGAGACTCTCTGTACTTGTCATAAGCTATTTCATAACTATTTGGTGATTTTAAACCGCGCGTGCGTGAGAGAGAGAGCCTGGAAGTACCAATAACCGAAATAATATACTTTCAAACATACTGAAAAACTAACATGTTAAATATAAAAATATTTAAAACAACTAGTTCATATTCGGATACAGCAGTCATACATCGCTATTAGGAGCACGCGTCCTACGTGACAGGTTTGCCGCGGAAGTTATCAGTCTAAAAATCAGTCAAGGTGAAAATCAAAAGTAGATTTATTTTAAAGACCAACAGTTTAACACTAAATGTTGGACATAAAGATAAAGGTATTTTCAGGTAAGTTCATATTTTTGGAGTAGGCTAAAGTTAAATTAAACGGACCATGCGCCCCATGACGAGCCCAGTTTTAGACTGATAAACTTATTAACTGCATATTTTTATAATAACAAGGATGAAGAATAAGCATCAATGTGTTTTGTTAATGTGCTGTAAAGAAAACGAAATGCTGCCGGTGCAGTTTCGTCATGTTCATTCATAGCTCGAAGCTGTTCAAGATTATGTCTAAAAGATGTCTCTTTTTGCACTCTTGACAGACTAATTTGTAAATAAAGATTATCACCCTGCAGTTCAATATTGATGTGGGCTTAGTTTTAGAGTCCGTTTTTAAAGCATTTAACGTCTCAAAAAATTGCCTGCACTCGTACGGTGTGCGTGACTGTCCGCGAGCCCTCTTGATGACGAGAATGACGTAAAAAGGACGGTGCGCGGACGGCCGAAGTATACTTTAATCCTCATTTGCTCGTGTGTGTGAAGAGCGGCGCTGAGGTGAAATAGCGGGCAATTTGATAGCCCAATAATAATAGGCCGCCTAACAATAATAATAATAGTTTTATAGATTAATAGGAGAATGAGCCTAACATCGTCTTGACTATCGACAAAGACATTTGCTATCGTCGATATCTGACTATCGTCGATACACGATACTATCGTCTATGGACACAACCCTACTATAGTTATGTCTAGATTTTGTCATCTTAAAGATGTGAAAATAAGTTAACCATTTTATAAAGATTAATTTGAAGTGACAACCATCAGTTAATATATAAAGTCTGTTTATGAAGTATTTACATAGACGTTCAATGTGGAAGAGCTTAAAGAGAGCACACTGAGCTTAATTGGAGCAGCAACAATTTTTAATAAATTTCATGTAATATTTATTAAAATGACAATATTTTGCTAAATAAATAATCTAGGTCATGTATTAAGTTCATGCATATTTTAATATGAATGACTATTATTAACAATATCTATGCAATTCTACTTTTTCTTATTGATGTCACACTGAAGCTGTGTGATTTTCATAGTCGTGTACCGTTTAAGCTCACTTTACATTAATATGAAATCTTAAAAAATTACTGTGTGAAACCACAGACCAACAATAAACTGTAAATGTCTAATATTATGGATGTAAAAGTACAAGCCAGTAATGCGTGTGAGGTAATATATTAGCGTAGCACACAATCTTCTACAGCTAGTCAGCTAACTGTGTTCTGTAGCATCTGTGCTATGTCACTAAAACTATCTTTTGGATCTAATGTAATTATTTCCCACATCCAAGTTCCAGGTTATAATATGCAAAAGTCTGAACATTAATCTCTTAATTTTACAGTAAGCAGTGAAACTTACCCAAAATAAAGGCTTAAACATCTAAAAAATGCACATTTAAAGGGCTCATCTTTTGGTGAAAGTTTTCAGACAGCTTTCAAAATGGCCGCCGGACAGTGTGAACACATGGAGACTCATATCTCAACGTGCAATGATCTGAATGACTTGAAATTACAGGAGGTATATAGTAACAAACACATCAATTGGTTAAGACATCAAGTTGGAAAATATATATATTTTTTCTTTTTATACATTTACATTTATGCATTTAGCAGACGCTTTTATCCAAAGCGACTTACAGTGCATTCAGGCTATACGTTTATTCTCACTATGTGTTCCCTGGGAATTGAACCCACAACCTTTTGCGCTGCTAAAGCAATGCTCTACCACTGAGCCACAGGAACACTTTTTATAATCTGAGCTCAAAAATGGAAGTGTGCTTAATGGGTACGTGAGCTTACGTTTACCTACTAAAAAAAAAATATTACACTTAATATTTTTGAGTAGTTTTTAAGGCTTGCTTTTTTTAATGGAATCTACCTGAATAAATCGTGTAAAATATCCTAAATGAATTAATCTATGACACAATGAATTTAATATAATTGGTGAAATGTTCTCATTTATTTTAAGTTGATTCTCAAAAGTCTGTGATTTTGAGTGAGGCCGGTTTGTATTTGACTTTGAGTTATTTTGTACATTTAAAAGACTGTATACAGCCAAACAGCTCAAGTAGGAAAGTACTGCACAAGCAAAGCTGCTCATTGAACAAGACTTACTGCCTTATAGGAGTAGTATTCATAACCATAAGCTCTACTCTTCTGCACATAACGATTGCACTGCACAATGGAAACTTCAACGTAACAAACTCTTTCAAATGTCAAACATAACTGAGCATTAAACATTAATAGATGTTTCCCTTCACTCAAAAACACACAACATAGCATTTAAGTTCAAAATTGACTTTCCATATCCAGCCATATGCAAAGCATGCTGGGAACTAACAATCACCTCTAAAATAAAACTGCAAAATTGAGCTAATTCTCTTAAATTATTTGGGTAGCCTTCTTCCCTTATTTTTTTTTAGTTTAATCAGTTCCTCAATTCAAGCCTCAAAACTGCTTAAGTTTCCTTTTTTTTTTAAAAAAAAAAGAGGACAACCCATCTCTTGGTTTTATTAGTAACAAGTCCTCAGTATTTTCTATACAACACTGAACCACAATTTCTTTAATGAAATATACACACTATTTTTAATTATCACCTTAATTTTTTTAATTAAATTTACAAGACCCATGATTCATTTTTTTACTGAATTAGAATTTAGAATAATCTTTTTTTATTTTTCTTGTCTATAAAGAGTATCTGTTTGAGCAGAAAGCTTCGTAAAGATAGCAGTATGTTATTTATTAACGATAATTTGGCTTTTGAGAGTGTTTTTGTAATTCGTATCTATTAAAATCAATGTGTAACTACTGGTAACCTATTAATACATTAAGGGAATGTTCTGGGTTCAGTACAAGTTGAGCTCAATCAATATCATATGTAGCATAATTTTATCACAAAATATTTTTAGTTGCTGCTTTTATATAAAAATAAATAATCAAGGCAAAATTCTGTGTCATAGTGAGACCCACAATTGAAGTAAATGGGGCCAATCAGTTGAAATATTGTTTTAATAGTATAGCCTCAAGATCCAAACAATATGCATGTAAACAATATTATTTTATTGTGCAACATTATATCCAGCTTTACAGCATAACACCATAAATCCTAAAATAACTGTAAAATTGACAAGAGCATCTTTACAGTTCAAACTATTTATTGATACATTTCAAACTTTTAACCAAAAAATAGAAATAAAAAGTAATAATAATTTGTGTAGTAGACAGTGTAATAGTTACAAACTTAAACAGCACACGTCACATAGTCAAATGTTTATTGATGTTTTTTTCTGTGGAATTACATTTAAGTATGTTAAACTTCTCTCTTGACTTATCTGGTATGGTGGATGATTTTTATTTTCATTTAGCTCATGGCAATTGATTCTGGGATTGTATCCTGTGTGAAAGCTTGTGATAGTGGCTTAGTGTTTGAATTTAAATGACGTGTCTTAGAAAGTAGCACCATTTTTCTGCCTAAAGTCTGTATGTATGTTGCATATCTCACTGTAAATGATCCATGTATGCATTTTGTTTTGTAAAAATTTTTGACCTAGTCATAATGTTTAACCAAAATGACTTTTCTTTGGTGACGTATGCTGGACAATCCAATCATTTGGTCTGCTTAAATCAACCCTTCCTTCATTTTTGAGTGAAAACCCACAACAAAATCCAATCACTGGAAAGAAGCAAGCAGGGTTCCCGCGGGTCCTTAAACAGTCTTAAATTTAATTTATCAAGTTTAAGGTCATAAAAAGTCTTAATTATGATTTCAAGAGGTCTTAAATTTGGGTACAGACCAGAATCGCGATGCAGCTTAATATGACGATTAAACTTCAAAAAGCTATAAATAAATATGAGCGATGCACGTTTCAGAGTCCAGTGCTGCTCTGCTTTGTGTTCTGCTGTTACCGCGGAAACAGTTCGACAGCGCCTCCTGCTGGCAGAGAATGATTCTGCATGTTCAATAAGGCTGTTGTTGTGAGTAGAGTATTCATGCAATACTGGAGGCTGTAGTTTCAGAACCGGATTTCTAGGACCCTATAGTTTTTTTTGTTGTTGTTTGTTTGTTTTTTTAATTATTTTACTTATTTATTTTTTGTATGTATATGTATTATGTCAGGTCTTCCAGCCAGTTCTATCAAACCTTTACAATTAATCCAGAACGCGGCAGCAAGATTAATTTTTAATGAGCCAAAAATAATGTAAGAAAGAATGAAGAACGTCACACCTCTCTTTGTCAATTTGCACTGGCTACAAATAGCTGCTTGCATAAAATTCAAGGCATTAATGTTTGCCTACAAAACCACCTCTGGCTCTGCACCCCTTTACCTAAATTCATTACTTCAGACTTATGTGCCTCGAAGCTTACGTTCTGCAAATGAATGTCGCTTTATTGTTCATCCCAAAGAGGCACAAAATCACTTTCACAGACTTTTACATTAAATTTTCCTTCCTGGTGGAATGACCTGCCCAACTCAATCCCATCTTCAAGAATCGGCTAAAAACACATCTCTTCCATCTTTATTTGACCCTCTAACTCTAGCACTCTCTATTCTAATTCTATTCTTTAAAAAAAAAACTTGTTCCTTTTAGACTTGCACTCTATCCATTTACAGCTTGTTTTCTTAAAAACAAAACACTAACACTAGCTTTTCTAATCTTTTTGTATTCTATCCATTTTCTTTTTATTTATTATATAATTAAAAAAAATTGCTACGTGTACTGCGTTTAGGCTAACTGAGACTTGTTATAGCACTTGCATATCATTGCTCTTTTGTTGGTTTTGATTGCTTCCATTGTCCTCATTTGTAAGTCACTTTGGATAAAAACATCTGCTAAATGACCAAATATTAGTGGCTCACTTGCTATTCAATTCTGTATGTTATTATTTTTAAGGAATTATGTAGTATAAAAAATAATTTAAATACAAATACTAATTTACAACATCCAGCATCACAATGAACTGTTTTGCACAGCTAAAAAGGCTAAATGGAGATTGCTGACTCCTCCTCTAACAGTTCACGCTAGCTCTTACATTAAAAATAAGATGGAAAGATAACAAATTAATAGCTTCCGTGGATCTAGTCTTTGCATCTGTTTGTTTTATGTTTGAATCAGGTCTCCTCTGTTGGAGTAGATAGCGCTGTCCCAAAAAAACAAGGTCCTATGCAGTCCTAGAACTGCAGCCTCCGGTACGGCAGGAACATTGGGTTGTTTTTTGTTCAGACCAATGTGAAAATCGACCCATGTCTTGAAACACGCAGAACTGTAAATGTGAACTGGTGAATCGATAAGAAGATAATTCATTATAAAAATCTAAACAGAAAAATGTGTTTGTATGTTATTTAATATAATAATTTATTGATAATTGTTTAAATTAATATAATTAATACTTTTGACTCATCCATTTTCTTAAAAAATGCTTTAAAGGCTGAAATGTTTAGTGTATTATTTGACAAAACTCTTTGTTTTCCTGAACTTGTATCTGAACTGTAAATCATGCTTTTTACAGTCATTTTACAGTTTAATATATTACCATAGGCATTGCCCTACCCCGCTCATATGGTATTAATTTTATTTGTGCAGGTCTTAAAAAAGGTCTTAAAAAGTCTTAAATTTGATCTTAAAAATCCTGCAGCAACACTGGCAAGTCTTCATCCTACATTTCTTCCCCAATAATCGTTACACTCGGAGGTACACTGTTGTTCAAAAGATTTTTAATAAAGAAGTTTCTTATGCTCATCAATGCTAAATCTATTTGATCAAAAATACAGACAAAAAAAATAATTGTATGAAATATTGCCATTTAAAATATTTTTCTGTTTTAACATACTTTAAAATATAATGTATTCCTGTGAAGCAAAGCTGAATTTCCAGCATCATTACTCCAGTCTTCAGTGTCACATGATCCTTCAGAAATCATAATAATATGCTGATTTATAATCAATGTTGGAAACAGTTGTGCTGCTTAATATTTTTTGGGACCTGTGCTACTTTTTTCAGGATTCTTTGAATAAATAAAATGTTAAAAAGAACAGTGTTTATTCAAAATAGAAATTGTTACAATACTACTATTCAAGAGTTTGGAGTCAGTACATTTTTTCTTTCTTTTTTTAAAGAAATTAATCCTTTTATTCAGCAAGGATGTGTTAAATGGATAAAAAGTGATAGTAAAAAGTGACTTATATTGTTAGAAAAGATTTCTATTTTGAATAAATGCTGTTCTTTTTATTCATCAAAGAAAAAAGTATCCCAGGTTTAAAAAATAAAATCAAGCAGCACAACAGTTTGAACGCTGATAATAAATCAGAATGATTTCTGAAGGATCATGTGACAATGAAGACTGGAGTAATGATGCTGGAAATTCAGCTCTGCATCACAGAAATAAATGACATTTTAAAATAGATTAAAACAGGAAACCAATATTAGAAACTGCAATATTTCACAATATTACTGTTTTTGTCTGTATTTCTGATCAAATAAATACAGCCTTGATGAGCATAAGAGAATCCATTAAAAAAAACTTTTTTAAAGTTAATTTAAAAAAAGTTAAATCAAATAATTAAATTCAATTAAAAAAGTTAAAGAAAAAATTGTACTGATCCCAAAGTTTTGAATGGCAGTGAATGTCACACAAAAGAAAACATCTGTCTTCTGTTTAATTTGCAACTTCTAGCTAAGCAGCTCACAATGTTTGTAACAGAGATATAGATATAGAGACAGAGTATCATGCCAGCCTTCAAATATTTAAGGCTAGACCTCTTGAAAAGGCACAGCAGGCTTGTCAACCGTGTTGTATAATCTCATAGTAAGCTTTGCATCCACAGTTGGTGTAGTTCCTTTGCTCAAGTGCCAGTAGATGTTCCACAAACAAGTGTCATCTGGGAATTGTCTTAATGGTCCAGTCCTAGCACCCCTAAACCAAAAAGCAATGCCAACCAGCACACTGTTGGCACAGGCCATCCACAGAAGATTGACACTGGCATAAGCTGGCACCACGAAGCCCAGGAAGGCGCACACCAAACACATTAGCAGGTAGGGTATCCAGTTCAAAGCGAAACCTAGAGTCAGACTGACAAAGAGAGGAGGGGAACTTTCTTGAGTTTCAGAATGTCCACCTTCCCCCTCCTGGTTGTAAGGGAAGTGTTGATCTTTCTCTGGAGCAAATGCCAGTTTATTGGCTCTTCGGCTCCAACCAATTGTCTTTTTAAAATAAAACAGAAGTATGAGACCCACTACAATGGATATCTGCATACTAAATTGAAACACTACAGTAGATCCGTGAACACGGCACACCAGGACTCTCACGTTGTCTTTGTAAATCTCCATCGGTTGCGTGTCCGTGTAGTTATAGGTGTAACCACACGCGAACGCCCACAGAAGCACAACCACAGTGCAGTAACATACAGCCCTGCGCCGAGAGCTTGAGCTAACGTCTAGGTGTGGGTAGCTGGCATAGTCAAGCGCCCCAGCGACGAGTATGGGCAGAGGAAGCAGGGCGTAGACGGCTGATCCATGCGCCAGGATGAAGCACATGGAGGTGGAGGTGGGTAGGTGTTCTTTGAAGAGCCACGCGCCGGTGACCGCACTGACCAGCAGCACGTCTGCCACGTACATAGAGATGCTGCAGAGCCCCAGCAGGGACTTGAGAATGCTGTGCCTCCAGAAAGACAGGACAAACGTGTTCAGAGCTACTTTGGAGAACAGAATAAGCAGGTACTGCAGGGTCTTGTCATGGGGAAAGTTCTCATTGACCCCCAGTGACCAAACAATGGCCATCATGATCGCTGGTGATGTGTGCTGGGTCAACATTTGGTCTCAGTTCAGCCTGAAAACAAAAGATTGGTCAGAGCTGATAAAATACGCCTCCCTGTCTAACAGTGACACTAAGCATGATCAATTTTTGAATGTAACATGCATCATATGCACAAAAACTTAGACAGCGTGAGTGTTACTTTGGTTGATAAAGGTGTGTTGTAGTTAGCAGACATGGAGTAGGGTGTGTTTGTGGTGAGCACCATTAGGTTTCGATGAGATAATTATATTTCTGGCACTCTATGGTTTGAAATAAGCAATAAAAAAAATTGTCTTGGTTTTTTGTTATCATAGCTAGTGCTGTCAAACGATTAATCGCATCCAAAATAAAAGATTTTGTTTACAGAATATATGTGCTTGTTCTGTGTATATTTATTACGTATATATAAATACACACACACACACACACACAAGCATGCATGTATTGAATGCGATTAATCATTTGACAGCCCTATTGCAGTGACCAAATCGTAAGATAAATATGAAGGAAGAAATGCTGTCGCTGTTGAAATAAATTATATCCCCTTGTTACTGAAGATCGTTCTTATGGATGAATTCAACAATATGAGAACCAAAACTTAAAGATGTTTGGCCTGATATGCTGCCGCACATTTACTATTTACATGATATTTCATTAATATGCATTTTTATTTATATTTGCAAAATAACTTCAGCTCCTTCATGATGATCATTGATAAACGGTTGTGCACCATTTAGCTTATATTCCAATATTAATGCCTAATTTACAACATAAAATACATCAGTAGTGCCTTTTTTTTAGCTTTCACTTATTTTGAAAGAGGTGATTGCTAAATGTGACAGCAGAAGTTGTCAGGGACATTAAACTTCATCACATCGAACAGAAAAAACTTGTCTACTTACTAGTTTCACAGCCTCGTTGTGTTTAAAATCACTCTCTTGCAAACGGTTCAGGATAAAACAAAATGTTTGTCGTTGGTTTAATGGTGGTGACGTTGATGACCTTTAACTGGTGAGGTAAGTTTATATCCTACATTTAGCTTTTTATTACTTCTGGCGGTTGTATTTGTATTTCAAAATACAAGTCATGTTCATTTGTCCATCAAGCTTATCGTGATGAACAAAACGTGAAGGAATCATAAACTTTTGCTTGTCACAGATATTATTATCTAGCTTTCTGCAATAATCCAAAAGCCTATGGTAACCTATTAGAATCCTATAACTTTTTTGTCGAATTAATCAACAAATTTAAATGCAATATATCAGTTATCCTGACTAATGTGTGTGCACAAAACTATGATAATAGTCTGTTTTGTTTATTTTTTTATCTCGACTACCAAAACTGGACACATTGATTGTTGGCAGGAGATTTCAGCTCAACTATGTAATGTCCTTGTTCATAGACCACAGTTCTGTCAAAACTAGTCCCATACCTCAGATCACACTAATTATTCCTAGACACATGGGATATCTAGAATTAGATCTAGATCCCTGTTTAGTTATTGTGAATATCAAACTAATTTCTGATCATCGTGCGATCAGTGACACTATGCATACCAAATCATATCGCCTTGCCCCTGACGCTTAAATACTTTGCTTTTTTCAATGGAAGTATTTGTTAAACATTTATCAGCCAAGATAACAAAAGCCCAGGAATGCCCTTTTCAGTTAAATGGGAAGCATAATAATAATATCCAAGAGTTCCCACATTAAACACGTGGTCAGACATAACTGGCCAAATTAAATTAGATGCTATACTGACCCTGATATCATCACCCAATTCACACAAACAACGATTAAACACAATATAATGTGTTAAGTACCAAACATGGAAAAAATGTATAAACAAAACACTCTATTTGAGCATATGAATATGGCTAAATGTCTGGGGGAGTTTTGGATCATCAATGGACACAAAAGATGGCAGATTATAAAAGATAAATGAGGCCTGGCCATTCACAGATCAGTCTTTGATTTAATGAGTTCTATTCAAAATTGTAGACTTCTGAAACACAAAGATAACCCATTTTCTTTATTCTTTGTCAGTACTCCAAAAGGCTATCATCAAACGTTTTTTGCCAGCCAATGTTGACATACAGAAAACGGATCCAGTGCAGTTATTTTTTTTTCTCTCGATTTTTATATACCTGGCCAAAATTGTTATACAGCATTAAAACATTTTTTTTTACTCTAATATTTTTCTTATCTATGTTGGAGCAAGTATATCGGTTGTTTTGTCCTCACCTGTTTTGCCATGTCGTTATTATTGTTATTATAATTATTGTGTAAAATAGCATAAAATGTTCCAGCTATGTGAAGAATTTTATGTGCATCTCATTAGTTATATTGTTGTATTGTTAACACATTATAATAACATTCATTAATACCATTTACAAATATTATTTGTTATGTACAGGTCATTTGCCAAAAACCATTCAAATGGTTACATAATGTGATTGAAATTTGATTCATATACTTGATTCTAAATGATTAACTGCTGTTGCTTAATGCCACCTGTAACTGGAAAAAAATGTAATGTTTTATATTAACCACAAATATTACCATTCCAAATTAGATTTCCAATAAGCTTAATATTAAGTCTCAGTTTTCCAGTGCTTTTTTATTGCATTGTAAAATGAACGTCCCTGTAGCGCAAACAACATAAATGTAGAGATAGTATAAATGTAAACTAACATTACAGTACAAAAAAAAAACGTAACCAGTACTCCTAGTCAAATGTTGAAGTTGCACCCTGCTGATGAGTGATATGATCTGGTCTCTTGTACAAACCTGACGAGCAGGTTTTGTGGTCTGCCACTTTAGTTGCATTCATTGCTACTCACAAATGTAGTTGATAATAGTTTATTGTAGTTGACAATAAACTTGCTTGATGCAATATTTGTTTCATTTAAGCTTTCCAAATAGGTCTATCCCAGTCACAGAAACATGTTCACATGACAGCAATATAATAATATAATAAAAACCAATGAGATACCTTATGGAATTGTAGACATTGAGGTCCTGGCACACAGTCATGAGCTCCATCAGTGTGGCGAGTGTCTGAAACAGTCGTGTCGTGAGGAAATGAGCACCTTTCTGTCAGAGCACATTCTTGAAACCACACCTATTTACCTGTAAATGCATTCTTTTCATGGACAATACAAGGCGGTCCTGACTTCTGTGGTCTCTGCCCTTGTGACCCTCTTTTTAAAACAGAATTTATTACAAGTTGTTGCCTTTTTTGCCTCACTCATGTCTGCTTTTGCAATTTACATGAGGATTAACATCAAGTGATTGTTTTTGGTTTATGCTTTTTTTTAATGCTGTAAATCATAAAATAACACCTGCTATTTAGATAATTAGAGTGTGTGATTCAACTAGTAACACAACTGGTAACACAACTTGATGTCTTTCTGTTCAGACTCCCTTCAGCTATGGGTGGAGACCGCAGATTATTGTTAGGACATATCATATCTCAATGGTTTTTAAAGCTATGTTCTGGATCGTATACCATCAGGCTGCATTAGTACTGATCCTGAAGCATATAGAGTTTCAAAGATCAATTGAATTTTTGGAAAATAACACGCATGGCCACTTTGCGAGGCAGCGTTACACCTTCAGTGTGTGTTCATTTCCAAGAAGTGTGTGTGTGTGTGTGTGTGTGTGTGTGTGTGTGTGTGGCTCTCGGTTGACACTAAACTCATTACTGAGAAATGAAAGTAGGGCAGTGCGTACACTTCTGTGAGGTCTGTATATGTGTGTGTAGGAGAGACAGTATAGTAAGTTATAGTAAGAGGTTGTTGTTTTTTTTGTATGAAAGCAACTATTGGATTTAAATAGTTCTTATGCATTAATGAAGGTATTTGATTGTTTTGTTTTTTTTAATGCTGAACAATGCAAAACCTTGTGATCTTTATGCATTTAACTTTTTATGTTTTCATGCATAAATGTTTACATTTGATCAGTGAATCAAATATTTGCTGTATTTATACAAAAGCTTATGTTCTTTACATTTTGTTAAAAAAATCGACTTTTTGGTGACACTGAACTTGTGTGTGTGTGATTATTAACTGTACTATAAATAGACATGTATTTACATCTATGCATTTAGCAGACACTTTTATCCAAAGCGACTTACAGTGCATTCAGGCTATACATTTTTTTAATCAATATGTGTGTTCCCTGGGAATTGAACCCACGACCTTTTGCTCTGGTAACGCAAGGCTCTACCACTGAGCCACAGGAACACTGTATATTTATATTTTAATAATGTTATAATGTTATGTCTTTATTCCCAATATTTATTTTTAATATTATTATTTAATATCTTTCTTTAATTTCTTTAAAGTCAAAAATCAAATACTTTTCCCCATTTTCATCATTTTTTCATTCATTTTTAATCAACCGTCCTTGATATGCAAGTTTCTACATCCTTTCAAAGCAATCTTTAAATCTTTCCAAGACATGTTTGACAATAAAACAAAAAGTAGATTTCTCCAAACTACAGCTCACCACTGCTTCTAGTTGGTTTAGAGATATTTTTCTCCAAATTGCCCACAAGTGAGTTAAATATAAACAGTTTTAGAGTTTGATCTAGTCGCGGTGTGGTGCTTGGGAAAAGTATAAACATATAGCTTTAGAGCATCTGTCAACTTACTTTTTTTGTTTTTTGTTCATTTTAATGTTTTTCATTGCAATAACATGAACCAATGAATCATGCACAATACAAGCAGTAATCTATTTTAAAAGCAAACAGAGTTCAAATTTTGCCTAATAGATGATGAAATGTGTGAAAAGATCAGAATCCTGTTGATTTGCATTGAAAGAGAGATTCAGATCGTTTTTAGAGACCCAATAGAAACGTGGAGAGAGGAGTTGCTCTTTTGACTTGGGACAAAAGCAACTACCTATCCCTGCCCTAGCAACCATCCAGAACTCCCTACCAACCGCATGGCAGCACCCTGGGAACCACCCACAACAAAAGCATCAGGGTGGTCCTTAATTTTGCAAGAACCACTCACATTTCCTTCAAAACAAAAGTTTTACAAATTTCTCTTGATTCTCAGCTTCAGGTTCAGAATTCTTTACATTCTTCACGGATGGATTTACTTTTTTATAACTATAAGTGTTGGTTAACAGTCCATGCACAAGCATTTCTTTGCTTCTGTGAGTTAGATCCTCTCCAAATGACCAAGACTAATCAATTAATCAGTTACCGTTGACCTTTTTTAGTTTAAAATCTATCCTAGTTTTTGAAAGTTGTACCTGTTACCGTTCCTGATTCAACACCTTTGCGATGAAACCCCTCTTCCTTGTGATAAAACTGCACAGGAGAAAACACCATAACGTCAGAAGCGTTCTCGGGCTTGACTATCTTCATGATGGATTTATTCATTAGTTGAGTCCAAACAAGCAGCTCTTTTACGACACGACGGCCAGCCTAACTCACGCAGGGCTGTGACAGCTCCAGCTCGCACGCTTCATTTCTCATGTGTGCTCATGTAGGACAACAACAACCTGCATTCATTCATTCCACAAGCACACAACAGATCATCCACCCGTGGTTAATGCCTCACATCCTTATTTGAAATACTGTATTTTTGTTTGTTTGCGTGTTTGCATTCAGTTTTACAGATGACTAAAAAGCTCATCCTTTTGGTCTTTGCAGCACAGAATGCAAAAACTTTGATTTGAATATCAAATGTACTTTGTCACGGTCAATGGATATTTTCCTCTTTGATTGTGATCAGCTTTTGTTGATTTTTTTTTTTTTTTTTTTTTCAGGAAGTGGGCAGAATGAAGATAGAGCTTTTTGCAGACATTGTTCCAAAGACTGCGGAAAATTTTCGGTGAGATGATTCTGCAATCCTTTCATTCATTCTCTCTCTCTCTCTCTCTCTCCCTCTCTCTCACTCTCTCACTCTCTCTCTCTCTCTCTCTCTCTCTCTCTCTCTGTGTGTGTGTGCACAGGGATGTACCGATGCACCCCGAGTAGGGCGATACCACTTAGTTTGTTTTCGATACGATAGATACCAAGGCCAGTATCGTGGATATCGATGCCGATACAATACTTCTAAACTGAAATTTTAAATTATGAAATTTCTTAATTTGTTTTTAATTACTAAGAGTAAAATGGGTAATGATACCCACTTACCTTTATATTTGAAATGCATTTTAACATTCAATACGCCTTAATTGCAACTTTATTAGATACATTTTTTTGTTTATACATGGTTAAAATATGCTTACTGTAGTGGTAACCATGGAAATTACAAATACTATAGTTGAACTACGGTCACTTTAGTAAACCCATGGTTCATTTTCATAAGGGACTGCCAGTGACAGGCTGTTACACGCATAAAATGCAACCTTTTTATACTGACAGTGTATGATTTATATTAACATTACAGAATAGAACATGATACTAAGATACTTTTGGGAAACGCAGCCCTGTTTGAATGCACTGTCAGAAGTGAGTGAACTCTGTGATTGATTGGTTCTGTCTTGCAACATTTACATGCGTTCAGATGTACAGAAAATAGTTATATCCTACACAATTATTCGCTAGCATAGGTTATTCGTCCTATTTAATGCATATTGTATGCCTACATTTTTCGTTAAATAAAATCATTGGTAAATAAAACACACCAGTATCGATTTTTTTTTTTGAGTATCGATACTATTATCGATATATCGATACTTCAGGATCGATACGCCCAACCCGAGCCGTTTGAAAATCAATACAAATATGTAACAATTCAAATCGGTTGAAATGTTAAATGAATCGCGATACAATTGGGGGTAGGAGTTTATTGGCGCGGCACGATGTGACAAATCCCCGACAGTAAACAGCTGCCTCGTTCTATGACTGTTGACACACAGTTTAAATGATTTTCAACTGTCGCTTTGTCGCATCCAGTGTTGACAGACTTTAGCTATTGCGGTGCGACACGACAACTGTGTGAGGGGTATTTAGAAGAGTTTAGATGGTATTTTCGTTTCATCTTGTCTCTGTATAATGTGGTGACCGGGAAGGGACGCGTTCGGTTCACATATTTGTCGTTTATTATCACGTTCGTATTAAACTTGTAGCCACGAGTTGATTGTTCCCTCAACATAATATATTGAGGCCACGACTTCACATCGCATGGCCTCGACATAAGGATGTCTTTACCTCGACAAAATGATCTTGTGGCCACGACATATTATCACGTTCCCATGAGTGAACCGAACATGTCCTCTCCTGGTCAACAATGCATATTAAAGTAGTATTTATCATATTTGAAAAAGCGTAACCACTAATTTGGATCACGTGAGGCACCTCAGCCAATCATACAATGGCAGTGACGTCAGTGGTCGGCTTTGTTTACGTTGCACAGTAAAAAAAAAAAAAATAGCACGAATTCTGTTCGTTTAAAAAAACAGCACCATTGGGCATACATGACACTGGAAACTAGTCACTAAAAATGTAATATATTTGTTGAAATCGTATGCAGCAGTCACAAGTAAATTGAAGTCTATTTATTGAAACTTGCAAGCAATAGAAAGAACATTTTATTTTCATTAAACAACATACGCTTGAATGCAATAATTTAGTTTCCTCTCAAAAGCTGTTTATTCAGCGTAGGGAAGCCTCTCCCCTATTGACATCCATTAAAAAAAAACAGCGTCTGGTCTCCTTCTCTGCACCGCAGCCATAGCATTTGCCGTTATGCTTTTTTGGCTAAAGGTTGCAGGTTTCATAGATATGTACTGTATATATCTATGGCAGGTTTGCCTTCAGCGCTGCTTTGTTTACAGCAGTAACCAAGGAAACGCTGTAGCGCCACCTGATGTCAGAGAGTGAATTTGCATTATCATTTAGCCTATCAGCTGTTTTTGTTTCATGCAGATGAAGTATATTTTCACAAAACTAAAGTCAGACCATTCTGTTTTTTGTTTCAAATTTCAAAATTATACAGTCTAATTTAAATTAAAAACTGCTCATGCTGCATGTATGTAGCATCTTTGTTTGGATAGTGATTAAAATACAGTGGTTAACTCTAATTTTAAATGGAAAGAGCACAAGCAAACCTTAGTTTGTTTATATGAAGAGATCTCTTTTATTTGTGTTATTTACTTATTTGATTTGGGGTTTGTTTTAAGTGTGCGTTATGCAAAATGTGTTCACTACTTGCATGCTTATCTACTGTCACTTCTAAATGTGTAGATTTTGGTGGAATTGCTTGCAGGCATCATAACAGAGATGTAAATCTGTTTTTCTCTGTGTCTTTCAGGCAGTTCTGTACTGGTGAATTCAAGTAAGTCAGATTCCAGTGAATTTAAGGGATATTTCACCCAAAAATGAAAATTTGCAGTTAATTGACTATTCAAGGCCATTCAAGACGTAGGTGACTTTTTTCTTCTTCATTAAAACAGTAAAGAAGACTTTTAACTGAAACACTGGTCTTTGGTGATTCATAAAACTATAGTAAAAAAGCATACAGGCAACGCAAAATGAATACCTGTGGCTTCTGACGATATATTGAGGTCTTGTGAAGTGAAATCAGTCTGTGCAAGAAACTGAACATTATTTACAGCGTTTTTACCTGTAATCCAGAGCCGCAGGCAAACAGTGAAGTCCGATTATTTTCCACAAACTGGTTCTTTTGAGCAGTTTGTTTCAGTGAACTGGTTCAAATAACCGATTCAGCAGTTTGTTTACGTAGGGCTGTCACGATTATGAAATTTGGCTGACGATTAATTGTCTAAAAATAGTCAAGGTTATCACGATTAATTGTCTGTTTTAGGGCTTTGACGATTATGCTGATTATCACGATTAATTGTCTGGTTTTTTTATGGCTTTCATTATATAATTGTGATTAATTTAATGGTTCAGTAAATAATTATGATGTTATCTTTTAATCTTTTTTTAGTTATTATTTTGCAGTGTAAGATTACATATAGTATTCCAAATTCTAAGAATCGGCCAATACCGATCCAACACCAGCACTATTTTTGTTTCTACGCCACAGAATATCAATACTGTGTTTGTGGAACTAATAGTCACTCTTTTTTAAACCCTTTGTTAAACACAATCCACTAAATACTCACTTCCTCATTACAGAGAAAAAAATACATTTGATTAAAAATATATAAGCTATGAAATTAAACT
Source organism: Schizothorax lantsangensis (assembly GCA_027422415.1). NCBI lineage: Eukaryota > Metazoa > Chordata > Actinopteri > Cypriniformes > Cyprinidae > Schizothorax > Schizothorax lantsangensis. Next base: position 28,694,689 of record CM049851.1, read on the forward strand.
AGCTGAATGTATAATTTAGCAGCAAAAACTATCTTGAAAAAAATCTTTGGTGCACATTATACTAGGGTTGCACGATACACCGGTACTACGGTAGTATCGCGATACTAAAGCTTAAAAATACCCGCGGTGCCATCGCATTTTTTAAACGGTAGTATCATCCATAAGGTAGTACCGTAAGATATGTAGTATGCACGGCAGGAACACTGTTTTAAACGTTCAAACGTTGAACATGCATGCCAGCAGAAACATTACAAGTTGATTGCCAAATGTCTTTCTGCTGTGCTCTGTGTAGTTTAGTCTGTGTATACGCTTTATATGGTATTGAGTGTTTCCCGACGCTTCAGTTCAGTTTGCTATGAGAAGTTGCACTTGCACGTCGTTGTTCATGCTGCAGTTTATCAGAAGAAAGGGTCTGATTCAGACCGTCTGATGTCATTTTAAAAAACAGCAGATCAAGCATCACTTATTCAACATCATAATATCTTGCAAGAAAGTATTGTCGCAGTTTTATTCATTTGACCACTTCTAGAACAGGTGAACTAGTTCGTTTCTGGAAGCATCTTTGCGATCACGAACGCAATTCCATTCATCAACATAGAGGCTTTGCACTTGGTTCTTATTATATATATATATTTATTCATTTATAATGTTATGTTTTAATATACATGCTGCTAACTTGGAAATTTCAAGATATGCGAGCAAAAAATGCTCCTGACAGTTCAGCAATATGACCCGAGCAAGAGTGCTGTTTTTGTTTTGTTTCTGTGTTCGAATCCGAATCCGCGTTGTCTCTGAATCACTGAATCACTGAGCCATTCATAAAAACAGTCATTTGATTCGCTTCTGAAGGATTCAGCCGTTTTGAAAGAATCGTTTGAATGACTCAGTGATTCAATCACGAACTTCTGCCACCTGCTGGCCGTTTTAAGTTTCCCATCTAAAAGTAGGCATATTCAGTGGTGTAGTGGTGCCCGGAGAATACTCTTAATTTATGCCCCTAATTTTTTTTAAAAGGCCCGGCAAAGGATGAACGACCTGTGTCAAACAGTGACATGTAAACTAGTCTTGCATATTTAGTTCACTATTGTAATATTTGCACACTGTCACTTAACTTCTGCTGCTTGAGTAAGGATCATTATGAAAATAATATTATCCACAGAAGAGGTGCAGATTTTGCAATAAATAAAATAAATAAATACATATAAATAGACTGCAGCAACTGACATTTTGTCAGAACCTCTAGTAAACTACATGCTATTTTGTTTAGTTGTCTGTTCAGAATTGTGATCTCTATTTGAAACAAACAAAACATTGTGATTCTCAATCAGTTCAGAAGTGAGGGGGACAGACATGTCAAATATAATAATTTTGTCTATTTGACAGGTTTTATTACTATTTATTAATTATTACCTCTTGCTTTTAATTGGCTGAGAAATCAAATACACTGCGACAATAACCAATAATTTATCATATTTTTCCTGTATTTTCCTAATGACAATTTTATGATTTGTTTAGCCTATATAGGCTACTACATTTTTTCCCCATTTTTATCACAGAATAAGGCAGAATATATATTTTATAGCCTATCTATTGCCAAGTGTAATAAATGCTATCAATTAGCACTGCATTATTCAGAATCAGATGCTTTTTTATTACCTGGAGATGACTTGAAAAACACACATAAACCATATATTGTCACAATCATGTGTTTACTGTCTTCACTATTCTTTTTTATTCAGCTTAGCTACAGTAGAGATAGCTTTGGCTACAGCAATAGCTGGATTCTTGCACGTCGTGACTCGTAAATTAGTACTTCTATGAGGCCGACTTTCTGCGCGAGAGCGCCCTCCGGCTTCGAGTAGCCTATTGATAGTTTTCAGTCACGTGACCGGCTCGAAGACCTGGAGGGCAAAACATCCATAGAATTGCAGCACAAGCGTGTCAATTTTCCCAGCCGCAAATATTTAGATCACCTCTCAAAACAATAAAACAAATGTATTTCTGAACAAAATGCAAGTTTTGGCCATTTGCAATCCATATTAAGCACCCGCGGCAATATTTCAATCATAAACAGTGCGACAAACGTTGTAAAAACACTTAAAAGTGCCTTAATATATTTAAAACAGTAATATTAAAAGATCAAATTCAGTAATCACCACATTAATGATGCATAGTTTACACAGACAAGCAGATGAGGCCGGAATATGAACGCAGTCCTCTTAACGGTTCAGTGTTTTCCTTCTAATGGTTTTCTATGGGAAGCCATTTAATGTGAAACTTTGCACTTTTGTGTTTATATTGTGGCTTCATCCTCTTGCCTGTACAAAATATACATCAATAAGGTGTCCACTGAATCTCGCCTTTTAATATATGCGTTTTACTACATTATTACTATTACTTACAAACTGCATAAAAATAGCTGGCGGTCAGTGGAGCAAAGCTTGGTTTTGCTCTCCAGGGGGGCGTTCCTATACGAGTGTGACGTCACGTGAAAACTATCAATAAAAGAAACATACACTGCATGAGAGTGTTTACGTCTCGTTCCTGACCGCATTACTGTCTTTACTGGATGTTTTTAGAGAATATTTGCATTTATTCACATGCGATTGGATTAGTTACTCATATGCTGGACTGTCATGATTTGCCTAGTGCAAGACGCGCATCAGAGGGGATTTAGAAGTGGGTATACGGAATGCCGACTGATAAAGAAGTGGGTATACGCCGTATACCTGCGTATACCCTCCACTACACCACTGGGCATATTGCATTATTTTCTAGAGGTCGACCGATTCATCGGTTTTGCCGATTAATCGGCACCGATAGTTGATTTGCAGAACAATCGGTTATCGGCAAAAATCCATGCCGATAGTTTTCGGTGTTTTTTTTTTTTTTTTTTTTTTTTCTTGTTGCGTCTGTTGCTGGAGTGGTTGAGAATGGTCTGCTATCATTATACAGTATGAGAGCGGCCTCTAGAGGCGGAAATCACTGACAGCACATGTTGTTTGTTTTGGCATGTGACACTGCGCGCTGCACAGAGCGGGAAACTTCAAACGCGCATTTAAATGCAGCCGACAGAAAATCCTGCCGCGGAACAGAGCGCCATTCACATAGTTTCCCATTAAATAACATTATAGCCTATTTGTCCCAAATCATTGTTAATGTACATAATGACTTCGCCCTAGGCTATAAATTATGTATTGTGCATTTTTCAGCAAAACGTTTGTCTTTCCGTGGCTCTAATACAGTCTGTATGCTTCATATATACCCCCTTTCCACCAGCAGGAACCAGGTGCTAGTTCAGAGCCAGTGCTACTGCCAGTTCTTAGTTGGTTCGACTGGCAAGCCCTTTAAGAACCGGTTGCTTTTCCACAGGCTAGAGAGCCAATACAGAGCCAGGTCTTACGTCACTGAATACGTTTCATGTTTCGTTTCACTAGCGCGGCAGCGCCAAACACAACAGACTTGTTCGACGTGCATCGCGCCACGCAGATCGATCGGCACACAACACACTAAAGCACCGCGAGAGTGATCCAAAAGCATAAAGAGCCGTCAGCTTTCCAGTCGCTCCCGCAGCACCCCGATGCCTCGCACCGAACGGTCCGCGTAGCGCCGATCCATCCCGAACAAGCCTAAAACTATCAACAATGGCGGACGTTGTGTTGTTATTGACGTTCATGGCTTTGCAAATCTACAACGGCATCCAAACACAGCGAATCTAACGTGTCCGTGTTTAGCTGCTATTTCAAATATGGCGGTCCAAAGTTTCTGTTCCTCTTGTTGTTCATGGTAACTCCGCCCCCAGCCCCTGACGCAAGCGGTTCTTCCTTCTAGCCCAGCAATGTTTTGGTGCTACTTACGAACCGCTTTTGCTGGTTCGGAGCTGGTGCTTTGGGTGTCGAAAGACAAAGAACCGGTTTGAAACTAGGCTCTGGCTCTGAACCAGCACTGGAACTGCCTTGGTGGAAAAGGGGTAATAGAGAGCTGTAATACAGATCGCGCTTTCTCTTTCCGTTTGCTCTGTTATTTAAACACCGAACTTCAAGCTCATTTATGACACATAATTCATTCTTGAAGCAAACTTATGTCCGTTTGGTGATTAAATAAACAGTTTTAGACCGCTGCTTAAATTGAATGTGACGCGTCTGGTGTGTGTGTGTGTGTGTGATACCCGTGACTTCTCCAAGACGCAGCGCTGTGCTTTTGCACAGTGTGTCACTCACTTGCATATTTGTTTATATTTTAATTAGATAATCATGCAGTGTTCTAAAATAGCAGCAAATAAAGAGTGCACATACAATATCAATAACCTGTGCATGTAATTTTAATATGGCCTTTTGTAGGTATTTCAAGATGGCCATCTTTAAGCATGACTGTTGAAATGAAATGGTAATACTTAATAAGAGTCCATTTGTAACATTAACGAAAGCTGTAGAAGTATTGTTCCTTGTTAGAGTGTGTTCATTTCATTTCAACATTTACTAATAGGCTTCATTTTTACATTTTAAAGTTTCTTCTTTTAACATTTGTAAACTATGAAATAACTTTAATAATCAATATAGTAATAAATATTAATACTAAATTTTTATTCATTTATAAAGTATAGTTCAGTACTGTTACTGTTTGTTTTTTAAATAGTAAAGCTCTATTTAGTTTTCATTCAGTATCTATTTTAAAAACTATCGGTTGATTAATCGGTATCGGCCAGTGTGGTCCAACCTAGCTATCGGTATCGGTAAAATCCACTATCGGTCGACCTCTATTATTTTCCAACATATTTCTATATTCAGAATTTAGTATTTAAAACATTAATCTCATAACTTTATTTATGCAATTATAAATACAGTCTAAATGTATAAATGCCACATCTAAATGTCACTTCATGCAGCTTCTGTGCAGTGCTAAGATTTGTTTAGATCATCTCATGGATAACAATAGCCAGTCATTCATTCACATTAATTAAGTATTCAGAGAAAAATATTGTCTGTTTTCATTTACATCTATTTATTTATGAAATTTTGATTCATTTTGTAGAATAGAATTTTAAATTAACACAATACTGCATGGTATCGTGATACTACTTGGTATCGTGATACTTCAGCTGGTATAGTATCGTAAGACATTTTTATGGTATCGTGACAACCCTACATTATACAATTTTAACAAGTTTATTCTGTTAACTATTTGTATTCTTACAAAATACATTCATGAAAATAAGAGAGACATTATGAGAAAAAGAAAGGCTTCTGACTCCACACGGTACAAACAAAGAGAAGAGAAATGAGTGAGCAATGAACTCCAGCAAGATATAGTCATTTTATGCGAATCCCCAGACCTTTATCGACACATCAAGTATTATAATGGGATATCATCTTGGAGAGAGAGTTTTACCGTGCTGACTGTAACTGAACATGACGTGCTGTCTGAATGCTGAGCGGAGAATGACTGACAGCTGCAGCAGAAGGAAGATGAGTTTCTGTAAACTTAAATTTAACAATGTAATTATACAGGTGCATCTCAATAAATTAGAACGTCGTGAAAAAGTTCTTTTTTTTCTTGTAACTTATTTCAAAAAGTGAAACTTTCATATATTTTAGATTCATTACATGTAAAGTAAAACATTTCAAAAGTTTTTTTTTTTGTTTTAATTTTGATGATTAGAGCTTACAGCTCATGAAAGTCAAAAATCAGTATCTCAAAATATTAGAATATTTACATTTGAGTTTCTATAAATGACCATCCATACAGTATAAATTCTGGGTATCTCTTGTTCTTTGAAACCACAATAATGGAGAAGACTGCTGACTTGGCAATGGTCCAGAAGACGAACATTGACACCCTCCACAAAGAGGGTAAGTCACAGAGGGTCATTACTGAAAGGTGTGGCTGTTTACAGAGTGCTGTATCAAAGCATATTAAATGCAAAGTTGACTGGAAGGAAGAATTTGGGTAGGAAAAGGTGCACAAGCAACAGGGATGACCGCAAGCTTGAGAATACAGTCAAGCAAAGCTGATTCAAACACTTGGGAGAGCTTCACAAGGAGTCTGTGCATCAAGAGTCACCACGCTCAGACGTCTTCAGGAAAAGGGCTACCAAGCCACTTCTGAACCAGAGACAACGTCAGAAGCATCTTACCTGGGCTGTGGAGAAAAAGAACTGGACTGTTGCTCAGTGGTCCAAAGTCCTCTTTTCAGATGAAAGTAAATTTTGCATTTCATTTGGAAATCAAGGTCCCAGAGTCTGGAGGAAGAGTGGAGAGGCACAGAATCCATGTTGCTTGAAGTCCAGTGTGAAGTTTCCACAGTCAGTGATGATTTGGGCTGCCATGTCATCTGCTGGTGTTGGTCCACTGTGTTTTCTGAAGTCCACAGTCAACGCAGCCATCTACCAGGAAATTTTAGAGCACTTCATGCTTCCTTCTGCTGACAAGCTTTATGGAGATGCTGATTTCATTTTCCAGCAGGACTTGGCACCTGCCCACACTGCCAAAGGTACCAAAAGCTGGTTCAATGACCATGGTGTTACTGTGCTTGATTGGCCAGCAAACTCGCCTGACCTGAACCCCATAGAGAATCTATGGGGTATTGTCAAGAGGAAGATGAGAGACACCAGACCCAACAATGCAGATGAGCTGAAGGCCACTGTCAAAGAAACCTGGGCTTCCATACCACCTCAGCAGTGCCACAAACTGATCACCTCCATGCCACGCCGAATTGAGGCAGTAATTAAAGCAAAAGGAGCCCCTACCAAGTATTGAGTACATATACAGTAAATGAACATACTTTCCAGAAGGCCAACAATTCACTAAAAATGTTTTTTTTATTGGTCTTATGAAGTATTCTAATTTGTTGAGATAGTGAATTGGTGGGTTTTTGTTAAATGTGAGCCTAAATCATCACAATTAAAAGAACCAAAGACTTAAACTACTTCAGTCTGTGTGCATTGAATTTATTTAATACACGAGTTTCACAATTTGAGTTGAATTACTGAAATAAATTAACTTTTCCACAATATTCTAATTTATTGAGATGCACCTGTAATTCTGTCCCTCACATGAAAACCAAGCTGGTGCTCTTCTGTTTCTATTGGTGTTTGACTCCCCCTTGTGCCGTATAAAAAGCACAATAATCAACCGCGGTTAGATCAAATAATCGCGATTAGACGGTTATTTAATTATCGCGACAGGCCTATGTTTACGTAATCACACAATAGTCTGAAAGTACGGTGGCCGAGAGAACTCAACGCGCTGCACCTTCAGAAAACACATGCAAATAGACAAAGCACCAGCAAATCAAGAAAACATCATCATCAGTTTGACAGCAGGTGCTGCGAATGCTCACAACACAACCAAATAAAGAAACGCACTGCGAATGCTCACAACACAACCAAATAAAGAATTTTATTTTCAGCGCGTTTCTTTATTTGGTTATGTTGTGAGCATTTGCAGCGCGTGCGTTGTCAAATTGACGAAGTTGTTTTCATAATTTGCAGGTGTTTTTTTTCTATTTGCAGCGTGTTGAGCTCTCTCGGCCACCGTATGAAAGTGAGTTTTGATTGAATAACTTGTAAATCTGTGCTGATTTGGTTAGCTGGTTCATATAGTTCACTAAAAAGAATGATTCGTGCGTGAACCGGACATCATTCCAGACTGTTTGCCTGTGGCTTTGGATTACAGGTAACAATGGTGTAAGAAATATTCAGTTTCTTACACGGACTGATTGTTTCACTTCATAAGACCTCAATATATCACCTCAATAGGAGCCACAGGTATTCATTTTGTGATGCCTGTATGCTTTTTTGATTTCCAAAGTGCTGGCAGCCACTGACTTTGGCATTTTATCACCAGGGACCATGTTTCTGCTAAAAATCTTTACTGTTCTACTGAAGAAAAGTCACCTACATCTTGAATGGCCTGAGCGTGTACATTAACAGCAAATTTCGATTTTTGGGTGGACTATGCCTTTAATAAAGGGCTGTGCTGCTTCAACCACATGTATAGTTGAACCTATAGTACCACATACTCGAATTAGTTATTGTGACTGATGCTTTTAAGGATGTTGAGATCCTTCTATAAGAAATATGAATACTGGATAAGGTTACAGATTAAACACAGCTTGTATTTCATGGAAACATGTTGTGTGCACAGCTCTTTCTTCCTGGTCCTGCTTTTATTTGCATATACCTTGTTTATGTGCTGCTTTTATTCACTGCAGGAAGGACGGTGTTCCTGTAGGCTATAAAGGCTGCACATTTCATCGGTGAGACACTTTAGTCAGTATTGTTCACTGTTATATTGTATAACAATGATTAGTTGTGTTGGCTTAATTAAGCTATTGCTGTTGCTCTTAATTAGACTTAGAGGTTTGTTCAAATCCATAATTCTAAGTATAAAACTTTTGTCTTTTATGTTTATGTCCATCAGACAGGTGTTGTAGGTTTTTCATTAATCAATCGTTTGATGCAAATACACCCTGAACCTTTGCAATTCAAAACGGCACTATGATATTGTCTATACAAATGATGGCTTTCACTGCAAAGTTACACTGCACTGAAGTTGGTTCATGTATATTTGTAGCGACCAATAAAAATGTTGTTATATCACAATCTAATAATATAATTCACAATTGCATATTTACAGAAATGCATGTCTTGCTGCACATTTTACTCATAGAAGTGTAAGAGGTTATTACAAAATATTTGTTTAAAAAAACAACAGAAGCTTGACTTTTAATTTCAACCTGCTCATGTGTGCCGTTTTCTTTTGGCAGAGTGATAAAGGACTTCATGATTCAGGGTGGTGATTTTGTCAATGTAAGTTTTGCTTTGTGATCCAGACAATGGAGCTGAATTGATCTTCCAGGTGTATGGCTTTTGACATGTTTCAGAACATTGTGTGCAAACAATGTTCGGGGTCTGTTTGTATATTGACTGTCATGCATGATATCCATCTTTTTAAACAAGGATGTGCCCTTATAAATGGGCAAATAAGGCAAACAAGAATGTGCCCTTATATTTGCAGTCATCAGCTTTTGTAGTAGTTTGATTAATTTACAGTAATAATTTTCCCTTTCAGTCTTTTCCTCTCTGCTAATTAGTTTTAGAAATTAGTTTAGAGCAGTGGCGTATCCAGTCTTGAAGCTTCTAACTGTTTTTGCCATAGGACTTTTTTCTTGTTTTTTTTTTTGCCATTAGACATTTTTAAATGTTAAAATAATTCCAGCAATTTGATGCTTGTTTCTGGGGCGCTCAACTTTTTCAAACCCTTCTTTTGTTATCAGACACCAATAAACAACTAGAATGACAAATGCAAATACTGAAATAAGGCCAACACAGAAACCACTAAAGAAAAACACAGGACAAACACAAAGTCTGTATAGATAAACACGAGCTGGTGGAATTACCCTTAATTAAAACCCTTAACTGTGATTTCTGCCCAGTGCTCTGAAGAAGTTTAATGAAGTGTGGATAAACGGCGGGAGTAACTATGACTCTCTTAAGAAATATTCTGGGGTTTTAAGTCTCTGGTGAGGCAAATGGTAATTATATTGTGGTTACATTTTTACATTATTTCCTACATAAATAAACCAATACCATATTTCTAGACTGCATGGTTGAGCAAGGCCAAAACAATATAGATAAATGACTAGCTTCCCTTAAAGAAAACTAAATTCACTGGGATTTACTTTGAAACGTTTTCTCTCAGAAATTGATAGTACATTTCACAAATGATTACAAAGAAACAGCAAATAACACGTTGAATTAAACATTACATTTTGAAGTAGAAAGACTTAAATAGTGTCTTCTTGTAAAATGTGCTCCAATAATATGTTTACAACTCCTAAAAACATTTTACAGTGTATCTAAAAATAAAAAATAAATGCATCATTCATTCATAAAACAGAAACGCGAAAGGAAAAATACAGAGATCTATAGGGTAGTTCTATGTATTCTTCCTTTCGCTTTTCTGTCAAACAAGAAAGAGGCATTACATACATCAATTGTAGTTTCCCCAGAATATTGATGATTACAATATTTACGAAGGTTTTTTATGATACAGATAGTGAACACAATAGTATTTAGTAGACGAGTGGTTGACCCAATCCTGTTCTTGAAGCCCTCAAAACTGCACATTTTGGACGCCTCAGATACTTGACTCACTCGTCTGTGTTCTTGGAGTCTGCACTAATGAAGTTGGATCAGGTGTGTTTGATTAGAGAGACATGCAAACTGTGCCACACACTCTTTAATACACAACAGCAAGTCGAATTGTGCAGAGAGCTCCCCCCAGAGGCCTTGAAGCTGCCTGTAACTCTTTGCTTTTGGAAACCAGGGATGTCTAAATCATTTTGTGGTAGTTAACATTCTGCTACAAATGCTGTTGACTGAGCTTGACTTATTGAACTCTGAGTATGCCTTTAAATAAAAGCTGATGGCATATTAAACAAGTTACACAAGCTATTGTTTAATTTTAGTTTTAATATGAAATTGATTAATAAATATATTTGTAATTGTTTAGGAAGTAGACAAATATAGCCATCTTAATCCAAGATAAGTGTTGGTAGTTCACCTTCACTAAAGTTATGAAAATAGTGGCATACAGCTCAAACACCATATTTTACTATGTTTACATTGATGATTATGCTTAGTAGTGAGAAAATCCAGATAATCACTTTGGCCCATTTCATTTGACTTGATTTCTGCCATTGGTCCTCCTTCCCCTCGTGTCTGTTCCTGATCTACTGACAGCATCGCAATTCAGATGATCTGATTTCAAATATTTTTAATGAATTGTAAGTATATTGTGTAAAATAATTTTGAATTAACCATTTGTCATCTATAAATTATAATATTTTATAAATAGGATTTTTTATTTATATCGGCCATTGGCCACGCTGCAGTAAAATATCTGTATTAAGGAAGAAAAAAAAAAACATTGAAAAACCCATGTATTGTTGTTGACTACATATGAAATGCTTAGTTACAAATAAGGTAAAGAGTTATGATTGGTTTGAAAGTACATAAAGTGTCAAGATTAGAGTCTTTATGACCGCAACCTTGAGAGCAGTTTTTAATTAAATGGTCCATTGAACCAGTGGTGTAAATGATTTAAAACCTGCAGAATTCTGTGTCTGTCTCCAGTCTGTCTCTTGTGTTTGTCTGCCTCTAGTGGTCATAGGGCCCTACTGTATACACACACACACACACACACAGAGCTACATTCTCGGTTTGCTTTGACCTGTAGTTTTGGTTTCACATATGAGCTAGCCTACATGTCTTACAGTTTGAGTGATTCAGATTTTCTGACTCTGTGAGTGATTTTAACACTATATTCTTGGCCATCAGGGGGATGGCACTGGTATCTGCAGTATCTACAGGGGACCGTTTGCAGATGAGAACTTCAGAATGAAACACTCTGGTCCAGGACTCTTGTCACTGGTAAAGCTTATATACACACTGGCACTGTGAAACTCTTGATATACATTTACAGTATGCTTTATGGAAGCATATCAGCGATGTTAGATGAACAGTGCTAAAAATCCAGTGCATCTAGTGGGGAATATTTTCAATTCACACTTTACTCCACAATCTAACAGGAAAAAAGAAACCAACTTTAATGAATACAAAATGTTAAATTTAGTCAAAAAATGTCAAGATAATCTGGTCCGTGTATGTTGCGTTCATTCGTTTTTTGATTTAATATTGAAAACAGAAATGGCACCATTTTCGTTTTTTTTTTTCAAAAACATGAAAGGACAAAAAATTAATCTTAATCTTTCGTTTTTACATTCTATGGGTAGAAAATGGATAAACAGCTTGAATGTTCGATTTCCACGTGTGGGAGGGAATTAAACGCCCGTTTTCATGATTGGTCAGCAAAAATGAAATGGTGCCATCATATGTCATCAACAGAATAAGAGTTCTCCGCTGGGGATTCTCTATGCAAGTATTGGGTGCTTATTGCAAAATATGTACTTGAATTGCAGCTACATTACCGTTTTAGTCTGTTTCTTTGGCGCACCGCACATTTTATTTAGCTGTCCAATCTGTGTGGCAAAGCTGCTTGACGCATGGACAACACGGGGCGAATGCATTTACATTAAGTGAAGCGCAGACCAGTATTATTTTAGTGTGAATACGCAGCAGTCATAACTTTTATTTTAGACAGTACAGTTTCATTAATAATGATTATAAATTGACTTAATTTTAGACACAAAACAGTGTGTTTTATTTGACTTAAAACACAGGCGTTTCATTCTTGAATGAATCCAAGTCTTTGAATGAATCGTTTGAGTGAGTGGTTCAATGACCCATTTGCTTTGCTCCTGAACAAATCAGCATTTTGAACGAATCGGTTGAATTGATGACTATCCCTGCGTCCCAATGTGCATACTATCCACCCTATCTGCCCTAAATAGTATTGAAAATTACTAATATCACATAGAATTTAGGATGGATAGTGTGCACATTAGGACGCAGGCTTTGACTCATTCATCAACACAATGACTTGCTGCCACCTACTGGCGATATAACCTTCATAATTCAAGTATCGTATTGTTTCATTTTGTAACTCATTTCATCTTTCTGTAGGCTATTCAAAATGTTTTTATTTAAAACATTAATCTCATTCCATAATGCAATTGCTGTGTTAATGCATATACTGCCATCTGAGCAGCATTAATTGTGTAAATACATCTAAATTAAACTTAAGATGCAGCTTATGTGCCACAGTGCAAAGATGGCTTTGGTTGGCACTGATTTAATTGGTAACATCTATAGGCCCGGTTTCACATACGGGGCTTAGACTAAGCCAGGATTAGGCCATAGTTCAATTAGGACATTTAAGTATTTTTTATAAACATGCTTAGAAAAAAACATTACTGGGGTGCATCTTGAGACAAAATAAAGGCACTGGTATATTTTAAAATCAGTCAGTGCAGGTTTATATCAGTTGAAACAGCTCAGACTTACATTTTAGTCTAGGACTAGGCTTAAGCCTTGTCTGTGAAACTGGGGGACAATGTCATATTTTTCAAATATTGACTAAATTCAGGAATTTAATATTAAAGGTGACAGACATATTTTATAAAGTTCGAAAAATGCCCTTTTCTATAAAAATAGCACGTATTATATACGTGTAACATCAGATAATGACAGTATCATATATACTTCTCTATGAAAAAAACAACAACCTCGAAATAATAATCAAAATGGTAAGATGGCTTTATATTCACACTAAAATCGATACTGGTCTGCGCTTCACTATAATGTAAATGTCACGCAGCTTTGCCACACAGATTTTGATAACTGGACAGCTAAATAAAATGCACGGTGTGCCAAAGAAATAGACTAAAAGGGTAATTTGGCTGCAGATCTGAGGTACATACATATTTCTGCAATAAGCACCTAATATTTGCATTATAGAATCTACACAGAAGTAAGCCCTGTCTAGGCACTGCTCCAGTATGGTTTGTGTCAAGCCATTTGTTAGTCTGGTTGTTTGATGAGAGGGAGATGAACGCAGGAGTTGCAATAAACGCTTTAACAGCAGAGGACTCTTATTATGTTGCACAAAACTGAAGACGACATGATGACGGCACCATTTGATCCTTGCTTGACCAATCAGTGGAAAGGGGCATTTAATTCCCCCCCCACACGTGGAAATCGAACATTCAAGCTGTTTATCCATTTTCTACCCATGAATGTAAAAACGGAAAATCAAGGCGATTTCTTGTTTTTTCGTTGTTTTGAAAAAACGAAAATGGTGCCTTTTTCTCGTTTCTGTTTTCAATATTATATCAAAAAACGAATGAACGCAACGTACACGGACCTAATCTGTATTAAATTTCTACTTATAAAACAGAGTTCCAGTCCTTGATTCTGATTGGTTGAGCCAAGTTTGAAGCTGTTGTAAATTACTCTACAAACATACACCTTTGTTTACATTTGTGTGTTGCTCGGCAACCACTTTGTTGGAACCACAACTGTTTCTGAGGAAATACATTGTTTGGTGGAAGAATACTGTTTTTATTAATATCATTACACTTTATTTGCTCTGTTTTATTTTGTGAAACCTTACTACGTATATGGAATAACTGTTTTATAAAAGCAATAAGCCCCGTGAAGCCGTGGTTTACAGTGAATTTATAACAGCTATATACTCCACTTCACGTCATGCCTAACAACGCCCCTTAGCTGTTAGAAATTCACTGTAAACTACAGCTTCAAGGTTCAAGGTTCTTTATTATTTGTCACATACACAATCATACAGGGTATAATCAGTAGTGAAATGCAAGTCAGGACGGGTCCGCTCAATGGACAGTGCAAAAATAATAAAATAAAAAATGAAACATAACACAAGAGAATATATATAAATATAGGTAAGAATAAGATAAAAAATAAGAAAAAAATAAAATAAGGAATAAAATGTGCAATACAGTCTACTGTGGATTTAATAAATATTAATATAGACAGGGATGTGCAAGAGGAATGTGCAAACAGGTTGTACCGGGTATATTCACATAGCAGCAATCTGGATGATGGAGAATAATGGGTGTTTTTACAGTTTATTAAATTGAGTCCTGTAGATGTTATGAGACTGAGTTTCTTCTTCACGAGGCTTATTGCTTTAATACCTAAGAAAAATAGTTTTATAACATAGTTTAAATTAAATTTTCTTTCAAATAAGAAATATTTTAATTTTACTCATGTCCACAAAAATTGTCAACTGTTACGAACCAAACTATCCCCTGAAAACTAAAAAATGGTTCATCACACAACCATGTGACCAGCATCATGTGAAGTCATTTTCTTCTGTGGTGGACATTTTGAACACATTACTCATCAAAGACAAATTGATACATTGATATAGGATAAATACACTCCATTTAGCCATCAGATTGTTTGTTCACTGCGGTTTCCAATCAATAATGTGAAATATTATTTTTCCCCCGCAGGCAAACAGTGGACCGGGAACAAACGGCTGTCAGTTTTTTATCACCTGCACAAAGTGCGACTGGTTGGATGGGAAGCATGTGGTGTTTGGTGAGTCAGACAAAGACTGAATTGATTCTGTACTGAGAGAACTTGTGTTGCTGCTCACGTCATTAACTGCTCGGGGTCTTTCTTACAGGAAAAGTGGTGGATGGTTTGCTTGTTATGAGAAAACTTGAGGTAAGACGATATTTTAGTTTGTACATTTCAAAATGATCACACGTGTCAATTCTTTAAGGAATTTACTAGCGATCCTATTGATGATTGATCAGCTAACTTGTGACACGTTTTCGAGATCTGCCATGCTTAAAGCACATGAAGAAATGGGATGTGAGTCTGTGAGAGAATTCATTATGATGAGATAGATGGAAGTCTCCACCTTCTCAGTATTTAATTGGTTTCTTTTGAATGATCAACTATGAAAACATCAAGAAAATGTAAACGAAACGGTCCAGACGCATCCTGCTGACTCTTAAAAAATAACTTCTATGCTTTCTTTATTTCTTAATCCCATTCTTTTCTAAATGACTTTTCTAAACAATGTTTGAAACTTTTTATTGCTAGCTTACTTGTATTGTGCTAAATGAATGAATAGTATATATATATATATATATATATATATATACGGTACATATACATACTATACGGTACATATACATATACTATGTAGGCCTGTGATCTGGGTAGTTTTTGTGATATTTTTTTTCTTATTTCTCCCATACAGAATGTACCAACAGGACCCAACAACAAGCCCAAGCTGCCCATTGTCATTGCCCAGTGTGGCGAAATGTGAAGTATTATACATCAGAAAAGACATATGACATTTGCTTTAGAGAAAACAGACAAGCCAGTCTGGATTTTGGACTAACTTATCATCATCTCCATTGCAAAACATCATTTTTGTATAGGTAATCTTGTGGAATTGCCTGATTATTTGTAAAAAAAACCTCTTGGCTTAACAAGTTTGTAGTTTTATATTGTTCAAAGTAAGTTACACCAAAATTGAATGTTATGTCATGATCTGACACTCTTTTATCAACATTTGCATATAGGACCAAACTTGAAATTCAAGACAGATACATGTATTCTTTGTACATTCTGAAGGACGAGGCTTTTATTTTTGTCTTTAGGAATGGCCGGTTGAGGGTTTTCTTAACCTTAAATAAATGTTGACCCATTTTTTTTAAGTCACTGTGGAATATTCTTTATTACACTTCAAATTCAGAGAGAACTGAAATCAAGAGATGTTTCCTGAATCGTCAAGGGCTTTGAGTTTGATACTAAACCAACACCTAAAGGACTCGCCACTTAATGCAAATTCCTTATGATTGTACTCCCTTTGTCTTCTTATTGCTGCTTGCCCTAACCCACATCCTAACCCAGAAACCCCTTCCCCCATCTGCTGAACAGTGTCCCACACACACAAAAGGGCTCTTTCAGCTGAAGTGCAGGAAGAGTTTGGGCTCGGTGGGAGGCTTCTGGGGTCAATGTTAAAGCCCGTCTTTGTGTGGGACAACAGGGCCAGACCATTAACAATAAAATCACACTTCAACCAGGTCTCCTCGACAGTGCCAAAAACATATTTACATGACAAAAGGGAAGGGGGTAGTGTGGATCTGTCTCACAGCTAGCCAGGGTCTGTCTCATGTATGGTCTTGAGTGCTTTCTTTATAATGCTGTGGGAGAAGTCAGTGATGGGATTTGTCCCAAACACATCATCCTTCATGGATTGATTCAGGTTATGATTCGCTCACTGATGAATGAAGCTATTCATACCTGCTTCATTTGGTGTCTGTTAAATATGTTTTATAATGCTTTTAATAGTTCCACTCTCAATTCAATTTTATAAAACATAATTGTTTACACAACATTTTGCCAAAGAATTATGACAACAAAGAAACAATATTACAAATAACAATAAATCAGTATTACAATAAGGTGCTAAGTGATTAATAAAATGTTACATATATAACATGACAAAAGCGCTAAGTGAAAAAATAAATGTGTGTATTTATATACTGTATATATATATATATATATATATAACCAGCCATACTTTAATACATGTAAATTAATAAATGTAAATCAATTCAACTCAAAGGAGCTTTACTGGAATGTCTAGAGAAGCAATGCATATGCAAAACCATAAAACTAAAACTAAATAGTGCCAAGCCTGTTCTCACTATTCCATACCTGATTTACCTGCTTTTCTTGTATTTATTTGATATGTAAGCCTACCATTGTACCAATATATATTTCTGTTCACTTTTTAAAAGCTCTTCATAAGGGATTCAGAACTCTGTGAAATATGCATTAACTTTCACGTTCTGGGTCAATATTTTCCTTTTGTTTGGGATATATCTGCCAGTGTGTCAGATATAAAGGAAGGTGAAATGGGGTCTTCAATTCTGGGCGGTGCTGATTCTTTGTGTAACCAATCATGAGCAGACGTAATGTGCTTTCCGTATGATTGACAATAAATAGAACCAATGAGCGTCAGTAAAATAATTGACGTTGACTGATCGCAAGTTAACCGACCAATTGGATTGAGGAATGGGTGGAGAGAAGTGACAGAATATCATCCGGCATCGTTACACGGTCCGTCCAGTTCGATCGGCAGCGGGAGCGGAAAAAGGAAAGCGGAGAGCCTGAAGGCAGCAACCCCCACCACCGCCGGCCCAGGTTACCATCTAGCACCGGGAAAAACACACTAGAGAGCCACCGCCGGCTTTACCAACAAGAAAATAACATGAGCAGCGAGGCCGAAACACAGCAGCCGCCGCAGCCTGCCGCCGACGTGGAGAGCCCATCCAGCCCGGCAGAAGCAGCTACCGCGGGGGATAATAAGAAGGTCATCGGTAAGGCTTTCAGCGAAACATCAGTCCTCTTGGATTGTGGATTCGTTTATTCAAAATAATATATTTCTTTAATACGTCGGCGCTGTAAGGTTTAAAACAAATGAACAGTAACGGATTTTTCAGTTAGGGAAAGCGCGTGTTCTCACTGCGACAGTGTGGTGTCGTTATCCGGCCACTAACTTAATATTAACGTTACTGTATTCTCGTGGCTAACGTTACCTGGCCAGTGTTTTTATGGAGTTGTCTTTAACTTACTTCATGCATTTAAGGACGTATGTACGTTAAATTTGAGACGTTAAACGGTCTCAGTCAGTTTAAATGTTCGCTCGCGCGCCGCGTTCCACCAAACCGCCATGACGCGTGCTCGAGCCCGAGGCCTGCTTCAGTGAACACGAGTCACAACGCGCTTCTCTCTCCGTAGAGCCGCTAGCATTATTTACTGCCCATAAACTCACGATACGAATACTATATTTTATGTCAATATATGTATGTTTTTACTTTTCAGGCCGTCGATGTTTATAGGTGAATGAAACAGATCCTTGAGCTTGGCCTTGATCGTCACATGATGACCCAGATCATTATTAGCTATTCGTGTGAAACACATAACTTACTCCCCCCATTAATGTGTACGAGTCCAACTGTTGTGTTCGGTGTGAACCGCGTCGGTTTTTATACTCAAACAATTATTTTGAAGGCTGGTTTCTTGATGGAAAACGAATATAAGCTAGGCTAAACTCTCTCCCTTTGTTCGCGTGGGGCGTTTGACGCGTCGCGCATACGTGTCTTATCTCCATTACCACCATCCACGCCGTCTCCTGAAGATCCCCTCAGCCAAGAGGCGATTTATAGTACAGCTTGCATAACGATCGTATAAGATAAGCGTCGTCTACCTCTGTGTCGCGACCCCACATATAAAATGTCCGCCGTGGGGTTTGGATGATGGACGCTTCTTTTGTCTTATCTGCTGCTACAAGCTCATAGCGCTTCGAACGTTTAGCCAGAAACGCGAATCACTTGTCAGTCGAGATCTAAACGCAAATATATCTTGTAGTGCCTGCTATAGTCAGGATGGAGAATCGAGTCTGTTTGGCTTCGATCCGGCCACATGGCTGATGCTAGTGTGCTAACTGCAGTTAGCATCTCAACAGCATCACTTCCTACTTCACGTACACTCCACATTGGCCAAATGAATGCGCTTACTAATAAACTACAGCATAAACGACATTTTTAACCAACACCAGGTCATATTTCACTCCAAGATTTAGTTTTATATTTTATATCCCATTTTAGTAGTTTCATGACAATTGAGAACGTTTCTCGTTCTTTTTTTGTAATTCCTATTATTCTAGGTGGTGATTATTACTGTAATACAGTAACTTTTTTTTTTATTTTAATTAATATTTGGAGAGTGTGCGTGTGTATATTTTTAATATATATATATATATATATATGTATGTATGTATGTATGTGTTATTACATAATATATTATGTTATTGCGGCCTGTTATTGCATTTTTCACCTCACTATAGTACCCCTGTCTTAAGGGATTGGACCCCCCAAAATAAAAAAATGTAATTTACTCACACTCAAGCTGAAACAAACCTGTATCAATTTTTCTTATGCAAAACACAAAAGAAGATATTTTGAAGAACGTTGGTAACCAGCATTCCGGTGCCCATTGACTTTTTCTCTCTCTCTCTGTAGCAGCTGTATTGTTACCCACATTCTTTAAAAATATCTTATGTTCAACAGTAGAAAGAAACTTAAAACAGGTTTGGAACAACTTGAGTGAGTAAAAGATGACATAATTAATTTTTGGGTGAACTGTCCTTTTAAACCCTGTGTTATGTCTTGATTACGTTAAACTCTTGCCTGCATTTGTTTTTTTAATTCTGTATTTAACATTTTGGTCTTCATAAGATGGATAGGGGGTTAATAATGTGAACTCTGTGGGCCTTTCATGGTGATGGAGGCTCTTCTGATTAGAGCAGCTGCCTTTTCATCACAGTCTATTAAAAGCACCACAGTTGGAGGCTATAAATAGAAGACACAAAATGAACTCAACTCAACAAGGATGGCTTTTAAATTACTTTGCTAATGTGATGCATCTTTTTCTCTCAACAGTTGTAGCTTTACTCAATAACTGTACTTAAAGGGATAGTTCACCCAAAAATGAAAATTCTGTCATTTACTCACCCTCAAGTAGTTCCAAACCTGTCTGAATGTCTTTGTTCTGCTGAACACAAAGGAAGATATTCTGAAGAATGTGGGAAACAGAGCAGTTCTGGGGCACCATTGACTTCCATAGTATTTTTTTTCCTACTATGGAATTCAATGGTGCCCCAAAACAGACTGGTTACAAACTTTCTTCAAAATATCTTCCTTTGTGTTCGGCAGAACAAATAAATTCATACAGGTTTGGAACTACTTGAGGGTGAGTAAATGATGACAGAATCTTCATTTTTGGGTGAACTATCCCTTTAAATAGAACAGTGTCTGATATTTCAAAACAATCTTGGTCTGGTTTTAAACTTTGTTTTTTTTTCTCTTTAAAGCAACAAAAGTCCTGGGGACAGTGAAATGGTTCAATGTAAGGAACGGCTACGGTTTCATCAACAGGTAAATAACATTCTCTAAAGACTCTAATATGATATGTGGGTCAGGGAACATCCGCAATCCTATTACAGCCTTTATGTGCTTACAAAGCCAGACCTGGCTTGCACTAGCACGCTATTATTTATTCAAATATTTAACTTGCTCTTCAACCCTGCATGCTTGTTTATTCTCCATCTGTTCTCAATTATTAACATTTTACTCTGAATTTTTGCAGGAATGACACAAAGGAAGATGTCTTTGTGCACCAGGTAATTCTTTGCTTTAATTGTCACCATAATGGCATAAAAATGTTTTGGGGAAAATGTGTTTTCTGATTGCTTGTGCTTTGTATCCAGACCGCCATTAAGAAGAACAACCCAAGGAAATATCTTCGTAGCGTCGGGGACGGAGAGACTGTGGAGTTTGATGTTGTAGAAGGGGAGAAGGTGAGCTTGAGTTTTTGTTTAGAGTTCAACTAGTTTTACACTCTTGTGGCGTAACTGCACTGTTTTGGTATTTAAAAAAAAAAAAAGTGTTTTCATGGCATTCATTTAAGGTTCTCATTACGGACTGAACAATGTATTATTATTATTATTATTATTATTTATTTATTATTAATGCACTACCAGTCAAAGGTTTGTGTCTTTAAAACGTTTTGATCAAAATCCTTGACTTAAATGCTTGAATTTTGTACACAGTCAAGACTCTGAAGATATTCAGACAATATTTTTTGAGTTTTTTGGACCTTAAGTGTCCATCATACATCCTTATGAAGTTTCTTGAATAAGCAGAGTATGACATATTTAAGATGCTTTGCATTTGTTTGGTCACTACATAATTACAAAATTTTCATTTATTTCATAGTTTCACTTTTAATCTCAAACAGGCTAAGTATTAATAAAAATAATGTTGTAATAATAATAATAATAATAACAATAATAATTAAAAAAGTTTTGACTGATAATGTCTAGTTGGGACTATTTATTAGGGGTTGCTTCCTTAAGAGTGTAAAAAAACAAACCTTAGTGGATCCTAGTGTTGGGCGATATGCTCAATTGTCATTTCGTCCTATCGTCAGCCTGTGAGATCGCCGATACATGATATTATCGTGCTAATTTATTCAAATATTTACTTTTAATATTTTACTTGGTTTCATTGCCAGAAAGAGAACCAACTTCAGCGTAAGGCTAAAAGCAGCCTAATATTTTTAATATGACAGAATTTGTATTTAACATGATAATTTAAGAAACATTGTGATAATGTACTAATTATAATGCTTACAATTCCTCAGTTATTCAAACAGCAGCTGCAGAAAACGAGCAAAGAGCATTTACATTACCAAAGAACATCATCAATGACTTCAGTCTAGCACAAGTATATGCAATTTAAAAACACTCCCGTTATAATCAGTGAAGCCGTCTACACTTTATGATGAATAAATATCTTTTACTTACATCTGCACTTTGTTTATGATGAGAGAATTCGCGAGCGAGCTGAACTGAACAACAAAACGCTGCCGTTTCAGCGATGACTCATCTGAACGCCTCTGATTGGCCATTGCATTCATAAAAGTCAACGAAATCGAGTGTGATTGGTTCTAACTCGCAACACTAAAAATGTGGAAAAAGAAATGGAACAAATAATCCCTAATATTAATTAGTATTACTAGTCTGATAATAATAATAATCGTCTTGCTGTTGTCAAAGGCATCAGCCACAGGCGATATCTCTGACTATCATCGATACACAATACTATCGTCTATCGGCACAACCCTAGTGGATCCAGGGTAAAAATAGTTAAATTCCTTACATAAACTGACTTAATATTGATTTAATATCAAATTTCTGCCCAGACTACTGTACAGCAGCCTTTTCAAAATGACTTCCAGGAAATGTCTCCATTCTGCGTCCATTATCCAAACTAAATGTGTCTATTGAATTAGGAGATATTTGATATACTTTTGGTCTTCATTCTTTCAGGGTGCCGAGGCAGCCAATGTTACCGGCCCGGGTGGCGTTCCTGTGCAGGGCAGTAAGTATGCGGCTGACCGGAACCGATTCAGGCGGTACCCACGCAGGAGGGGCCCCCCTCGAGACTACCAGGAGAACTATCAGAGCGACGGAGAGGCACGGGAGAAGAGAGAAGAGGAGGAAGAAAACGTCCCTGAGGGTGAGATGCAGCAGCAACAGCAGCGTAGACCCACCTACCCTGGCAGACGGCGCTACCCACCATACTTCGTGCAAAGGCGTTACGGCAGACGCCCCCCATACACCAACACACCCCAGAGAGGAGAAATGACAGAGGTAGGCTAAAATCTGAATCCATGAATTGAATATTACATTATATAGTGTTTTGAAACTAATGTTGTTAGAAGCTTTTTGCCTGAGACATACTCTTCTTGACTTCTAGGGTGGGGAAGGTGATGAGAACCAAGGTGGTCCAGACCAGGGCAACAAACCAATGAGGCAGAACTACAACAGAGGCTTCCGACCAAGGTTCAGAGCAAGGTTTGCATGTTGTATTTGCAGACGTTAGGCTGCAGCAGTAAGATGAGCAAGACTGCAGTTAGAGCCAAACAATATTTCAGATATTCACAATATTTGTAATTGTGTTGAAATTAAAATTAGGCAATATTGTGAATACTACTTGATTTGGCTGATAAATCTCCTAAATGAGGGTCCCTCAAACCTGGCCATGGAAGGCCACTGCTCTGCAAAGTTTAGCTCCAACCCTAATCAAACATGAGAAAGCTAATCCAGGTCTTCAGAGTTACTGGAAAACTTCAGGTAGGCGAGTCTGATCAGGGTTTGAGGTAAACTCAAGACCAGATTTGAGGAACCTTGTCCTAAATACTGTCATTTTACATGTATATCTGAACTCATGAGTATGAGAACAAGAAGTCTGATTTAAATTTCAGTAACAAAAATGTAGTTTAATGTTTGCTCAGGTCTGCATGGCATTTAGCATATTAAATTGTTTAGGTAATAACGGCGTTTTGTGTAACTGATGCATGCTTTTGTGGCCCAAACTTAACTTATGATAGACTTCCGCAAAGAATCAATCACTAACAACAGAGTCCCTTTAGCGTAGATCAAGAAAAATAAATAATGTAAATTTACATTAGCTTGCAACTTAAAACACTAGGTGTGTTCAACTTGAAGCAGCGCTGCGCAGACCGATCGGTGTGACGTCAAAGTACCGTGAGCGCTATAGAGAGCAGACGGCTCCTTATGCTTTCGAAACAAACACTGACTGGAAGTTAACTTCAGGCCAGGCGCGTGCATCCGATGAAACAGTCTTACATGGAAAACATGCCTATATATATATAAAATAATACAAAGTTTTTTTTTTTTTTTTTAAATGAAGCTGCATTGGCCAGCTCTAGTTGAAATGTAGTTAAGCATGACTGGTCCCTTTAACGGGTAATTCTTTGCTTGATGTTCCTCTGAGAACTTGACCCTGATGGATTCTTCCTATTTTGAAATATCTTCCTATTTTGAGCAGGGTTTTTTTTTATTTGAGACTTTAGATTTGTTGGATCTTTTAAGTTTTGTGTGTAAATGCGTTATATCATCCTATCCAGCAGGGGTCCCCCACGCCCCCGGCCGGTGCGAGAAGGGGAAGGGGAAGGGGAAGGGGAGGAGGATAAGGAGAACCAGGACGAGGGTGGGCAGAACCAGGAGCCCCGTCAGCGCCGCTACCGCCGCAACTTCAACTACCGCCGCAGACGGCCCCAGACAACCAAGCCTCAGGATGGCAAGGACAGCAAGGACGCCGACACATCAGCTGACAAATCAGCCGCTCCCGAAGCTGAACAGGGCGGAGCAGATTAACTGCCACCGGCTTGAACATCTAGACCATCCGGCCGGGTGGGTGCTGCCGTCAGTGCATGCAAATGAACATACTTGCTTATCAAGAATGTTGGGTTTTTGACTGGCGTGCTTTCTTAGTGAACCATTCATGAGTCCATCCTGTAGGTATTTTCTTTGTCTTTAGGTTGTTTTTGTTTTTTGGAACATGTCCAGGTCACATTCCACGCCCCAAAACTCAAAAGCAAAATGTTATATTGTTGTTTTTTGCTTTAAGAAAATAAAACCTGTGTTGAAGCATTAAGATTTATTTTGCTTTGCTGTCGTTTTCATAATCAAGCACATTTTCACCTTGAATTCTCATTACTATGTGTAAAGTAATTTAAAAAGTATGTATACATCCTGGGGTAGTTTTTTTTTTTTTTTCTTCTGCCGATTTCAAAATTTGCTGCAACCGTGCATAATTGTCATGGAAATGCTCTATAAAAAGAATTTAACACAACATTTTGAAAAATAAACTTTTTTTTATGCACTTTAGAATGAGCTATGACTTGGATATTTTTGTGGAGTTTGCTTTTATATTTTGAATTGTTTTATCAGCACATAATTGTGTGGCAGTAGAATGGGAGGGGATGGACTCTGTAGATAATGGATGTTTCAGCTTCAGTTTGCACTTTTCATTGATGAAAGGCTAGATGATAATGCTGTGGATTTGATTTAGCAGACAGTCTGGCACACTGTTGTGCTTATGCTACTGATTGATGGATTCTAGAAGTTGTTTTAAACATGCTAACCTCTTTTTTTTGTTTGCATTTGCAGTT
The DNA here is from genome assembly GCA_027422415.1 of Schizothorax lantsangensis. Lineage (NCBI taxonomy): Eukaryota > Metazoa > Chordata > Actinopteri > Cypriniformes > Cyprinidae > Schizothorax > Schizothorax lantsangensis. The sequence continues at coordinate 28,719,761 of CM049851.1, forward strand.
TTGTCAAGCAGAAACATCAAGATCTGAGCAATAAGAAACAGATATGACTTCAATCGTCTAAGCTTGCGAAAATGCATTTCGACCAGATTACCACCAATTGCCTGCAGACTCTATGCAGACCTGTTTTCTTTTTCCATTATTTTTATGTGACAGCTAAAAATTTTGGGGAAACGGCAGATGTTTTTCTAAATCGGTCTTAAGTTTTTACACCAAATGGTTTTTAAAGTAATTTGATATCTGGTCAGTTTGACATTTTTAAATAACTTTTTATGTATCCAAACATGAATTTTAACAAAGGCAAGCTGAAATAAAACCAGAAACAGTTCTTGTAGTGTGAGTGGTGTTTGCTGTGAACTAACAGTTCATGAGGTCTGCAGAAAGTGTTCTAATTCAATTACTAACATTTTACACTTGTTTAAAATCATTGTCTGTAAACTGAGTCCTTCAGTGAAGCGTGAGTCCGCTCAGACGTCGGTCTCCTTGCGCAGTCGCTCCATACGCTGTATGTTGTTCTCCATGGCGGTGCGGTTTGTGATCTGAGTGGCACAGTTGGCAGGAAACCAGCCCCTCTCACCATCTCTCATCCGTTCTCCATGACACCAGCCTACAGCAAAACAGAGACTCGTACATTTAGTAAACTCTTATCCAAAGCAACTTAAAAGAAAACCAAAAAAGGCCATGGGCGAGGGTATGTGAATAGCAGTGAAGTGACACTGATTACAGTACTTTAAATCACGCCATTTCAGAATTGTGCAATGAAAGCTTCCACGTTTACCTTCCACTTCCTGTAAAACGATGACCAGTTCTGCCTGCTGCAGGCTCAGCTCATCCAGTGCTTTTGGCATGTAGGCTTTGGTAGCTTCATATTGAGGCAAGTCTTGGACGCCCAAACAAAATGAAGTGTTAGTGATAGAACATGCTAAACTTAAGCCAAATTTAACTTAAAATGTGCATAAAAATGATGATGCAAGGCTATTTTAATGTCAAATGACACTGAATGGATCAGACTCACCATCATTAGCGATGCTCTTGCTTTTTTTGACATCGTGGAGTGCGGTGACCCATCGAGCTCTGTCCAGCCTAAAAACATTTCAGAGCAACAATCCATCAAAAGCAAAGAAAATCTATCAATCACAACAGAAGTAAATAAGGGCAAAAATATATATTAGGGAGTAATGTTTAATTTGTCTTTTTTTCAGTGCAGCTACTGTTATGTTAAACCAGTCTTGTTCAGTATAATTCTAAAGACATTCCCTTCAGCCTGTGATTCACATGTATTTTTATGGTGAAGTATTTACGGATTACTGAGGTAAATGGAAGAATAACTTACATTTTTTGTAATATTACAAGACTGAACTGAAGCAAGCTAGGTTTTCTTGAAAATGACGCATGGAAAATCAAGTAAAGTCATGTTAAAATGTCTATGAAAATAAATACAAGCCTGATGTAACAAATACTCCACACACAAAACATGCAAACATTTTTAGATTTTGTGTAAAGGTTCACTAACTGTCCGATTTCAAGATATTAGATTCTTCTGACTCATATGTCAGGCTTTATGGGGTTAAGTATGACATCACGTTTCAGTAAGGCGTCACATATTATTGCTTTCCCTTCAAAACTATTCTCACATTTATTGTTCTTTTCTGAAGAAATGCTAAAAACTGTCTATGCTGGTGGTGAAGCTGGAATATTCCTCAACATCTTGTGTTTAAAAGAAGAGCTCCACCTGCTGATGAACCAGTGTTTCATGAGGATCTTACTTGCTTTCTGCCACGAGTATCATCTGCTCACTGCTGGCATTCATCAGCAGCTTCAGATTGAGTTTGGAGTCTGTCGTTTCCTCTTCCACCTCAACCTTGTCCACAGTGGCGTAGTCCAACACAACATAACTCTCCTCACTAGATAAACAGTGTAATTGAAACTATTAATATCAGTTATGCAACATATTCATGAACAAAGCCACAGTCACATGATAGTAAGTGTTCTGTATAGCCACAGTACTTGGATTCTGACCTACTACATTTGTCAAATCACTGTGTGCGGTATCCCACAATGCAATGGGTTCGATCGATCATTAACACTGAAAAATGAACCTCAAGTATTATCAGCTGTATTTTTTTACTGTGTTCATATGTTAAATAGTAACACTTTACAATAAGGTCCTGTTAGTTAATGCATTAACTAGTATAAACAATGAGCTAAAAAAGTATTTTTTATTTGTTAATGTTACACAATGTTTCTAACTAATGTTAACAAATGAAATCTTGTAAAGTCTTACCAGTTAAATACTGTATATTAACGTTTCAAATACTGGTAGATAATGTTAACTTTTGGAAATTATTCTTTGTTATTTATTAAAAACAGACCTTCGTCTAATACAGTAAAATCCCAATATATAGTTTACAGCTAAATTAATAACATTTATTAGTTGTCTGTAGAATAAAGTGGATTCTACAAAAAAGCTCCTTTTTTCTTTAGCTGACAGTATTACACTGTTACTGGTAGCTCAAAGTATTTAGCCTAAATATTAATTATAAGAAGATACAAGGGGTGCGAGATGTGTTTGAACTTTTTCTTTGTCCCAGTTTGTGAAAAGGGTCCGTTACTAGTTCAGGAGGAGCGTAGTGAAGTGATATGAAGCTCTAATGTGGCCAACAAACCAGGAATTAAAGCTATGTAGTAACTACGTTTGTCATCCAGTCAGGATCAGGGATTCATGAGCAGTGCTGTGGACGCTGAATACAGATGTTATGTGATCCGAGACTGCACAGCATCACAGGTCTGACCTCTTTTTCTTGGTGACGATGAGCACATCATTGAAGAGGAACAGATAGTAGCTCTTAATGCTGATAGCCTTCCGGAAAATGCTGAGATCATCAGTGTACACAGCCAGCTCACCGCTCTTCTTCAGCCAGCGAGATGACGACACTAATGGGAAAGGCTAAAAACATACATAAGCATTTAGATACTAAAAGAAAAAGTTCAGAAACAATCCTTTCTATCTTAACACACATCTGGTCTTTTGTGTTTTTCCTTGCAATCTATTAAAATATCTTGCTTCTGAAATGACTTCATGAAGCTTGAGGAACCTTCACTTTCAGAAAAAAAAGGTACAATAGCTGTCACTGGGGAAGTACCCCACTTTTCTTCCTTAGGTGCTAACTTTAACTTATGATACCAATATGCACCATTTAGGTATGAAGGTGTACCTTTTGAAACGGTACGACCCCAGTGATTCTGTACCTTTTATTCTGAGATTGTTGTTAATGCAATGCTAATGCCAAATGAAAATGAAACATTTTCAGGATAAATAACCAGCGGTTAAATATCACAGATGATTATGGTTAATAAATCGAGAGTAGCAGAAATCGTGATCACAATTGAAATACGATTTATCGTGCAGCCGTATGAATTTCCATAATTGATTCTGTTATGTTCCTGTGGTTTTGACAATCTGTATTATTAAAGTGCTATAGAAATAAAGGTGTTTTGATGCGACTAAAAACCTGTTTTTATGATCCAATCAATTACAGATGAGTAAACTAATTTATTCACTATTTAATTTAATAACTAATTCATCCACAGTAAATGTATTATTTTCTTATGGAAAAATACCTAAAAACCAGGCCTTATCTGGGTCAGAAATGTGAATTGCTTGCTTTAAATGTGTCTCTTTTAAAAGTAACCTAACCTGCCTAAACATGTAACGTTACCTTGATTTTGCCGAACTCCATCTGTTTCTGGATGGTGTACATCTGCTCCGTCCGCTCCATCCTCCGCGCTCCATCATTACAGGACTTCACCAGCTGACCGGAGAAAAGAGAGAAACACATTTAGATCAGCTGTGAAAAGCTGCTTCAGTGCAGGCCACAGTTTTCTGAAAAACACTCAAGAGCACAGTCATATCTGAGGCAACTTCATCATATATGGGAATATAAGTTGCAATCACACTTGTGTACATTGTGGCTTCTACAAAATAATATATCATTCTTTAACCTCTGAGGTTTTGTTAAACAACAATAGCTGCGTGCCACAAAACACTTTCATTATTTATCTAGCAGAAACCAACCTCGAGTAACCATCCAGATCAACTAGTTTTGAAAAGGTGTAGTTTTACACATCCCTTATTTGATGTATAGTGAGTAGCATCGTACCTTACTGATAGCTTTAAAAGCCCAACAGGCAGCAAAGTATTCAGCCGTCTCTTTAGGGGTCTTCTGACAGATGGTCTGCGTAGATGTGGAAAGACAAGATATAACACACAGTTTCAGTACAAGTTCTAATGTTTCAGAACCAATCAAACACACCTGAGCCAGTCAGTCAAGATCTTTAGGTTCACTGGGAAATTACAAGCAAGTGTGTTATTGTGTCATGTGCTTTCAAGATGAACATCACTTGTGGTTAAAGGGATAGTTCACCCAAAAATGAACATTCTGTCATTATTTACTCACCCTCAGGTTATTCCAAACCTGTATGAGTTTCATTTTTCTGTTGACCACAAAAGAAAGATATTTTGAAGAATACGTGGGTAACCAAACAGTTGATGGTCCCCATTGACTTCTATAGTATGGAAAAAATCATTCGGAAGTCAGTGGGAAGAAATAAACTTATACAGGGTTGAACTTGAGGTGGGTGCGTATATGATGACAGGATTTTCATTTTTGGGTGAACTTTCCCTTTAAAAGTTGAGCCTCAGATTTCTTTCTTGGCTATTATTTTTATTGGATTGCATATTAAAAAAATCTTTATATTTCTCTTCTATATTAACTTGTTTACCTGATGCTGACAAGCTGATGTTCCTTGTACTTTTGCATAGAATGTTGTTAATACAGTTTAAGTTCTAGTTATGTTGAATGTTGACTGTACAGTTATTATGCAATAATGCTTACAATGCAAAAATATGAGAACATGTGAATAAGGCATTACATAAAGCATTCATTACACACCTCATTCCTAAAACATTAGCTGAATAAAACATTCATAAAATCATGCTTATGTAAATATATATACATGTATATATATATATATAGCTATAATTGTCATTCCAACTCCTAAGAGAGCTTGAAGGCAGTATTGGAGCAGTAGAGCAGAGGTGGAACTGAACTGCAGGTTGGATGACTTAGACACAATCCTTCTGTAAACCACAGTTTTATATTGAGCTTCTCTTACATCTAAAAGAAGTGGCAGGCGAGTGATTCTCTGCATGGGTAAGATGAGGAAGGAGATCATGGGCAAACCTCCACACGCTTCACTGCCTTCAATCCGCTTCAGAGTTTCTCGAAAAGCAATGTTACTTGACCTAAACACACACACAAAAAGAACCATAAGTCATACTTAATTCCTATTAACAACTGTTTTCCAATCAAAAGTGCTTTGTTAGCATCCGTTCATTATTTTATCGTATGGGTGCTTACTGTAGTTTCTGGAGCGTTCTCTGCTGGAAGATCTCATTGGAGCAGTATACAATGTACGGCTCGAAATGTTGAGTCGCATGTTTATTCACTATATCACTGATGTCCTTGATCACAGGGTGTTTTTGGTGACGTGTATCCAGATCCTCAAAAAACCTAAGAAACATTAGATATAGTAGCCTATAAGTGGTCATTATATGCCAAGTGTTGCAAACAATCTCTAATTTAATTCCACATTTAAAAATAAAAAAAGTTAAATTATCAATACAGTGGAAATGCATTTGATTATTTCTTTTAGGCAACTGACAAAAGGAAATACTAGGATGTGTAAACAGCACCATCTGACTAGAACCAGACCACCAGGGGGCGCAAAAGCCTCATGTAACTCTCTGCTGCTCACTTTTTGTTTTACTGTTCAGGGAAACTATTCAGCATTTTAAAGTAAAAAGGTACAAATGAAAGGCATGCATCATATCTATAATTTTCTGGACTGTCACTAGGTGTCACTCACTGTTATGGTGTGATTTTTGGTGATTTCAATTATATTTTGACCACTATAATAAAACATGTCTGGTTTCTCCTACCGCTGGTCAACTTTAACACAGCAGCTTCACTTATTATTTGCCTCTATTTTTCAATATGGCAAATACTCTTTAGGTAATGCAAAGATTCATTTTACCCCCAGAGACTTTCTCCATAAGCTCCTCTCATACAGAAGATATCTCGGCCCTAACGGCAACTCCCAGACTGGAAGACCTCACTCCCACATCCAGCTAATTTACTGTGCTTGTTTCAAAAACAAGACCAAACCGCATGACACAACATGCTCTGAAAGCTTTAGCATATCTTAGAATCACTTCACTTTAGCCTGTTTTAGAGCCACACCACTGAATGTCTCCAGAAGAATCATGCATTCACAGTTTCTGAGAAACAGGTATAAAGTTTCATTGTAGATGTGTGAAAGACCCTTTTTTTTGTGAAACATGAATCCAGGCAGTGACAAGCTGCTTAACCAGTTTAACCAGCGAGTCTGAACACGTCCAGCAGTGCAGATACTACAGTCACGTCTGCTGGAAACTCCTGCGTGATCCTAGATCCAAGCTTTTTAATAACCTGTATCAAATCTGGCCCAGAAAGAAGCTGAACCCGTAATTCCAGAATTAATGATACACTATACACAGTAGTTTTCTAGCTACATCTGTCATGCATGATATAGCACTCATCAAGCACCAAATGATTTCATGTACTGAGTAAATATAATTATTATTGGCCAGCTGCAGTGTTGCCAAGTCTGCAGTTTTCCCACAGAATTGGGCTACTTTTATAGGCTACTGGTTGTTTAGGGAACCCTGGAAAAAGATATTGACTGAGGAAGACCCCCCGGAACATGATTTTGGAGCAATTTTTAAAGCCAATTCCCCAGAAAGCGATTGAGCTGGTTTTGTTACACAGACCTGGCAACCCTGACCAGTTAGCTGATAATGTTGTTAGGAGCTGCAACATGATTTAACTTGCAAGAACAATAGTGTGATTTAACTGCGCAAATCAAAGCAATTAAATCACACTATAATAGAAATCTCTTGATTTGCATAAACAAAAACGAACTACTTTCTAACATGGTTCAGACTACATTTTGTTATCCATGGCATTCACACATGCCCATGTAAATGCTGGAAACAGAAAAGTAAGCTCATGCAAAGTTGATTCACATTTTGTTGCCTTCCAGATTTCAAGTTTGGTGAACTCTGACTTGTGAATTCATATCACGTGAAATAGAAGATTAATTGTGGTGTGAGCTCTAGCTGAATTAAAAGAGCACAAACTTTAAAGTTGTACATTTGTATCATTGCAGAAAGTGGAGTAGACTGTATATTTCTATATTTTGCATTTATCATTATTTGTCATATGGTGAGTTTATGTTTTTATAAAGATGATGCAGAGTGTGAGGTCATATCAAGGACCGTTGCAGTGTCCAAAGAAATTTAGTGCGCTCAAAGTCTTGTGTGACCACCACTTAAGAAACCATGCTTAAAATAATAGTGATTTGAAACATACTGCATATGCACAGAAAGCTTCACTGTACTGATTTTCGCTAAACTAGATCACACATCATTCACAAAGTTATGTACATTCTTGTATAACCTCAAGTTGTTTATGAAATAGATAATAGGCAAATTTCAGATTTTTTTCAGCTATCAATAAGAGTGACACTCTGCTTGCCATATTTTACAATGTTTACATCCATTTCACAGAATTTCAACAGAAATATGCATAACTAATGCTTTTCATTCATTAACTATATATATATTTATAGTGTGTGTGTGTGTGTGTGTGTGTGTGTGTCTCTCCACTCCTGAAAACTCACTAAAATATATTTTCTAGATTTAATTTTTCCAGGGTTGCCATATTATGATCCACTTTAGATTTATAAGATAAGAGAAAGTTTGTACCGTTTGCTGACGTCCTGGATGACGGATATGTTGGAGAACAGATGATGGTGTTCAGTTGTTGTCATGATCTTTTTCAAATCTGCACTGTCTTTAAAATGAGTCACCAGGATACTTAAACTGTGCTGGTAGGAATATTCTGACGTGAGGATTTCAAAGATGGCCTGCACACACACAAAAATAATAATAATATTAATAAGAGTCACTTGTAGTGTATCAAATTGGTAAAAAAACGAAAAAACAAAATGGTTTATTTTCCAAAAAATGCTTTTTTTTCTTCTTCAAATGCACAGTGACATGTAGAAGTGATCTGAACTTGTTACAGAGAAACCCTCTTATTATTTGAGCCCACTCTTAAAACAGCCTTAAAGATGCCAGAAACCAACACACTGATCTGAAGAACATAGGATGTAGTAACATCAAGAACTTTTCAAGTCAGGAACTCAAAAACCCTAAAATATATAATGTATGTATAGTATATAATATATAAAACGAAACCAAAACACTAATCTGAAGAAACTTCAATGTGACATCAAGAAGAATGTAAGACCAAGATGAAGAAACACTGACTAATTAGTCACTGATTGTCTAAGAGTTAACTGTGTGCTAATGTGCAGTTCTGTTAGAGGTGCTTGCTTAGGCAAGCATTACCATTTCTCAAACATAAAGTTAGTTATTTAAACAATTAATCTTTGGCACGTAAGCTGTTCCACCCCTTCTGTGCTTGAATGCACCTCAGGTCATGTGGCTTAAGGAGAAGTGTGCCATTACTTTTCTAAGAGTCAGACTTTTAATCTTCACCCAGTGGACGATGAAATCACACAGACTTATATTGTAGGACGAATCCAACCATATGTTCATATACAGTATATCTATAAGAACTATCAGAGATCTGCCGTGCTTCTCTTTCTCTCCTGAAAAGACCTTTTGTTTCAGTAAATCAGGAATTATAAGACATGCTTTAAAGTTCAAACACGCTTTAGGAATGAATGGCCTTTCCGTGAAAATCCACAATACAGCGTCATTTAAAGCAGCAGGTGGAACAAATGATCAGATAAGTGTCAGATGTCTGGGTGTGTCTGTGTGTGTGAGTGTGCACAAAGTGAACTTTAGTATTTACACAGCCATTTAAGTGCACTCATATCAACACTACAGCCATCTGACAATGACTACATGAAAGGACGTCATTGACTAGAGCCAGTCTGACATACACTATATTGCCAAAAGTATTGGGACACCCCCTTCTAATGAACAGGTTTGACTACTTTAGTCATTTCTATGAGTACAAATCTTAATGTTAAAGCATATAATGATATTCTAGGAAATTGTGTGCTTCTAATAATATAGCAACAGTTTGGACAGGACTCTTTTCTATTCTAACATGACAATGTCTCTGTGTATAAGACAAGGTTCAAAAAGAAATGATTGATTCAGTCAGTGTGGAAGAACTTGACTGCTCTGCATAAAACCAAGTCCTAATCCCAGTTTAACACCTCTGGTGTGACTGTAAATGACCTTGAGTCAAAAACTCATCACCAAACACCAATGACTTGTACATATGGGTTCAGTCATTTTAGACACTTCCAAAACTGTTGCAACAGAGATGGAAATACAATTTTTAAATACATGAATTATGTTTTCATCTTTGTTGCCACAGATTTGGAAGTGCATTTTTCTGTTCTAAAGAAGGGGGTGTCCCAATACTTTTGTCTATATAGTGTATGTACAAGTCATTGGTGTTTGGTGATGAGTTTTTGGCTCAAGGTCTGCATTTAAAGTTAGAATAGAAAAGAGTCCTGTCCAAACTGTTGCTATAATATTAGAAGCACACACTTCCCTAGAATATCATTATATGCTTTAACATTAAACATTTGTACTCATGTAAATTACTGAAGTAGTTAAACCGGTTCATTAGAAGGGGGCGACCCAATACTTTTGGCAATATAGTGTGTGTGTGTGTGTGTATATATATATATATATATATATATATATATATATATATATATATATATATATATATATAGAGTTCAGATGCAAGAGCCTCTAAGTGCCATCTGAAATTTTCTTCTAAGATGATAATTTTTTATCCGGCTGCTATGTTTACGGTCAGTTATTTCACTTTAATGGCAATGAAAAGAACCTATTCTGAAATTACTGAACCTTTTGCGTCTGAACTCATATATATATATATATATATATATATATATATATATTATATATGTATGTATATAATGTATGTATGCATGTGTGTAATATATATATATATATATATATATAAATATTGTGAAATTTGATTACAATTTACAGTAACTTTTCTATTTGAATATATTCTAAAATGTAATTTATTTCTGTGATGGAAGCAGAATTTTCAGTATTACTGCAGTGTCACATTCTTCAGAAATCATTCTTATACGCTGCTAATAACAACCATTATTAATATTTGAGCAGCAAATCAACATATCGGAATGACTTGTGTTTTGCTACATAATAAATATACTACATTTTATAATATTAAAGAAATATTAAAATATGAAAGTTATTTTAAATTGCAATATTTTACAATATTACTGTTTTATTGCATTTTTACCAATAAATGCAGCCTTGATGAGCATAAGAGACCTGAAATAGACTCACTTCTTGTCTTTTGCGTTCTTCAGGGGAGATGATATCCAAAACGCCCAAATCTTTCACCTAAGTTTGAAAGAAAACAATAAATGTGCTTATTAGGAATCAGCAACACTCTTTTATAAATATGAGCCTATTTTTATTTAATACATGTATTTTTTTTACATTTAAATTAATAATTTAATGTAATAAATGCACTGCATCTATGTCCTAATCATAAAATAGGTTCTGAAGTCTCTAAATGTTATATGCTAATCAAGTATTTGACAGCTCTGACACTTCTCTCACAGCTGGATCTCAAGCAGGGATTTGGTCCTCATCACCTGTGGCAGTTGACTCCATGTCATGTACGCTGCCCTGTAGTTCTTCACCACGATGCCCTGATCCTCCCCTGGAGGCTCGGTCGGTGAGAACTCATCGTCCTCTGTGCTCAGGTTGCTGGCGTTCAGGCCTCGCTCTTTGATCTCCTGGTAAAACTGTGGCTCTATAAGAAGATAACAAACAACTTTCAACCTGCTGCAGTTCATATAGTATCACTTTTGAAGTTTCTGGCCTTAGAAGTTCTACAACGATTATTGAAGGAATAACAATCCATCTCACTTTACCCAAAAATCTAATTACTGTGATTCAATCTACATCTGTAACATTTACAACAAGGTTCCATTTTTTAACTACATTATATTTTAAACATTTACTAATACAATAATCAAATCAAAAGTTGTAGTAGTTAATATAATTTAACAGACCTGAACTAACATGAAATAACAACGTATGGTTAATTTTTATTTAATTTTAAATAATTATTTAATATTTAATGGATGAACTAATGTTAACTAATGGGACTTATTGTAAGCTGTTACTGCTGAATGTACAGTTTTTAGAGGTGCATACAGTTCAAGGCAAACTTGGAAAGTTCACAACGCTATCAGCTTGGATGGATGGATGAATGGATACTATATAGTACACTATCTGCATCACTGTGTGGTATGGCGCCTGCAACGCGTCCTGCCGCAAGTCCCTTCAACGGATAGTGAGAGCAGCTGAGAAGATCGTTGGTGTCTCTCTCCCCTCCCTCCAGGACATCTACAGCACCCGTCTCACCCGCAAAGCCCTCTGCATTGCAGGTGATACCGCCCACCCGACACACAGCTTCTTCAGTCTGCTGCCATCAGGGAGGAGACTGCGGAGTCTCCAGGCGAGGACCAGCAGACTGAAGGACAGCTTCATACATCAGGCTGTCAGGAAGCTGAACTCCCCCCCTCCCTCCCCACGCACCACTGAACTCTGACCCCCCACCCCCCGTCACTTTAAATAGAATAGACTTAAGCTCTTTGCACTACACCATTTATATTCTGCAGTTTGTTTATTTCACTGGTTTGCACCATCTACCATGTGCCTTATGCCACTTTATCTATTTTTTGTATTATTATTATTACTATTATTTATTTTTTTCTACATGTCCTTATTTGTATATTTGTAATAGTTGCATTTTGTGTACGTATGTATGCATGTATATATATATATATATATATATTTGATTTGTACTTATCTGTATTTTTGCGTTCTACTGTTAGTGTTTAGTGTTATCTGTATGCACCAGGGAGTAAGAGAGTAACGCAATTTCAATTCTCTGTATGTATGTACGGTACATGTGGCAGAATTGACAATAAAGCAGACTTTGACTATCTTATGTATTTAAACAAAATTGTTTAGGAAAAACGTTGAACAACAAACCATCTTTAAATGAGCCAGCTTGCTTCCTGTTCCTGATCCTTCCCAATGTTCTCTGTAAGGAAAGACAGCATAAATACATATGACAATGTGATTTTTTTTTTCTTTCTACAGGGTGAAAAACTTAAGTTATTTGATAGTTGACAACTTGAGAAAAACTGCATTAAGAGTTTATCATATCATTCAAAATAAACACCCATGATGTTACAAAAACTCTTCTGAAATTTGAATATGGTTTGAATATTTGAATATTTTTGAATTTACTGAAAGAAGAGTATAGAGCTGAAAGGAACGCTGAGGAGAGATATTGGGAATAGGGTCAGGACACGACTCACCAGTGCCAGTGTCACTTACGCCAACAGCTTAAATGTGTCTTATATGAGCACATGTGCTACACACTCCAGCATACATTTATGATTATGGTCATGAATCAAAATCACATTTTGAGTCAACATTTGGATTTAATAAGAAAGCAAATACTGAAGAGTCATTTCTTAACCTTGTCAGAAAGACGTACCCATGTCCATATTTCAAGATGACAAAGGCAAGATTCACCAGGCATAATTTGTGAAATCGTGGTTCAGTGAGCATAAGGAATCATTTTCATTTATGAATTGGCCTCCACAGAGTCCTGAGCCTAACCCTATCGAAAGTCTTTGGGATGTGCTGGAGTTTACAGAGTGGTTTGACTCTTCCATTGTCAATACAAGATCTCAGCTGAGCATTAATATAAATCTTTATGGAAATAAATATTGTGATGTTGCATGGCGAATGCACAATACAATCAAAGTCAAGTCAAGTCACCTTTTATTTATATAGCGCTTTTAATAATACAGATTGTGTCAAAGCACTTAACAGTATCAAGTTGGAGGATAGAGTGTCAGTAATGTATAATAATAAGATTAAACACTCAATTTTCAGTTAAGGGCATTTCATTATTGAATTCAGAGATGTCATTGTCTAGCTCAGTTTAGTTTAAATAGTATCTGTGAAATCCAATTGACGATAATCCCTAGAAATTAAGTGTCCCCAACTGAGCAAAGCTAAAGGAAGTCCAATGAAATATTAGTGTGTGTGACCTTTTTGGACCTTTTTGAGAATGAAAATCTACGCACTGCATCAGTTACAATATTGCCAAAAGTATTGGGTCGCCCCCTTCTAATGAACCGGTTTAACTACTTCAGTAATTTACATGAGTACAAATGTTTAATGTTAAAGCATATAATGATATTCTAGGGAAATGTGTGCTTCTAATATTATAGCAACAGTTTGGACAGGACTCTTTTCTATTCTAACTTTAAATGCAGAACCTTGAGCCAAAAACTCATCACCAAACACCAATGACTTGTACATACACTATATAGACAAAAGTATTGGGACACCCCCTTCTTTAGAACAGAAAAATGCACTTCCAAATCTGTGGCAACAACGATGAAAACATAGTTAATGTATTTCAAAATTGTATTTCATCTCTGTTGCAACAGTTTTGGAAGTGTCTAAAATGACTGAACCCATATGTACAAGTCATTGGTGTTTGGTGATGAGTTTTTGGCTCAAGGTCTGCATTTACAGTCACACCAGAGGTGTTAAACTGGGATTAGGACTTGGTTTTATGCAGACCAGTCAAGTTCTTCCACACTGACTGAATCAATCATTTTCTTTTTGAACCTTGTCTTATACACAGAGGCATTGTCATGTTAGAATAGAAAAGGGTCCTGTCCAAACTGTTGCTATAATATTAGAAGCACACAATTTCCTAGAATATCATTATATGCTTTAACATTAAGATTTGTACTCATAGAAATTACTAAAGTAGTCAAAACCTGTTCATTAGAAGGTGACCCAATACTTTTGGCAATAGAGTAGTGTATGATTAAATGAATCGTTGACAAACATACAACATGCCAGAAACATATTCACTGCAATAATGATTCAATCCTAAAATCTTAAGTATTTGCTTCTTTAAATCTAGATGGCTAGATATAAGATGCTTATAATAAGATCTAGATATAAATACGTTCAAAAAAAATTACACTCCCACAATATATTTCACAACGTCTTATAAAATCAAAATCCGGATTGTGGATTCAACAATCTGTTCATTTGAAAGCATCAAGGTGGTTTAATAACAGAATAAACCAAAAGCAAAACACTTGCCTTGCGTCCTGATTTCTGTGCTTGCTTTTGGTTGACCACCTTCTCTTCACTGACCGGTGTCAGCATTTCTGTCTGGAGTTCGCTTGGCAAAGCGTCAAGATTCAGACTAGTGACGGCAGCACGATACGATTTATTCCTGCAATTTCTCCTCAGTGAAAACCCATTTCCCGAATCACTGTCATAGTCCTCCCAGGAGACGTCTGAGGGCTGCAGGCTGACAGGCAGGGTCACCACGGTGGTGTGGTGGCGGTTTTTTGGGCGGCTTCTCACAGCCAGGTTCTTGGGGATGAGCTGCTGAGTGCCCTGCCTGCGAGCAGCTTCGCTCTGGGTGCTGAGCACTACAGTTCTCTGCTCATCCTCTGGGGAATCCACTCTGGACAGGTCGATGCTCGAGGACGAAAGTCCAGACGGCTGGTCCAGCTGAAGGACTGAGCTGAAACGGCTCTCAGGAATAAGTAGAGACTGGTTCCCCGTGGAGCCATAGGAATTTCTGTGGGACATGGCACCTTCACCCGGTTTCCTGATCGGCTGGAGGAAAGTGTTTGTCACATCAGTTTGGGGTCACCAGCAGACCACAACACTAACCTGTTACAACAGAGATGGGTGGAGTGACAGAATGAAGCACAGACTGTTCAGCTGTAATTCTGATTGAACGTAATTTGAAACTGTAAGGGTGGAAGCCTTTTCACGGTAAAAGATCTCAACAGAAGACAAGGGCACTGGAGGTGAACAGAGCATTTACAACACCTGTAAAAAATATTCACTACCTCTTTCCACTCATCAACAAAGTGCTCAATGAGGTCTAAGTGAAAGTTATTTTCACAGACAAAGCTTAAGCCTAGTCTAATATAATGTCTGAGCTGTTTCACTGAAAATAAACAACAAGTCCAGCACTGACTGATCTTAAAATAAAAGAAACCAATATAGCATAAATAAAATGAAGCATACGTTTTGTTGTTGTTTTATATTAGAGCATTATTTTAATTGTTATTAGATTCGGATTACTGCAATTCTTGATTGCAGTAAAAATTGCATTAAAACAAATGCCCCCCCCCAAAAAAAATAAGAAATTAAATAATTAACCTAATTAAACCTAATCCTGGTTTAAAAAAACCAATAATGATCTGCATTCTGTTTGTTGCAAGATTAAAAATATAATGTAATTATCACCTGAATAATGAAATTCAAATCCAGCAGACCGTTTTATTTCTTTTGACTTAAAATCAAAAGAAACCAATATAGCATAAAATTAATGATATTGCATCAAGTCACATTTATTTGGATTGCCCTTTATAAAACAGATTATTTCAAAGCAGCTTCACATTAATAAACAGGAAAAAAACGTTAAATGTTATTTTCCTGTTTATTAATGTGAAGCTGCTTTGAAATAATCTGTTTTATAAAGGGCAATCCAAATAAATGTGACTTGATGCAATATATAATATGCAGTTGTGTCACATTCATTATTTAACTCTTTTAAAACTTAAAAAAAATATTAAATAATATATTCATGTGTAAATAGCCTAACATATGAAAATATAACATTTTAATGATGAGTAATCAGAGTTGTTATGAAATAGGCAAGTATCATTTCGGTTATATACTACACCAACCTGTGTAATATTAGATTACAGCATAACTCATAAATCATCTCATATAGTGTCCCCTGCTCTCAATAGGTTGCAAAAAAGTCCCGGAAGGTAATGCGATGCATGCATCTCTGTCTGTTTTAATTCTGTTTTTACACATTGTTCACCATTATCAAAGCATGATACTCACTGCCGCTATTAATATAGAATTAATATCCGGGAATCCGATCTCACACCTGTTTGGAATGTCCCTTGATCACGGAAACAGGTGCACAAATCATGTTCAGTTTCGTATACTCATATAATTAAATAAAAAATGGATGAAAAAGGTTCTTCAGAACCACATATGCCAATAAAAAACTTTATTTTTAAGAGTACAGGTGTGACAAAACAACATTATAGATTTCCGCTCATTGCATTATTAAATACCCAGTGCTGATGACACCTGTGGTCAATACAGATAGGCTATATTTACAGTTTATCATAGATCCATGCTGCAATACTAAAATAATAAAAGTCAAAAGGACAATCCATTAGCCTGACTTCTGTTATTCAGAGAAGTTTTCTTTTCTTGACATAGCTGTTGGATAAAAGACCGTGCGGGAATATTTTAACATATAACTGATCCTAGTCATCTGGATAAACAACTCACTGTAACTGCACTTCACGCCTAGATTGACTAGTTATCAAAACAAGAGCACTTTTAGTCCGTTTAAAGGCCATTCATAAATACAGGATTGACTTACCCGGCTAATATCACATGCACTGTGATTCTGAAAATGTGCAAATGTCTTCAACGCATTCCTGCACCTACACGACCTCTGTATCGCTCGCGCTACGTCGCTCCAGGTGAGCCCAGCCACACCCACCACTTCCGCTAAACCTCACAGTATTGAACACGTTTGTACCTACAAATGAGATCGCATTCATTTGTGCACTTATGGCCAGACAGAAGATGTGGAGGTGTTTTATTCATTTTCTTTTTCTTTTTAATAAAGTGGTTTTCTGGTACTTTAATGGTAAAAAAAAAAAAGCACATTGCGCCATCTGCTGGTAAAGTGTGTCACTACATAAGCTAAACCATTGAAGTTGATTCTTCTGATGAAGTGAGGGTAGTTTTATACGCTTATTTTGTAGTATGATGCGAAATTAACCTTTCTCTAATCGTAAATTTAAGCTACTGTCGATAATAGAAATAATTATGAGTATATATATTGACAAACTCAATTCAGTGATATTTTAAGATATTGGCATTTGTTACCTTCACTCCTGTCACTTAACTTGTGTTTAACAAACCTTCAGCAAAAATAAAATAAAAATATTAATTAATTATTCTATTAATGAATGTATTAAATTAATTAAATTGCTCATTATAATTATCTTCTATTATTTTATGTTAAATTACACATGAAAAGAACAGTTTAAGCATGAGCAACTGGACTGTCACCTCATAGAATGTAATATAATGTATTGGATGTGTTTTTGTGTAATGTGTAATAACTATTTCACAGGCACAAATAGTTGTTTCGATTTTATTACATTACTGTTGCCATTGGGAAAATGAAAGTTTACAATAGTCTGCCTATGAAAGCCAGGCTGAAAACAGGAAAAACATGTAACTGACCATGATATTATTGGCCAATAAGAGTTTATAATAAGTATTTGGAGTAATTATGAATAGAAAATGTTCTAATGGCAATGACGTTCACATCTTAGTTTTCAGCATCATTATGGCATCTGATAAACAAAAGCAGAATGTTCCCAAACTCAAGGACGACCATGCTTATCACTTATACTTATGTCATTTTTTTTTACAGTTGTACAGAAAAAAACCAAAATAAAAACACTCAAAATACATCAACTCTACTCATCGCACAGTGAATGACACAGGATAGACATATTACGTTTATATGCATGTGTAAATATGCACACACATATACTTTCTCACACATACACACACACATCCGGCACTTTTCTGATGTCTAGTTACTCTAAACACATTAACAATAAAGAACAAGCTACAGTTGCCAAGCAGGGAAGGAAACGACAGCTTCATTTTTGGGGAGCACAGCTGTCATGATTTCATGACGTTTCCCCTGCCAATGTAAACGTCCTGTGTAAATCTCAGTATAAAGGGTGACAGGGATTTGTTTTACTCAGACCATCAGATGTAATAGAATATTTAAGACATTGGCTTCTCTTGTGCAATTATGGGTTTCACTCTGATTTCACAATCTTTTTTCATTAGTGGTTGTTGTGTAGGTCTGAAATACATTCTGTGCTTTGTTATCTGGGAAGACTTATATGGTCAATTATAAGTTGTGATCTCTGACGCCACCTTTTGGTGAAACATGTATATGTACAGTGCAAAGAGACTACTGGTACATTTTTTTTTTGCATTGTTTCTATATATAGGCCTATAATGTATAATTTCCAAATTGTATTTTTTATGTAAGAAACATAGATGCACCATAACACAAAGCTTCACTTACTTTATGTAAGAATAGCCTACATTGTGCCATAACACCTGTTCAGGACTATCATATCTAGGACTAGCCGATATCAGGACTATTAAAGTGCCCCTATTATGGATTTTTGAAAATTATCTTTCATGCAGTGTGTAACACAGCTCTAAGTGAATGAAAACATCCTGCAAAGTTTTAAATCTGAAAGTGCACCGTGTATAAAGTTATTCTCTCAAAAGAAAGAGTCGACTCTGAATCATTGAAACAAGTCGTTTTTAAAAGGAATCCCAAGCCGTTTCATGTTGATGTCAACATGAAACATTAGCATATTGCCGCCCACTTGTTGGTCTTTTCACATTGGTCTGAATGAAAATGCAAATTCATTCTTTGCCACCAGGTGGTGATTTTAGAGCAGTAAAAGCTCACAAACACAAATCACACAGATCAGCATCATGCAAGGGAGGGGTTTGGAAAAATGAATCATTGAACGAATCGTTTGGGAGTCGTTGAACAAATAAAGTAAAAAAAAAAAAAAGCATATTATAAGAAAATGAAAGTGTTTTTGACCTTGCATGCATGTCAACCTGTTGTTGGGGACTCCCAAAACCAAAATATGAACCTTTCATAACCCATAATAGGGGCACTTTAACAGATTACATAAAGTCAATTTAAAAAAGCTTTCAAGCAGAGTACATGTGATTTCCTTGACATATATTTTCTATTTATAATTGAAAATATTACTAGAGCTTTAAAATGAGATGTAAAACAAGCTAATGGATAAGGTGGGGAACGCTGAAGATGTTTCTGAATTTTCTGCAAAATAATTGACTGATTTTCAAAACAGTTAAACAATCGTAGGCATAAGACCTGACACAGTAAAAACATTAGTTTCATTCATATTTCACTCAGTGCATCTTCAGAGCTCAATACACTGAGACTGAGACGAAGCGATGCTGAACGCTGTCTGTGACCCACGCGTGGTTTGTGTCTAAAGGGTCTGGCAGATCTGAACAGTGTCCTACAGAGAGTTGTGCGAGAGTGAAGGGGACTGGGAGTTTACTACTGTTTCGCTATGTCGCCTTTCTTTAAAATAATCTGCCGCTGCCACGGTGCCAGCTTGGTTTCATCATATCCTAGCGTTCGTAGTCGCTCCAGTTCAGACTTCTCCTCGTTCTCCTTTTCCATTCGCCGCCGTTCCTCCTCTTTTCTGCATGGACGAGGAGAAAAAAGAAAAGGAAAAGTAGATACATTCACGTTTTTGATAAAATGTCATCATGCACATTAATACAATCAAAATGTCAGAAATAGGAAGTACTTCTACAACTATCACTAGTCAGTGTCTTACCTTTTCTCTTCCCTGTCCATCCAGGAGTGAATAAAAGAAGCAGAGGATTACATGTATATGTTTACATTTTTGTACATTTGTCTACAAGTTACTACAACAAAATTAAAAAAACACTACAATGGAAAAGACAGTTTTACTTACATCTTATCACTTTGGTTTTATAATCCACACAAGACATTGAAAATAAAAGACAGAAAATTTACAGATTTGCATGGAAGAAATACTAAAGGCAGTTCTAGTTATCTTAATCATTAGATCAGTTATGAATGATATAAACAAAGCTATTACTCGTATATTACTGATAATTGCAATATAAGTAATAGTGATAAAACAAAAAACTTTATTTTAAAGGTTATGTTCATTCTTCAAGATAAACACTAAATTTAATTATAAATGTGCCACATATATAATCAACTTTACCATAGTAGAAAAGAATAGAATGTATAGAAAACAGTAAAACTTGAGGTTGACGGTTGAATGAGGTTTATAAACAATAAACAGAAAAACAGAAGCAAACAGAAAGACAAAAGCAAGAGCTCTGGCTTTAACTTACCTCTCTTCGTCCATCTTTTTCTTCATGATATCTCTCCTCCAGGCAGGTAATGAAGCCAAACGAGCCGCCTCTTCTTCAGCCTGACACACACAGAGAAGAAGAACAAATAGCTGGTGATGAGATTCACTACAGTGCCAAAAAAAGGGATGAGTCTATAAATACACTGAAAAAAAAGATTAATTGATTTTATTATTTTTTTAAGGTAAGTGGTTGCAATCAATTTATTTTAGCTACATTTAAATAAACAAATTTAGTTGACTAACTTTAAAAAAAAATATTTAAATGTAGCTAAAATGAATCGTTTGCAACCATTTACCTTAAAAAAAATAGTTATTTTTTTTTTGCAGTGTACAAACCACAAAACACTGTAGTGCATACCAGTATGAAAACATATCTTTAATTATGGAATATTGGAAACACTGAAAAGCTGAATAATTAAACATAATGTGTCTGCATTTTTAAAAAAGAACTAATCTTATCACTGTATAATAAACAGGATATCACTTCATAGGCCTACATGTGAAAAAGTGTTTCGATCATGAATGTTGCAGGCCATGATAAATGTGTACTGAACATATTCACAATAGTAAAGCCACTCTTACTATATTGCTTAAGTGCAGTTTTGGGCTGTTATATTTAGAATAAGACTAGACTAGAGGTGGACTCAAGTGCTCCAGCTCAAACACACTAACACCCAATCTTTGATCAATGTCATGCTTATTGTGTCAAAACACTTTAAAGGGGTCCTATTATGTTTTTCACTTTTTGAATTTTAGTCAGTTTGTAGAGTGTATGTTTGGGCATAAAACAATATACAAAGTTACAAATCTCAAAGTCCACTCCAAAGGGAGATATTTCGTTTTTAAAAAAATCCCTTTTCAAGAACTACAACGAACGGCTCGTTTGGACTACAAAGTTGTTTTCCTGTATTTGTGACATCACAAATTGTAAATCCCGCCTACGGAAATTGGAATGGTTGGCGGGTGGGGAGAACGCTTGGTTGAGCACTGCACGTTTCAAAATCGAAACCCAGTTTATATATCACTGTATTTCTGATGGAAACCAACTGTTTTCAGAAAATTTTGGATGTCATTTTCATTTCATCGTGCATATAATGTCTGATAAAGCAGCGTTTCTGAGAGGAGCTCTGTTTTGTGCACAGCGTTACCGGGGAAACCTCGAGCTCTTCCGCTCCAACAGCACCTCCCGCTGGCAGAGCATTAATTTGCCTTCTAAAACACCGTCTAAGCTGTTCGCCAATCACAACGCACTGGGACAGCTAACCAATCACAACACATTTCGTTTCTCGGAAGGCGGGCCTTCATCAAACCCGGAACTAATCGAGTCGTTTGTGTGAGGCAGGGGAGAAAGGTATTGTAATAATGTAAATTATGTGAAAAATAATGCGATTTTCGAACCACCAAGCATGAGAGCATGTTCTAGTACACCCCCAAAACAAAATGAAGACTTTGTAAAAGAGCATAATAGGACCCCTTTAACATGCTCCTAAAATGTAGACTGACAGTTTCTGCTCTCAGACAGGCAGTGTGTGCACACAGTGTGAAAAGTGATCTTCTTCCTCCATTAGATGGTAACTATAGCCCAGCGGAGGAGGTGGCCTTCTTCAGCTTCTCATTTCCCCTCAGCGTGGATTGATTACCTCAACTGCTACTGTGAAGCCACATCACTGGGAACAGCCCGAGTATCTATGTAAACTAATCTGTGTCTTAATATTTCATGATTCCCCAGGGAATTATATGCCAAGAAAAAAAAAGAAAACAGATAAAAAATAATAAAAATAGATCGATGAAGATGCTTAGGTAGATGAAGAAAGTTTAGAGAGTGCAACTAGGAATGATAAAACACTGCTGGCATTTCTTGCCATATAAGAATCAGATTAAGCAATTAGGTGCTCTTCCATTAATGCTTCCATTAATAATGTAATACTGCAATGATGGGTTGCCTTCGGATTTTGACTAATAGTTCAAAAAATGTAAATGACGTTCTGTATCGGCTCACATAAAGATATAATCTGTCCATAAAGAAGGCTTTACTGAATCTATAGAAGGAAAAGACAATCCAATGTTTTAGTTATTGAGTCGAAAGGTTTGTAAAAGTTACTAAAAACTGCATTTAAGAAAGATACTGCAAGAAATTCTCCAACGGAGAGATACATCTATGCATACAGAAAAATATTCTGCTAAATCATGAAAATTATATATTTTTAAATAAAAATTTTGCATAAAGAAAAGACGGCCTATTTTTGTACCATTATACACTGTTTCCCCCAAAACTGTCTATAGATATTTTAGAGTTTATTTGTAATTTTCATTAGACTCTTACTAACGAATCCTGTCTGGACACAATGATAAATAAATGAATAATTAGTGTAAGGGTAAAAAAATTAAATAAGCTTAATGTTCTTTATTCAGAATGAAATATTTCTTTTCATTTTGGTTGTGGAAATATGACCTGAAATATAGCTCTGTGAAATTAACGCATTTGGGCACGCTTTATTTTAACCCCTTAGTTGTCACCCCCATTTTTTTAAAATAGGCAAAGTGCACTATCCAAACTTAAATTGTTGTAATTTATGAACACTTTGGAATACAGACCTAAGGTTGGTCTCTTTTTAAAGAAGAAAATCAGCAGATTATTGCAAAAGTGGAATTTCTTCAAACAATTGAAGTATTAAAAAGTTATAGAAGTTTAAATTTGCTGTAAAGAAAATACACTGTACCAATTTTATTTTATTTTATATATAATAAATATTTTACATAACAGGTTTTACTCTAAAATTGCTATAAATTTAAAGCCTTATGTCTAAATAAGTTATGTTCCAAATTTGAAGTTGATATGAAAAAATTGAGGTTCCTGTGAGATTTTATTTAGGGCGTTATACCACAAACAGCCACCGGCTGCCATCCAAACTCCATCATTTTTTTTGATGCAGTTTTCTGTCACAAATGTCTAAATTTCTCTGTCAATATTATCACAAAAAGACCAAATATGGAATTCTGGGAGTCAGACCTTTCCGACGATATGTATTTTGTCAAGATTATAAAAAGTTTTGATTCTAAAAGACCATAATATATTTTGTAATATGACACTTGACACCGCCCACTAAGGGGGAGGAGACGGCCAAAAGATTTAAAGTACCATTTCCATGATAAAGCAATGTCCGGTTTCAAAATGGTTTTCACAGGATGAATTCAAATGATAAGCTTTCAAATGATATATAATTTATGATGATTACTAAAATATTTGAAAGGGAAAAAAGACAACGAAAAAAAGAGCGCCAAGCGTCCCACAGGTGGGACGGGATTCAAGTCTCACTATTAAGTAACTATTAACTATGACTTTTGCCTCAATACACTGCTAATTGTTAATAGTTAGTAATGTGGTTGTTAGGTTCAGGTATGGTTAGGATTGAGTGAACTAAAATATTGTCATGCAGAATAAGACATTAATATGTGCTTTATAAGTACTAATAAACTGCCAATTTGCTAGAAATAGGTATTGTTATAAACAACTAGTTAATAGTGAGAATAGGTCCTTAAAATAAAGTGTTTCCACTCGTTTGATATAATCAGAGCGCTGTCACCTAAAACATTTACTTTTACCTTAAAATATACAACACATGCAGCAGAACAGTTTTAACATGGTGCTTATTTAGTATCTGCACTTTTCCACTTTAAATTCTTTCAATGCTTGTGGAGCTGAAATCACACTTGGACTACTGTCCTGCCTTCTTAAGGAAATGGCAGCTAAATGCCCTCTGGATCACATCTTGAGCTTGACTCCAAAAATAGCTTCGATGCCATAGTTAACTCTCTAATTCTTATTTAACTCTTTAGCTAATTAAGTTCATGGAACCTGACTAAAGTTCATTATTTGTAGAGCAATAAGTTATTGTACTAAGAAATACTATTAAATGGAAACAGTGGCCTTTTTAAATATTTGTTCTTCTTATAAAGGCATTCAATCATTTTATTAATATTATAATAGGAAATCACAAATGAAATGATGACTGAAGTATGCAATCTTAAACTTTAGATTTATTTAATTTTGTAAATATTTCTCAAAAACGAACAAACCATCAAACTGACACTTCAAACGTGACTAGACTGAACAAAACTGTAACAGCTGAACAATATAAACGTCAATGTTATGTGTAAAAAAACTCTTATGAATACCAATGGCAATAAAAACCTTTGCAGATAACTTAAGTATAAATCCATCTGCTTTTTAAAACCTCTTAAAAACAACATTGCCAAAAAAAATAGGTAATAAAAGACAATCAAACTGAAAGATAAACAAAAGGTCAAGAATTCACATCTACAAATGTGTCATTGTTGAATGAATAAAGGCATTGATTATGTTCAGAAACCAACAGTTGTGTGTTCTTAAATAACTCAAAACACAGCAAGAACACTAAGAGGGAGCACGTTCCTGCTTTTCCTAAACAACAATTCTGATATTTTCCAAATAATTATGCAACATGGAGAATAAACCATTTAAAACAGATGATGTAAAACATATTGTAGCGGTAATCTATGTCTGTGATACTCTCAATTGTAAGTCATACAAATAAGAAAGAACAATAGTAACAGTTACAAAATTCAAATGGCTTTTAATAAATGAATCTGAAAGAATTCAATTAATGAACAAAATGCTAGTTTTAAAAATGGTCAGAATACTTTTACATATAATTTCAAGAAAGTGTAATTTGTGCTTCATTGATGGATGATTTAAAGCACTTTGAACAGACAGATATGACTGCTCAAATGAATTAGCACACTTAAAGCATGTGAATATTATTCGACTCTTTGAATCTTACACACTCAGTGAAAAGCTGATATTCTTCTAGAAAGACTGTAACTTTTCCATCACTTCACCTTGTGAGATGTAGTGCTATGATTTCTATGTATTTATTGTTTTATCTGCTTGATAGCAATTTACAAAATAAATACATTTTACACAGCTTGCAGCTGTTTGTATGCTTTTATTTGCCTCGTGTATTCGTATCTCTAAAGCTTTTCATGGCTATTAAACAAATAGATAAAACTTTAATTAAAGCATGATGCTATTAACTTGAATTTCAAAACAATTACAGCTCAACATTTGATTGCTTCTTCTGACATTTCCAGCTGCCTCAAACTGCTTGCTGAACTGCTTAAAGCATCTCCTGATAATTGTGTTTCATCCTTCAAATAATTTGACATAAGTCAGATGTCAAACATCTCAGCCTCCTTCTCTTTCCAGAAGGCGAAGCTTCGATCAATGTATCTAATAATTTCCTCATTGCTAAACTCTTTAAGTTCATAGATAAGCTTGATGGAGTCCTCATTGGGCTCCTCTTTAATATTTGCTGGGCCCTGTTCGTTCACAGTATTAATGCATGGGGCTTGTGTCTGGGGGCTTTCCGCTGTTGCTTGCGGTACAGTGTTTTCTGACTGTGGTGCATCCTGTGCTGCATGTGGTAGTTGAACTTCAGTACTACTCTTCTGTATTTCCGTATCATTTATAATAGTCTCAGCTGAGTTCTCAGAAGTGCCCTGCTGGGTGGCTGTTGCAGAGTCGTCTGGGTGTTCATTAGGGACTTCTGGTGGTGAAACACTTGGGAGATCTGCATCAGCTGGAGCATCTTGCGGTATGTTCACAGACGCCTGCAGAATCTCCGGAGGCAGAATTAGCTCAGCCGCTTCCAGCAGCCCGCCGCCCTCCACAGAGTCACCAAAATACTTCACCTTGATATCTTCGAAGCCATCCGACCAATCACGTTTCCCACTCTCGATGCTCTCCATGACCTCTCGGTGGAACTGGCGGATCACTTCCCACGGATGACTGCCTAGTCTGTCAAACATCTCGTAGCAAAGCAAGTGGCGAAACTTCCGTTCAGTGCGCGACATGTTCATCTCCAGAAGCTGGAAGTAGCCTAGCATGAAAAGGTCAAGGGTTAGACTCTCATATTGAACCGGAGACCCATTGATGTGGGGAAGGAAGTGCTCGGGCCAGTAGATCATCTGAGCTCGACTGAGTCTGCGGATTTGTCGTGTGGGCACCTGGCTCATAATGGTCCTCCAGTGGCCAAGAAGATTTCCCACCACCTGTCTCTGTTTCATGAAATACAGCAGCTGGTCATCCTCCATTTGCATTGTGCCGTCGGTCTTTGCCAGGTTGTGATAATACAGGGAATGGGAGTCATTCTCCTCGACACTCAGAGTCTTCCCTCTTCCCGAGCACTTGTAGGCTTCAGTCATTGTGTACTTTCTCCAGTGCTCCAGGAACAGAAACACAATCCTCTCCTTGCGCATCTCGATGCACTCCTGGACGTAGCTCAGGTCCGTTTGCACTTCTAGACTGCGGGTAAGATGCTCTGAGGTTAGTGGATTCATAGGCTGGTCATGATGCTCTGAGTCAGTGTATGTCAAAGGTACATGGGACTGTATTATAGGTTCCTCATTCACCAATGGTAAATCTCGATCTATCGGCGACACATCTCCGGCTTGCGAGAGGCTATCACTTAAAGAGAACAGCAACTCGTCCTCCAGGATGGGCTCTGATGGGTAGCTGCATTCACTAACCGCCGGCAAGGACCTTGTACGCTTGTATATGCGGTTTGTTTTGTCGTCCTCGTACTTTGACTGGCTATGAATTTCGTAATTGGCTTTCAGGCTCTTCACAGACACGCCACACTGCTTAATCTCCTTCTCCACCTCCTCTCGAGTGGAGAATGATTGCGATCGGCCAATGTTTCCAGAATTGGAGATCCCCGTCTGGCCTTTTCCGCTCTTCAGACCTTCGTATGTATATCCTTCATTGATCATTTCCAGAATATCGATCTCCTTTCCGCCCAAAGTGGCGAGCAAAATGGCCATGCTTTTGAGCAGCGTGGAGATCTTGCTGCACCAGGCAGGCAAGTCTTCTGCTTGCCCATGAACCTGTTTGGGGTTGACAGAGAAGTGGTCTTGGTTCAAGGCTGCAGACACAGGTAGGAGTTGCTTCAACTCTTGCTCCATCTGTTCCAGCTCTTTCTCCACCTCTGTCACTTTGTGCATGACCTGGAGGTTTTCGATCTGCTTCTCAATGCGGATGAGGTCGTCCTCTGTCATCAGTTCTCCAAAGGGACCCAGTATAGCATTGTGCACGTGTGAATAATGCCAGTCTTGGGCTTGATAGTATCCACTGGCAGCAAACTAAAGTAGGCTCAGAGGAGGATATAGAAGGGAACAAAAACAGAGGTGGGGTGCTCTTCAGCCTGTGGATCCGATGCGTTACATACACGTTGTTAAAGCCTCTTCACCCCAAACGTTTCAAACTTTACATGAATTTAGTGGTGCGATGATACTGCCTTGTTTTGTCTGAGTTGACTTTACTTGCAAAAGAAACATCAGGGGAAAAAGTCTGGCAAGACTATTTGTCTTAGAAATGTATTGTACGAGTTTTTGTTAGGATCTATTAAATATATTAAAAATACTCTGGGTTGCTTATAAACGATTGCCTAAGGACACAATCAGTGGCATGCTGTTGAATTTTACAAACAATAATTTCAATGCAATCCTCAGTTTGTAAAAAGGAACAGGAACTGTATTTACAGTAAAACACTTACTGTAGATGTATAGGCAAGCGGGCCAGTGGATTTAAAAGCTCATAGTTTTTGTAAAAGCACTTGAATAGTAACACATTAGTTACTATTTGAGCTGTGAAGTTACCTAAACTGTCCTTTTGAGTTGGGACTACTTGGAGTTACGAGTTCACAGCATAATATTTGTGTATAGACTGTGCATAACTCAGCTCCATGTAAATACCTTTTGTTTATGCATGGAGCTGATATGTTATGTCTCTTGCTGATATGCTTGTGCAGCTATCAATCAAACTGAGGTTACATTTTTTTGTCATAGCATGAATTAAAAGATTTTGTACACACTTTGTAGACAGGGTTGGTAAGCAATTCTGTAACAACAGTTTCATGACACCACGATGTTAAAGACTTACGGCTATAATACTGAAAATATGTGATAGCTATATATTTTGGGGTGCTGGCCACTTGTTTGCTAGTCTTTCATTGTAAGTGTATTTAAAGTAAGTGTTAAATATTGTAAGTGTATTTACAGTATGTTCCCAATCAGTTTTTCAAACTGAGTACAAGTCTAAATTTAACTCCTGTAATTCCACAGCCTGCCATAGATGCATTCATTTGAAAGTTACCCAGAAGTTTCCTTTAAGTGTGAAATTCATGTGTACTTTATCTGTCACTTATATTTAGCTCATGTTTCCAAGGGACTTGACTAGATGCACATGATCTAAAAAAAAAAAAAAAAAATACTGAGCCACTTTCAGGACGTTAACAAGATGTATGAAGGTATAAGATAAAAATAAAGCGCTTAATGAGTAGAATGAGCAAGACGACCAACTGCACTTCATGCTGTAAGCTCCAGTTGCAGTGTGAAGGGGCTTTGCATCACACCACTGAATCCCCATGTAAAAACTTAGAGCTGTCATGCACCATCGCCAGTAAGCCACATTCAACTAATACTTCCTTAGTAAATGTCAAACACACTTAGGCTTGTCTTGAGATGGTCACAACAGCCCCAAATTAAACACTGCATCACTCAACACAGAGTAAAGGAAAAGCCAACCAAATGTCACACTGCAAAACACTCACTTGAAACCCCACACTATGAAACCCAGACCAAAACTGAAGATTGAGTTTTATTTTTGGCTTTCAGGTGGAGACTTACCATAAGCTGAAAACCTTGTCTGAGCAGTAATATAAATATTAAATATTAATATTAAAGGTCTAGTTTGACAAATCAGGGCCAACTGTAACTGTAACAACTGTGTGTTTGTTTTACCCGCCATATGACTTTGCAGTCAAGTACATGCCAGAGGGACACATCGATGTGTTCACAATTAAGAAACATATATGTAAGAACAGAGTAGACAGCAAAAAAGATTCAATAATGCCATCTAAGGCAAGAGTAAGTAATCTGGCCTATCTTACTGGTACGTGATGTCAGGAAAAACAATGTTCCTGGACAAAATATATACAAATATGCAACTCACACAATAATATTCAGTCATTGACAAATAATATCTCACCCCAACCCTAATTCTAATATTTATGAAATAATTCAGAGCTGCATAGATGTTTGCTCATTCACACCACACTGCTTTAGTTACCCTCAGATATCATAAACTTATTATACAATTTATCATTCATGGAGAAGTGAAAGATCACATGCATAATTTCTTGCAATTAGTAGCTCTTGCATATAGTGTTTTTTAAAAAAAGAGAAAACTCAAAAATCCCCATGCAGACACGCACTGCTCCACTATCCTCCATGTAGACAGATCAAACCTCAATTTCACAGCTATAATTTACATTTGAAATCATAAGCAGTTTTAAAATCCAACGAGGTGATAATATAGCTCACACTACTAAAACTACAGGAGGATAGCGCTGATGTCCGAAGCTGAGAAAGTGCATTCATTTCCATTTATTCATTGTAAAAGTTAAATTGTTAGAGTTCATTTTAACATCATTATGAACGTTTAAAAACAACTGGGTATGAACTGTGAGACTAGCTATGTTCAGAAGGGAATACTAGCTTAAATATGATTATTTTGTATTGTAAATGAAATATTATCTTAACATGTCACAACTTTTAGAAGTCTTAAAATAGCTTATATTAACTGAAATGGAAGGTCAGTTAAGGTGCATTGTATGTATAAAGACAATTTGAATACTGTGCACAGAATACATCTGCTGCAGAAACTGTAGTATGAACAGTAGTATGTTAGTATGATATTCCGAACATAGCGATTATTTAACATGCTTAAGGACCCCATGAAATGCCTTGACATAATTTTCTCCCCTGCATTGATGGATATCCTACTGAAACAGGAAGTGGGGCAATATTGAGGAGTTTTTCCCTGGATTAACATCCCGGAAAAAAATCCACAGCTTGCACCATTGACAAAATAATTAATAAATGTACCAGCAACTTTGTAACCACTTAATGGTTGGGAAGGCACATATATGGAAAAACTCTTAGTTAATAGTGAATATGTGTTCCCTGATCTAAGGTGCTACCAGACACACTGACGAACTATAACTTGCTTCTTTCTAATGCTAGTCAGAGGCACATATCATTGTTTGGGAGTGGCCATTTTCATTCTAGCAAGCATTTTATGGGACAAAAATTTGTCATCATTAATTTTTTGTTTGTTTGTTTAACCAGATAATAAAGACTATTTTGTGCATGCATATACATTTTTCAGCTCTTAGGAATATACTAGCATATAAATGACCTTAAAGGAATAGTTCACCCAAAAATGTTGTCATCATTTACTCACCCTCAATGTTGTTCCAAACCTGTATAAGCTTCTTTCTTAAGTTGAACACAAAAGAAGATATTTTGAACATTTTTGAAGAACCAAACAGTTGTTGGTCCCCATTGACTTCCATAGTAGGGAAAGAAATCCTATGGAAGTCAATGGGGACCATCAACCAGCATTCTTCAAAATATCTTCTTTTGTGTTCATCATAAGAAGGAAACGTATACAGGTTTGGAATGACATGAGGGTGAGTAGATGATGACAACATTTTCATTTTTGGGTGAACTATTCCTTTAAACGCATGGACTCAAAGCCACAAAACTCCAATTTTGATTCTCTGGGGTCTTTAAGTATGTTATGAAGCGGTAATAATGTTGACATTTTGGATAAGAGATGCACTGCCTCAGCTTATGTTTAAAACACCCAGCTGCTTCATCACTCACCTTTCTCTTGTTCTCTTCCTCCTCCTGCATCTTCACTTGTAGTTTCCTCACCATCACCTGTCTCTTCCACTCTGGGATGGCTCGGCCCTGCTCGTCATGTGTGGGCACCAGACTCTCCACGTCCACCACGCTGGACTTGCTCTGGACAGCAGGAGTATTTCCGTTGACGGCCGTTGTGAGCTTCTCGCTGCTCTGTGAGGTGGGCAGGTTCTGGGGCGACCCGCCGCTGGTCGTGGGAGTGGGTGGAGTGGGTGGCGTGGGTGGACAAGCAGGCGGTGGAGATTCTGGCTTTGCAGACTGGGTGTTGTTGGGCTGGGGTTTTGGCAGAGGCTCTGGCGGCGACAACGGACGTTCCCCCTAAATGTTAAAATGATCAATCAGAATAGAATGTTCCAGACAAAAATATAGACATGGGCCCAGTTGCATAAAAGGTTTAGACTAGTCTTAAAAGTTAGTCATATAATTTTGTTCTTTAAGACTGGTCAAAATGTTTAAAATTCGGCTACATTAAAACGTAGATTAGTCTAAGCTGAAATATAAGACTGATTACCCCTTGGTTAACTGTTAGTTGGTCAAACTATTTAAAAACAGAATTTAGTTCAGCTGTAGAGCAGCTCTGAAAAGACAATAGTAAACCATAATGAGTCAGTTGAAATCAGTTCATTGTTGATTCAGTTTGGTTCAATAACTGTGTAAAGTCCATCAATTACCATCCCAATGAAAGCTTTTGTACTTTTTTTCTGATGATGTAATCTATTTCTTGAAATTCTCAGCAAATTAAGGTAGAGCTAAAAAAGATTTGAATGCTCCTCTGTCATTTCCTCAATTACATAACTTTAATAAATGTGTGCATTGTATTGCATCACCCATAACTGAGTTACACAAGCCTCACACTAGTCTGCCTGAATTATCCTGGACAATGGATTTGGTGCCAGATCACGGAGCTGCACTCTAATAATGCCCCAAACAGCAACTTCATATCCTGAAACTAATTTTGTTCTGGATTATTTCATTATTTTTTGTGGCCGTATAAATTATAGTTATATTTTTTGGGAAATAATGATCTATATTTTAATGTATCCATCTCCATAATGATAATTGGAAATAATAAATGATTGAATACAGAATTCCTTTCTCATGTACCTCAAGAAATATCACTCCATAACGAGGACTCCTGTCCATTGCTATCTATGTGCCATATCCAATTTGATCATTTGGCTTTTGTTTCTATGAATAATCATTAGCGTTTCTAATGAAAACACTATTATGTCACATCTCAAGCCAAACAGTGGCAGTCACACTCAAATGAGAGATCAAAGGTTACAAGTAGACAACCGCTATAACTCATTTCATGAGACAAAGTACTTTTAATTTATGAGATTTACCATTAGGAATAAACATAAAAGCTTAAAACAAGCGCAAACATTACAATAAGAACAATGTTTCTTGACAGACTTCAGGAAATGCAGCCTCATATTGTAAGGCTCTCCAAGAAATGTTTTCACTTCATAGGTAAGAAGTAAATTAGTGAAAGTAAGGGAGCGTGACCTACATTGTTCTCCGCTGTGCCGCTGTTAGTGAAGACGGTTGTGAAGCCTTTACTCTGAGGTGTTGGCTTCAGGTTCCTTCCCAGCTTTAATTTCAGCCAGAAGCTCAGAATTATCTCCAGCGGGGGACATCATGTTGAAGGATTTATTGCCTGTGATAAAGACAGAGGGAAACTGAGCCAGGACGGATGGATGCATGAAGAGAAAGAGAGAGACACACCGGACAAGCTTCTCTCCTAAATATTTAATTCAAAACCCCAGACGTCTAAACAAATGTCTAAAGCATTCAGTAACTCATGTGCTGGTACTAAATAGTTACCAATGAAATGAATCCACTCACTGAATAAAGTATAAAAAATAGAAAAGACTCAGGTAAAGCTCAGTTTGAAGAAAAATGAACGAAGAAAAGATCAGGCCTTTGTTGAAGTTTTAACCATCACAATGATTTAAAATCGATGACGTATTCGATTGCTCTGACCACTGCTATGTATAATATAATATAATTCTTTACAGCAAATTCGGTGAATCTGACTGAAAGAACGACAGTGGCTGGCAAATGAGGACAAACGGGATTTTATGTGACTCAAGATGTGAAAATATGTTATTTATTCAATTATAGATTGTTATATAACATAATCTACTTGACCAAAAGTGGCCTCTGCTTTAGTCCCATAATACATTACAGTGCCAGGAAACAAAAGGAGATCTTTTAACAATCTCTAAAAAAAATCCACACATTCATTTTGCTGCTTTAACATGATTTTATCCACTTTATATTTACAAATGTAACAATGTGAAAAAAAATAAAATTAAATAAGGGAGAAAAATTACATTTACGTGTAACCAGAATGTTTAATCCACCAGAAGAGCACAAAAGACTTTCTAAATATAAATAAATAGCTACAGGTATAAATAGAGCATAAATCTACCCTGCAGAAAACCCCTTAAAAATAAATAATTAAATAAAAAAATACATACATAGAAAAATAATTTCTAAGCAATTTAAAAATGTATTTTCTTCTTCAACATATGAACTGAAATAAACTAATATACACAATACTGCTAAAGAAATAATAAAATAAACGTACATCACCTGATGTTTTTGATTTAAATCTCCAGAGTGTAACAGACGAGCTATTGTTTTGTCATAGCTGTGGTCATGAAAAAGTCTTCTCGGACTGAGAGAAGAGCTACAAACTCTCCTCTCTTCTCGCAAGAACAAAAACCACTGCGTTCGCTTACTGCCGGTGGCTCGGGGAAGTCTGAACGGATCAGCGGTAATCAACTCTGACAAGAGCCGGCTGCCAAATTGGAGCTGGATTTGGAGTCCACTCACTGACCTTACGTCCTCTCCTTACTCTCACTGACCCTCCTCCTGACTCACACTTCTTCCTCCGATCAGCTGTCCTCCAGCTCTCCAGCTCACGGCTGTGTGAGTGGATTAACAGAGTCTCACCTCACACTGAGCCACACATAAACGTGACAGAACCACAGGCCCGGAAAAAGGCCATTTCTGTTGATGTTCTGTTCATAAGATGCTTATAAATCCATTCATATCACACAAATGACCATGCAACGACATTCCCCACTAAAAATAAATAAATAAACTCTACTAAGATGGACTCTTAGCTGGTTAAAACTGGTCTAGTCCTAATTAGCTTATAGAAAACCTCTTCAAAACCAGCAAACAAGATCAGCTAAGAAAAAAACAAATAATAAAATGGAACTAGCCATAAAATTGTGCACACAATAGCAAAACTATGTTTATCAACTATTAAAGGGATGTGTGTACAAACTCTGCAGTATTTTGGAACAAATGAACTGTAATGTGGTAGAAACTAGTCAAATTAGACAGATCGGCATCTGCATTTATTTGATTGAAAATACAGTAAGATTGTGAAATATTGTTGCATATTTAAAATAACTGTTTTCTATTTAAAAATATATTTTAAAAATGTATTTCTGTGATCAAAGCTGAATTTTCAGCATTATTACTCCAGTCTTCAGCGTCACATGATCTATCAGAAATCATACTAATATGCTGATTTTCTGCTCAAGAAACATTTCTGATTATTATTGGTGCTGACATGGACAGGTTGTGTGACATAATCCTCAAAAACCATTAGCAAAACAAGAGAATATGGCCCAGATTACAAATACACAATTTTGCCACTGTGTGGGCTCACCGAATGAGTCTAATATAAAAAATGTATTCAACTCTGAAGAATCTAAAAATTTCTGCATTTCTGACATCACTCAAAATGTTAACACATATATTAAAGTATTAAATCCAATAATATGCAGGCAAATATTGGTGGTAATTGTTATATTGATGCATATAAATGAAAATTATTGTATATCAGTCCTCCTTATCTTCATTTAGCCAGAGTAAAAAAGCATAGAAAGAAAATCATCAAAAGCTGAAAATATCAAAACATAATTTGTAATATTTTAGATACTTTGCCCAACATGACATATTACTAGTTAAAATAAATCATCATATAGCTTAATACAAACACAATATGCGTTACCTTCAACCTTGACTCGGCAAATCTTCATTTATGACCTGTAGCTAAATATGACTTTAATTTAACTTAAACAAAGGCAATCAGAATAACGTGTGCCAGCATATGAGCAGAAAAAAGAGGATCAGGATGTTCACAATAGCTGTGCGTAGTGAGGAATGATGTGGTGTAGGATGAAGGCACTGCGTTGATGGCAGAGCAAGTCAATAAGTCCGCCCACTGTTTACACACCTTTATACTCATTCATTAAAGCATGACTCGCTATACGCAGACTGATGTCAAAACATGGCACTTTAATAGATGAACTGCTCGTAAACTCAACAGTTTATTCAAAATTGTAAATGGTTTTAATTCCACGTGAATTTTTATGAGGACGAGTCAACATGAAATCAAAAGTCACACCATCTTTACTTAATCTTATTGTGCATGGTTCATCAGTGCGTTGTATTTCATAAAATTAACTTTCATCAAAATATAATAGCTTTCTCTGTGTCTAAAACAACTTTCCTTATTTTCTGATGTCATCAAGCCCTCTTAGTTGTCAACCAATCACCTGGCTTCATTCTGGTATGGCACGCCCACTTTTTACAGTCATTTACAAAATAGAAAAGTTCCATCCTGCAGTTTTTATCGCTGTTCCATTCAGAAAACAGTGTTGGGGGTAATGTGAGTTACGTAATCAGATTACATTTTCAGTAGACCAACGCATTACAATAATTTACAATAAAATATCTGAGTTACTTTTTAAAAGTTACTTTGTTTTCCCATTTATTCACTGACTCCTCTCCTCTCCAGTGTTGAGAGAAACCGGGAGTAACTGGTGCAAAGTTTCTTCCTTCAGCCTGAGGCTTATTCATTTCACTTTTGATGTGAAAGGGCCTTAACAGTTTGCCAAAAATAAAACTTAAAAATATATATTTTTTTAATTAAAAATACAAAAACAAACCCAGCTTAAGCTAATTACTAAGTACTAAGTATGCTAAGTACCTCTAATTATATTTTCAGATGTATTCTTGTAAGCATTATGGATCGCTTGTGTTTCTGATGAAGAACCAAAAGTTATTTATCTCAATTTAATGCTGTGTTGAGCAGTGAACGATGTAAAAGCCTTATACGAGATACATAGGCTACATTAGGAACACATGCATTGTTGGTCGGCGCCACCTAGCGTGCAGGCGTGAATTAACAGAAGGCGATCAATCGGTTCGTGCTCGGTGTGAATGCAATGATCATCAGCGATTCGCCTTGCTTTTTTCACATCGCGCTCAGTGTGAAACGTCCTTTAGGTGACAAAAAGTAAAGAAAAAGTAATGTAATGCAATACTTTTTTATGGAGTAACGCAATATTGTAATGCATTACTGTTAAAAGTAACTTTCCCCAACACTCTCAGAAATGCGTCAGTAAAATTGGCTGTGAATGTCATCTCATGTTGACTTCATTGTATTTGTGATAAAGTGGTTTAGGCCACAAAACCACCTCACTAGCTGCACAATTTCATCAATCAATGTAGCTACGCTATATAAACAATCACAGCTGATGTGCCAGAGTCCCCGCAGCATCTGAGAATTCTGTGGGCTGATCGCAACTGAGATCACAGAAAAATCACGCTGGGTGCTGTGGTTTCTTTGGCTATCTGAAGTGAGATGTATAAGTGCATGGTAATATTGAAAATACTAGATTTACTTCAGCTTGTGGTCCAGTAGCCAAATAAACGACACACTCAATTCTCTCAATGAAGGAAAAGAGAAGAATTGGAGTGAAGAATGAGACATAAATACAAACACACACAAATAACAAGGCTGGGGGAAAATACTTACTCTTCCTCTGCCGGAGTGTTTCTGGAGCAGGGGTGACAGAGGGAGACAGATGCGTGGAGGAGAGATCCCCTTCTTTAGAGCGATTGCATCATGAAAAGAGAAGAATATGGAAATCCAGAAAGTGTCCATGCAAAGCAGAGAGAGAGAGACAGATCCAGGCAGACAGGTGTTCAGTGAGACAGGTGTGGTGAAGACAGATGCAGAGGATGACAAATACAGGAAGGAAAGAGAGGAGATGAACAAACAAAACAAAAAAAACACAATGAAACACAATATTGTTTTGGCAACCTGTTCGCCTCTTTACTACATACAACCATGTAGTTGTGCACTGCTTTTTTTTATTTTTAAACTTGTGGTCAAGGGTGATCTAGAGGTAACTGAGAGTCGTACACTTGTTCTGAAAATATTTGACTGAAAATGGCAATTAAACACTAGATTTTTACATTGTCTAAAGTGCTTGCTTATACAACCCCAAATAAAAAAGTTGGGACAGTTGGAAAACCAAATAAAAAAAGAAAGTAGTGATTTCAAATTTACTTTGCTGTTTTCATTGCAGACAATAGAACACAAAATTTTCATGTTTTGTCTGGTCATTCATGTATTTGTAAATATACATCCTTTCCTGCATTCAGTTGTTGGGACTAAGCATTTAACACTTTGTAATGTTCTGAGTTTAGGGACTGAAGACACCAAGTTGAAGTGTTTCAGGTGTATTTTGTCCCATTCTTCCTGCAAACAAGTCTTAAGGTGGGCAACAGTCGGGGTCTTCGTTGTCGCATTTTGCGCTTCAAAATGCGCCACACATTCTCTATTGGAGACAGGTCGGGACTGCAGGCAGGCCAGTAGTACCCGTCCCTCTTCCTCCGCAGCCAGGACTTTGTAATGTGTGCAGAATTGGTTTTGCATTGCTTGTTGAAATATGCTCGTCCCTGGAAAAGATGTCTTCTTGAAGGCAGCATTTGTGCAAAATCTCTATGTACTTTTCAGATTAATGGTGCATCACAGAAGTGCAAGTACTTTGCCAGGGCACTGCACAACCCCATACCATGACAGACCCTGGCTTTTGGACTTGTTGCTGGTAACAGTCTGTGATCCTTTTCTTCTTTGTCCGGAGCACACGGCGTCCATTCCTCCCAAAAATACCTGAAATACTGATTCATTGACCACGGTACACGTTTCCACTGTGTGATGTCCATAATGCCTCCGAGCCCAGAGAAGTCGACGGCGCTTCTGGAATGTTAACATAGCTTCCTTTTGGCACAGTACAGTTTTAACTGCTTTGTGGATGTAACTACGTATTGGGTACTGCAAGGTTTGCCAAAGTGCCTGAGCCCATGGGTGATATCGTTTAGATGAATGACTTCTTGAGCAGGCCGCCTGAGGGATGGAGATCACGGTTGTTCATGGCTTGCGCCCTTGTCCTTTAGCACTGAAATTCCTCCAGATTCCTTGAATCTTTTAATTATGTTATGCACTTAAGGTGAAATATCCAAATCTCTTCCTATCTTTCTTTGGGAACATTGTTTTTAAACATTTCAATAATTTTCTCACGTATTTGTTGGCAAAATGGCATTCGGCCCATTTTGCTCCTAAAGGACTAGACCTTTCTTGTTTTTTGTACCAAATCATAATTACAATCACCTGTTGACATCAACTGTTTCAAATCACATCATTATTTAACCAATTTACCTCATTACTAGCCCTAAATTGCTCCTGCAACTTTTTTTGGAATGTGTTGCAATTGAATGACAGGAAAGGATTATATTTACAAATGAAAAGTTGAAGACAAAACATGAAATATTTTGTGTTCATATTGTCTGCATGAAATACAAGTCAAAGTAAATTTAGAAATCACTCTTTCTTTTTTTATTTGCATTTTCCATACTGTCCCAACTTTTTCTGATTTGGGGTTGTATAAAACTTGCCTTCAAGCTGTTTATTTAGTTGCTATGTATTTGTTATGCAGTTGCTAAGGTGTTCTGAGTTCTTTTAATAGTATTCTAAGTGGTTGCTAGGTCATCTTGGTAGCTTCTCATGTATTCAGGACAGTTACTAGAGCGTTGCTAGGTGGTTGCTTTTTTTGTGTTGTTAATGATACAATGGCATTGCTAAGTGGCTGCAAGGATGCCTTGGGTGGTTTCTAGCAGGTTGCTATGTTTTAGGGGCTTGCTTACTGGCCCAAGCCATTTTTACCCGTTTTATCATTGGGTGGGCAAAAAATTGCTTAGAAAAGGAATTGCACATCTCTTCTCAACCAGTAATACAATATGAACAAAAATATGCATTATGAGTCACGCAATAAAGTTTAATACATAGGGTTACAAGTACTACTACCGGTCAAAAATTTGGAATATTTATTTATTTATTTTAATTAATTTTTAAAGTCTCTTATGGTCACCAAGACTGCAATAATTTGACTAAATATACAGCAAAAACAGTCATTTTGTGAACAATTTTATTTTATTTATTAGAATATATTTTAAAATTCAATTTACTTTTGAGATGCAAAGCTGAATTTTCAGCAGCCATTACACTAGTGTTAGTAGTCACATGATCTTTTAGTGATTATAAAAGAAAGTTTTAATAAATAAATAAACTTTTGACTCGTAGTGTATATGCAATAATAATAGTGATGCTTGTCTCAGCAAACAGCACTTACTGGATCTATCTTTATCATCTTAGCTGCCTTAAATATGATGATTGAATTAAGAGATTCCTGATTTCACCTTAAAACACCAATTTTTGCAAGAGAAAAAGGAAATCAGGTGGCCAGATAGAAAGTGTTGGGCTTTCTGTTTGTGTATTATTCGCAGGCCACAACAAATGTGCAAAAGGACGGTGTAATTCCACAGCCAGCGCTACATTTCCCTGACATAACACTGAATTGTACA
Source organism: Schizothorax lantsangensis (assembly GCA_027422415.1). Lineage (NCBI taxonomy): Eukaryota > Metazoa > Chordata > Actinopteri > Cypriniformes > Cyprinidae > Schizothorax > Schizothorax lantsangensis. The sequence goes on from CM049851.1 coordinate 28,759,655, forward strand.
ACACATCAAGGATATTGTCTTGTCCCGAAGACATGTCAAGTATCTCTTGGAGGAAGAACAATTAAGTAAATGGCAGAACACAAAACCGATTCAAAGTAACAATAGCCCATGCGCATTAATTCGTAAACAGACTTTGGAAGGAGCAGGCCGCCAGATCTCATGTTAACAGGCTGGAACTTTGTGAGATTTACCTTGTGGCTGTTTCTAAGACTTCCATCTTGTGCTCGCGGAGAGCACTTGGTGATACTGAGAGTTGGACTGAACATGGACAGGTCTACTGATATCCACAACATCTGCTTTAAATAAACGGTTTAGGATTGCAGACTAAACAGCATGAATATTTTACATTGGATGTTAGATTGGTTGCACATTCACCCATGACTGAAGATCTAAGCAAATACTGATACGTAAACGAAGTTTGACACCAATGCACTCACACCAGTCATGTTAAATATTTTCATATTAAATATTTAAATATGTTAAATAAAGGGATATTCTCTGTTAGGTACAACTTACAATCTGACAACATCTGAGACATACTGTCATATTACAACATGCAATCATTTAATTGCCATTGTTTGACTTTAGATGATTGCATTATTACTTGAGAGTGGCTTTGAAGGACTATCAAAACTATTTTCTGTGGTAATCAGCAGCATGTCAAAGATGCTATCAATAGTATTTAACCCAAAATTTAGCTTGTATTTAGTATTAAGCTCGAAATATTTCTTTATGAGTACAAGTACATCCTGGATGTTGCATGCTGGGCACAACTAGATTCCTTTAGAAAGTTTTAACTGTACTTAATAAGGCCGTCTTGGCAGACTTGTTCCTCATTGCACTGTTTTAAACCTTGGCCTAATGGATCATCAGGTGCTTATGAAGTTTGTTTGCACTTTTGAGAGCTTTTGAAGGCTTGCATGCATGAAAATTGTACAGTGGTCAGCTGACTTTTAAATAGCAGGTTTCAAAATATCGACTGGCTTTTATAAAAAAGGTGAAAGTAAAGTATCATGTACACATCCAGTCAAGTGTCTTTACTCACCTAGGCTGCATTTATTTGATTGAAAATACAGTTAAAACATTAAGATTGTGAAATATTGTTACATATTTAAAATAACTGTTTTCTATTTAAAATTATTTAAAAAAAATTATTCCTGTGATCAAAGCTGAATTTTCAGCATCATTACTCCAGTCTTCAGTGTCACATGATCTTCAGAAATCATTCTAATATGCTGATTTGCTGCTCAAGAAAAAATTCTGATTATTATTGGTGCTAAAAACATTTTTTGTTGCTTAATTTTTTGTGGAAACTTTGGGATAAGTAAGTGCTGTTTTGAAATTTCTATCCATCAAAGAATTTAAAATAAAAAAATTAAAATAGTATCAGAAAAAATATATTAGGCAGCAAAAACTGTTTTCATTATAAGAACTGAGCGCCAATAGTAATGGACAATAATTGAGCACCAAATCAGCATATAAGAATGGTTTCTCATGGATCATGTGAAACTGAATACTGGAGTAATGATGCTGAAAATTCAGCTTTACATCACCGGAATAATTGCATTTTAAAAATATATTAAATTAGAAAATATTTATTTTAAATTGTAAACATATTTCACAATATTACATAAGAAGCTTCTTTCAAAAACATTAAGTATTGCAAACTTTTGACCGGTAATGTATTGTGTGCAATCTGTCAATGCTGTAGCATAACACGGATGTATCTGTCATCACTTTGTGACACTAATACTCTGCCCTCCAGGGATAGGAGAAGATTAAAGGGCTCATACTATGAACAAAGGTTCAAATGAGTGAAAGGGTGGAACACATAACCATTGTTTGACAGATGAAGAGGTCAGTCGATTATAACTTAAGGCCTTTACAAGTCTTAAGTGGTGTTCACATTGCCAACGGTTAAATTCATAAAGGTCGGGCCAAATCTCTGTGCTGTTAGGTTAGCAGGGGTTTCTCCATCAGCGTATCCAACTGCATCAGGTGGCAGATCACTGTCTACACTCCCATCAGTAGCTGCCACATTGCATCGCTGCTCATTATGCAACATTATGACCAACATGATTTGCTTAAAGCCGAGCCTTGGTCAATTTTGTTGCATCGCAAATGGTTGATGTCGATCACGTCACCTCAAATTGCTAACTCTCTCCCTAAAAGGCTTTCAATCACTTTTCACTGCAAATTGCTGTTAGTATGAATGCCATCAAAAAGGCACCATAACAAAAAACTGTATTTTTAAGCCCAGTTTCACTGAATGGCAGATGTACAGTGGTGGCCAAAATGATTAGAACGCTTTTATTTTCTCAAGCTAAAAAATGGTTTTAAGTCAGTTACTTATTCCTATCTTTTGCTGTAGTGTGTCAGTAGGAAATACCAGTTTAATTGTAATAATCCAGTAAGATTTCTGTCTGACAACAGCCAGTGCTCCCCACAGAGATCTGATCTGATCATCATCAGTCTGTCTGGAATGACATGAAGAAACTGAGACAGACTAAATCCAGAAGAACTGTGGCAACGTCTCCAAGAAGCTGCAAGAAACCTTCCTACAAAGCTACAGTACTGTTAAAAGTTTTAGGCACTTGTGTAAAAATGCTGTAAAATGAGGATGCTGTCAAAAATAATGCCATAAATATACTTTCTTTATCAATTAACTTCTATTAACTAAATTAAATCAACATTTGGTGTGAGCATCCTTTGCGTTTAAAACAGCTTTTGCCCTCGGTGCACCTGCACATAGTTTCTCAGGTAGCTTTGCAGGAAGGTTTCTTGAAGCATCTTGGAGACATTGGCACAGTTCTTCTGGATTTAGTCTGTCTCAGTTTGTTCTGTTTCTTCATGTCATTCCAGACAGACTGATGATGATCAGATCAGATCTATGTGGGGAGCACTGGCTGTTGTCAGACAAAAATCTCACTGGATTATTACAATTAATGGCAAAATTAATATTTGGACATGTAAACTAGTATTTCCTACTGACACACTACAGCAAAAGATAGAACCATTTTTTAGCTCGTTAAAAATACTAGTATTATAATCATTTTGGCCACCACTGTAACTGCAACAGCAGGCTTGTGTTATGCTTTCACATTTACACTATTTTGTTACGTGGTGTGAAATATGCAATGAAAATTTATCCTTTCAGTGCATGTCCTCTTTAAATGCTTTATACTGCCATTTACCTAGAGAGTGCAAAAGAGGTGCTTAAGCAGAATATTGTGGATGATCAGTACTCACTGCTGGAGGAGGAAGACATGCGGCGCTGGGCAGGGGCCGGTGCGGTGGTGCTGGGTGGAGGAGGAGGGGGCAGCTCTGATGGAAGAGGTGGAGGAGGAGGTGGAGTCGGGATGAAGGTGCTGGGGGGTGGAGGAGGTGGTGGAGGAGGAAGGGGTAGATCCTCTGTGTTTCCCGTCCCGTTCTCAGGAGCAGGCGCTGTGTCTGCCGCTTCCTCCAGCAGTGCAGAACCCTGTCGAGAGAAAAGGTAAGAGTGCCGTAGATTTTGTTGTTTAAATATTTACTACTGTTTGTCTAACAGATGACCCAACAATGAAAATGCCCTTATCATTTACTCAACTCATGCAATTCTGGATGTTTATGACTTTCTTTCTTCAGATAAACACCATTTGTACAAAAAGAACCTCTCTGTGAGTCCACACAATTGGCTGGCAGAATGTTGAAGCTCCAAAAAACACATACAGCCATGACAGTGTGACAATAATATGACCCCAGTAGATGAATCAATGTTTTTAGAATGAAACAAGAAGTGTGTTTAAGAAAAACACAAATATTATAAACTTCGAATATACTTTTCCACTATAAATCATCACTTCTGATGAACTGCCATAGTCAAATTTACGAGAGGGTTGAGTTTACGTTTGAGTTACTGTATGTGATTACTGTATGTAAGCTTCATATCATGCTTATATTTACATCAAACACACCTCTCTTGATCCTCTCTTGAATGTGCATATAAAGGTTGTCCGGAAGCAATTAATTTTTTTTATACACACCCATAATTTTGCTTCAGAATACACTGATTCATCCACTGGGGTTGTCCTGATGTCGGTGTGCGCTTTTTGAAGCACCAACATTCTGGCGCCCATTCACTTGCGTTATATATTGGTGCACAGATATATATTATTTTGCTAAAAGAAATTCTAACATTTTTTGTTCATTTGAAGAAGGTAAGACCTATATAGATAGATCATTGTAAGCAAGTAAGCTAATTGTCCAACTGTTTCTTCTGAAAAGTGTAAACACTGACATACATGTTTGAGAGACTTGTTAAATAAAAAGCATTACTTTTTGCATTTTGATGGCACGAGTGGCATAAAATCCAATCACTATATATTTTTTATAAAGCCAAAGTTCAAAGGCCTCTAAATGATCAACATAATTAAGACTTTGCTGAAAAGCCTGTTGTACGCAATCTTCTACATGCTTTTTGTTGACAGATTGATAGTTCACAGTTTTTAGCAAGTAAAAGGCCTAAAATCCCTCTTCACTTTATTATCTGTACATCATTTTTTTATCATGATTATCAAACATAATACATCAGGTTTTTGAGGGATGTTTATTTGTTCATCTCTCAATCATATTGCATGTGTTTTGCTGCCCACAAAAAAATCTACAGAGCTTTTATCATAAAACTAAACATTTAAATATCTTACTGGGAGATACAGAGTGACAACTGACATTTATAAGCATTTTATTTCAAATAGTCTGTTATAAAGATCTCATTGATTTATAAGTTATCAGAATTTCATCTTAACTTTTTAGTCCTGTTAATTTCAGCAACTGCTCCAAATTGCATATTTTTGCTAATTTTAGTCCTCTGAATATGCAAATGTGATTTTTTTAAAAACTCGTTAGTCTAAAAGCTCAATAAACTGTTCCATTTCAAAAATTATATTGATTTCTTTCTGATAATTATTTCAAATGTCAGGCTTTACTGGCATAAAGGTCAATTTAAAAATCACATTTTGGACACTAAAATGGTCATAGGCAGTATAACATAACAAATACACTTCCCCAAAACACTTAATCTGACCAACATACCTCCCACTGCGCCCCACCATATGCATTGCAGCTGGTAATGAATACATAAATAGATCTAATTGAGTGGTTTGCTGGAATGAAAGGACATCTGCTAAGAGCCACAATCCTTCACACTCAGCATCTCCAGAGACCACCCCTACAACTGACGCCGAGTAAACAAGCCCTGACCTTTCACCCGACGCACCCCCCCCCCTCCTGGACGCGTGCCACACACGTGCCCCTTATCCCCTCCTCTCCTCCTCATCATCACTGTCTCCAGCATATGGTGCATTTCATGTCGCACACATGTCTGTGTTAATGGGTCATTACCCAGAGGGACATGTGGAGTGCCATCTGGTTCAATCAAGTGGCCAGACGCCCCACTGGGCATCTAATTGGCTCAATGAAGATTAGATCTGATAGCAGAAAGGGGCCAAATGAAATGCTGATATGTATTCTAGATCACATTGTGCGTGTTCATCATTGAGGTAAATGTTATAGCTCTGTAGAATTAATGGAGCTCTTCTTTATTCAAGTATCAAATTTGACCCAAATGTGTTTCCTAAAAATTCTCATTAAAAAAGGATGCAAATGAGAGAATTGTTCACATACAAATTAGCACAGCTCGGATAATGGATTTCTAAGTTAAGTGTCTCAGATGTTTCTCCTTAAATTCCTTAGGATTACTTCAAGTCAAGTCAAGTCACCATTATTTATATAGCACTTTTTACATTTATTTATGCATTTAGCAGATGCTTTTATCCAAAGTGACTTACAGTTCATTCAGGTTATAATTTTTTTTTGTCTGTATGTTTTTTTACAATGCAGATTGTGTCAAAGCAGTAAAACTGCTTTGTGTCAAAGCAAAGCTTCAAACAGACAGAAACAAGACATTTATGTCATCATTTACCCTCATGTTGTTTCACTGAAAATAAATTGGTGAAGGGTTTACTTTAAAACGATTTTTACTCTGAAATTGCTAGTCATTTTCACAAATGATTACAAAGAAATGACAAGTAACAGTGAATTAAATGTATTTTTTTAAGTAAAAAGCCTGAAATAGTCTTTTCTTGTAATACATACTCCCACTCTTTTATTTGCAACTTAAGTAGATTGTAGAAACTTTTGGCACCAGTGGTCTCTATCATCTTCTTACAGTAGGCTGATGATGCTTTTGAGAAACATGAGTATGACTTTCTTTCTTGCATGGAACACAGAGGTTAAGTAGAATGTCCTAGCTGCTATTTTCCAAATAATATAAATATAAAAGGACCAGGAATGTATGTGGTCACCATTCAGTTTTAAAGGGAAAACAGCAGCTTGGACATTTTTCTAGATAACTCCCTTTGTGTGGCATGGAAGAAATAAAGACATAAAGGTTTGATACAATGGGGTTGAGTACATTATGACAGAATTCGGTAACACTTGAGTATGGACCAATTCTCACTTATTGACTAGTTGCTTATTAGCATGCTAATTATTAACATATTGTCTGTTTATTAGTACTTATAAAGCACACATTCTACATGACCATTTTCTACATCCCTAATCCTAGCCAATACCTAAACTTAACAACTACCTTACTAACTATTAATAAGCAGCTAAAGTGAGGCAAAAGTCGTAGTTGTGGTATGGTTTGTCAATAGCGAGAATTGGACCTTAAAATAAAGCGTGACCCAGAATTTTCTTTTTTGTGTGAACCACGCTTATTAAAGAAAGGAAAATCAATTTTGTTATTCAATCAATCATTGTTGTCTAGAAAAAACAAGTGCTATGTTAAAAAGATATTCTTTCTCAAAGTATTCTATCCTATGAGTCAAACTGCAGTAATTATAAGAGAAATCTGTGCTAGTAAATGGACAGTTCAAACACAATACTTCTAGGTCCCAGCCATCAGACTTACATAACACAACAAAGAAAGACTGAGCACTGTTTACCCAGCAGCCAAATATATGTACAATAAATGCTGAACTGCAGTGCTAACTCTGGGCTGCCACACCCTGCATGGATTTGTGTTGTAATGTGACAGGTGAGGGAGTGAAGCTAGCTTGATTCAGACTGAAGAGAGCTGGCTGTCCCAGAAACAACTGCTTTCTGTTTGGCAACCATACTATTGATGGTCCCTATTGACTCTCATATTATGGAGAAAAAAAATACTGTGGAAGTCATTTGGGACCATTAACTGTTTGGTTACCCACATTCTTCAAAATGTCTTTTATGTTCCACAGAAGAAAGAAACTTATACAAGTTTTGAACATTTCGAGGCTGTGTAAATTAAACTGTCATTTTTGGCTGAACTATCCCAATATATACTGTATATATACATACAGTGGTGGCCAAAATTATTAGAACACCTGACAGATCCGAAAATATTGACCTTTTTTTTTGCCTCCAAAACATGATTTCATTTCATAATGTTCATGAAACATGCAGATGGTTGCTCTGAGTACAACAAATATCAGATGTATATTAACTTTATGTCCACCTTTTGCAGCAATTACAGCAGCACATCTCTCAGGCATAGTGTCAGTATATTTCCTGAGAAATTTAACACTAATGTTATCCCATGCTTTCTGCAACTCAAGCCAAAGTCTTTCCTTTGAATGTACAATAGATCTGTCCAGTGTATTTTCCAACTCATCCCAAATTTGCTCGATGGGGTTGAGGTCTGGACTTTGAGGGGGCCAGTCCATCATTGTCCAGCTGGTAGTTCCGGCAATTGTTCATTTTATAGGTATTGTAATGGCCAATTCAACAAAAACAACTGAAACCTCTTAAATACGCCAAGTGTTCTAACAATTTTAGCCACCACTGTATACCTGAGATCACTAAAAATCCAGCCTTAAAATGCACCAGCATACTGATAACCATTATGGATTCATAGTTTTGAAGATTGGAATTGGAGATACATGACCATGAAACAGAATCTGACGTTTACCTCCTCATTGGGTGCCATGGCTCTGTTGGGGTGCTGGTCTGCGGTATCGCTACCCAGGGTTTTGTAGTAATCCCCAGTGCTGGGCTGCTTGCTGAAGCTGCGGGACTTTCGATTAGAGTCGACTCTTCGAAGCCTTTCGTGGCCCTCGCCAGGATTCAGCTGCTGGAGAAATGGGCAGCACATTTATAGTAATAGATACAACATAAACATGCTTAAGTTTACCAATCAGCCATTTAAAAACTTATATTGATCAACCACTTCATCTCATCTACAGCCCTCATCAGTGGTATTAGCTGTAAAACCCAGTGAGTTAGGTTAATTTGGTAACTGCTTTAAAACAGTTAAGCAGTGTTGGGTGTAACGCGTTACAGTAATTAAATTACTTATCCACTGAAAAAGTAAAGTAAGGGATTACTGTTCATTTTTAGGTAATTTAATTACAGTTACTTATAAAGTACTTGCATTACATACTGTAAATAATTTCAACAGTTCTAGAATCAATATTGAATTTGAAATCTAAATCTACCGTCTAAAGATAAAATCGAATGCAGCATCTTTAACCCTCCGCGCCGGCGCGTTCACTTTCAGTTTTTCCTGATTCACAGAGAAACCTTAAATACTCAGATACAGATAAGACTAAAATTAGTTGAATCTAAAAAGGGCCTACTTGTATTTGTGTACACTGACAATAACAACAAAACATTGTGCTTTTGTAAAATAAACAAAACAAACAGGGTGTGCTTTCTGCCGTCTTGGTCTCTGTGAGCAACATTCTATGCATCACAAACTCAGCGAATACTTGACACAGAGACATGAGAAACATGGCTATAGAAAGCTTGAAGTGTCTACTTTTAAATGAACAAATTCAAATTGAAAATGAATATTCTCTGATCATGTAATCCGTATGAAACTAAAGTGAGGTACAGTCTCTCCTGTATCTGAAAGCTTGAAGTTTCTACTTTTAAATGAACAAATTCAAATTGAAAATGAATATTCTCTGATCATGTAATCTGTATGAAACTAAAGTGAGGAACAGTCTTTCCCGTATCTGAGCTCATTATATTCAGTCACCTGAGCGCATACGCCCTCACCTGGATACAAAAAATAGATTAAAAAAAATCAAGATTCATCTAAATTTCATCGTTTTTGAAAGAAGACCTGCTATGAGGAATAAGCCAGAATTGACCTCAGAAGAACAACGTGATCTGACGCGGCTTTATTCAGCGGAGGAGATCATGTCTGTAATTTATTCTTACCTACATTAGTTAATGTGTTATTTTTACATAAACCTGTATGGATTTTACTAGTTGGGCTTTTCCTGAACATCTTGCCAAACTGAAATGTATTGTTTAACTTTCTTAAGCTTTTTTTGTTATTCAGATATTTTGCAGAGTATTTCTATTTGTTAACCAAAGAAGGTTACATTTTTTATAAAAATGTTTAAGTATTACAGTTGTTTTAAAGCTAAAAGGCTAAACTATTCTATGTTTGACTCAAATTGAAAGAATAAAGAGTTTAATTTCTATTGTCTATGCTTCAAGGTCTCGCTGGGGAACGAAGGAGCGAAGGAGACGGATACCTTCAGTACACAAATCTTTAATGTAACACATGGAAGACATTCAACAGCAGACAAAGACTAAGGGAGAACACAGGACTTATAAAGACATGGAACAAAGGAGCAAACGAGAAGACAGGAAACAAACCAAATATGGGCACGAGAGGGGAAGCACAAGACATGTTGTCACAGGTCTGACATTAGGTTTATAGGGATTTTAAGATATAGCCTAATTAGCGATTTGAATAATTAAGTTACTTATTCAGTAACTAAATTACTTTTCAGACAGAGTAATTAGTAAAGTAATTTAAATATAATATTGATGATGTAATTAGTAATAGTAATTAATTACTTTTTCAAAGTAACGTACCCAACACTGCATTTAAGCTTAAAAAACTATATTTATGAGTGCTGTGAATTTATTTCAGGAGTCCACTAACAATAGTATTTTTTTTATTAAATTATGCTATGAACTGTACTCAAATACTTTGTGTAACTAAAATTTGAACTGAACTTAAACTGAATAAAGCAAAAACATCATTAAAATTAGAGACATCAAATTAACTTAAATCCTTTGCATCAGTTGTTAGCTAGCAGTAGTGCACACGACTGTGTTAATATAATATTATCACTACATTGGTATGTGTACAGTTATTGTGTTTTATATAAAGCAGCATAAATAAAGTAAAGTTTTTGGCCCATCTTTGGCCTAATCTAGGCTCTAATCTTCAGTGCAATGATAACTCTCAAAACTTTAACACAGAAGAAGCAACTTTAAATCCTGACAAAGCAGAACATTATCACTAACACTACTGCATTTTTATTTATAGAATTCTTGTGTAAAAACACATTTCATAACAATTAATTTTAACATTTACTCTCCGTATACAGTCTAAAGCAAAGCATGATGGGAACTAGGTAAACTTTTTTAATTTAATTTATTATTATAATTAATTAATTATATATTTTAAATATTATTATTTTACAGTGGGCAGGGTGGAATAGGTAAACAAAAACTATGGTTTTATTTTCAGTACTTTATTAGCTTAGAAAAACAGAAAATATATTAAACAATTTATTGAATATATTAAATAGATGAAAATATACTAGAACATGGGTAGGTGACAAATAATGTCTATGAACTGGTTTACCAACATCACAATTTTAGGTTTAAATGCTTATATATGTCAGGAAGTGTATATTTTAGACATCTAATGACCATTTTACACCGTCAATTTGTAGCTTTTTTTCACTGTAGCAAATATATTATGTAGTCTCTCAAATATTATGTGCTTATAAAACAAAAACAAAAACTATGAATTGTTATAACACAGGAAATGTTTAACATAGTTCTAGATGAATTATAGCATGTCACACTGAGGGAACTACTGTCACTGAAATGTCATGTCACCTCCACATATTTGAATACTGTCTTCCTGCCCACACACAAACAAGCCATAAAAACAGGTTATATTGACTTTTTATGAGACAGGCATAAGAAATGTCAGTGTGAAATTTGTCATATAATTTGTCAGACAAAATTTTGACAATTCTCCTTCACTGCGCGAAAATGGAACAAACCACTGCTATTTTTAAACACAATTCTAGGACAAGAAATCTGAATTTTCATCCCAAATTGCTTCAGGCAATCCTGACACATTAAGCCACATAAACTCTTAATAATTCCTATTGTGTTCATGTGGCAAAGCCTCATGTGACTCCAGCTGATTTGCCTGAAAACAAAAAGACTTTTCATGGCACAAAAGCTGAACTTAACATAGATTTCTAAGCTTCACAGAGGCAAATAACACAACAGGCTACAAGAGACACCGGCTGACCTCTTGAATGCTGTTTCAGTGTCAATGGTTTCACTTTCTGCAGCTGTCACTCACTTGTGTATGATAGTGAATCTTCATCACTGATCTAAAACCAGTTTTATCCACCTGCCTTTAGGAGTACAGGAATTTCATTACAGCAATCACAGATGCAGTTTTGAGAGTTTCTAGAAATTTCCAACACAAAAAAGGTAATGCTTGGTTTTTCTGTTCTTAAGATTTTCCTAATGCAAAGTCCTTGAATTTGCATAGTAATCAACCTTATGCAATGCAATTTTAAAACAAATAAAGTCACTGGACAGTGAAGCAAAGCAACAAATGTGAGCTGTTAATCAGCTGTTTAATATGATATTGTCATTTAAAAAAATTAAGGTACCTTTCGTATAATAATAAATAACAAAACAATCCATTTCGGTCAAACAAAAGCAATATTGATTTCTATATTGATATTGTTCTCTATCTGAAAGCAAATACACCCAATAAAAAAACATCCATGACAAAGAATTTGAATTCTGTCATCTGTGGCTTTTTATTTCTCATGCCGGCCCTGAGGATGGCATTATCCATTCATGTCCTTTCAGAATCCGATTTGCATTGTTGTCTAAAGCACTGTCCTCCCTGCAGAGTTACTCCCAGTGTAACTCGAGTCAGCCCAGTGCAGATGGTTTGATTATTACCTCAAGGAAATCGCTGTTTGAAAGGCTAGCTGACCTCTACAATGTGGATGGACCCGAGCCTATTTCAAACCTGCTGAATTTTTCATCACCAGTCACCAATACGTATTCTTCAGGCTTCTGCATCGTGCCGCGACTCAGCTAAAGATCTAAAGCGTGTGCAGTAACGTTAGCTGAAGCTCACTTGAGTGAAGAAAACAAATGCAGTGCTATCCATGCATTTGAATGTTTATCTGATTCTGCATGCAATGCATTTGAAAGGTTTTCTAGGTTATCACAATAGGCAAGCAACCTGATCTTATATAACTCAACACAAATATTAAACACGCCTAGGAAGCTATCAAAAACCCCACAGCCGGTGCATAGACAATTATATAATTACAAACAAAGCTGAAGTATCACAAGTCAACCAAACCAGCACAGTTTAACTCCTTATTACTTCATCACAAAATAACACTGAATTGCAGTCTTACCCTTTCTGACTGCCCTTATTTCTTCCCACAGCGCTGTCACCCTACGCAAAGCTTTAAACCGAGAGCCGGTAGATGCACAGGTGTCACTAGATCTCCATTCTGCTGTGCGTCACTCTACCTGACGCTCGCTTTGCCTTTCCCCGCCCCTCAGCCTCCCACCAAACAATCCCGTCCCAGAGCGATGACTTCACTGCTCACCTGTTATCCAACCACAGGTCACAGCGCTCGTGGTCTCTTATGCAAAGCATTGTGACACAGTGGCCAAGCATGGCCGCTCTGGCTCAGCTTTCTCACCGGTCGAAGGATTGCATTATGCAGACCGTTCACACAGGCCACCAAAGAGAATCTGATTACAAATAAATGTGGAGATCGCATTCAAACTAAAGGTAGCAGATTTATGGAAATAGCAAGCGGCAGTGTGGGTGATAAGACTGCAGCAGAGCCGTGTGGATTAAAAATGAAACACAATGTGACTCTGCTGTTAAAGTGTATCAGCGTTATGTCAAATGAAGTACATTACATTTAAACCCAAAAGTGAATCCAGGTGGACTTATATAACATTCTAGTGTATGTGGAGCGAATCATAGCCTAATATGGACCTGGTGTGGTATGCAAATATATTAGAGCTCTATAAACAAACTAACCTTAAGAGTCGAACTAGACTAAACAACCCAGAAATGTGCCAGTATGCGGCTGCTATGCATACTTATGTTTCCATGGTACCCAAGGAAGAGGATGTTTTTCCTTGAGCACACAGTGTTTCTTCCCATGTTCTGCCCTCTAAATAATGATACAGTCAATATTTGTGTGAGAATAAACAGCATATTATATTTCTCTCTGCATAAATGAGTTTTACACCTCTTCATGTAACATGAGCATTATGAATCTTTATATTTCATTATATTTTTGTATCTATGTTGATGACAGCACAGATCATTTGATGAGAAAAATGTTAAAATTCTTGGAAAATTGTGAGACATTTTTGAGATCTCTTATAAGATTAAAGATGCTAAACACTCTCTTTGCTCTGCATTTAATCCTATTGTGGTCTCTACGAAGAAACAAATGAGATGAAGAAATCTCTCAATTTATTTTTTAAATAAATTCAAACTGTGATGTGCTTGCACCACCTGAAAAGAAAGCACATACAGTATAATCTGTTAAACTAGTGTTTGATTGACAGCTCTAAATCCCGCCTCACGTTCAGCCCCACCCAACAGCATCACAACTGCTCCGCAGCCTAAAGTCTTTGACCATAAAAGGAAAAGCAGACTGCATATGGTTTGAGGCGGTGGATTCTAGTAGTTTTCTTCATGACTTATTGAAGTATTTATTTTCATTAGAAGTTGAATGTATTTCAGCTCAATAAAGTTCATTATTATATGTTCAAAAAGATGAATATTTTAACATTTATTCCAGTGTACTGTCCACAGACTGATGCACAGTAGTGCATGACTGTAAACGCCACCTTTTTTACAGGTATTGAAATCTGATGGACTTTTTATTTTTGGCATCTGTGCCATAATGATCATCTGCTAAAAAGTGGGGGATTTTCTAAAGTTATGAAGGCTGCCACATTCTTAGGATATGCTAAACTTATGGGGACACTTTTCTTCTGGAGGCTCAACATTGTTCTGTGTCTCAGTGGAAGAGATACTGTCTGAGAGAAGACAGTGGGTCGTTCCGGGGGTCAGAGGTCATGGACAGGGTCTAGCTGAAGGTCTCATTACGCCTTGAATAAAGTAATGAATGACACTTTACCTGCAGTGCTTAAAGGGATAGTTCACACAAAAATGTAAATTCTGTCATCATTTACTCACCCTCAAGTAGTTCCAAACCTGTATGCATGTCTTTGTTCTGCTGAACACAAAGGAAGATATTCTGAAGAATGTGGGAAACAGAGCAGTTCTGGGGCACCATTGACTTCCATAGTATTTTTTTCCTACTATGGAAGTCAATGGTGCCCCAAAACAGCCTGGTTCCAAACTTTCTTCAAAATACCTTCCTTTGTGTTCAGCAGAACAAACACATTCATACAGGTTTGGAACTACTTGAGGGTGAGTAAATGATGACAGAATTTTCATTTTTGGGTGAACTATCTCTTTAAGTGCTTCAAATTGGAGAGCTGAATTCATCATAAAACGTGTGATGAAGCAAGCCAATAAAAATGAATTAAAATGACATTCAGACATTTTAAGCGTCAAGATACTTTTGTCGGCCTCTGAATACTTATATTAATTGCACACTAAGTGCGGTGTTAAATTCTGCTGTGTTTCTCATCAGTTAGTCCAGCAATCATCCAAACAAGTTTTGATGGGAAGATCTGAGCTATACTTCAAATACTTTGCAAACACAGACAAAAAGTGCATTATCTGCTCTTCATACTCCAACAATAGTACTGCAACACAGCTGAACTCCCAGTAATGATCAGAGAATGTGTGTGCTGCATATCTGACAGTTTAATTAGTTAAATTAATGTCAAGTCCATCATGCAGCACATCATTAAAGCTTTTGGGAGGTCAGCTCGGCTAATGGAAGTCCTCATTAACAGGAACACAAAAGTAGCATTGTGTTTTTGTCTATATGAGTGTGTGCACCTGCTCTGGGCTTTGATTAGCGTGCACAGGGCTGTTTTTTAATGCACAGATTGAGGTTTGTTGGCCATACAACAGAAGATACATTGCTGGTCTGATTCTTTCTAATGGCCGCTGTGCACCACTGTGTGCTATTTATGAAAAACTGCTGTGATTAAGTTCAAGTACGGTTAATTAGACCATATTGTGCTGCTTTACTGTCAAAGCTAACCGAGGTGTTATTTTACACCTACATATGTATTCCATGCCAATTAAAAAAGGATGAGCTGACGGTAAGTGTGTGTTAATTAGACGTTTCAGTGTTAAATCCACAGGGAATGTTTTGCTATTATAGGCCTATACACAGAATGACTAAAGCTCTATGGAATATTTAGTTACACAGGACTCAGATGGGATGCAAGCTGGTCTTTGTAATTAAGTGAGCTGTATAATCATCATATCATATTGCCTGAATGCACTTATTTTAACTTTATAAGATGTTCAATCATTAACAACACAATGGTGGTTGAAATTTCACAAAATATTCTGAAATCTTTAGTTCTGTTCTAAAGCTGAATACCTAGTCATTTTAAAGACAACGGCATTCACAAACCAGTTTACTTCTGTATTGTGACGTATTTTACAGAATGCATTGTGAAAAGCTAAAAAAATATATATATATTTAAAAATAAGGTCACACTTTAGTTTGGGGACAAGTTCTCACTTTTTCCTTAATAAACTCCTAATTTGCTGCATATTAATAGTTAGTAAAGTAGCTGTTAAGTTTAAGTATGGGGTAGGATTAGAGATGCAGAATAAGGCATTAATATATGCTTTATAAGTACTAATAAACAGCCAATATGCTAGTAATATGCATGCTAATAAGCAACTAGTTAATAGCGAGAATTGGTCTCTAAACTAAAGTGTTACCAAAAATAAATAAATAATTAACGATGAAGGATAAGTCAAAAGTAGATTATAAATATACAAGTTGTTTCAAAACAGCTTTATAGAAAATTATGCTAATGTTTATAATAACTTAATATTGTCATGCCTTACAGTCTAATTTAGCAGATCAGTGCTGGACGATGATATAGTTTACATTTTGCAATGATAAAATCAATCAAGCACGCCATACATGAGCACAGTCTACCGTATGCATGCAGATACTCACACAGGGTGATATATATAAGACAAAGCAAGTACTCTACTGCAATCAATTCTGTGAGTTATGTCTCTTGTGCACTTCACATGAGTGGTGCTATTTTGCGTGCCATGCAGAGCATGCCTATGAGCATTTTAATTCAGTCTCCATTTCAGCTGGACTGTCTTTGTGTTGTGGTAGAAGTCATTTGCAGTTCTATTCTGATCCTGAGCCTGACACGCATGAGAGACAATACGATGCACGAGTCCTGTATATAGGCAAACAGGATTATAGATTGATTCACTCTTGTTCACTATTGTACAGCATTTCCTGTAAAGGCTTTTAGACTTTTATTCTATACTGTCCATTAATACGATATTATTCCTTTATGTTCTGTGAATAAACATTGAGTTTCAGGTCTTTAGTCGTCATGGCTTTGTATCTGTTTGGTCAACAGCAACACAGCAGATGATGACTCACTAGAGACCATGTGTGCTGCATTTATGGTGCTCAGAATTCAGCGCTAAACACATAAACTATGATCTTTTTAAAGGGGTCATGAAATGCATGTTCAGATCTTTATATATGTTTCCAGAGGTTTGTTAATAAAGTTTGTTTTTTTTTGCATCAAAATAATTATTTTCCAAATATTTTTTTTTGTTTCAAGGGGTGTTACCTCTCTCACAAACACAAGTAAGCACCAATGCTGTGAATGAAGTTCATTGCACCGTATCCGCGCTCTCCTCCACAGCAGGAGATGGCCAGCGTTGTAATAGTGGTGTATGTTTGAGCCCGAGTCAGACCCGAGTCATGCAAAAGAAAATAAACCAATGCAACCACATTTGTCTACTATCTGTATAAATATAATAATATTATTATTATAACATATATACCTAATGGAATATCTTATTGTTACATTATAAAACTTACAGCTATATGATAAACTATATGATATCATGTTAAGAATAATTAAGAAAAGAGTGTGTTGCAAAATGATACAAACAAACAAAAACATTTTGTTAAATTACTCAGGCAAAAAAATAAAAATAATAACAATAACAAAAGATAAACCTCAGCCATGCATTTCTAATAGATGAATCTTTTCGAAGGGTATGCACAGTTTTTGGAGGCTCAGTTTGTCTACATCCAGGGACAGAACAACGTCAGACGTTTTTTATTCCAGATCTTGCTCTAGTGATTGATTGACAGACACGGGTTATTAGGAGCACACTTGATTTGCATACACATGTTAAGGGGAGTGTAGAGGACAAACGTGACATCATGAATGGGGTGATTTTAAATCCTGGCATTTCAGAAGGGTGGACAACAAAAACATTGTGTTTTAAACTGGAATCAAGGATAATATGTTTCATTAAATCTACAATAAGTAAATCCACTTCAGCTAATTACTCTTCAGCAGTGATATTACATTTAGTCATTTAGCAGATGCTTTTATCCAAAGTGACTTACAAATGAGGACATTAGAAGCAATCAAAACCAACAAAAGAGCAATGATATGCAAGTGCTATAAGTCTCAGTTAGCCTAACACAGTACATATAGCAAGTTGTTTTTTATTATATAATAAATAAAAAGAAAACAGATAGAATAGAAAAAAGAATAGAGCAAGCTAGTGTTAGAGGCCTTTTTGCTTTTGTTAATTGTATAATAAATATAAAGAAAACAAATAGATAGAATACAAAAAGATTAGAAAAGCTAGTGTTAGTTCTTTTTTTAAGAAAACAAGCAGTTAGTAAATGAATAGAGTGCAAGTCTAAAAGGGGCGAGTTTAAAAAAAATAGAATTAGAATAGAGTGTTAGAGTTAGAGGGTCAAATAAAGATGGAAGAGATGTGTTTTTAGCCGAATCTTGAAGATGGCTAAGGACTCAGCTGATCAGATTGAGTTGAGCAGGTCATTCCACCAGGAGGGAACATTTAATTTAAAAGTCCTTGAAAGTGATTTTGTGCCTCTTTGGGATGAACAATAGTGACGTTCACTTGCAGAACACAAGCTTCTAGAGGCACATAAGTCTGAAGTACTGAATTTAGGTAAAGGGGTGCAGAGCCAGAGGTGGTTTTGTAGGCAAACATTAATGCTTTGAATTGTATGCGAGCAGCTATTGGTAGCCAGTGCAAATTTATAAACAGGTGTGACGTACATTCTTTTTGGCTCATTAAAAATTAATATTACAGATCTACCACAAAAACGGAAGTTCAAAGACAAAATTCTGCACACTTGTTTCTCTGACGCATAAGGTCTATAGGCAACATTAATAATTTTTTTAATTTGTCAATGGCCCTGTCCCAAATAGCACCCTAAACCCTCGCGGTCTTCCTCTGAGTCCGCACTTTCGTGACGTAATGCCGCTTTAAACTTAGCTAGACAATGACATCTCCGAATTCAATAATGAAACGCCCTTAACTGAAAATTGAGTGTTTAATCTTATTATTATACATTACTGACACTCTATCCTCCAACTTGATACTGTTAAGTGCTTTGACACAATCTGTATTGTTAAAAGCGCTATATAAATAAAGGTGACTTGACTTGACTTTGACTGTCGGGTAGAAGTCTGCTGCGGAGCTCGCCCCAGTGCGTATCGAGGGCACAAAGAGGATGCTCTTTGTGCTAAGATGAAGAATGGGACACCCTACGGTCTCGTGGACTTAACGGACACGCACACGCGGCAGCCATTGTAAGTCTGTAAGACCGCAGGTGCACATGAAGTGTTCCATTTGGGACAGGGCCAATATTGGATGACAATTGGTCAATACTGTAATACTGAAATTCTAAAAGTACATTATATACGTTAGTAAGTGGAATAGAACACTGAACTCTTATATTTTTATAAGATGAAAGAAAATGCAGGATATTACAACTTTATGACTGATGTTTGTTTTTGTTTTTTTGAAAATATATAGCATACCTCTTTTTTGACTACTTCATTGTCCACTCGGCGAAGGTTCCTCTTCACCTTCAGGTACTCAGCGGACACCTCCTCCTCCGGTGGTTTGGGTGGGGGGTAGGCAGGTGGAGGAGGGGGGATGTGGGAGGAGTCTGAGGGAGGAGGGGGAGGGGGAAATGTTGGAGGGGGCGGCAGGTGTGCTGGATGTTCCTTTGCTTTCGGTGAACCGTCAGCTTCATCAGGGTTCAGCATGTCCATATAGGCCTGCATGTCCGTAATGGCCGAATCTTCACCTCCTGCAATAAAACACATTTCTTTAATCATTTATTAAGACAAACATCACCCAAACAAAGGCCAAGATAGATAGATATATAGATTAGATAGATAGATAGATAGATGGATGGATGGATGGATGGATGGATTGATTGATTGATTGATTGATTGATTGACTGATTGATAGGTTAATGAGAAAAAAAACACTGAGAGTGAAACACAGAATGCTGCATTCTGGCCATTTCAAATAGCAGGTATTACCGTATATTGTGTGTTATGTTATTACCATAATTCTTTTTTTTTAAATGTTGAAAAAATTTAAAAATGAGATTCCACATGTGTTTTTTACAATCTTGTCAATACATTTGCTTGTATTCAATGTAGTTATTTTTCTACTTTTTTCATTTACCTGCTATTTTTTTCAATTATTGTTTAATAAAAGTGCATTTAATTAATTAATTATTAATTCATTCATTCATTCATGTAGGTTTTGGAGTGTTTCACACTTGAAAAATCTCATTGCCTTTTATTTTAAAGACCAGCTAAATGTATTCTATATATATGAATGTATTCACAAGTTCTGCTCCAATCATGAGGTCATATACACTATAATAATCAAAAGTCTGGGCACACCTTTGTTATTATTACCACTAATCCACAATTAAGAATAACAATCCTAAGTCTTCAAAACTATAAACACAAATGGAAGTATGGAAATTCTGAAAAATGTTAGAAAAAATGGTTTTATGATCATTGAAAGATTGAAATCATTACATATTTCAGTCAGGTTGGTCCGCATTTTTGACTGGTATTGAAAGTATAATCATGTACGGCTCTGTATATGGATGTCCTAAATGTGTCCACTAGAGGACATTACTGGGACGCCTCACAGCAGGTTGCCTGGACAATGCTATGGCAACATTGTTCTGAATGAGTTCTGCTTCAGCGAGCTCAACTTTTCCCACCATTGTTAATATAATGCTTCAAACACACTGCATTGAGCAAACGTATGCGCTGAGGAGAGGGCTATTGTCAGTTTAGAGGGGGGAGACCAAAACACAGGAATGCAGGAAGAGAACATGTTGTATCAAGTTAATTAGGAGATTTTATATTAATGAATTTTAATAGACAGGCTGAATTCATTGGATCAAAAATATAGTAAAAACAGTAATATCATTACAATTTAAAATGACTGTTTCCTGTTTTAATATATTTTAAAATGTAAAAATGTATTCCAGTGCGGACAAAGCTGAATTTTTCTCCAGTCTTCAGTGTCACATGATTCATAAATTATTCTAATATATTGATTTGCTGCTCAAGAAACATTTCTTATTTTTATCAATGTTGAAAACAATTGTGCTGCTTCATATTTTTGTGTAAACCATGATACATTTTTTTCAGGATTGTTGATGAATAGAAAGTTCAAAAGAACAGCATTCAGTCACACTTTAGTTTAAGAACCAATTCTGACTATTAACTATTAAATATGACTTTTAAGTCATTAAGGGATCATTAAGCGATCTAAAATATGGTTTCAAGATTTTTTATTCGTCACATACATGATTATATAGAGAATATATAACCAGCAGTGAAATGTAAGTCAGGTAACGCAGAATAAGGCATTAATATTTGTCAATATGCTATTAATATGCATGCTAATAAGCAACCAGTTAATAGTGAGAATTGGTCCCAAAATATGGCTGCTACATGAACTCATTTGTTTTCTGAAAGAAATGCCAAATTTGTCACCACCGTCAGATGTCACCACCGTAAGAGTTTCTCTCTGACGGTGCTGACGGGCCAATGACGGAGTTGACATTCAACGTGAAGTCATCATATTTTTGTGGTTTTCAAGTAATTGTTAATTAAATATAAAATAGTGTTTAATTTTACTAATAATGTATAAATACTAAATATGTGACCTGACAGCATATATTGCTTTAGTGGATTGATAGTCATCACTTCTAGCAGGGTTAGGGTTGAGGGAACATTAGGCGGAGGGAAAACATAACACTGCATATCTATACATAATACAATTTGTTTGTACTCTGATGATTCGTATGTGTTCTGATTATTTTTGGATCATTTGTTAAGATGTTTAAATTTGAATATTAAGATCCTGGTGAATGTAAATGGATAGAGGTAACAACGATTTGTTTTATTTGTTCATTTAACTGTTTTAAAAATGTACCTTGTTACCATAGCAGATGCACAGCAGACATACTGTTCTGAGATGAGAGAAAATAGATCATTTCTGTTCCATTGATATATCAAAATGTCAATCTTGAATAAAAACATTTGTGTTTGTGTTAATACAGTAATTGATTTATTCAGTGTATCTGATTAAAATTATCATCAGATGTGTCAACTCTGTCAGGTCTGTCACCTTCGTCAGATGAATATTTTGATAATATTTCATTATGATATTTTATATTTGTTGTGGAATTGTTGGTCACATGTGAAAGTACACTGCAAAAAATGGCTTATCTTACTTAGTATTTTTGTCTTGTTGCTAGTCAAAATATCTAAAAATTCTTAAATCAAGATACTTTTACTAGATAAGCAAAAGGACTTAAGATATTTAGTCTTGTTTCCAGGGGGAAAAACTAAATTAAGTGCATTTTGCTTAAAACAAGTCAAATTACCTGCCAGTGGGGTAAGTAAAATATTCTTAAAACAAGTAGTTTAATTTGTCTGAGTACAAGGTTTTATTTTTTATGTTTTGTCCCACTTCTCAAGATTCGGTGATACATATATATTAGCATAATATTAGCAAAAGTAGCGCAAGTACAATTATAAGGAGAGCTCATTGGTGTGTTTCTCTGACCTGTCGGTACTCGTGAGGGAGGCGTGCCGCTCCTCTTCTCTCCAGTACTGGATTGGCTGGAGTTTGCCGAGTCGTAATTGGACAGCGAGCTGGAGGGTGAGCAGATGTCGAAATGGGCCGCAGTGGGGGCTGGGGTGGGCAGGGTGGCGTTCGGAGAGGAGAGGCCTGAGTCTGGCTGCTTATACTGCAGATCTGCCGAAGGGTCCCGGGACAAGAATCGGTGCTCCACACTCTGAGACGAAAGCTAGTGTTATTGACAGGCGTAGAATAGTGACTCTTATTTTGGCATGTTGAGCTTAAAGGGATAGTTCACCTAAAAATGATAATGTTGTCTTCATTTACTAACGCTTGTGCTGTTCCAAACCTGTATGAATTTCTTTCAGCCATTGAACACAAAAAAAATTAGGTAACACTTTATTTTAAGGTATCCTTGTTACACATTACATGCACTTACTATTTTAATAACAATAAATTATGCATAATTACATGCAAGTAACCCTAAACCAAACCCTAATCCTAACCATAACCATATAGTAAGTGCATGTAGTTAATTAATATTACTCAGTACTTAAATGTACAATTACACTGTAACAAGGACACCTTCAAATAAAGTAACCAAAATGTATTTTTTTGAAGAATGTTGGTAACCAAATAGTTGACAGTAGCCATTGACCTCCAGACTATGGAAGAAAAACAAACAAACATGGAAGACAATGGTTACTGTTAACTGTTTGGTTACCAACATTCGTCAACATATCTTCTTTTGTGTTCAGCAAAAGAAAGAAACTCACATGTTTAGAATAATGTGAGTGTCAGTAAATGATGACAACAAATTCTTTTTTGGGTGAACAATCCCTTTAAAGATTTTTTTTTCAAGTTTTTTTTTTTTGCAATTGCTTTCATTTTTCATTTTTTCATTTTGCTTTCATTGTGATTAAGGCAGGGAATTCCTTTAATTACACAAAGGTTAATTATAGGCAGTAGTAACAAACGAGTCTGCAGCTGATGAGGGGGTGTGAAACCACATCACTACAGCGGGGGCATGCAATTCTCTACATACTAACAACAATCTACTGAACCTAATTAAAGGTGCACTTAGTTATTTTTCCTCATTAAAGTTTTACACATTAAGAACTAAACAGTACTGCAAAAATGGATTAACCCTGTAAAGTCTGAAATATGAAATCATAGATCTATCTAACACTGTAGCAGACTACTTACGTAAAATGCATTATTATCAGTCATCACTCAATAACTCCTCTTATGTCTTAGTAAGATGATATTTCAATGCTTAGTTTTATGATCAAAGCCCTGTATTTATTGTGGGGTCAAAACATAAAATGCAATGCAAAACAATGATGATTGAGAGATGAATAAAAATCCTCAAAAAACTGATGTATCATATTTAAGAAATTTTGCATGATTTTTCTAAAACAAAAAGGAGGGTGTTTTTAAATTTATACACACAGTCCTTATACTTTCTAAAAATAATAATAATAAACTATGAATCACCAATCATGACAAAACAACAGCACACATATTACTATTAATAGTAGATTACGTACAACAAGTTTTTCAGCAAAGTTTTGATCATGTTAAATTTAGAGGCCGGACCTTGGAAACTTGCTAATCAAATCAAATATGATACAATAGAGTCGACTTTATAAAGTTAAAACCTTGTACACTAACACAGGATTAGATGAGATTTTCATCTTAAATGTTATCCTCTTTTATCTTGTAATCCCCATTACTGGACAATGAGGGGAAAACTGACCGCTGACTGCATTTCTACAGTTTCTACTTTTGTGTCTCAAGTCCAAGATGATATCAGGTGGCTAAACAATCAGAAAATTACAGAGTGCACCTTACCACCTGCCACTGTAAATGAAAGAAATCCAAAATATTAAACTACAAACATTATTTGCCACTATATATGCAAATATTAAAGGCTAAACAAAGCAAACAAGCAAATTACCAAAAACAAAGAAAACATATTTCATTAACATATTTTGTAGTACTGAGAATGTAAACAGAGATAAGTGAGCATTTGTAATAAGAACTTGATTCTTTTTTGTTGTAAAACTGTTGCTTTATGGTTGTGTCTGTGCTGTTTCTCACCATGTTTTCCACAGTGCGGAGGTACTTGGCACACTGCTGATGCCCGTTGTATTCAGCCAGGTCTGCCGCTGAGAATCCATCCTGGTCCCGTATCCCCAGATCCACTCCGTTCACTACCAGAATCTGACAGCACTGCACAGAGAAACAGACATTTACATTAACCACCAGACAGACTAGATAATCTCTGGGGCTGTTTTATTAAATATATTTACCGCTGTCTGCTAAAGCAAGCATTACTATTCCTATTGCTCATTCATAAGGTTAAGGATGAGAACAAACTCTGAGTTTTACACAGTATTACACAGAATTGTGCACATATTTATGACTAAATGACATCTGCTGAAAAAGTGTGTGCTCGTCCTGAAGGGTGTAAATATTTGTCTCTTTGAGAAAGAGGGTTGGGTAAAGTATGAGTGGTGTTCATGAATGCAGTAAAAGGGTATTTTGTTAATGACAGCTGTCATGCGTTTGGCCCTCAGGTGCAGAACAAGAGACAATACTCTCTGACTGTTTCTGTGGGCCGCTCTTTCTGTCAGCAGCCTTCAGATGGATAATGTTACAAACTAATAAATGTGCCGCAAGACTGTGGAAAGTTCCAAGCAACTCTAAAGTTTACAGCACTTTCACAAAAATCTCATACAGGTTATGGTATAAATACATTTTTTCTTAATTCTGTATTAAGAATGTATTAATTCTAATTATAGTAAATTCTAATAAAATTGTTTGTCTGATTAGTGAAGGATGAAGGCGAATATAAATGTTATATCATAGAAATAGAAAAAAAAAATCAACACGGAAAGAAAGATCACAAACCAGGCATCATTTAGCCATTGAACAGAATAAGGCTCAGGCTGCTGAATAAATAAATGCAGCAAATAAAGCATATAACAGTTATTAAATATAACATAAAAATGCATAATAATTGCAATAATAATTCTTTATAATATATTGTACATACAAAAAGGAAAAATAATTAAATGTTTAACTAAACATTCTATTGAATTACTATAGACTTGCTGAGAGTGTATACTAACCAAACCTTATATGAAATGCTATAATGTCACTTATTTCTCATAAATAATCTATTTTATTAAAGCTATGTATTATGCAAAGAGTTCACAGATGTGATGTTTAAGAATCTTTCTTGATTTTTTCAAGTCAAAGTCAAGACATAGATGCTCTTATAAAGTAAATCACTAAAACAGATATTTGATAATATTAAACTATACTGCAAAATACTGCTCATGATGGTAGCTCATATAGCACACCTGGCTAAAATGATGCACCTCTAGTTTGCAATGCCAACAAACAGTTTTGTGCAATGTTAAGTAATTACATAGAATGAAGGATAAAGCAGGACTTCTAAAGAACTAAAAGTATCCAAAATGTAAAGTTGTAGTTACACATGATTTTTAGATCAAATCTCCACGCCAGAAATATAGACAGACTTTTTTATTTTACTCAAGTAATAGTCAAGATATAGCTTCTCTTTTTATATAATTATACAATACATAACTAAAACAGAGATTTGCTTTATATTATAGATTATTTTTTAATATAATAACAGCTCAATTTAGTTGTACATCTTGGCATTCCATCTCAGATGAATCAGTTTGAGTGGAAGATCACATTAAATTATTTGTACCACAATGACTCTGTTATCATATGTTTTATATATTCAACATTAAATCAGTTGACCCCATTTACTTACTTAATTTATTTACATGTACCTGATCTTATTGTGCATGCATAATTTTTGTTTTCTTTGTTTCAAAAAAAAAAAACTGTTTTTCATTTGTCTTTCAAAATAAATATTCTTTTGGCAGTGAAAAAATATATATTGACCAATAATAACTACAATAATAAATAAATAGTTAAATGTACTGCAAATGCATTTTCCTATTTTAACCCTAAATACTTTATTCTAAAAGAGTGTTCACAATTTATGATGTGTTCACATTTCACAAATACTGCATGGAGTTTTATATTCCTAAGGTTGTAATATCACAATATAATTTCTCACTGATGAGTTTTAGGTGAGAGCTGTAATTACTATTGCAATTGCATTTGCAAGGCAAGAGAAATGTGAGAAGCATTCACATACAGCAGTCTCTCTTACATACCTCCAGCTCTCCGTTCTCAGCTGCGTCATGAAGAGGTGTCCCACCCCAGCTGTCCATCACTATCTCTCCGCCGTGAAGCAGCAGCCAGCTGAGGACCTTGGCATGGCCGCGGCTGGCAGCGAAGTGCATGGCAGTGGCCCCATCATTGTCTCTGTCAAACAGGCTGATTTCTGTGAAACTCATCTATACAAGACAAAAAGTAACAAGTAGTTTGTACAGACATGATAATGTTTCTTTTCCCTGTTTGTTGACTTCTTAATATGCAGGTCATGTAAACATACAACAAGTCTGATCAAGAACCAACAGATATTATATTGAACTATACTGCAAAATACTGCTCATCATAGTAGCTCATTTAGCACACCTGGCTGAAATAATGCACCTTTAGTTTGCAATGCCAACAAACAGTTGCATTCAATGTCAAATAATTAAACAGAATGAAGGATAAATCAAGACTTCTAAAGAACTTAAACTGTCCAAAATGTAAAGTTTCAGATCCTGCCAGGAGAGATCAGTTTTGTCTGGTAACCAAAACCCAGTCACCGAAGTTTTGTCTGGTACCCAACAACTGTTAACAGCAAATCTTGTCTGGTACCCAAACACTGTTAACAGCAAATCTTGTCTGGTACCCAAACACTGTTAACAGCAAATCTTGTCTGGTACCCAAAAACTGTTAACAGCAAATCTTGTCTGGTACCCAAAAACTGTTAACAGCAAATCTTGTCTGGTACCCAAAATCAGTGTTTTGTCTGGTACTCCAAAACTATATTAACATTCTTCTATCAGCCAAGAAGTTGGATGAGAAAGCCAGGAAAGAGCAGAAGCAGGAGACAAAATTATAATAGCATAATGACATTAAAACAATGAGCAAATTTGATCAATTAATATTAATTAATATTTGTTGCATATGCGTCTGATCAGCAGAAACACAAGTGTTTTTACAACAACTTGCTTCACATCAATATCCCATCCCATTAAACCTTGAAACTGTGACATTTTGCCTTATTTTGCCTTATCTTTTATTCATGAAGACAAACACTCCATGGAACGCCACAATCACAGATTAAACAACAATAGCAAGCACTGCAAGAGCAAGGAAATTAATAAATATAAAAAACATAATACAAATGATGATAAATGATATAAATGAAATGATAAATTGCATAAACTACTAATGATTATAAATTTAATGATAAATAATATAAATGACTAATGATAAAAAAAAAAAAAATCAAACCAAACAAGTTTCTGGTTGCTCTCTTGAAGCTACACACACATAGGTTGCTACTGAAACAGATCCTTAGATCTTTCAACATTAACAAAACAACTAGGTTTATATAATTTTTATTTGAAATGCTCACAAATCTGGATGCTTTTCCGTAACATTTGGTTGTTGTTGTTGCTGGAGAACTTGCATATGTAGTATTTATGGTACATGTTCCATTCTTGCGAAAGTGAAAATTATTTTCTGTGACAATCAACATTATGCTGATGAAGCTTACTTGTGTTAAACCTGGGAACATTCCGTAGAAAAATATTGGAAATCGAATGCTTTAAATCACACATAAAACATTACGTTTGCAGTACTGTACTCATCCATTAAGGCCAGCCTGTGAATAAAAGCTGTTTTTAGCTCACCAGCCAGACAATGACAGTGTTGTGTCCCATCTGGGCAGCAGCGTGTAACGGTGTCATCCCATCATTGGCTCTTATTCTTGGCTCCGCCCCGCAGTCCTTCACTAGGTACTGGACGACTTCCAGGTGGCCCTCCTGACATGCAAGGTATAGTGGTGTGGCACCATTCTTAGTTTGGAAATTGACAACTCTATAACACAAGCAAAAACACAAAAACAAGGAAATTAGCCATTTAAATACAAGGCTTGGGTTTTTGTTTTGTTAATGCACTGTTATTGTGGTTTCTTGGTGGTTGACTTTTGTCGGAAGTCAAAAGAAGCCACCCTTTTCATCACCCTATGATATTCAGGGCCTGTATTCACAAAACATCTTAAGGCTAAAAGTAGCTCATAACTCCCTGATTTAGAAGAAAATCTTAAAAATAATGGGCATGTAAAATTTTTGCTCTAAGAGTATTTCACAAAGCATTTTAGCACTAAAACTAGCTCCTAAATCTGTGAAACGTTAGGAGTAGTGAAGAGGACTTCTAAGTCACTAAGACCGAACCACAAACTATCCTAAAATGGCTTTTACTGGTAATCTGCCTTGTAATGTAAACATTTTAGAAACATTTGACGATAATGAGCTTTTAAAAAGGTATATCGCCTCTATCATGGGGGTATTATGAATGTTGTAGAACTTGTCGGGGACAATTTTCCTTTGATTACCCTATATCCTTGCTTTCATTAACCAGTTAGGCAAGAAGTAACAGCTCTTCTTGCGTCCAGGCTGGTTTTCTTTAACGTTTGCATGTCTTATATCAGCCATGATTATTCCACTCTGTTAATTAGAAGGCTGTTTATATGCATATTCACTAATTGTTTACAAGAAGCATACATGTAAGAGGCTGACAATTAGCTGAACATTTACTTGTTTAATTAGTGACTCTTAGCCTGCATTTTTAAATATTTATTTGAATGTGGCAATTAACATTTTTATTTTTAAACATTTATTTGAATATGGCAACAAAAAATGGTGCTCTACAATATTTCTATGAATAAATCTCTGACAGCGACCCCCCCCCCCCATCAGCCAATCACTGTGTGCATAGTTAATAAGCATGCTGACATCATCCATAGCAACGAGGTCAACCCTGCCCCCTTACTCTGAGCTTAAAACTTCTCTCTATTCCTTAGTAAAAGTTTGTCTCAGCAGATTTGTGAATTGGTTTTAAGAGAAAACTCTTAGCTAAAAACTCTTAGTGGTAAGATAAAATGTTTTGTGAATGCGGGCCCTGGTCTTTAGGTATGACTCTGGTGCCTCCTTCAGAGTAAATCTGTCTAATCTCATGTTCTAATCTTTTCCTTGTTATATCATCATGGCGGGTCAGGCAAAGATGAGGAGATGTAGATTAAGGTGCTGTTTAATTAATTTATTAACCAAAATAAAAACAACAAAGACAATCCAACTTAATAGGAATCAACCTAAGAGCTTCACAGCTGGTAAAGACAACACCAGACAGAGAACTAAAGCAAACGAGGGAATATAAAGCTGCGTTCACACCATGTCGTAATTACCATAATTACGAGATGACAACATGTGACATTCTACTCGGAGCTGAATTATGTGTTTCTATAGCCAGGTTTCCATCCAAAGTTGTGAATTTAACTTGAAATATTGCATAAAACATTTGCGAATAAGCACCGTTTCCATCCAACGAGTCAAAGAGAACAAAATCGTCACTTCCTGATAAACTGGCACACTATATCACTACGCAAAGTAGGAGAAGCCACTGAATATAATAATTTTCATATATAATAAATTACTTGCGCCTCAGAGCGAGCAGACGAAACACAATAAATGCGGTCATTGCTTTCGGAGATGGATGCCTGCTTTTTGGGCAGTTGTGTAACAGTTCTGGGAGGCAATTATACAGAAATACTTTGATGACAGACTTTGCTCGGGCATTTCATAATGACCAAAACAACATTTCAGATGCTGTGCAACAAGATCGGTCCGCTGGTTAGTCAGGTTTTGCCATCCCATAGCGCAAAGTCACATTACTTTTTTTGATGCGCATGGAGGAATTTACTCGGCAAATTCGTTTCCATCTCCCATTATTCACATTAACCCTTTTTCGCACAAGTCAAAAACCACCTCAAGCAAATGTAAAAACTTTTTTGCAAACTAAGGGATTTTTATTCGAAATTTGACGTTTCCATCACTCATTCCTCATGCGATTCTTCAAAATGTGCATAAAAACAGGGTGCTGGAAACATAGCTATTGGCAACACTATCAACGAATGTTCTGAGAGTTACGACTTGGACCAGTGACAGCTGTACCACCTGATCACTGCCAGATTCATTTAGGCGCTACTTAGGCGCCAACTCAGAGTCCGAGGACATTAAAAGCTATGAGTAAAATGTCACGTGTTGACATCTCACAATTACAGTAATTATGACATGGTCTGAACGCAGCATAAATACAGAAGACAACGAGGAGTGAAACAAGGCACAGGTGGGACTGATCAATAACCAAGGCAACAGATGACGTTCTCCCAGAATGGAGAATTTGTGGCATTAATCTCCCAACTATGTTTGGACTTTTGTTTTTCCAATAGCAGATAATAAAATATGCAAACATGAGTCTCATACACGTACATTGAGGGAGAGGCCCAAACCATATATACAGCCAAGAATACCAGCGATTAAGAGAGGACTTTTGACTATAAGCGACCACAAAGAAGACAAGCACCACTCAGAACATGTCAAATTGTTTGTGTTTAAAGTGTACAACAAATCTGACACGTGTGCACTTAAAATGCAAATCAAATTTATATAATATAATATATAATATATCTGCTAGTTCAACCAACGTTTAACAGCAATTCTCTAAATTTTTGCACCTTAATCAAAAAAGAGTAGTTCAAAGATTTTCAATCCATACTCCAGATTAAAACAGGTTTACTGGAGGATAATATATTAGATTCTAATTATTGATGACATTATTATAAAGTCTGAATGCCTATAAATGCTCAGATCATATTTCATTCCAAAATTAAAAGAAAGAAAAACATGACTCATGACACCCCTATACTCTCCCCCCAACACAGCCACCAAATTCTCCTCTGTGATCTAAGATTTTCTTTAGTTTTCCTGACCAATTCAACCCGAAACCTAAATAAAATATTATGAATCATTATTACGAGGTCCCAGAGACATGTTGACCCTCTGAGACAAAGTGATACACCAGTCCAGTGTTTGTTGTTCCCAGGGGAAGCATACAGCATTAATATGTCTGTCCCAGATCCTTCCTGAAAGTCACAGCAGGAGTTCTAGAAGAGAACAGGAGTCTTCCTATAAATACTATAAAGCTCAGCTTTATTTGGACACAGACTGACGAGGCATCAATGAGTCTCTTAAGAGGATCAGTGCTGCTTCACTCGCTGTATTCTCTGGCTCTGTACAGGAGACAAACTATGTGGAGTCTTACTAGAAGAAATTATGTATGTTTACATGCTCATGCACTACCACAAATCATTTTGTACTGTTCCTCAGCTAGCTGCTTGACTCACAATGTTTCTCTCTGCACATGTACAGTATTTATGTGAAGCATTCGCATAGTTTGTATAGTTTGTATTTTTTATCTTTATCTTTAGTTGTATAGGGAAAACAATATATATAGTATACTTAGTCAAAATCTGTCAGTAGGTTAGTTGTATATAGGTTTATAGTGTTTTACTTCATTGTTGTATGTCTGTATTTATGTCTGTATTTATGTAGCACCGTGGACCCGTGAGGCATGACATTTCGTTCCACTGTATGTCCCCACATGTAGCGGAATGACAATAAAGCTCAATAAAGCTCAACTTGAACTTGAAAAGCGATTGTTTTTTCTTTATGGCTTGGATCCAACCTTACATATTTTGCTCTTGTTTCCCCTTGTCCCTCTGAACAATCTTTCTTTTGAAAAGTAATGCAAAGAATATAGTTACAGTATGTATGTTTCATGTGGTTACTGTTTGCTCAGAGTAGTATATTGCCATACTACTCTTATTATTTCAGCAATATAGTATGAATACACTTTTTAAAATAAAGGTTCTTTATTGGCATCAATGGTTCCACAAAGAACCTTTACCATTCATGGAACCTTTTCATTCCACAAAATGTTCTTTACAGTGCAAAAAAAGGTTCTTTAGATTATAAAAATGTTCTTCACACTAAGAAAAAAAAAAGGTTATTTTAAGAACTGTTCACTGAAAGGTTAGTTTAAAGGAACACGCCACTTTTTTGGAAATAGGCTCATTTTACAACTCCCCTAGAGTTAAACAGTTGAGTTTTACCATTTTTGAATCCATTCAGCCGATCTCTGGGTCTGGCGGTAGCACTTTTAGCTTAGCTTAGCATAGATCATTGAATCTGATTAGACCATTAGCATTTGGTCATCAAAAATGACCAAAGAGTTTCGATAATTTTCCTATTTAAAGCTTTACTCTTCTGTAGTTACATCGTGTACTAAGACCGACTGAAAATGAAAAGTTCCCGGCTATATCATAACTAGTTACCTAGCTGGGGACTACTTTCAGGTGCTGCGTAATATCACTGCGCCTGCTGCACAGATGGTACGGCAGCAAAGTTCCTTGATTATTACGCCAGAATGAGAGTATAGTTCCTAGCCATATCGGACTAGAAAATCGCAACTTTTCATTTTCAGTCGGTCTTAGTACACGATGTAACTACAGAAGAGTAAAGCTTTAAATAGGAAAATTATTGAAACTCTTTGGTCATTTTTTTTTTTTTGTTATCAACAATTTTTTATTTATTTTTTTCACACACAACACAACATAATATCCAGAATACAACAAAACAAAACAATAGACACATACTCAACATCTCAAGGTCCAATCAAAAGGGAGGGGGAGAGGGAAGGACAACAAGAACACAAAAGTTACTCCTTTATATAATCACGTATATTCAACAAAAAACACTGCCAAGCATCAATGGTCGAAGGCCTGGCCCCACCGACTCGCGCCGTTGTACATTCACATGAGACAATTTGCAGGAGGCTGCGGATCCAATATGTTTTTCTACACATGTGTGGTGTAAACCAGTTCTGGATTATTGTCTTCTTCACAGCTGTAAAACCAGCAAACAACATTCTCTTTTGCATTGAACTAATACAGAGACCAGAATCATCATTAAGAAGACACAAACTTGGGTTAACAGACCAATCAATTCTCAGTAATGATGACAAAACCAGGTTTACATGTGTCCATAGACTAATGACGATAGGACATAACCAAAACATATGAAGAAAAGTACCTGATGATGCAGTGATACATATATGGCAGTTCAAATTTGACTGCAGTTTCATTTTAAATCTTTTGTAAGGAGTTATGTATGCTCTATGAATGACTTTGAAGTGAATAAGATGATGAGCCAGATTTTTAGATGTTAAGCTGAGATTAGACCACACTCTCTCCTTGTCGACAGATAAATTAAGGTCAGATAATTCCCTATTCCAAATAGTTTTAATAGAAAGAGGTTTTGTAATACAATCAATAGTTTTATTATATATTAAGGAAACAGATGGCCGACCAGCAGATGGTGCAATCCAGTCCCGCATAGGATGAGAGGAAATGGAAGAAGACCAAGGAACGCCATACGCTTTGAGAGCAGAACGTAATTGAAGAAAAACAAAATATGCAGATGCTGGTAGACAAAATTTGGTTCTTAATGTCTGAAATGAACAGAGGCCCTGGTTATCATATATATCACCGCACGTGTTTACACCCAAAGTAGACCAAGAGGGTTGGACAAATGGATGATTTCCGCATACAAAATTAAAATTGTGCCATAAAGGTGTACTGTTACAGAATGTGAAGGGTCCACCTATCCGACGTTCAACCGTTTTCCAGATTTTCAGTTAGCCACAACAGGACCAAATTTATAATTATCCCCTTTTTTTCCTGTGCCAGTAAATATAATATCTTGAAGTCTATTTGGTTTAACCTTGTCAGCTTCAATCACCCTTCATGAAACTGTAGATTGAGGATCAACCCAATTATGAAGAGCCTTAAGCTGGAACGACCAATAATATAATTCAAAATTTGGTACAGCCAGTCCTCCTGCGCTATTAGGATGTTGTAATGTGGTAAGTTTAATTCTGGGACATTTATCATTCCAGATAAACTTAGAAATTATGGAGTCGATCTCCTTAAAGTAACCTGGAGGGGGAGAAAGTGGTAGCATAGAGAAAAAAAATTAAATCGAGGTAACAAATTCATCTTAACAGTGGAGATTCTTCCTTGGAGAGAGACTTTAAGATTATTCCATCTTTGAATGTCATTTTTGACCTTAACTAAAATGTTATTAAAATTGTCTCTGGCAATCTTATGAATGTTTTTATATATAGTAATGCCCAAATAGATGAAAGATTCCTTAATAGGGATAAATGAGGGAATAGAAAAATTAACCTTAACATTGTTAATTGGCATTAAAGCAGATTTGCTCCAATTTATTTTATATCCTGATAGGCTACTAAAATTATCAAATTCCTTAATTACACTAGAGACTGAAACATCAAAGTGGTCTAAATATAGAATAATATCATCAGTGTATAATGAAATACTATGATTATGGTCATGAATCTTAATCGATACTTCAGATTTCCTGATGGCTTGTGCTAAGGGTTCAAGAGATAGACAAAACAATAAGGGGGAAAGTGGACACCCCTGTCTCGTTCCCCGCTGTAAAGGGAATGAGGGGGAAATAATATTACCAGTTATGACTGATGCTGCAGGTGAGTGGTATAATGTC
This sequence comes from Schizothorax lantsangensis, assembly GCA_027422415.1. Lineage (NCBI taxonomy): Eukaryota > Metazoa > Chordata > Actinopteri > Cypriniformes > Cyprinidae > Schizothorax > Schizothorax lantsangensis. Next base: position 28,794,575 of record CM049851.1, read on the forward strand.
TTAATCATAGAAACGAAGTGTTCACCGAAGCCGAAACATTGCAGAACTGCCCACATATAATTCCACTCTAGCCTGTCAAAGGCTTTTTCTGCATCAAGTGAAAAGACCGCACAAGGTGTTGGGTGGGAGTCCGCAAAGTCAAGAATATGAAGGAGTCGACGCATATTGTCAGATGCATTGCGCCCCTTGATGAAACCAGTTTGGTCCTCCTTGATCAGACTGTGAATTACCTTCTCCATACGAGAAGCAAAAACTTTAGCATAGATTTTTACATCACATGGGATAAGCGAAATCGGTCTGTAGCTGGAACAATCTAATGGATCTTTCCTTTTTTTAAGAAGTAATGAAATTAGTGATGTTTTTTGATCTCTATGAAATACCCCATGTTCAATTGCAAAATTAAATGAGTTAAGCATAAGTATCCCTACCAAATCCCAAATTTCTAAATATAATTCAGGGGGGAGACCATCTAGACCCGGCGATTTGCCCTTTTGAAGGCTTTTTAGAGAGACGTGAAGTTCCTCCAAACTTAATGGGGCCTCCAAAGATTCTTTATCCATCTGTGAGATCCGAGGCAGTTCCAATTTATCTAAATACTGCTTACAAATTGGTTCATCAAAATCTGTTTCAGCTTTATACAGATTTGTGTAAAAACCTTTAAAAATGTCATTAATTGCTACAGGGTTCGTGGTGACCTGATCATCCGATGATTTTATTGTGCTAATATATGCCTTAGACTCGCATTCTTTCAACCTAAGGGCCAATAAATGACTAGGTCTCTCTGATTCGAAAGAATATTTTTCCCTAGTCCTATGTAAAATAAATTCCGCCTTTGAGTGTGAAAGTAAATCATATTCTTCTTTTAAAGAGGACAGCTGTGTAGCCTGTTGCTCAGTAAAATGTTGTTTATGTAGATTTTGTAATGATTGGATTTTATTTTCTAATTGTGTAAACTGGTGAGTTTTCGCTTTGGCGAGAGTAGAAGAGAAAGATATACAGAAACCTCGTATAGCACACTTAGTCGTTTCCCACAGTATTTGAGGATCCACATCAGAGGGCATATTAATTTCAAGAAATTCCTTAATATATTATTTTAGAGAAGTAATGAAAGTCTGATTACTTAATAATGATATGTTAAAGCGCCATCTAGGGGACTTGGCTTTAACATCGGAAAGAGGAACACTGCACAACACAGCAGAATGATCAGATAATAAAATTGGTAATATAGAGATGGAGGAATTAGACGAAATTAAAGATGGGCTGAGAAATATGTAGTCTATCCTAGAGAAAGTCTTGTGTCTATTAGAAAAAAAAGTGAAGTCCTTAGCTTTAGTATTCTGAATTCTCCAAAGATCGATTAAATTAAGCTCAGTGATAAATTTATTCAGTAAGTTAGAGGATGGATTGGCTGTTGTATCAGATTGAGATTTATCTAAAGCAGGATTTATGACAGCATTAAAATCACCACCCACCACTAGAGGGCAATCAATCTCCTCAAGTAGAGTTTTGGAAATCTGTGTAAGGAATGTACTGTCTGTCTCATTCGGACCATAAATAGAGACCAATGCTAACCTATTATTATATATTTTGCATCGGATAAAAACAAATCTACCCTTCTCATCACTACCAAGGTGTTCAATCGTTAAATTTAACTTCCTGTTAACAAGGATAAGCACCCCCTTAGTTTTATTTTGAGCGCAGGAAAAAGCTGCTAATTTGTAATATTTATTCTGGAAACGTGCCACGTCAGATTGTTTCAAATGTGTCTCTTGAATTAGGGCTCAGGAGATAGATTTATGGTGTAAATATTCTAACACACGGGTTTGTTTAACAGCAGAATTTAAACCATTCACATTCAGTGATAACATATTTAGAGTATGCATTGAATATTCATAATACCAAGATTGTATTCAATAAATGAAAAAAAGCAGAAGCACTTCCATTCTGTAAATAACATGTAAACGCTGATGTGCATTTTAAATACCAAACCTCCTAGATGAAAAATCCCTTTAGAAATAAAGTAAAATAAATAAAAGTATAAATGTCTGCTGTAAAAAATAAAAACACAAAAAAAACATGAACAACCGACAACCATAAACAAGGAACAACTCCCGCACATTACCGAGAACATAGGTCTGACTGAGCAACAAAAAATAGTGACGGTTCGTGACCGATCCACTCCAACGTCTCCCGAAAGGCTCACACAGCCAAAAAAATATTTTTTTTAATTAAACCTACTCTCCATTTGTCCCATCCAAAAAAGAAAAAAAAAATTAGTGTCAGTCTTACCAGCAAAGAGATTGTTGTACCGGATAGATAGGGACAATATCCCAGTAGGAGAAAGGATAGAAGAAAAAGCAAAAGACAGGTTCAGGCTTTCATGTCCATCCTGTCATCATCCCTTCCTGGGCAGCTAGAACTGCCTCCTTCCCGGCCATCAAGCCTCTCCCGTCGGGCCGGAGAGATAGTGGCCGCTGTTTTCCCGTTGCCTTCCCGTAGAGCCGCGGCATACGTCTTCTGCTGAGACAGGGAGCTGATAAAATCCTCCGCTTTCTGTGGGGAGTCGAAACTCATCTGTTCCCCTTTGTGTCGTAGCTTGATTACCGCCGGATAGATGAGGAAGGGCTGTAGACCAAGCGCTGTCATCTTCTTCAAAACCGGACCAAATGCCTTTCTCCTGATCGCTGTAGCCGGACTAAAGTCGGGAAAAAATAGCAGTGTGACGTTGCTCTGTGCGCATTTCACGGGATAAGCCTGCCGAGCACCCTTCAGGATATCTGATCTGTCATGCCATCTCAGTACACGGAAGATGAGAGTACGCGGCCGATCGGAGCCCCTCCCTCCGTCATACACGCGATGCGCCCGATCAATCTCAATGTCACGGCCTTTCAACGAAGGAATCCACTTGGAAAGATTAACTCTGAGGAAACCAGCCGCATCGGATCCTTCAGCCGCCTCTGGCAGCCCCACCAGTCTGACGTTGTTCCATCTGCACCTGTCCTCCATATCTGTCATCTTCTCGGTGAGTCGCTCCAGCTGATTTCTTAAGTCCGTTACTGTTCTCCTATCTTCACGTGCGTCTGCCTGAACAGAATCAACGCGGTCACGTGTCTGCTTCGCCGTGGTAACTATGGCCTCAAACTCCTCTCTTAGCTCTTTAACAGACTTATTGGTCGCTTGTATGTCCTCACGCAGTTCACGCAATGCTGGAATCAGCACAGAGTCCATCGCATCTCTTACTGCCGAATTCACAACCGAATTCAAAGTGCTTTGGTGTTCTTTAAATGCTAGTTCAATGCGGTTAGCAATAGCATCGTTGAGATCTTCACTGGAGATGGCTGAATCTCTGAATTTTTTCTTCATTGGCGATTGCACAATCTCTCTTTTCCGATCGCCTTTGTCTGCCTTAGCACTCATGATGGGTCCAATGCAGAGTGGTTTAAGTTTTACTGACAGGATCGTAAAATATGTGGCAAAGAGTGCGGAGCAAAAGACTAAGCCTGCATCGCCGTCGAAGGGTCACGTGATTCCCCTCTTTGGTCATTTTTGATGACCAAATGCTAATGGTCTAATCCGATTCAATGATCTATGCTAAACTAAGCTAAAAGTGCTACCGCCAGACCCGGAGATCGGCTGAATGGATTCAAAAACGGTAAAAATCAACTGTTTAACTCTAGGGGAGGTGTAAAATGAGCCTATTTCCAAAAAAAGTGGAGTGTTACTTTAAGAGTGTATACTGTGCATTAGGGGTGACCCCGAATAGTCGACGATTCGATGCTTCGATAGGAGGAGCCTGATTCGACTCCCAATCTCACAGTCGAATATTCGCGGGGTGTTATGATCATGCCATTTTGGCTATATGGGGGTGCTCAAATGTCTGATTTCACAGAGAACTACCAGTTTTCTCCTAATAAGTTAATACAGCCTATTATGATAATGCTGTACATAAGAATCTGAAAAGAAAGAAGCTATAAATAAATATTTTAACATGCATGAATAAATCCAACCACCCCTACAGTTTTTAAGTTTCACTTTTCATAATCCGTGACCGACAGAGGAGCAAGGCGGCAGGGATTTAAATCTTTAACAAGACACAAATTGACACAGGCAGAGTGAAAGACAGGATGTTTTTTTTCGATCAGGTAGGGTACAAGTCATTTCAAAACATTTTGGCCGCTTTATATATCGTGTATATAGGCCTACTATTATTTATCTCGTATGAGATGCATTTGGTTGAGTTGCTCTGTAAAAGCGCTTCATTGTAGTAGTACGGTGATTACCTCTTCACCACACATCGCGAGCAGGACAAACAACAATAATATTAATGACTATGACTCGGACTGTCATATACATGACATTATAATGAGAACACTATTATAATAAAACGCTGTTAATTTTGAGTTTAGCTGCCGTGTTTCTGCACGTTGTTGCATGAAGAACGCATCCACAAAAGGAGTTCATTCAGAGCCGTGCAGACACGTTCACTTGTGCACTCGGGTCTCGGGGCATTTTGTGCAGATAGCCTGTAAATTCGTAACATAAATAACAAAGCGTATTCTGTATGAGAGAAATGAGTTAAATCCCATTCATTAAAAAAAGTGCTATAATATGCTTAATTTTACTGGTCATCTTCAGCGTGAGCAGCTCAAAACAGAAATGCAGAACATTAATAACTATATAGCCTCCATAACGTTATAATAAGAGCAATATTGATTTTTTTTTTGTGAATTCTTAGGGTTTTGCTGACATTTAATGTTAACTATCTTTTAATCAAAACATAAAACATTATTTTGTAATGTATCTGCGAGGCGTCCGTTACACATTTTTTAACTGTCGAATGTCTAACTTGACTCTTGGTAATGTATTTTGCCACGCCCCCAAACATATGATTTGACAATCAGTTGAATATCGGCAAGATTCGAAAATTCCTATTCGACTATGAAAATCCTTAGTCGAGGACACCCCTACTGTGCATAGTATGCAAACTTTATGGTAACACTTTATTTTAAGGTGTCCTTGTTACATGTTACATGTACTTACTATTATAATAACAATTAATTATGCATAATTACATGCAAGTAACCCTAAGCCAAACCCTAATCCTAACCCTAACCATATAGTAAGTACATGTAACTAATTAATATTACTCAGTACTTAAATGTATAATAAAGTGTAACCAACTTTATTTATCACTATAGCTTAACATTTCCAATGTAACATATAAATATTACTATGTTAAGCATTTATGCACAAAATTGGGTTAAAATTGCTAAATAACATTTCCAAGATGATAATCGGATGAATTTACCTTCTGTTTAAAATGTTTATCAATGAATACTTTCATTTGTCTGTTCAAGCTTTATCATGGCATGAAAAATGTATATCACATTGATATTTTGACAATACTACTGTTATAGTCAACAAAGATAACTGTACTGCAAGTTCACAACTTCCCATTACAGTTTTGTTGAAGTTGTGCACTCACAATGCAGTCTTGCTGATTATAACAGAAATGTTGTAGTTTGGTCAGATTGCATTGGAGTTTTGGTTCCTTGCCGCTGTCGCCTCTGGCTTGCTCAGTTGGGGACACTTAATTTCTAGCGATTATAGTAAATTTGATTTCACAGTTACTATTTAAACAAAACTTAGCTAGACAATGACATCTCCGAATTCAATAATGAAACGCCCTTAACTGAAAATTGAGTGTTTAATCTTATTATTATACATTACTGACACTCTATCCTCCAACTTGATACTGTTAAGTGCTTTGACACAATCTGTATTGTTAAAAGCGCTATATAAATAAAGGTGACTTGACTTGACTTGACATTGTGTTGCACTCTCTCTCTTTGCACACACACACATACACACACACACACACACACACACACACACACACACACACACACACACACACACACACACACACACACACACACACACACACAGACAGGATTAAAGAGCAGAGTTAAAACCTCCCAGTAACCAGGTAAACAGTCTGACTGCGGGAATCATCTAATTCAACAATCAGACAAAACAAGGCGGTCAATTTAATAGCATTGCAAATAAATTCTGCATACAATGGATATGTTTCACAGTAGATATTGACATTACTGGATGACTCAGATGATGTGTTGTTAATCTAACAAACACATCAAAATAACAAACACGTGACTGTGGTGGAGAGGCTTCCAAAGAAAAATAAAGAGATGCTGAATTTTTAAAACAGGAAGAGGAATTAATCAGGGGCTCAGTCATTAGGAAGTGATCAGACGTGTGAATCTTTCATGAGTGTAACCCTAACAGGCACAGTCACCCGTGTGCTGGTGGGGGGGCAGAGCACCACACACACACACACACAGAGAGAGAGAGAGAGAGACAAACCTATAATGACTACAAATAAATCACACAATGAAACGTTGGTTATTTATATGGCTATAATATGGACAAATTGAAATACATTACATTTAGAATCATATTCAAGTAAGATTCTTGTTTCACCAATGAAGCCAATGTAGAGTATTGATGGTGTATCATCATGTTATTTTCATAATTTACAGTCTAGACTCATGGAGCCTGGGACTTTCTCAACTCTACGGAAACAATGTTTGTAATGACATCACGACACTATTGTATGTTCACAAAGGTCCATGACCTGATACAGCCTTATTTGTGGCACAGCTGTCCTTCCTGTATGAATAATTTAGGCTCCAGTGAAAAGGTAACAGAAGCAGCTGTCAGAAGATGTGTGGCAGAGCAAAGCACTTCAACCAACAAAGTCCCACTTGACCTCTTATTCACAAGACAGTTGATCAGCTTTTTTGATGGTTACAGTTATGTTCTTTAATGAGGAAGGCCTTGATAAACAAGAACAAGTCAACCAAATGTAAATAATAATGCAAAGTAATGGAAACAAAAGGAGAACTTGGAATAATGTACCAGTAGCACTTTTCCATGTGCTCCAATCCGATTATTGAGTCGGTAAGCTGAATTTGAGAATTACACCAGTCTTGAAAGAATAATTCAAATTCTGTGAAGTGGATGAACAGATTCTTTGAAAAGAATGAAAAAAAAAGAATCGGATGATGCTATTTCTCTCAGAGAAGGGCTTAGAGAAAGTGCTGAAGGGAGAGTCACATATTCACAGACACAATACCTTTACAACAACCCTGTTAGACTGAGAAAAATGATGAAAATGCCCCTTTTTTACTGCTTTACAATCTCATCTCATAAACCGCTCTGTATTTATAGCTGATATACACTGAAAAAAAATGGTAGCCTAAAAAAAATAACATCTAAACTAAAAAATTTTATTTAACATTACTCAAAAAATAAAAAAGTAAATTTAAGGTAAGATCAGGTAAAAATAGCTCTTTAATTGCAGGTTACCACTTTTTACAGTGTATCATGGTGAATATTCATAAAAAATCCTAAATTATATGGTATTAAAAAAATCCTAAATTATACTGTATATACATTAGTAAATTAACACTTTACTCTTAAATTAACACCTCACTCTAAAAATTAATAAATTTAAAAATAACTAATTAAAACTATGATTTTTAAACTTAGATTATTAATATTGATTGATTGAATGATTGATTGAATGATTGAAATGTAAGTAGTAATTTCTCTTTCCGTTTGGCTTATTTTAATTATTAATAGTATAAATAATATATCTAACATTTTGCTTTATCACGCAAAATGCAAAATGTCAGAATAAATAAACAGAATGAACACTATACACACTATATTAATTTTACAAATCATTTAGTATCATGCAAGGACAACATCTGCACTGAACCTTTTATAAAGAGACTCTATAAAACTTTGAGAAAAAATTGCAGTAAAATATTTTTAGGTCCTTATGAGGACCTAAAAGAGTCCTAAGAGACCTAAGAGAGTCAAGATTCTTAAGTGAATAATAATAATAATAATAATAAATAATAATTCTCAGGAATCAATTTTGGTCTGTTTCTCATCAGTTGGTAATCAATCTAAATCATATTTCACAAACATACATCAACAACTCTGTCACCTTTGATTCTTACACTTTGTGCAAATAAGAGTCCATCCTCCCATCTCTGACACATCAGGTCATTAAAGCGAGTTAGTGCCCCTAATCTGCATTAGCTGGTTGTGTAACTGTCTCCCACCCCCTTTGTGCACCTTATGTCTACACTGAGTTTTATGACCAATGCATTCATGTGAACACATTAGCTTTATCACAACAGAACCACAGCCTGTCCTGCATGGCCTGTAAGAACAGGATACGCATGAGCAACACTCCAATTTGATCTCTTCTCATAAATCGCTGGTTCATTCCCTTTATCTACATCTGTCCCGGCACATATTCTCCTTTCACAACAGACACTGATACCCTAATGAGGCCATTGAGCAGTCAGTCTGACCGGAGTTGATAATGCTCGGTGTGTCCCGCCACGGTCAAAAGATAGCAGAAGAAGACAACATTTCTCACGTGCAATCTTTTTATGCTTTTTATTTATAAGCATATAATTATATATTGCAGGGTAAATGCAAGTTGTCACTGCCACAAGCTATTTTGTGTTGCTTTAACAGGTAACAGAAGTAATAGTGTCTTTAAATTTTATATAATTTTAGATAACACTTTAGAATAGGGACCAATTCTCACTATTAACTAGTTGCTTATTAGCATGCCTATTATTAACATATTGGCTGTTTATAAAGCACATATTCTGCATGACCTTATTCTACATCCCTTATCCTACCCAATACCTAAACTTAACAACTACCTTATAACTAATAATAAGCAGAAAATTGTAGTTAATGGTTTGTTAATAGCGAGAACTGACTGTTCGCAAAGACCCGCCCACCATTAGTTACTGTTGCTATCTCCAACAAACAATGCCGCTCTTAACAACAAGAGCGTTTTTCACGCAGTGAAAAATACATCGCAGAGCAAAGACGAAACTGACAACGTGCCGACAGACAAGACAGAGCAGGTTACTTCTGATATGAAACAAGGTCTCAGGACTCTCAGCCTTTCAAATTTTGTCATTTTTAAAGAAACTTAAACAATAAATACTGTTTTGTGGCTCTTTAATGTGTTGAGATGAAGAATTAATCTACATATTGATGGCCTGAGGGTATGTAAATATTCAGCAAGTTTTCTATTCCCTTAATTTAATTAGTTTCATTATGAAACTGTATATCTAGTTTTTTAGTAGCTCACTGGGAGGCGTTGAAGAGTAGTTGATTAGCTAGTAAACTACCACAATGTTCAGTAACACTTTATTTGACGGTGTCCATGTTACATATGTTACATGTACTTATTATAGTAATAACAATAAATTATGCATAATTACATGCAACTAACCCTAAACCAAACCCTAGACAGAAAGACAGAAATCTCTTGAGTATATATATATATATTTTTAAATCCTTCATTTGTGTTCTGAAGATGAACAATTTGGGTAAACTATGATTTTAAAATGGTATGAAATACCTTATTCAGTCTGGGGTGTGTTTTCCATTCAACAGCACACGTCGCTGATTAGCTACCATAGTACGCATCGTTAGAGAAACTAACCAGCTAGTCATGAGTCATGACTGTTATTTAAACCACATTGATTCAAAAATATAGATCTGTCGTTAATGATGTCACATGCAAGTGGTGGAGTAGTTACTTCTAATAATACTTAATTGGTTTGAAATCTTCGAGATGCTGTTGTAACACACATGGCACCAGATGACTACTTTGCTATTTTTTGTTTTTAAATTTTTTAATTCATCACAGGTTTCCTCTATGTCATACATCATGAAGTGACCACAGGTCGAGAGCTGTAGTTCCAACAACGCAAGATTTCAATGCTGTTTGCAAATGTTTGCTTTGAACCAGTCAGTCATCAATCCAGGCAGAAATGCTTTGCTTCTCATAACAGAAGAGCTTGGCTATAAGCATGCTGTAAAAATGGCATATTTTGATTGCAAAATAGCTAGGAATCGATTACTGGGTTCACACACCCTGAACTAATCTATACACCTCCTTTAATTCCTTTTGTTAGATTTAGACTAATGCAAACCTCTCTAAGATTTGTCGCCATTATTTCAACAGTGTCATTCTCTGCATATCCCATTAGACCAACCATTGTGACGGAAGACTGTCTATAATTCATCCCACAACACTATGCCATGACCTCCGTAATGTATCATTTTAACGACTATGTCAAGATTCATGACCCTTGACCAAGAGACTTTCCCTGTAGCAAGAAGAGAAGATAATACACCGTTACAATACACGTGCCCTGACCCCTCTGACATCAGAATGTTATCTCTACCCTCCAAAAGCAAGCCTATCATAACAATGCAGAAAACTCCCACATAGCAGACTTCTATTCAAGAGTATTTGTTTACCTCATTAGTTTTATCACTTGTGTGATACTGACAGTCTCCATTGAGACGAGAGTACACAGTGCTAAATGAGAATAAGCAATATCTCTCTTCCTGATTAAACTTTCAGAGGGGATTTGCTAAGAATGAATTGATAGCATTGTTTATTTTCACTCACGGTGTGTGCTGTTTTAGCACCCGGTTCGCAAAACAAATTGTTCAAATCAGATAACAACACAAAATGCTGAAACGCAATTTGCACAGCACAGTTCTCTGAGGTGTGTTTTTAATGCCACGTTGTGCGCAGTAAGAAAAAAAAACATTAAAAACATTGTAGATAAACGGAAAAGTTACTGGAAATGTTCTGCCAGGACATCATCTATGAAGCTTACGGACATTTCCTTTTACCCTAAATCAGTGCAATGTGTAATTCAAAATATGAATTGGAAAAAAGACCTGGGAAAATTTATATGGAAAAATTCCTTCATACATGTTACTATCTTTACAGATTTTTCTTAGAGTGTGAAGGATGCAGAAGACTACATGATCTGGGCCCGTATCCACAAAACATTTTATCTTACCACTAAGAGTTCTCCTAAGTAGCAGTAAAAGTTTTTAGCTAAGAGTTTTCTCTTAAAACCTATTCACAAAGCTGCTGAGACAAACTTTTACTAAGGAATAGAGAGAAGTCTTAAGCTAAGAGTAAGGGGGCAGGGCTGACCTCGTTGCTATGGATGATGTCAACATGCTTACTAACTATGCACACAGTGATTGGCTGATAGTCTCTGTCAGAGATTTATTCATAGAAATATTGTAGAGCGCAATATTATGTTGCCATATTCAAATAAAGGTTTAAAAATAAAATGTTAATTGCCACATTCAAATAAAGATTTTAAAATGCAGGCTAAGTGTCACTAATTAAACAAGTATATGTTCAGCTAATTGTCAGCCACTTACATGTATGCTTCTCATGGTGGATATGCATATAAACAGCTTTTTAATAAACAGAGTAGACTAATCTTGGCTGATAGTAAAGAAAACCAAACTGGATGCAAGAACAGCTGTTACTTCTTGCCCAACTGGTTAATGAAAAGGATATAATCAAAGGAAAATTTGGAGTTGGGATAACCTTCAAACCCTAAAGGTGATACCATTTTAAAAGCTCATTATCGTCAAATGTTTCTAAAATGTTTACGTTCTGAGGCAGATTGCCGGCAACAGCCATTTTAGGATAGTTTGTGGTTCGGTCTTAGTGACTTAGGAGTCCTCTTCACTACTCCTAGCGTTTCACAGATTTAGGAGCTACACTGTAAAAAAAAATCCATAAAATTTACAGTAAAAATCAGGCAGCTGTGGTTGCCAGAATTCTACCGTAAAAAATACGGTAACAACATTTCAATAACTGATATAATGTTAATATACCAACCTATTGAAGTACTAAAATCTGTTTTGTACCATTGTAATACACTGATAACCACCAAATGCAGGTGATGATGAGAAAGTCACATGATGAACCAAAGCCCATCACAAGCAGCTTTTAAATAATAACATATATAGAAGGTGTACAGTGTCATTCACACAAGCACTAAACACCATCATAGTGAGACTCATTAAACTGAAATATGCAATAAACATTAATTTAACAACATTAGTTGTAACATACAACCCTAATAAACATAACTGATAAGAAAAAACTATTTTTATAACTAAATTATTTCAAAGAAAAAACATCAAATTCAAACAAAATTTGAAATGCAACGCAGGGAATTCTGGGAACGTCAGTTTACGGTTTTTCCCTGTAAATTTTACGGGAACTTACCGTTAACCATTTAACAGGTTTTTACTGTAGCATTTTCACAGTTTTTTACCGTTAAAATCACGGTCATTTTTTAGTGCTAAAACGCTTTGTGAAATACGCTTAGAGCAAAAATTTAGGAGTCCTATATTTAGGACTGACACACCCATTATTTTTAAGATTTTCACCTAAATCGGCAAGTTATGAGCTACTTTTAGCCTTAAGATGTTTTGTGAATACGGGCCCTGAAATACTCTGCTTGATCTGCACTGCATCACTTCAACATTGCTGTCATCCTTCTGAATCAGCTCTTCAAAAAAAACTTACACTATCAGAAAACTTTGACCTTTAGGGGTACAAAGACAGCAGCTTCACAGGATAAAAGGTGAGTAAACAGTTTAGGGACCAATTCTCGCTATTAACTAGTTGCTTATTAGCATGCATGTTCCTGGCATATTTACTGTTTATTAGTACTTATAAAGCACACATTGATGTCTTATTCTGCATGACCATATTTAAGTTTCCTTAACCCTACCCCATACCAAAACTCAACAACTACTTTACTAACTATTAATGAGCAGCAAATTGGGTGTTTATTGAGAACAAAATTCGTATTTAATAGTTAGTTTATAATGAGAATAGTCACACTATTTTAAGGTCCAATTCTCACCATTAACTGTTAATGACTTATGACTTTTGGCTCTATAAACTACTAATTTGCTGCTTATTAATAGTTAGTAAGGCAATTGTTAAGTTAGTTATTGGGAAGTATTTGGGTGCAGAATATGGTCATGCAGAATATGTGCTTTTGTAAGCAATAATAAGCATCCAATATATTAATAATAGGCTAATAAGCAACTAGTTAAATAGTGAGAACTTACTAAAGTGTTACCGTGAGAATTAACTAAAGTGTGACCAAAGGTGCATATAAGTACCATAGAATAAGGGATTACTACGGCCCTTTTAAGGGTAAATAAAGGTGTAAATATATAAATACATCTCTTTAAGAGTACTGCCCTATTGACAAGCTGTTGTACATCTGAAGGTACAATTCTTTTCCCATTTTTCCTGAGAGTTTTTTTATTTTTTCTGAGCCCACTCCTAAAGATAAAGGTTCCTTATTGGCATCTATGATTCCATGAAGAAACTTTAACATCCATAGAATCTTTCCACTGCACGACAGTGGAAAAGGTTTCTTCAGATTATTCAAATGTTCCTCACACTATAGAGAAAAAATAGTTATTTTAAAAACTGTTCATTGAAAGGTTCTTTAGGGAATCCCAAACGGTTCTTCTATTATATTGCTGCAAACACTGTTTTCTACTGGTATTTCTAAGCATTTAAAACATGCTCAAACAAGATTGTGGATGTTTGTAAAGAAATACCGCACACAAAAATAAAGCAATTGTTAGTGGAGTCACCCTCACAATGACAACAAAACTGACCTTACTTCCCCGGTGTATCTTGTCTGTAATACAAATTCCCGATTATACTTGCCATGTCCTGCCTTGTCTACATTAAAAGACTATTATTTGAGTTTAAGTCCTCGTCTGCGTGTTCCTGTTTCCTCCTCGTGTGTGCACCGTGACACTAACCACCTTCAATCTGGTATTACTATTATGAACAGGAGAAACTGTAATACACAATTTGGAGGCTCTAGAAAATGATGTCCAATTAGTACAGCCATCACATAATTGCTACTGTAGTTAAGCTGTTGTTCCAATAGAAATGTAGGACTGCACCTGAGCACTGGCTGGAGCAACCAGATATACACTCAAATTATTGTTATTTAAGCAAGAAGTTTCTGCTTATATCAAGACAAATGTCTGCCAGAAAAAAATCAGTGTGATAAACAGTTTAATTTGAATCATCTGCTGTCAATGCATGTGTTCAGACCATCACAAACATTTAACCTTTTTTTCCATCACAATGCTGACCAAGCAAGATTCATGCTTTTTGTCATGTGTCTGGATCTGCTGAAAACTATCACTTGGTGGAACTAACTCAAACTTTGTTTAATGCATCTACATACATTTTCTATCGACATTATAGACAGAACAATGTGTACCACCACAAATACATCCAGCAGTAATAGCTGACTGATGCTGGGTTTAATGATAGTGGACATTGATCTTGGCAGCATGCTCCAGTGCAGATTGTCTGGCAATAAACATGACAGTCCTCATATACAGCAGGAAATGAAGTGTAATCATATCTGTCTTTTAAAATCATTATACTCTTTATGGCTTTTGAAGGACTTAATCATTTTTCATATAAAAGTGTTGCTGCATTTAGTGTTTATTAGTGTTTACTAAGCAGTAAACACTGTGCATATACTGTAAGCAATGCTTTTTTATGAGCATTGCTTATAAATATGCACACAAAAGCTAATATTTAGGTAAACACGCAAATACTTATTTTTTTCTTTTGGACGATTTGAGCAAAAATAATTCTCATTTACTGCCATTGCAGGAAACCAGAGCCATGTCTAGAGACCAGCAGAATATCATAGAGTCTTAGTGGATGGACTTTTTACTTGGACCAGCAAGTAACCACCTAGCAACCGCCCAGAACACTCTAGTAACACCCTGGCAACCACACGCCTCACTATGTTTTGCACGAACATGCACAACTCACGTTTTCTGCTTCTTAAAAAGTAAAAATCTCTCTGATGCTGCTGTTAAATTGGTTTAGAATAAATAAAAATGTTAACATGAATCTTTCCTTTATTGTAATCAATTAATTGGCCCTAAGCTTAAAAAACATATCAGAATCTGTTTGAATATTAAAGCCTCTGTCAATAACAAGGAACATGAAGGAATATGAATGTGAAACAATGCCTGTGTTATCTATGATAATGCTGATGGTTGTACATCATACATTGTGTGTGTGTGTGTGTGTGTGTGTGTGTGTGTGTGTGTGTGTGTGTGTGTGTGTGTGTGTGTGTGTGTGTGTGTGTGTGTGTGTGTGTGTGTGTGTGTGTGTGTGTGTGTGTGTGTGTGTGTGTGTGTGTGTGTGTGTGTGTGTGTGTGTGTGTGTGTGTGTGTGTGTGTTTGTGTTTGTGTGTGTGTGTGCTTGTGCGTGTGTTAGTGTGTGTTAATATAACGAAAGTGAAATGCTTGTTGCCAGTCATTAATAATGTAAATCAATCTTTGTCACACAGTCCACACAGATTCTAATAAAAAGAGTATCTATAAACTTATATTTGTTTGCCCTACTTTGGCTATATCTTTATACATTTCCACTAGAAATTTTGATTTATTTTCATGAATTTCAATCATTTGAGAGAATGTGGTAATTTGTTCCAGTGTGAAAAGCCAGGCTAAGCCAGGAAAAGGGGTCCTGTAGAAACAACTGAATGACAAACAAAGGAACAACCAAACATACAAAACAAATAACGTTGTGACCCAAATGACTTATGCACCTAGAAAAAAAAAAACGCTGTTATTTCACATCCAAAGCTTACACCTAAGGATCGTTTAAGAACACTCATTTAAAGATCATAACATTCACGAGTCTTGTATGGTTGTGACATGATTAGGAAAGTGTTTGAATGATCAAAAAAATTGAAAAAATTAAAAACAAGTTCCTGATACTTTGGTTAAATTCTACCAAACAAAACTGTCTGCACTGTATGATCTTACTGTGGGCTGTGTTCCAATAGCAGCCTGAGCGAGGGTAAGTCCCCTTTAGCTGCAGCATAATGAACAGGCAACGCCCCCGTATCCGTGGCAACAGTAGGATCCCCTTCCCCATTTTTCAGCAGCCAATCAACGATCTCATGATGGCTGAAGCGAGAAGCCAGGTGCAGGACAGTAGCCCCTGAGCTGTCCTTATCCTGTAAACAACACAGAACATAATAAATAACACATATTTAAACTATATCATACAATAACTCACATGCAGCTGGAATACAGAAATATTGGTACATTTCTACATTTTTCAAGCGGCAACAATGTGCATGTTACATGTTATAAAGCACTGACAGGGAACATGGGTGTAATTTTAACAGATTTATTTGTACTGTATGAGACAAAATTTGAATCATTTTCAGTGCATATGCCGAGTCTCTGCTGGATCATATTTAACTAGGCCAAAGTTTTTTGTAGTCATGCATGCACTTGCAGTGCAGGTATGAAACACAATAATGTAACGTGAAGCCCTGCTGTAGACATCGATGGCAGAGATAACTTCCACTACTGCATGTGCACAGAAGGAAAAAAGGACAACAGCAGGAGCTCTAGTTACTTGTTCATTACGACAAACACTTTTTTGAAGTGATGAGGTGAGGTGTACCACTAGACCTAGAACAATATTAATGTTACTTTTACACATGTATTTAATTTCATTTTAATCAAATTACAATTTAATCAAAAATTATCAAAACTAAATTCTAGCAAATCTGCAGAATATTTATTTCATTTTAATACCAATAGACAAAAGTTCATACATTCGAATGAGGACTAATAAAAGATAAAGAATTAAGTGCTTTTTGAAACCTTATTTCAGGCTTCAGATCCTGCTTCAACCAATTAAAGATTTATGACAAATCCAATATATTTCAAACAGAAAATATGTTTCACCTACTGAGAATGATATACAGTATATGAACTAGCTATCAACACAACATGACTCTCATGACTGTATCCTAAATAAACGTATTAACACAAGCAGGCTGGTCTTATTTACGGTTTATACCCTGAATAACTACGCAGAGACGCAAATCATTTAGTGAAAATTTGAATGTAGTGACAATTTTATTTAACCTTACAATACAATACAGTAATCTTCCCCTGAGGTTTTTAAACTTAAAATGTCCTTAATTTGTAGTTCATGGTAATTCTGACTATACAAAACACATATTATTACATACAAGAATGCAAAACAACGGTTATATGTATCATCATGAATTTAATCTGTGTTTTCATTTTTCAAAGACAAGCAAGTACATCTTGTTATTCTACTTACTTTTTAAGGAAAAGAGACAAGGTCACCGTTGTGAAAAAGAGATACACTTTAGCATACTTTAACAAAAATACTTTTTAAAGTATTTATTACAGAAATAATATACATTACAGGATCATTAAGTGTGAACTGCTTGTAATGTTTTTGGACACTTAATTACATGCTATTTGCAATTAAATTAAAATAGTGTATTATAGTTTAGGTTTTAGATTGTTAATTTTAAATGCAATTAGTTGAAGTTGAGTCCTTTTCTGACCCACTTGAGTGGACATAGTTAAATCTTTATATGTAATTTCATAATCACTACTGCTGTCTTTGAAATACGGTTAAAGTGTGCTGCCAAATGTACTGACAAGCATGTACGGTAACAAAAAAATACCTTTTAATGGCATTTCTACTTGAAACTTGTATATGATTTATCCTCTGGTGCTCCTTACGGGGCTGACGAGACGTGAGACATGCGGATCCATCAGCAAGCTTTTATTAAAGGACATGGTCAATACAGGCAGGGTCGGACAGTAGCAAACAGGTATGGCAAAGGTAGGGCAGAGAATAATCCAAGGGCACCGTGGGTCGACGATCGGCGAACAGTATCCAGAGGGCTAGGCAAAGAATAATCAGGAGCAAGGGCAGAATCAAAACACAGGAAATAAACTCGGATATTAGGAAAACGCTTTGTTTCGCGGGGCTAAACAATATCGGCAGTATTGGCAGAAAGTCCAGAGCTTAAATATTTTGCGTTTTGTATTTTGAGACAATTTCATGGTACTAATTAATATTTAGATGCAATAACAGGTTGTGCTGATCAGTGCAAACAGCTTTTGGTGCATGGATGATGGGAAATGCAATACCCAAATGATCTGTAACTTTTTCAAATCCAAGTGCTGGGAGAGTGACCTCTATGGTAATGAGGAAATTATGGCAGTATTTCATGTGACATAGCCCCCCCCCCAAGGAGCGGCTTCCAGAGCTCCTAAATGCAGTCTTTAGGTGGGCGGTGGAACGGAGGCGGAACAGGGGGAGGGACGGAGGGCCAGGTCCAAATTTTGAAGCCAGGGCGGAGAGGATGGAACTGGAGCCCACCAGGGTGGAGCAGACGGGACCAGGACCCCCCAGGTGGGAGTAAACGGGACCTAAGCCCCCCAGGGCGGAGCAAACGGGATCTGAGCCCCCCAGGGCGGAGCAGACGGGACCAGAGACCCCCAGGGCGGTTTAGCAGACGGGACATAGATTCCTACCGCAGGGAAGCAGACTGGGCAGGTAGCTCTATATAACCTGGAAGCAGGGGAGAGCAGAGACTATAAATTCTCTGGGAAAAAGTTTTTATACATAAACACAGGGAGAACAGAGACAGACAACACTTAGGGAGAGCCTTCCCGATTAAGGGGCCGTGCCAGGGTTTGGACAGGACAGGAAATCCCCGCGGCTCTCATAGCCATGACAGGACCGGGCGAGAGTTCATAACCGCCTCCATGGCCGGGGCAGAATGGGCGTGAAAAAGTTATGGCAGCCTTTTTCTTGTAAGTTATTTCACAAAGTGAAGGACTTTCAGGGTATATTTCGTAGACGGCCTTCATTGCCGGGACAGGACAGGATGTAAAGTAAAACATTTCAAAACGGCCTTTTTTTGTTTTAATAGCCGTGATGACAGGATTAGAGCTTACAGCGGCCTCATGAAAGCCGTGACAGGAAAATCAGGGTAGAGCTCAAACGGCCTGCATAGCCGTTAGAATGGGCAGGATGAGAGCTTACATTTGAGGCCTTCTATAGCCGTGAAGGACAGGGTGAGAGCCACAGACGGCCTCCATACCGTGACTGGATAAATTCCGGGTAGAGCTCACCGACGGCCTCTTGTTCTTAGCCGTGACTGGACAGGATGAGAGCCACAACGGCCTCCAAGCCGTGACAGACAGGGTGAAGCTCACAGACGGCCTCCATAGCCGTGACTGGACAGGATGAGAGTGGCAGGATGATCCACCGGAACCTCTGAGGTTCTGAACATTGACACCCTCCACCTCTGGAGGTTCTACGGTGGTAACCTGACCGGGTAAGTATATTGCTGGGCGCCACACCTTGCCAGGGTCATTACTGAGGCTCGCAACCGCTTGGGGAGGTTCGGCGGCAGATGCCTTTGGGGCAGTACAGAGTGCTGTATGTGGCCCAAAGCAACAAAGCGCGATCCCCACCCTGGGAAGCGCTTCAAAGGGTAAATAAAGTTCATGACTGGAAGGGTCAAATGAGCGGATTTGGGTAGGAAACCAGCAGTGCGTACAAGCAACCAGGGATGACCCTGCAAGCTTGAGAATACTGTCAACCGGAGAACTCTAAGGACTGACCTTCAAACACTCGGTGGGACAGATTCTGCAGTTCCGCTGAGACATGAGGACTCTGGCAGTTCGGCTGAGACTGAAGAGACTCTGGAGTCGGCTGTGCACGTGGTCAAGACTCTGGCTGGTCACCTGTGACGTGGTCTCAGACGTCTGGCTGGTCAGCTGTGAAAAGGGCTACCTGGCTGGTCAAGCTGTGACTGGTCTGAACCTGGCTGGTCAGCTGTGAGTGGTCTGACAATCTGGCTGGTCAGCTGTGAAGCGTGGTCTTACCTGGCTGGTCAGCTGTGGAGAAAAAGTGGTCTGATCTGGCTGGTCACTGTGACGTGGTCTGACTCTGGCTGGTCCAGCTGTGAGTGGTCTGACTCTGGCTGGTCAGCTGTGACGTGAAAGTAAATTTTGCATTTCATTTGGCGGGAAGCTGAGACAAGGCGTGACCAGGCGGGAGAGTCTGGAGGGCGTGACTCAGGCGGGAGAGCTGGAGAGGCGTGACTCAGGCGGGAAGCTGAGACGAGGTGGGACTCTGTTGCTTGAAGTCCAGTGTGAAGTTTGATGGCCACAGTCAGTGATGATTTGGGCTGCCATGTCATCTGCTGGTGTTGGTCCACTGTGGCTTTTCTGAATCACTCGTCTGGCTTGGTTCTTTACAGTCAACGCAGCTTGGCATCTACCAGGAAATTTTAGAGCACTTCAGCTGCTTGACCTGGCTCTTTAACATCAGCTGACTTGAAGCTTTATGGAGATATTGACCTGGCTTTAACATTTTCCAGCAGGACTTGGCACCTGCCTTTAACACACTGCCAAAGGTACTTGGCTCTTTAAATCAGCTGGGACTTGACTTTGTTTGTGACTGGCAGCAATGACCATACGGGGTGTTGGTGTGCCGCCATTTTGTGAGCGTGCTCTAGGCGGCTGTGATCACAAATTGGGTGCGGTGTCTCGTTCCTCCGCGACCCCCACAGTGAATGCTGAAACCCATCCACAGAACATAATCTATGGAAATGACTATTGTCAAACGAGGGCCATTTTGAATTACTTTTGCCTTTAACGGCTGGTTAGAGACACCAGACCCAAAAGTCATTATATACAGTCCGGAAAATCTGAGCCATTAGCCAAGACCAAATATTCTGTGATGTAACCCTCAAGTGATCGAGTTCAACCTGCTTGGCTAGTAACAAGGCTGCTGTATATACCACCTCAGCAGTGATTGGACAAACCGCTGATCACCTCCATGTGTGGCCAGTATTCGTTACGGGGCGAAGACGTGAGACATGCGGATCCATCAGCAAGCTAATTAAAGCATGGTCAAAGGAGGGTCGGACCCTACCAAACAGTATTGGCAGTAGGGCAGAGAATATCCAAGGGCAGTGGGTCGAAATCGGCGAACATACTTTCCAGAGGGCTAGGCAGAGAGAATAATCAACAAGGGCAGAATCACTAAAAAGGAAATCAAACTCGGAATTTAGGAAAACGCTTTTTATTGGGGGCTAAACAATATGGCAGTGAGTGGCAGAAAGTCAAGCTTAAATAGTGTGTGTGCGTGTGTGTGATTCTAATGGTGATGTTGAGATGGAAAACAGTGTGTGCGTGAATGCAAACAGCTGGTGGGCAGTGGATGATGGGAAATGCAGTCCTAAAGTGATCTGTAACTGTGTGAAAGTCCAAGTTCTGAGAGTGACCTAGTGGTGAATGAGGAAAGTTCATGGCAGGATTCGTGAAGGTGCTCCTTATTTGGGAGTCAACTTGTGATCTTCACGGTCAAAGACCGGACACCTAAAATGTAAACTACTTATTTTTGTTTAATATTTTTTCTTTCTTTTTTTTGTATTTTGAGATAATTTCTGTGTAATTAATATTTATGCAATAATTCTGATCAAATTTTCCCATTGAAAATAATACCCCACGATTTTTTTCAAATATTTTCATTATTTTCAATTATGGCAGTTTTCATGTTAAAATAGAGCAAATGCCTTTAAAATCCAAATTTTGAAGCCAGATAAGTGCCATCTGGTGGGAGTAAAATAAGAAAAACTTGCGATCCCATGGTTTAGCCATAGATTCCTAATAGCTTATATAAAAGGCTAAAATTTCTATTGTTTTTATACATAAATACTTATTTTTATTGAGATGCACCTGTATATTTAGACATTTTCAAAGACAACTAAAGGTTTAGATTTGTTTTGGTTTGAAATTTTGATTTAAAGCGTCAGTTTTTTAATTATTATTACTACAGTCAAACTTGAACACAGAAAGCATTTTGTTACACAAAATATAAAAATTCCATAAAAAGTAACAAAAATGAACAGGAATGTTTTATCAGAGCTTAATTCTTCTGGGTCTGATCTGATTTCAACCTCTTATTTCAGTTTCCTGAAATTCATTTAATTTTCCAATTCATTTTCCAATTTATTTGAATGTGTATAATTGTGTATGTGTGTGTGTGTGTGTATGTGTCTGTGAGTGTGTGTGTGTGTGTGTGTGTGTGTGTGTGTGTGTGTGTGTGTGTGAAAGTGTATGTGTCTGCTTTGCACTCTTGATGTTTAAGAGTGTAACCCCTTCCTTGCTGTTGTCACGGTGCACACAGCAGGGAGGAACATGGAACACGGAGACGAGGACGTAAACTCAAATTACAGTATTTAATCAGGATAAGGCAGGACAAGGCAAGGCTGACAGACAGGAAACACCGGGAGTAACAAGTAGACCAGACCAAATCAAAGTGAACAGACAGGACTATAAATACACAGGTTAATCATAGATAATCACATGAACACACCTGAACACAAATTAACTAATAATCACATCTGACGAGGACAGGAAACAAACCAAATATGGACACAAGAGGCAGGAACACATGACACACACAACAGAACCCTGACATAACTCCCCCCTCCCGGAAGGCGTGTCCCACGCCGTAACATTTTCACCGGGGAGGGGGGGTGGGCGCTCTGGAGGCCCCTTAGGACAGACATGGACAGGACCACAGGACGGGGACCTCCAGAGCGGAACAGATAACGGAGGCCATGGCAGGTGCAAGGAGCTCAGGAGGCCATGGTGGTGCAGGGAGCTCAGGAGGCCATGGCAGGTGGAATTTCATGGCCGTGGCCTCTTCCCTCGGCTAGGCCACTCCAGCCGGAACCCTTCTACCCCCCAAAAAAAATTCCCTGGGGAAGTTAGGGGGTATCAGGAGCCCTCCGGGGCTAGACAAACAGGACAGTACATGACATGACAAGAGAACCCTCCAGGGCCAGACGAACAGGACAGGACATCCCACAGGAACCAGAAGCCCTCCTGGGCTGGCTTGGAAGCTGAGGCTTCCTCTGGGCATGACGAGGAGTCAGGGGCCCTCAGCAACCGCTTCCGTATCAACGACAGGGAGGCAGGCAGCTGGAATGGCCTCCGCGGCCACAAAACAAGGAGCCGCCTGCCCCAGACGAGTCTCCAAGGACAAGACCGACAAGACTTGATTAAAATGTTCCTGTGGGCACAACAAGACACAAACACGGCTCTCCTGGCCGTGATGTGTGGACTGGATCCACGGGGCTAGGGTTAGCGGCGACCGGCGGGCATGAGTCAGATGCGATCCGGTGGGCTTGAGTCAGAGGCGGGCCGACAGGCATTGAGTCAGAGGCGGGCCGGCGGGCATAGAGTCAGCAGCGGGCCGGTGGCGTGATCTCCTGCGAACGGCACGCCTGGGGGAGCGGCAACCCGGGAACTAGAGAACCAGCCGGCGGGCTTTGGGATAGCCACAGCCGGTGGCGGATATCTCCCGCGATCGGCGGGCATGAGGGCTCGCGGCCAGCTGACTCGCGAGAGACAAAACACTGGAACTAATAAAAACTAGAAAAAACGAACAAAACAAAACGAGGTGAAGGGGCGCCGCTTACGGTTTGGTCTGGTCTTCTGTCACGGTGCACACAGCAGGGGGGAACAAGGAACACGGAGACGAGGACGTAAACTCAAATTACAGTCTTTAATCAGGACAAGGCAGGACAAGGCACGGCTGACAGACAGGAAACACCGGGAGTAACGAGTAGACCAGACCAAATCAAAGTGAACAGACAGTACTATAAATACACAGGTTAATCATAGATAATCACATGAACACACCTGAACACAAATTAACTAATAATCACATCTGACAAGGACAGGAAACAAACCAAATATGGACACAAGAGGCAGGAACACATGACACACGCAACAGAACCCTGACAGCTGTCCACTTTTTTACTGCATTGTAGTTGAATTATTGCTTTTATTTTATTGTACATATTTGCTGTGTTACAGTCACACCAGTTCATAGGTGTGTGTGTGTGTATAAGTGTGTGTGTATGCATGTGTGTGTGAGTGGATGTGTTGGTTTTTCACTCTTGATGTTTTAGAGTTTCACCCCGTCATTGCTGTGTACTTTTTTTTCTGCATTGTGGCAGATTTGTAGATTGTACACACAAAAAAATGCTGATTTTTTTGTGTTTTTGTCAATTTCCCATTCATTTCCTATGGTCGGTCATTTTTGACCACAAGACCACAAGTGTGACTATTTTTTTTACGACCACTTAGCCTGCTCGAATCAAGCGCTCAATTTTTTTTGTGTGTTCACATTCCAAATGCCATAAAAGTCACCAAGTTTCGTACCATTCCGATGAAGCTGTGATTTTTTAAAATTCAAAACAGAAAATTTTCGGTCAAAAGTGACTGAAGAGCACCAGAGGGTTAAATATATTTGTAATAACACATTCGTAAAGACAAAGTTGCTATTCAGTACATTTAAAATAGAATATGAAGAGCCTTGCTCGAAAACACACTTAAGTTTTTTAAATTTTTTTTTGAATTTTTGGAGTGGTGTTGCACTTTGCATTCTCAAAATAGTTAAAATGTAAAATTTAATAGCTATAAACAAAACAAGTATTTTACATTTGCTTTAGTATGTTAGTCAACACACCAAAATTTGACATTATTACAAAGTGCACTTTTAAATGTATGTTAAGAAACAGTCATGAGTTATTTCAGTAATACTGTATCTGCAAGTAAGCTATAGTTTTTGTTGTTGTTGTTGTTGTTGTTTTAAATATACTTAAAGTACACTAAAAGAATATATATAATGAGGTTTGAAATACACTACAAGTGCATATTCAATCAGTTAAGTGCCTGGAAGATGTATAATCTGTGCAAACATGATTCAAACTCAGTTGTGAAAACTCAAAACTGCTTTTTAGCTTGTGATGCTTATGGAAGGCATATAATACCATGTTTTCCTGAAAACAGCAACTGGATAAAGACACTGTGGCACTTCCATCTCATTCCACTGAAATCTTTTCCTCTCATTGTTTTGCATGGGCAGGATAGAACTGTCGGCTCTTAGCACTAAACGAACACACTGGCTTCATTCCATAATTATACTCACTACATGAATCACACTCTTGACTCCAGCAGGACGGTATTATCCACGGCATGGGTCAAGCGGCTAAACTGAACTCACACTCTTAATAAGACCTCGGAAACACTGTTGAGTAAATTCTCTGACCATGAGACTGAAGGTTAAATGAGTGTTATAAGGATCTGCTACTAATGAGATGAGATTTCTTAGCATATGAGGTGACGACTAGGCCATGGAATCAGTTTATGGTGCTGGTGGTGCTGAGCATACATTGATGGGCGTCTTTCAGTCTCTATTAGACTGGTTTATTCATGTTTTGTCAGGTAAGCTTAATGATTTTGGTAACACTTTATTTCGATAGTCCACTTTAGACATTCTTCTAACAGTAAGTAACTTTGCAACTACATGTCAACTAGCAGTCATTAGAGTATTAGTAGACTGTCTGCTTAATATCTTCTAACACTATATTTTGATGGGTCCACAACATACTGACTATGAGAAACTTTGCAAGTATATGTCAACTTATTCTACTAACCCTAAACCTAACCTAAAAGTCTACTCTGAGAGTTAGTAGATATGTAGTTGCAAATTAATGAGAATTAGTTGACATGTAGTTACAAAGTTACTTATAGTTAGTAGAATGTCTAAAGTGGACTATCACAATAAAGTGTAACCATGATATTAAAAGCCAAATTAAGCATGACAGCAGGGGCGTCGTTAATGAGGGTAAAGACTGGACTGAGTACAATGGGCTCAGAGCTATAGGGAGGCTCACAACATGTTTTTCCTAAATCACTAAATGACATTAAACACCACCACAGCACTCATGTAAATGCCTGTTTTTGACTACGCACAGAAAAATATCTTGATCCATGTCAAATTGCATGAAATTATGATAATAATAATAATAATAATAATAATAATGTTGCATATAATAGTATGTTGCAAATTTATAATTTGCTCATGAGAATAATTGATTTTTTTTAAATAGACAAACACTTGTACTGTGATTTTTAACTTGTGATTAAGTTAATTATTTTTGTCGATTTGTATGTTTGCTCCCACTTTATATTAGGTGGCCTTAACTACTGTGTACTTACATTTAAATTAATCATTTGATAAGATGCACTTATTGTGTACATAGATGTTTTTACATTGTACTTATATTTTAAAAAATACCTTCATGTAATTGCATCTGTAATTGATTTTTGTAATTACATTTACAATTATACTGTTGACCCTTCCCTTACACCTTAACCCACCCTTAAACCTACCCACACCACCAAACCTGTCCCTAACCTTACCCCTATCCCATCTCAATTGCAGCAAAAGTGTATGCAATACAATATGAACACAATAAATACATTGCACTTATTTTTTGATGTAAATACATAGTAGTTAAGGCCACCTAATATAAAGTGGGACCGTTTGTTTTCATTAAATAAGCTATGCAATATTGCATACTGTAGCTCCAAAATATACAGTGTGGTTACAAGAGTACTGTACATGTTATAAAAAGACAATATTCACTGAAAGTAAACAGAAATTGTACACCCTTTGCTCAAATGAGTGTTTCTTTCTTTCTTCCTTTCTTTCCTTTATTTATTTATTTATTTATTCAATCATTTATTTTATTTTTTCCAAAAGTATTCACATTGGGTGACAATTTTTACTCCAAGTTTGCAAGTTCACATAAAAGTTGGCTATAGCCTACATATCCAAAATACATTTTCCACAGAGCACCCACTGTACCTTACTTTATATGTGCACTCTTAAAAATTAAGGCTCCAAAAAGGTGTTTTTGCAGTGATGCCAGAACCATTTTGGGTTCCCCAAAGAACCTTTCAGTGAACAGTTCTTTGACTATTTTGAAGAACATTTAAAAAATCTAAAGAACCTTCGTTCCACTATAAAAAAAAACCTTTTCTGCATTTGAACGGTTCCATGGATTTTCAGGGTTCTTCATGGAACCATCGATGCTAATAAAGAACCTTTTTTTAAGAGTGTAGTGTATGTTGTTACTGTTATTACTGTAACTCAGTCTATTTACACAGACACGGACACTGTTAGCCTTGAAAGAGTGCGTAAAGATACTCACGGCCGCTCGACATCCTCCGTGCGTCACGAGCCACTGAAGGCAGCTCAGGTTCCCCGTGGCTGCGGCGTCGTGCGCGGGACTTGCGCCGTTTCTCGCCAGGCTGCTCGCCGGTAAACCCGCTTCCTCAACCAAATACCGCAGACAGGTGAGCTTCCCCGCTCGCGCGGCGTGGTGTACGGGAGTCGCTCCCAGCACATCTTTCACATCGCTGTTGAGTACTTTCTCCGCTAACTGTACTTTCAGAGTTTGCACATCCCCTTGCCTCGCTGCGAGAAGTGTCCTCTCGACCACCATGATGATGCAGCGCCTCCAAACAAATGACTATTAGCGCACCATTAAGCGTCAGCTCACAGAAGTCCACGCCACAGAACGCGTATTACTTTGTTCTGTCCATCCCTCTTTGTTTGAATCACCAGACCATAAAGGTATCGACCTATATCTAAGAAATATATTCTCTTGATCTATTATTATTCATTATATGGCATTTTAACAAAACGTTACCACCATTCACCGCGTAGCTGTTACCTAAAGAAAACCAGCCAAGCATTTCGTTACGGTCTTACTAGTCGCTAATCGTCTTTGAACGTATACATTGGCTATACTGATCTTGCCTATACACTCACAGTAGCCTATATTTCACCTGTTACGTTCCTTAACTAAATACAAACTAACAAAACAATAAGCGCAAAACCAATGCGTCCGCTTTGGATGAAGTAAACGGGCTGTTGTCAGACGGTTCGTTCAGAAGACTTGAGGGACTGAACTTGTGAATAATCCATTAAGGGGAGGAGAACTGTAACATGTTGGTCCCACTTAAATCGGCTCAGATGTTAAAGGGACAGCGCGTCATGATGGCATTGTTTAGTTGTACGAGTAGGGTTCTCTTGTCTGGTGTAATTGTTTTCTAAAACAAGGTTATTATGCATTTATGCATATGTTGATTTGTTTCATTTATGTTTCTTTAATCTACATTTTTGCACAAGAAGAACGTTTATTTTTTTATACTTTCTCTTAAAATTATGCGATACAAAATGCAAATTGCGAACTCTAGCGTTTTACTAAATCTCTGTTTCATCTGTATTCGATATTAATATTGTGGAACAGGCAGGTGCAACCTGTTGATTTTATTACCTCAAAGGCCTTACACTATATTACCAATAGATGGCAGGCTCGCACAACATTTGTATATCACTGTACAGCTGTAGAATCTTTTCCATGCGTCCGATCATTAGTGTTATTGAGATTTGATGTTAATTGACTGTAAGTAATTAAAAAAAATAGTAGTTCCTCGTGGGCGGTGTTCTAGACCCTTTGGGGCCCCTGCACCTTTAGTCGCCGACGCTAAAGTGCCCTTTAGGTGCCAGTGACACTGTTGTTGGAAATATTAGGCCTATTTAATTTCAAAAGTGTAATGAATTTTAAACATCTTTCATCCAACCATTAATTTTAATCTTGTTTGGAATCATTAAATCTCAAACCATTGTTTTGCTATAATGACTTTTAAAGATTAATATATAATTCATAATGTGATTGTGTTATTTGATTTGACCTAAATTCTTTAAATGCATAATTTTACATAAAATGTGGTTTAATAAATATCCTACATTAATGGCATTATTGTTTTTGTTTTGTTGTTGTTGTTTTTTACATTTACGTATATCTTAAAAGCCTACACTAATAAAAATTCAAGGCATTGATGTTTGCCTACAAAACCACCACTGGCTCTGCTCCCCTTTACCTCACTTCACTGCTTCAGACTTATGTGCCTCTAGAAGCTTGCTTCTGCAAGTGAACGACGCATTATAGTGCATCCCAAACAGACACAAATGCACTCTCACAGACTTTTACATTTACTGTTCCCTTCTGGTGGAATGTCCTCCCAACTCAATCCCAGCAGCCATCTTCAAGAAACGACTAAAAACACATCTCTTCCATCTATACTTCACCCTCTAACACTAGCACTCTCTATTCTATTTCTATTCTATCTACTCGTTTTCTTTTTATTTATTTATTTTAAAGAAAAACACTTCATCCTTTAACACTTGCACTCTTTACAAACTTGCTTTCTTTTTATAAAAAATAGAGCCTCTAACACTAGTATTCTCTATTATTTTTCTATTCTATTTAGGCCTACTTGTCTTCTTCTTACTTAAAAATGATCCTCTAACTTTAAACTGTGAAAACGGGAGAAAATCTCATTTGCCCCATGAATGTACGAGTGACCTGAAGCTAGTTAATGTCCGATATTGTACTCCGATATTGTACTTAGGGGGGGATAGAAAGAAATTAAGAACTGCTTTCGTACTTTTAACGTTCCAACCTTCTTTGTATGTAACCGATACGCAACACCCATCGTCTCCATATGCGCAGCAGCAGCTGCTGGAGCTGGCGCGTGATTTATTCTGACATCTCCCATGTGGCGTCAGTCGCGTGCCTGACGCGTGCCATCCTCATCTATTTAACTATACGAGAAGCACGAGCCAGGCTTATTAATGGATAATCCCTCAGGGACTGTGCGGGACAAGTCTCACAGGACAGCTTATCTTTGGCTGACTGGTCGTTTATTGTCGAGCAATGCCAAAACACATATCATAATACTGTTACTTTTGTCACATTTGTTGTTTTACATCGTTAAAAAGCTCAGATATGTTTTTTGAAATGTTTTATTAAAAGGGAAAGTTGCTTTTACCTTAGTCTATCGGATTTCAAATTCAAAATGTAATATTTGAAAAGCATTTAATCATAATCATACTACAAATGCTTTATAATTATTTTTCGTAAATTAACTATGATTTATCGTCTATATCAACTTTCTAACTCAGAATATTGTACAAAAATTGTAAACTGCAATTGTTTAAGAATTTAAGTTTAAGAATCTATTTCTGACTGATACCTTTATTTATTATGATAATATTTTGGTCTAGAGTAAAATCAGTGAAATGTGATAATAAACACATTTAGGCTATGCTAACATTTTTCTGTGTATAGGGTATTCTGTGTTAGATAGTTTAGGCATAGGCTATAGGCCTATTAACTTGTCACAGTTATTTTCGAATGCATATTTTAAATGGGGTGTTCTGTGACCCGCGTTTACTTATTCACTTTCATTTAACATCATGTTGTCAACATCTTTGTGTGGCTTATCAAAGATCTAGGTCACGCCAACAGTTAAATGAGCTTTGTCTCATCTTTGTCTAACGGATATATTCAAATTCCTCACAAACTATTCGTGTGAAAGTAGGCTACCAAGAGCAATTCAGAGAGATAATCTAACGGTCATTCCCTGAAAGGAAGAGAGCATGGGAGCCTGGAAAAAGTGGCATATAAACTGCACGCGTCGAGCGTGTGACAGTTATTCAAATTCCCCTCCAATTAGGCCAACCGACACTCCATTGTAGAGGCCATCTGGTGCCAATCCCGCGTGGGACTGTTCCAAGACAGTGTTTGAGCTCATCCACAAAGAGTGGGAAAACTTTGGTATGCGCTCTGCACTTTGACACACATTAACATGCATCACATAAACTACACTTTTATTAGTACTGATCCAAGTTTATTTTTTATGAAGGATAGACCTACTAGACTATTTCACGACAACTAATGATTGAAAAGCTATGCAATGCATGCAACTTCACATGCATGCACTGAACACTTTCTTTCTTTCTTTCGTTTTATTTTAACATGGATGCAAAGTGCCAGCGCGTCATGATGATGATTGTTTATTAAACCATATATGCCTATATGATTATTATTGTTATTTATTATTATTATTATTATTATGCCTAAAGTACATTTTGGTAGTGCAATTTTCTGCTCCATCTCAAAATTCCTGCGCAGGTTATTTATCTGCTGTGCGGGCTGAGCCCATCTGCCACCCCTGAGTTAGCGCCGGTTTAGCAGCAAGATCCGTGAATTAATCTAGAACACTTTGTGTTCTTTATTCATCTCTTTTATCACTGTTTGGATAGTAGTTGAACAGGTTTATATGTATATAATACAAGTTATTGTATATACAGTATTTATATTAGGCTATATGATAGTTACCTCAAGGAGCTATTTCAACCTAGCCTGACACTCATAAATCATTGGTGTATTTTTCCTGAAGTAACATTCATTTAATTCTGCATTCACCACATGATTTGACAGAGCATTGAGAACAACGATTAAGATTAATGATTAAGATTAATGTTACAGCAAAATATATCTCAAGGACACAAGAAAGCAGATATTTAGATCTAAATGAAATAAGACAACACAGAGGAATGCAAAATCGCTTTATTTTGTGTGCATGTGTGTTTATTGTCTTAATGAAGACTCAGAAGTCAGGTGGTAAAGTACCTTTATTTCGCATTCTCCGCGCGCACGCACACACACACACACACACACACACACACACACACACACACACACACACACACACACACACACCACACCCAGTGAATAACCAGCGCTCTCTCCTCCTTCAATACCACGACTGAGGTGTCCTTGAGCAAGACACCGAACCCCCAACTGCTCCCCGGGCGCTGTAACATGGCTGCCCACTGCTCCGGGTGTGTGTTCACTTAGGATGGGTTAAATGCAGAGAATACATTTCACTGCTGGTTATATACTGTCTATATAATCGTGAATGTGACAAATAAAAAAATATATAAAAAATCATATTTTCTATCCCCTATCCTCACCCCTCACAGAAAGCTTTCAGCATGTTTACATGTCCCTTGCATATGATGTATAAGCTGTTTTCCTTATGGGATCCAAAATGCTCATGATTCACTACCTTTGTGGGGACATTTGATCCTCACAATGTAGGTTAAACAAGTACACACACACGTTGGGTTTGATTTTTATATAGTATAAACTATAGGCCTATATTCTCTCTATTATATCCCCTAACCCTAACCCTACATCTAAACCCAGCACACACACATTTACTTACCTAAATGGTCAGTGGAAGTTCCGTGGTCAGGGAAAACACTGACTGAATTCCTGTGACTGATTCTGGAAAATGA
The DNA here is from genome assembly GCA_027422415.1 of Schizothorax lantsangensis. Taxonomy (NCBI): domain Eukaryota; kingdom Metazoa; phylum Chordata; class Actinopteri; order Cypriniformes; family Cyprinidae; genus Schizothorax; species Schizothorax lantsangensis. The sequence continues at coordinate 28,826,511 of CM049851.1, forward strand.
CAATTACTAAAAAGGTTTACTGTGTTTGATTGCACAGCACTTACGACAATTAACCATGGTTTTACTATAATCAAAGTGTAGTAACCGTGTTACTTTTTTTTTTTTTTTTTTTTTTTGGTGTGTTGATTACCATGTGTATAACCACAGTTTTACTACAAATACCATGGTTAAACTACAGTGTGGTTAGTGTAGCAAATCCATGATTCATTTGTGGTTACCACAGTTATCTATAGTAACCATATATATATATATATATATATATATATATATATATATAAAACTTCTTTTTTTGTGGTAAAAAACCATGCTAATTTTTGTAAGGGAGTGCAACACTGGAGCAGCATGTTAGTGACTTTTACCAGTCTGCTCTGTACTCCCCTAAAACAACAGTGACACCAATGCTGGAAACATCGCAGTGCACACTAGAGCGCTCTTGCGCGTAAGAAAGCAGGAATGTGAGATTGCCACTCACTCTGGATTTAATTTACTCTTGTCTGCAATCAAACAATCCAACCCGATCTCATGAAAGTGCGTATCAATAACACGATTTTCTGTTTGTATTTGGCGCACTATTTATATGCAGAAATTGACTTTAGCGTGCATATAATACACAATGGGTAGGATTAGGGGTGTGGGTGCGTATTATATGTACGCGAAAACTGCGTATCATATTCACGTCAAACACGTGCGTATCATGCACGCCAAAGTCAATTTTGCATATAAATAGCACGCCAAATACAAACAGAAAATCGTGCTATTGATAACAGGCCTTTCCCAAATTCGGTGTATACTTTGTGTTTGCTTTATTTAACTGTTCATATTGTTATAGGTAGGTATTGTTATAAATTATTCATTTAAATTAAAGTAAATACAATATTAATACATGTATTTTTATATTACAACCATAATGTAGTTACATTGCAAAAAGTTACGAGTCATAACATAATTAAGTTTAGATGTCTTTTTTTGTTTTTACACTTAAACACCCAGAAGTTATAGCATTACTTACGTCACGGTTCTATTGGGAAAATGCCAATACTATTTCCCTAAGCTTACGATGCTTTATGGAAATGCTTCCACGTGACCACAGCCCCCAAAACAGGAATGCTTTCGTTTTAAAAGAAACTAAAAGAGCACTTTCATACAGTAAATTCTTAACAGTGTCCTGGTAATTCAATTAATATCCAAAGATACAAATAGAATGCTTCTGACTTCTATGATCCTGCATAAGTTAGAGTTGGTCTCTTCAAAACACCGAAAGACCAGTTTTACATGGTTTTAAACTAAAAAGGCAGCAAGGTTATAAAGACAGTTTTACATGCAGAATTTTAAGTCACTGAAACTAGATAGCAAAATATTTTTTTGCTTAACATAACCAATATTACACGCTAACATAACTAATTTTGAAACAATGTAGAATGTTTTATGATATTTAACACTGTAATAATCAAAGATTAAAATACTTGATCCTGATAACGTCACATGCATGCAAACATTTTTCAGTCACGTTTAAATCGATCCGCGCGTAACGTGTTGGCATATTAAATGTTTTCAAACCATAACGATATATAATACGTTTTAGATTGAGGAGATGAGAATGCCATGATCTCACAAGACAATAGTCACACAAGACAACAATGGTTATGTTTATATGAAAAAGAGATTACAATTAGCCTATCATTTTGGCTACGATTTGAAATTAGAATGATCATTGAAATCTGTCCATACGTTTCTATTAAACGTTCATGGTATTATGCACATTATATAGGAGCAATTTACAGTTATCAGTTTAGTATTTACAGTCGTTGGACATTGTGGCTTCTAAACAACCCGATCTCATGAAAGTGCGTATCAATAGCACGAGTTTATGTTTCGATTTGGCGTAGCCTACTGTTTATACGCAGAAATTAATTTTGGCGTGCATATGATACGCAATGGGTAGGATTAGGGTTGTGGAGTATGCATATCATATGTACGCGAAAACTGCGTATCATATGCACGCCAAAGTCAATTTTTGCCTACCAGCACCATGATTTTCATTTTTTATTTGGCGTACTATTTATACGCAATTTCATGAGACCGGAAGATTACGCCAGAGAAACTCAGTCAAATTAAACATTTTTACCAAAATCAGTTCATTTAGATGCTACTCGTAAACACATTTTAGGTTATCAGACAAAACATTCTATAGTCAAGTGACAATAATCTGAAAACTGAAACAAAGGTTAAAGCACTGCAGCGTATTAACAAGTTTTCTCTCTTATCAACAAAACTGTCATTGAATTGAGGATTAAAACGCTTACCCGTGCTGTAACGTACCTGCTGTCAAATACGAAAACATTATACGGTTGTGCTGAAGCCTCTGGATGCAAGCGTGTTGTTAAAGCTCAGTCGTGCGCTTGTATTGAGCGCACATTTACTCAGAAAGCCTGCTCTCGAATGAAGAGGAGGCACGCGTTTTGTGGGCGTGGAGGGTGTCTTGCCCTTTCTGAGCTCGCCATGCTATCAAACTCATGTAAGTGTCTAGCGCTAGAACTTAACAATGCATTTTTTAAGCACACAATATGTACAATTTAGCAGGTATTCGTATCATTACACTATAAAACATATAGCCTAGGCTACTCCTATATTTAAAAATCAGATTTTAAATATGATCCATAATGTAAAATTCAGCCCTTTCGTATATAATTCATTATAGTTGCACAGCCATCTGGCCTTTTGTCCCCATGGCTCGTGCCGTTCTCGTGCCTAGCGCGAGCGGGGACCCTAGGGCCCCGTGCGCACATTTACAAAAAAACGCGCCTTTGTACCTGGTATTTTCTTTTGGGGCTGAGGAAGTTGAAAAATCATATATCCTAGCTTAAGAAGACGCGCTTGAAACATGCACTCCTCACATCTACCGTCCATCTAATAGACTACATGTGCAGATGCAGTTCTCACTCACAATATTAAAACGGGGAAGCTTTTCACGTACTGCTACGTCACAAATAATGCACCATAGGCTAATCATCCTAGAGGAAAAACAAGTCTTTGTGTGAGAAGTTCCATCACCAGATGTACATTCATGGCTTGGCTTTTAGCTTGGGTTTTTGAATTAGGACTGAATGTTGTTTGTGCTAGATATATTATTGATGGCTTTTGCAATATTTGGGTTGAGATTCATCTGGATGTAGCCTAATTATCTGGCTGACAGACGCGCAATGTTCATCTTTCAGCTTTTGTCTGGGTTTTGATGGTTGCAAACACTTTTGAAATAGCTACATTTTCACTGTTGTTTTGTCGTTGATTGTAGCAGGACATTCTACAAGATATTTACAATCAAAGTCGTAAGTAAAGTGTTTGAAATAGAAGTATATTCAGGTTTGATAGAATATACCTAATCAGAAATATAAAGAACTGTGATATAAGCATTAAAATTTGGGTAACACTTTACAATAAGGTGGCATTTGTTAACATTATAGTTAATGTATTAACTAACATAAACGAACAATGAACAATACATTTATTTCACTATTTATATGTTAATAAAATAGTCGTTCATTGTTCATGTTAGTTGACAGTGCATTAATGTTAACAAACACAACGTTTTGTTAATAATGCATTAGTAAATGCTGAAATTAACATTAACTAAGAATAATAAATGCTGTAGAAGTATTGTTCTTTATTAGTTCATGTTAACTTTTGATTTTTAACTTTTGATTCACCAATGATTTTAGTCATTTTTTATGTAATGACTCACCAATGATTTGAGTCATTTTACTATTATATTTGGACTATTAAACTCATTGAATTAAGAGTATACGCTTGCACGCAAACAAATAATACTCGGTCTGCAGTATCAGCGTGATGCTGAGAGAGACGCGCAGCTTTGTCCGCCCATCCATTCCACATGCTCACATTTGGTGATAAGTTCCAAACAACACGAATTACGTAGCAGTATAGGCTAGTAAGTCTATGCAATATTGCATGTCAACAGCTGTTTGGCAGCAGCATTGGTTTTGGCTTGGGAAGCTTACTTTATTTGGGCTTTATTATATCTGTCTGCCGCGTTTGCATGTTTTTCAGGTGAAATAAACAGTATATGATTCAATCCACAATGTGCATTGACGCATAAGCTTTACAAATTAATGTTTAGTACTGTTAGTTTTCTAACATTTCCCTATATCTTCAGAAGTGATTGTTTTGAGGATGAATTATTATTAAACATAAAACATAATTTATTTATTTTTATTAAATCTCATCACCTGCTTATAAACTTACATTTTTCATTCATCTAATGTGAATAAATGAATATGTCAAGACACAAAAGTCACCACAAATGACATTAGCAAGCAATAAGTATATTTAGATAATATAAGTATATGAAAGCATGCATCACAATAGGCTAATAAAAGACCCTCACACTAAATAACTTTAATTTGTAGAAATTTAAATGTATATCAGTATAACTGTACTATTTGTATACATGAGGACATTCATTAAACCATAAAACTTCATGGTCAATTTTAACATTGTTGTTGTAATGCACTCTAAAAAGTACATTTGTAAAATGTCTAAATGTTAAGTGGCTTATAAACGAGTAAGAGCTCGCCAAAAAAACAAGAGACTTAGCATTTTACTGCTCAAGGTGCTTTCATAATCATATTTGTCTGATAATATTTTATTTGCTCATAAAGACACAAATGAGACAGCAAACTTCTGAGTTTAGAGGATTTCAAATCACCATCATACTTTTTACTAGAATTCTATCTTAACTGACCTACATCATATGAATAATTATTAAAATAGTTTAAAACGTCTTTATGAATACTTAATACTAAATATGTTCATGCGTAAAACCCATTGCTTCTTTTAAGTTTCCAAAGCAAGCTCTGTTGATTAGTTCTAAAGAATAGTGCTGTCACTGTAGGGCTACAGCAAGACAATGATTATTTTTTTTTCAAGATATGTTGAAACCACGATGTATTTGAACCGGAGAATAATCAGATTTGAGAGACTACTCAGAAACATAAAGAATTATTACATTAGCCTAAGATTAATCTTTAAATAAACTTTAAATCATTAGCCAAGTGCAACCATCTCGTTGACTCTTGCTTTCATACAGCCAAAATCTAAAATGTTTTTGACTCATCAGTGATTTTAGTATCTAATATTTAAAATTCTTCAGTTAAACTCGTATGCCATTAAAGCGACTATACGATAAACAAATAGACTTGATCTGCTGCTGCATCAGTGTGATGCTGAGACACGCAGCCTCGCAAACCCCGAGGCTGCTCATTCATTCCACACTGAAAAGTTCATACAGAATTTAAATGTTACTGTTAGATTGGAGACTATAATTCACAAACGTATTACAAAACATTACAGACAGGGTATAAATCAACAGCTAAACTAAGAAGGAATAAAGCACACCTCATGGTCCAGCCATGGTCAGCATTGTCAAGCAGAAAATGAGGACTCTGGTCACCTGTAGTAGCCTACCCTTGCAATTGTCTTGTCTTTCAGGTTTACTAATGATTTATCAGCAAGTGTGGCCTGCAATTCATTGAATGTGTGTCATGATATCAGTCTAATGAACCGTGAGTTCACACTAAGACAACACTTGGCTATTTTTTCTTTCTTTCTTTTTGGACATGACCAGCACAAGCCTACATTGGAGGTTAATTGATGCGCTCTTGGAGACGCGTGTCTGCTCCATTGAACATTCAAAAGCTCTTCAACTCAATCAATAGTTTTTACTCTTATAACTTGCATACCGTGTAAAAAGTAAACACGTTATTTTATTTTATTACACACTTTTAGTTTCACAAGTCAGTTTGACTGCTACACCTCAACAACAGCACACCAACAGAGAAGGCAAAAACTGTCGACATGCATTTTTGATGGTGGTAGGTCTATATGATTGTCGGATTAATTTTTTATGCGTGTGTCACCCTATTCCCTATGTCCCCATCCCCAACCCCCCAGAACCCAGAATTAAACAAAGAGAAAGAAAACAGCAAAGAAAAAAATACAGTTATTTTTGCGTCAGTCCGTGATGCATTATTGCCATATTCGGTCAAATGGCTCAGACACAGACGCCAATAGTTTGGAAAGACACGCTATAAACGAAGCAACGTGATAGGATGATAATATAGCAAACAGGTTACTGAAGAGTTTAGCAGTCTTGACTCGAGGGGGTTGGGATTCAAATTAGTGGCGCGCTTTGGTGTGATTGGAAGAACAGACATCCATCTGTTACATTGTAACGGCGCGTGTCAGACACGTGAGATCACCGCTGATTTGAAACAAGGTGTTTAACAGAACCACCGAACAACTAACATTTATGGTAACTGGAAAATACAAATAGAAACAAAAGCAGTAAGAAGTGTTTAGAAAAAAAGAAACATGCAAAAACATGCAAAAGCGGTTTAACCTCCTTTATATAAATAAAACCTTATTTCTAAACCTATACTTTTTATTTTCACCTCTAACCTTATCCTTTATATATTGGGGATTTGTTTTTTAAATTATGTTGTATTCCAAACCTCCCTACTCTTGCTTAATATGAACTTACATACAGTCTACATAATTTTCCAAGGTATGGTTTTGCTATATTTTGCAGTAATAAGAACGTAGGCTATATCGAACATGGTCCGAATGTAAGCAGATGTTGACACTATAGCGTGGCTTGGTTCATTACCGCGCGGTCATCATGCTCTGTATTATTTATTAATGTCCAATATTAGGCGGTTTTCCTTGTGAAATAAAATATATTAAAGCACAACTTGTAATAAAACAAAGACAAGTTAAAGTAACCCACAACTTTAAATGCCTTGTAGCAAATAATAGTTTATTTAGCAATAAACATTAAACCAAAATACGAAATAGAAAATGAACTTGCATTTTGTAAATTATTGTGCTTTAATTTCCACATTTTGTTGTGTATAGCCTATATGTATACCTATATGTATATGTAGGCCTATATATTTTATAAAACACGTGGAGGTCTATGAAACAATAAAAATAATCATCAGTCACATGCGCATACCAGTGGTTTTGGATGATGCTTACATCAATCAACAGATGGTAACTTTTGGGACAGTCAGATCAGATCTTCTCCTTTTGGCATCCCCCTCTGCGTCCAACCGAAGACACAATAGAATAGAAGCCCTCCCTCCACGCCAAAGGGCCCTATAAAAGACCCCTCTTACACACCCTGACCACAAAACTCTCTGCTCCTCTCTCAAGAGCACATCTAGAGACACCACCCGATCAAATCATGACTCCAAACATTATTACCGAGGCTCATTCCCTCTCAGTCGGTTCTCGAATGACTGTGGCTCAGAGAAAAGAGGCAGATAAATTGAGAAAGGTGAGGATGATTTTGGGTTCATTTGAACAACCATGAAGGCTGAACCATTTTAACGGTTGTGCTTGTGGTATCTATAAACTCACACTCACATTAACCGATCTCTGTCTTTCTCCAGACTCTCAAGCCATTGATGGAAAAAAGAAGGCGGGCTCGCATTAACGAGAGCCTCAATCACTTAAAAACACTTATACTCCCTCTGGTCGGCAAAGACGTAAGTATCTTTGGTACTTGCATGGTCATACATTACTTACATTCAAACGTGGCCTATGTCAGTGTCTGAACAATACCCTAATGTGTCGAATCACTTTCAATTTGTAGGCTTCACGCTATTCAAAGCTGGAGAAAGCTGACATTCTCGAAATGACTGTGCGGTTCCTCAGAGATCTGCCTTCCTCGTCAGCTAAAGGTGAGTGATTTCAATTTACTTTGGTTTTCACCATTTTCAAAGACTAATTGGCAACTGTGTTATTTTAACTGGTCCAAATTTATTTACCACTTTTTCTTTCTCACCAAAGGTCAAACAGACTGCTATAAAGAGGGATATAAAGCCTGCTTGCAGCGCATCTCTGCGATGCTGCCGCAGTCTAACCTCGAAACAGAAACCCGGCAGCGCGTCAACGAGTTCATCCAGCACTCGATGGTGTCTGCGACGTCCTCCTGCCAGAACTGCTGTACTCAGAACTCCAAAATGATTTCACAAATGCACCATAGACTTGTGAGCTTGAGGAACAGCAGCTCTGCAACGGAGAACCACTCCATCAGTAGCGCGTCCGCTCCCGGTCAACCTCAGCCGGTGCCACAGGCAGCTGTGGACATGTGGAGACCGTGGTGACCAAACACGCAACAGAAGTCTTCAGGGAAACTGTTTATAATTAACTTTGCATATTATTTATTTGTCATAGTAGGTTTTAGTTAAAATGTAAAGCCTGTGATGGAGATTATGTTAGGAATTTAAGGAAATGTGGCGGCTTTGTAAATGAAAGAAAGCCAGCGAACACAGATCATGTTGTCTTCTATGAACTTAACGATATGCAATCCTCACTGGGGGTTTAAATACTATGGGTTGTAATCAACAAAATTGTAGCTAAACCCCAAGGGTTAAAATGTATTTCTGAGGTTTGCACAATTGACTTGATTTCATTTGGTCTGTGCAAAGAAATCGTAAACACTGTGTGTTAATTATTAATGGCAAAATTAATGTCCCTGAAGGAAGCATAATCACAAAATGTTATTGTGAATCAATAGAAGAATAAAACCTTTTTGCTTTGAAATTCTTGAAATCTTGTTTGTTTATTTATTGGAAATGGTTTTTAAAATTTCTCACTGGAAGAATAAAGCAGCTGGAAGTTGTAGACGAAATAAAAAATACAGAAATGACAAACAAAAAAAGAACACATAAATAGAAAAATATTGACTTAAATAGGCACACATATGTATTGATTGATCTGGATAAGAAAACTGGGAAACAACAGCAACAATTCCCATTTAGCATCTGTTATTATAAGAGGTCTTCTGAGAGACCATAGAAATGATCTTCACTTGAGCATCACTTACATCTGCGCTCAGTCTTTTGCGCGGGAAACAAGGGTCGCCAAATATAGTGTTAAGTCTGTTTTATGAAACATTAAGTGGAATCGTAGCTATTTCTATCAAAGGAACGTTAGCATCTCTTAACAGTGAGGAACAAAGGAGCAGTTTCTTATTGACAGAGGCACGCGCAAAGCTCCCTCAGCTTGGTGTTTTGCGCGGGAAATAAGGGTCGCCAAAGATACCGCTTCAAGTCTGTTTCATGAAAGCGGAATAGAAGCTATTTCTATCAAATGAATCGCTATGTTTGACATATCACATTTATAAACGAATGACCATAAATCGTTGATAGGAACCGCTGAACACTGCTCTGGAATTTTAAATAAATACAATAACTGTGTGCAGCCGCAACAAAAAGCCATGTGCATTGCAACTGCTTTTTACAATTCATCCACATTGAAAGTTGTTCAACAAGATATCAGGCTCAGTAATGTGTTTATAATGTGTTTAACATAGGCCTAATTCTTTGTGAAAACCACCCAAAGCTGGTTATACAACTAGAGTTCAAATAGAGTTCAATGGAACTTATGACCATTGTTAGCTAACGATGCTTCTGGGAAACGCACCCCTGGAAGGCCAGCAAGAGCAAGTATCAGCAAACCAGCATGCTGTAGACTTGTTGATGCTCCCTCCAGCAGGGTGTTGGTGCCTTCTTCTATGTAAGTCTATGTGGCTTTTTCAGGTCTAGTGTTGTCCACATGGGGAAAATCGTAACCATATTAGCTAAAATAAACAATACATAAATAATATAAAACTAAATAGTAACACTATACTTCTCTTCAACTGATATGATTTCAGCCATGTCTGTAATCCTACTAGCCCAAATGGTGTGGAATAAGGCAGTTTAATTCATAGTGTCAGGGGTTTGTTCAAATCATTAAAAAATGACGAAGACCCTAGAGAAGATCCATTAATTGTCACAGTTATGCACATCCGAGAATCAGCACTCACTTTCGTACTACTCAGACTCCCTTTGTGTTCTAACAAGACCTCCATCATATTGATTGCATGACTGTAATTAGAGCTTGGCCAAGCATCATAATTATTGTTGATCATACTTAGGGATTTTAATAACTGCCTAACTATTAAGCATATGGTGTATGAACTCAACCCACTCTGCTCCCACTGCACAGGCGAGACTAATATCACAAATCATGCAGCTTGTTAAGGAGAGTTGTGTTATAACTTTGGTCAGTGATCTAACTGATTTGGTAAACTTTTTAAAGACTTAAGGCTAATTTATTTTTATCTCCTGGACAATAAAACGGAGCAAGCAAAATCCCATAGACTTCCATAGATTGGAGGGACCCAAGCCATATCTAGAGACCAGAAAATAATAGAGAAGTGGCCTCTCTTTGGTTTCACCTAACAACCACTCAGAACACCCAAATAATATAGCATAACAATAGCACACCTGCAACCATAAAACAAACACACTAAAACATATCAACATCTAAGCAATCACACAGCAACACCCTAGTAACCACCAAAAATACATTATCTTAGCAGTGACACTGCAGCATGCAGCATGCACTTTAAAAAAAACATCTAATTGTGATGTTATATGGAACATTCAAAGTTCAACACTAATCAAACTGAGATACAATACAGATGAAACTTATTTAAATTTGCTGAAAATAATATATAAAGGCAAACAAACCGATGGAAAAGAATAATCTTGCATTATTCTGTGATACAACACATTACTTCATGTTGCTTATGGTTACTATAAGCTCCTGACACATCACAGATCATAAGTGAAATTTTAATAAGAAAATATTTTTCATGATAGTTAAAAAAATATATAATAATTGACCAATGCAAAAGAGATTTGTCTCAGAATCTGTCCATATAATTTCAATATGTTGAATATGTTAAAAAGGAAATAAAGACCACGCTGCTTATAGGGGATTTTTATTGTTGCATATATGTTTTGGTGAGTAGCTGCTGATCCTCTTGAGGGAGGGGGCTGGGCTTGCTTATTGAAATGCTTGGGTCGAGTGAAGCTAAGAGAATAGAGAACAATGAATTCAGAGTTCAGATAATTTTGTTAGGAGGTCTTGTCCCACACAGTATCATGTCAAAAGCAAGGAGGAGGGTTGATTTTAATACAAACCTCACAATCTCACAACCACCCAATACTCAAAAACATGGACAGTTTGTATACATCTGTATGAAATGCATGTCTGTAGAAGAAGAGTAAGCAAAGGGGGGACTTGAATTGATGTCAAATGCGATACTTAACAAGTGACTACTGAAAACTATTAAGAGAACACATAGAGATCATACAGTGAATTTAAAACACCACAACATTAAACATTGTCGTAATACATAATAGTATGACAATGAAACCACTGGTTCACACAGTTTCCAGGGTTTCTTTATACAGAAAATGGAAAAGTACAACAAGTACATACCAGACTGGCAGAGTGTACTTACTGAGAACCTTTCATTAACAAAGATTCAAACTAATACGTAACAGTTAACTGTTAAGAATTATCAGGGTTAAGACTGTAAAAAGAATCAAATCAGTAATTAATCATTTAGACAGATGATTCATCATCCTTTTATACATGAAGAAGTAACTGCATGACATGATGAACTAAATAAAGAAATACTAAATGTCGTGACATTATGTATTAACAAGGGAAAACACTTTTGAAAATGAATATTCTGTCTCTTGGCAAATTGAAATTGCTCCTGAAATGGGTACCATGAAGCAATTTCAGGCTTGGAAAATCAGAAACAAATCTTCAACATATGGTCAGCCCTTTCAAAAAAACATATACAAGCCATCTGGCATGCAGCGTGAGGGAATATAGAGATGCAAACAACATTCAACTCTGTCTTTCATAGATTGGACTCCTTTTGGTTTCAATTTTACTATTTTCATGAATTCTGAAGAACTGGTGCTATATTTATTTCAAAATCTCAAAACTCACTGTTATGAGAAACACATATTCAAAACCATTCATATTGGAAATTGTTTGGCATGCACAGCATCAACAAGATGACAAAGGCTGAGTATGTCCAGCATTTCATGCTCAGGCTACCCATTATGACTCCTGATCATATTTGAGCAGAAACATGGACAAAGAAGCTAAATCCAAGCAAAAGAAGACACTGAAAAAAATTGTACTAAATTTTTTTAAGGTAAGTGGTTGCAAACAATTTATTTTAGATACATAATTTTAGAAACACAATATATATATATAAACATGTTGAAAGTTAGTCAATTAAATTTGTTTATTTAAATGTAGCTAAGATAAATAGATTACAACCACTTATCTTACATTTTTTTTTAGTGAATTCAATGAATCATTTTTTTCAGTACTGTCTAACTAAAGATGCAGAACTCACTGTTGAAATATGGGTGAATTTATCTTCAGATTCAAATTGTGGTATGATAAAGCAGTCACACTTTATTTAAAGGTCCAATTCTCACCATTGACAAACCATTAACTATGACTTTTGATTTAATAAACTCTATTTTAACTAAACCTAATTTGCTGCTTATTAATAGTTAGGGTAGTTATTAAGTTTAGTTATTGGGTAGGATTAGGGATGTAGAATATGGTCATGTACAATAAAGGCTTTAAATATCCAATATGTTAATAATAGGCATGCTAATAAGCAACTAGCTAAAGCTTTAAATGACATAAATAAAATTCTAAAATATAAGTAGGCAAATTTATACTACATGTACACTGAAAAAAAAATATTCATTGAATATAATAAAAATATTTAAAGGTAAGTGGTTGCAATCAATTTATTTTAGCTACATTTAAATAAACAAATTTAGTTAACTAACTTTCAACATATATTTTTTAATTAAATGTAGCTGTAGTTTGCAACCACTAACCTTAAAAAAATGTTTTATCATTTTTTTCAGTGTATACAATATATCTACAAGACAAGTCTTGGATTTAAAATGATATCTTTAACTGTGTAAGCGCACCAATCATCCTTTTCCTTCTTATATCTAACAATAAAGGAACAATCAATTTAAATATTTTTTTAAGTAATTGAAGGAACAGAGTGACAACACAGTCCATGAAGTGCAAACAATAAGTAATAGGCAGTAGCTACATTTACATCATTACATGCATGGTCTTTTACAGATGCTCTTTTATTTTAACAAGGTAACTTACAAAAACACAGTGCACATTTCAAAACCAGAAAACACTTAGATTGGCCTATGAAAAAATGAAAATGATAAAAAAAATCATTTATTCATGCTGAGAAGTAACTGAGGGTCTGACCAGGGCTTCTGGGGAATAAATTGATATATATATTTTAATAATTCATCTGAATTATTATATAATCTAATGTTACATTTTATAGAAAAAGTGTTATACTGAAAGTTTGAACTTTGTTCTTATTTATTTTATTCTGCTCTCATGATAGCTGTATGAGACATATAAAGGCTGACTCTGCCTAAGGTCACTAACACTATGTATCCACTTACTCTGAAGTATGCTTAACATTTACAATTATTTTTTAGGGTTTATAGCACCATTAATTAATAGGCTTATATGTTAAACTAGTGAGTCATGTGTAGATGTTTGTATCAGTGCTCCGTGTGAACAGAGAAAAGATATTGCCTATGTTTTATCTAATGGTGTATTTGCAGGGGTTGTTTAGGAAAATGACAGGCAAATGGCCATGCCAAAGGAACAGTCAACAGCTGCCCAGATGAGAAGTGCCCTCACAAAATATATGACTCACCTACCAACCTTACGACAGTTTGCTTTTGCATGAAACTTAGTGTCTCCAAGATACTCTTGAAGAAAAGAACACCATGTTGGATGTTGCTAGAATTATCTGTACTGTTAACCTATCAAAACCTGTAGAAATTATGTCAGATGATTCCATACAAGTACTAGTGTTTCTGTATTCTATAAGTTAGTTTGAGGCTGGCTCCTCTTACTCATTTTCTATGGCCTTTGGAAGTGTGGAGAACTCTGTTTTCAGTAAACTCTCTGTCAACTGATTGAAAAATGGACTCCTGGTCTTCATTGAGCATATTGGTCTCTCTATGGGGTTTAACTGCAATCCTCCCTACAAATATGCATGCTAATAAGAAACTAGTTAATAATGAATTGTGTTCCCTAATCTAGTGTTACCATATTAGAAAAATTAAGTAAATCTTAACACTACATACATTTGTGCAATCTCAGAAACTTGTTAAACAGTTTTAACCAGACTGAAGTTTGAAAGATTATAATTTTATAAAATGGTATAAGGCATTGATAATGTCAAACCTGCTGTTACATGTGTAGCCTATATACAAAAGAAAATAAAGTTGAAGCAGACAGAGAATGCAGGCGGAAAATTAAGTAAATCATTCAAGATTGAACTTGCTGAATATAGAAATAAAATCTGGTTGTACCAGAAAAACACAAATCTTAGTTTTGACCACAGGTTAAGCAAGGACTGGCTAGCTTATAAAAAAAAAAAAAAAAACATTTCCTATCATCATTTAAATTGATAAAAGTAAATGGTATTACTGAATAGTATTATATAGGCTAATATAAAGTCATTTTAAATGTATAATGTAATAATATACAGTGCCCTCCACTAACATTGGCACCCGTGGTAAATATGAGCAAAGGTGGCTATGAAAATAAATCTGCATCGTTTTATCCTTTTGATCTTTCATTCAAAAAATTCACAACATAACCTATCATTAAAACAACTGAGAGTGGGGGGAAACTCACATTCTGAAATAATTATTTTTCTCCAATGCATGTTGGCCACAGTTATTGGCACCCCTTGACATTCTTATTAGTAAAATATCTCTTAAGTATATTCCCATTCATATTTACAATTTTTTTTTTTTTTTTTTTTTTTTTTAGCACACCAGGGTGACAAGGAGCATAAAAGTGTCCAGCCATGACTTCCTGTTCCTGTTTATAAATACGAGGAACACAAAGGCCAAATTCCCTTAATCATCCATCACAATGAGAAAAAACAAAGAATATAGTTCTGATGTGCAGAACAACATTGTTGAGCTTCACAAAATGAAAAGAGGTGGCTATAAGAAATATAGCTGAAGCATTGAAAATCCCCATTTCCTCCATCAGGGCAATAATTAAGAGGTTCCAATCAACTAAAGATGTTAAAAATCTTCCTGAAAGAGGATATGTGTCTGGATCGTCCTAATGCACGGTGAGGAGGAGAGTTTGAGTGGCTAAAGACTCTCCAACGATCACAGATGGGTTTGGTGTAAACAGGGATAAGTGCCATGTCCACGGTTAAATATACTGCTGCATCTTTAATGTTTGTGGGCCTGTTTTTCTGCCAGAGGTCCTGGACATCTTGTTCAGATGCATGGCATCGTGGATTCTAGCAAATACCAACAGATAAAAAATCTAAACCTGACTGCCTCTGTTAGAAATCTTATAATGGGCTGTGTTTGTATCTTCCATCAGGACAATGATTCAAAACAAACATTAAAATAAACACAAAAATGTGTCACTGAACACAAAATGAAGCTTCTGCCATGGCTGTCTCAGTTCCCTGACCTGAACCCTGTAGAAAATGAGTGAGGTGAACTGAAGAGAAGAAGCACTAACATGGAGCTGTGAATCTGAAGGATCTGGAGAGATTCTGGATGAAGAAAATGGTCTCTGATCTTTTATCAGGTGTTCTCCAACCATTATAGGAGAAAACTCAGACATGTTATCTTGGGAAAAGGACTTTGCAATAATTGTGGCCAACGTGAACTAGAGAAAAACATTTATTATGAGATTTCCTCCCCACTTTCTGTTATTTTACGTCAATGATATGTTAGAATTTTGTGAATTTTTTTAATGAAAGATCAAAAGCATAAACAATGCAGATTTATTTTCACAGCCTCTTTTGCTCATATTTACCAAGGGTGCCAATATTAGTGGAGGGCACTGTACATTAATCTGTGCATTAATATTTTTATTTAGTCATTTAGCAGATACATTAATATAGATTAAGAAACATAATATACCTGTACATATAATATAAACTCTTTCACGTATATAAACGACTTCTTAAGCTTCTTATTCCTGTGCTCTTTACTTATAGTATGGAAAAATACTATGGAAGTCAAGGGGGACCATCAGCGCTGTTTACTTACCCACATTCTTCACAATGTCTTATTTTGTGTTCAGCGTGTGGAAAGAAATTCATAGCTTACAAGTTTGGAGCAACTTGAGGGTCAGTAAATAATGACGGAATTTTCATTTTTGGGTGAACCATCCTTTTAATGGCACTTTGGTATTGCAATGATATATTATTATAATATATTCTTGTGATCTTTGCTGTTTTGTTATAGTGACCCAGTCAACTCCTGTCATTAGTTTTCTGCTATTTGCAAATAATATTTCAATGTATATGTAACTTAAGGTTACACTTTTTATATTTTGCAGCTGACATGGTTTTCCCTATTTCCTCATTTCCTTATATCGTGCATGCTGCGTATTACTAATATTAACTGTAGGGCCCCACGTTATCGTCCGGGCAGAACTATTGTTCCAGCCACTAAAGACAGATTCACAAATAACCTGCCTGATTTATCTCAGCTGCTCTGTATACCCATAAATACAAATGAACTAGACAAAATGACTAGCAACATGGCCACTATACTCTCTAATACGTTAGAAACTGTTGCCCCCATCAAATTAAAAAAGGTTAGAGTTTAAAGGTTAAACTTTAAAGGTTAAAGTTTAAAGGTTAAAACGTGCTGCGCCATACAACAGTTATACCCATTCTCTCAAGAAAGAAACTCATAATCTTGAGCGCAAATGGAGAAAAACTAACTTGGTAGTTTTTAGAATTGCCTGGAAAAACAGTATGTCCAGCTACAGACAGGCTCTAAAAGCTGCCAGGACCGAGCATATCCGCAAACTCATAGATAATAACCAAAATAATCCAAGTTTTTTATTTAGCACAGTGACAAGATTAACAAATAACCAGACGTCACCCGATCTAAATATTCCCTCACAGTTTAATAGTAATGACTTTATGAATTTCTTCACTGATAAAATAGATAACATCAGAAATACAATAACTAATGTAGATTCTACGGCGTCTAGTACTTCAGCTTCATTCATCACACCCAAAGAAAAACTGCTGTGCTTTACAACTAGGACAGGAAGAGCTAAATAAACTTATCACCGCATCTAAACCAACAACATGTCTATTAGATCCTGTACCCACTAAATTACTAAAAGAGTTACCTGTAGCAGAAGAACCGCTTCTCAATATTATTAACTCATCGTTATCTTTAGGTTACGTCCCAAAACCATTCAAGCTGGCAGTTATTAAGCCTCTTATTAAGAAGCCACAACTAGATCCTAGTGAACTGGCAAATTACAGACCCATCTCAAATCTTCAGTTTAGGTCTAAAATTTTAGAAAAACTTGTGTCTGCTCAATTGTGCTCATTCTTGCAAAAAAATGATCTCTGTAAAGCATTTCGGTCAGGTTTCAGGCCCCGCCATAGCACAGAAACCACACTTGTTAAGATTACAAATGACTTGCTTCTTGCGTCAGACCAAGGCTGCATCTCATTGCTAGTTTTACTTGATCTTAGTGCTGCGTTCGACACTATAGATCATGACATACTCGTTGATCGATTACAAAACTATACGGGTATTCAAGGGCAGGCTTTAAGATGGTTTAGATCCTATCTGTCCGATCGCTACCACTTTGTTTATTTAAATGGGGAGTCATCTCAATTATCACCAGTAAAGTATGGAGTACCACAAGGATCTGTCCTAGGTCCTCTGCTATGTTGCCCCTTGGTAATATTATTAGAAAATACGGGATTAGTTTCCATTGCTATACTGATGATACTCAACTATATATCTCAACAAGACCAGATGAAACTTCTAAATTATCTAAGTTAACTGAGTGTGTTAAAAATGTAAAAGATTGGATGACCAATAATTTTCTCCTATTAAATTCAGATAAGACAGAGATATTACTTATTGGACCAAATAACAGTACACAGAATCTCTTGGATTACAATTTGCAACTAGACGGATGTCCTGTTACTTCCTCTACAGTCAAAAATCTGGGTGTTATATTAGACTTCTGTATTAGACTTCTGCAACTTGTCTTTTGAAAAACATATTTCCAATGTTACAAAAACAGCATTCTTCCATCTTAGAAACATTGCCAAGCTACGGAACATGTTACCTGTTTCTGATGCAGAAAAGCTAGTTCATGCATTCATGACCTCTAGACTGGACTATTGTAATGCACTGCTAGGTGGTTGTCCTGCATCTTCAATAAACAAGCTACAGGTAGTCCAAAATGCAGCGGCTAGAGTCCTTACCAGGTCAAGAAAATATGATCATATTACCCCAATTTTACAGTCTCTGCACTGGCTACCTATTAAGTACCGTATAAGTTACAAAATATTATTACTTACCTATAAGGCCCTAAATGGTTTAGCTCCTGCGTACCTAACTAGTCTTCTATCTCGCTAAAATCCATCACGCTTCCTAAGGTCGCAAAACTCTGGACTCTTGGTAGTACCTAGAATAGCAAAGTCCACTAAAGGAGGTAGAGCTTTTTCATATTTGGCTCCCAAACTCTGGAATAGCCTTCCTGATAACGTTCGGGGTTCAGACACACTCTCCCTGTTTAAATCTAGATTAAAGACACATCTCTTTAGCCAAGCATTCACATAATGCATTCATATAATGCATCTCATAATCTTTTACTGCAGTTACGTCTGATCAAACGCACATTATTATTCTTTAGCTTGGGTTGAACAAATAATTTTTGCTTGGATGGAACAACAGCTACGCTAATTATGTCTCTTTGTTTCTCTGTTTCTGCCACGGGATTAACATCCCGTGGTAACTAGGAATTACACAAGCTTCAGTCTGGATCCAGCCCTTAAATGATCTGAGATGACCAAACATCTGAGAAGAGATGATGCCAACCCCTCAGAGGACCTCAGAGGATGCCAACCTCTGATCCCCCAACAACATGCAGAATTAACAAATTTTGCCATAAGTTAATATATTAAGTTTCTACAATGTATAAATATATTGTAGAAACTTAATTTCCTGTAAAGCGCTTTGCAACGATTGTATCGTAAAAAGCGCTATACAAATAAACTTGAATTGAATTGAATGGTGTCACCTTACTTTGAGTGGGAAACAATTCTGTCAAAAGGAGGAGAAAAGACAAGGTTTACTGTTCCACTCTATTATCTGCATTTGGCATTGATTTTCAGTTTTTGGGTGAAAGCATTCTGTCACACAAAAGGAAGTTGCTGATCAGTCATCCAATAATAAGATAAAACAAGAAATCAGTTTAGTAGAGCATCAAACCATAATGTTGTAGTAGGGTAAACAACAGAAATTAGCAAATAGTTTTCCAATATTATGCATGACTGTATGGTTGATATGTCTATAAAAGGTTAAAAAAAGCCAAATAGCACAGGCTGACAATAGGGGGATCTGAGAGGGTATAATGAGAATGTCTATATGGGAATATTTTTCTCCTTAAGCATAGCAAAAAAACAACAACAAAAAACATTCAAATACAGTTTCTCACACATGTATTCATGCTGCATTTTGTTTTTCTTATTGTAGTGGAAAGGATGTGATTGGGTAATAAAGGGTGGATGTTGCATATCAGATTTCATGTGCACCCTGATAATTATGGAAGGCATACTAGGGCTAACAAAGGTAAAGATAGGTTTATTATTAAAAAAAGACCATGAAATAGTACTGCACATGTAAAGCAAGATACTTCTTCTAAATAAAAGCAAATATTTGAAAAAAAAAAAAATTCATTGGTTTCTTTTAATGCAGCAAGTTACAATGTTAAAATAGTATGTAGTAGAGCACAACCACAGACGACAAACCAATTCTAATAAGTAAGCATAATTTACTATATAAAATCAGCAGTTAGTGTTAATGGAATAAGATCAGTGAGCAATTATCTATATGTGGCAGACAGTCTGA
Organism: Schizothorax lantsangensis; assembly: GCA_027422415.1. Classification (NCBI taxonomy): domain Eukaryota; kingdom Metazoa; phylum Chordata; class Actinopteri; order Cypriniformes; family Cyprinidae; genus Schizothorax; species Schizothorax lantsangensis. The sequence goes on from CM049851.1 coordinate 28,846,418, forward strand.
CAGACACAGACCAACTAACAAAAAAGTAAGAATAGAGTCTTAAAATGCTAAATATCGTTAACCGTCATTAGTAACCTCCCCCACTCCAATTCAAAGGGTTTTCGAGCAGGGTTTTGTGCATCTAGCTATGGGCTCATCTTACTCGAATTTGCTCCTAGAAACTACCTTGTTCCCACGTACTGGAATGAGTTTAGACAAAAGGGTCTCTGTGTGAGTGTACGCTATATGAAGGCACAGATGGGGCACCCACGCTAAAATTCAAAAAGGAACAAAAAGAGTTGTAACTGAACGCATCTTAGGTGAAACATTGGCTGACACGCTCCCTAAATAAAGGACCCATGGGGGAACGGAACGCGTGCAGGGCACGTACTGATCACCAAAAGCGACATCGCACTCTGACGCTCCCTTGTGTTCAGTTTATCATTCGCGTTAAGCGCATAAAACAATAGTGAAAATAAAATAAAATAAAAACATACACAACGGAAACTGCATATCAATAGTTTCAAAAACGTATACATTTTAAATATGTTGACGCGTTTTGCATTCCCGGTTTCCTCCCGCTTTAGTCCTTTAGTCTTTAGTTTATTTTGCACACGTTCTGCATTAATTTACATAATATTGCTACATCTGTTATAAATTCTGCTTCAAGACGCGTCTCAAACAACAGGATATTAAGTGATTTTATATTCGCCAAAGATGTTCAATAATATATGTAAGCGACGGTGAAACGTCTGCGCGTAAAATAACCGAATAACGCGTCCCTTTTGTTTGACTACTTGTAATTCAAAACCATTGACGTGGCGCATGCAGATGGGTCAACGGCGCCAAAAAAATGCTTTAAAAAAACAACGAAAGACTAGGAACTTAAGGAAAGATGAGGGGCACAAGTTACAGCATCATTAAAAGGGGGTTGGTAGAGGCCATCTGGAGACCTCTCCATGACGCGTGCTGGACGCGTGGATCCCATGGGGCTCCGAGGACCCCTAGCTGAAAGTATTTGACAACCTATCAATGCTCAAACGTCCTTTTGTGTTTTCATGCAGTTAAACAAAAGTTCAACACAAAGTGTAACATACAACAGACATGCGTATGCGAACGTACATGGTTTTTGCATAGTTCGCGTCCCATATTGCCATAATGTAAAACAAACAAATGCATGCGGATTCTGTGTAAACACAAACGCTATACATTCAAACAGTGTTTGTTGAATGCAGTGATCACATATTGGTTTGCATGGCAGTTTGTCAGTCTGCTGGGGGACGCGTGCACGCAACCCCTCCCCATAAACACCAGAGGTACAGGTGTAAAACCCACGTCATCATAAGAGGGGGAAAAACACTATTGTTCATCACAATTTACAGACAGATGTTACAACGGCGTGGCTTGGGAATCTGTCTGTTTAATTTAAATTATGAATGCTTATCCCGCCCTAAACTGGATCCCAATCCCGTGTCCTTAATGCGTCACCAGCATCCCTCTTCTTTTCATTAACATGCTTTCTTCTCCAGCACTTATTTGAAAGAATAGTAGAAAAGTATTGACGTTATGGTGTAACGTTAAATAATTGATGCAAATTGTTCCAACACAGTTTTCAGACTTCTTTTTTGAGAGTTCAGTGGTGAAAAGCAGATGTGGAGAATGGCTATTTAATATGCATTAATATACTGTATGTTAAGTTTGGCCAAATTAGTAAAATAATACATATAAATAAACTACAGTAGTGTAAAATCATTCAATTGATTAACTATAATAGTGTATAAACTGACTGTCAAAAATTCTCTAACCATCAGGGAGGGAGGAATGAGCAAAATATATCGGATATAAAACCAATATATGATGGTTTATAAAAAAAATGATTTAGAGAGGAGTATAATTTATACACGCTACAGACGCGTCCTTTTGTTCTTCAGTCTGAAGTTATTTGAGCAGAGGAGTTGTCTGAGGCGTGGGGGCGTTTCCATGACGCGCTGGACAGGAATATAAACCCTGCGCGGAACCTCAGTCCTGCACAGACGACCTCTACCCACAGCAAGCTCAACATGACTCCTAACGCCACTGATGCATCTGCTCTGACTTATGCGCCCCGCACCGTGGCCATGAGAAAAGAAGCAAACGAACTGAGAAGAACTTTAAAACCCTTACTGGAAAAGAAACGACGAGCGCGCATCAACGAGAGCCTCAACCAATTAAAAGCGCTCATTCTCCCGCTCACAGGCAAAGATGTAAGTTCTTTTCATAGAATAAACACGCTTTTTTGGATAGTCTGTATGAAGTGCTCGTGCGTTTTATGTTTGTTCTTACCTTTGCCTGTTTTTCTTTTCAGAATTGCCGTTACTCTAAACTGGAGAAAGCTGATATTCTGGAGATGACCGTCAGATTCCTGACTGATATTCAATCCACTCCGTCTAAAGGTCAGTATTCTTAGGATATATTTTCCATTTCATCTCATATTATGGTCGTCTGATGTAAAAGAGTGTCTAAGCAAACTAAGTTGTATATTTATTTCTGTTTACAGATAGCGCCGATAGCTTTAAAGAGGGGTCTACAGCTTGCCTCCAGCGCGTTTCAGCGCGCCTACCGCAAACCGGACTCGACGCAGAAACCCGCCATCGCATCAACGAGTTCATCCAGCATTCAATGATGCCCAAGACCCCAGCCTGCCAGAAATGCTGTGCAAAGAGCTCCAGAATGATGACACAAATCCAACAAAAACTTCTGAATTTGAAATCGAGCAGCTCAAGAATCGTAACCCCGGAAAAAAGCAACGCTGCGATTCCCAGTCGACCTCAGCCTGTGCCACTGATCACCGATGCCAAAGTCTGGAGGCCTTGGTAGATCTACCGTACATTGACTGCTGTTATGATCTTTTAATGCAAACCTTTTAGAATTGTATATATTTGCAAACTGTGTAGTCTCTTGCAATTTTTTTAATTTGATGAATAGCCTATGTGTCATCAAATCACATGTGAGTATTGTATACTTGTTTTTTCCACTCCAGTGTATAGTAATGGAACAGACCCGTTCAAATCGTTTAGTTTTCATAAAGATCCTGCGCGTAACCTGTACATAACGTGGTTAGATTTATTCCCTTCTGCGGGTTAAATCGTCGGTGGCTCTTGAAAACGCCTAAGTAAAACCCAAAGGGTTGTTAATTGTAAGATATTTGCACTTCATAATTTAGTATTCTGGGTTGGTGCAGATGGTTAAATGTAAGCACTCTGTGTTGTTCACTGAAATCTCTAGGAGATGTGCTATTTATTTCCCTGTTTATACATTTATGTGTTGTGCTACATTTATGTTGATACACTTATGTGTTATGCTACTTTTTATAATAAAAGTTGTAGTATACCCAGCTGGTTTCCTTGCATTATTCTCTCTGAACAAATGAAAATAACAGCGCCACAATGGAGAAACGAGGATTTACTATCAAATATAACAATGCCATGGATTTGGGCGCGCAAATGAATACAGATGCATGGTGGCGTGATGATGCTCTATATGCCTATAATTACAGGGCATGTAAGTGAATATACCCTTACGAAAATTAACCATGGTTTTATTGTAGTAAAAGTGTGGTAACCATGTTTTTGGCGTATTGATTACCTTTTGTATAAACACAATTTAACTACAAATACCATGGTTAAACTATGGTTAGTGTAGCAATAAAACCATGGTTAATTTGTGGTTGCAATGGTATAACTAGAGTAACCATGTTTTTAGTAGGCCTATACATTGAATGCAGTAGGCTACGTTGGGGAAAAAGCGTTTGCCAAATAAATAAATGCAAACATAATCACTGACAGCGTCCTCTTTATTAAAGGTGAACGCTTGCAGGAAAACCTGGTCTCTGCTGCCACCTTCCGGTGGTTTAGTTACAGCGTGAATTGAGTGAAGTGTGTAGATAATTTGTAACCAATTTCAGCGATTGATTTACATGTTGGTAAACCTAACGAAAAAAGTCTACAAAGTAGAAACGGCTTTTGTTGTTGTTTTATTTTTTTAGATAAAACGTATCTTTGTTTTATAGAAAAACAGTGAAGGGTCAGTTTATGGCTATCGTCATGTGTGTAACCTACTTCTGTTAATAAACGGAAGTGAACTATCTACACAGCTTATATGAATCGATAACCTATTCACGCCCGTACATTTTCTTCGATGCTCAACAGCAGAATCGGTGTATGATTTTCACCACGTCTTTTACCAGAGTACTGGAGGTAGTCTAGCCAATCGATTTACCCTCCAAACCTGCAGCTCCGCCTGACTCAGTCCACTTCATTACGACACGCGGATGCGAGGTTAAAGACGAGCCTCGACGCAAGATCGCGATGTCTATTTCTAATGCACAAGCGACACCATCCATCCAGATATGCAGGTAAGACTCTCTTATGTAGCGCTAACCTTTTTAATGTCTCAATGAATGGATCTCAGTTTACGTCCGATATGAAGCGGCCCTATAATCCGAAGCCTGCTCCACAAATAGAATAAGATCCATCACTAATGCGTTTCACAAAGAACGCAATGCACGGAGATGTTACTTTTGCTAATTTAAAATGACTTAAAATGAGGTTGGGATGCTGGGGCATGTTTTCACACCCGGTCACATCGTGTGTCGTATGTGATGACCTCAACAGTGATGCTGATGCAGAGTGACAGTAACACAAGGTTATATAGGTCGTCAGGGCAGAAATGATATATTCAAGGCTTAAATAACGTATATTAGATTCGATTATTATAGTTTAGAGAAGCGGATCCTGTAATAACGGGGTGAATAAAAGTAACGTAAAGAGAAAATGAAATCGAAATGGCTCTGCGTGATGTTTTCTTAGCATGAGTTTTTGCGCTCATTAATTAATCGCTTTGTTTCAGGATTAAACGTTAAAACAGCCTGGCTAGCGCAGAATGCTCTTGTTTGTCGATGCTCCGGCGACTGCCCTCTGCTGCTTGTAAGTGGCAACGCCTGCATACGCGCAAATGACGCCATCGAGTTAACCACGTGCAAACTTCGACTTTTGTCTGTTTGTTGTTGTCGGTGTGTTTGCGTAAAGCTGCAGATCTAACTTACATGTCACTAGCTAATAATGGCGCTGAGACAGAACCAGCTCCTCCACCATCTGTGGAAACAGAACTGGGTGGCCAGAACGCGGAATACTACATCGAGGTCTGTCCTTCGGCCGTTTTTAATCTGCTGGAAACTTTCTGATGCTAAACAAACGTTTAATTGAGTTTATTCCGGTGGCTGGTACCTGATTTACAAATGAAAATCCGCCATGGTAATCTCTTCAACATAACTTGATCAGCTGCTAATACCAAGCGACTTTGATTGGTCCATCCTGATCAGCGCTGAGAAAATTAACAGGTATCACGTGACAACACTAACTTTGCGCTTCAGCATAGCATATTAGGCATGGACAATGACAATAAATAACAATGAGCGACTGTCATAGTTACTTAATTAGTACTTTTACATAGTACAGCTGTACAGAGATGTAGATCAGACGAATGTTTGGAACTTTGCATTTTTAACGTTCACATCCGACTCAAAATGCTGTCTGGTTGCATTCTTGTAAACGGACAGTCGTCAGCTCTGTTAAATCACTAAATCTGACTACCACAGCTCTTTTTCCATATGCTTGTGTTGAAAAAACGCTTTTCGACTCGAGAGTATTTTTTAAGAGTGCATTAGCAATGTAATGGCTCCCTTTCAACCCCTCACTAAATAGTTTTGACCCCTAACTAAATACTCCTTGCTTTGCCTCAGTGGCAAGAACATGCTTCATGATATATATATATATATATATCATGATACAATGTATATATATATATAATAAGCTTAGATTCATCCATATGAGAACATTTCTGTTTTTCCCGACTTGTACACAGAAATTAATATTTCAATATACTGGTGCATTAACACATGCTTTACTGCATTTTCCTCTCTGACCAGGACATTGAGAGCTACTGATTTGGCATAAATGTTGCTATAATGCCTTCAGTTTTGTTTTTTGTTTTGTGTTCGTAAGAAAACACATTTTCAACAATAAAAAAATATTATTACAGGTTCAGTATTGCATTTTCCCTCATTATACTCCGCATCAAATAGAGCCAATCAATGTAACCACACACACATTATATTCACATGCTATTGTTGCGCAGATACCAAATTTACTCAGAGGTAACCAAATTTACTTGGTTACTTGGCAGCCAGGGTGAATCGCTTACGGGGCGAGATCCATTTTGTTGGTGCTTAACAAATTGGGTCACTTCGTTACCTTCTTGTTTCAAACATTGTAATATGCTACGTTATTTTATTGAGACTGGCATTTTGTTTCTGAGAGAGATCAGATGTATTCGTCATCCTCATATTGTCAGGTAGGATTGTTTTTTTTTTGTTTTTGTTTTTTTTGAAAGATGCAATTTAAAGTATTAGTGATTAAACACCTTGTATCAAATTACTTCTAATATTTGATATACTATTCTTTTTAGCTAATTTAGTTAACTAAAGCAAAAACTGAATATAAACCACTTTTTGATGCAATGTGTTGAATATAGTAGTACATCATAGAGACACAACATCAAGAATAACTCAATCTTTGATGCCTTGGTACTTTTTAAACTTTTCATTACATTCATACAAGTAATAATTTCTCAATATTCAAAAGTGCAAAGTCCTATCCACCATCTTTACTGCATTAAAATGTATTAAACATTTTTTTAGGTAAATGTTTTAGTGTAATGAAAAGGGAAGGTAGAGAGAGATCTTGTTTTTCCTGTTAATGATAAACTTACGGTTTGATGCAATCAGACAACAGAAATCTGACAGTTATCTTACTCACTCTTGTGGTAACTTAAAAAAAAAAACTGTATATCTGATGCTATGATGTTGGTTTTCACATAAATACAATAAATATTGTAATAAGCAAAAGGTTTTAGGCTCAGCTGTTCATCACTTGACTGATTGGAAGTGATCTTTAAATCAAAGTGGGTCTTTTGTGCTTCATGTCTGTTCTGTCGTGGAATAAATCTCGTTACATGTCAAGAACATATTGGGATACAAAATCAAAACTTAATGTTATTTTACCTAAATAAATTGAAGCCAGATTGTGTTTTTCCCCTTTGAATTGTGACTTTATTTTCAAGACAGTTAGTTACAGAATTGTAACTATTTTATAAAAGTAACAGATTTTAGACTATTAGTTTCGTTCATGTTCGTGAACATTCTGTGTGTTCTAGAGCCTTACATATTCAGGACAAAACTGTGAATATTGTCATTGCTAGCTCTGTGAGTCGACTGAAGGCCTGCACAATTTGAATGAAAGTGGGCGGAGTCTGTAGTGGTGAAGGGGAAGATGTCATAAGTCATGCATGTGCAGTGATGGAGGAAATGAATGAAAGACTGTCACTGTCGCGGATACACTCACTGTTGTGTTGGGAACTTCTCAAGTCTCTGTCGTCTAACTTTTAAGGAGTCATGGTGTCTCATTATGAGCTCAGCAGGTAGAGTTGTCTAACGAACACATCTCATCGTACTCTTTTAGACAGACTTAATTTCATACTTTTCATTCATAGACACACATCCTCATATTGTTCAAAACTTTTAGAATTGTGTTTGTAACATTGTGTTTGACATTGATTTGTATGTTCAAGAAAATAATTCAGTGAATTAGTAGTTTGTTGTTTCATGGTGGTTTTAGGAGAAGTTTGTTATGACTTGGCTGTTCGAAATTTCTCACCAAACTGGTTGTGTATGTGATCATGTCTGCTTTTGTGTTAACTAATGTTGTGTCATCATGATTATTTGTTGTTTTTTCATTTATGATACCATTAGACAGAAAAGCTGAGTGATACAAACCACAAAACATTCCAGTACTGCTATCAGCACTCTGGAAACGCCGCTCAGCCAATCAAATTTAAGGACGTGAACTAATATAAATATAATTACTGGCTATAGTAATTCTTATAGTCAACTGACATTATATGGATCTTGTGTCAGTGTGACCTATGTATATCAAATTAACGAGATAGTATATTTTGGTCCCACTTTATATTAGATGGCCTTAACAACTATATGTACTTACATCAAAAAAATAGGTACAATGTATTTATTGTGTCCATATTGTATGGCAAAACATGGTAACATTTTATTTTACACTCATTTTATTATTATAATTATTATTTATATTATTTATTTTACACACTATTTCCCTGTTTAATACTGTAAAGCTGCTTTGACACAATCTGCATTGTAAAAAGCGCTATATAAATAATGGTGACTTGACTATTTTAAGGTGTCTTTGTTACACAAGACATGTACTTACTATTATAATAACAATACATTAAGCATAATTACATGTAAGTATACGTAACCTTAAGCCAAACCCTAATCCTAACCCTAACCAAGTAGTAACTACATGTAGTAAATTAATATTACTCAGAGGTTAAACGTGTAATTACATTGTAACAAGGACACTTTTAACTAAAGTGTAACCCAAAACACTTTTACTGCTACTGAAGTGGGATACGGGTACGGTTAGGGACAGGTTTGGTGGTATGGGTGGGTTAAGGTGTAAGGGATGGGTCAACAGTGTAATTATAAATGTAATTACAGAAATTAATTACAGATGTAAACATGCAAGTATTTAAAAAAAAAAAATTGTATTAAGTATAATGTAAAAACATGTATGTACATAATAAGTGCATTGCATAAATTTAAATGTGAGTACATAGTAGTAAAGGCCACCTAATATATAGTGGGACCTATATAGTTTAATATCATTGTCAGAGTTTTTTTTTCATAATTTGTGAGCACTTGATTCGTTAGTCGTTTAACATAGGTGAGAAAGAAGTTAAAAAATTTATACTTAGGGATTTAAAATATACAAAATGTTGGTCTATATGGCCAATACTGAATATGGGGTAACACTTTATTTTAGGGTCTCTTAACTAGTTGCTTATTAGCATGCATATTACTAGAATATTAGCCATTTATTAGTAAAAATTAAGCACATATTAATGCCTTATTCTACATGACTTTATTCTACATCCCTAATCCTACCCAATACCTAAACTTAACAACTACCTTACTAACTATTAATAAGCAGCAAATTAGGAATGTATTGAGGGAAAAGTCGTAGTTAATAGTGAATATGTGTTCCCTATTCTAAAGTGTTACCGAATATGGTTATAAATACACTATATCATGCATCCCTAAAACCTGGAGATTATATGCAAAGTTTTTTTTTTCTTTAATATTTCAGGATCATGCGTCCTGATGATGCCAACATTGTTGGCAATGTTCATGGTGGGAGTATCCTAAAGATGATCGAGGAAGCGGGATGCATCATTGGCACACGCCACTGCAATACTCAAAACGGGGTGAGTTTTAGTCTTACGGTCCGGAAACCAAGGCTTTTAACTCTGGAACCACCATTGTTTTTTATATATAAAGTGTGCTGTGTTTTTCTAGAACAGATGAACATGATAAAGATGTAACTGAACATACTGATTGATTTGATAAGTGATAGATGAAACTCACCTAACCTGTCAAAAACTGAACTGTTATATTTTACTGCTAAATTTGAAGGAAATAAAAATAAACATGGGCATTTTTAAGACCATTTTCATTTACTTTTTTTTTTAACCACAGATTCTCATTACATTCATTCAAAACAATATCTTTCTCATTACTGTAATGTGAAAAAAAAAAAAAAAAATTAAATTGTACAGTATTTATGTCACAGTAGTATAAAAAATACTTAAACCGTTAAAATATTGTCTTTGACCCTGATTCATGCCTTCTGCTTAAAAATGTCCATTGTCCTGTGTAGCCAGTAGAGGGCTCTGCAAAATCATAAATGTAGCACAATGTACACACAGTACAAATGGATATTCAGCTACTGAGCCATAGTATCCTGGTATACAAGTAATGTATAAAGTGCAATTAAATATCAATTTCTTCTGGCAAATAGGACCGCTGTGTAGCTGTTCTGGCCCGGGTGGAGCGCACAGACTTCCTGCACCCAGTGTTCATCGGTGAAGTAGCCCACGTCAGTGCTGAGATTACCTACACCTCCAAACGCTCGGTGGAGGTTCAGGTCGATGTTCTCTCAGAGAACATAATCACAGGTCAGTGAACGGTCATAAGGGATTGTTTAATGGAATAGTTTGTCCAAAAATGCTTTGTTTTTCATGTTCATGCTGCAGTTTCCCATACAAGGAAAGCCTAGAGTGAAGGAAGGAATAAAGAGCCTCAAACAATAAAAGTATCATTAGAGTAATCCATATGATAAATGCATTGTATTTCAAGTCATGTTAGTGATTTAGTAACAACACAAAGTTGTTATTCATTAAAAATATTCACCTCAGCCACAGCTCTCATGCCTCATTCACAGTTTTTGCATAATCAAATTGGCAAGCCATGAGACGTGTGAGGACCAATGGCAGTCAATATGATTTACAAAAAACCTGACATGATGCATCTTCACCTCTATGCATTCAATCATTAAGAAAAGTGTAAACACTGTTGCTCTGAGGCCTTATGAAAATACTGTTCTTATTTTTTATTATTATACATATTAATAAATATGTAATCCACAATTACTGTGTAACATAAATAGATTCAACTAAACAAGAACATGAGTCTCTAAATGTGAAACCTAAAAAAACATACTGACACAAAATGCAAGGAATTTTGTTTATAATGATAACTCTATGATAACTTCTTCATGAATTGTACATGAACTGAATTCATCAAAAGATTGCATCAGACATCAGCCTGCATGAATAATTGAGATTCCATTGAATCTGATTAAAACAGGTGTGGATGGATGTCATTGTGTACATTCATTTTTCTGGGTTAAAGGTCATCATTTATTTTTCAGGAGTTCTGTGTCAAAGTTCATTGTGGTTTGGGGCGCTGCCAAATGTGTGAATGGTAACATCCTGTGGCCTATCACATTATCAAAGAAAAATGAGCTTCAATTACTGTTTCACATTGACTTCAGAAGTAAGAATTTAGAATTTAATTTCAAAATTGCCCAAACACCCTACTGCATAATTTCCATGTTTAATACTGTAAAGCTGCTTTGCATTGTATAAAGCACTAGATAAATAAAGGTGACTTGACTGAAAACATTGGGCGCTTTGCCATATTCATATGAGTTAGGCAGTTTATCAGTAGCCTACAATTATTTCAAAAGCTGATGCTGCATTATCCCTCTGTCTCTGATCTCATCTCAAGATGGAGCTCTAGCTCAATAAAACTAATCTGAATATAATGTGATTCTAACTTTAGACTCATATGGTGTTTTATCATAAAAAAGCAGACGTGATCTCCTTACGATTTGATTATTTTAGGGATTGTGTATCAAAGACAAAAAAGAAGAAACAGTGCGGCTAAAACAAAAGCACTATCCCCAAGGCACATGTAGTTACCACAGCAACAGGGTTGTCATGTGGCAAAAAGCGATCCAGCTCGGCGTGGGCGAAGTACCCAGCCAGTAGTAGTGAAGGAAGTGACTGTGGAAGTCGTTACAAAGAAATACACCTCTGGACTCGCTCCGCTTAGGAGTGGCCACATTTAAATGCTTACAATGAATCGAATGCCAGTAAGAGAACATTTGTGGGCCATATTTCACTCCAAAATCAAAAGAAAGAAATAATATTACATTAAAACATTTCAGTGAATCTTAATTATATGAAAAAAATTGTTTCCCAGTTACTTTGATAATACTTTTATTATTTGAATTTATTTATCATCCCCTAGTACAAAAACAAATAAATAAATCTCATTACAAATACAAATAAACTCATTTAATTTTTCTTACATACAATATACACAGACATGATAGAGATCATTGCTTTAGAGTTTTATTTTATTATAACTTTGTGGTATTATTTTAATGATTAAGCAAATTTCTCAGCAAATTCTCATTACCATAATGGTATTTTATTAGTTTAATTAGTGTCAGATTTTAATACTTTAATACATTTATTTATATTTATATTAAAAGGTATTGCAACAATTATTACATTGATTTAAGTAGTGTATCTTTTTTTTCAGTTTTCAAAGCTTGATTTTTCAAAGCAGAAAATCATGATATTAATGTTTATAATTTCTCAATATATTCACACCTTGTTGTATTTAGCATATTAGAACTGGAGAATAGTAAAGTTTTTATATTTTGCGACAATACATGCAATCAAACAGCTGAGATATGCAATATAATATTGGTAACACTTTACAATAAGGTTACATTTGTTAACTATATTTAATGCACTAACTAACATTAACAATGTGCAATATATGTGTTTCAGTATTTATTCATCTTTGTTAAAGTCAGTTAATAAAAATACAGCTGTTCATTTTTAGTCTGTGTAGTTCAGGTCCATAAAATAACATTAATAGATACCACTTTAGATTTTAATAATGTTTTAGTAAATGTTGGAATCAACATTAACTAATATTAATAAATGCTTTAGAAGTATTTTTCATTGTTAGTTTATGTTAACTACTGTAGTTAACTAATGTTAACAAATAGAAACTTACTGTAAAGTGTTACCTTATTTATTGCCCTGTATATGATTAAATAAATTTGGATATAATTTATATCAAACTTTATATAGAAAGCTGCGCAATAATACAGTTTGCATTTGTGCAAGGATATAACCAATCATACATTCAAGATTTGCTATATAGTATATATTGTCTTATATGTGAGTATAATGAATACGCAGTTAAAGTAGAATGTACTATACTGTATATATATATATATATATATATATATATATATATATATATACTGGGCGATAATAGTTTGCATTTTTTGTTATCAACATTTTTTTTTTTCACACATAACATCATAACATAACATCCAAAATAAAACAGAACAAAACAACAGACACATACTCAACATCTCAAAGTCCAGTCAAAAGGGAGGGAGAGAGGGAAGGACAAGAAATACACAAAAGTCACTCCTTTATACAATCACGTACATCAGAGAGAAAACACTGCCAAGCATCAATGGTCAAAGGCTTGGCCCCATTGATTCGTGCTGTTGTACATTCATAAGTCACTATTTGCAGGAGGCTATGGATCCAATATGTTTTTCCACACATGTGCGGTGTAAACCAGTTCTGTATTACTGTCTTCTTCACAGCTGTAAAACCAGCAAACAACATTCTCTTTTGCATTGAACTTATACAGAGACCAGAATCATCAAGAAGACACAAACTTGGGTTAACAGACCAATCAATTTGTAGTAAGGATGATAAAACCAGGTTTACATGTGTCCATAGACTAATGACGATAGGACATAACCAAAACATATGAAGAAAAGTACCTGATGATGCAGTGATACATATATGGCAGTTAGAATTTGACTGTAGTTTCATTTTGAATCTTTTGTAAGGAGTTATGTATGCTCTATGAATGACTTTGAAGTGAATAAGACGATGAGCCAAGTTTTTAGATGTTAAGCTGAGATTAGACCACACTCTCTCCCAGTCGACAGATAAATTAAGGTCAGATAATTCCCTATTCCAAATAGTTTTAATAGAAAGAGGTTTTGTAATGCAATCAATAATCTTATTATATATCAAAGAAACAGATGGCCAACCAGCAGATGGTGCAATCCAGTCCCGCATAGGATGAGAGGAAATAGAAGATGCCCATCGAACGCCATACGCTTTGAGAGCAGAACGTAATTGAAGAAAGACCAAATATGTGGATGCTGGTAAACAAAATTTGGTTCTTAATGTCTGAAATGAACAGAGGCCCTGGTTATCATATATATCACCGCACGTGTTTACACCCAAAGTAGACCAAGAGGGTTGGACAAATGGACGATTTACACATACAAAATTAAGATTGTGCCATAAAGGTGTACTGTTACAAAATTTGAAGGGTCCTCCTATCCGACGTTCAATAATCCGACCATTATCACCTTTTTTTCCTGTGCCAGTAAATAAAATATCTTGAAGTCTATTTGGTTTAACCTTGTCAGCTTCAATCACCCTCCATGAAACTGTAGATTGAGGATCAACCCAATTATGAAGAGCTTTAAGCTGGAACGACCAATAATACAGTTCAAAATTTGGTACAGCCAGTCCTCCTGCGCTATTAGGATGTTGTAATGTGGTAAGTTTAATTCTGGGGCATTTATCATTCCAGATAAACTTAGAAATTATGGAGTTGATCTCCTTAAAGTAACCTGGAGGGGGAGAAAGTGGTAGCATAGAGAAAAAAATAATAATCGAGGTAACAAATTCATCTTAACTGTGGAGATTCTTCCTTGGAGAGAGACTTTAAGATTATTCCATTTTTGAATGTCATTTTTGATCTTAACTAAAATGTTATTAAAATTGTCTCTGACAATCTTATGAATGTTTTTATATATGGTAATGCCCAAATAGGTGAAAGATTCCTTAATAGGGATAAATGAGGGAATAGAAGAATTAACTTTAACATAGTTTGCATTTTTTGATGAAATAACAATCGAGCAGTTGAGATTTGCTATATAGTACACTCCATTTAATCAGTAATTAGTATACTGTATCCAGGCAAGGTTGGATATAATAGTAACACTTCACTGAATGTGCAGAACACCTTAATGTATTATACCTTTACACATTGTAATACAGTATATATTTTAATAAATTATTGTAACGACAGTTTTAATACATTGTATTACTAACCCATTAAAGGTCACACCTTTATAGTGTATTATAACATATTAGAATGTGTGTCTTACTGCATTATACTAGCAACAAGTATAACTGGTATCTGTGGAAGAACTGATTATTAGGTGCATAATAAGCATTATGAATGCATTATATTGCATTAAGGCCTATATATAAGGCTTCAAGTGATACTGTTAAAGTCACTCTTAAACAACTGTTACATTAAAGCTTTTTTTATTATTCCTGGACAAGCAATAACCTTTTTCCGTAACTCATTCTTTGTAAGCATCAGTCCACGCGACCAGGGTGTCCTGTTTTAAGGCGGCTCTGTCGAGAGGTCTCAGGCTGTCTCAGCACTGCCCCTTTAAAGGCTCGTGCTGAGCCGCGGGGAACCGCGCGGAATGGGGGCAGACTTTATGTGCTTCTGTCATGTTAACTTAACGTCACGCGTCACCAACACAGGCAGCAGTTGCAGAGCGATACCTGCATAGGAAAGCAGTCTACTCTGCAAATGCAGTGTCTTCCTCCAGAGTTTAAACAGAACATGGAGCAAAAACTTTGCTGTGCCACAAAAAAAAACGTACCTATATACAAACAAAAACATATGCAAGTGCATTGCTTGTCGAGAAATAAATGCAAGCATGCATCCAAGAATGCAAATGAACCATGGCCTGGAAATCACTGCATTAAGATGCCCTCATTCATACACACTTTGGGCTATTATTGGCTGGCTCCATTAAACTGGTTAATAATAAGTGCATAATAGCAACAGTAACTATTCCCATAGCAGATGTGGACAGTATTAGTTAGCTGTCAGGATAATATCCTTGTCTCTTTTTCAAAAATATACATATTTTTTCCCCCATACATATATGATACATCGTCTTCAGCTTTACGTAGCATCAACATACAGCAAAGAAGCAAGGTTCTGGGAAAAAAAACAAAAAACAAAAAATCTTTCGATAAACCTGTTTCCTGGTCTGACACACATTTAAAGGATGCATTTGTGGTGGTTTATATACATGTGTGAACTCAGGCTAGGCCATCACATGACTCTTCTCTTGGGTTACACACACACACAGTCAGGGCCAATCTTGTCAGCCTGGTCTCGCTCACACTCCTCAGGGGTCTCCAGCCTCTGAATGCAGGGGCCGTGATGATTGCATCGGCAGGGCTGCCATCTACACACACACACACACACATTATACAGATGCAAAATCACATTAGAATGAATGCATTTTCTGGCATTCTAGCACTCTTTCTATTAAACTCGCTTACCTAGCTGTCTAAATGAGGATGTACATTAGACTTGATATGATTTCAGATACCTAATTACGTTATTTGCAACTGCAATTTAATACATTTTATTCATGCATATATACAATATTGTATTTACATACAATTTAATGACAATCAAGGACTTTATATATGCTTTAGTACGTTAGTCGACACATGAAAATAAGTGAACTTCTTTAAAGCATGTCAAAGAAGAAAAAAAAATTTGGTTTCCTATTTTAATATACTTTATAATATAGTTTATTTCTGTGATGCAGTGCTGAATTTTCATCAAGCAATACCCCAGTCTTCATTGTCACATGATCCCTCAGAAATCATTCTAATATGCTGATTTATTATCAGCGTTGAAACTGTTGTGCTGCTTAATTTTTTTTTAAAATTTTTTTTTTGGAACTGGTGATACTTTTTTCTTTGATTCTTTGATGAATGAAAGTTAAAAAGAACAGCATTTATTCAAAATAGAAATCTTTTCTAACAACATAAGTCACTTTTTACTATAATTTGTTATTCATTTAACATCCTTTTTCTTAAAAAAAAAAAAAAAAAAAAAAATTTAATGGCCTCAAACATTTTAATAGTAGTGTAGATTGTAACACATCATTTCCTTTGAATAAAAACTGTTCTTTTTAACTTTTAATTCATCCAAGAATGAAGAAAAAAAAGCATCACAGGTCCCAAAAATATCAAGCAGCACAGTTTCCAACACTGATAATAAATCAGCATATTGTCAGGGTTCTGTTGTGTGTGTCATGTGTTCCCGCCTCATGTGTCCATATTTGGTTTGTTTCCTGTCCTTGTTTCATGTCATTATGAGTTAAGTATGTTCCAGCTGTGTTTGTCTCGTTATGTGTTAATTATCTATGATTTACCTGTGTATTTATAGTCCTGTCTGTTCAGTTTGATTTTGTCTGGTCTACTCGTTACTTCCCCAGGTGTATAAAAAAAAAATATTACAAATCTTACTGATCCCAATTTGCCGTTCAAAAGTTTATATATATATATATATATATATATATATATGCACCTCATTTTACCAAATGTACAATTCACATAAACCACTGTTGTATACTTCATGTAGATTTAAAATCTATATTTAACATGAGACAAGTTCATAGGGTGAGTGAGGGTTGGCAGAGCCTTTAAAGGCAAGTACATCTCTAAACAAAGTGTGCAGCACACCTGCAATCACTCATGTTTCTGTACACAGCTGTACTGCACAACATCTTTCCTCTTCGGATTTGACCAGTGGGTTCATATTGAAACCAGTAATTAAAGTGTTGGCTGCAGTAATGGAAAATCTGAGATTGTAATCAAGAGCAATCTACTCTGGTAGACGCAAGTCACTGAAAAAACATTTAGATTATTCGCCCCAGACTCTGATATAGTTAACATCTAAAGTCAGCACAGTATTAAAGTGTCTGTGTATTTACAATGAGAATACACATTTTAATCATTAGATGAAAAAGACTGAGTTAACAGTGTACTAAATCAACATATAAAACCACCATGATTCAAAAACTTGTTAGCTAGAGAGATGGCGATTGCTAAGAGACAAATTTATCAGATATATCAGAATGTGACTAGTTCCGTCTACAGTGCAAAAACTGAAAATGTGCAGTAGTTTCTTTAAAAAGCTATACCTTAAAACTTACCTTTGTTGGTGTAACCTAATCACTGTTGGGGAATGTTAGGTTATATTATATACACTACCAGTCAAACGTTTTAGAATGGTAAGATGTTTAGATGTTTTTGAAAGAAGTCTCTTCTGCTCACAGGGCTAAATTTATTTTATCCAAAATACAACAAAAACAGCAATATTGTGAAATATTTTTACAATTTGAAATAATAGTTTTCTTTTTGAATATATAGTAAAATATAATTTGTTGCTGTGATCAAAGCTTACCTTTCAGCATCATTACTCCAGTCTTCAGTGTCACATGATCCTTCAGAAATCATTAGGCGCGTTCGACTTGAAGCAGCGCTGAGCAGAATGATCACCTTATGACATCAAAGTACCGCGAGAGCGATTCGAATGCATAGGATCCGACTGCTTTCTTATCGCTCTCGCGGTATTTTGATGTCATACGGTGATCATTCTGCGCAGCGCTGCTTCAAGTCGAACGCGCCTATTCTAATATGCTGATTTGCTGCTCATGAAACAACAGTTGTGTACAATTTTGTCGGGGTTCTTTGATGAATAGAACGTTCAAAAGAACAGCATTTATCTGAAATAGAAAGCTTTTATACACTACTGTGCAAAAGTTTGAGGTCAGTAAGATTATTATTATTATTATTATTATATATTTTTTGAAAATAAAAAATAAATTAATACTTTTATTCAGCAAGGATGCATTATATTTATCAAAAGTGATAGTAAAGACTTTCTATTCTGTTCTATTCATCAAAGAATCCTGAAGAAAAAAATGTATACAACTGTTTTCAACATTGATAATAATCAGAAATGTTTCTTGAGCAGAATATTAGAATGATTTCTGAAGGATCATGTGACACTGAAGACTGGAGTAATGATGCTGAAAATTTAGCTTTGATCACAGGAATGAATTACATTTTACAATATATTCAAAAAGAAAACATTATTTAAAAAATTATCTAACAATATTGTTGTTTTTGTTGTATTTTGGATAAAATAAATGCAGCCTTGGTGAGCAGAAGAGACTTCTTTTAAAAACATTAAAACATTTTACTGTTCTATATTATATTATATTAGATTATAATATTATATTATATTATATTATATTATATTATATTATTCTCTGCTCTGTCATACACTAGACCTAGATTTTACCCTCTACTAAGTAGTTGAAACTCATGAGGTGAAAAATATAAAATCCTTTTACAATTAAAGTTTTAGATTCTGTATTGTGCATTAGATACATTTTCAGATTCTATCTACTTCAGAGCATTTCTGAGTATAAAGCTGTTGAATGGCTGATAGTAAGTATATGTATAATACATTTTATACATTTACTGTAAGACAATGTTATTCAAAATTAAATATGATATATATGATATCTTCGTGTGTCCAGTGAGGAGCTATTTTTTGCCCATGAGTCTTTGCTAGTGGAAAACATGTAAATATCCTGCTGTGTAGAACCATTAGACAAGCTGCTGTGGAAACCAATTAGAGAAGCTATTCTCTCGCCATGGTAGCAGCAGAATCCCTGCATGGTTGTCATAGCAACCGGCTTGTCTGGATGACTTCAACAGAGTGTAAAATGCAAATGCTTTTCCCAAACGCAGTCTGCCAGAATTAATCCTCCTCTTTCTGCTGAATTGGTACAGTTCAGTCTTAAATTATTTGTTTTGTGTTCATAAAATGTAGGTGAAACAGCTCTAATTTAGCGGGCATATTAATCTCTGTATTGCAACCTTGTAACATTGTCAAAATTGGGTATCAAAATGGGCAGTGTCTGTGGTACCATAACACTAACTTTCTAAGATTATACAGTGTTTTGTGGCATAGGCATTACAGAGAATACAACATTATTACTATCATTTGGAAAATTTTAAGCTTGTTAAGCATCAGGATTCCATGTGTTTAAAGGAGACATATTGTTGTGTTTAAACTGACTGAACGTTAAAGAACTCAGTTCTACACAGGAGCTTTAACTGATGCTTCTTTTCTTTATTCACTCTCTGTCTCAGCATGTGACTCATGCACGTGCACGCACTTCAAGAACTCTCTGTAACATGCTGAACACAACACTTTCCCCCCTCCCTAGAACTTGATGAACTTAATGAAACAAGTTTCAATGTGGCACTCAAACCATAAGAGAGAAAAACATATAACCCCTATGCATGAAAGTCTGTGACATAATCTTCCAGGTAGGCAGGAAGAGCCCTTGCCCGAACTGGTCTGCCTCCCAAAGTAGCCTGCTGGGGCATTTCCTGTCCATTTTTGGTAACATCAAGCAATGGCTGATGAGGCTGAGGTCCATGTGCTGGCAGGAGTGGTGGCGGGTCAGGTCCTGGCTCTTGTGGGGTCTCCCTGAGCTGGAAACCTTGAGGTGCCTGGTGCAGCCTTGGCTGTGCTGGTTCTGGTCATGGGACTGGGGAACTGACTCCTTGTGTTGCTCCTGCGTTGGGCTCTGTTGCCCACTGACCTCTTGTTGGTGTAAGAGGGATGGGCACTTTCTGCAATCTACTAGCATGCCTGCGTGAGCCATCAATTAACAGAAATGTGGAAGATCCTAGCTGACGGACCACTTGGTGAGGTTCAGACCAAGACGATGCCATTTTACTGCTATGGTGAGGTCTGCGGACTCGCACCCAGTCCAGTACCTTGATGTTAGTACTCCTGACCTTGTATCTCTTACTGAAGTTATCCTTCATTCGCCCCTGGCTTGTAGTTACGGCCACTTTGACTGCTGCTTGGGGGCCAGTTACTACTGTTGCTGACAAGCCCTGTGCTCTGAGCCTGTCTAGGTGCAATTCCATCTCCCGGCCGAGCATGAGCAGAGCAGGTGAAGCCTGAGTGGTGTTGTGCTGGCTAGCCCTGTAGTGCAACTAGGTTTGATTAAGTGCCATTTGAAATGAGTACCCCTGGACCAGACACGCCCGAATCCCATTCTTAAGGCTCTGATTAAACCTTTCAACCCCATCGTTTGCCTGGGGATGGTAGAGTCTGACACAAATATGCTTAATTCCCTTATTGCTGAGGAAGGTGGAGAATTCTGCAGAAATTAACTGGGGCCCGTTGTCAGTAGTTATGGCATGGTGCATGCCCCAACGAGCAAACAGACTGTCCAGTATCTGCGTGATAGTCTGTGATGTAACTGTCCCTGCCGGTACTACCTTGGGCCATTTAGAATGGAGATCATAGATGACAACCAGAAAGCTCTGATGAGGAGGAACTCCATGGCCATGAATTTCCCCACAGATGTCTAACTGTAGGTTCTCCCATGGACGTGAAGGCCATGGGACTGGCTGCAAAGTGGCTGGGGCTGGTTGTCCAGTCTTTCCACTGAGGACACACGGTTCACAGTCCCTGACCAGCCCCTCAATATCCCGGTCTATGCCCGGCCACCAGACCAGGTCCCGGCATCTTTGCTTAAATTTTACAATGCCCAAATGGCCCTCGTGCGCCATTGATAGGACTGCTTGGCACGTACATAGCCCCTGGACTAGCTCCTCAGCATGCAGTTCTCGCACCCTGCAAATGCCACCCTGACTCGCACTGGCCACCCTGAGTGTATGTAGGTGTGGAGTGTTGTTAACATGGAGTCATGCTCAGATTCCTTCTGCTGCTCTTCCAAGGAGACAGCAGATTGTAAAGGTGCCTGGAGCATCTGGATGAACTCCATGTCATGGCTGCTTGGTGAGGCTGCTGGTGCGGGTGTGGTAATGGACCGAGATAAGAGATCAGCAACCACATTGTCCCTCCCTGGCGTGAATTTCATCTGGTAATCGTACTGTCTCAGGTGCTCACCACATCTGTGCAGGTGCAGAGGTTTATGACCTGAGCCAGAAGCGTGGTCAACACCTGATGGTCTGTGCGGAGGGTGAAATGCTGCCCGTAAAGATAGAGGTGCCATCTCTCAGTGGCCCAGACACAGGCAAGGGCTTCGCGTTCACCGACAGAGTAGCGCTGTTCCGTGGGGGTCAGGGCCCTGGAAGCAAATGCTACAGGCCTTTCACACCGTCCTGCTCCTGTGAGAGAACTGCACCCAGTGCTTGTGTGGAGGCATCACAGGTGACGATAGTCGGAATGTCTAGGTCAAAGTGAGCTAGAATGGGTGGTGTGGTAAGCTGGGATTTTAGCATTTAGACAGCCTCGGAGCATTCTGCAGTCTAGTTCCATGGCTCATCGTTATTTAGTAATTGACGGAGGGGTGCTGTGGTTTGGGAGTACCGAGGCAGAAGACGAAGGTAGTAGGCTGTCATGCCCCAAAAACGAGGCTACCTGGGAAGTGGAGGAGGGTTCTGGGATTCGGTGAATAGCCTCGATATTTGACTGGAGAGGGGCGATGCCTCTGGCCGTGAGACGAAACCCCACAAAATCAATGGCTGTGGTGAACGTGCATTTCTCTGCATTCAGTGTAAAGTTATGCTCCATGAGAGCACTAGCCACCCTATTTAGACGGTCACGGAGACCTCCGTGGTCTCAGAAGACTACGGAGGGTAGTCCGGACTGCTGAGCGAATCATTGGTACAACCCTCCCTACTCTCCAAGAACTGTATTTATCCAGAGTGAGCAAAAGGGCTGGCAAAATCACTCTGGACCCCGCACATCCAGCACACTCCCTCTTTGAACTGCTGCCGTCTGGTCGACGCTACAGAGCTCTGAGCACCAGAACGACCAGACACAGGAACAGTTTCTTCCCCCAAGCAATCCATCTCATGAACACCTGACATTAACGTGGAACACACAACACTATTTTACAACTATTTATTCACCACACATACATATATAATATTTTTTTTTTTTTTTTTTTTCCATTTCAAATTTGCACATGTCAGACCTGTACACACATGATTGTCTGTATTGCATAGTGTTTTTGCTATTTTGTACATTGCCTATTTGTATATTTGTATATTGTTCTCTTGTTGTCTGTGTCCTGTCCCGTTGCTGTCATTCTGTTGCACTGTGGAGCTTTGTCACTATAACAAATTCCTCGTATGTGTAAACATACCTGGCCAATAAAGCTCATTCTGATTCTGATTCTGATTCTGATTATGTGTCTGGATATCTTCTGCATGTACTACTATGTCATCCAAGAAAACGGCAACTCCAGGAATACCAGCCAAGATGGTGGTCATCACCTTTTGAAAGCAGCTGGGGGCGGAGCTCAAGCCAAATAGCATGCATGTTTACTGATATACCCCAGTTTGTGTGACAAACGCTGTGAGGTTTCTGCTGGAAGGATGGAGTGGCACCTGCAAGTAACCTTGGCACAGGTCTAGCTTAGTAAAGACCGTCGACCCATAGAAGTGGGTGGTCAGCTCCTCAGCTGTGGGTAAAGGGTATTTGTTGGGAATAATGGCCTTGTTGATAGAGCGCAAGTCTACACAGACTCGTATTCCCCCAGACTTTTTCCTAGCAATGACCAGGTTGGATATCCAGGGGGCAGCATTGACTTGTTCGATCACTCCCATAGCCAGCATCATTTGGAGCTCCGCCGTCCCTTCATCCCACAAGGCGAGAGGAATCCTGCGGAGGGGCTGAATGACCGGCGACACCTCTGGATCCACCAGAGGCCTGTGGGTGAAAGCTGTGAGGCAGCCAAGTCCGTCAAACAGCGCCGGCCATCTCTGTTGCCAGGTAGTGGTGACGTGGTGGATGTCTGAGTCTTTTTCATCTCGCAGCGTGAATCCTAAGCATGTGAAAAGATCCAGTCCCAGGAGGTTGGCACCCCGCTCAGTAATATAGGAGGGAAATGATGGCAGGTGTTTGGAGCCATAGCGGACTGGAACATGAAGAACACCCAGCATAGTGATCTTAGAGCTGTCGTAACCA
Source organism: Schizothorax lantsangensis (assembly GCA_027422415.1). Taxonomy (NCBI): domain Eukaryota; kingdom Metazoa; phylum Chordata; class Actinopteri; order Cypriniformes; family Cyprinidae; genus Schizothorax; species Schizothorax lantsangensis. Next base: position 28,869,867 of record CM049851.1, read on the forward strand.
CAGAGGAATATGCAGGACTGTTGCAGTGGCAGATGTACATGTCCTAAAAGCTGTTTGGTCCATTGATACATGTCTGATTTCAATGCAGTCATTAGAGGCAGACGGTTGTCGCTTCTGTGATGCTTGCGTAGCAGGTGCTGATTGTCATACTTTAGCGAAGTGAAAAGCTGAAAAACTGCCCTTTTTTTAGGCAGTTCCTGCATGTCTGTCCCCATGCAGGACAATTTTGGGCCCTGGAGTTGTGTGAGCTAGAGCCACAGTTACTGCAGAAAACTAAACTTCTACGACTTCCTTGCGGCTGTGTAAGCTGCACTGGAAAACATGCTTCTTCAGCGTCTATTTTATCTGAAGGAAATGGACCGTGGTGTGTGAGACAAACAGATCGCATTTGCGGTGTGGGCACATCCACAGGAACTTGAGCTCCAGGTTATTAAGACTGCACCAAACAGCCAGCTCCTTAACCTCCTGTCTGGAAGCAGACTCGTCACCATCCTGGATGAGGCCGATCGGTGTGGTGTCGTCTGCAAACTTCAGGAGCTTGACAGAGGGGTCTTTAGATGTGCAGTCGTTGGTGTACAGGGAGAAGAGCAGTGGGGAGAGAACGCAGTCCTGAGGAGCACCAGTGCTGATAGTATGGGTGCTGGATGAGAATTTTCCCAGCCTCACTAGCTGCTGCCTGTCTGTCAGGAAGCTGTTGATCCACTGACAGACGGAGGTGGGCACGGAGAGCTGAGTTAGTTTGGGCAGGAGGCGGTTTGGAATGATAGTGTTAAAGGCCGAGCTGAAGTACACAAACAGGATCCTCACATTAGTCCCTGATCTGTCTAGATGTTGCAGAACATAATGCAGTCCCATGTTGACTGCATCGTCCACAGACCTGTTTGCTCTGTAGGCAAACTGAAGAGGATCCAGCGAGGGTCCAGTGATTTCCTTCAGGTGGGCCAGCACCAGTTTTTCAAATGACTTCATGACCACAGACGTTAGAGCCACAGGCCTGCAGTCATTTAGTCCTGTAATTTTGGATTTCTTTGGGATGGGGATGATGGTGGAGCGTTTGAAGCATGAAGGGACTTCGCACAGTTCCAGTGATCTGTTGAAGATCTTTGTGAAGATGGGGGCCAGCTGGTCAGAACAGGATTTCAGACAGGCTGGTGTGACACCGTCTGGGCCTGGTGCTTTTTTCCTTTTCTGCTTCCGGAAGACCTGGCGTACCTCATGTTCACTGATCTGAATTGCAGGTGTGGGGGAGAGGGGGGTTGCTGGAGGTGTTAATGGTTGTGTGGAGAGGTGTTCAGGGCGGGTGTGGGGTGTTTTTTCAAACCTTCAGTAGAACTCATTCAGATTGTCTGCCTGTTGTTGATTCTCCACAGTGCTGGGGGATGGTGTCTTGTAGTTGGTTATCTCTTTCAGACCTTTCCACACTGATGCTGAGTCACTGGAAGATAATTGGATCCTTAGCTTATCGGAATAATTCCTCTTTGCTACTCTGATCTCCTTTTCCAGTGTGTATTTGGCCTTTTTATACAAGACTTTATCCCCTTCCTGTAAGCATCTTCTTTGGCCTAACGGAGCTGTCTGAGTTTTGCAGTGAACCATGGTTTGTCATTGTTGTAGGTTAAATGAGTCCTGGTAGGAATGCACATATCCTCACAGAAACTGATATATGGAGTTACAGTCTCTGTGAGCTCGTCCAGATAGTTTGCAGCAGCCTCAAAAACACTCCAATCAGTAAGGTTTGTAAAACCTGCTCTGTCTCGTTGGTCCATCTCTTTACAGTCTTTACCACAGGTTTAGCAGATTTCAGTTTCTGCCTGTAGGTTGTTATAAGATGAACCAACCAGTGATCAGAGAGACCTAAAGCTGCCCGTGGAACAGAGTGATATGCATTCTTTATTGTTGTGTAACAGTGATCCAATATATTACTACTGTCTCTATATCGGTGCTTAGTAAATACAAATACCTGAGGGAAGATGTATTTCACTATTGTAAGTTAATGTTGTTAAATAGAGAAACAAAAGTATACATTTTTAAAATGTCTATAACTTCTAGCGCATTATAACAAGAGCAGGAAGAAGCCCTTTTAGTGGTGTGGGATATTTAATTTTATAAAAAATAAATTAACTGTTGCTGATTTGTAAGATTATTATTCGATAATATTGTTTAATTTATGTACATAATTTTTTGCCTACTATGGGATTATGACGTGCGCATTGAGTTTGATTTTATTTCATGAGTATATTGTGCACGTCTTTATACAGTGTTTGATCGCATTTTTGATTTTGATTGGTGTGTAACGGAAGGTGGGGGGGGGTTAGGGGGCCCCCAAATCTGTTTTAGCCCAGGGCCCCGCAAAGGCTTAACGCGGCACTGCATGCATACGTTACAAAACACAGTCGGTTATGTCTGTGAAGGTAAACAGCTGGGAAAGAAATTGCATGTTTATATTATATATCTGTGTGGCAGCAGCGTAATATACAGTAAAAACTCTATTGTCTCCTCTGAGGCTGGGACTCTAAATAGTGTTCTGTGCTCGTCAATGCATCCAAAGACAGAACAGTTAGCATGCTTTGCTCAAACTTTTGCCATGGCGTTAGAACTGGTACACTGTTGTTGCTTGCAAAAAACACAATGGCAGCGCCGTGGGTGGAAACGAGAATACTTTTTGTGCGCAAAGAAAACAATAATGACTTTATTCAACAATTCGTCACCCTAGGGCGCCATTATGGAGAGTATCACGACGCATGCGTGCATGTTCCTCTGCGCGTAAACAACGCATGCTGAACGAAATCTGAGCGGCTCATTTTTTGACAAGCTTGCAGAGAAAGGCTTACCAAAAAATTTACTGGGTTGTTCTTTTTCAAATTTTCTGGGTTGGTAGATGCACCAGGGACCCGATTATAGCACTTAAACACGGGAAAAAGTCAGATTTTCCTATGTCACCTTTAAAATGAATGAAAAATTTAATAAATAAATAAAATAAATATATAAATAATAAGATAAAATAACCAATTCTCACTATTAACTATTAATTACAACTTTTGCCTCAATAAACTCCTAATTTGCTGCTTATTAATAGTTAGTAAGGTAGTTGTTAAGTTTAGCTATTGGTAGCACTAAATGATCTAAAATGGTCATGCAGAATAAGACATTAATATGTGCTTTATAAGAACTAATAAACAGCCAATATGCTAGTGATATGCGTGCTAATAAGCACCTAGTTCATAGTGAGAATTGGTCCTTAAAATAGAGTCTTACCAAATGTTTTAACACTCTATGTGTGTGCAATCTCTATGAAATTATTTAAAAATCCTTATCTAGTTTATGATTGGAAAAGTCATTGAAATTCAGTGGTCAAGATGAGTAGGAGCCTCTTCTTCCAGCTCTTCTACTTAATATAAAAGGTCACCATAAATCTATCATAATACATACAGAACATATTCTGTTCTCCTGTAATTGAAATTGTTATTATGTTTCATGTATGGGAGGATTATGTGAGGGAAATTAAATCTTCACGTCTCGCAAGAAACTCAATTTTAGAACGCAGGATTTCCTTGTTTGGTGTGTCATTATCACACTCATTGATAGTTTCATTAATTCAAGCTTTGCCGTTCTCTGTGACGGCCTTAATTGTGTACTTATCTGCTCAAGCGCACGGTGTTCCTCTCTGAATTTCTCTTGTGCCTAATAAACACAGCCTACCCAAAATAGCCTCACTTGCTCTTCAGAGATCAAACCAGCTTCCCTATGAGATGCTGAAGTCTCCATGACAACACCAGAAACTTAGTGGCAACGCATCACTTCCCTAAGAGTTCGTCAGAAGACATGGTCTTTTCCCATGATTGGAAATTAATTAATTAATAAAGCTCATGTGTAGTGGCACCTGAGATATGAAGATCGATAAGATCTAGTGTTGTTATCATTATAACCTTTTATAATTGAAGTCTTGTTCTAGTGGATGTGTAATGCACATAAATGTGGCCTTCAACTGGGTCTCAAAAATGTAAAGTGTTTGTCCAGGTATCAGCTTATACAAGCCTGGATTTCAGTAAGTTTTTGTGGCTGTATCTTTTTTATGACCCTTTTGAAAAATTCTCAGCTGCTCCTGTGCTTTTTGTGTACCTCGGATGTAACACACGTTACAATTACTCAGGCAGTTACTGTACTTTTTTTGTACTTTTTTAACCTTTCATTACTCTCTATGTATTAAATGCACTGCATTTGAAGAGATTCACATTCTTTCTGATTATGCTGATGTTAGTTATGCATTTTTGTAGGTGCCAAAAAATTGACCAACAAGGCAACACTATGGTATGTCCCACTGTCCCTTCAAAACGTGGCCAAAATCATTGAAGTTCCTCCTATTGAGGTAAGAGTCTGTACGTCAATGAACACATTGTCTTTTCTCTGAAGCTTGACATTATGCAATTTGTATCAGTTCAAATTTCAATATCTATCTATTTCTTATTACTGTCACTATATTTCAACTCCCCAATGATTTTTCAAGGTGCATAATGCACCTTAGCTTCATTTTCATTACTTACATTTTACCAGAACCTCTTTATAGGCAAGTACTCTGGTAGTTTACTTCAAAAAGTACAGTCAGACATTCATGTGTGGTCTTGACTGAAGTGACATGTATGTGATTTTTCAAATGTCAAGAGGTGTGTCCCAGTTTGTGTACTTATGCACTATTCTATGCTGTTTTGTAGTATAAATCGTATGATTAGTGTGTATTAGAAAATTCCAAAAGGAAAAAGTGCACTTTAAATACCCAGATGATGCACTTAAATGTTGGCGACTTCATGAATTCAACTGTTGCAGCTTTAATTATGACGTGGAGGGGGAGGCGCTATCAGACTTCGATGATGAATGACAAAATAACTCATTTATAATTCATACACTACACGATTGAGTACATTGTGCATGAGTACATAGTGTATAGTGCGTCATTTGGGACACAGCTCGTGTATTGCCAAATCATTTTGCTAAGATTTTCCAACATTTCTCAATCTAGTTGACTTTTTCTTTTTACAAACAAGTTGCTTGTTATTTACCAGAGTGTGTTTTTGTCCATTGCAGTATTCCAGCCCAGAACAAGAGGAAGCTGGTAAAAAGAGATATGAGGCTCAGAAATTCGAGCGAATAGAGACCAAAGAGAGGAATGGTGAGATCATCATGTCTGTCTCTCTTCCAGGTAATTATGTTCCTCCTTTATGTCCCGACTCCTTACACATGCTTATCCTCACTGAACTCATGTGTTTGATGTGTTAGTCATCGCATGGATCTTACTTATCAGGGTCAATATATAGCAGATGTAAAACACCTTGCAAAAAGTACATACATGGCAATACCATGGTGCAGTAATGGTATCAGAGGGTAATACCGTGGTTCTTTGATACCACAGTGCTGAATGATTAGCATACACATTTACCATCATCTTTAAATGATGTACTGAAAATGTACTGAGAAGTAAAATGTACTAAAAATGATGTACTGTAAAGTATACCGTAGTCTTTGTCCAAAAACATACAGTAGTATTACCATATACATGTCCAACAAACATCATAGTTCCGTAGTCATTTGTGATATTTTTGTTAGTGATTGCTCTGCTTGTTGGACATTTTATCTTCCACCAGTAAGAGTTTTATGTATGGAGTCTCACCTTGATTTCATTTTATGTTATTTTGCTCTGATGCTGCACAGATAGACAAACAAAAGGTATGTATATTTTTTTCTCTGAAGAACTAGGAAGTTAATTGTCAAATAATGGAACATGAAGAATAAGTTGTCTTTTGTGTGTGGCATCAGGAAAATATGTATGTATTTCTTGCTCAGATAACAAGTTCTGATTTTTGCTTTTATTTGCACATTTTAAGATTAAATTATATTGTATATGTGCATTGTTATTATGTTTTTCTCTCTTCTCTCTTTTCTTTCTTAGAGCCCTGCACTGTTGCATTTAGTCAGTCGAGTCTGATCCACCTCATCGGCCCATCTGACTGCACTCTGCATGGCTTTGTACATGGAGGTAATAATTTTGACTTTTTTATGATTATTACATTTGATTAATACTATTCAAATAGTCTGATAGAATGTTTTAGAGTGAGGCTCTCACATCTGTGGATTCCCATCTTATTCTAAACACATTTAGCTCACTTTCATCAGAAATTAGCTGCTTTTTTTCACACATTTGACAATGTTATCATTGCCTGAGCACACTAACCAAACCTAGACATCAAACCAGTATTGAACATATGGTTACACCCTGCTTCAACACTGAAAATGTCAATAGAAGTTTCATCAAGTTTAAGGTTATCTGCTTCACCCAAATTTAGTGTGTTAAAAGACTGTTGGTATATCAGCTGTCTGTTTGATTGAAATTAATGATTTAAATAGTATTTTCTTAAGAAACATATTTTAATAATCTCTGTTTTATTTACAACTTCATAAAATTATTTTTTACAATGCAAAGACAAAATGTGAGAAATGATTAATGATTAATTCACTATTCAACTGTCTAGTTGTCCGAGTCAGGTAACGCAAGATTATTTCACCTCCTGAGTCATTTCACTCATGAACAAAGGAAAATCACACGTGTGGTCACAAAACAATGAATTCACTCTCTGATAGAACTTCTTAATGCTGAGTCATATAAAAGAGTCATTCAAAAAGCACAAAACGTTCATGAGCGACCCATCACTAACGCTCAGTCAGACTGTTCTAGTGTAGGCGGTCATAAGGCAATAAATACACAGTGAAATTATATCTGCTCTAAAAGAATTCTTAGCCTCTAACTCAATTACTGGTGAGTGAAAGCAATTTATTAGTTAATGGCTTACGGACAGACATTATTTAGTTGCCTTGCGCAGAATTTAGTTGCATTAACTTGCAATGTAGAGGGTTGGCTGTAACTACCACAGCCCCATTTATGCATGCATGACAAGTAGTCGGCTCACTGACCTGAATGAGTTACATAAACACAAGAACATCAGCAGCATAGTCCATGTAGAAAGCGAAACAGGGAACGTATGACATACAGCTGAATCTAAACATTAATTTTCGATCTGGAACATGTCTCCTACCAGGCATATGTATCTAAGTAAAAATCAATGTTTGGTTTTTATGCTAAGCTGAGGTTCTAAAACTGGTATGCTGTCATTTACACACACACAATAATTTACAATCCATTTATCACATGGATTAATCACATGTATGTAAGAAGAAAGAGATGATAAAAGTCAGATGAGTAGTGGTGCATCAATAATGTTAGATAGGGGAATGAGAAATGGGAGGACCCTGACGTCAATAAAAGAGAGAACCATTTCATATCTTGTCAGTTATTTATATAATCAATTGCATGACTGTTGTTTTTCCATAGTGCTGCATTCAAGCCAAAGCATGTCTGGTGATCACTCAAATTCATGTTACATTTCCATTTGACATTTACACAGTAATGGAACACATTTACACTATTTACAAGCAACCGATACCATTGCATCTTTATAGTAAGATAATTTATTTGTACAAAGTCACATAAAATCTTTTTTATTTTGCTATCTAGAGTAATGCAGCAAAATTCATATTGAGTGCTTTAACCAAACTGAGTGCTCACAAAAAACTACATCACTCACAGATCAGTAAATTCAAGTTTATTTGATTCAGATGTGATTGAAAGTAATTGGTTGAAGTGTTTACTTTGTAATTAGTCTGTTTCTGCCAGTTTGACTCATTGAGGTTGATTTGTGGACTGACTGTGAGCAGAAAGGCATTATTGCATTGTCAGGATAATCAGCCAGTTTTAGTGCTACAAAGACTATTGCCTATTGCCTGTATCTAGCGGTTCCCCCTCAAATTCATGCTTGAAGAGTTTAATGAGAAAGCAATGATCTCCAGGGAGGCAAAAGGGACACTTTCTTCCTCTGAAACTTAATTCGCTGGTGTAGCTTGGTGGACAGTGTTAATTTAGTTGTGCTTTACTATTTTTCTCATATTTCATAATACTTGTTTTATTTTATCACTGTTTGATTTTCTCATCTAACTGACTCTCTTGCATCCTTGGAGAAAACACCTTTGCTAGTGACATGAACATCATACAGTCTTGGGGGCGGCCAGTATAAAACTACCCATCACACCTTAGCATCTGCACAGCAATGCAACAGCAACCACTCGAGAACACATTATAATAGCAACTGTACAGCAGCCATCTACAACTCCTTTTTTATTGAATTGAGGCCAAAAAACACAAAGGGCTGTATCCATCATATATGCCCTTTAATTGACTTCAAAGCAAAGCTTTTTGTTTTAAGTTTTCATGCAAAAAGTCATGAAAATACTTTCTTTAAAGAAACCTATGCACAGAATCATAACGAGAAATAATCAGCTGACTTAGAAATTCCAGTTTATTCAGTTCGTTCAAGTTCATGTATTGATCACCCGTGACTGTGGCATTAATCCACCTTCTTTTCCTCTATCGCTCTATAGCACTTTATATAATTCACATTGTTTCAAAGCTGCTTCAATAAGCAGGAAAATAACAGGTGCATACTTCTTTAAAATATGAGACAAAGTCAAATTATGCTCAAAAAACAGACGGTGTCATTATTCAGCTCAAGTCAGTTCAGAGTTGATTTAGTTAAGTTCAGTATCTATTTAAAGTTCATCAATTATGAAACAAGCTCAATTCAGCTATAAGCAGATCTACAGAAGGCAATGTTGTATGAAATGTTGTAACTATACGCATGAACACAATAAGTATATTGCATCGTAATTTTAATGCAAGTTCATAGTAGTTACAGACACCTAATATAAAGCAGGACCAACAGGGAGGACAAAAAATGGTTTAAATACACTTAATTTTCAGCAATTATCAGTAAAAATATGAGCCCTAATGCTTTCTCCAGTAAAAAAAGTTGTTTAATCCGAATCAGGGGGGGGGGACATTTTCAGCAAATTATCATTTTTGGGTGAACTATTTCATTTGGCCAGATTTTTAAAAAGTTCCACTACCTTCCACCCCGAATTCCGAAAATGTTGGGACATTTTTTAAATTTCAAGAAAATGAAAACTAAAAGATTTTCAAATCACATGAGCCAATATTTTATTCACAATAGAACATAGAGAACATAAATGTTTAAATGGAGAAATTTTACATTTTATCCACTAAATGACCTCTTTTCAAATTTGATGCCTGCTACAGGTCTCAAAAAAGTTGGCACAGGGGCAACAAAGGGCTGAAAAAGCAAGACATTTTTAAAAGATTCAGCTGGGAGAACATCTAGCAACTAATTAAGTTAATTGACATCAGGTCTGTAACATGATTCGCTATAAAAGGGATGTCTTAGAGAGGCAGAGTCTCTCAGAAGTAAAGATGGGCAGAGGCTCTCCAATCTGTGAAAGAATGCGTAAAAAGATTTTTGAATACTTTAAAAACAACGTTCCTCAACGTCAAATTGCAAAGGCTTTGCAAATCTCATCATCTACAGTGCATAACATCATCAAAAGATTCAGAGAAACTGGAGAAATCTCTGTACGTAAGGGACAAGGCCAAAGACCTTTGTTGGATGCCCGTGGTCTTCGGGCCCTCAGACGACACTGCATCACTCATCGGCATGATTCTGTCATTGACATTACTAAATGGGCCCAGGAATACTTCCAGAAACCACTGTCAGTAAACACAATCTGCCGTACCATCTGCAGATGCCAACTAAAGCTCTATCATGCAAAAAGGAAGCCATATGTGAACATGGTCCAGAAGCGCTGTCGTGTCCTGTGGGCCAAGGCTCATTTAAAATGGACTGTTTCAAAGTGGAAAAGTGTTCTATGGTCAGACGAGTCCAAATTTGACATTCTTGTTGGAAATCACGGACGCCGTGTCCTCCGGGTTAAAGAGGAGGGAGACTTTCCAGTGTGTCATCAGTGTTCAGTTCAAAAGCCAGCATCTCTGATGGTATGGGGGTGCATAAGTGCATACGGTATGGGCAGCTTGCATGTTTTGGAACCACGAACTCTTCAGCAGCTGGAAACATATATCAGGCAAGAATGGGACCAAATTCCAACGCCAAAACTCCAGAAACTCATAACCTCGATGCCCAGACGTCTTCAAACTGTTTTGAAAAGAAGAGGAGATGCTATACCATGGTAAACATGCCCCCGTCCCAACTATTTTGAGACCTGTAGCAGGCATCAAATTTGAAATGAGCTCATTCTGTGCATACAATTGTACAATTTCTCAGTTTAAACATTTGTTATGTTAATATATGAACAATAGAAATTGTGAATAAAATATTGGCTCATGTGATTTGAAATTATTTTAGTTTTAATTTTATTCAAATTTAAAAAACATCCCAACATTCGGAATTTGGGTTGTACAACAGGAGCTTAAAGGGGTGGTTGACTGGTTTTTTTCTAGGCTTGATTGTGTTTATGGGGTGCAGTCTAGCATGTGTTCATGCTTGGTTTTTTTAAAAACGCATTATTTTTCACATAATTTACCTTTATTCCACACCTCTCTGTCCCTTCTCTGACAAACGCCTCGATTTATTTCCTGGTTTTATGAAGCTCCTCCTTCAGAAATACGCGATGGGCTGAGATTGGTTAGCTGGCTCAGTGTGTTGTGATTCGCTAAACCGCCTCGTGTGCGTCTGAACGTCCCGCCCCTCACCTCAGTGGCATGTGCTCCGGTTGAATTGTAAACAGTGGCGTTGTCTATAATGCTTATCAATTTGAGCCCGATTGAGACCCAGAGGATATTAGTGAAGAGGATCGTGCAGAACCTGTGCAAGCACGGCTCTTAATGGTATGTTTGGTTGTTGTTGTCTCATACTTTTAAATATGCTGCTATTTGTAAGTGCTGCTTCTGTTAGCTTTTAATATACGGTTTTATCCTGATTAAAGCTTTAATACAGCACAGCAACTGCACGCGTGTCCATTTATAATGCTTCTCATTGCTGTGTGAAAATAAGTGTATAATTGAAACAGTTTGTTGGAGCTGATCTGACGATCCAAATGAGAGAGAGAGAGAGAGAGAGAGAGAGAGAGAGATGCAGAGCAGGGCGACACGAGTAACAGTATTAAGAACCGCTGCTTTAATGATTTTGAAACTTGTGAATCCATTAGAATCGTTAGAAGACAGAATCGCGATTCATATGAATAGATTTTTCCGTACATCCCTAGTTTTCTCTTCCTCTTCTCTAAAGCAGCGCAGCATGGCCTCGCCCCCTTTGCTGCATGTTCCCGGGGGCGGGGTTTATCTGGGTCTGTGACGTATCAGACCCGGGAAGTAACTCGTTGTAGTCCCTTACCTGTCGTTTTTGTAGGCATTAAACTGCCAGAATTTTAAAAGACGATATCTCCGTTTGCATTGAACTTTCAGCGCCGCAACTCTGCAGATATTGTTTATGCTCAAACAGCAACATTACACACTAACTAATGTTAAAAAAGCAATCAACCACCCCTTTAAAACAATGAGAAGTAGCTATTTGGTCATTGTTATTTTCTTACAGCTAATAATATATAAGACATAGGTGATGTCCGCTTAAAATGGAAGTTGTTTCAGAAGTGGAGCAAGACAGTTAAATTAGACAAACATTACGTGTTTTTTCTTCATGATTCACCAATGCATGTTCTAAATAATGTGCACTGGTGAGTCACACATAATAGGGTCTTAAATGAAATAGAAAAAAAGTAAAAAAGTTGCTTGATTTGATGTTGACATCAAAGGCAAAAAACGTAGATCTAATTACAGCACTCATTTGGGGAGAAGGACTAATTTGAAGGGTCCAGTTTTAATGTCATCTAAGGTCTGCTCAAAATACGAAATAAATAATCTTTATCTAAAACTTTCAGATAATTTATTTTAACGTTTGGTATAGTGAGCCGTAAAACTGTTTGCTAGATAAACATGCAAAGAGTTTTCTCCTAGATTAGACACTCTTCATTTACTCTTAAAACAGCAGTCTTCCTCCTCTTCTGTTCTAGGCTTGTAGCATCTCAAACCTCGACACATCCTCAAAGTGGCTGTGTGTGTATGTGCGTGTGTTTGTGTGCAAGTTTGTGCACAAAAATACATCAGGGATAATGAATGGCTCAATTACACCAACTTATTATTCTGCTAACAAGGAACGTTCAGGAAAACAGTAAAAAGCCTCCTGGCTGAGCTGGATCCATCAACAGCAAATGTTTGTTCTTATCGTCTCCCGCACTCATCTTTCCCCCACTGTTTCTGGCTAATGATGTTCTTGAGGATGGAATGATGGTGGCTGAAATTGATCTAATTCATATGCCTTTGCTGAATACAGAAGATTGGTTCAAGACAAATTGAGCCATACTGAGGTAATTCTGTTAATGGTTAGTTGAAAAGGACAGGAGAGGTGACTCCAGGGGCGGCAGTTTAATTTTTATGTAAGATGATAAAGTGAGATAATAAAGTGATTTGAGTCATAAAGTGAGAGTTGAATGAAGGTCAGGGAATAAGCAAGTGAAATCTGTCTCAAGGTGTAAATGTGTTTAAATGTTCATTGCTTGTTAACAGTGCCATTAAAATGATTATGATTTAGTGTCGGATGGGCTTTTGTGTAACTCAGCACACTTAGCTATAAAGCCTTAAAGGAGATGCATGCAGTTTTTCAGTGTTAAGAAACTTAAAGGAATACTCCACCTCAAAATTAAAATTTTGTTCCCATTTACTCACCCTCATGCCAGTATATGGCTTTCTTTCTTCAGATGAACACGGATGAAGATTTATAGAAAAATAGTCCATCCATATAATGCAAATGAAAAGGAACCTCGAAGCTGATGTTTCAAAAACACACAAAGCAAACACAACAGTAATCCATGTGACCCCAATTGATGAATTAATGTCTTCTGAAGCGAAACGTTAGGTACATGTGAGAAAAATGCCAATATTTTAAACTTTTTACGCTATAAACCATAATTTTCAAAGAATGTTTTTTATCTTTGTCCAGTGTCTGTTGCACTTTAGGATGTACGACTGATAAAATGTCTAGTACTTAAACTTGTACAATCATGAGAATAGAGTGCTGCAGTGATGACCTTTATTTGTAGGCCAAAACCTGTAAATGAGGTAGCATTTTAGTACTTCCAGTTAATTTTTACAGTGTGAAGAGAAAACTTAACTAATTTCACAATGCAAAATAATGGTGCAAAAACAGGCTTCATTTTTTTTTTTTTTGTGCTTTTATGTAAAACTGCAGTAACAGAAATATAATAAAAGACACCGATGTTAAATAATAATAAAGGGTATAAAAATATCAGTGCTGTCAATCGATTAAAAAAATAACTAAATAATCACATTTTCACATTGAATCTCCAAATTATGTAAAAACAGCATAAAGATTTAAATATTTTAAATATGTGTTTAATGTCAACTTTTTACTAAGTAGCCTAATATTAATGAGGACCAGTATTGTTGATACCAATACTGCTACTGATGTCTCTATTAAATGTATTTTCCCCTCAATTTTAGCCATTAATTATAGTAATTCAATGTTACAGTATAATTTAAATCCATTATTTTTAAACATTTAATAGGCTTTGAAAAATACAACAAATTTTAAGTCAACTTTAAGTCACATAAATTATAAATTGAATATTGATGAATCTTTATTCAACAAAGATTAACAAAAGTTAATCAGTGAGCAGAGCAGTGATTGAATTCTCTTTTTCTTTTGTTTTTTGATTTACATCAATGACACAGACTGCAGCAGGTTTCACTTTAAAAGTAGCACTGTCTCTTTAAAACTTGATGCTCATGACGTGGATCTGACACACATCTGGTTTTCTCCCAACTCTTTACTGTTATCTAGGTGTTTTCCAACTCATATGTGACCCTGGACCGCAAAACCAGTCATAAGTAGCATGTGTATATTTGTAGCAATAGCCAATAATACATTGGATGGGTCAAAATGATTGATTTTTCTTTTATGCCAAAAATCATTAGGATATTAAGTAAATATCATGTTCCATGAAGATATTTTGTAAATTTCCTACCGTAAATATATCAAAACTTAATTTTTGATTAGTAATATGCATTGCTAAGAACTTAATTTGGTCAACTTTAAAGGCGATTTCCTCAATATTTAGATTTTTTGCACCCTCAGGTTCCAGATTTTCAAATAGTTATATCTAAGCCAGATAATACCATACATCAATGGAAAGCTTATTTATTCATCTTTCAGATGATGTATAAATCTCAATTTAAAAAAATTGCCCCTTATGAATGGTTTTGTGGTTCAGGGTCACATTTAAGTCTAAAGGTCCTTGGACACCGAGTCCGAAATTTTCGTATGCGTTTTTTTTTTTTTTTTTTCTTTTTTCGTATTCGTCATCCTTTCCTATCAAAATGCTTGTTACGGATGCGAAAACACAGAAAATCGAACCTGATCCCAAAAATTTTATGACAGACGAAAGTTTTGGAGGAAGTGTGTAAACATGATTGACACAACGTGAGTTCGTATTAATTTTTTTACGTGTGAAAAATCCAGACGATGTCGGATGTCAGTGTTCACAGACAGCGCGCCAGTAAGTTCTCGTTAAGTTTGTGTCTTATCATGCTTGATAGCATGTACATATAGTCTACTGTAACGCTATACAAAGGATGCCAGGAAAAGGTGGATGCTGCATTACATATTTGGTCACACTTCTTTTTAAGGTCCAATTCTTGCTATTAATAAACCATTAACTATGATTTTTCCCTCAATAAACTCCTAATTTGCTGCTTATTAATAGTTAGTAAGGTGGTTGTTAAGTTTAGGTATTGGGTAGGATTAGGGATGTAGAATATGGTAATGCAGAATATATGCTTTATAAGCACTAATAAACAGCCAATATGTTAATAATAGGCATGCTAATAAGCAACTAGTTAATAGTGAGAATTGGTCTAAAGTGTTACCAATACTAAAGACTAAAGTCTTACCAAATATTTTAATGTGTTAAACTGAAAATAAATAAATAATAATAATAATAATCACACAGTTAAATCACACAGTTAACACTTTAATTGTGGCAGTCCAAAAAATATTACTCACAGTAATCGATTTTAATGTAGTTCATTAGCATAACTTGGTGATATTGTTGATACATATAGGTCAGAATTTTGTTGGTTTAGGTGTTTTTTTAGATTGAAAGACAGTTCAATCAGTCCTATGAGCAGAGTAGTGCAAGAGAAAATAAAACAACACATTTCCCCCCAAGCTCTCTATCACAGCTGTGTCTGTATGCAAGGACGTTTGGCTTACACACATGCGCACACACTCGCTCTCTGCCTTCACCGTCTGTTTCCACGTCTGCTTTTCCCCATTGCGCATGATGAAAGCAGACCGAATCTACTGAATATCCTGAATGGATTTCAAAAGGATCAGAGACAGGCTGTTTATCAGAGGGAAGAGGGAGGTCCTTGGGTTTGCGCCGGACCCTTGGCAACCTCTGTTGCACGACACAAAGCAATATGACAGCTGTGATTTCCCTCTTTGATATGGAACTGTCCTTTCCCCTCCATCTCACTTCCTTCTTATTAGTATTTATCTCATTCATAACTTGTCAGGCATTCAAATTAATAATTTTACTTTGGTTCAAGATTCATTTTCCCCCTGCCCTGTGCTATTAAAAGAACTGTTCATTTAGAAATGAAAAGTCAATTATCTGATCTTCATGTTGCTCCAAACCTGTATGCTGTTATTTTTTTCTAAGGAATATAATAGGGAAGATTTTGAAGAATGTTCAGGCTGCTCTTTTCCATGCAAAAACTGTTCTTAGTGACCAGCTGTAAAGCTGAGTCGATAACACTTTAGTATAGAGACCAATTCTCACTATTAACTAGATGCTGATTAGCATGCCTATTATTAACATTTTGGCTGTTTATTAGTACTTATAAAGCACATATTCTGCAAGACCATATTCTACATCCCTAATCCTACCCAATACCTAAATATTTAGTTCACCCAAAAATGAAAATTAGCCCATATTTTACTCACCGTCAAGGCATCCTAGGTGATATGACTTTCTTCTTTCAGACGAATCCAATCGGAGTTATATAAAAAAAAAATTCCTTGCTCTTCCAAGCTTTATAATGGCATGGGTGGGTGTTTTTGTTCAACAGTCCAAAAGTACTCAAATAAAGTGCATCCATCCATAATAAAACATGCCTCACATGGCTCCGGGGGTTAAATAAAGGCCTCCTGTAGCAAATCAATGTGCTTTTGTAAGACAAAAATCCAATAAACAGCCAATATGTTAATAATAGGCATGCCAATAAGCAACAAATTAATAGTGAGAATTGGTCCCTAAAATGCTCGTAAAGTGACTCTCAGAGCAGTTTTGGAGATATTGTTCATGTATTTATGTCCTCATTGAGACGGCAGATGCTGAAATCACCGCGAGCGTCATACAGAGATGCGCAGAACATGCAGCATTCATATTTAAATTGACTTTTGCGGCTTAATATTTACAGATACTAGTCCATATTGCGATTTGATTTAAGTGTAATGACCCACTTTTGATTAATTCATCCAAACTTTGACAAATTCCGTGACATTCCGCGTTAAACTGTAAATTCCGTTTTTATGACTGGATTCTGCGATTCCGTCCGCGTTTTCTGCATTGCGGAAATCATAGGGCCCTAAAACACCGCCCAAATGTATACGCAATGAAAGAAGGTGGAACTATTATTCTCGCTGTAGTATTGTTGCTGTCGCCGGCGCCATGTCGTGGAGACGCTGTGTTTTGTTGTGAAAGAGAAAGCACTTTGTTTGGGCTTCCAAAAGAGGACACAGCTAGAAATCAGTGGTTAAGTTGTATTTACAACACTGTTCCAGAACAGTTCAACCCAAATATTAGAGTGTGTGCAGCGCATTTTACGGAGGACTATTTCCTGAACCTGGGAGTAGCCTGCCAGCTGTGCTCAAAGGCTGTTTCTATAAAATGGGGCAATTCCAACTTTGCAAGGACAGTCTGGCGCTTCTGACTCACAGCCTGTAAGTACATTTTCTTATTTAAAGAATTTGCCGCTGATGATTCAAACGCAAGTTTTGAGCAGTGTAGAGTAGTGCTTGTTGTTTGTCGTTTCTCAAAATCAAAAAAACAACTAAAAAAAAACATTTTTATTGTCACATCATCACAGCACATGTGCCTTGATGAGTGAAATTCTTGAGAGCGTGCTCCATACAGTGCAGAAACAATTAACATATAGACAGTACCATTACATACTTATACAGATGACAATGTGCAATATACACATACATATACTCAGTACACACAGTGTACTATTAGACATACTTACAGTTATCAATACACATTATACACTGTATGTACACATTCTACATTATGTACACATATATACACACACAGTAATATGCAAAGGTGCAGTAGATTATACATAAGCTGGATACGCAAATGTCGTGGATGTGCATTGAATGTTATCCAGTGGTAGCAGATAGATTGTTGTATTTGTGCAGTGTGTACGTGTAGTCCAGTTTGAACTGTGGAGTTAAAGTGCAGTGCGTGGCATATCGTAATATTTACGCGGCCTAAAATGATTGATTTTGCTGCGGCTTTTCTCAAAATTTACGGTGATATTTGCGGCATTTCTTATTGTTTTGCAGTGAAAATATAACATGGACAACATTCTTGTAACATTGTTATAACTTTTCTGACTTCGAGACCCATCGTAGGGCTCCAGACTAAACATTTGAGGACACCAGTGCCATTACGTTCTACAGAAGGTGGCAGCAGCACCTGACAGTAAAGCACTCACCCTAATCGCACATGTACATCTCGGAGATGTCTATTTGATGTCTGCATTTACATATGCAAGATGTATTTTTTAGGGTGTTTGCTCATCTGCACTACGTCTCTAAGACGTTTCCTGTCAGATGTCAAATAGACATTTATTAGAATGCATGTAAAACTGCTTCTGAGACGTTTATCAGATTACAAGGCAGATGTTTCCCAGATCTTTAGCAGACGTCTTACAGATTTACTTGTGCTGTCTGGGTAGTTGAGATGCAGATAAAATTAACTTTTATTACTGTCATTCATAATGTCTAAATATAATTTGATAAAAAAAAAAAAAATGTATATATATATAAGTCATGGTATTGAAGGAGGAGAGAGCGCTGGTTATTCACTCCCCCACCAACAATCCCTGCCGGACCTGAGATTCGAACCCACAACCTTTGGATTACGAGTCCGACTCTCTAACCATTAGGCCACGACTTCCCCCTTAATAATGTTATCACATTAAAAATAACTTTCAAATTTGCTAATACTTAAAGCTTTGAAGTGCTGGGAAAAGTTGTGTGAAGCATTTAAAAACACTCGAAAACATTAGATCATTTCTGCCACAAGTTGTTCCTGTAGTTATGTTAAATCCATGGTGAATGGTGGAGATTTGTGTTTATTGAACAATGTTTTTCCTGGTTTCCACATCAGTGGCGTTTGTTCTGATATCCATAGCTTTAACAGAATTCTGCACTGAATTTGAATGCTTCTCACAAGATTTCACAGAGATGTTATTGATTCTGTTGCGAATTTGACTACTTTCTTCACTGTATCTCCCAGCGCTGTGTATAACGGTGTCTGCGGCTCCGGCCCGAGCAGATAAACGGTCTGCGCCCAAGCGAGTAGCTCGGATTCATTCAGCTTTCGGTTCGTTTGTCCAGAGTAGCTCTTGTAAATCGGGCATGATGAGAACGCGAGGCTGTTCATTCCATTTTTCAAACTGAGAATTTGAGAAACAACCTTTCTTTGACTGAATGCGCGTTGCGATGACGTCACGGGTCGCGTCTTATCCCAAAATCTGCAGCAAATCTGCGGCAATTATGAAAATTTGCGAGCTTTTGCGAAAATTGCGGAGTTTGCTTGATTTTGCGATAATTTCAGCGATCGCAGAATCGCAAAATCTTGGAATCAATTAGTTCTGGCTGTTCATTAGCCTGATAGCCTGTGGGAAAAAGCTATCCCTCAGTCAGCTAGTGCAGGATCGGATGCTGCGGAGACGTCTTCCTGAGGGCAGCAGAGAGAACAGTCTGTGGGACGGGTGGCTGGATTCATTGATGATCCTCCGGGCTTTCCTTATACACCGCCTGGTGTAGATATCCTGGAGGGAGGGAAGCTCACCTCCAACAATGTGGCGGGCAGTTCGCACAACCCTTTGCAGAGGATTTGCAGCATTAAAACTGTTGAATAAAATATAAAGTAAGGTGGAAAATGGGTAAATAAATATAGCTTGGCACTTTTTTGTTTGCTTACGAATGAAATGTACTGTAATAAGTGTAGAATTGCACTGTCTGTTTTTTCACTTGCAGTGAGAGAGAGAGATGTTGAGACAGGTGGAAAGCGTTTGGGTAATAGTGAATATTGACCTATTGTGCGTACCGTTGTTGCTCCCACTGTTAGAAGGGTATAATCGCCGCATTTGGGGTAAAAAAGATTATTATAATTATTATTATAAAAAAATAATGTATTGTTCCAGGAAGGTTTTCTGTTCGTTAACACAGGCACGAACTGATTGGCAGCTGCTTTTAGCAAAGCCTTTACCGATTACCTCCATTGATCAAAGCTTTCGGCATGGTCATCTGTGAGTGATGTCACCTCCCAATACAAACACGCCCCATAGTATAGTCCCGCCCCTGACAATGATTGGCAGCTTTCCGCGAAGACATTGGAAGTTCAAATGCAAAAGGAATTGGGATTCCATTTGAATTTTTAGCAGGTTACATGCAAGACGCAGAGAAAGTGAAAAGGCAAATGTGGTAATTAATATTGCTATTTAAATATGACAGGCTCATAGCTCATAAGACATGGGAAATACAGTTGCAAATGGACTTTGCTTTTTCATTTCATTTCAACGTGGCAGTCACTGTGCGTTCGCGAAAGCTAAAATGCAAACGTAATGCAAGATTTGCAATTGCATTTGAATTATGTCACAATTTATGCGTCCACATATGGAAAACGCAATTGAAAATACATTTTACATTAAAATAGTCCGGAAAATCCTTCCATAGAAAATAATGTTCTTTTTAGCAACGTCATATGACCCCTTTAACCTTTGCAAACTCTCCATTACACTGTGCCAAAACTAATGGAACAAAGTAATATTTTAATATCTTATATATTAAAAGATTAGGGACATTTTAATTTAGCATTCCATGATCCCTTTTAAATATTATTCGATGATATATACTAATATAGAATATAGAAATATAATTAAGCTAATAATCATATACATTCGTGGTCAGAATTATTGGCACCCTAGGCTGTGAAAATTAATCTGCATTGTTAATCCTTTTGATCTTTTATTTAAAAAAAATCACAAAAATCTAACCTTTCATTGGAGAATAAGAATTTAAAACGGGAGGAAATATCATTATGAAATAAATGTTTTTCTCTAATACACATTGGCCACAATTAACGGCACCCTTTTATTCAATACTTTTTGAAACCTCCATTTGCCAGTTTAACAGCTCTAAATTTTCTCCTATAATGCCTGATGAGGTTAGAGAACACCTGACAAGAGATCAGAGATCATTCCTTCATCCAGAATCACTCCAGATCCTTCAGATTCACAGCTCCATGATGGTGCTTCTTCTCTTCAGTTCACCCCACTCATTTTCTACAGGGTTCAAGTCAGAGGACTGGAATGGCCATAGCAGAAGCTTGGTTTTGTGCCCAGAGACCCATTTTTGTGTTGTTTTTGAGGTTTGTGTTTGGAATATTGTCCGGTTGGAAGATCCAAGCATGGCCCATTATAAGATTTCTAACAGAGTCAGTCACTTGTTGATTTTTTATCTGTTGGTATTTGATAGAATCCATGGTGCCATGTATCTAAACAAGATGTCCAGGACCTCCAGCAGAAATATAGGCCCACAACATTAAAAATACAGCAGTATATTTCATTGTACACATGGGGTACTTTTTTATCCCAGTGTGCACCAAACCCATCCTGAGTGTTTGCTGCTAAAAAGCTAATTTTTTAGTTTCATCTGACCAAAGAAGCCAGTCCCATTTGAAGTTCCAGTCGCGTCTGACAACTGAATATGCTGGAGATTGTTTTTGGATGAGTGAGGAGAATTTTTCTTGAAACCCTCCCGAACAACATGTGGCGATGTAGGGGCTGTTTGACAATTTTTTTTAAGGTTTTCTGACCCCGAAACTCAACCTTTCTCTACAATTGTCCAGCTGTGGTCCTTGGAGAGTCTTTAGCCACTCAAACTCTCCTTCTCACTGTGCATTAGGACGATATAGACACACGTCCTCTTCCAGGCAGATTCATAACATTTTCTGTTGATTGGAAATTCTTAATTATTGCCCTGATGGTGGAAATGGGAATTTTCACTGCTCTAGCTCTTTTCTTAAAGCCACTTCACTAATTTGTGAAGCTCAATTATCTTTTGCTGCACATCAGAAATATATTCTTTGGTTTTTCTCATTGTGATGGATGATTAAGGGAATTTGGACTTTGTTTTCCCTCCTATTTATGTTTCTGTGAAACAGGAAGCCATGGCTGGATAATTTCATGTTCATAATCCCCCTGGAGTGCTCAAAATTGTAAATATGAATGGGAATATACTTGTCACGTTCGCTGGAGCAAGGAGTCAGGCACGAGGAATTCACAAAACGAGAGTTTTTAATAATCCAACAGGTAACACAGATCACAGGCAGGGAAGACAATTCAAGGACCGACAAACACTGACTGAAAGGACTGGGGCTTTTAAAGACAGGATAACGAGGGAACTAAGGAGACACACCTGGGATCAAATTAAACAATCAACATGAGGGAGAAACTGGGTCACAGAACACATGGGGAGCAAAACACACACAAAACAGTCCACAATCCTGACAATACGCCCCCTCCCGGAAGGTGCATCCTCGCACCGTAGTAACATCCAAAGGGGAGGGGCAGGCGGGAACTAAGGAGGAGGCTCAGGAGGAGGACGGACACCCAGGAGGGGCCAGGCAGACAGAGACCAGGGAGGCGACGAAGGAGGGAGGAGCCAGGGAAGAGACAGGAGGGACCCGGAGCAGAAGGCACACAGCAGGACCCAGGCCACAGCCATGATGATGGCCCACGGTGGAGCCGATGGAGGGAGGAGCCATGGAGGAGGAATGGCCGCCGACTCCAGGGGGCCGACCAACGGTGGTGGAGGAGCCCGAGGCGGAGACGGAGAGCCAACGAGCCAGGGGGATGCCGAGGATCCGGGGGGCCAGGGTGGAGCCGAGGGCTCTGGCGACCAAGGCGGAGACGGAGATCCGGAGATCCGCGGCGGAGCTGGAGCGACTGAGAACCCAGGGGGAGCTGACGGGAGGAAGGAGTCCAACGGAGCTGGTGGCGATGGCGGGTCGACGCCCGACCAAGGCGGAGCCGGAGGGACGAGGGAGCCCGGTGGAGCTGGTGGATTGACGGGTGAAGGTGGAGGCGAGGGAGCTAGGAGCCGAGGTGGAGCCGCTGGGTCAACGGGCCGAGGCAGAGTCCGGGCCTCGGAGGCTGGAGGCGGAGGTGAGGGATACTCCAGCCCCGGCGACGCTGGAGGATGGCAGTCCCGCGGGGCTCGCACCATAATGATGGTGGGCTGAGGGCGAGCAGAGGGGCTGCCAGACGACAGCGGTGCGGGTGGGAGGGCGGGCATTTTCGAGGAGCGGGCACTGGAGGGCACTTTCGAGGAGCGGGCACTGGAGGGCATTTTCGAGGAGCGAGCACTGGAGGGCATTTTCGAGGAGCAGGCACTGGAGGATCTGAAGTCCCCTCAGGGCTGGACAAGGGAACCAAGGACGAAGGAGGGCTGGACGGGACCAGCGGGGACGACGGAGAGAGGAGAGGGGGCAGTTCGATCTCCAGTTCAGTATTCCAGTCAATCAAATCCCCCTCCATGTCCAGCAGTCCCAGATGTATAATCAGCTCACCCTCAGCCACGGTGCACGGGGTGGAGCTCCACTCCGCGCTCACACTCTCCACGGCTGGCTCCCTCGTGATGGGCACTGTCGCTGGCTCTCGCACATGGTCTGACGGGTTGGGCTTAACTTCCGAGGTGATCCTCTGCTCAGTCGCTCGGCTTTGCGCTGGCTTGCAGATCGCGGTGGGAAATGGCTCTCCGTCGTCGGTGGGCTCGGGCTGGTGCTCCGCAACGTGGGGAGATGGTGGGCTGGTTCAAGGTTCTTTATTATTTGTCACATACACAATCATACAGGGTATAATCAGTAGTGAAATGTAGGTCAGGACAGGTCCGCTCAATGGACAGTGCAAAAAAATTAAATAAAAACGAAACATAACACAAGAGAATATATATAAATATAGGTAAGAGTAAGATAAAAAATAAGAAAAAAAATATAAATAAAATAAAAATAAATTGAGTAAAATGTGCAATGAAATAAAATAAAATGTGTAATACAGTCTACTGTGGATTTAATAAATATTAATATAAACAGGGATGTGCAAGAGGAATGTGCAAAACAGGTTGTACCGGGTATGTACACATAGCAGCAATGCGGATGATGGAGAATAATGAATGTTTTGACAGTTTATTAAATTGAGTCCTGTAGATGTTATGAGACTGAGTTTAGGAGCCTGATGGCCTGAGGGAAGAAGCTCCTCCTCAGTCTCTCAGTTTTTGCCATCATGCTCCTGAAGCGCTTGCCAGATGGCAGTGTGATGAAAAGACGGTTACCGGGGTGATTTGAGTCCTTGATTATTTTTGCAGCTCTGCTTTTGCAGCGTTTGAGGTAGATGTCCTGCAGAGAGGGGAGGGCAGACCCTGAGATGCGCTCAGCTAAGCGCACGACTCTCTGCAGAGCTTTGCAGTCCTGATTTGTGGCGTTACCATACCACACTGAGATGCACTGAGTCAATACACTTTCTATGGCCCCTGAATAGAAAGTTTTCAGGATTGCTGGTGAGACCCTGAATTTCCTCAGCTGTCGCAGATGGTACAGTCTTTGCCTGGCTTTCTTGACCTGTGTTTGAATGTGTGCAGTCCAAGTCAGGTCCTCGGAGATGTTTACACCGAGGTACTTGAAGCTGCTCACCCTCTCCACAGGGGTCCCGCTGGTCATAAGAGGAGTGTAGGGCCGCTGCTGTCTCTTCCTGAAGTCTACAATCAGCTCTTTAGTTTTGCTCACGTTCAGAGAGAGACAGTTGTCCTGGCACCATGATGTAAGTCTCTCTACCTCACCCAAGTATGCGGTCTCATCATTGTTGGAAATGAGGCCCAGAACCACAGTATCATCAGCAAATTTAACAATAGCAGTGTGTTGGTTAACCGCAGCACGGATTGTTCTGTCCACCCACGGTTTCTGATTTGAGAATGTCCTTATTGTTACCGTTTCAGTGTCTTGGTCGGTTAGCATGTTGACAAAGCTTAATGCTACATCCGTGAACTCGCTGACGTCAGCTGAACTCGCCTGGAACATGTCCCAGTCGACGTCAACAAGAGACGCCTGTAGCATAGCTTCAGAGTGGGAGGACCAGCGCGTCACTTCCCTCTCCCCCGGGGATTCCTGAACGATCCTTTGTTTATATTCCGGTGTGAGGAAAATGGCGGCATGGTCCGATTTACCAAAAGCCGTCAGGGAACGAGCCGGCTGGGCTGTGGGTCTGGAGTGGATCTGGCGAGATTATCCTCAGGGGAGACGGTGAGGGGCGAGGTGAGGGGCGATCCGTTTCTCGCC
Source organism: Schizothorax lantsangensis (assembly GCA_027422415.1). Taxonomy (NCBI): domain Eukaryota; kingdom Metazoa; phylum Chordata; class Actinopteri; order Cypriniformes; family Cyprinidae; genus Schizothorax; species Schizothorax lantsangensis. Next base: position 28,894,542 of record CM049851.1, read on the forward strand.
AGAGTTCACTCCACGAAGGCGGCGAAATCCTCTCGAGGACCATCTTCGGACGACAGCACTCTGCTAGCGGTGTTCAGGCTCGCATCATAGAATGAGCAGAGCGCGTCGGCCGGGTAGCTGGTGGCGTTAGCTACACACAGGAACAGTCTTGTATGGTCCTCGAGAGATCTGTCCCCCTGCTCCAGCAGGAGGAGGAGGAATTCGGGCCGGACGAGGGGATCCATGGGGACACAACGTAAAGAAAAAACAAACAAAAAAGGAGGGTAGACACACGGAGGTTACTGTTTTGGGTCAGTCCTTCTGTCACGTTCGCTGGAGCAAGGAGTCAGGCACGAGGAATTCACAAAACGAGAGTTTTTAATAATCCAACAGGTAACACAGATCACAGGCAGGGAAGACAATTCAAAGACCGACAAACACTGACTGAAAGGACTGGGGCTTTTAAAGACAGGATAACGAGGGAACTAAGGAGACACACCTGGGATCAAATTAAACAATCAACATGAGGGAGAAACTGGGTCACAGAACACATGGGGAGCAAAACACACACAAAACAGCCCACAATCCTGACAATACTTCAGAGATATTTTACTCATAAGAATTTCTAGGGGTACCAATAATTGTATTTGAGAAAAACATTTATTTCATAATGAGATTTTCCCCCATTTTCAATTGTTTTAGTTCAATGAAAGGTTAGGTTTTTGTGATTTAAAAAAAAATAAAAGATCAAAAGGATTAATAATGCAGGTTTATTTTCAGAGCCTTCTTTGATCATATTTACCAAGGGTGCCAATAATTCTGACCACGACTGTATACTCGCTTAATAAATGTTTTCCACCTCTTAAAAAAAAGTTATAAAGCAAAATGAAGACTTAACATTAGTTCATAAACCAGATCTTTTGATCCTTACAAATGCCATAAGAGTTGAAGTTGTGGTCTAGTGTCTGTTTAGGATCTGCATTCGCATGGGTGACCATATATGAGATCATAGAAAAACACAGACTGAAAGAGCTGCCAGCTGAGTTGTGGGGGCCTGAGCGATGTGTCTTTTGGGAGAGTGTGTATTTGGGGATGAGAGAGTATGTGTGTTAATGGACGGAGTTGGTGTGTGTGCGTTTGAGGAGAGGAGGCATCGATAAAACTAACAGATGGGTGCATGAATGCATCTGGGTTTCCTCCAGCCGAGCTCCAGCAGGAATGATTATAGAGTGCAGACAGGTTACATCCATCACAGATCTAGTGTGAGTGTGTTTATATATGTGTGTGTTACTCCGAAAGAAGGGCTGTGTGCCAATATGGCACTGTTGTATCTGTAGTAAGGCAGTGGGAGTTTTGTGTGAGTAAACCCAGCTGAGTCTTTACCAGATATTAAACTACTAAATATGTTAAAGGAATATTCTGGGTTAAATACAGCTGTGGACAGCAACCATTGTATGACTGGAAAATGCCTGAACAGTGATGCGCTTATGCTTATTGAACAAGCATGCAGCGCTGCAAATTAATGTTTAAAATATGAAAAGTGTTTGCAAGACCACAAACATTACAAGACTGATGCAAATAGATTACTAATAAATACTTTTGAATTTGCAGTCATCCACCCAGTCAACTTTACTAGTCAAATAACACACATCTATGTGATATGTACAAAAATATAAGCTTCACATCATAAGCTTAACCCTTTGGTCTTCTGTTGTATGTTGTATGCTTGTTTTGTTTACTGTGTGGAGACGTGCTGATATCGCGTTTGGTCTCGTTCTGTATCGCGTATCTTGTCAGTGTCTGCGCTTGCTTGGCCTTTTGTTGTGAAAAAATAAGGAAAGTGTGTCCAGCTAAATTCAATTAGTACTTTATTAGACGGGTATAAAAAAGCTTAGTTTACCACGGCAGTTGTCGTGTGAAGCCCTCCTTGTGTGAAGACCGAAGAGTGTAAAGACCATCGACTCTACCGTGCGACTCAACCGGGCAAGGGACACCGGCAAAGGATATAAGTATCGCTTTTTCTTTATCCTCTTTCCTACTACTTGTTTCACTTCTGTTTCAGTTTTTTATAACCATTTACTATGTGTAAGTAAGTTGTGTTTTTTTAGCATGTGTGTTTGGCAGTGTTATTTTTAAGGATTACTGATAAACTACTGTCGTTTGATTTGCATTTGTTATTTATTTTAATTCTAGTTACATTATGTCTGAATTTATTATGTCTGTATAGGTCTTTTATTAAGTTTTAGGAGGGGTGAGGTCTTGGAGGGGTGAGGTTTCGAAGTCACAACTTCTTGCTACTGGAGTTCCTCAAGGCTCAGTGCTTGAACCACTTCTCTTCTCCATCTACATGTCATCATTAGGATCAGTCATTCAGAAGCATGGCCTTTCTTACCACTGCTATGCTGATGACACTCAACTCTACTTCTCATTCCAACCAGATGATCCGACGGTAACTGCTCGCATTGCAGCCTGTCTGAGTGACAGAGTGGACCATCACCTTCAGCTCAATCTTGCTAAGACGGAACTGCTCGTGGTCTCAGCCAACCCATCACTTCACCACAACTTCTCTATACAGCTGGGTTCGTCAACCATAACTCCTTCCAGGACAGCCAGGAACCTTGGAGTTGTGATCGATGATCAGTTAAGCTTCACAGACCATATTGCTACAACGGCCCGGTCCTGCAGATTTGCCTTATTAGGCCCTTCCTGTCAGAGCAAGCCGCACAACTCCTTGTCCAAGCTCTTGTTCTCTCCAGACTAGACTATTGCCGGCGGGACAGGTTGGGCAGCGCAAGCCACGCCCCCAAACTCCGTACAAGTGGCACCAAAGGGACAATCGACGTACCCGCGGTGGTTCAGTGGAGGAGAGTCAAGCTGGATAGCACAGAAGGCATCGCGTTCTGACTGACCAAAGCAGAACTCCCCGCGTCCCCGGAGGGACTGGCCGGAGATGCATGGAGAGGCATTGCATCTCCCAACCGCAATCTCATGGCCGCTGGCAAGAGGGGGCGTCGTGGGCGAGAGTGAGGAGGCAGTGCGTCTCACACTGTCAGCCCGCGAGCCTGAGAACTCGGAGGAAAAGGAAATTGCTCTTTCTTTCTTTGGCCCTTGAGCCAGCAGCGGAACAGAATAAATGATTCTCCACCCGACCCTTCGGGGGAAGGAGTTGCGCTGTTCTCGCCATCTCCTGAGAAAGAGCAGCTTCCCACATCTCCGGGTTGCCCGTGTCAGGGACGCTTTATCGCCTCCCTGGACGATTTCGGGGCCGGCTGGGACACGGAGTGCGCTGCACCCCTGCGAGAGGCTCGACGTGCCGGCCTAGGTGACGATTCAGCACAGGGCGGAGCAGCTCTGGAGGACGCAGGAGGGCGCCCACGGCAACGAGCAGACTGGGGACTGGCCCGCGGCGGAGCGGTGGCAGATGGTGCATCATGTGTTGGATGGCCTCAGTCTGCTTCTGTACTGCTGAGAACTGCTGGGCACAGTCCTCGACAGTGTCGCCGAACAGTCCAGCCTGGGAGACGGGAGCATTGAGAAAGCGCACTTTGTCAACATCGCTCATCTCAGCCAGGCTGAGCCATAGATGGTGCTCTTGGGCCACAAGTGTGGACATCTCCTTCCCGAGGGACCGTGCTGTGACTTTCGTCACCCGTAGGGCGAGGTCAGTCACCAAACACAGCTCCTGCATCAACCTTGGGTTGGTACTAACCTCGTGCATTTTAGTGCCTTGGCTTGGTGTGCTTGCAGGATAGCCAAGGCATGCAGGGCAGAGCATGCTGGCTTGGCCCGCAGCACTGCAAGCTTTGGCCGCGATTTGTTCTTTTAGGAAATCTGCTCTTTTAGTTGAAGTGCCCAGGGGAATCGCTGCAGACAGGGACACCGCTGTTCGGACCGTGACGCCAACCAGAACAGCTTCCAGACAGATGATGAATGGCTTTGTCGAGATCAACACGTTCATCCACTCGGCTCCGAAGCAAAAATCTGATGAGTGGATGCACCTGTTGCCTATTTATACCCGTATGCACGGGGAGTGGCTCAGGTATGCAAAATCCACTAGCCAATATTCATTGGCGTTTTCTCTTAAAGTCAGAGATGATTGGGGCTCCCAAGTGAATCCCTTAATGTCATCACGACATAACTCGTAGTGACCGACAGATAGGGAACAAAAGTTGTATCTGTGTTTATATAATTAATGTTATTTTTTAAATGACCCTATCTAACATGGACTTGAATATTAACATGAACATTAAATATAGTTAACAAATGGAACCTTATTGTAAAGTGTTTTCGCTTATTCTACTAATCTTAGTCAAACAGTCTACTAATGCTCTACTAAGACTCTAGTGAGAATTAGCTGGCGTATAGATGAAACGGTCAATCAAAATAAAGTGTGACTGTCTCCCATTTAAAGGAGTAATATTTTGTAGGTCAGAGTTTTTGCCAGGTATTACAGGAGGTATTCAACATCCACAAGTGAATCACTATGACTCACAAAGGATTTAAATGAAGTAAAGCTGTTGATGCAAGCTGCCATGCTAACTAGCAGCTGGAAATACTCACAGTGTATAAATATACAGGAAATATTTTTCTCTTTTGAGCATGTGCGAAAATATCCCACAACCTGTTTCTATGGTAACACGTCATTACAAAGCCATTTAAAAAAAAAAATGTACCATTATGATTAAAAGAAAGAGAGAGAGGGTGCTATACATTGAAGTAAAGAGATAGTTGATTTTGCTGTTGGTACAGTTGTTTTTGTAAGTAGACCTAAAATTGTTTGAAATGTAGTGGAGAGAAAGACAAAAGCAGAGCATCTAGAGTACTAAACTGAAGAGGAATATTTCATCATCTATCATGGTGGCTCTAGGCTCAGCTTGTTCAGAGGAAAAATTTTTGGGTAATCGTCACAAGAAATCTAATCATTGAAGCACTTGCTAGCAGCAAAGGCTCCTCTGGGATTGGCTTTCTAATTGCTGTTTTTTCCATTGAGCACACAGTTCTCCTTCTCAGAGCTGGAGCCCAAGAAACTTACATCATTCTTTGACTGCACAGTTAAAGCACCCTTAGGTTTGCTTGCCATTATGGTCATTTGCATACAGGCAAATATTCAGTTTTGCAAGCAACTTTCTGACTGAAAAGAGTGCAGTCTTGCTGATGTAGAACCATTGTCAAGATTCTTTCTTTGCTTAAAAAAAAGCAGCAAACTACATAATTATATGTGGTTAGGATATCAAAATAAAAGACACATTGTCTCTTAAAAAGAAGGAAAAAAGGTTTTAATATAGCCAGGCAATATTAATTGAGGTCACATTGTTGCTTATTCATTTATTAGATGTTCCTGTTCAGTGCATATGTTAGTAATTTAGCAGATTGTAGACTATGGGCCAGATTTACTATCTGCTTGCGCCAGCGCAAACCCTCATTTGGTGTTAAAAAACTACTGTCAGGATTTACTAAAGACACGCAGTGGGAAATTAGCACTGAAAAGATATGGGCACAGTTATTTTTGCGACTCACCATATTGAATATGCATTTGTAGGAGTCTCCCTTTTGATCGGTAAATTTATGAGGAGAGTATTCAAATGAATCACGCAGCGTGATTTACTAAGATTTGCGCTCGTCAATTCACTTGGATTTGCGGCATTATTTAACACCCAAAAAAGCATTTCTTAAAGCAGGTGGTAGATTGCACTGGGCATTATGGAAATGAGATGTTGTGTCTGTGCTCTTTAATGTGCGCATTGTCAGTAAATCACCCGCAGAATTTTCTTCTCCCATCGGTGCTTTTATGGAATTGTGCTCTAAAGCTAATTTGTCCTGTTTAGTAAAACTGGCCATATTTAATTGCTGATAATATTAATAAATGGCAGTGTTCTCTTTATTTATGTATTTATTTATTTTTTATTAATGTACAGTAGATGTGTGTTGTGTTGGCATATATTGTCCAATGTAAAATCTGGATCCTGTTGCGAAACCGGTGGTTCAGAAATTCAGAATTACTCAATTTCAGTCTGAAGACAGACATACCAGGGTATGACATCAGGACAACAGATTTTTTGTCTCTTCAGTGGCGGGAATTTCAATGGCTGAGGTGAATAAGTTGATGAATTTTCAATTGACAAATTTTCTTCGTACGAGTTTGCTTACTTGCTTTGCCAAAGCTTAACATGTCCACCCTGTCAGCATAAAATATGCCAGAAGTGATTCGAATACAGTATTTTCAAAATATGTAAGTTTAAACATACCAAATTCTCTTCAACAACCAGACTAAATATTTAGCTAGTCACAGCTTGTTGTTAGCTAATATGCTAATTGAAGCTCAAAATGTCCACCCTGTCGTTGTTCCAAAATGTCCACCCTGTCGGCCACTTAGACTCGATAGAGTGGACATAAACATGACAGGGTGGACATAGCATTCATTTGTAGTAATTATTGCTAAAAACTAAAATGAATGGGGGGGTATCAATGTGATTGAGGATGTAATTATATTATTTAATATTATATATTTTTTTTTAATAACCCTGTTTAGGAAAGGGACATCATACCTTTCAGAAAATATAATTTGTATCTTAATTTTGCAATGAAAACATATTTTACAGTAATATATATGTCCATGACAGGGTGGACATATCTTATGGTTTATGCTTTGAATAATGGCCCATAATTATCTAAAAAAAAATGTGTGGGAGCTCAGCTAATATGTTTCTATAGTACTTGAGTGTCTACTATTTACGATATGATAAAGTGAATGGGAAATTAAAACCAACATTTTTGAGTATTGTGAGGGTTGAAAGGCACTCTATGGTGATATTGACCTACCAAGACATTTGCCGTATTATTGACTGTGCCACCAGGCTTAGATGTATTTGTCTATGCAAATCAGCCGATAGAAATCATTCTGACTGACAATTATGGAGGCATATAAATAACTCCTGGAAAAAAGAAAAGCAGGTTTCAAATGTCGCTTCCATAATTCAACTGCAGTGGCAAAAACTCTCTGCCCATCATGAGAGTGAGTCAGCTTGACTTTCATTTCACCTTACCAAAGGCAGATGGAGACGAATAGAGAGAGCTTTCATGAATTTAAATAACTGTAATGCACAGTCGCACTGTTCTTAATACTGAGTTATTATCCTTATGACAATGAAAAAAAAAATGAAATGCTCGTAATTATGTAGAGCATATACTGTACCAGTAAACCATCTAGACCAGTTTGAACCAGTGAATGATCATGCAAAGGACTACACACCTGTTAAAATTGCACCTTTTTAAGACTTAAAACGAATCCAATAAAAATCACATCAGCTATTTCTTCCATTTTTAATGCAACATTAACTAAATTTAAATAACAAATATTAACAAAACAAAGAAAAATAAAATTTCATTAGCATTATTTAAACGATGACTGGAGAATTAAACACACTTTTCAGAGTTTGAATTATACACGCTTCAAAAGAGTTTGAATGTGATTGGTTACTTCTAAACATATTAACATGCCCCATTATAAGAGGGTGTGCACGCTTGTGAAACCAGATCATTTTGGTAACACTTTAATTTAGGAAGTGATTCTCAGTAGCAACTGGTTGCTTATTAGCATGCACATTTCTAGCGTATTGTTTTTTTTAGCACTTATAAAGCACATATTAATTCTGCATGACCATATTTTACATCCCTTAATCCACCCCATACCTAAAATTAACAACTACCTTACTAACTATTAATAAGCAGCATTTTTATTTTTTAGTTTATTAGGCCAAAAGTTGAAGTTAATAGTGAAAATGTATCCCCAAACTAATGTGTGACCATCATTTTATATATTCCTAAAAGTTTCTATATGTTTATTGCATGCATTTTGTTGATTTCCTGTTTCTGTATTACATTAAATGTGGTAAAAAATTAATTTTACTTGGATGAATTGTTTACATCTGATAAAAGTTGCAGTTTTAACAGGAGTGTTGTAGACTTTTTATATCCACTATAGATTTGTGTCAGATGAAAAAAACAAACATGAATAGTTTGTAACTCAGGGTAGACAAGGTTGATAGTTTTGAACCACACTCAGATCAGGTGTGAAAGCTTGCAGAAGGAGACTCTTGCCTGACAAAACTCATATCCTTAAGTTCAAAATGGCCCCTTTTATGACACTTGTGCAAACCTCAGCAGCCATTTCATGCTTCTCCCATATTTTTACACCACTGCACATCTAGCTGAGATTTGTGAAGAAGCTTTGCCACAAATTGTCAAGAGAGAGTTTTTGAGGGTGAAGTGCGCTTTCAGTGCCATGTGTAAATTGAGGCAATCTCACTTGGAGATGAGAGTCCCCAGGGTCCATCGCTAAAACCAGCTCATACAGTGATCCAGAGTAGTCAAGTCTCTGCCTGTTTGGTGTCAAGGGAGCTTACAAAACATGCACTTGCGCTGTGAATTGCACATCATCTTGGTATAGAAATATTCCAAGGAGTGTCATTCTGTTCTATATCTGTGCTATCTGCTGACCCTCTCGCTAAATGAATCATCTGTTCTGAGGGTTTTTCTTGCTTAGCATTCAGTTTACAATACTTAACTCTCTCACAGTTTTCTACTGTATAGGGTTATAATGCTTTGATGAAAAGATTTTTTTAACAACAATATTAGTAGCATCAACAAATTTCCCCTGATCTAATTGATTGTCATTGATCTAACGTCCTTACAATGATCTAAGGGCAGGGGCGGATTTAGTGAATTGGGGGCCCCAGGCAAATATAGGAATGGGGCCCTATACATTTGCACACATTTACCTAGATCAACCTTGAGGTTTCTTTTTTGTCATGATGCTTGCTGCTGCACAATGGTGCCCCATTGTGTCCAATGTTTCTAAATTTTTCATGTACATGTTATAATGGGATTCTTTCATTTACATTTACATTTACATTTATTCATTTAGCAGACACTTTTATTCTTTCATGTTGTAGACCACGAAATAGCAATTGATTTACCGTTGAGATACAAGTTTTAACAAAAAAACTAAATAAATTATAAAATGATAAACCTCACAATTGAACCGTTAAACCATTTTTTTTTAAAGAAAAGGGACGAGTCAGAAGTATAAATTATTATATTATTTAAAATGGATTTATGTGGGTGGATTTTCGCATTGGTCTGAACAAAAACTGCAGACTGGATTATTGAAAATGCACATTCATTCTCTGCCAGTAGGAGGTGCTTTTGGAACATCAGAAATATAGCGGTTTCCAAATGGCTGTAAACAAATCAGCTCATAAATGATACTTTATCAGGTAAAATGAAAATGAAAAATGTTATCTGTTCTAAATGTACCTTAAATTAATACTTTCAAGTTTTTAATACTCTAATCAACATGGGCATGGACAAATATGGGTGCTTTATGCAATATATGTATATTATTAGTGAAACCATAATTAACATACATAGAGCATGAAGACTAGACATTTTTCATAGGTCATAGATGTTTTTCTTCTCTTTCTTTGCACTGAGCAATTTACTGACATAAACCTGTTTACATTTTCTCAGGACAGGTCAGCTCACTTCAGAACATGCAAAATGTACATATTATTTATTATTACATTTGTTTGCCTCTCTGTGCCACATACTGTATTTTGATGCAGCTAAATTCTCAATAAAACTGTTTTCATTGGTATATTTTTCTGTTTCTGTTGTCAGACAACGGGATGAATATGAAATAGTGACTGTAACGTGACCCATTAAGACATAACCAGCTCTCCCTTCCAAGATGTTAATCTGCACAAAAATCCTGATTTATAATCGTGCCGTCATCTGATAAAATCAAATAGGCTAAAGCATAAGATAAAGACAATAGCTGTGCTGTGATTTCGGCTATACTTGCATGTAAAATTAGAGAAGCAACATATCTGTGTTTTAACTGAAAGCACAGCTCCTTTCAGAACAGAGCATACGCAGAGAGAGAGAGAGAGAGAGAGAGAGAGAGGGGGCGTGTGCGCGCTGGGAAAGAGAGACCTCGCGCTCATGCAGGCAGTCAGCTTCAGATGCATAATATTTTCATTTGCTACAAGCAGGATACACAAGAAGCACGTTCAACTCGGACACGCAGACGGTTGTCGTGGTAATAAACACAGTAAACAGCAACCGTTCGCGTGTCCGTGCTTAATGCGCATCTCGTATATGAAAAGCTTTTTAGGGGGCCCTTGGCTTTTGGGGGCCCAAGGCAGTCGCCTACCTTTGTCTAATGGGTAAGTCCGCCCCTGTCTAAGGGTCATTACAAAGGTCATTCTAAGGAAACATTTGTGTGCTGTGTTCCCATGATATACTACTGACATACTTAAGATACTTAAGTCACATTATTTGATACATTTTATGTTTAGCATGAAATTAAAAAAAAAACATTTCCACATAGTACACTGAACTCTTTATTTCAAAAGAGCAATGGAAACAATGTTTTCCATGATGTGACCCTTTTATCCAGTGGCGGCGTTTCACAAAACCATAGGGTATGGCGCGGGTGGGGGTGGGGGGTATGGGGGGTTAATAAATATATCAAATAAATAAATAAAAATCCCACGGCACACTGAAGCACTGAAATATAGATTTTTTTTTTCAGTAATTAATTTTTTTTTTTTTTCAGTAATTAAACACAATTTTTTTTTTTCAGTAATTAAACACTGTGTCATCAGAGTTGGTATTGTGGTTTTTCTTGTTGTTTAATACACTTGGCCAAAATCTCATGATATGAAGGGCTATATGCACAGGATATTTCAAACGTACAAATGTATATTGGCTACAACTAGACGGCAAATGTAACTCTTCTCCACTCTTCAAACACACACAAAAAAATAGCCTTTAATTAGCCAGACATAGTGTTTAAGTAAAAAAAACGCTGTTCTTATTCAAACATAAGTTAGTTATTTACCCTTGCATTGCGAACAAGCGGAGATCTGTCTCCTCCAGGCTGTGCGCGGCGCTTCATTCTGAATGGAGGCGGGGTGAAGTTACGAGGTTTCGCTGATAGTTTGAGGATCCAATGGCATTACGAAGTTTTACTGACAAGCTCTTTTAATTGCTTTTCATTGGTTAAATATTTGTAAAACCTTCAAACAGACATAAGGAAGACCAATAGCACTGATTTAAAATGATAATAGCGAAATATTATAGAGATATGAAGTTTGGATAATTTTCCACGGCACACCTGACTGGGCTAGGGTATGGCAACTGCCATACTCTGCCATACGGAAATGCCGCCCCTGCCTTTATCCCTCGGGTCCTGGAACAACGAAAATGGTCGTTAAAGGCCTTTATCTCACATACAGTCTGCTTCCATTCATCTCTGTTCAGATGATTTACCGCAGGCCATATATTTGTCAAAGCTGGGCAGCAGCAGAATCTTCCATATATTTTCTGAGTTAGTGGCTGTATTTAGCAATCTCACACCTACTGTAGGCAAGGCAAGGCAAGTTTATTTATATAGACTTCCATGAATTCAAAGCTTTACATAAAAGAAAGTGAAATAGTCTATAAAAACAAGGAATTAAAAATAATAAAAACATACAGTTAAAAAGAAAATGATTATACATTACTGCTTCTCAGCATTCAACAAATGTAAACAGATAGTTAGTCTGGAATAATGTTTTAGCATACTGTGGTTCCATGCGGGCTGCATACACTCCCCTTGTTTTGTGTGAACGATTTTATTATCCTAATGGAGTGGTCATTTATATTCAGTTGGTTGATTGAGTGACATAAACCAGTATACTTTAAAATCAATCCTAAATGAATGGAAGCCAGTTAGTAACTGGTGTGAATTCTTTTCTGGTTCTAAGAATCCTGCAGCACTGGATGAGCTGCATGTATTTTTGAGGAAAATTACAATAATACACCCTGCTGGTGATAAAGGCAATCCCACAATAAAACAAAACATTTGCAATGTTTTTGAGATGATAGTATGCAGTCTGCTTTGAGATTTATTTATTTATTTTATTATTCATACCATTACTGTTCATTATTACTTTATATACACTCAACGATTTTATTAGGCATGTTTGAAAATTTGTAAAATTCTAAGGGTGAATAACTTGAATGATACTTGAATACTTGAATACAATACTTGAATAACCATACAAAACTGGTGTAACTCGAATTACCATATATTTTGGTGAAAACTATGGCTACCACGGAATGTTTTTGCAAGAGGAACCAGAATTTTATTGGCTCACAGTAGCATGAGCTTTCCGAAATTCATCATCGACTTCAAAAATGAAAATTCTGGCATTATTTACTCTCATCTAGAAATTCTGTAGAATCTTCACACAAAAGGAAAAAATTATAGAATTTTGTTATTCACTGACAATCCTCCCTCTTCATTGCAGCTCTCAAATGTTATTCACCATGATCCAAATTCAGACTTGCATGTCACGTTCATCTACAGCACTTGGAAGAAGTGTTGTGCCATGGTGCGTCGACAAGCCATTTTTGAATCTGGATGCAACCGAAATTAGATTTTAGAGCTTCGGCTAATTAGACGATTATGAAAGAATAACAATTTATCAACTTATCTATGTTCCTCACACAAACCTATTGTAATGGGTTTGGACAGTGAAATAGTGAAAATTCCAAGTCATACAGATATTGTGATTCAGAACAAGTGGTCTGATTCTCCTGAGACTGATGCTGACCTGTTCTGCCCAGAGAGATGTATAATTCATAAAGCACTGAACTTTGTCCCAGCCGTGTGCTTTGCAATTTATATGATTATAGTTACAGTGCTTACTAAGCAGTAATCATGCTGCATCTTTTGTGCTTTAATGTAATTTTCTGTCATATAACATCAGGTTTTGCATTTCACTGCCAAATGGGTATTTATTTGCGAAGATAGCAATGCCATATCAGCCAAAACAGCGTTGATAATGAAGGATGGTAATGAAATGTACTCTCAGCTATTAGCTTGCATTAGCTTTTATTTCCCTGCTGCTGTTATGTGCAGATATTATGCTGTTAGGTTGTTTGGCTTTAAATGATAGAATTGCACACATTTAAATATCACTGAAACACGGTCATAGCAGTGGATATCAGTTAGATATCAGCCGTCCAGCCTGACACTGAGCTCTTGTCCTGACAACAGGGCTATTTAAGGGTCAAAGTAGTAATTTAAGTGGAAAAAAAATTAGTGTTGTTCCTGTTGAACATTAAAGTAATTTGCCTCTTTATTGTGAGGTCAGAGGATGTTTACTGCTCATATGTATGCAGTGGATTCTGGTTATATATGCACCGTCAGCAGGAGATCACAACTCTTATTATCACAAGTGCCTTTGCATTTTCTTTCAGCAGAACCAACAGTTTATGTGAATGACTTCTGAATGGTTTTTACTCTGGTGCTTCAGAGGTAAATTTGACTAACATATTCTCAGTCTGATTGTAAGTCAGTTAGTAAATTGCCCTGGTATCATCCTCAGGTGTGACCATGAAGCTGATGGATGAGGTGGCAGGGATTGTTGCTGCTCGTCATTGCAAGACCAACATTGTGACCGCATCTGTGGACGCCATTAACTTCCATCGCAAGATCAAGAAAGGTAATTAAAAAATACATGTGTTATGTATTTGTGTACACAAAATGCATGTGTACTTTTCATTGTAACATAGAGAATATTGTTGGTACATGGTTTCTGATTCTCACAGAAATCTCACAGACATCTGATTTCCTTTATGCTTGGAAAGCTAAACTTAGTTCATGTCATTTCCCCAAAAATGGAGTTCAGTTGTGAAGTTAAAGATAGACTGTGGACAGCCTTTAAGTAGCTTGGGTTGTAAATAGGTTAGTGGAAAATTGCATACATGATGTATTGCTTAATACTAGTGTAGTAGGTCTGAATTGTCATCTGAGCAAATCTAGTGATTTATTCTAGTGATTCAAATCTAGTGATTTTACATGTTTTGTAAAAGATAGGCAGTTAAAAGATATAACGTATTATTTATTATACTGCGGCACATTACTCTGTTAGAACTGGTTGCAGATTGGATCTGGGATATACATACACACACACACACACAGAGAATTGATTGAGATCAGTTACCATTTTTTACAAAGCTGTATTCACAAACCTTTTAAACATATTATATACAGAGCCAACTCTGATGCAGTGTATATTATTTGCTGATGCAGTGTATTTTATTATAAGAAGTCATCAATCAATATGATGCCTTTAAGTCCATTATTTTGGTGTGATTAAGTGATTTTTCTCTGCAGATGATGAGGTTGTAGGATGTGATACATCTGAAATGCACAATTGAGTTTAGAGTTACAGTGTGTCCATGTGTTTATGTAAAAAACAATTATGTTTATGAAGGCCAAAAGCAAAAATGGACAGTATGTGAGCCCTTCACAATCTTAAAAGAAAAAAGTGATAAAAAGTCATGGGATAGTTTTAATATTTATTTTGTGACTGGGTATGTTTATACATAAACCCAAGTAATAATTTAAAAAGTCTAACAATATGAATTATAAATTCATTGTCTCTTTTACTTACTTAGTGGAGAAGAGGAGATAAGTTTCCAAAGCTTAGCAGAGCTGCACACACTTAGGCTATATGTGACCAAAAACTAAAAGAAAAAGATAAAAACATGTGAATGGAATCATTTACCTGTTGAGAGTGTGTTGAAAGTCTGTGTAGTTGGATCACTGAACTCCAGAAAATCAGTAATGAAGTGCTTTGACTGGTTACAGATTTGAAAAACAAAAGGGCGGGAACAAAGAACTCTAAACTCTAACACAAAGAACCATTTCAGCATAAAAGGGTTCTTCAGAATGCTACGGTTCTAAATAAAACCATTACTGCATGTAAAGAACCTTTAAAGAACCATATTTTTTTAGTGTACCCTAAAATATTTTCATGTGCTAATACTATGGGACTTGACAAACAAATCCATGCTCTATTATAGAGGTGTGTAAATATACAAAAGGCACATTCTTTTTAGTGTATTATTCTAAAACCTTGCTCGTAATCAGTCTACGTTCAAAGCCATTTGTGTCTTTCTGACATGAACTTGCTAAAGCTTTCAGGATTTTGAATTATTCAGTTTTCTCGGGCTTATTTCAGCGGCAGTGACTTTGGTTGGGTCTTAACTTTTCGGCATTCATTTCTACATCAGTAGCGTCACCAAACAGAATTGCAACAGTAATAAAAACGTCTGCAGTTGGCAGGGAAAACAAATAGTCCCAAAGTAAACTCGTCATATGTGGCTAGTCAAATGTGCAGTCGGAAAGAGCAATGATCTGATGCCACACAGTCTGCTTAGTGCTCTGGAAGAGGAAATGGTTGTGTAAATGTGAAGTAAATGTGTGTTAATGTGCAGTAACAGCAGTCTGACCTGTTGATGGTTTATTAGTAACACTGCGACATGTCTGAAGGAATGGTTCACTCAGAAATGTATTTATTTAATCCACATATCTTTCCAAACCGTTATTGTGTTGTTTTTCTATTAATTTTCCAAAACGCTTAAAAATGCCTTACAAAAAAGCCTTACAAAATATTTTACAAAAACAATTTGGAAACATCTTAGATTAGGGAACACATATTCACCATTAACTGAGAGTTTTACCTCAATAAACACCTAATTTGCTGCTTTTTAATAGTTGGTAGGGTAGTTGTTAAGTTTATGGGGTAGGATTAAGGGATCTAAAATATGGTCATGCAGAATAAGGCATTAATATGTGCTTTATAAGTGCTAATAAACAGCCTATATGCTAGTAATATGCATTCTAATAAGCAACTATTTAATAGTGAGAATTGGGCCTTAAAATAAAGTGTTACCAACAGTTTAACTTCTTATTTATTTTATTTCTTATTACTTGTTTTTTTTTTTTTACTTTGTAGAATTTAGTTTTTCCTCTTTTGTTTTCTGGCTGGATGGAAGGGAAGGGTGGTTTGTGTGACTAGTATAAATATTTTCCGTTTCTGCTGTGTAAGGGATTGAGCGTGTTGACTGTCTATGGTGATGCACAGGGTTGATTCTCTCCAGATGTCCTAGTTGCTGTATTTTAAACATAAGCATCCCTTACTGGAATCAGTGAACTCAAGTTAGGTCAAACTTTAATGGTTTAATGGCTTTAAAGGGGACCTAACGCACACAGTTTCACCCAATCTCATGTTAATCTTGAGTACCTATAGAGTAGTACTGCATCCTTCATATCTCCAAAAAGTCTTTAGTTTTATCATATTTATAAAAGAAAGATACAGATTTACGATTCTCTCTGAAAAAAGCCGAGCTCCTGGAGGCGTGCTGTGTGGGCGGAGCTAAAGAGTGACGAGCACTTGCACCGATCGCCAACAAAACAGAGACATTTGATGCCTTTTCACTTACCATCTGCAGTTCTGAATCATGACCGGGATCTTTTATAGCTGGGACCGCTCCATCTTTCAGTATTAAACGATGTGCAAATCCAGCGTCGAACTGGGCCTTGTTTATAAAACGTTCGTCAACAAAACACTTGAGAAACTCCATTGCTGCCCCGGAAAAACAAACTATATCCACTGTTCACGTAACAGTGGGTTCTTTTGGGAAGCTGAACAAGGTTATCTTTCCCTCACAACCAAAAACACACCTCTTTTAGAGACATTCTTCCCGAGCGAGTCCCATGCTGCCAGCCTGCTGATTGAAGTGTGTTGATGGGCGCGCTCTCGTTCTCACTCTGGTCGATGCGTGCACGGGCACGTTCTTCCGGTAGAAATGCCCATACAAGGAGTTCCACCGTCGTTTACGTCATCAAGAACAACGATCGAAAAAAACTCTCCGAAACTTGTACGAACCCGGAAGTGAGATTTTTGTCACAGAAATACTCTGTTATATGTCCAATTTTTTTTTTTGAAACTTTGTCCATGCTTAGCATGAGAATCAAACTCTTTAACAGTGTAAACAACTCTGAATGCATGAAACAGCATTGTACCCCCCCCCCCTTTAACTGCTGTAATGGCAAGGTCAACTTTGTGGCATGCTTTAAACTTGTCTTTCGCTGTTCCCGGTACCCAACGTCATAAGTGGGATTATTCATAAGCTACGCAGCCACTCTGTACTGAGACAACCACATGCAAGCATTTTACATTCTCTGGTAAAGACAAAGCATGTAATTAAACATCCCAGATTTTCCCTCTGGTATCTGACATTACGAACTCCACTGTACATAGTGAATAAAAAATAACAGTTCACTAAGGGAGCTGCACAGTGATGTGGTAAACAAGTGTTTTACAATCATAGCATTGTGGATTTTATCACAGCTAAACGCTCTGTTGATTATATCCACTGATGAGGATGTCAGAACACACTTCTGTTCATCAGGAGGATAATCAGCTACAGTTATTATTGCTGATGCTGATAATCAGTATTTTGGTATTTATTATCATTACACTGACTACAAAATAAGCAAACAAAAAGTAATTGCACTCAGTTTTATTTTTTATACTTTTGGCAAATACCTGTAAATGTAGACTTTTCTATTTACTGTACCTCCTTCCTGATTTCCTCTTTTATTGCATCTTTTTCTCTCACAGTGGTTTTATATGATCAAATAAAATATTTTATATTGGGCAAGGACTTATGAGCAATGACTGCCAGTGAAAAGGCCCCATTGAAAAAGTAATTTGTCTTGAAAGTAAGAAATCGACATACTTTGGTTGGTTATTTAAGAGACTAAACACAGACCAGCTTTTCGATTGTCACACTACACCTAGATGTATATGTACTTATTTATTTATTTATTTGTTTGTTTATTCAAGGTGACATTACTGTATGTTAACTACCAAATAAATAATAAAATAATACGATAATTTTAATTACTCAGTTTCCCTTTGTTCAATATTTATTTATTTATTTATTTGTTTGCTTGCTTGCTTTTTTGCTTGCAACTATTTAGTGTTATACCCTCAATAAAGATTTAAAGGAACACACAGGTTCAAATATCTATGCTCTTACATGTTGTATCCTGTTTATTCCTGGTTTACCTTATTTGGTCTGTTTCCTGTCAAGTCTTCACTTTATTCCTGTCACCTGGGTATTAATTATCGTTAAGTCTTTACCTGTGTCTTAATATCTTGTTTACATTCGTTTGTCCCTTTAACTTTTTTTTCTCTGAGTTTAACGTTTGTATATGGTAAATGTGCTGATGTTAATTAAAAAGACTCCTATTCTCCTACTCCTTCGTGTGCGCCTTGTTCTAACAGCCACCAACCTTGAAATTATTTCAGAAACTCAGACCAAAACCGAAGAACGGATCCTTCATGTGTTAACCGAGCTTGCTCAAATCGCCGTATTGGCTCAGGCGAGTAACCCGTTCACTTTAAGGCTTTCCTGCCGAAGCCCTCGCCAGCTCGCTTGAGGGGGAAACCCTAAACACTGTTCCGGCTCGGGATTACATTCCACCATCCGTAGCTCCCAATCCAAACTCAACTGGAGGGAGTAGTAAGGTGTTTGGAACTATCCCGAAAGCCCCTTCCGCGAAAAGATTCCGCCGCCCGAGACGGCGATGATGGTTCCGCCGCCCGAACGGCGATGATGGTTCCACCGCCCGAGACGGCGATGATGGTTCCGCCGCCCGAGACGGCGATAACACAAATGGTTCCGCCGTCCGAGGAGAAAAATACCGCCGCCCGAGTAAAACTAAGGAAAGCTCTCCACAGTTCCGTCCAGCTCTCCTGAGCCCCTGCTGGTTCCGTCCAAGCCCCTGCTGGTTCCGTCCAGCTCTCCTGAGCTCGCTCCTCGCCAAAAAAACAGGGCTGCTCCAAATGCCCTCCAACGAGCGCCCTCCAGTCTCCCCTTGGTGTGTTATTATAAGAAACCCTCCTGAGCTGGTTCCGTCCAGCTCCTGATTCCCGCTGTTGTCCAGCCGTTAGTTCCCGCTGGTTCTGTCCATCCTGAGTTCCCGCTGGTTCCGTCCACATTCCCGCTGGTTCCGTCCACTGCGCTTAACCCGCTGGTTCCGCCCAAATTCAGGAGCGCCCCCTATTGCGCCTCCAGACCAGTGCCACCCAATGTGCCTGCGCCTCCAGAGCGCCCCCTAGGTTCCAGAGCGCCCCCTGTGCCTGCGCCTCCAGCGCGCCCCCTAATTTGAGATTCGGGGGCCCCCTAGACCGCTCCTCCAGAGCACCCCCTTGTGCCCGCTCCTCCAGAAACCCTCTCCTCCATTGAATACTCAAAACCCAGACGCCCCCTTGTGCCCGTTCCTCCATTTTAATAGATTATCCTCCACGCCCCCTAGTCAGGCGCCCCCTCCCCGCTCCTCCAGAGCACCCCCTGGCGCCCGCTCCTCCATATGCCTGCTCCTCCATTTTGACACAGGCACCTGCTCCTCCGGACAGCCCCACAGAGCCTTTTATAATTTTAATAATACCCGCCATGGCCGCCCAAAAGAAATTGGCCTCCCGAGCCTCCAGACCCGCCATGGCTTCCCGATCCCCGGATTGGCCTCCCGATAGCTGCTGACCAGTCTCCTGCTCCGCCATGGCCTCCCGAACATATTCAAGTTACAGTTATATAATGAATGTCTCCTCCATGAGCTTAAAGTGCACTGTTACTCTGTTCCTGTTTAGCTTTAATTTGGTCTGTTTCCTGTCAGTCTTCATCGTTTATTCCTGTATTTGTGTATTAATTATCTCATCACCTGTGTCTTAAATGGCTCATTCGTTTGTCCCTTTAGTCTTCCGTTCTCCCCTTGTCTTTGTCTGAAAGGTTTAGGAATTACATTCTCCTACTCCTTCGCTGTTTAATATGTCCCTCCCTCCCTTTTTAAACCCTTGAAATTATTGATAAACTTTACTAAAAATAAATCTTTGTAAATCTTTAGTAAAACTAAAATAATTCTCAACTCCATGACTAACACAAATGAGGAGAAAAATACAGTAAAACTAAGGAAAACAGAAAAGAAAAAAAAACAGGAAATGCAACGAGCGCAGTCTCCCCTTGGTGTGTTATTATAAGAAACAGAGCTATTTGTTGTTTAATAACATACTGCGCTTAACAAATTTATTAGACCACCACCCAATGTAAGGTTTGTGCCAAATTTGAGATTCGGGGGCAAAATAGAAACATTGAATACTCAAAACCCAGAAATTTTAATAGATTATACAGTCAGGTCCATATATATTTTGACAAGCACAAATTTAATTATTTTAATATTATAATTTTTAATATTATTTTAGCTGCTGACCAAAACATATTCAAGTTACAGTAAAAGAATATGTTAAAGTGCTGAGCTTTAATTTGAGTTTCTCATCAAAATGAGGAAAGGTTTAGGAATTACTCTTTAAGTCCCTCCCTCCCTTTTTAAGGGACCATAATTAATCGCCATTGAAGCTGTTTTATGGACATTTATTCTTTCGTTATTTCTACATCAATTAAGAAGCTGTTGCTCTGAACCCACATCATACGGTGATTTGCATTTGGAGGATCTCTCCAACCCACATCATACGTGAAACAGTCTCTCCATACAAGGAAACTTAGGCTTCAAAATCAAAACAAATCCATCAGAGAGATAGCAGGAACATTAGGAGCGGCCAAATCAACAGTTTGGTGCATTCTGAGAAAAAAAGAACACACTGGTGAGCTCAGCAACATCAAAAGGCCTGGACGTCCACGGAGGACATCAGTGGTGGATGATCAGAGGATCCTCTCCATGGTAAAGAAAAACCCTTTCACAACATCCAGCCAAGAGAAGAACACTCTCCTGGAGGTAGACGTGTCTCTGTCAAAGTCTACAATCAAGAGAAGACTTCACCAGAGCAAATACAGAGGCTTCACCACAAGCTGCAAACAAGGCCATATTAGTCTTTGCCAAAAAAAACATCTAAAAAAAGCCAGACCACTTCTGCAAAAGCATTCTTTGGACGGCTGAAATTAAGATGAACCTGTACCAGAATGACGGGAAGAAAAAAGTATGGAGAAGGCTTGGAACAGCTCATGATCAAAGCATACAGCATCATCTGTGAAACACGGTGGAGCGGTGTGATGGCATGAGCATGCATGGCTTCCAGTGGCTCTGGGTTACTGGTGTTTATTGATGACGTGACAGAAGACAGAAGCAGCCGGATGAACTCTGAAGTGTATAGAGATAAACTCTCTGCCCAGATTCAGTCAAATTCAGCAAAGCTGATTCAGCTGCGCTTCATAGTACAAATGGACGATGACCCAAAACATACAGCAAAAGCAACCCAGCAGTTGCTTCAGGCCAAGTCAATCTCCTGATTTCAACCCGATTGAGCTGCATTTCACTCGCTGAAGACAAAACTAAGGCATAAAGACCCACAAACAAACAACAACTGAAGTCAGCTAGAGTAAAGGCCTGGCAAAGCATCACAAAGGAGGAAACCCAGTCTCTGGTGATGTCCATGAGTTCCAGACTTAAGGCAGTCATTACCTGCAAAGGATTCTCAACAAAATATTAAAAATGAACATTTTATTTATGATTATATTTATTTGTCCAATTACATTTGAGTCCCTGAAAATGTGGGGACTGTGTATAAAAATGGTTGTAGTTCCTAAGCATTTTATGTTATATTTTTGTTCAACCCCTTGAATTAAAGTCCGCACTTCAATTTCATCTTGATTGTTTCATTTTTAATTCTGTTCTAGTGGCATACAGAGCTGAAAATATGTGTGTAAGTGTCCAAATATATATGGACCTGACTGTATATGTCTGGTATTGTATAAGCCAACTGTTCATTTTTCCTAAGAGACCAGATGAATTGACCGGAAAGACAGTGAAGGAACGATAGAACAAAATAATATATCTGCCCTCAGGCTCTGTTTCCATGGAAATAAAGATTAGACGTATACATCAAAGAGGGCAGGAAATGGACCTAACAATTTCAACCATTCTCTTTGTCTCAGCCTTGTTCTAAGTGACAAATTGCTATGAATGCTTTTTAAATGGGCAAGATCCACTTTCCTATACTGTAACTAGCAATTCAGAGTCCCGAGGTCTTATTAAGCCATTCTGCATCTACCTCAGAGCTCCATTAAATGTGTAAAGGTACATTTAAGCATTAGTTTTTCCCAGAATCCATTAAGAGTATGTGCTATATAAGGGATAATGAGGTCCGTCCATTCCTGGGCTGTGTTTGAGTCTGGTGTCAAAGCCACATCACTGACAGGGCCAGTGAAATTAAAAAAATGAAAGTGAGTAAGTGACGCTCTGAAAAAACCTTGACGGATCAGATCAAAGTCATCAGATATAGGAAGCTGCGAGCAATAATTGTTAGTTTGGAGGGGGCTACAAGGGACACGTCACCCCCACCCACAACAACCTTCTGCACATTCACCCAGCCTCATTAATTCTCTCATTCGCCATGCGGACTAGAAACGTCTTATCTTTTTTTGTGTGTGTGTGTGTGTTAGTTATGAGCTTTACATATAGTTACAATTAAAGTGTGTAAGTTGCGCAATACAGTACACCAGTAGTTGCCAACTGGTGAGCCACAACCCAAGAGCTCATTCTGATCTGATCAGAACTAGTCTGGTTCAGAGAAACATCAGAGAAAAATAATTGTAAATGCTATGGATGTGCTTCTCCATTACTGAGGTCGATGCAATACGATACATTAAAGATACAGTACATATGAAGCAGCTACTGATGCGATGCGACACGATTCACCCCTATTATGATGCAGTGCGATGCGATTTCGATTCTATTCAACACAATGTGATTCAATGCAATTCGATGCAATGGAAAAAATATGATGCTATGCAATTCAATATGGTACAGATAGTTTGCTTTTATTTCTTTGGTTCAGACAGACAGGAAATCATAAATGAACTTAAGTGCCTTCTCGGTGTTAGGAGTCAGAAAAGAGAAAAGAAAAAATGAGAGAGAAAAGAAAAAAAAACTTGAGAAACAGTTTAGAGAGGAGTAATCAATACATATAAAATATTGGTCACAAATAATTGGTCACTTTCTAAATGATAAAAGTATAGCGCATTCTACTAATAATTATATATAAATAAATAGTTTTTTACCAAATATGTTAGAAATTTTGCATCGTGATACAAATGCCAACTTGCATCCGATGCACAGTTTTATAAATCGATGCATCGCATCCTTAACTTTTATGCCGATGCACCGATGTAAATTTGTGAATCTTACCATCCCTACTAAACGCAAATAAAAAATGCACCAAAATGCACATTCTGAATAGTTAGAGCAGCAAAATAATGATATAGCTTAAATAGAAAGGAGAGAAAGCAGTTCATTATTTTGATGCAAAATCATCTTTCACTTGGTAGATTCTAGCCAAAGTAGATAAGGGCCAACGTGGACAGGTTGCATGACATGCATTCATCCTCAAAAACCATTACGCTACTATAAAAGTTAAAGAAAAAATGGACCAATCTAGGTTGATCGATAAATCTGGAGCTATTGGACCTATGCAGACAATCTAAAAAGAGATATTAGGCAGCAATTTCCACACCCAACTTCGGTTAAAATACAACATAAATCAGCCTGTACCAAGGAAGTGTGTAATGGCTGTGCCACTAGAAACACAAAATAAATTCACAAAAATAATGACTATTTTCAAACTGGTTTCCTGAGCACTCTTTCTGGTATAATAACACTGAGATAATGCCTATAGTGCTAGTTAAAGCAAAATTAATAACATAGCTAGTCTTACTAGGGTTCAAATAACTCAACTGGTGGAACACACATACAGTAATGATCAAATGTATACATGTACTGTATATTGTGTCTTCAACTTTTCAACATCTCACTAAGAGGCTGTTGTCCCCACATGCTTCAGTCTCTTCCAGTGAAGAAGTCATCTCCATCCTGCTTCAAACTACCGTGTCACTCACTCCTATTCTCATGAAGTGCTTTGAACAGATAAATGTCTGTCCTCCCCCCTCCCTGGACCCCTTCCAGTTTGCAATGTATGTCGACCGATTATCGCCATGCCCTCCAAGCCCTCACACACCTAGACAAAACGCAGGTATTGCTGTTCACATTAGACACACAATCATCCCTCAACAGCTCATCCATAAACTGTCTCTCAATACGTCGCTGTGCAAATCTGTTGGACTTGACCGGGAGACCTGACTCGGCACACATCCAGCACCATTAACACAGGGGCCCCCCAAGGATTGTAGCCCCATTTTCACTCTGACCCACGACTGCACACCGTCCACAACTCCAACCGCTATTAAATTTGATGACACGTGTGGTGGGTCAGACAGAGATGAGACACTAAAAAGCCGCCTGGCCGGGTAAATTCTCTCTGAATGTGGAAAGACGAAGGAGATCACTGGAGAGTGCAAAATGCTCCTCTGAAAGGTGCGACCGTGGAATGAGCAGCACCAAGTTTTTACAAACAGAGGACCTCTCCTGGACCAACAACACTGCAGCACTAGCCAAGAAAGCACAACAGCGTATTTCCGCAAACTTAGAAGAGCCAGAGCCCCGGCCCCCATTGACCTTCTACAGAGGCACCATCGAGAGCATCCACATTGTGTGGTATGGCGCCTGCACGCGTCCTGCCGCACCCTTCAACGGATTAGAGCAGCTGAGAAGATCGTTGGTGTCTCTCTCCCCTCCCTCCAATTTACAACACCCGTCTCACCCGCAAAGTCAGCATAGATCCCACCCACCCGACACACAACTTCTTCAGTTTATGGGAGGAGACTACTCATAGGACAAACAGACTAAGACAGCTTAATCAGGAAGCTAATCCCTCCCGTCCTTGCCCCCCCTCCCCTCTCTTAATCAGGTTCACACTCACACTCACACACACACACACTCACACTCACACTGCCACATTAAATCTGTAACTGTGTTGTAAAAAAGACTGCTCCTTGTCATTATATATTTATACACCATATATTCTGATTTTGTTTGTTTATCTCACTGTGTATCTGCCACATACTTTATCCATTCTTTATTTAATGTATTTTATTTTTTTCATGTCCTTATTGTAATTTGCTTTCATTTTTGTGTGTGTGTGTGTGTGTGTGTGTGTGTGTGTGTGTGTGTATTGATTTGTACTTATCTGTATTTCTGCGTACTGTTTGTGTTTAGTGTTACACACCAGGGAGTAAGAGAGTAACGCAATTAATTCTCTGTGTATGTACGGTACATGTGGCAGAATTGACAATAAAGCACTTTGACTTTTTGACTTGAAGTATACTGTATATTGTAACTTGAACAAGTCTCTTTGACAAAAAGTGTCGACCAGATAAATGAAAATGTATGTTTAATAAAGGCAGGTATTACATTAGACACAGTTTAATTTGTGACTGTGTATTTGACAGATGACATAGACCACTAAATTAATAATCACTGGAGAAAAAAAAGACAATGTTTTTACAAATAGCTTATTTTTAGTTGAGTCTCCACAAACACAATTATTCAATTGTGGTTAGAACCCACTGTTTATGTACTCATTAATTAATCATAATAATCAGGTTGCCACATTAAATCTGTAACTGTGTTGTTATTATATATTTATTAGATTAGTGTATACATAGTACATAAACTTTCCTGCTTACTGTAACACTTATTAGTGTCCCACCAGAAAAGCTCGATATCAGCAGGCGGTTTAATTCTGTGGACACATATATACCTTTGTCTTACAATGAATACGTATCATGTAATATCAGTAGATGTAATACCTGACATTATGTGTCCCTGCAGGCTGTGTCATTACTGTTTCTGGCCGAATGACCTTCACCAGTAATAAGTCAATGGAGATTGAGGTTTTCGTTGACGCTGACCCACTGGTGGAGGCTGAGAAGGGAAAATATAGGGCTGTCACAGCCTTCTTCACCTACATCTCCCTGGACAAAGAAAACAAGCCCCTTCCTGTGCCACCGCTGAAGGTGAGTAATGTTGAGTTTATACATGTATGTAGTGTGATATAGGAATATTGATGAATATAATGTGAATATAACACTTTTGAGACAAAAAAATAAACCTTAAATTAAGTTTTAGTGTAAAAAGCGCTGTCTAGTAAGTATTCTGAGTCATGTGCATGAGACAGGACTTGGTGACCTACATTTCAAGATTTTTTCCTAACATGAGGCAGCACAAAAGACTATGGATGATTATTTGAAATTGTCTTCTTGAGGGTTATGCTTTCAGTCCTTGGTCTTTCCAGGAGAACAGGGCAGATTAAAGGGCAAAAAAAGAACACTGTACCGGTAGTAGAGCACCCAATAAAACCCGACTTTTATTTTGAATGTCTTTTTAAGAATGCAAAATGTGTTTTTAAGAATGAAAATTAAGATTGCCTACTGCAAAATGTTAGTGAAAAATAAGTACTTGTTAAGGAAATTGTATTATTTAGGTGTGAACTGAATATAATGTTTTTGGGCACTTTTGTGTGTTATTTACAATTAAATCAAAATATAAGTTTACATTTATTTGAAATGCAGTTACTGCAGAGTGCTTTTTTGATGCACTTAAGTGGGACTACACCTACACCTTCAGTGAAAGTCTATGGGATTTTTTCCTGTTATTTTATCATTCCACAGGTGAAAATCATGAGTCTGATCACAGTCTACACCACACTGACCAAAAAGACCCTGTGTTGAAGTTTAGGGATACCCTAATGAGTAGTTTCCTTGTGTGTTATTTGGTTTGTAATTTGGTTGTGAGAAAACACCTGAATCAGTCATTATATAATAAATATTTTGGGTCATGTAATGAACTGCAAATGATATGCTAAAACATGTGCCCCAAGACCCTCATGAGCACATGACTTATGCAACAAATAAAGGATTTACATAAAATTGGCCACAGGCAGATATTCATCCTTGAACAGAAGGCCAATCAATCATCATTTTGGCTGCAAGCAGGCATGCAGAGACACCTCCGATATGGTAGTGACAGAAGGTAAGCTCCATAGGTGCTGGCATTCTCAGCTCCCTACTGAAAACTTATAATAGCCACACTGTGCAGCATCGATACACAACCTACTCAGTTGTTTGTGCACACTGAGTCCAGAAGCAGCTGGGTGATTCTATAATTTGGGGTAAAATTAATGCTTATTCCCAAAAATGATCACCATTTTTTATATATATATATTTTTTTTTTCAGCTTATTTTATTTAAATGATCGTGCTTTTCAAAATGTCAGATTTCAAAAGGAACATAAAATGTTAATACTGGTTTTTTTCTAGGCTTGATTGTGTTTAAATTATGCTTGTTTTTTTTAAAAACGCATAATTATTAAACCTCTCTGTCCCTTCTCTGATTATAATTTTATATCAGTGTGTTGTGATAAGCCTTAAGTGCCCCTCTCCTCATGCGCTCCGGTTGACATCAATAAATATGAGACCCAGAGGATTAAAGAGGATGGATTGCAAGCACGGCTGATGTTTGGTTGTTGTTGTCTCATACTTTTAAATACGTATACTCAGTATGAAATAAACAGCACAGCAACCGCACGCGTGTATTAAATGCTTCTCATTGCTGTGTGATGGTAGGTATATGTTTTAGAGCAGGGCGACACGAGTAAAATGAACATTTCTTTTTTATTCTTTAATCTACTGACAACATTTCTCCCAAATTCCAAATAAACATATCATCATTTAGAACATTTATTTGCAAAAAAAGACAACTGGTCAAAATAACAAAAAAAAAAACAAAAATATGTTAATGGATTTGAAGTATACAGTGTTTTTAAAATATGGTAGGTATATGTTTTAGTAAAATGAACATTTCTTTTTTATTCTTTAATCTACTGACCTCATATAATGCAAAGAAAACAAGTTTACATTCATTTTTAAACAACACAATACTAATGTTTTAACTTATTGAATCTTAATCTAACTTATTGAACTTAAATCAATATTTGGTGGAATAACCCTGATTTTTAATCACACCTTTCATGCGGCTTGGAATGCTCTCTACCAGTCTTTCACATTGATGTTGGGTGACTTTATGCCACTCCTGACACAAAAATTCAAGCAGCTCTGTTTGATTTGGTGGCTTGTGACCATCCATCTTTCTCTTGATCACATTCCAGAGGTTTTCAAATTCAGGTCTGGGGATTGGACTGGCCATGACAGGGTCCTGATCTGGTGGCCCTCCATCCATTACTTGATTGACCTGGCTGTCAAGTCAAGTCAAGTTACCTTTATTTATATAGCGCTTTATACAATAAAGATTGTCACCAAAACTTGTACCATGGTATCAGTAGTAAACCACTATCAGAAGACCTTAAATGTCTTCTAGTATTGGACCTTTCTAAGGTCCAATACTATTATGCTCCTTTTTACAAGATGTAAAATAAGTCTGTTATCCTCAGTGTGTGTATGTGAAGTTTTAGCTCAAAATACCTGACAGATAATTTTGTGTAGCTTGTTAAAATTGCCACTTTTATGGTATGAGCCAAAACGCACCATTTTTGAGTATGTCGCTTTAAATGCAAATGAGCTGTTGCTCCTGGAGAAGAGGGCGGAGCTTCAAGGGCTCAAGCTCTGGCAATAGCAGTGCTAGCCTTTGCAAATAAACATTCCACTATTAGTACAAGCCAGTTATCTTTACAGAAAACTACTCGGTTTAAAAGCCACTCATCTGATTGTACTGTGCATAATAAATTGGCGTTTATGAATTACACAGACGGGGAGAACGGCACGATAAAAATAACAACATAGCTGGTCTCATGGTGCATCGCATGCTATCACAATCTTTAGAAGTCCCACTTGTGATTATGAGCACAACAAACTCAAGCGATCGACTCACATTGCTTTCATATGCAACTTTTAACTACCACATTCCTATTCATGATCATTCATGACGGCAGCACCAGTGAAAACAGACAGAGACAATGGTAGCTTTAGCATCATTAGCCTTACAGAGTGCTAAGAAGCTCTTTCAGAAGGGCAATTTGGAAAACAAACGTGTGATACTTACTTTGTCTGGAGCTGACATTCGGGCACAAAGCATTGGTATTGATCCCTACACGTATTGGGAACTTTACAGATTTTTTTTCCTTAGACAATGAAACTTAACCACAGTGTCCTCAGCGGCTCGGATGGAGGGAGTCTATGGAGACTCCTATATTCATTAGTGCATCCCAAAACACAACACTTGTAATGCCTCTTTGGTGCTGACATTGTATGTCTCCAGTAATGGCAGACGGCAGCTTCTCACTCAGTGCTGTATTTATGCTAATAGGGCAGAGAGCATCACAAATGGGCGGGACTTTTCCCCCTCAGTGACGTGAACAGAGGGAGAATCTGAAACAGCTCGTTTGGAGAGACTGTTCATGATTTTTTGGTATAATAAAAAAAATTAGTGGGTGGATTTTTACGATTATAGGCTGGTTGTTTTCACACAACTGTGTTCAAACACCTTATAAAAGTGATTTTTACATAATAGGTCCCCTTTAATGTGCAGACTTGGGTGTAGGGATGAATGAGATCTGAAATGTACTGAGGGACAAGACCATGCGTAAGATTTCTTAGTAAAGGTTATGACCTGGGATACAGATTTCTAGATACATTGAAGCTTATTAATTGGCTTGATGGGCAAACCATAGAAGACAGAATTACAATAATCGGGCCAGGAGGTGATAAAGCATGAACTAGAATCTCATCATCTTTGATATTTCGGGAGGGATGTATATGAGCAATAACAGTAGGTAAAAAGCAGACTTAGTAAATTAGGTAATGAGAGGGAAGGAGAGAGAAGATTCAAAAAATTATGCCAAGTACATTGGGAATAGATGTAAGGTTGGGTGTCATCAGCATAGCAAGGAAAGATAAAACCATGTCAATTAATTATGAGAGCTAATGGAAGCATATAAGTGATGAAAAGTAAAGAACCAAGCACATAATCCTGAGGAACACCATGAGTGAAAGAGGTAGTAGTGGACTTATGTACTGTTGATGTCAGACAGATACGAAATTAACCAGGAGAGAGCAGTTCCAAAAATGGCAAGAGCAGAAAGATGTGAGATGAGAATGCTATGAGAGATGGTGTCAAAAACAGAGCAGAGGTCTAAGAGAATTAGGATACTGATTGAACCAGAGTCAGTGGTCATGAGGAGAGCTTTGAGAACTCTACAAGTGCCGTTTCAGTGCTGTCAAGTCAAGTCAAGTCACCTTTATTTATATAGCGCTTTTAACAATACAAATTGTGTCAAAGCAACTGCACAATATCAAAATAGGAAAATAGTGTGTCAATAATGTAAAATGACAAGATTAAACACTCAATTTTCAGTTAAAGGCATTTCATTATTGAATTCAGTGATGGCATCGTCCAGCTCAGTTCAGTTCTAAAAGTCTCTGTTCAATCAAGTCGACGATATCGCTGGAAATGAAGTGTCCATAACTAAGCAAGCCAGAGGTGACAGCGGCAAGGAACCAAAACTCCATCGGTGACAGAACGGAGAAAAAAACCTTGGGAGAAACCAGGCTCAGTCAGGGGGCCATTTCTCCTCTGGCCAGACGAACCAGCAGTTCAATTCCAACTGCTGCAAAGTCAGATTGGAGGGCTCAACTGGTTCCAGTGGTCTTTTCCCGATGGCTGTCTAGGTGACGGGGTCCTCACTGGGGGTCTGTCTCTGGGGCTCATCTAGGTGTCCTGGTCTCCGCTGACATTCAGGGCTGTAGAGCCTGATTAGAGACACTCAAAGAGGGGGTACATATAATAAAATATAAGTATATAACAGTATATAACAAAACACTGGTACATATAAAACACATCTGTCACAGGAATCTGTCACAGTTTCCATATATCTCAAGATAAATATTAGATAATAGACATTCAAAGATAGCACACAACACAAAAACAGTAGCAGAAAGAAAAAAAATGAAATTTAACTATATGTAAATTGTTTAAAATGTCATAGTGGTCCATATAATCCCTAATGCTGACATTACATGCCCCCCCCCCCCCCCAAAAAAAAAATTCAGCAGCATTACCTGTAAACTGTTACTCATAGTGTCAGGCTAAAGTATTAGTCATATACACAGATCAGTATTTTAATTTAAACTTATATGCATAGTTCATTCAATGTTACCAAACTTTTACAAAATATAACTTTATTTTACAATTAAACTATAACATTTCAAATATAACTATATTTTATTAAAAAAAATAAAGGATTATTGTCATGTAATGTGTCTGGTCAACTATGTTACTCATGTCGTATATGTTACTGTCAACTGTGTTTAACATTTTGTAATATATAGAACTTAAAAAAAAAACTTCTGAAATTCTTTTTCATTATTTATCTCAAATGTACAGTATGTAAATGATCTATAATGCAGATTTATAATACATCATGTTACTGTCTTTAATGATCATACAGAAAATTTCAGACATACTGTATACCTGCAAAGAACACTTTTAAAACAGTGTTTCTCGAAATGCATCACTTCAGATGTAACAGATTATCTAGTGACTATAATATAAAAAAACTGCTGTTTATGTTTTGCAATTACATACAGTACACTGAAGGCACTACTTGTTTTGTTAAGAAGGTTAATTTCATTTTTTGACTTTGGTTGATGTCAGATGTATCCCTAAATATAGAATCGTCCAGCTACTTTCTTTAGAAATAACTTGATTGCTTTTCAGCCCTATTTGTTTGAGGTCTCCTTTCCATAAATGGAAATGCAAATGAAAACTGCATGAGCATCAGTCAAATTGTGGCTCTTCGCTCTTATGTTTCAGAATATAAATAGTATATTGACAGACTATTCCTGCTATTTCAGACTTCAGGTGTTTTTTCTTCCTTCAGTGAAAGATCTTTCATTCTATTTTTAGGATTTCCAGTTTTAGCTCTTGGTGAGGGGGCGTTGTGGGCTGGGGGATGGGTGAACAGAGCTGGCGGAGTGAAAGCGCAGAGAAGTGGGGGATCATGGGATGGGTGGGACTATTGAATGGCATGCTTCACACAATGAAAGCTGCAAGGATCACCCAGACGTTCAGAGGTTTGCATTTTCGTATTGAGCATTATGACAGGATCTTCTCAGGAAACATTTCAGAGAAATGAGAAGGAGAGCATCATGTTCTAATAAGAACAATATATGCAGTAAGTATTTTTGTCTTTTTTCAGTAACAATATCTAAAGACTTTTAAAATAAGGTGAATTTACTTGGGGAGCAAAGTGATGTAAAACAAGACATGTTTTAAGAGAATTTATCATGAAATTAGTTTTCCTAACAGAAAATACACTTAAATAACAAGATATTTTCTCTTAAGACAAGTCTTAATTGCTAATATTACAAAATTTTGCATCTCTAGTAAATGCATCTTGTTTTAAGTGTTTAGATATTTTTTTACCAAAAAACATGACAAAAATACTGATTACAAAAATGATTTTGCAGTGTAGTCGCAGACTTTCTGGACCCATTAACGCATTTGACAAACACTCAGCTGGTCCATGCCACACAAAAGAAGTTGAGTTACCCTAGCAACCACTGGGTTTGCAGCATGATAACTGTGTTTATTTTTAGAAACAGCGTGTGATGTGTGTGCAATAAGAGGTTAAAAGCATGATATCACACATCAAACATGAATACAAACAGAAAAACAAGATCACTCATTACTTGGTAATGACATTTCCAGTGCTTTCCGTGTGAAAACATACTAATAAGATTTCCTGAATTATACATTTCTACATATGAATGTAAGCATTGCATTTGTGGCAATAGACTTCGGTAAGAACCCAATAAAAATGCATGTTCTGTCAGACAGACTTGTAACACTTGGACTGAATATAGATAGAGTTTGGGTTACGTACCAACGAAATAGCTGGACATTTCTGACACGGCCTCTTGTTCCAAACCTGTATGACATTTTTTCTTCTGTGGAACTCAAAAAGAGATGTTTTGAAATATGTTCACAATGTCCATTTTCATACAAATAAGCATATGATGACTAGAGGCTATCGAAAAAGGTATCATAACAGTAGTTCATACTGATTGTACTTTATATTCCAAATATTTTGAAGCCATAGCCTTGTGTAGAAAACTGTCCACAGTTTGTACTTCCATATTAAAATTGGCACATCAAGATGTTTCTTTGATGAATGTATGCAGAAGATTTGGTAAAGGGGAAGATTTTCTGTAAACAGAGCTGGCCTGGGGCTCAATTTCAAGCTTCCTTTATAGTGCATTTATGTTCTATTTGAAGCTTTATATCGTCTGGTCATTGTATTCTTTCATACTATGGAAAAGAGCAGCATGAACAATTAGAGATGTTCCGATACCATTTTTCCCTTCCCGATACCGATACCTAGGCTCAGGGTATCGGCTGATACCGAGTACTGATTTTAGTATAGCGGCCCATAGAAACAGTCACTAATGAGGCATCTACGTATATATATCTATGGTTGCTTGTGGCAACACAGCACAACTTCCTGTGTTTGCATTCTGAGCAGCAAAGAAGAATTGATTTCCGTTTTGCAGCGTTAAGCAAAGCTAGCGGGCATAACTATAGGTCTTGTTTAAGAAAATGGTATAGGATCGGTACATGGGTTCAAGTACTCGCCGATACCGATGCCAGAATTGTTTGTGGTATCGGTGGAATTTCCGATACCAGTATCGGAATCGGAACAACCCTATGAACAATCTTCAAAACATCTTTGAAAGACATGAATATGGTTAAAGGGCAGCCTAATCATTTCTATTTTTAGGTGAGCTAAATATTAGCAGCTGGCGAGGCCAAGATGTCATGGGTGTTCTGGCTTATATCCTGAACTCTGAAAGCCTCCGTCTTAAAGTCAAAGAATATTTTAATCAGAGCACCTTTACAAAGTGTGATATTTTAAAATTGTCTCACCCCTGAGATAATGTACAGTGGATTTCCAAAGAAATACTTCCAAAGAAGATACCTATGTAGTGTTTAGTTGTGCACTAACATGGTTGTGCACTCAGCATTCTGGGAGCAGCTGCAAAGGTCACAGAACGAAAGGTTAATTGAGACATTGAGGATCAGAGAGCTAGTTAAAGCACTTCTCTACTCTATAGCTGGATTATCAGCACAGTATAGTAAAATGTCACTTGTAAAATAAGAATAGTGATTTGATACTAGATTATTCATCAATAGGATAATGTTAAAATGTTAGGTAAGTTTGGTTCTAGGCTGAATCTGAGCCATTTTGCCATTGTTATAAATGCAACAAATGTCTTGTTTTCTGTTGGTTGTGTATGAGAATTGATGTAAAGGTGTTTATAGATGTAAGAAATATAGATTTTGAATGACAAGATCTAAAGCAGGAAGCACACTACAATTTGGCTGAAAGCATCTACAAAATAAAGTGTAAATAAAGCCTGGATGTTAATTGGCTTAGTTTATTACGGAAATGTGCATATTACATTCATTGTAATACTGTAATAAAGTTTTACCAGTGAAAAATTTTGCAGTGTTCTTAATAGCATAAATAGACTGATTTTCCTTCACTCAGCTCACCATTAACCAACAGTATAGTTGTTCTTGTTGTGCCATCAGCCAGTCTGCATTATCATGACATAATTTTCCTTTTTCGTGATCAGTTACATGACGCCTAAAGCATAGATAGCAGCCTTCATGTCGCATACTTCTGATTTTGCATGTGCCAGCCAAGCAACTGCCATTGAGATAAAAGCTAAACAATAGCATTCTCCTGGTGTATTGGCTATACTTGTGTAGTACTTATGTAAATAACAGTAAATAAACAGTAAATAGTATGCCTCTGAATTACTAAATTAAACACCTCTGAATTACTGAATTAAAGCCCAATAAGCAAATTTATTTAAATATTACAGTTTTGTATCAGACTGCTCTAATAGTTGAATTATCAGACTGCTCTAATAGTTCAATTAAAGCAGATGATATTGTTGTGACTTTTGAATAATTAGGGGTGTTTTTGTATTAATGATGTTCTAGTGTTTTTTTTGTTTTTTTTTACTGTATGTAAACATGCTGAATGTCTTCGACCATTGCTCTTACGCCTCACTCTTAACATGACATTGCAAAAATGCAGTGCCAAAGTTAAAATAAGTTTTATATTTAAAAAACGCATCTCAGATCCTTGCCTTTATTTCTCATTCTACTGCTCATCTTCCATTTTTCTGTTTGCGTCTTTTGCGTTTTCCGTTTTTGAAAATGTGTCCTGTATTGGGCCCTTGATTGGCATGGATCTATAAGCTAAAACAGTAGGCTTTGCAAAAAGTTACTTGCACTCTGTCATTTCCCAATATTCTGTATCATGATCTAATTTAAATTATTTTGCAAATTGAGGTAAAGTACAAATGATGGGGACACTGCTAAGCAGTAATGCCCTTTCAAGTGTCTAATCACAGTTGCTTGCTGACAAAACAGCACAAATGTGACCCTGGACCACAAAACCAGTCGTAAGTAACACGGGTATATTTGTAGAAATAGCCAACGATATCCTTAGGTTTGTAATATTATACAATATTATACATAATTATGGGTCAAAATTATAGATTTTTCTTTTATGCCAAAAATCATTAGGACATTAAGTAAAGATCATGTTCCATGAAGATATTTTGTAAATTTCCTACCGTAAATATATCAAAACTTAATTTTTGATCAGTAATATGCATTGCTAAGGACTTCATTTGGACAAAAGGCGATTTTCTCAATATTTTGATTTTTTTTGCACCCTCAGATTCCAGATTTTCAGATAGTTGTATCTCGGCCAAATATTGTCCTATTATCCTAACAAACCGTACATCAATGGAAAGCTTATTTATTCAGCTTTCAGGTGATGTATAAATTAAATTTATAAAAATTGAACTTTATGACTGGTTTTGTGGTCCAGGGTCACAAATTTGGTATCATATCTTCTGTATCGAAAGCTGGTATATTAGCAGCTGATTATTTGCCTTCATGTTGCATAAAAATGGCACTTCACTGCAGTTGTGTCAGTCAAAAGGCTTTAAGTGTTACTTGTGTAATTTAAATTAAAGTGAAATGTGAAAAGGGCACTGCTGCAAGAGAGACCCTGTCCCAAACCACATTTGTTTCCCTCATTAATAGGCAGACTATTCAGCTCAAGTTTTCTACAGCTTGTGTGTTTTTGATGGACATTGTTAATGGAATAGATCACCCCCACACAAAATTGTCATTATCTACTCACACTCATATCTTTCTAAATTATATGATTATTATCATATGATATATGATAAATATAAATGTTATTTTTACATGGAACACAACGAGAATTTTTTAAAGATCCCTTTAATCAGCTCTTTTCCATACAACAAACAACATTCAAACAAATTGCAAATGACATTTCACAGGTTCCGTTGAATAGAAGATTATCAGTGAATATGGGCTTCTGGCTGCTATTGCGTGGCTTCAGAGGTGGACTACTTTAACTTAACCCATTTTTATGCTTTTTGGAGTTTTTGTTCATTTTGGAGCTGTACAAAAAAGTGCAGTAATGTCGAAATGAACTGGTTTTATTCAAGCCGTAATGTTACTCAACTTTTTCATATTAAATTGCACCAACTAAAGTATTTTTTAAGGTCGAACCAGGCAGAAATAACTATGTTAGGTTCAGCTGTGTTGAAAGCGAAGGTCAGGTTATTGTTACTCATCTAAAACATGTTTTATTAAGGAATAGGCTCATATTTGTGCATTTATTGTCCATAATGTTCATTATGGATTCATATTCATAATGGATTCAGTTTCAGCGTTGACTGTCTGCTGAGAAATTGTTTGCAGTGACAGTTAAGAGAGTGACAGATGTTATTCAGATAATCCACTTATTAGAAATGCAAGTCTTGATTACACACATTACACACATTGCTCAGTCAATGTATAGAAAGTCTGGCTTGGTCATGTCAGCCGTGAGTGAGACCTACAAATTCATACCATATTCAGATTGCTCTATGATGTCCTGTCTGTTTATAAGCTACAATAGTGTTTTTTTTTTTTAAAGTCTACTTTTTTTCATTATTATGCTTAAATTTACATGGAGCCCTTTTAATCATGGCCTGACCAATTACATACTACTAATTTTAATTTGGTAATCCCATTGCGAGTGTGCGGTCTCATTGTAAATACTGTATATCGAATCATGCCAACTTTCTTCAGCATCCATATTGGCTATTTCCATTTGCAACTACTGCTGTTTTTTTCCTTAACACTTAATTGTATAATGTTTCACTTTGTGGTGGTTTCTGCTAGAGCAATCACTGTGGTCTTCTGCCAGTCAGTCTCTCTGTGACTGAGGCACTGAGCTTCCCTCCAGCTTAATTTAATTTGTTCAAGACAAGCACTGCTGACATGTCCCCGTGTCTTTTCCTGGCCTCATCATGAGCCCTGAGCAACAGGACAGTCACTGACCCAGCCAGGACTTCCTTCAAGGTCACATGATGTTGTTTTCAGATAGAAATTACAGGGAGAGCTGTTTTGTTTTGCCTTTATTGCAAGAAACAGCTGTTCACATACAAGTTTCATTAGTTAAACTAGGTTATTACAGAGCTTTATGGAATATTCCATTCTTGTTCGCCAGTTCAAATATGTTTCTTTAATGACAGCCAGAACTGCCACTTAAATTAAATAAAAAATAAGTGCAACAGTTCATATGCTCTCCGTTAAACTGGGTCACCCCATAAGCATAAAATGAGCCTCAACATCAGCAGCCCTGTGAAGTTTAGTGTATCTGCTTGAGCTTATATAACCTTGCTGTGGATATGCATCCTATATCTGTGATCCTCATTTGTGCACATGCCCTCATCAGCCAGGCTGCTTCAGTTGTCACTGCACAGTTTGTTCCCTAAGGTTGGCCGCCATCTGTCACTGCCGCGCATGACTAGCTGGTGACCTATAGCCAATGATAAGAATAGCCATGGTGTAGTGTGCAGCTGCAAGATGAAGCCTAACGTCAACTGACATCCTGCTCTCTCGCGCAGTATTGTTGTTTGTCCGTGATGAAGCTGTGCTCCCAAAGCAAACATCTTTTGTCTTGTTTTAGATCTCCATGAAATTTTCTGCAACTGGCGAATTCGCTCATGACCTTAAATGAGCACATCATTTTTCCACTAATTAGTTTAAAACAAAAAACAAGAATTCGAAAATATACCATCTGCTGTTATCCATTTTCCCATAACTTTGCAAACCTGCATCTTTTACATTTATGTTCTTTCAGTTCGGCCAAGAGGTCGGTTGGTGACGTTTATTGGTTAGACATCTTCTCGTCATGTGAATTTGCATTCATACACAGCAGAATGTGCATTTGCGGTCTCTTGAGTTAGCATTTGTGTGAATGAAAGTCAGTTTAGCGGAAAGTCACAGAGCACAGTAATCTTAAAAGGTTACATTTTTATAAGGGCCACTTATAATGTTAGTGATGTTTTTTTTATGCCAAAATAATTCTCATAATTTTATGCCAAAATAACTGTCATAATCCTAATTTTTGAACATGACCCTCAGACCCATTTAATTAAACTTGTAGGTGTAGAAGCCATTTTCAATCAAGAATTCCTAGTAAATTTCACAAATAATTACAAAGAAACAGCAAGTAACACAAATTAAACATGACATTTTGAAGTAGAAAGACTAATCAAAGACAGGATTTTATTGCATTGCAGCAGGTTTTCTGTCAGACCCCCATCCTTCAATAATAGCTTCTTTGCACTCTTTAAGTAATGTTTGTTAACATTAATTAATGTATTAGCCTACCTCACAAACAAACTCACAAAAGGCATTATTTTTTTTACAGCATTCATTAATCTTTGTTAGTTTGATTAATGTATTAGCTAACACAAACTCACAATAAGCATTATATTTTACAGAATTCATTAATCTTTGTTAGTTCATGAAATCCAATTGTTTATTGTTTGTTCATGTTATTCCACAGTGCATAAACTTTTAATGCATGTTGAAATTCACACATTCAAACAAAATCATTGTTTTTGAATAGATGGGCATGGCATATGAAAATAACAGATTCCATAGTGATGTTTTTACAGACACCCAGTATCAATTAGACATCGATACAGTCCAGCCAGACTGGCAGTGCTGTGAAGACAAAATGTTAACATGTTTCCACCAGTAAAGTTTTCTTGTGGTTACTTTTGCATTATGTATTGTGAAGTACAGCAAGATAAACGCATCTACAAACTTTCACTGCAGTTGACAGGATGTTTAATGCTCAGGTGGGAGAACATAAAATGAGGAAGTGCTTGTGTGAACATTTTCTGATAATGTTCTTAACACTTCAGTGGTTTTCCATGATATGTGTATGACCTTCAAAAGTGCAGGGTTTCCAGGACACCACGATATCCATCTTCACTGTGCTTTTTTATCTTCTTGCAGCTGGAAGGTGAAGAGGAGCAGAATCGGTTTGAAGAAGGGAAAGCACGTTACCTGCAGAACAAGACAAAGAGACTCGCAGATAAGGAGCGTCAACAATGACTTTTACCATGCAAACACCATATTGTGTTGTAGAAGAAAATTCTTGAATAATAGAGCCTCAACGGACAACATACTGTATTAAGAACCTCTGCTTTATCCTACATGTAGCTCACTTAATAGAAATAAAAATATTTAGGTTTATTTGACTTGTCTGAGTTTACCAAAGCACTTTGTGTGAATATGTATCTCAAGTGAAACAAAAAAGGAAAATATATATTTGTGTTTTATTGTAACAACTTATTTGTGAAATGTGCAGAACTGTATTATGCACTAATAAAAGCCTGCTAATGCAGCTACAACTGGTTTACAGTGACATATCTGTTCAGTGTACCATAATCCTGGATCGATAGAATGTTACAACCTAATTGCTTTTGTGACAGACATACTGCTAGATAAGCAGACAGACACCAGTTCACTATTACTGCCATAGAGAGAAAGATCATAAATTCGCTTGGGATGCTATTTACTTCTCCTTGTGCCAGATTTATATCGGGGTGGGAGTTTTTTCTGCCATCAAGTGAATTATTCTGAGCTGGGAAAATTTATAAAAGGCTTGTTAATTTTTTTTCTTGCTTTGATTTACAGGCAAAACCGTAAATCTTTTCAAAAGTGACTTAGACAAATAATAGCACTCGTCTCCCCAATAAGCCACATGAAGGTGATACAAGTATGTATGCTGAAATTTATACTTAAGTTATTTGCTCATAAATAGCTCAAAATAGCACATTTCTGTGCAGTTGTACATTCCCATTTGTGCTGTGTGTCTCTGCATGATTTCATTTATTAATTTCAGTTTATTTATCATAAGGGTAGCTCAGTAAAGAAGCATCACAGTCTTTCATTTGACTATATTACATATATAGTTTGTTTTTTCTTTAATATGACAGATGATGCTATCATTTTGTTAAAAACACTACTAAAGTTAAATTTTATTTTAAGGTGATGTTGTTACAATGTAGTTACAGTAAGTATGCAATTAGTAATTAATTGGTAACACTTTATTTTAAGGTGTCCATTATACAGAGTAATTACCTAGTTAAGTACTTAGTAGTAGCTGTTGTACTTACATGAAACAAAATGTACTTACCATGTAACTAAGT
Source organism: Schizothorax lantsangensis (assembly GCA_027422415.1). Taxonomy (NCBI): domain Eukaryota; kingdom Metazoa; phylum Chordata; class Actinopteri; order Cypriniformes; family Cyprinidae; genus Schizothorax; species Schizothorax lantsangensis. The sequence goes on from CM049851.1 coordinate 28,934,966, forward strand.
TACAGAACAGCCTGTACTTACAGTTTGTAATTATGTAGATGTAATAAGGCAGCTACTGTTACACACATGTAACAGAGGCCGAGTCTGTTACACAGCTACTTATGTAACAAAAATATTGTTACATATGTGTTGCAGACTTTATACAACGTAATTATAAATGTAAGTACACAGACATAAGCTACTTAAAATAAAGTGTATCAAGATTGTACTTAAGTGTACTTCATGTGTATCTATACTGTACACCTTATCCAGCTGCACCTTAGTTTGATTTAATCCACCAGTACACAGCTTATATACATGTAATACATTTCTAATTACATTAAAATTACAGAATATTACACAGGAATAAGCTACTTAAAATAAAGTGTATCAAGATTGTACTTAAGTGTACTAGTAGCTGTGTAACAGACTCGGCCTGTTACATATGTGTGACAGTAGCTGCCTTATTACATCTACATAATTACAAACTGTAATTACAGGCTGTTCCATAACTTGCATTTTGTTTCTTGTAAGTACAACGGCTACTACTAAGTACTTAATTATGTAATTACTCTGTATTATGACACCTTAAAATAAAGCGTTACCTAATTAAGTAATATTACTGAGTAATATTAAGTAACAACATGTACTTACTATAGGGTTAAGGTTAGGGGTTTGGTTTGGGGTTAGTTGCTTTTAAATATGCTTTTAAATATCTACTGTTATTACTGTAGAAAATACTAAATTGCTCAAACTGGAGTTAGGCTGATATAAAAGTAAACCTCAAATGATTATTGATAGCAAATAAAGAATGTTCACGCTATATAAAATGTGTAATGTACAAACAATGTTAAATCTAAAGTTTGTAGGCTAAATGGTAAATGTCCTTTATCACGGCCTCTGTGTTCTGCCATAAGCTAATGATTTACTGTTGTAAATGTGGAGGGGGCATCTTCTGTCATTAATGGAATGTACTCCATAGAATAGTTCAAAATAGTTCCGCAAGCAACCAAAGTAAACAACTAGAACTTATCCATATAAAAAATGGAAGCCTGTTATCATAATTTGTACAGTATATCTAGTCATGCCAAATTTAGTCCAAAGTAGGGAAAGTGGTGTTTATACTGGGTTGAACTCTGTTCTCATGGGAGTACATGGGAAGACATAGGGATGAACAAGGAATTTATTTTAGCTGGGAAACTGCACCATGTGACAGATGGTAGTGACTGACATTATTTAAATTGTCTGTAATCTTGTCTTATATTTTAATAGTGGAATGGGAGTATTACATTTAATACATTTTTAGTGTTAATCAATGATTTGTTTGATTAGAGAAAGGCTCAGTCATTAAAAGCTTCTAATACATGTTTGCCTAACATGATAATTCAGGATGATTTTAAATTGGTAATTGGTTTAAATTGGTAAGCTTCCCTCTGTTCTTGCTAGTTTGCAGTTTTGCTGATGCTACAAATTTTAAGCTCTTTTATTCACAAAAAAGATTCTATCAATAATTGCAGTTAAAGTCAACTGATAATGTTTACATTTTCTAAACAAAATGTGAGTGGTACTTACCATTGCTAATATTTACAGCGATATGCCAGCGTGTTGCGAAAGTATTTTGAATATTTGTAGTGTATGTTACTACTTTAGGTATTGAGATGAATGAAAAATTACTGTAATGTGATGTCAGACAAAGACCATTTAACACTCCTAAATCACAGACTTCACTTTAGTTCAGTGTATGGACTACTAGGCCATATCCATCTGCTCTTGTTTTTTGAGAGATGTGCCAAAGATGCCAGCATTAGAGAGGGAAGGAATCATGCTGGGTTTCTCAGCGTGTAGAGAAGCAGGAGTGCTGCTGTCTGCTCTGACGCTGAAGTTCTGGAGATGTCCCCAGAGCTCCATGAAGCAGAGCAGAAGAGCCTGAGGCTGGGGTGAATGAGTAGGCTGGATGTTTGCTGTCATATTTTACTTCCAGGTCACCTGGCTCAATGCAGAAAAGAGGGAGGCATTGTAATCATTTCCTGTTATTCCTTATATATTACTGCTTCTCTCGCTATTGATATTCAGTGCAATGTCAGGCTCCTGCATTTTATTTCCCTGGAATCAAATGAATATTTCATGTGTTGTAAGAAACATCTTCTTTATGTAAATACTGTGCAGCTGAATCAAGCTATGTAGAAAATACTAATGTTTTCAAATGGGAGTCAGGCTAATATAGCTTAAGTAAACAGCAAATGATTCTTGGTTTGTTCACCCTATAAAATGTACAAATAATGTTAATCTGGGGCCAATTCTGTAAATGGTAAGTGTCCTTTATCACAGCCTCTGTGTTCTGCCATAAGCTAATGATTTAAAATGTAGAGTGTGTGCCTTCAATCATTAATGATTTTTTTTTCTATTAACAGGATAGTTCAACAAGCAACCCAAGTTAACAGCTACAACGTATTTATATAAAAATTTAATGTTTGATGATGCAATACTGAATTGTAATTTATATAATGTAATATGTATGTATCTAAATGTCCATTATAATTACATCTGTTTATATGAATGATACAACTGATGCCCTGCAGAATGTTATAAGGGGAACAGAGTGACTCGCACTGCTATGTACAATACTGTGTGTTTATGTAAAAGTATGCGCTGTATTTTCATTTCAAAATGATTTCCTCCATGTGATTCCCGGGGAAGAACATTATTATGTAACGAATGTGCAGTCAGGCTTCAAGAGATGTTTGATTCCATAGTACAGCATCCAATTATTACACACTGTAGTCCAGGTCAACACTCTGACAAAGACAGAGCATCAAACGCTTCCATTTCAACGCAGTATCTTTCCACATCCTTGTAATCCTTACATTTTTAACACATAAAGTATTATTTTTCACAATGATCACATTTACATTAAGAGAATTACAATAGGTTGGGTTCTTTTTAAATCAAATCCCTAATAAAGGTAATTTGATGGATGAAAGAAAAAAATAGCCACAGATGGAAACAAAAGAAAATACCATAATCATTAAGCAACTTAAGGCAAGGTACACTTAAAATCACATATCCATAAAAACTGTTGACATTTTTTCAGAACATGACAGAGAAACATGGAGTATTTTTGGACTTTATGTACTGCTGTGATTGACTGGCCATCTGTCCAAGGTGTTTCCCTGCCTATGGCCTGAGATGAAAGGCTCCAACATCCCCAACCCTACATATGACAAGCTGTTTGGAGGATGAATAGATGCTCTTTTTATTTTTTTTTACTATGAGAAGATGTATTTGGGTGTATTTCCATAATGACTGGGTCTAATTATGGTAAGCAATTTTTTTTTTTTTTTTTTTTTGGCCACGGTTGATCCATTGAAGTGCACTGCTATAGCAGTGGGCACTATAGTAGCCTTAAAGGAAGGTCTATTCATACATTAAGCAACTCATGAAGAAGGAAATCTTCCCAAAGCGTGTTATGTAACTGTGTGATAATGTCAATGAAATAAGAAAGACAACATGATGGCCACGGTTCGCTGTTCTCACAGGAGTAATGTAGGCTAGTTCATTATTTTACGGCTCTCTTGTTTGTGATTGGTCAATGGCTGCATTTGCATATGCAGAAGGAGATTTATTGATTGATGTATGTTTGTTTGTGTGTGTGTTTATTTATTTATTTAGTTAGTTAATTAGTATAATGATGATGCTATAAGTGTAGGCCATAATTAACAATTGTACCACACAATTCTTCTCACAAAGTAAAATAATTTTTCCAAATGTATTTATTTATTTATTTCCTATAGTCGTGATTCAGTCTTTAGTGTCGCTGGCATGTGTTGGTTTTATTTATATTCATTTTCCAAAAACACTAAAACATCAGTGACTGGTGAAAATCACCATTCCACAAAAAATAAACAAATAATTAAATAAAAATAATAAATAAATAAAAATACAGTGGTGCGTTTTTTGTTGAGCAGCATAAAGGCAATATAAAGCCAATTATAATTCATATCACATATACATAAAAATAAAAATGGATGTAATGTAACCTGGGCGGGTTTTACCAAAGTAACTTCTTAAAAAGTTGATTTTTAAGAAGATCACTAACAGTCGATATAATCTGTGTGGAAATGTATGTTTGTGACCGTTCAGAAACCCATGCGCTAAAAGTACAGATACATGCGCTTAAAGTAAGATTTTCGAACCTCATTTGGTTACAGTCATAGAGAGAGAGAGAGAGAGAGAGAGAGAGAGATCTGATCCCAGCCTCCCATCATCTGATGCTCATTCATCCTCCTCCTCCAGCAAGACCTCAATGAGACGCCGCGATAACGGACAACCATTGTTGTTTCATCGCTCTCCTCCATGACTTCATCTTCTGTTCACCTCTGGATGCGTAAATGGTGGTCTTTCTTCCACGGTTACTGCCACATTTAGCCATATTGTTCCGTTTCTGAAGCGCTGTTCTCGTGTTTGGAATAAAATAGCGCACAAACCGAAACTGAGGAAATAAAGGTTGACAATGAAGCAGCAATACATGTGAATCTGGAGATATCGACCGATATCTACAAAAAGGTGGGTTATCAGGATAGCATTTCCTTTCGCAAACCACTTTAACAGTCGATATAATCTGTGTGGAAATGTATGTTTGTGATTTTTATGATGCATTTTTGAACGTAACACGTTCGTGCATTTTGATTTAATGCACAAGGTTTAAAGACTGCTTTAATGGATGGGTTAAAAACATTTAACGTGATTTCGTTGTTTCGATAGCCTGTAAGAAGCTGATAGGATCAAATGTGAGTTGAAGAGAGAAGATATAACTGAGGCTTCATTTAATACAGTTCAACATTATCGCATGTGACATATCGCCCACAGAGCTCACATTACAAACAACATCATAGACTATTGAACACCTACGACTGCAGTCAACTGTTCATTACTGCAAATGTCGTTTATTAAACTGCTTTATTTGCATTTTAACGATCGGTGACGAACTCTCATTTCTACTACAGGGTACACAAACACAAACACGTTATGTGTCACTCAAATAATTAACAGTTTGCAATTAAGACGTCTCAAATGGCATTATGATTATAAACGTCTAGTGTAAGCAGATTGGCATCAGCTCCTTCCTTCAGATGACTGTAAATGGATGCGTTTAGCGTTTAGCCATCATCTGCGTGACAGTCAGTATTAATATATTACACATCAGGTAGTATTACATATTCCTCGTTGCATTTTTGGAAAGTCAGTTGCTTTAATATTGCTAGCAAGATAAATCAGTCCATTCATTTAATTTATTTGGTATTTTGTTCTGTCATGAATAATATTTTTGGATAGCTATTGTATTAATCCATCCATGATGAGGAGATCAGATGATATAATCTAAGATAAAAAAATTATTTGTTTGTTTGCCACATTAGGAACTAACCAACGTGTACCCAACATGTTTCTTCTGGACAAACAGCTAAATTTGCTAGGCTTGAAGTGTATAGAATAACATTGTGACTTTTATCTTAAAACAAAGCATGCTTGCCAAAGTGACTTGCTAATATGTAAACATTAATGATAGCACTTTACAATCAGATCTCATGCATTAAAACTAGTTAATGAATTACCATGCACTAACAATTAGCAATATACTGCATTTATGTAATGGTTCTTATTTATAAGCAACAACATGCCTACAGGGTGACCATTAAAATAAAGTGCTACCTGCAATTGTAAAAAAAGAGGTGTGCTCAATTGTATTGATGTGCATTTGTGGAGTACTTCAGATCTTATTTGCAGATAATATAATTTTAATAATAAATTAAAGACAATTTAAGTGTACTTAGAGAGAGTGCACTTTCATGACTGTTTCTTGAGTCTTCTTACACTTAAGTATATTTTTAAAAATGTGCACTTTGTAATAATTAAAGATTCAAAAGTTTTACTTTAAAATAAATTTAAATCTAAAAATGCTTTAAAGAAGTACCCTTATTTTTTATGCTTTGACTAACATAATCAAACATGTACTTGAAGTACTTGAATATAATTTCTTTGTTAAAGTAATTTAATGCAGTTGATATTAGTAGTATGAAACAGTCAGTATTGTTGTGATGCTGTTGATTAGACATTCACCAATTCACTTTTTAAAGAAGGATTTAGTAGTTTAGCCAATTATAGATTTCACATAGACTACCTGATAGTATAATAAGTTTAAAATAAATTGAACACTTGTTAATTATTGTGTGTAATGTCCTACACATGCCCTGATCGTATTGCTTTTTCAAAAGTTAGAAAATATATTTTATGTATTTGTTGTACAGTATAATGTACAGTGGCAAGAATAAATTCGAGAACCCTTTGGAAACATTCTGGATTTCTGCATTGCTCAATCATAAATGTGGACTGGGGCTGGTTGCATAAACTGTTTAGACTAGTCTTAAAAAGTTAGTCATCTATTTTTTTTTTTCTTCAAGACTGCTCATAACTTTTTAAATCCAGTTATGAAAAGGTAGATTGGTCTTATTTGTATTGGAAAAGTAAGACTGATTACCCCTTGGCAACTGCTAGTTGATTAAACTAGTTCTTAAGTCACAGTGTTAACATGGTGGCTAACTTTATGCAACTGGACCCTGGTCTTAATTTAAGTCACATTTATAGACAAATACACAATGTGCCTAAACTAATAACATACAAACTGTTGTACTTTTCACGTTTTTATTGAAGATACTGAATAATCATTCACAGTGCAGGGTGGAGAAAATAAGTGAACCTCTGTGTTCAGGGGCGGACTGGAACAAAATTTCAGGCCGGGAAATCTCACTCTCATCCAGGCCATCCCATACACCCACAACAAATTTTGAAACCAGACAACAATATTTTTTGTATGGCCATCATCATCATTGCATAAAAAAGTTTTAATTCCTAGGCTGGGGCCATGCAAAATAATTAAAGGTTATCTTTTGAACTTCCATTTTCCTTTTTAGTCTCTTCATTTTCCCTGACATCTCTATGTCTCTCATGTGTATGTTATTTTCTTGCACCTGTCACTTTTCCAGCACCTTGTTGCAAAACAGCCACCTCATTGTAATTTGTTTGCACATAATATACATTTATTTTAGAAAAAATTATTATTGCATTATTGTTTTATCTTGTCAAAATTAGCACAATAATAGCTACATCTTTAATATATCTTTATAGAAAAATCTTAAAATTGAATATGTTTTTGCATTATCATGGGTCATGTTTGGTCCTAAGGAAAATTAACCATGGTATTATTAGACCTATGGTAAAAGTAACCATGTTTTTGGTGGATTGATTACTATTTGTATAACCAGAGTTTTACTACAATTACCATGGTGAAACTATATCGTGTAGCAAAACCATTATTAATTTGTGGTTACCATGGTTTAAGTATAGTAACCATGGTTTTTTTGGTTTTATTTTTAGTAAAACCACGGTTAAATTTCCTAAGGGTTGTGCTGTTGTCTGCCATAACTCCTAAACCCGTTATAAAACTATGTGAATATTTATCTGCTAAATTCCTTCTCTTTACAATAGTAATTATGTCCTTTTGTTAAGTTTGCTGTAATTGACAGCTACTGCTAACATTTGCTAGCAGTTTAATGCTTAACTAAGTAAACAAAGATAAAACTACAATAGTCTATTTACAGATGTAACTGACCTGCACTTGAAGTCCTGAACAGGACAGTTTAGCCTCTCTGCTCCACCTGGGAGCTTCCACTCCATTCTAGAGTCTCGCGAATCGCGTTGCCAGTCAAGGCATGATTTATTACAGTTTTTTATTATTGAGTGGCGAATTCGGAAATAATCACTTTAGTACATTCGGTAGGCAACAAAAACAACAACAACAATATAAAATAATAATAATAAATTATAAAAAAAAAAAAATAAAAAAAAATGCAGGGCAGCGGGCCAAATTGGCTGCCAGGCCACCGGGAATTCTCCCGGTTCTCCTGATGGCCAGTCCGCCCCTGTCTGTGTTACTACTTCTCCAAAAGCTAATTGGAGTCAATCAGGAGATGATACTGGATGTGTAGGTTGCACCAATGCCCTGGCGTTTAAATAGAGGCAAAAAAAAAATAATACATGTTTTTCTGAGTCTTGACTTTAATCCAGTTGAGGCTTAAACTGTGGCATAACCTCAAGACAAGCCAACCAAGGAATATTGATAAACTAAAATTTTCACAAACAGGTCGAAAGTTGTTTGGTGGAGGCTGTTGCTAAATGAGGATCTATAAGTTCAAGGTTTCACTTATTTTCTCCACCCTGCACTTTGAATGATTGCTCAATGTATCAATAAAATTAAAAGTATGATGGTTTGTGTGTTATGATTTCAGACTCTTTGTATAATTGTGACAGAAATTAAGATCAGGCTACATTTTATGTGTAAGCGATACAAAAATCCAGATTTGCAGAAGGGTTCACAAACTTTTCCCTAACAGCAAGCAGCATTAAACTGAAACTGAATGCCTCACCAGAAATTCAACTTTCAACTGCAACATTATAAGCAGTGCTTTACTGTTCCTCTAAATTAATGCCTAAAGGAAATATGAATAGAAAGTTTGCTGAGAGAGTGTTCAAACAATAGTATAAACACTTTAGGCTGTGCAGAATAGTTTCTTGTAAATTAATGTACAAAACTCTCCTACAATATCTGTTATCGTGAAACACGTGTGAGTAAGTGATGCCTGGTGTACCCTCGGCTCTGCTCACAGGCCTGCTCATTGTCAGACATTCCCTCTTTAATATGTTTTGGAAACTTGTTCAACACAGCAATTATGTGTGAAGTGCTTCCACTGCAGACCATTTATACTGCAGCAGAATTGTTCTGTTGATCCTTTAAAAACAAGATCAGTATGACATGCCATTGTCGGCGTAAAGTCTCCTATGAGCATATAATAATGGAAACAATAATAAAAATAGTGCTCCTGTACTGATATGTGCAAATGCGTTGTGCCTAGTTTAACAGCAAACAGCATTATTGTGTCACATGACCCACCTAGTTTAATATATGCATCAAAATGAGAGTTGTGTTTCTGTTTTTAAGGTTAGGGTTAGAAAAAAATTGTTTGGACATTTTGTTTCATGTCCTTTTATGTTTTAATAATGAGTGTCAGTTTTTTTTTATTATATTTAATCGAAGAATTCCTTGCTACTGAAATAGTCACAAATATTAACATGAGTGTCACAATCTCAGAAAACTGTGCTTTATGAAAAAACAAAGAGATCCTGCTAATCAGCATTTCTCTCAGCTCAGTGTAGATGTAAGTCAGCATTACTGTACATCTCTCTTTACACAGAAATATAAACATATGCACATTATGCTTGATCATTGGGTCAGATCAGTCCTGGCAGTAAAAAAAGATATTTGCATCACAGTCGTTGAATATTTGTCAGATCAATTTCATTGCATGCAGTCAATTTAGCATTGTAAATTATAAGTTCAGTGATCTGTTGATCTGTCGTTTTGTGTTGAAACCACTCTGAACAAATGTTTTTTTTTTCCGTTTGGTTTATTCTGGATATCCAGTTTCCTGAATGTTTTGTATGGGACTTGATGGCTGTAGTTTGCAGTTCTCGCTCAGCAACACAGATGAGATGGGAGTGGGATATGCAGCTAAATCAAAGCTGAAGATGATCAGGTTCTAGTGACGTTTGGATGGGTATCCTGAGGTAGAAACAGAGGAAACAGATTAAATAGTTATGTTTGTGAAACATAAACTTACCTCCTCAAGGAAAATAGTGTCTTGTCAAAATAAGGCTTTAAGGGATAGTTCATCCTAATTTTTTTTTTTTTTTAGAATACAAAAGGAAAAAATAATTTTCGATTTATTCATTTAGAGAAATAACATACAGTGCAAAAAAGAAGAAACACATATCTTCTTTTGTGCAGAAGAATGAATGTTATACATGTTTGGAACAACATGATGTAATCATTTTGTAAATGATGACAACATTTTTATGAATTTTCATCAATTTAGCATGTAACAAAGATTTTTGGTATTTGTATTTCACAAAATTCCGCACAAAATGAATACAATACCTTGAATACTGAAAGAGCTGCAATAATGTTCTGTGTGTTTGGTTGGATTCTTTTTTTAATTAGGTGCAAGTGTATGTCAGGACACACTGAAGTTACCCACTCCCGGTCATTCCTTCTGGTTATAGCGGTCAATTATTAAACATCAGATACATTTTGAATGAAGGACATGCAGCACAGTCCTCAGTCACTTTAATGTCTTAATCAGCAAACAGCTGGAATTTATTTTTCCTAAAAACACTGTCAAAATCTAGCATGAAGTATTAACAAAAACTGCAACTGCTATTTGTTTCAAAGTGCATTGAACATTGATAAAGATTTCTTTTAGCTAAGTCATTCTGGAGGGTTTGTTTCTTTGATGAAAAACATTTGCGTTCTTAGAGATCTTATTGAAACTGTTGATTGCATATATTGGTATCTTGTTAAATCTGAGCTCAATGAGTTGAGGTCTTTTTTCTAAAACTGAAGAAAAAATAATCAGAGGAATCTTTGAAAAGTGGTCTTTTTCTCAGAGGAAATGTCTGAGAAATACAGTAGGAGATGCAAGAGAATGTCCCTTTGCTGTCCATTCAGTCTTATGGCTGTTTAGGAGAAACTATATACAGACTCCATCTTAGCATCTGTACTGTTGATAAATCTCATCTTGAATTCCCCTTCGACAGCAGTGGATTCTTCCATCGTAAACTCACATGTAGGGTGAAGCTGTGTGCTCTCTTTTGGATAGTTGACTCATGCATTTTGACATTGACTGAGGCAAGATGTGCATCTAAGTCTTGTTGTTATCTTTGGCTTCTTGGAGTTGTGTTACAACATCTTTATTTCTATGCTCATGGGCAAAATTTAGTGGTCCTGGATAGATTGCCAGTGGCTTAAAATGTTCTTCATTTTTTGATGCTTTCAAACAGTGGTGTGATACTTGGTTAATGTTTTTATGTTTTGCTCTGAATGGGATTTGGTAGACCTGATCAAAATTTTAGGAATTTTGAGTAATAATAAAGGTCTCCTTTTTATGCACAATGGAATTTTATTATAGACATTTTGAAGTCATCCTGTTAACTGGTACTGGGTGTAAAAAAAAACCTTTGTAAAATCTGGCTAAATAATTTTTACCTAGATTTTTACTGTGTGAAAACTAGGTTCCTCTGATTGAAAAATAAATGAAACTTTGAACTATTTTTAATTCAATCCAAGTCCACAAATGCCCAACGTTCTGCTATGTGTTACACACCAACCTAAGAAATGGTCTAGCAAGCCTTCAATGACAAAGACTTGAAAAAGACACTGAACAGCATTTGGTTTACCATATACCCTTCATAATAAATAAACATTGGCATGATATTGGTTTTGTCAGGCGTCTTTGGCAAAAAATAAACAGCAAAAAAATTTGCTCAGATGTTTGTCATTAATGCTCTCTGCTTCTGTGTTAACACACACACACACACACACACACACACACAAGCACTGGTGCATATCAGATTTGTTTGAAAGGACAAATCTGTTAATAACACAAAAGCGCTATGTTTCTCCTATTTTATTATCTTATTCAAATGAAGGGTCTATACATGATAATCTGACAGTGTGATTGACTGTTATTATGGCCTGGTTTTCTGTAATTTGCATATCAATTATTGTGGTGTCTTGCAATTTGAAACGGATGATTACAGGATAAATGAGATCATATGTTCATTTTATTATCTTACAACATGAAAGGAGTGGTCGTTGTTTCTTTATATCATTATTGCTCTTTTGTATACCACAATGCATATCAAGGTTTTTGTTTTGGAGATTTGGAAATGACATAACTCCACCACATAACAATGATAAATACTTGGATATATCATGCTGTAGAGTTTTTTTTTATTTTTTATTATTACTTTTTTAAGATTATTATTAAGCTTATTTCATATTGTAGCTTATGATCATTTTGGCAATTTTTTTTTATTATTATTTGTCACACTTCTCTTCTGACATGACTAGATCAGAAATTTGAATATGAATATACAATGAATATACAGCATGCATTGATTTCACAGTGCATTTCTGAGTACAGTAATTTATTGTATAATAATACTCTTTAATCCTGTAAATTCCTGGCAGTTTTGTTTACAGTGTGGGCTTCTTAGAGTGTCTTACAACATCTTCATGTCCATGCTCTTGGGCAAAATTCAGTGGTCCTCCTGGATAGATTGCCAGTGGTTTGAAATGTTCGTCATTTGCTGCTGATTTCAGACAGTGCTGTGATTCACTACAAATTGCTTGGAAATTATTTTGAACCGTTTCCACTCCCATAGACATCAGAAACATTTCATCAGAGTCTTTTTTTTCTTTACCTAATTAAGCTACACATTTATTTATTTATTTTATTTATTTTTGTTTTTTTGATTTATTGATTGATTGCCCGATCTGCATGATTTTGGTAGACCTGATCCTAATTTTAGTGTAAGCAATAAAAAAGGTAATAATAAAGGTCTCATTTTTATGCACAAAGCTGAAGCCAGGTATCCTATTAATCGGGGCTAGGTGATATATTGCATATTCAATATATCCATGATGTTTGCAATAGTTTGCAATATTGTAAATAGTGTCAAAGCTATGATTTTAAACCTCAGTTGCAAATGTGGCATTAGAGTTGTTAAATAGTGGCCATGTTTCAATGGAGTAGGAGATCTACCTTCTACCAGCTCAACCCCTAATAAAATACACCTGAACTGGCTAATTAAGATTTTCAGGAACTCCTGATCATTACAAAGATGTGTGTTAGAAGAAAGATTGGAACTGCACTGCAGGATGCTAGATCTCCAGGAACAGGATTTGGCTTACCGATGTATACACCATTTACACATATTTGTCAGAAATACTATTTAGTGAAGTTTCAGGATTAAGCCCATCTAATCTTCTAATAAACCATCAAAGCATAAAAGCAGCTGTTTGCTTCCCTCCACCTTCCCAACTACACCTCGTTATCAGGATGGCAACTTCGGCCCTGGAGGGCCACTGTCCGGCAGAGTTTAGTGCCATCCCTAATCAAACACACCTGCCTGCAATTTCCAAGTAATCATGAAGAGTTTGTTGCTATTTTTAGGTGTGTTTGATTAGGGATGGAGCGGGACAGTGTCCCTCCATTGGCCCTCATCTCCATGTAGCAGACCTATAGGGGGGATTATTAGAGCTTGAGTTGTGTCTACTCCTTGAGCCATTGTGGGAAGCATGCCAAACTAACTTTTTATGATTTTATGGTGATGTGAACTTTTGAACTTCTTTATGTATAAAACATGGCTCATAAAAATGCCACTGCCCCAAGTGCATAAAGTTGAAGAACTCGGTCCCACTTTCTATTAGGTGGTCTTAACTACTTTGTACTTTCATCAAATAATAAGTACAATTTACTTATTATTTTCATATTGTTTTGCAATACACTTTTGCTGCTATTGAGGCGGGATGCGGGTAACATTAAGGACAGATTTGGTGGTATGGGTAGGTTAAGGGTGGGTTAAGGTGTAAGGGATGGGTCAACAGTGTAATTATAAATATAATTAATTACAGATGTAATTACATGTAAGTACAATGTAAAAACATGTATGTACACAATAAGTGCACTGTATGAAATTATTATTTTAAATGTAAGTTCATAGTTAAAGCCACCTAATATAAAGCGGGACCAAAAAGCTATTTTGTCAGTATTCAGAAAATGCAAAATTTGAGTTCATTCTGAGAGCATGTCTCTCTAATCTGACACACTCAGTTCAGTCCATGGAGCTCTGTACTAAAGTGCTGATGATCTGAATCAGGTGTGTTAGATAAGAGAGACACAAAATGTGCAGAGCGGTGGGGTGCCAGGACAAGTATTGAGAACCTTTTACTGAAATACAAATGGAAATCCAGCCCAGCAACCTGTATATGAAGAAATTGTAAAAAACATAAATTACGGGAAAAGTCATGGAATTCCAGTGGACAGTAGGTGTAGGAAGTGTAGGATTTAATATCAGTATTCTAGCCACTCTATAGGCGCTTTCGCACTGGAGGAACTTTTTCATAGTTCCTAGAACTATTAGTGGAAGTTCCCGCTTTTTGGCGTGTTCACACCATAGGAACAAGGAACGTATTTAGTTCTAGGAACTCCATTTGGGGGAACTAAATTAGCTCTTACTTCAGAGCAGGGTCTAAAACAGTTCTATAGGAACTACCAATGACGTAAGTGTACACTGATTGGCCAAACACATACCAAACACCGGCTACCTGCCATTTTTAAAAAGCCATGTAAAAATATTTACTCCATGAACATGGAAAACAGCTTAGCTATAATAACGGCATTTACCTGTTGTCTGCAGCGTTGTGTTCTTTTCTCAGCCTCAATGATTTACAAGATGTCATAGGAGATTTAGTCAGATTTTCATGCTCTTTCAATTGCGTTAACTGTACGTTTACATTCCATCTCCGTTATCATGAAACCCATGACACAAAACAAAAACAGCTCCGAACGCGGCGTCCTCCATTCACCGGTTGTTGATGGACCTTTTTCACATTTCCGGGTTTTTCAGCAGCAGAAGTTGTCATAGTTGGGTTAACTTCGAGAGCAGTGAATGGGAGAGTACCACAAATCTATTTTTTGCATTCCCATTTGCTCAAATATTAGAGGACAAACTCCATGATAGTGCTTTCATGACTTAAAAAAAAAAGGAAAAAAATTGAGAGAGACTGATAACGGCAGTCAGAAGAGAGAACGATTTCAAATGTACCATCCCTCCCATAGACGCTGCATTAGAAACACCCTCGAATTAGCGTTAACGAGTCTTTTTTGTAATTTGATGCAAAGGTGATATAATACAAAGTATAAGGGGAAAGTATAAGGTATTTAAGGGGAAATCGTGGCCTAATGGTTAGAGAGTCGGACTTCAGGCAGGAATTGTAGGTGGGGGGAGTGAATGTACAGCGCTCTCTCCACCCTCAATACCATGACTGAGGTGCCCTTGAGCAAGGCACCGAACCCCCAACTGCTCCCCGGGCGCCGCAGCATAAATGGCTGCCCACTGCTCCGGGTGTGTGTTCACGGTGTGTGTGTTCACTGCTGTGTGTGTGCACTTTGGATGGGTTAAATGCAGAGCACAAATTCCGAGTATGGATCACCATACTTGGCCGTATGTCACGTCACTTTCACTTTCACTTTCATAGTGTTATAAATGTACATACATTTAAAAAAAAAATCTAAATATGTGACCCTGGACCACAAAACCAGTCTTAAGTAGCACAGGTACATTTGTAGCAATAGCCAACAAACAATACATTGTATGGGTCAAAATGATCGATTTTTCTTTTATGCCAATAATCATTAGGATATTAAGTAAAGATCATGTTCCATGAATATATTTTGTAAATTTCCTACCGTAAATATATCAAAACTTAATTTTTGATTCGTAATATGCATTGCTAAGAACTTCATTTGGACAACTTTAAAGGCGATTTTCTCAATATTTAGATTTTTTTTTGCACCCTCAGATTCCAGATTTTCAAATAGTTGTATCTCGGCCAAATATTGTCCTAACAAACCATGCATCAATGGAAAGCTTATTTATTCAGCTTTCAGATGATGTATAAATCTTAATTCTTAAAAAAATGACCCTTATGACTGATTTTGTGGTCCATGGTCACATATAAAACAACTTTTGAGGATTTACGATGCTGATGACCGTTGAAACGCGTCATTACAATCTTGTGAAAAGGGTCCATATTTGCAAATGCCATGAATAAAGACGTCGCTGTCGGCCGCTTCAGAGTTCCTGCTGTTCCTGAATGCAACCAGGAAAACGCCCCAAGAGTGAAATTGGTTCTCTAGGAACCACCCTGCTGGCTAGTTCATAGAACTACAAGGTGTGAAAGCGCCTTATGTCTTCCAATGTCTTTTCTTGTCGTATCTGTCTTTTCAAGATCTGTCTTTTCCTTTCTGTTTCAGGATTATTACGGCAATGGACTGGCTCTCAGTGCATGTGCTCTTCTTCTGCCCGAGTCCACTGCCCCCTCACGCTGCTGTGCCCCTCGCCCCGTCCTCTCAGCACATCCAGAGGAAGGACTGCCCGTCCCTGTAGGAATGCCGGTTCGGGCCTGGCACCTGCCTCTGCCCGCGGCTAATCCCACACCTTTTGCCATTCCACCCCCATCCAGCTCTCGCAGGCCGCTCCATCATGAACGATGAGGTCATCAGCACTAACGCACTGGCCTGGCTGGTCTGCTCGGGAGTGTCCATCCTGGCCAACGCCTGGGGAATCCTGAGCGTGAGCGCCAAGCAGAAGAAGTGGAAGCCTCTGGAATTCCTCATCTGCACCCTGGCTGGCACGCACATCCTCAACATGGGTATCCCTATCACCATGTATTGCGTCATTCAGCTGCGACGACAGCACTCCAACTATGAGTGGAACGAAGGACTCTGCAAGGTGTTTGTCTCCACCTTCTACACCCTTACCCTGGTCACCTGCTTCTCCGTCACCTCCCTGTCCTACCACCGCATGTGGATGGTCCGCTGGCCTGTCAACTATAGGTAAGCTAAAGACATTAATAAAAGACATTTTTTATTTATAGTGGGAAACTATTAACTACTTAGTTAGTTATTACTCAATTACACATATAAGCTCTTTGGAGTTTTCAAACAGGTAAGCAAATGCATATCTAGTAAACAGTATAATACCTAGTAGGGATGTGCATCTCCATAACTGAGGCCGATGCGATGCATCTCGACGCATAGCCAACGATACGTTACATTAAAGATATGAAGCAGCTACAGATGCAATGCGATACGATTCGCCCCTATTATGATGCAGTGCTATCCGATTTCAATTCGATTCAACAAAATACGATTCAATGCAATACCATGCAATTGAAAAAAAAAAGATGTTATGCAGTTCATTATGGTGCAGATAGATCGCTTTTATTTCTTTGGTTCAGACAGACAGGAAATCATAAATGAATTTAAGTGCCTTCTGACTTCTAACACCTCGGTCTCCATAGTGTATTGATACGTCATATTCACGTAGAGAACACACTTGACAAAAAGTTTAGAGAGGAGAAATCAATCTACATATAAAATATATTAAATCGATGCATCACATCGTGAACTTTTATGCCAATGCACCGATGCGACTCGGTGAATCTTACCATCCCTAAACCTAGTATTTCACTTTCTTTGAAATTGTAGGTAATTTATGTTTATGTGTGCTGAATGAAACCATAAACTAAACATTAGCTTAATATTGCCAACAAAAAAAAGTATATCTTGAACATAGGCACATTGGTCTATGCCAAAAATATAAAAATAAACTTTGAAGCTATATATACCATTACAACGTTTTTCATTTGACTTAAGTCTTGTATCAAACACAATCTGATTTTCGTCAGTCAAGATCTGGCAGCAACAACGCATTTTTCGTGGACAGCTTACTTTGTGTGTGAAATCACCCTCGTGCCAGCAAACCAATGAGAACGGGCAACAGTCCTGACAGGTCATGGCAGCAGAGCAGAGGCGCACATCCTGTATCTTACGATGGTCAGTGGAGGAGACTGAATACTAATATATATATATATATATATATATATACTGTATACTGTATATACATACATACATATATATATATATATATATATATATATATATACAGGTGCATCTCGATAAATTAGAATGTCGTGAAAAAGTTCATTTTTTCTTGTAAGTTATTTCAAAAAGTGAAACTTTCATATATTTTAGATTCATTGCATGTAAAGTAAAACATTTCAAATGTTTTTTTGTTTTAATTTTGATGATTAGAGCTTACAGCTCATGAAAGTCAAAAATCAGTATCTCAAAATATTAGAATATTTACATTTGAGTTTCAATTAATGACCATCCCTACAGTATAAATTCCGGGTATCTCTTGTTCTTTGATACCACAATAATTGAGAAGACTGCTGACTTGGCAATGATCCAGAAGATGAACATTGACGCCCTCCACAAAGAGGGTAAGTCACAGAAGGTCATTACTGAAAGGTGTGGCTGTTTACAGAGTGCTGTATCAAAGCATATTAAATGCAAAGTTGACTGGAAGGAAGAATTTGGGTAGGAAAAGGTGCACAAGCAACAGGGATGACCGCAAGCTTGAGAATACTGTCAAGCAAAGCTGATTCAAACACTTGTGAGAGCTTCACAAGGAGTTGACTAAAGCTGGAGTCAGTGCATCAAGAGTCACCACGCTCAGACGTCTTCAGGAAAAGGGCTACCAAGCCACTTCTGAACCAGAGACAACATCAGAAGCGTCTTACCTGGGCTGTGGAGAAAAAGAACTCAGTGGTCCAAAGTCCTCTTTTCAGATGAAAGTAAATTTTGCATTTCATTTGGAAATCAAGGTCCCAGAGTCTGGAGGAAGAGTGGAGAGGCACAGAATCCATGTTGCTTGAAGTCCAGTGTGAAGTTCCCACAGTCAGTGATGATTTGGGCTGCCATGTCATCTGCTGGTGTTGGTCCACTGTGTTTTCTGAAGTCCACAGTCAACGCAGCCATCTACCAGGAAATTTTAGAGCACTTCATGCTTCCTTCTGCTGACAAGCTTTATGGAGATGCTGATTTCATTTTCCAGCAGGACTTGGCACCTGCCCACACTGCCAAAGGTACCAAAAGCTGGTTCAATGACCATGGTGTTACTGTGCTTGATTGGCCAGCAAACTCGCCTGACCTGAACCCCATAGTTTTGTCAAGAGGAAGATGAGAGACACCAGACTCAACAATGCAGATGGCCTGAAGGCCACTATCAAAGAAACCTGGGCTTCCATACCACCTCAGCAGTGTCACAAACTGATCACCTCCATGCCACGCCGAATTGAGGCAGTAATTAAAGCAAAAGGAGCCCCTACCAAGTATTGAGTACATATACAGTAAATGAACATACTTTCCAGAAGGCCAACAATTCACTAAAAATGTTTTTTTTATTGGTCTTATGAAGTATTCTAATTTGTTGAGATAGTGAATTGGTGGGTTTTTGTTAAATATGAGCCTAAATCATCACAATTAAAAGAACCAAAGACTTAAACTACTTCAGTCTGTGTGCATTGAATTTATTTAATACACAAGTTTCACAATTTGAGTTGAATTACTGAAATAAATTAACTTTTCCACGCCATTCTAATTTATTGAGATGCACCTGTATATATATATATATGTATTAGTGCTGTGAAACGATTAATCGCGATTAATCACATCCCAAATAAAAGCTTTTGTTTACATAATATATGTGTGTACTGTGTATATTTATTATGTATATATAAATACCAACACGTGCATGTATATATTTAAGAAAAATATGTTATGTTTATATATTAAATATATTTCTATATAATATAAAATAGAATAATATAAATATATAAATGTATATACATGTAAATATTAAAAAAATATATACTGTATGTGTGTGTATTAAATACAGTACACATACATATAGTATGTAAACAAAAATGTTTATTTTGGATGCGATTAATCATTTGACAGCACTAATATATATATATATATATATATATATACACATACAGTATATTTATATATAGTTCATTTATTTAAGTGAGGATAGCAAAATAAAGTAAACTGTGACATATTATACACAAAGATTCTTCATACAGTGGATTACAAGAAAAATTGATAAAACATTTGGGACCAAAAATTATTCAGACACTTTGACCTGACCATGTTTTGCTGAAGTGTTTTTTCTTTAATTGTTAGTGTGACCTTTTTTACACCACAGACTGAACAAAATTAACTAATTAAAATTAATTAATTGCTTGGTAATTGGTTGACCTATCTAATTTTGTACTTAAATTTAACAGCTGACAGCTATTCAGCCGAATTCATTATATACCTTTCTATCAAAGTTAGCTGACATTATCAAGATGAATTTGTTCTGACACAGTTTAACTCTGAGTTCTTGTCATATTTTTTTACCATTTTCTAAACTATAGCGAATAACCTGTGATAATGTGAGAAATATTGAAGGTGTCTGAATACATTTTGGTTTGACTGTATATAAACCATTTATGCCAGCTTTCTTTTTAGATATGTTTGGGAAAATGACCATTATGCTAGTGGTAGCTCTGGTTACATTATTACAGTGGTTTTCTCCTTTTCTGTTGTTTTCTCCGCAGCTGAGCACTGCAAATGCACACGTAAACGAATATGTAAATCAGATTGCAAAGTTTAGGGTTCATTCAGATTGACAAAAATTAGTGCATGTAAACAATACTGTGGACAAGTTCCTTTGTTTTAGATCTTATTTGTGTTGTTTAGGATTGGCATCAGGGGGACAGTTTTCAGCAGTGATTTACTGAATTTTATTGAACGAAAATGAATTTAACTCATTCTGTCGTTTTAGTCAAATCTATCTGTTACTGTATATAAAACAACAACACCTTGTTGATGCAGTAATGGAGGATTTTGGTTTTAAGCCGCTGGAAAAAGGCCTGCCACTGACAATGTCACATAAATATAGACTATTAGATGCATTTTCGAGACAGGCAGTCAGTTCATTTGGAGCTATCTGGCCAACGATTCAGTTTGAGGACAACTCTCCTTTAATCATAGATGCTTTATCTCAGTCCTCTGTTGTTTGGAGAGACATCAGAGTGTTTTTTTCCATCACGTGATTATTATTTATGTCTATACTCTTCACAAAATGAATGCTTTTCTAGAGTGTAATTGCAAACAATGAGAAGAAGCACTATAATGTTTGGCATCATACTGTAGAGGTGGAAAATATAAATAAATAATGACGACAAAACAACTGCACAAGACAGAGGACAAAAATTGCTTGTCTGTTTTAATTTTGTCTCATCATGACACAACTGAGCATTGTTTGCTTTGTTTTGGCGCTGTGTGCCCATTGCTGTTTATGTTTAAACAGCACAAGTCTCATTCACAGCACAAATTTCATAGTAATTATTCATTCTCAGTGGAAATGGGCTTTAAGAGGAAATGTAACAAGTTTTCATACATGAACATTCATGTTATCAGTTATCTTAAGTAACAGTTCTCAGAGCATTTGAATGCATGGTTATTTGTTTAGATATCATTTCAAATCCTATATTTTTAGAATACAAAGGTTTGAAACTTGGCCCAAAATTCTAAATTCAATTTGAACTGTACAGTCATTTAAGCACATTTTTAATGTTTACTTAGTGGTTGCACTGTTTCTTGAACTGAGCCACACTTGCTCAGAGGAAATTGGCAGCAGACATCATGACAATGGCCTAGAGGCGGGAATGATGCTGCGTTCAAGTCCTCCTGGGAAGTTCGTACTTACGAGTTGACAAATCGTTATTACGACGTCGGGTGCGTTATTACGACGTCAAGTCACTTTGGTCGGAACAAGATGGCGATTTAACTTTTCTACATAAAATTCAATGATTTTTTTTTAACTCTACATCTACAAAATGATGAATGAAGAATGTGCATCATTGTGTTTTTTCTTTTTTCTGTTTTTATTTAATTTATGGTGGGGATGTAAACTGAATAATTAGCCTATATATTCTATTATAATTATACAATAATATAATATTTTGTATGTGTAATTTATATAGTTTTATTATACAATACAAAATGTATAATGTGTGCGTTCAACTCGTAAATACGATGTATCCGACATGACTTGAACGCACCATGAGTCTAGATCACTTTTTGATTTCATACTGAGTTGCAAAGGAAATGTCATTGTATGAAAAACAATTATGTGAACAATATTTGAAGGATTTAGATTTAATCTCTTCTTTATTCTTTAAGAAAACCTTATAGCCTTTATTTACACTAGTAAACAAAACGGTTCAGTCATGACAACTCTTGTGATAATTTTAGCATATTAATGGATATGAAAATGTTAATGTATTTGGTCTTGGCAGACTAGCTCTGCTACGTATGCAGCTGTAGAGGAAGTATACAGACTTCTACCAATACATACACAAACATGCTGCTGTGAGTATATAAGATATGCTGCTGCTGCTGTACAACACATTGTTCATTTTGGATGTCTCCTTCAGCTAACACACCTGATTCAACTCATTAGCTCATTAGTAGTGACTGCAAAACTTTTTGGGCATGACTGATGAGGAAGACCCCATGGGGTACATTTGTATTTTAGTTCAGAAATTTGGATCCATAAGGACTAAAGTCATTTTTTCCTCTCAATCCTTGAGTCAAGCACTACAAAAACATTTATATCTACATTTATATCTTATAAATTTATATTTTATTGCACCGTTTGTTTTTTTCAACGCCTCCTAGACTGTTGGTCCAATTCAAACAAAACTTGATGCTTATTATCTAGAGACCATCATTAAAAATATTATCAAATTAATGTTGATACATCAAAGCATATATTAAATAGATATAAGCAAATGAAATGGTCAGGCATCACCCATTTTTATGAAGTGACCTGTCAAACAATATTTGCCGAATGTCCAAACTTAATGAAACTTCATATATGTAGACAACGGGACATTCTCAGTACACATGCCAAGTTGCCATTAAATTCCAATCATAGAGGGACCTACAACTGAAAAAATGCTTGTAATTTCGCAGCTGTATCATTAATAATGTATCAGTTAAACATGTACATTTGTGTTCTTTGGGTCAAAATCGAACATATTTTGAATCTTAAAACATAAAATCAGAATGGTTGACATACACTGTCCCTGCATCCCAAAACTATCCATCCTAAATAGTATGTGAGATTAGAATATGTGCATCCCAAATCAAAATCTTCAACAGTCTGTTGAAGAGAGTATGCCAAAAGTCCCCAGATAGTCTACTATTTTTGGTAGATTTTCGAAGTGTGGATGCGTGCACACTCAAATGGCTGATATTGCCCACAACCAGTTGCACTTTGGAGAAGTATTTCTGAACCGAATTCAAACATGAATAAAATGCATAAAAAAAAACTAGGTGGATGTGCCCTACTGATGTTTAAGTAGAGAGGGTAATAATCAACATTTAACCTGATCAAAAAAAAAATATATATTTTATGTTATCCGTGTTATATTTAATTATTAACAACAACGTGGACTTTTATAAAGATCTGTTTAGTCATTACTTTTAAATGCATCTTTTTACAAAAATATGAGCTCTCCACATAAAGAACCATGGCTGGCAGATCAACGTGCTTCTTCTTTTCTCTCTATATGGTAGGAAATTAAATTAAATGAATGTGGAGGATGTTAACTGTGACAACATGATTGACAGTCCAGTTTACCGTGACAGGATGCGCGTTAAAGATGTCCGTTAAAGCCGCAATGTTATGATGTGATAGTATGTCCCAAAACGTGTCTACTCTTTTGCTACACACTCAAAAGTATGTACTTTTTATTCATAAAAAGAGTACATACTTTAAGGATGTAGTATAAGTGGGTGAACTGGGATGCAGCAAAGATGTGGCTGTGTAACAAATCTTGTGAGAATTGGCCACAAGGTGGCATTATAATACTGTAATGCAGGGGTGCCCAATCCTGCTCCTGGCGATCGACTGTCCTGCAAAGTTCAGCTCCAACTCTAATCAAACACACCTGCCTTTAATATTCAAGCGATCCTGAAGACCTTAATTAGTTGCTTCAGGTGTGTTTGATTAGAGTTGGAGCTGAAATTTGCAGGACAGTCGATCGCCAGGAGCAGGATTGGGCACCCCTGCTGTAAAGCAACTATGTTTTTGCTAGTAACTCTGTTTCCATTTATGCCAGCATAAAAATGGTTATTTTGTTTGAATACTTGCATCAAGCCAAACAAAATTTATATATGTAAAATTTTTGCACTGAATCATTAATGAATCATTATGTCTTGAGTGCAAAAAGTCCAAACTTGACAAAATTAGTGCACATGGAACACAAAATATTTTGAGGAAACATGACAACTTTCATAAATTTCTGACGCTCAGGGGGCTAACAGCATTTTCTAAAAACTCTGCCATTTATGTTAATGGGAATAATAATGTAGATAAAGGCCATAAGCATTTTTAGCAGGCTGCTATGTGTAAGTTCAGTAATTTCACTTTAATGGCAATGAATAGGGTCTTTTCATTGCCATTAAAGTGAAATAACTGAACATAAACATAGGAGCCTGAGAAAAATGCTAATTTTAGAAGAAAGTTTCAGACGGAACTTAAAGGCTTTTACATCTAAACTCTGATAACTCACTACTGTTAACTCCATATTGCTTTATGAATCATTTCCAACAGACAACAGTAAATTGACACTCACATCATTGACCCTCACATCACAATGAGTCCCATACTGCTTGTTCAGATATGTTTGAGATCTTAAAATTTCTGCCTTCCTGTGATCTTCTGACAGCTGGACAAAATTTAATTATAGGCCAGAGAACTATTGGGCTTGGAAGTCTCCTGTAATCAAAGGACTGGTAAAGAACTTGACCTGTTTATAAGGTGGCTTGTCCCAGATTCAACTAAAAATGCAAGGCACGTTAAGTTGGCTCACATCAGATATCCAAACACTGGCTTCAGCATGGTCTGGAAATGACAAGAGGTTTGCCGTAATGGACCTCATAAACCTTCATCACTTGATGTTTTTAAAACACATTTTGGAAAATGGGCATTCTAACCCCATTAGTCCATGTCCAAACATGGAAGAGAAAGCCCTTAAGCTTTACACTCTGGAAATGTTGGCTCTGTTCAATCTGCATCTTCATAAGATCGCCTCCAATAAGGTGAAAGTCATGAGGGAATTTCCTGCAGAGAGTCTTGCAAAGGAATACTGACTTCCCACCAGTTTAGAGAAGCTTAGGGGTGAGCTGGGACGTGTCTGAAGATATATGTTCATGTGCTTTGTTAGGACATGCAAAGAAGATCAGTGACAAGTATAGAGTAACAATGGATGTTCTTGGGTGTTCAAGCCTGCTTACTCATCTTACATCGGTGTAAGTTGTGAGTGTATGATTGGAGTTTCAAGGTGGATCCTTAAATCTATGCTACATGGAGTTGTTCCATGAGGTTTATATCACATTCATGGCAGAGGTCACAGCCATAGTCAATGCTCGCCCCTGGAACCTGTGTCAACAGATCCAGATGCTCCATTTATTCTGACATCAACAATTCTGCTTACTCAAAAGAAGTTTCTGCAGTTCCTCCCCCGCCAAACAAATTCTGTGAAAAGGACCTCTTCAGTCATCAGTGGAGGCAAGATTGGTCAATACATTCTGGCATCACTGGAGAAAGGAATTACATTAACCTCTCAACATTACAAAGCTCCTGAAAATGTCAGAATGAGAGCTCAGAATGAGCGATATATCTATATAGTCAAGCCAATAGAAATGACTGTATGTCATAAAAAAAACAGTCAAATGATTGGCAGCAATAGCTGCCAAACAAAAACTATAAAATTAAAGTAAGATATTTCAATTTCAATAAAATTAAACTTTTTTTACAGGTATTTCCTGAATTTCCTGATGAGAAAAATGGTCAAATGATTGGCAGCAACAGTTGACAAACACAAACTGTAAAATTAAAGTGCAAAAATTTGTATGTGTCATGAATCCTGTCCATGCAATTCCGTTCACTCACCACCAGAGGTCACTCGTTCACCACATTGACTCTTACACCACATTACTGTTGCCATTCACCATCGAACTGCATTTCCCATCATCCACTGCACTGACACAGCTGCCCATTGAGTATTGATGTGGCAAGAACACAGTAGGAATTTTCTTTTTAGCTCAATGATGTAATCTATTTTTATTAGCCTCTTATATAACTAATATATTCATTCTAGTATTATTAGCATTATAATTATGAATCTCTTTTATCGTCTAACAGGTTGAGTAACACCAAAAAGCAGGCTGTCCATACAGTCATGGCTATCTGGATGGTGTCGTTCATTCTGTCCACCTTGCCCGCTGTGGGCTGGCATGATACCACAGAGTAAAGATTTTAGTCTTATGTTATTCTCAAGGAAATTTACACTGTGCCACGAAAGTTAGCTTAAAGTCAACATAAAACATTATTTACAACCTATTTTACTTCTGTAATATGACTTCATTGTGAATTGACTGGATCGAGATCGGCTTGGGCTTCACCCTGGCAACCATTCCCAGTAAAATTAACTGGAGTATTGATGTGGCAAGAACACAGTTCTTTTTAGCTGATGTAATCTATTTTTATTAGCTCTTATATAACTAATATATTCATTCTAGATTATTAGCATTATAATTATGCGGGAGTGTGGTGATGGGCGTCATCTGTATTGGAATTGCCCTCTTCCAGACCTTTTCCACCCAGATGGGTCAAAACGTGGACAACAACAAATTTAACGTGCCCACCATTGTAGTGGAGGATGCCCAGGGCAAGAGGCGTTCATCCATCGACGGCTCCGAGCCTATTAAGACATCGCTGCAGATCACCTATCTGATCAGTGGAATAGTCTTCATATACGACTTTCTAACTGGATTCCCCATATTGGTGAGTGCTCGCTTTCTTTTCAAAGAACATGATTTCACAAAAAGGGCTGCAGACTTTAGTGGGGTGTCAGTGGATATTGAGTGTAAGTGGTGTTTATCTTTGCATAGGAATATGAGTTGGGCAGTTGCCTTGATTGACTTTTTAAGTACTATCAACGAAAAGAGTGGTTTTGATTATAATAATCTGATATCATATGCGTCATTTAGAAAACTCACTACAATCTGTTACAAACTCAGTCATAAAAGCCCTTTTTTGAAGAAGAAGAAGAAGAAAGCTCTACCTCCATATTCTACATTTATACACTTTATGAAACATTTCCGTATATACACTTTATGAAACATCTCTGTATATATGTATACCAGGTTTTCAACTGGTTTTGCAGACATGACAGAATAGGTAAACTGACACAGAAAATATATACAACAGCAAAAGTGTGGTTTCCTTTTTGATGGTTTGTTGTGATGTGTTCTGATTTTGCTTAAAGGGGGGGTACAATGCTGTTTCATGCATTCAGAGTTGTTTACACTGTTAAAGAGTTTGATTCTCATCCTAAGAATGGACAAAGTTTAAAAAAACAAAATTGGACGTATAACAGAGTATTTCTGTGCCAAAAATCTCACTTCCGGGTTTGTACAAGTTTCGGAGAGTTTTTTTCGATCGTTGTTCTTGATGACGTAAACGACGGTGGAACTCCTTATATGGGCATTTCTCCCGGAAGAACGCGTCCGTGCACGCATCGACCAGAGCGAGAGCAGCCAATCAACGCGCTTCAATCAGCAGGCTGGCAGCATGGGACTCGCTCGGGAAGAATGTCTCTAAAGAAGTGTGTTTTTGGTTGTGAGGGAAAGATAACCTTGTTCAGCTTCCCAAAAGAACCCACTGTTACGTGAACAGTGGATATAGTTTGTTTTTCCGGGGCAGCAATGGAGTTTCTCAAGTGTTTTGTTGACGAACGTTTTATAAACAAGGCCAATTTCGATGCTGGATTTGCACATCGTTTAATACTGAAAGATGGAGCGGTCCCAGCTATAAAAGATCCCGGTCATGATTCAGAACTGCAGATGGTAAGTGAAAAGGCATCAAATGTCTCTGTTTTGTTGGCGATCGGCGCAAGTGCTCGTCACTCTTTAGCTCCGCCCACACAGCACGCCTCCAGGAGCTCGGCTTTTTTCGGAGAGAATCGTAAATCTGTATCTTTCTTTTATAAATATGATAAAACTAAAGACTTTTTGGAGATATGAAGGATGCAGTACTACTCTATAGGTACTCAAGATTAACATGAGATTGGGTGAAACTGTGTGCGTTAGGTCCCCTTTAAAAACACACAGACTTGTGTTTGGTATCTAAATGTCTCTAGGTTTTCAATGGTTTAATGCTAATGCCGGCCAGTAATTGTACTGAAGAATTAGATTGGATGCACAGTTTTTGTTGACAACAATTTTAGAAGACCTAGTTTTCTGCTCTCTTCTTATTTTGCTTTCTTACATTTTATTTGCAATTAGCATTGTTTTCCTCTGATGTCCAAGTCTATCAGTAGATGATGCTATGGTTATCCTCCATGTGTGACAACTGTCTGAAGCCTTCTCAGGGACCCAGGGTTACTTACATAACCGATATACCACATTGCCATACTTTGTGACTTCCGGTTCATCAGGAAGTGAACATATACACAGATTTATAGAGGAACATGAATTGACACCCGTTCAAACAGATAAAACCCCAGAAGCAGAAGTCAAATCTGTGCCCAGATTATAAAATATGATAAAAGTGTGGGGTAGGAACATCCTGCCAACACACAAATGCCCTCCAAAAGATGTAACCTTGGGTAAATGCCTGAGAAGAAGCAACATTCCTATTGACTAAAACTTTCATCTGACAGAAATCAAAATCCATACAGCATAGGCTCATTGATATAGCCTGTAAATCAACAATCCTCTTAAGGGATGTAACGCCAACAACAAGACTGTCTTGAGAGTCAGAATTCTATCTGAAGTTGACTCAAGTGGTTCAAAAGGAGGCTTGCTAAACCTTCTAGCACTATAGATACATCACAAGAAGGAACACAAGCAGGTCGGAAAGTTCTCAGGCATCTCATCCCACACATGAAACAAGAAACAAGTGAATGCCTCCAGCAGCAGTCATTGCCACATACACTTTAAGCCTTCATGTGTGGAGTTTGTATGTTCTTCTACAAGTTGGAATGGGTTTGCTATGCTATTCATCCATATAGTCTTTTTATTGTATTGTTATCTGTAGTCATTTTTGATGCATGCAATCCAGCCATTTCTCCAGCAGGTGTCTCCCTCACCCGCTTTATAATTAGGATTTTTCGTTTTCACATATTTATTTCCCCCCACCAACATCAGTATGTATAGCCAAGTCATTCAAGATCAGTGTTCTGTGTCAAGGAACTCTAGGTTTCCCAAATATTTATAGACGATGTATGCCCTGTTGCTGTTCTCCTCATAGGCCTTTTCAAACCACACCCAAGCCACAGTAATTCAGGTGATGCTCTTAAATGCTTTGAGAATTAAAATTCTTACCCATTTTCATATATTAAAGCCATTGAATAAAGAATCTGTAAATAGCCATCTTGAATATTAGCATTTAATGTGCATTTCCTGTAGGTGAATCTTTTTTTTTTCTTGGACAGTATAATGTGGTTTCTGTATGCGTAGAATCAAGTTACTTTAAACCTTGCTGCTAGACATAACAAACTGGTGACAAGATACATCTTACTGAAAGCTTTTACCTCTGTTCTTTTTGCAAAGAAGATGATTTAGTCTGTTTTAAAGTGCAATGAGGAAAGCTAAATATGTCGTAAACTAATGGTGGAAGAATGTATGTAGAGAGCCATTCAAAGTTGGAGAAGTTCTGTGGAGAGGTCGCTAAACTGTTCCTACACTATCGTGACTCTATGCATGTGAAAAATTAATTGTGATATAGAATTAATCATGATGTATAGTTTTATCCATGACTCAGCTTACTGTATTTATAGTTAATGTCTGAGAATAGTGTATAGTTAATATTTAAAACTGTGATTAATCAAAACTGATCTTCAGAACGGCATACTGTATGTGCTGGAGTGCCATTTCTTCAGTCTGATGAAGTAGTGGAAGCACAAGCATCAATTAAATCACCATATTGCTTTTTTTTAGATGCATCAGTTGTGCATCCTTCATATATATCAACTTCAGAGGTTGATTTATAATGGTTGCCTTGTGCATTGAGGCCAAAGTCGAAGCCTATTCATTTCTTAGCTTACCAAATTTATCATTTTAATGAACAGTATTTTTTAAACTGTTTGCCAAATGTTTTAGGAATAATAATAATAATAATAATTGTATTATCTTGGGGTGAAATGTGGCCTGGGAATCTGTTTGTGAGATTCATCCAGCTAGTACACACACACAAAAAAAAAAATCTGTAAATATAGGGTATGATGTACTGTATTAATATGAAGGATTTTTCCGTATTATTTTTTTACAGGTGTTTTACCTTTATTTTGAATTTTGCACTTCATTGCATTGTATTTTCTGTTAGGATACCCTTGTGAAAAAGTACACTTTACCATATCCCTGCGGAGTCCTTACAGTGGAAATTATACACTTTAAAAGAATATATTTAAGTGCAAACTCAGTTTTTTCAGACACTAAACTGCATTGTATGTGCAAAAGATGAAAATTCATTATATTTAAAATGTATATTAAAATGCAGTTAGTGGAACATAAGAGTCCTTTGTGTATTTTATAACAATTTGGTGTAGTGACAAGCATACTTTGATGATGTATATTACTGCCATGGTAAAATTCAACTTACATTTCCAAACATTCATTTTGCCATTAATTGTAATAATCCAGTGAGATTTTTATCTGACAACAGCCAGTGCTCCCCACATAGATCTGATCATCATCCAGTCTGTCTGGAATGACATGAAGAAACAGAACAAACTGAGACAGAATAAATCCAGAAGCTGCTTTAAACGCAAAGGATGTTCACACCAAATGTTGATTTAATTTAGTTAATAGAAGTTAATTGATAAAGAAAGTATATTTATGGCATTATTTTTGACAGCATCCTCATTTTACAGCATTTTTACACAAGTGCCTAAAACTTTTAACATTACTGTAGATTTGCAGGAAGGTTTCTTGAAGCATCTTGGAGACGTTGCCACAGTTCTTCTGGATTTAGTCTGTCTCTGTTTCTTCATGTCATTCCAGACAGACTGGATGATGATCAGATCAGATCTCTGTGTGGAGCACTGGCTGTTGTCAGACAAAAATCTCACTGGATTATTACAATTAATGGCAAAATGAATGTTTGGAAATGTAAACTGATATTTCCTACTGACACACTACAGCAAAAGATAGAAATAACTGACGTATGTGGGGCCCCCATAGCAAAGTCAGTGCACAAGGCCCAGAATTCCCAGCGACGCCCCTGGCCACCACTGTATATTATCAGAGGAAATGTGTTTTAATTTGAATTAGCGTTTTAACATTTAAATAATTGCAGTGCTTCATTGTAGGTGGTGAGCTTTGCCAGCCTGAAATTTGACCGCTCCTACAGCTGGATGGTCCTGTGTGTCCTCTGGTGCTCCATAGCACAATCAATCCTGCTCCCCATGTTCCTGTGGGCTTGTGACCGCTACAGAGCAGACGTCAAGATGGTCTGGGAGAAATGTGTGGCCATCATGTCCAACGATGAGGTGGACGAAGGTAAGGACCACTGAGCTTCCTTTAGCATGTTCCAAGGAGAAAGCAATGCTATGTTCAAAATAACATAGTATTGTATTACTTACATCCTGCTACACCAGTGTTTATTTTAAAAGAATATATAGGACAATACAAAGTATACAGCAATAAATATTTGTAAATTAAATTGTTAAAAATATCGGGAGATTACTAGTTTGAAATAAAATGTCAAATTACAGAGAAGGTGCATTGCAGCAACTGAGCTTTAATTTTGGTGACAATAGTAGATCATCCTGCTGTCACATGCATAGGGTAAATTATCTTAAAGATGCACAGAATGTATAGTGCATACAAAATTTATTTCAAGTAGTATTTATAGTGTGTATTACTTGTTCAGTGGTATTCATACACAGCCTCAGATGTTAGAGAGGGAGTGGAAATAGGAAGTAAAGAAAAGATTAATCCTTCAGATTTTTTATTTTATTTTATTGGTAACACTTTACAATCAGTTTACATTTGTTAACTTTAGTTTACTTCATTAGTTAACATAAGCTAACAATGACGATTACAGGATTTACTAATACATTATTATAATCAAAAGTTGTATCTGTTAATGTTAATTTAATGGACCTAAGCTAACATGGACATAAACAAAGATGAATAAATACTGTAACAAATGTATTGCTTGTTGTTAGTTAATGTTAATTAATGCATTAAAGATAGTTAACAAATGGAACTATCCATTATCATAAAGTGTTATCATTTTATTTTAGTTTAGTTTATTTTAGTTTATTGTTATAATTTATTAATTTGTTTGCTTGCTTTTTTGTTTTTGGTCTCAGCAATTGAATAGATACTTTATTTATTTATTTATTTATTTATTTATTTAACACATTCATTACTGCTGTGTTTGGGGGAAAAACATGAATCTACTAGGTCAACCAATGATGATTACAGTCATTGGATTTATCATGTGACCTTCATTTTGAGATGAATGGATATTATTTTCATCAAAGTTTCTCAATAGATTTTGACACTCAAAAATAAATATATAACTGGAACACCTGCTAAGATGCCTTTGGAGTGAACACCACTGCAGACGTTTTGCTGCAAAGTTGCTTTACTCAAGTAAAATGTCACAGAGTTGCATGATGTCACTACTCCTTGGACATGTGACCAACGGCCCCCTGCGGATTTGCAGGACCACTGGCCAAAATACCAACATTACAACAGGCATTGTTACTACAACAAAACTTGTAACTTTGTATGAGCCACTGCTATCATCAAAAAATTCAATAATTAATTAAACAAAATTACATTAAAAAGCTTCATGCACCCTTTCAAGGAGATTACATATTACATTACTGTGATTTTACAGCAATAACAACAGTACTTTGGCAGAAACAATGGTATTTTGGTTGCAATATATAGTAACATTGTAATTTTTATAGGTAAGATTAAAACATGTAAAAACCAATGTAAAAATATAAAAACAAGGGGTTTTCTGGATAAAAATAACTAGAGGTCACATGATAATTATATAATTAATATGCTTCATCACAAACTATTAGTGAACTGAGGCTGTATTGATGAATGTAGGTGTTAAGTGTGTGACTTTGCTGTTAGCTGTATTTCATTACCTTTCCTGCTATTTGGCACATTCCCATTTCTAAGTTTGCAATCATAAGGAATATGTGCAAGAAATGGATTCTGTGATTTTAATATTACCAGTGCTCTGCTTCTTTCCAGAAGGTTTGCCTTGTGTAACTCAACTCAGTTGTATGTATAAGGGTTGCTTCTTGTACTTGTGTCTCACTCAAATGCATGCTAAGCTGCCTGTGCTAATCGCTAATCTCATCTGTCATCCCGCTGTGTGACCCCCATTTTGCCTTAAGATCAGCATTTCACATTGCCCTACAACTGATTTTATAGTAAAAAAAAAATTAGTTTGTACCCCTCAAACAATCTTTTGCCCCAAAACATATTTTAGGGAATATGTTTAAACGACAGTTTGCTCTAGCTGCAATCTATTAGCAAACAGTGACAGTCAGTCGTGATTTTCAGTACGAGACTCTTCAGTGGATCCTAATGATTTCACATGAAGCAATTTTTGAGAACCTCAAATTCTAATGCGGACATCGAAAATCTATAAAAGGGAATTGTTTTTCTTCTTTTTTTACCTATTCGTCTGTCTGTCTGTGTCTGTGTATTTTGAGCACACTGATTTTTAATCCTGATACATACATATGCTTTCTGCGTTTGCAGAAAACAGCCAGGATGGAGGCATTCATCCGGACTTAATATTTGACAGACCGTTTGACTATAGCTCTGCTGGTGATATCATGACGGTAGACCGTTTTGCCAAGTACGAGTTCTCAACCTTAGAAAGGGGGGGCCCCCAGGGTTATCCATTGAGGGAGCTTCAGGAAGATAAAATGCACTATTTGCAGGTATATTTCCATTGATTTTGTTTTCAAATTGATCTTTTCTTTATTTCTAACTAAAATGTGCATGCTGCAATGGCCCTCCACCTCAGTATTTGCAAAGAAATTATAATCCCTATATTATTGTCAACACTTCTACTGGAATCATTTTACATTCCTGTTGTGTGACCTATTAGATCTTGAAATTGTCTTGAGACTTTTGTTTTGTGCAAATTTTTTTTGGGGAAAATATGATCTAAGAAACACTTTTGTTTCTTCACCCCAGTGATATCTTGGTATTTTTTATGCAGTTTTTTCTACTGTTGCAGGGCTCATGTGACGAGTGCCACTGATGCCTTTTCAGTTTATATTTTAAAGTTAAAAGCTTGAAGTCATTGCGAATTTAAATGAATAAAAAATATGACACTAATTTTGTTAGTTGTATATTAGTTGTAGAGGCACAGCTGATGTGTGATCTGTGTAGGAGTTTATACTTTCATGGCACAATCCAAATTTAGATTGATCTTTTGAATGTAAAAAGAATAAAGAAAATAAAAATCAGTCCGATTATTTGAACCACTTCCACAAGCAATAGTACTATAAAGGCTTACAAGGTGATTAAGAATTCATATAACAGGCTGCCAGTAGGTTTTAGAGCAGTGCAATGCTTCACTTCAAACTTTTAACCTTTTTACATTCAAATGATTACTTCACATACTGCCCATAGGCGCTCACATGTAACCTCCACATGTAACTTTCATTGACCTTTTGCATATCATCCATTTTTCTCTGTGTGTAAGTAATTGACCAGCTATTAAACATAAGCCTGTCTGGAATGAAAATTTGGACTTGGAGGTTAAATGTGGAGAATATGCCATAAATGTACACGCCGAACACTTCCCAAAGCTCTGTTGGGCAATCTGCAGTGCTTGACTGCTTTCCATTGCTGATTTTATTGCTATATACATTGCACGAAACAACTTTTGAAGTTCTCTTCAAAGTTTATTGAACTACCATTAACATTGTGTGTGTTAGATTTGTTTCAAAGACGTTCGGCAAAAAAACAAAAACACTGATGCGTATTGATAAAGAACTCAAAGCTGATGTGTCTCATATAGAAGGTTATACACTTTTTAAACTACTATTTCTGTAGAAACAATGTTCTTTTTCAATTTCACCAGTGTTTTGCATCATCATCATTGAGTATTGGAATGCCATAATAATTGGGAAGTACAAGCTGATATTGTTTTTGCTGTCAAGCCATTCAGGCTTATAGAACATTAAATGCTGCCAAACAATAATATTTAAGACCGTCTAACAATTGTGAAGTAAGTCCTTTATATTTACAAGTATATATCAAAAAACACTTTTTTTTTAATCATTGGGCAGTATATTTAAAGCAAAATGACACGCTTTTATAAAATAGATATATCATTTAAATCAGTTGAGTAACAAGTCTTAAATAAGGCCAAATCGTAAAAAAATGTAAATGTTAAATTAAGTCCTGTAGCATAATATATATAATTAAGCTAGTGTATTAGTTGATCTGTTTAAATAGATAAGGTTACAAAAACTGAATGCCATTGCTTTAATGATGCTTTGCTTCCCTCTACTGGCCAGAGTATAGTACACCTATCAATCAGTCCTCATAATGCATATAGGGCTTCTTTGTAAAGGCTGTCTCATTCCTGCATTAACCAATACAGTCGCTTTCATGCTAGGCTTGTGCTGTATGCTTTGGATAGTGTACTTAAAGTTCTTTTAAATACTAAAAACTAATTTTATGTCTTTCCTGTGTAGTTCTCAGAACAATGTGGAATGTGAGTATCTGTTTGTAGAATGAGTATAATTTTATCCCTATTAAAAGGCAGATATATGAATATTTAGTACTTTAAAGTGAAAACAGGCCTGTGTTGCCATTATAGTTCACAAGATTCCATTGATTCTGGCATTATAAGAGATGCAAAAGCTTTGAGGTCCTTAGTTTGAGCCGGAATTTAGCTTTTAGAAATGTCCTGGTTCACTCGTTTGTGTGTTACTCCAGGTGCCCCCTACAAGAAGATACTCACACGACGAAACCGACATGTGGACCACCGGTCAGATCCCGTCTTATC
This sequence comes from Schizothorax lantsangensis, assembly GCA_027422415.1. Classification (NCBI taxonomy): domain Eukaryota; kingdom Metazoa; phylum Chordata; class Actinopteri; order Cypriniformes; family Cyprinidae; genus Schizothorax; species Schizothorax lantsangensis. The sequence goes on from CM049851.1 coordinate 28,970,669, forward strand.
TGCATCGTTGGGGCTCCACAGAGGACATCATTGGCATCCCGCAATACAGCTCGCCACGCCACGAGAGACGTCGGAGCAGCCCGGGGTCCTACCACGAGGAGAGCCACCCACACCGCAAAAGGAAGCGATCCGAGGACATGCATTCACTCAAGCAGATTCCACGAGTCGAGCGTTATGAGGACGATTTCAAGTGCTTTAGCCGCGACGAAGTGATTAACTTCATTGACGAGACGCCACTGGCTAGTCCAATGAGGAGCCCCCGGCGAGCCTCCGCGATCTCTCTGGTTCCAGAGACCTTCGAGCAGCACGTTGTTTTGTTGCCGCATTTCCCGCTCACGCACTTTGAGCGTGAGCCTCAAGCGTTGAGACGCTGCTCTGAGCATGGCAAAGGAGCCACGCCAGGCGAGATACCTCAGGATCTGCAGAGAAAGGTGAGGGACGATAGCGTTGGTGAAGGTTCTGGCATCAAGGCATGCCCTGGGCACAAGCGTGCATCAGAGCTTGTTCCGTTGGGACGGGGTTCACGGACAGGGGAGCAGTCTTCTTCAAGTATTAGGACAGGACAGGTAGATGCATCTGCTTGGGTGGACCAGAAGCACCTGCCTAAAGGGGAAAGCAAAGGAAGCACAAATAGTTTTATAAGCTCACAATCTGCATCGTCAGACTACATGACATCCGTAGGATCCACGAACTAAGCAACAGTTTTATGAGTATTTTCAAGTAGTCCCTGATATGCTTATTAGTGTTAAAGCTTTGACTAAGTGGAATGTTTTTGTTAACTAGGAACTGGGATTTTTGAAGTGTGATGGATTCGAAATGGCATAAGGACATCATCGTTGCTTTTTTATGTGTTCCAGGCTGGATTTACAGTGGGCCTCCAAGGCGAGGGAAGCTGAGCAGTAAATAAGTGTCCTGAGCTCAACACTTATGGGTCGAAATGAGCACTAGGCCTTCTGCTCATACACATGAGCTTTTTACTGAGGCCCATGACAGTTTTCAGCTTTTACGTTTCAGTGAGAATTTCGTATTCTGGTCAAAATACTGCCTTTCTTGACTAAGGAATTAGGGGCCGTTCCATTACTTTGTGTAGATCTACAGTACATATAATATATATAAAATTATTTTTTATTCTCCCCTAAAGTAGGGCTGGGAGTTCAAAAATACTTTTAAAATTTCCAACATACATTTATGTTTAAATATGTCTTTGATGCTTAATATTAGCCAAACAAATTATATTTTTCCTTATTTTTTGGCCAAATTGCCCTTGTCTCATAGCATAGAGGAAGAGGTAGCAATATAGGGGGATGGGGGGGGGGGGATTGAAATGTGACAAAACAGCTTGTTTTGCAGATTTCTCAGTTATTTTATTCCCTTCATTTAATAAAACCGCAAAAGGTAAACTTGGTGGTGGAAAAGGTTAGCAGTAAGATTGAAGTAAGTAAGTTATATAGCGTTTCTTTATAACATTTTAGCTCACAGAGCTTTAAACTCTTTAAATGTGTTTTTGTTGTTTCTGGTGGTGTGGCATGTTTTTAATATTTTTTTAAGTAAACCGAAAATATATTTTGTTATATCATTTGAATTCATATTTTTGAAGCACAAGGTTCTCTTTGTAAATCCAGACATGTTTGCCAATAGGCTAAAATGTTTCTTTTCACAGATATGTTTTAAATGAGTTTGTGTTAAGTGCTTTGTGATGATTGAAAATGTATATCTGATGCATTGTTATTCTCATGATTACAGTCTTATTTGTCTGGTAGGCCGTAACAAAGTATGATATGAAAAGTAACACTATTTAAAAACACCCATAGCCTGCAGTCGACATGCACTTTTTACAAAATAAGTGGCATAATCTTTTGTCATATGGAGAATAGGACCTTTTGAAAGCTGGTGCATTTTCATTTGTTACAGTAGTCATAAACACTGAATGGGAATTGGATATTTGCTGTATTATTTTATGTTGTATATGACCAGATTTTCTACACGTATCCCAAGACATCAGCTTTTTAAATGATTTGTTCTTGTTCATTTATACATGTATAAAACAAAAAAAAAACAAATCTGTGCTTGCTGCCAGAATGCACTTTTCATTTCACATTTCATACAGCCAGATATTGGTGTTGAAATATCAAATGGTGCTTGATACCTAGGCAGCTTCACATGGGATCCACTCGAACATTCTTCATATTTTATGTGGGAACCTGCAGATTGCTCCTTAGTCTAATACACAGTAAGGGCATCAACACAAGTCTTCCTCCTCCTATATACTCTAGATGCTTGTACAAGGTTTTTTCCCTCTTAAATTGTTTCTCATTGGCTTTTGAAGACAGTCATGTTCTACATCGTAGTTGAGATGGCTTTACAATGAATGTGTAAAAAGATTTGGTACCTGACGTAATATACATTGGCCCGGTTTCACAGACAGGGTTTAGACTAAGCCAGGATTAGGCCATAGTTCAATTAGGACATTTAAGTAATTTTTATAAACATGCTTAGAAAAAAAACATTAATGGGGTGCATCTTCAGACAAAACAAAGGCACTGATATATTTTATGATCAGTCAGTGCAAGTTTATTTCAGTTGAAACAGCTCAGACTTACATTTTAGTCTAGGACTAGGCTTAAGCCTTGTCTGTGAAACCGGGGGATTAACTATTGGCCTAAACCTTGTTTTATCTAACCACTTACACGTGACATATTTCACATTTATCTAATTATATTATATACACAATTTTGAGCCTGCATACAATTATGAATGCAACCAGATCTGTTCAGTTACAAGCTTATATGTTAAAATGTAAATTAATGAAGCTTTAAAATTACTTCTGAGGTTACAAGGACTGTGTTGTGTCGATGCACTCATGAAAATGCACTGAGTGTGTCAAAATCTCTTAAGTGAACAATTTAAACATTTGTATCTCTGCCTATAACAAAGTGTTTTTGATTACTGATGTTTTGTTGCTCAAATCATCTCTGTCTTTCAATTCAATGCAGTTCAGTTCAAATGAGCATGACTGTGCTTAATGGTATGAATCTGTAGAGTAGCACAAATTTTCCCAACATTAAGCAACACACACACACACACACACACACACACACACACACACACACACACATAAATGATATAATAAACCCACACATAGGCTATATATCAAGGAAATATTAGGTTCAGCTTCTGTCCCTCGTGGCAGGAGGACATATATTGCGCTGTGAGCTGGACGCTTCCTTTTCTCCCAAGATTTTGTCTAAATGACTCGCTCACTGGAAATCAGGTAAATTCAAGCTATTTGAGTAAAATAATTGTCTCTAATGGTCTTATTTGCTGCACTCTGTGAAGAAATGCAACTTGTCCTCCATCAGTGTCTGCCGATCTCTACAGACAGACTGTTCTCATTTACGCAGTTCTTCATCAGCAGATTATTTATTTTTTAATAGATTATTTGATCATTAAAAATTTATTTGGTGCCAATTTATGATTTTTATGACAATTGATGACATTTTTATGACAATTGAATTATGACAATGATTTTCTTATGCTATAATAAGCCCTACATGCCTTGTCCGTCAGATCTTCAATTGCTTAATCAAATTGTCCATAGGCTGAAATCGTTAGACCCAAATACAGGTGGCATGATTAAAAATTTTGTTCCCCCGAGTATAAAAACATTTTTTTTCAAAACAGTTCACCTTCAAGTAGCATGTTTATGTTATCTTATATATACGATCATGGCTGGTTCACACTTTTTACTCCAGTAAATGTTTTTTATGGTAGGTTAATATTTTAAGGCATTTACAATATATTATATATTACAATATATTATTATATAGAGTATAATATATTATACTGTAAACTAATCAATGATTAAAACAGGTTCATCCTCCAATATGGTCTTGCTATGGCTGGGATTCTGTCATGCAAGATGAAATAAACAATCATTTCAGTGATGAAAGGTGAGTCACTTTATTATTTTCAAATGGATTTATTTGCTACAACATTGCATGCATGTACAAATGGTTTTGTGTTCATTATCTTTTGTTTTTATAATTGTATCTGTGGTGTATGTGTGTTGACTGAGCAGGTGATACATAAACTGCAAATACTTCTGTGAAAATCTCCATTCCAAGTCCTGAATCATTTTTCTGATTTTGTCTTTCGTCCCCTGTCCCTCTTGAATAGTCTGTGTTGGAAACAATTGTTTAGCCCCACCACAATTAATGATAACCTACATACACTCTATGGGCAATGTAGACAGCCCTTTCTTAACAACAGGCTTTGACTTTTCCATTACATTAGTGAAAACTAAACAACGGTTTACTAACTGGCCTTTCAAATTTTTTATATTAAATGTTCAACAAGACAAGTGCAACAGTGAGGCACCAACATTGAGAAAAAGGGCTCTCAGTTGTTGTTCCAATTAATCCTGGAAGCGTTTAGTGGCGTTTGCTGGCCACAAAACAGAAAAGTTTTTGAATTTGTAAGTATTGTACAAGTTTGCATTTTTAATATGAATTAGTACAATCTGACAAAATAAATTAAGTACAATTTGTAGGTAATTAAGATGCACCCCAAACCTAATCCTCAGTGTGCCAGGAGCGCCAATTTGCCAAATCATAAAATACTAACAAAAAGTAATGAGAGTGTGTTGTCCTTAAACTGTTGACATTAAAAATCATATCTCTATGTTACCCACCCAATAAGTTTTTTTTTCTTGACCACAGATGGCACAAAATCTCATCTCAGCACTTTTGATGAAGGGCTACACTATTTTTTAATTTGGTCATTTCATCTAAATATCAACACTTGTGAGATTTAGTCAGTCAAAATAGTTTTGTGGTTAAGTGATCTAATTTTGTGTCTTTGACAAATAGTGATCTTGTGTATTATTGTTTTTGTGTCTCCCCCAGAATTGGCACAGAAGGCCACAAGTGGCGTGTTGATACTAGTGTTATTATTTTAAAATATAATACTTATGTAATTCATTAGGGTTATTATTCAATATATGAATTAGATTTCAGGCATTGTCTCTTTCATTAAAACCTATAGGTTAATGAGTGTTAATTAAATTTGCATTCATAGTGTTGCTATTATGACATATCTTCAGTTAAAATATGGTCAATTAAATATGTAAATTATTGCCATGGTACAACAGTTATACCCATTCTCTCAAGAAAAAAACTCGTAATCTTGAGCGCAAATGGAGAAAAACTAACTTGGAAGTTTTTAGAATTGCCTGGAAAAACAGTATGTCCAGCTATAGACAGGCTCTAAAAGCTGCCAGGACCGAGCATATCCGCAAACTCATAGATAATAACCAAAATAATCCAAGTTTTTATTTAGCACAGTGGCTAGATTAACAAATAACCAGACGTCACCCAATCTAAATATTCCCTCACAGTTTAATAGTAATGACTTTATGAATTTCTTCACTGATAAAATAGATAACATCAGAAATACAATAACTAATGTAGGTTATACGGCGTCTAGTACTTCAGCTTCATTCATCACACCCAAAGAAAAACTGCTGTGCTTTACAACTATAGGACAGGAAGAGCTAAATAAACTTATCACCGCATCTAAACCAACAACATGTCTATTAGATCCTGTACCCACTAAATTACTGAAAGAGTTACCTGTAGCAGAAGAACCGCTTCTCAATATTATTAACTCATCGTTATCTTTAGGTTACGTCCCAAGACCATTCAAGCTGGCAGTTATCAAGCCTCTTATTACGAAACCACAACTAGATCCTAGTGAACTGGCAGATTACAGACCCATCTCAAATCTTCCGTTTAGTCTAAAATTTTAGAAAAAGTTGTGTCTGCTCAATTGTGCTCCTTCTTGCAAAAAAAATATCTCTGTGAAGAATTTCAGTCAGGTTTCAGGCCCCGCCATAGCACAGAAACTGCACTTGTTACGATTACAAATGACTTGCTTCTTGTGTCAGACCAAGACTGCATCTCATTGCTAGTTTTACTTGATCTTAGTGCTGCGTTCGACACTATAGATCATGACATACTCATAGATCGATTACAAAACTATACGGGTATTCAAGGGCAGGCTTTAAGATGGTTTAGATCCTATCTGTCCGATCGCTACCACTTTGTTTATTTAAACGGGGAGTCATCTCAATTATCACCAGTAAAGTATGGAGTACCACAAGGATCTGTCCTATGTCCTCTGCTATTTTCAATATACATGTTGCCCCTTGGTAATATTATTAGAAAATACGAGATTATTTTCCATTGCTATGCTGATGATATTCAACTATATATCTCAACAAGACCAGATGAAATTTCTAAATTATCTAAGTTAACTGAGTGTGTTAAAAATGTAAAAGATTGGATGACCAATAATTTTCTCCTATTAAATTCAGATAAGACATTCAGATAATAATATTACTTATTGGACCAAAAAACAGTACACAGAATCTCTTGGATTACAATTTGCAACTAGACGGATGTCCTGTTACTTCCTCTACAGTCAAAAATCTGGGTGTTATATTAGACAGCAACTTGTCTTTTGAAAATCATATTTCCAATGTTACAAAAACAGCATTCTTCCATCTTAGAAACATTGCCAAGCTACGGAACATGTTACCTGTTTCTGATGCAGAAAAGCTAGTTCATGCATTCATGACCTCTAGACTGGACTATTGTAATGCACTGCTAGGTGGTTGTCCTGCATCTTCAGTAAACAAGCTACAGGTAGTCCAAAATGCAGCGGCTAGAGTCCTTACCAGGTCAAGAAAATATGATCATATTACTCCAATTGTACAGTCTCTGCACTGGCTACCTATTAAGTTCTGTATCAGTTACAAAATATTATTACTTACCTATAAGGCCCTAAATGGTTTAGCTCCTGCGTACCTAACTAGTCTTCTGTTTTGCGACAATCCATCACGCTCCCTAAGGTCGCAAAACTTTGGACTCTTGGTAGTACCTAGAATAGCAAAGTCCACTAAAGGAGGTAGAGCTTTTTCTTTTTCATTTTTTTTCTTGTGTAAGATGCCATTTCTTTTTTTTGCTTTTTTTTTTGTTATCAACATTTTTTTCTTTTTTCACACATAACACAACACAGCATCCACAATATAACAAAACAAAACAACAGACACATACTCAACATCTCAAAGTCCAGTCAAAAGGGAGGGAGAGCGGGAAGAAGAGGTAGAGCTTTTTCATATTTGGCTCCAAAACTCTGGAATAGCCTTCCTGATAACGTTCGGGGTTCAGACACACTCTCTCTGTTTAAATCTAGATTAAAGACACATCTCTTTAGCCAAGCATTCACATAATGCATTCATATAATGCATCTCATAATCTTATACTGCAGTTACATCTGATCAAACGCACATTATTATTCTTTAGCTTGGGTTGAACAAATAATTTTTGCTTGGATGGAACAACAGCTATGCTAATTATGTCTCTTTGTTTCTCTGTTTCTGCCACGGGATGTAACTAGGAATTACACAAGCTTCAGTCTGGTTCCAGTCCTTAAATGATCTGAGATGACCAAACATCTGAGAAGAGATGATGCCAACCCCTCAGAGGACCTCAGAGGATGCCAACCTCTGATCCCCCAACAACATACAGAATTAACAAATTTTACCATAAGTTAATATATTAAGTTTCTAAAATGTATAAATATATTGTAGAAACTTAATTTCCTGTAAAGCGCTTTGCAACGATTGTATCGTAAAAAGCGCTATACAAATAAACTTGAATTGAATTTAATTGAATTATATGTCTTCATATAATTCATAGAATAATTTTACCTTTCATATGAATCTCTTTTACCGGGATTCTGCTTTGTCTGTCATTGGCTTATTAATATTCATCTAAATTGTCAAAATAACATTTTAAATAGAATAGTAGATTTTTTTTACATTAATGACACTTATAAATATAAGATTAATAAGAATTATGTCAAATTATCAGAGGGGCTTCTTACCCCAGATGACCCCATTGGCTAATTTATTACAGTAGGGGCAATCTTGCCCCTGATTTTATATTTTACATTTTGTGTCATAACAACTAAATTAGCAAATGTTTCTATTTACTTACTATAATAACATATTGGGTGATGCATTTTTTATTAACAGTGTGTCAACTGCTCAGACGAAATTTGATAAAAAAAGATAAAACATCAATAAGTAACCAAACATGTGAATTAAAATTTCTGCTCTTGCAGGATGCATATCTTGCCTTCTCATCAGCAGCATGACCTTGATTTTTTTTTCTCTGTTGTGAAGAATCACAGTAACCACTACAACTGCATTGTGGAGGGTTTCAGTTTCAGGTCTCCACTGGACTTGCTAACGCAGCAGAAACGTTGCTCAACTGTGCAATGTGTCCTTCTGTGGCCCTAATTAAACCTCTCCTCAGCAATGGTGATTGACAGATGTACAGTTCTAAAGGTTAAGGGTGAAGGGGATATGTCTTGTGTGCTTCCAGTTCATTTGCCACTGTGTCAGTGAAAATCCCCAGGTGACACGGTAACGCTAGATATTTTTGGTAAGCCTATTTATTTATTTATTTATACTGTTTAAACGACTTAAATTGAAATGGTTATTTTAACTTTTCTGTTATTTAAGTGCAAACGAACATCTTCTCATGAAAGTGCCTATAAATAGTACGCCAAATAAAAACAAAAACTCGTGGTACTGATACGCAAACATTAACTTTGGCGTGTATATGCTACGCAATGGGTAAGATTAGGGTTGTGGGGTAGATGCGTATCATATGTACGCGGAAACTGCGTATTATGCACGCCAAACACGTGCGTATCGTATGCATGCCAAAGTTAATTTTTGCGTATCAATACCACGAGTTTTTGTTTTTATTTGGCGTACTATTTATACTTATTTTCTGTGTTTACACCTCCCACCACTCACCATAACGTCTTCAGAATTCAAACGCATGCGATAAAGTTATTTGGCTGTAGGACTTTTTCAGCCAATAGGCCTACTGATTTTTCAATTCGATTTGACTGACTAAGCACAAATAAATATGTTCAGAGAATATAATAATTGTTATTATTATTATTTTAACTGAATACCTTAAGCTATGCTTACCAAAATGCATAGTTTTATTTATTTATTTATTTATTTTTTTTACAGTGAGATCGAGGTGTTGGATTTTGGATAGCATGGTGGCCAACATTCAACAACATAAATTTGAGGTGGCCTGTTTCAAACAGAGATTGCTTTTCATAAAGAGTGATCATATAACATTACCATGCAGTGCATTCTAAATATTTAATTCCATTACAAAGTAAAAGACATTCATTCGATCTCCGCAGCAGTTGGCGTCTACAAAATAGTCACACATTTGTCAGTTTACATAATAAGCAAATTCAATCCAATGTTGTAGTCTTTTATTATTAAAATAACCATTTGCCATCATTTATCAAAAAATAGGATCTACAGTGCATGAGAAGCAAAATTAGAGCTACTTTATAAAGTCTAAGTGTTAAAACAGTGACTTCAGATTTACCAAGGCCGCCAATAATTCTGTTTCAAGGCTTCAGAAAAATTGCAGCACTCGTCAACCTTTGTATTTTTAAGACAGAAGTGTGTGGTTTTGAGCTTCTTGGATCCATGGGTTCCAGCCTGTGCGTTAAATGATATTTTGTCCGTCTCACAAATCTCAATCTTCTTCGGCATAGAGCAGTAATATCTGTCTGAAGTTTGCTGCAAGTTGGGAAAAGTAGCGTCTGTTTTAAGCGGAGCTTTGTGTGATCGGTGAAGTGTACATGTTGTAGCAGGGATCCGAGCAGGGTCGCTCTCCGCGGTACTGAAATCAGGAACGAGGTTAGAACCGCTCCTTAGATGTGTCAGCATGATGGAGCGGGAATCTCTGTCTGCGTCCGAAGCGAGAAGATAATGACTGACTGTGGCGAGACAACTTCTGTAGCCAGCGTGATATTCAGCAGAGTCACAAACTGTGGGCATTCCTGCATTTAGAGAAATCGATATTTATTGTTTCCCAATAATACACTTAAATTATGTTGGAAATGTAACGAATAATAATTATTTAAATGCGAATGGAACACAAACCTCGTTTGGTGTTTTGCAGATGCATCAGGTGTTTAACCGTCAGCTCCAAAATGTCAGCCTTTTCCAATTTTCGCTTGCGGATCTGAATAATATAAAAATAGATCAGTTGGTTTTTGAGACAGACATTTGATATTAGAATTTGAATAAATTTTAAATCCATTTAATTTTCTTACATTGTTCGAACAGACACTCTCCAGGAGACTTTTCAACTGATTCAAACATGTATTGATACGTGCTCTTCTTTTCTTCTCCATCAGTGGTTTGGACACCTGAAAGACAAAACCTTTTTATTTTTATTTTTTATTTTTATTTATATAATTTTATTTAAAATGCAATCAATGCACGCTGATAAAGAAGTTCTAGATTTTTATTTTATTTTATTAATTTATTTATTTACTTATTTACTTATTTATTTTTGTAAAAAAAAAAAAAAACTTTAACTTATAACTCTAATCACCTTTTTACCGCTCTGCGTTTTCGCCGTTACCACTCTCTCTGATGCAGCAGCCATTGTCCTCAAATGCTCGTTGCACTTAGATACCCAGATGAATTATCCAACTTCCAGTGAAGGAATTTTCCCTAGTATCCTGCTTTATAAAGAGAGACTCACTTAACATCTCAATGCACTGCTCACATCATTGGTGCGCAAAAAGAGCATCCATTTAGTTTCTGCTGGACACCCAATCAGCATGAAGTTGCTTTCCCGGCTGTGCTTTTGTTCTCAAAAAGGAGCTTAGAATTGACTTGATTCTACTCTCTTATATAAACCTTGAGACTTCTATTTCACACAATCAGAAGAAAAAATGCACAATAAAGTAATAATAATAAAGGTATTACTTGGTCGTATATTGGCGTAATAATATACTATAATATAAAGTAATTGTGTTTTCCACACATCACTTGCATGTCAAATTTATTTTATTTGAAATTGCATACTGGGTCTTTTCTAAACATGGGCTAACCCTTATAATCATATGATCTAATATTTTATCTTAGCCTATCTTATATTTCATTTGCATTATTTTAGATAGACATGAACGAACAAGATCGTCGTGTGGGGTGAAAATGTAGCTTAGACAGTTCCATAGAAACACCGTAAAATGGAAAATGTTACAAATAACCAGTCGAGATGTAGAGGAATTAGCTCTTGACTATTCATCCCTTTCTCTTCAAGTTTCACGCCATGTTGAGACAGGCAGCACCGTGGAAATCTTTTCCGTGTCTTCACAACGTGCCAATTTTCTGCCAATAAGGAAGGGGAATCACCTTTACTGAATTAAAACGTCAAGATTCTACAAACCAAATCTACATTTTTTTTAAACCGACAAAACGCTCTAGGAATCTTTGATTGTCTGTAGAATACAGACGGTCATGCTACAAGTAAAGCTCGAAGTTTTAAGCTTGATAACATACATGTTCTCAAAGAGAAGTAGAACTCTCACAGATGTTCCCTTCAAAGAGCGAAGCGAGGAGAATCAGAGGAACGCCTCCTGTCCGAGGGTCCTATCCGCCTGATTTTCCACACTTCTCCATCAATAGAGCCTGTCCTTGGGAATGTCATGCAGGGATTTAAAAAAAAAAAAATAAAACATTAAGTAAAGGCCCTATGGTTTCCACCAAGGAAAACTAAGGAAAAACTACAGTTTCACATAAAAATGACGACCAGTTCAAAATCAACACAGACTCGCGTTACTTCATGCCACAGCATGGTTCATTTCTATAGGCTTACTTTTATTCCGGCTAACTTTATTTTGTTCAAAAATTGATCAATTGAACAAAAAAATAATGCACATTGCTGGAGCAATGCCATTTAGTTTTTTAATTGTTCTTTGATTAAAATGATAATGTCCTGTTGCACATGCGCACAAAAAAAAAAAAAAGACAGGGAATGACTTCAAAAGCGTGACACGCGACAGGACGAATGAATGTCCATTGATAGCTTTAAGACGTTTTTTTCGCTTGAGACGGCCTCACTATACAATAGCTTTATTTATACAGAGGGAACAAATGTCGTGAGACCGGGATGGACTCACATTACCATTTCAGCAGCTCCGGTCAAGAGCCTTTAGAAAGCAATGAAAAAGTTTATACTGCAGTTTATATATGTATAGCGAAGCGATTGATCTTTCAGGTCTATTGTATGTCTTCTAAAATAAGTTATCTTTCAACAAATCAGTTCCTTTTTACGAAACAATAATATTGCACCAAAACTTTGCAAAAAGTGTACAGTGTTTACAAGATTACGTTAAATACATTGAGAGGCAAAGTGTTTTTGCTATTTTAAGTAGCCTAGTCTATAGCCAATTCAATCGTTTGTAATGGCCAAAAAATTGGTTCAAAACACCGCAGTTGTTTCTTTTTCACAGCGTAAAGTAGCACAAATCAGTATGAAATCGGAGCAAATCAGCTCTCTTTTGTGAAGCTGATTTACACGTCAGTCTCACGCACAGAAGCACCACCATTGTATTAGCAGTTAGTTTTCAACAGCAAATCAATTTACTTCTTAAACTGTGCCAAAGTCTATAGTTTTAGATCAGATGTCATAGTAAACACACAAAGCTTAGATGGAAAAATCACTTTATTGTCATGTTTCATTAAGAGATTGTTTCCTTCACCTTGTCAGAAACAAGACGGGAGCAATTTGTGCTCGAAATTGGCATAATAACAGACTACGATAAAGGTTAAGCGCATGTTTATCAAAAGCTTGGAAGTGCTTTCACTTTTCTCCATCTGTAACTGATTAACCCTTACTGCCCTTTATCATGCGCGCTTAGTTAGAAGATCCTGTAGTGACTGAAGTATTCTATGGCTTGTTAACAACAATTAGTGAAGTAATTATACAATTACTGCAATAAACGTTCCTTTTCCAAAGGACTACCATTCATTGTTAACATGTAAATACAAAAAGCATGGCGGTAAAAGAGACACACTTGATGTTCTTGAGCTCAAAATGACAGAACAATATAAACAAGTCAAACAGAACTGTCATCACAATTCAAAGACATTTGTGATAAACCTAACATCAGTAAACATCAGTAAAGCCGTTGCATTATGTTTCTAATGCAGGGTTGTTTTTGTATTCTGAAAGATTGTTTTAGTGTTTCCTTTTAATGTTACATTTTTACAGTGAAAAATTACTTGCAATGTGTCCTGCAGGTGATGTACTACATGTAAGCAGAGCAAAGTTTCCAAACATCAACTTTTCCCGAAAAAAAAATCAGCAAAATATAATTCACAAGCCTTGGATTTAACGTTTATGTTGTAAAATGGTGATCCATATACTGTATACTGCATTGTTTATTAAATAATAATAATAATAATTATTACAATTTTTTTAATTACATTTTTTTGGTTTGATCAGACATTGTTGTATGTCATGGATTTTTATTGACTAGAGTAGCAGGACTTTGAGAAGTCTTTACTTTGAATTAGACGTGCACGGTCTTGTGTTTGGCTGTGTGCACTAAGGTTACTGGCTAAGGAAAGAAAAACAGAAGGGCACATTTACATTGCTTTGGGTATTCTTAGGGGCTGAAATAAATTAGTGGATAGTAACTTAAAACCCGGCGAAGGATGGAAGCTGTGTGAAGCCATTCAATCAGAAACGAAAGACAAAAGACCCCTCACATTGTTAAGCACCACATCTTGTCTATTGGGGCTCTTTGAGTTGCAAAGCATCTGTCATTTAGCCTCCAGGAAAAGCAACAAATCTGTATAAGAACGAAGACTTGTGAACACTGTTTTTAGTACAAATTTATCAGCGAATATTTACTTTATCGCGATAAATTTGGCCTATTGATGAAAGTTCTTATCGTAAATCCCGTATTCTTTCAAAATTCAAATTTTCAAACAAAATAACAATTATTCTTCTGTATATATTAGTGAAATATTCTTTCACCTGTAACAAATAATTCAGATATTTTAAATAAAACAAATGTATTTTCATTTGTTCTTTGCTCGGTTCATGAGAGAGTGGAATCGTTTCTCAAAAATTCAGATACGCGCTTGCGCGAACGAACCTACTTAACCCATAAGTGAACTAAATATGATAATATCGCAAAAAGAAACAACATTCTTTTGAAAAAAGTTCTCCGTTAGGGTGCGGGTTAAGGTTAGGTTACAATATTTCTAAGCAGCTGTATATATAAAACAATAGACGTATATGCAATGTCCCCAAATATTTAGTAAACAAAAATGTTCTCACTATTGTTGAACCCAGACTATTGTGTTAACACCTAGTTAAAAACATATAAAACGGCCAAATCAAGTTCAGGTTATATAAATCTAGCTTTTTGCACAGGTTATTTGTATGGTTATTTTTTATGAGTTAGTTTAGGCGTGTATTAACCTGATAAAAAAACAAAACAATAGACGTCTATTACATGTCCTCACTAATATAGTTAAACAAACGTGTTTAAACATAATTCGTTTTATTTTGTCTTATTTTGATTAGTTCGCTTTTTGTAAATACTTTTTTACGTAGCTTCAGAATGCAGGCCAACACTGAACAACAAGACATCATAAAAAGCCACACAGATGAGTCGCTTGGGTGGCATGGCATTTCCCTCCAGAGAAAATTAGTATGAAATCTGCAATTTGTTGGTGTCAGCGTTCGGTGTGCTTGCAGCACCATATGCTACCCTGCGACTTGCTATTGAAACTATTCGTCCCTGGTTTCACGGTTCATCCTCCGGTTCCGCACAGCAGAGGTCTCAATGAGCGAACAAAGTGACAATTTACCTCTCTAATAAGCATATCGTCACGGTGACTGGTATCCCACTGCGGTCATTCCCGATCGTATTCAATAAACTACTTTTGCAAACTGCAACATTTGTGGGTCCAATGATCTCAACGTCAAATAGCCACTTTTGGTAAGACTGGTAAAAAATTGTTTTTCTTCTGAAGAGTGAACAACTTCACTACTCGCGCACCACTGTCATAAAACATACAAATTTATTTATCTTATATAGTAAACTGAGTTATTTTTATATTGTGTAATGTATGTAAATGTATTAAATGTATATTTATTTAATATTATATACGTATATATTATCAATTGCGCGTGTGTGTGGATATATATATATATATATATATATATATTATCGGCCCTCTTTTTTGACCACTTTTTCTTAGTGTCAATAACATTTTTTAAAGAATATTTGTTCTATAAACAACTGTAACTATAAAGAAAATGGAAAGGTTCAGTGGATGTTAAATTTAACGTTTCTTCATGGAACCATAGATGCCAATAAAGAAGCTTTATTTTTAATGGTGTAGAAAGGCTGCATTTTACCAAAAGCATTGTAAGATCGTAGAATCATTGCCCCCAATGATCTTTACGAGCAACTTAGCTCACATTGCTTTTGTGAAACGCAGCCCAGCGCTACACTGCTTGTAGTGTCGTTGTCCAAGGTACTGAAATCAGGTAGTCTGCATTTGAGCAAGACAAGATCCCTACGGCTAGTCCTTGCACAACATTATTTGATTGATTTGAATTCAGAGAATCCAATGTGTGTGTGTGTGTGTGTGTAATAGGTTAATTGTTATCTTGTTAGTTGCTCAAGGCAATTTATTAGGTATTTAAAGTTGTAATGTTTTTTTAAGAAGACCGAAATTGTCAAAACGTTGTCTGTCCTATAGTTTGGCAGCATGTGGCAGTGTGCTGTTCTTTTATTAATTTTTATTATTTATGTACTTTCTTTGAATGCTGTATAATACTTGCTTTGAAATAAAGAGACATTCTAATGTGGAGTGAAACAGTTAAAAACTGCTATAAACTGGTAAATGTTTTAAAGAGTCACCCGGTGTGTGCGAGAACCTTTAAGCGTCCTATCTATTAATACAGGCTACTTACATTTGTATAGGCCACTAGCACAAGAAAGCGCCGTGGAAATTAAGCAGTATAGGTTAATAATTCATATGTATAAGGTTATGCGCTCACGTTTTTCATAAGATGATCTTTTGTGTGTGTGTGTGTGCTGACTAGAATCCGAAACCGAAAAGTGTAGGCTACCTCTTGTTTTTTTGCAGTTTGGACGTAATGTCTAAAAAAAGAATAATTGTCACAGATGCTCCCTTCAAATAGCAGAGCGAGGAGAATCAGAGAAACGCCTCCTCGAGGGCCCTATCCGCCTGATTTTCCACACTTCCC
Source organism: Schizothorax lantsangensis (assembly GCA_027422415.1). Classification (NCBI taxonomy): domain Eukaryota; kingdom Metazoa; phylum Chordata; class Actinopteri; order Cypriniformes; family Cyprinidae; genus Schizothorax; species Schizothorax lantsangensis. The sequence continues at coordinate 28,986,874 of CM049851.1, forward strand.
CATCAATAGAGTGTGTCCTTGAGAAAGTTAGCGTTAGGCTAACTGTGAGCAACATGCATTCACTGTAGGACATAGTCTTTTACTACACTTTGTACTTGCACTTTTTTATAACTTACTACTCAGAATTATGCATAATAATAACGTTAATCATTTCATATAGCATAATTTAACGTCTGCCTTTATCTCGCCAGGTCTACAAAAATGTGCATATTTTGGAGAAAAACAGAATTCCACTTAAAAATGATTATAGACCTGTGAATATACGAAAAAATTCGTGCAATTATAGAAAATGAGAAAGATTGTGACGTTGACTAAAGACGCAGGACACGCGACAGGATAAATGGCCATTTATAGCCTTATAGGACTCTTTTTCTTTCCTTTACTTATTTTTCTTCTTCTTCTTTCTAAATCTAATTGATACTAAATTATAGTCTAATATTAGAGATAACCCTACATTTTTAGAAATAAAATATACTGTAGGCCTACTGATTTGTTTGTGCGTATTGATTATGTTGCTACAGGAAATCACTTTAGCAAGTAGGCCTAAATCTCAGATTAAATTGCGTGTAATGCGCCGAATAATTGTTTCAAAACGCTGTAGTGCTGTTCTGCAAAGTAGCGCGAAATCGGTATGAAATTGGAGCACAGCAGTTAGGTACATGGTGGATGGCTTCACTCCTTTGTGCTTCGTCGATGCTGTTTATCACGCTGTTTTCACGCTTAAATTTAACATGTTGCACCACATTAGCCCTTTAAATTAGCCACCACATTCGGAAGAAAAGCTGTTTTCTCTGCTCACAATTAGGTCCTGTACGTTAAATTGAAGCCACACACACACAATTCAAAGATTTATAAATTCAAAAAATAAAGAAGCACTTTATTTCACTTTATAAAGAAGTGTAGTGTAAACACTGCAAATGCGCTAAACATGGTTTGGTCTCTTAGGTCGCATGATGCGTTCTCCCTCTGATTAACCAATGAACCACATTAATATACATCTTATTAATAGCCTACCGACACTGTAGGCTGATGTAGATTTTAAAACTCAGCAAAATATATATATATTAAAAAAACGACTCGTTAACTGACATGAATATAAATACATGCAATATAAATAGGCTACAGCACTGCAACAGAAACAATAAATACAGAAAATATACAATTACATATATATATATATATATATGTGCAGGTGTGTGATATTTATATGGACACTGTCTGTGCACCTTAAATTTGAATATTTAGCCTACATTACGCTTTCTAGTCATCTTTACTATTTCTTTATATCTTACTTTACTCTATTTTGAAAATATGATATAGGCGTAGGCTACTGAACGAATTTAGCTTATGCAAAAGATGACTGTCTTCGGAATTCTGAATGTCACGGAACGGGTCAACCAAGAGCGAAACAAATCGGAGAACCGCCTTTACTATTCAGAGGATAAAAAAGAAAAGAAAAAAGTAAATTAAACAAATGGCTTCCCGCAAAGTTCAACAAAATACCCAACTTGATATCAACTATATTTAACAACTATAGGCTACAACCCACAATTAGACATATTTAATTTGTGTCACTGTAAAATGCCACGCGTCTGTCCTGTTTGTATTGGGCTAATCAAACATGTTCTATAATGAATTTCTATAGACTGCAAGTTATTCAGAAGGCTTTGGTTCAGGTGCAAAATGCCCTGTGTTTGGTTGTGTGGACTGAGATCTCGGTCTCAAAGGAAAAGAGAGGGACATTAACATTGCTTTAGGTTTTCTCAAGGACTGAAATGAACTAGTGGAAAGTAACTTTAAAACTCCATGAAGGATGAACCCTTTGTAAAGCCTTTCAATGAGAAACACAAGAGCTTAACAAAAGACGAGCCCCCTCATTGTGAAGCATTAAATCCTGTCTATGGATGCGCCTTGAATTGCAAAACATCTGCCATTTACTCGTCAGAACTTGCGACTCATTTGTATAAGAATAAACGACTTGTGTACACTGCTTTCGTTTGAACGCAAAATAAGACAAGGAATCAAACATTGTTTCTTGCCATGACATACATGTTTCTCTGTGTTGTTACTTTAATTTCAAATTTAAACTCTCTCTTTTGGAAGATCCACAAAACCTACAGTCTTTCTCCAATAGCTACTGCTATATTTTCGGCTCGATATTTTCAGTAGTCCAAAGATATATGAAATCACGTCAGGTGGCTTTAAAAAGGGAACTGTAGTTTCATGTAACAACAAATCAAAACACTTTTCAAAATGCCATATTAGCGGCTGTAATACGATAGAGAATTGTTATGGCTATGCGTCAATATAGCCTAATCGTAGGTTTCCCAGAGAACTTTCTTTATAACTCCAAAATGTGGAAAATCGGCACCAGCTTCTGAAAAGGTGGGCGGCCCGTCAATTTTCCTCGCTTCGTATTTTTGGCGCACAAAATATGCCTTCTGTTAAATGAATGAATGGGTTCGCTGAGGCAAAAAATAGAAAGAGAGAGAGAGAGAGAGAGAGAGTTGGGATTTGGATGAGTGTGCGTTTCATTGAAAAAAAATATTATAAATAAATGAAGGAATTAATGAATAATAACACTTTTTGCCCTGCTGCTGATGCAGGGTGTAAAATATGTTGTAGTCCTATTCTTTGCAGACCACGAAGGTGGAATGAGAAGGATACAGTATATCCATAGTAATTGTATGAAACGCACGATTTGCTTCAGCATCCTGTCCGGTCGGATTTGGCCCTGATTTCAAGATTCATCCTCTGACCGGTTCCGCTAAATGTATAGGCCTATATCAAAACTGAAATGATGAGATTAACCAAAGTGAAGGAAACGCAATCAAGTTCGCTTAAGTAAATACTATTTAAAAAGCATCCAATGATTTACAGAGGACATTTGAGCTAAAAGTAAGATCGACAGTTCCTGTGTGTTCTAGTTAAGCGCGGTCACGCCATCTACGCCGAAGATTTCGTTGCGAGTCTACATGGCGTTGCGTGGTAGTGATAGCCATGAAGCTTCAAACCCTTTGCAAATCTTTTTTTTTTATTTTTAAGAGTGGGTCGGATCGCGTATCAAACTGAAACCACAGGCACTTCTTATTTAATGGTATTTTATTGTTTAATTGTATTCATAATGTATGCAATTTCAATAAACCACTTGAAATGGGTTTGTAAAATGTTTTTGTTTTAAAAGAAATCATAAAGAAAAAAATAAATTAAATAGTTTTCTGCAAATTCTTGTTATCCATCTACCAAGTAACACAGTGGTAATGTTTTAATCGTTTTTAAATAATTGCATACCAAAGTCATGACAAATGCTATTTACATTGCCATGTAGACATATTAAAAAAATTCATAAAAAGATCAAATCAAATTGTTTTCTGCAAACTCATCCAGATTCTTGTTCTGCATCTCCCCAAGTACCACTGGGGTGATTTTCATGTTGTTTTACTGTATCGTTTTTTAATAATTGCATACCAAAATCATGACAAATGCTATTTACATTGCTAAATAGACATATTTTAAAAATTCATAAAATGATCAAATCAAATTGTTTTCTGCAAACTCCACCAGATTCTTGTTCTGCATCTCCCCAAGTACCACTGTGATGATTTTCATGCTGTTTTGCTGTATAATTCTTTAATAATTGCACAGCAAATTCAAGAAAAATGCTATTTACATTGCTGTATAGACATTTTAAAAATTCATAAAATGATCAAATCAAATTGTTTTCTGCAAACTCCACCAGATTCTTGTTCTGCATCTCCCCAAGTACCACTGTGGTGATTTTCATGTTGTTTTACTGTATAATTCTTTAATAATTGCACAGCAAAGTCAAGAAAAATGCTATTTACATTGCTGTATAGACATATTTAAAAAAATTATAAAAATCAAATCAAATTGTTTTCTGCAAACTCCACCAGATTCTTGTTCTGCAAAGTTGTTTTCTGCAAACTCACAGCCAGATTCATTGCTGTCTCAAATGTTTTCTGCCTCCAAGATACCACTGTGATTATTTTCATGTTGTTTTACGGTATATTTTGTTAATAATTACATAGCAAAATCAAGAAAAATGCTATTTACATTGCTGTATAGACATTTAAAAAATTCATAAAATGATCAAATCAAATTGTTTTCTGCAACCTCCTCCAGACTCTTGTTCTACATCTCCCCAAGTACCACTGTGATGATTTTCATGCGGTTTTACTGTATCATTTTTTTTAAATTGCATATCAAAATCAAGAAAAATGCTAATTATTACCTAACTATATCACATTTTAAAAATTCATAAAAAGATCAAATCAAATTGTTTTCTGCAAACTCCACCAGATTCTTGTTCTCTGTCTCCCCAAGTACCACTGTGATGAATTTCATGTTGTTTTACTGTATATTTTTTTAATAATTGCATATCAAAATCAAGAAAAATGCTAATTATTACCTCACTATATCACATTTTAAAAATTCATAAAATTATCAAATCAAATTGTTTTCTGCAAACTCCACCAGATTCTTGTTCTCTGTCTCCCCAAGTACCACTGAGGTGATTTTCATGCTGTTTTGCTGTATAATTCTTTAATAATTGCACAGCATATTCAAGAAAAATGCTATTTACATTGCTGTATAGACATATTTTAAAAATTCATAAAAAGATCAAATCAAATTGTTTTCTGCAAACTCCTCCAGATTCTTGTTCTACATCTCTCCAAGTACCACTGTGATGATTTTCATGCTGTTTTACGGTATAATTTTTTAATAATTGCATAGCAAAGTCATGACAAATGCTATTTACATTGCTGTATAGACATATTTTGAAAATTCATAAAAAGATCAAATCAAATTGTTTTCTGCAAACTCCACCAGATTCTTGTTCTGCATCTCCCCAAGTACCACTGAGGAGATTTTCATGTTGTTTTACTGTATCATTTTTTAATAATTGCATATCAAAATCTAGAAAAATGCTATTTATTACCTCACTGTATGACATTTTAAAAATTCATAAAAAGATCAAATCAAATTGTACGGATGCCTGTTGTTGCTTTGGTAGTTGTTACATCCACTGATACTCTGAGCTCTGGATCAGCTGCTTTCAATGGCTCTGAAGCCCCACAGCTTCACAGCTTCACATCATCATTCCAACTCAAAGAATGACATCAGACCTTCAGCCTCCTTGAAGGGATAGCAAGTTAGATTCCTTAGCCTGTTCACTTTCCGGTGATTTTCAATGTAGCTGAGATCCTGTTTTGCATAAATATGCACTGTTATCTCTGTGTTTTTGTGCAGCAAAGTCACAAAGTCAAAAGTCAAGACTAAAGACACTAATACACTCTTAACAGGGACTAAAAATCCGAACTTCTATTAATTAATTTATTTTTTGCTCTGTATATACATTGTTACTATAGAAACAGTAAGAATGTCACACAGAAGGCAGAAGCAATACATAAGATAAGAGTAAAGGAGAAATACCAAAGTGTTAAGCCAAACATAAAACATTGAAGGCCTGGTTTCACAGACAGGGTTTAGAATAAACCAGGATTAGGCCATAGTTCAATTAGGATATTTAAGTAATTTTTATAAACGTGCCTTAGAAAAAACATTACTGGTGTGCTTTTCGAGACAAAATAAGGGCATTGATATATTTTAAGATCAATCAGAGCAAGTTTCTTTCAGTTGAAACAGCTCAGACTTAGATTTTAGTCTGGGATTAGGCTTAGGCCTTGTCTGTGAAACCGGGGGAATAACAGTCAAGATCTAAACTTGTTTGTCATCTCAAAGCCAGCCAAACATAAAATCTGAGATCATTAAAAATCACAACAACAAAATGTATAATTTTCTGTGAGAGACAGGTACAGATACACAGATAATAACACATAGTTTCAAGTTTCAAGTTTCAAGTTTTATTTGTCACATACATGACTATACAGAGATTGTATAACCAGCAGTGAAATGTGAATCAGGTCCGCTCCATGGACAGTGCAAATATTGTAGAATACAACACAAGGGAAGTATGCATAAAATAGAATGAATAAAAAATAAGATATAAAGCACAGAATATAAAATATAAAGTATAAGAGAATGTGCATGACAGTATGCTGTAGAATTAAATATTAAGATAAGCATGACTGTACGAGAGGGGGAATGTGCAAACAGGTTGAACATGGTGACATGAGCAGCAATCACAAAAAGAATAAATATAAAATATGATAAGATATCAAGATACAGAAAGTGATGTGTGCAAATGACAGTATTGTGTGATAATGAGTGTGAGTATATTACTGATTGTGAGTGATTAGTAAGTGAAGTCATCATGATGTTAAGAGGCTGAGTTCAGTTCAGTTTGAATTCAGGAGCCTGATGGCCTGGGGGAAGAAGCTCCTCCTGAGTCTCTCAGTTTTTGCCATCAGGCAGCGGAAGCGCTTACCAGATGGCAGCATAGTGAATAGACAGTTTCCAGGGTGATTTGAGTCCTTGGTGATTTTGGCAGCTCTGCTTCTGCAGCGTTTGATGTAGATGTCCTGCAGAGAGGGGAGAGCAGACCCAGAGATACGCTCAGCTAAGCGCACAACTCTCTGCAAGGCCTTGCAATCTTGGCTGGAGCTGTTTCCATACCACACTGAGATACACTGAGTCAATACACTTTCTATGGTCCCTGCATAGAAAGTTTTCAGGATTGATGGTGAAACCCTGAATTTCCTCAGCTGTCGCAGATGGTACAGTCTTTGCCTGGCTTTCTTAACCTGTGTTTGGATGTGTGTAGTCCAAGTCAGGTCCTCGGAGATGTTTACACCGAGGTACTTGAAGCTGCTTACTCTCTCCACAGGGGTCCCGCTGATCACAAGAGGAGTGTAGGGCAGCAGGTGTTTCTTTCTGAAGTCTACAATCAGCTCTTTAGTTTTGCTCACATTCAGAGAGAGACAGTTGTCCTGGCACCATGATGTTAGTCTCTCTACCTCACCCAAGTATGCGGTCTCATCATTGCTGGAAATGAGGCCCAGAACCACAGTATCATCAGCAAATTTGACAATAGATGTGGATCTGTGAGAGGACACGCAGTCGTGTGTGTAGAGAGAGTAGAGCAGGGGACTCAGAACGCAGCCCTGCGGGGCTCCTACATTCAGGGTGATGGAGTTTGAGGTGAACTGGCCTACCTTCACCACTTGAGGTCTGCCGGTGAGGAAGTCTTGAATCCAGTCGCAGAGTGAAGTGTTTAGGCCAAGGCCTGTGAGTTCATTAGTCAGCTTGATGGGGACTATGGTGTTGAAAGCTGAGCTATAGTCTATAAATAGCAGCCTTGCATAGTTCCCATTGCTGCTGTCAATGTGTGTGAGGGAGGAGTGAAGTATGTGAGAGATGGCATCATCAGTTGATCTATTGGAGCGATATGCAAACTGGAGAGGGTCCAAAGTAACAGGGATGGATGAGCTAATGTGGCTCTTAACAAGTCTCTCAAAAACCTTCATGACTATAGATGTGAGGGCCACTGGACGATAGTCATTCAGGCAAGAGGGTTTATTGTTCTTAGGCACAGGGATGATGATGGATTTTTTTAAAGGAGGTGGGAACCACAGAGGTAGCAAGGGACTCGTTGAAGATAGAAGTGAACAAACCAGCAAGCTGATCAGCGCAGGACCTCAGAACCCGGCCTGTAATCCCGTCAGGTCCAGCCGCTTTCCTGATGTTCACTCTCTTTAGTGCTCTGCGAACCTCGTCCTCCGACACGGTGATCACATGATTGTCGCTTCTCTGCCTGCTGCTTCCTGACGTGCTGCTCGGCAGAGCCGCGCTGCCGCCATTGCTTTCAAAGCGGCCGTAGAAGGTGTTTAATTCTTCGGCCAGCGACGGATCTGCTCTCATCTCCGCGGAGGATTTGTTCCCAAAGTTACAGATGGTCCTTAGTCCCTGCCATATGCGTCGAGAGTCATTGAGCTGAAAATGAGACTCAATTCTCTCTTTGTAACGATGTTTGGCGGCACTTACTGCTCGTCTGAGAGCATAACACGATGCTTTATACTCGCACATATTCCCAGACAAAAGAGCCTCGTTGTATGCGGCAGTGCGTTTGTTAACCGCATCACGGATTGTTCTGTCCACCCACGGTTTCTGATTTGGGAAGGTCCTTACAGTTATTGTTTCTGTAGCTTGTTCGGTAAGTGTGTTTACAAAGCTCACTGCCACATCCGTGAACTCGCCCGGAACATGTCCCAGTCGACGTCATCAAGAGCCGCCTGCAGCATAGCTTCCGAGTGGGAGGACCAACGCGTCACTTCCCTCTTCACCGGGGGTTCCTGTGTGAGCCTTTGTTTATATTCCGGTGTGAGGAAAATGGCGGCGTGGTCCGATTTACCAAAAGACGGTAGAGAGCGGGCCTTGCAGGCATTCTTAAACTGAGAGTAGCAATGATCCAGTGTATTCGGTCCTCTAGTAGGACAGGATACATGCTGGTGAAAGATCGGCATGACCTGCCTGAGGTTGGCTTTGTTAAAATCCCCCGCGATGATAAAGGCAGCGTCAGGATGTTTGTTAGTGTAGCCGCTGAGCACGTCGTGTAGTTTAGACAAAGCCAAGCCGGTGTCTGCCTGAGGTGGAATGTAAACGGCAGTAGCGATGACTGCGGAGAACTCGCGGGGCAAATAGAATGGGCGGCAAATAATGGATAGATGTTCCAGATGAGTCGAGCAGGATCGCGACAGAGAGGAGATATTCCTGGGGTCACACCATTTCTTGTTAGTCATGAAACACACTCCTCCACCCTTGGATTTACCGGCCTCCGCTGTTCTGTCCATCCGTAAAACAGAGAAGTTGTCAGACGGCGTTACAGCAGTGTCCGGAACCGAGGGCGTGAGCCATGTTTCAGTCAAACAGATGATGTTACAGTCCCTTATGTCCCGTTGGAAACTTATCCTGGCTCTAAGATCGTCCATCTTATTATCCAAGGATTGGACATTAGCGAGCAGAATGCTCGGTAAAGGAGGACTGTGAGCACTTTTCCTCAATCTGTTTCGAATTCCAGCGCTTTTTCCACGGTGTTTCTTAATCAACAAAACTGGCAAACACTGATTCATAACATACATTGTGGGTAGCTGGAAACAGAGAAACCTGAAGAACGTAATGTGCCTTTTTTCTTGAGAAAAAGGCCTCTCCATATGTTGAACTTCTGTTTTCTCCTCTCAGGTTCAATGTGACTGTCTAGGTCACAGAGGTTATTGGGGCCTCTCGGCTATGTGATCTACGTTTAGTCAGAACATTTAGGTGGTTTTCTAGGTCTGTACATTATAAAAATAGCTGAATATTGTCTTAATTTCTCTCTGTTCTCTCTCTGAGAAATGGCACTCATTGTCTGTGTGTTTTGGGTAATAAGAGTAATAGCATAGCTACCTGACCTTGAGGGAAATAAGTGTTTCTGTATTCATGTGTTTTTCTATCTGTCTGTGCAGGACCAGTCTGTATACCAGACTTTGGTATGCAATTATTAAAATATTATACAGTAAAACAACATGAAAATCACCTCAGTGGTACTTGGGGAGATGTAGAACAAGACTCTGGAGGAGGTTGCAGAAAACAATTTGATTTGAAATTTTTATGATTTTTTTAAATATGTCTATACAGCAATGTAAATAGCATTTTTCTTGAATTTGCTATGTAATTATTAAAAAAATATACAGTAAAACAACATGAAAATCATCCCAGTGGTACTTGGGGAGATGTAGAACAAGACTCTGGAGGAGGTTGCAGAAAACAATTTGATTTGATCTTTTTATGAATTTTTAAAATATGTCTATACAGCAATGTAAATAGCATTTGTCATGATTTTGGTATGCAATTATTAAAAAATGATACAGTAACACAACATGAAAATCATCACAGTGGTACTTGGGGAGATGCAGAACAAGAATCTGGTGGAGTTTGCAGAAAACAATTTGATTTGACCTTTTTATGAATTTTTAAAATGTGATATAGTGAAGTAATAATTAGCATTTTTCTCGATTTTGATATGCAATTTCTAAAAAAATGATACAGTAAAACAGCATGAAAATCACCACAGTGGTACTTGGGGAGATGTAGAACAAGAATCTGGTGGAGTTTGCAGAAAACAATTTGATTTGATCTTTTTATGAATTTTTAAAATATGTCTATACAGCAATGTAAATAGCATTTTTCTTGACTTTGCTATGTAATTATTAAAAAATTATACAGTAAAACAACATGAAATTCATCACAGTGGTACTTGGGGAGACAGAGAACAAGAATCTGGTGGAGTTTGCAGAAAACAATTTGATTTGATCTTTTTATGAATTTTTAAAATGTGATACAGTGAGGTAATAAATAGCATTTTTCTTGATTTTGATATGCAATTATTAAAGAATTATACAGTAAAACAACATGAAAATCATCACAGTGGTACTTGGGGAGATGCAGAACAAGAATCTGGTGGAGTTTGCAGAAAACAATTTGATTTGATCATTTTATGAATTTTTAAAATGTGATATAGTGAGGTAATAATTAGCATTTTTCTTGACTTTGCTGTGCAATTATTAAAGAATTATACAGTAAAACAACATGAAAATCATCACAGTGGTACTTGGGGAGACACAAAACAAGAATCTGGTGGAGTTTGCAGAAAACAATTTGATTTGATTTTTATGAATTTTTAAAATATGTGTAAATAGCAACAATGAAAACAGTCATCATCAGTGGTACTTGGGGAGACACAAAACAAGAATCTGGTGGAGTTTGCAGAAAACAATTTGATCTTTTTATGAATTTTTAAAATGTGATATAGTGAGGTAATAATTAGCATTTTTCTTGATTTTGCTATTCAATTATTAAAAAATGATACAGTAAAACAGCATGAAAATCATCACAGTGGTACTTGGGGAGATGCAGAACAAGAATCTGGTGGAGTTTGCAGAAAACAATTTGATTTGATCATTTTATGAATTTTTAAAATATGTCTATACAGCAATGTAAATAGCATTTTTCTTGACTTTGGTATGCAATTATTAAAGAATTATACAGTAAAACAACATGAAAATCATCACAGTGGTACTTGGGGAGATGTAGAACAAGAATCTGGTGGAGTTTGCAGAAAACAATTTGATTTGATCATTTTATGAATTTTTAAAATGTGATATAGTGAGGTAATAATTAGCATTTTTCTTGATTTTGCTATGCAATTATTAAAGAATTATACAGTAAAACAACATGAAAATCACCACAGTGGTACTTGGGGAGATGTAGAACAAGAATCTGGTGGAGTTTGCAGAAAACAATTTGATTTGATCTTTTTATGAATTTTTAAAATGTGATATAGTGAGGTAATAATTAGCATTTTTCTTGATTTTGCTATGCAATTATTAAAAAAAATTATACAGTAAAACAACATGAAAATCATCCCAGTGGTACTTGGGGAGATGCAGAACAAGAATCTGGTGGAGTTTGCAGAAAACAATTTGATTTGATCATTTTATGAATTTTTAAAATATGTCTATACAGCAATGTAAATAGCATTTTTCTTGACTTTGGTATGCAATTATTAAAGAATTATACAGTAAAACAACATGAAAATCATCACAGTGGTACTTGGGGAGACACAGAACAAGAATCTGGTGGAGTTTGCAGAAAACAATTTGATTTGATCTTTTTATGAATTTTTAAAATGTGATATAGTGAGGTAATAATTAGCATTTTTCTTGATTTTGCTATGCAATTATTAAAAAAATTATACAGTAAAACAACATGAAAATCATCCCAGTGGTACTTGGGGAGATGCAGAACAAGAATCTGGTGGAGTTTGCAGAAAACAATTTGATTTGATCATTTTATGAATTTTTAAAATATGTCTATACAGCAATGTAAATAGCATTTTTCTTGACTTTGGTATGCAATTATTAAAGAATTATACAGTAAAACAACATGAAAATCATCACAGTGGTACTTGGGGAGACACAGAACAAGAATCTGGTGGAGTTTGCAGAAAACAATTTGATTTGATCTTTTTATGAATTTTTAAAATGTGATATAGTGAGGTAATAATTAGCATTTTTCTTGATTTTGCTATGCAATTATTAAAAAATGATACAGTAAAACAGCATGAAAATCACCACAGTGATACTTGGGGAGATGTAGAACAAGAATCTGGTGGAGTTTGCAGAAAACAATTTGATTTGATCTTTTTATGAATTTTTAAATATGTCTATATGGCAATGTAAATAGCATTTGTCATGACTTTGGTATGCAATTATTAAAAAACGATACAGTAAAACAACATGAAAATCATGACAGTGGTACTTGGGGAGATGCAGGACAAGAATCTGGATGAGTTTGCAGAAAACTATTTGATTTGATCATTTTATGAATTTTTTTAATGTCTACATGGCAATGTAAATAGCATTTGTCATGACTTTGGTATGCAATTATTAAAAAACGATTAAAAAATTACCACTGTGTTACTTGGTAGATAAATAACAAGAATTTGCAGAAAACTATTTAATTTAATTTTTTCTTTATGATTTCTTTTAAAACAAAAACATTTTACAAACCCATTTCAAGTGGTTTATTGAAATTGCATACATTATGAATACAATTAAACAATAAAATACCATTAAATAAGAAGTGCCTGTGGTTTCAGTTTGATACGCACTCTTAAAAAAAAAAAAAAAAAAAAAAAAAAAAAGATTTGCAAAGGGTTCAGAGCTTCATGGCTATCACTACCACGCAACGCCATGTAGACGCGCAACAAAATTTCGGCGTAGATGGCGTGACCGCGCTTCTCAGAAGCGCAGATGGCGTGACTGCAGTGTTCTAGTTCTACCGTTAGGTCTCTTTAGATGACTAAATTACGTTTGTGACCTGCTTTTTGAACAGCTCATGTGCCTTTGGAAACTCAACCCGATCTCATGAAAGTGTGTATTAATAGCACGAGTTTATGTTTCGATTTGGCGTACTGTTTATACGCAAAAATTGACTTTGGCGTGCATATGATACGCAATGGGTAGGATTTGGGTTGTGGGGTAGATGAGTGTCATATGTACGCGAAAACTGCGTATATATGCACGCCAAAGTCAATTTCTGTACAATAACAATACCACTATTTTCTGTTTTTATTTGGCGTACTATTTATACGCATTTTTCATGAGACAAAGGATAGTTTAAAAGGGTTAAACAGTCTGTTTATATTTTGATACCATGCTATTTGTCTTTAACACGTTCACGTTGCCTCTGTGGTTGGGAACTGCACCTCTGTTCCCTCAGTCAGGAAGATTATAGAAAAGAAAATTTGCATATTTTCACTGAAATATTCTGCCTTTATATTATGCCACCAAGTGGCCAAATGGAGCACTGGCAGGAAACTGTAATGCAGGGCTCTTCAGCTGCACTCCTGGAGGTCCAGTGTCCAGCAGACTTTAGTACCAGTTCTAAATATCTATTTCTGAATGATTCTGAACACTTTAATTTATTGGTCAGGTGTGTTTGGTTAGCATAAAAGCTAAGTAGACCTGTAATTGGTTCATTAATATTAATCTACAACATTCTATTATCATTGAACATATGATCCAAAATTTTCTATATAACTAGTGTGTATTAAAGTAAAAATACCCATTGGTCTGTAATTGAAATGATCATGAATCAAATAAATATTTCTACTACTAATCTGTGGTTAAAATATTAGTTTGAGCCACATGAGATGAGTCCTCATCTATCTATATGAATATACCTGGTAAATCAGTGTTAATAGAATGTTAAAAAGACCTAGCTACTTGTGTGCTCCACAATAAATAAATGCACGTTTAAAACAACATGGGAGTGAAAAATAATGACAGGGTGAACTTTTTTGTAATAATATGCTGTTAAACAGGTGCATCTCAATAAATTAGAATGTCGTGAAAAAGTTTTTTCTTTCATTTTTTCTTGTAAGTTATTTCAAAAAGTGAAACTTTCATATATTTTAGATTCATTGCATGTAAAGTAAAACATTTCAAAAGTTTTTTTGTTTTAATTTTGATGATTAGAGCTTACAGCTCATGAAAGTCAAAAATCAGTATCTCAAAATATTAGAATATTTAAATTTGAGTTTCAATTAATGACCATCCCTACAGTATAAATTCCGGGTATCTCTTGTTCTTTGAAACCACAATAATGGGGAAGACTGCTGACTTGGCAATGATCCAGAAGACGAACATTGACGCCCTCCACAAAGAGGGTAAGTCACAGAGGGTCATTACTGAAAGGTGTGGCTGTTTACAGAGTGCTGTATCAAAGCATATTAAATGCAAAGTTGACTGGAAGGAAGAATTTGGGTAGGAAAAGGTGCACAAGCAATAGGGATGACTGCAAACTTGAGAATACTGTCAAGCAAAGCTGATTCAAACACTTGGGAGAGCTTCACAAGGAGTGGACTGAAGCTGGAGTCAGTGCATCAAGAGTCACCACGCTCAGACGTCTTCAGGAAAAGGGCTACCAAGCCACTTCTGAACCAGAGACAACATCAGAAGCGTCTTACCTGGGCTGTGGAGAAAAAGAACTGGACAGTTGCTCAGTGGTCCAAAGTTCTCTTTTCAGAGTAAGTAAATTTTGCATTTCATTTGGAAATCAAGGTCCCAGAGTCTGGAGGAAGAGGGGAGAGGCACAGAATCCATGTTGCTTGAAGTCCAGTGTGAAGTTTCCACTGTCAGTGATGATTTGGGCTGCCATGTCATCTGCTGGTGTTGGTTCAGTGTGTTTTCTGAAGTCCACAGTCAACGCAGCCATCTACCAGGAAATTTTAGAGCTCTACATGCTTCCTTCTGCTGACAAGCTTTATGGAGATGCTGATTTCTTTTTCCAGCAGGACTTGGCACCTGCCCACACTGCCAAAGGTACCAAAAGCTGGTTTAATGACCATGGTGTTACTGTGCTTGATTGGCCAGCAAACTCGCCTGACCTGAACCCCATAGTTTTGTCAAGAGGAAGATGAGAGACACCAGACTCAACAATGCAGATGGCCTGAAGGCCACTATCAAAGCATCCTGGGCTTCCATACCACCTCAGCAGTGCCACAAACTGATCACCTCCATGCCACGCCGAACTGAGGCAGTAATTAAAGCAAAAGGAGCCCCTACCAAGTATTGAGTACATATACATGTAAATGAACATACTTTCCAGAAGGCCAACAATTCACTAAAAATGTTTTTTTTTATTGGTCTTATGAAGTATTCTAATTTGTTGAGATAGTGAATTGGTGGGTTTTTGTTAAATGTGAGCCTAAATCATCACAATTAAAAGAACCAAAGACTTAAACTACTTCAGTCTGTGTGCATTGCATTTATTTAATACACGAGTTTCACAATTTGAGTTGAATTACTGAAATAAATGAACTTTTCCACGACATTCTAATTTATTGAGATGCACCTGTAATCAACATTTAGGCTGATGTCAGCCTGATGAAGTGAAATGGCAGTGGCACACTGCATTGTTACAGTGTATTAAAACATTTTGCCTTATCAGTGGGATTGCTTTTCCTCAACAATGCTTAAATACAGCACCAACAAAAGCAGACAAAACAACAGATACAAATGAGAAGTGTAATATATTAATTAACAAGTGAATCTGAAGAAACAGTATGACAATAAATATGAAAGCATTTGATGGAATTTCTTTAAAATGACAGCTAAATAAAAGGAAGCATGTGCTCACTTAATGCTAGCATGTAATCATCAGCTTTATGAATATATTCACTATTTAAATAGTCTTAAATCAGTATCTTAATCCACACAGAACCGACACTATTTTGCAAAGTAACATAATAACAACTAATCTAACCTCTCTCTCTCTCTCTCTCTCTCTCTCTCACACACACACACACACACACTCACACTCACTCTCTCACACACACACACACACACACACACACACACACACACACACACACACACACACACACACACACACACACACACACACACACACACACACACACACACACACACACACACACACACACACACACACACACACACACACACACACACACACACACACACACACACACACACACACACACACACACACACGTTTCTCGGTTCCCTCCCAGATAGAAAGTTCACAATTTTTTTTTAAAATAAACAATTTAATTTATATACTGTAGAAATATATAAAATAGGCACATTTTCTCAGTTCACTCACCCCTAAATGAATCTGTGCTAAGTCCTACTAATGGTTTGGGTGTAATTCTGAATAGATGTTTGAAAGTATGCGGCAGTGTTCTTTTGCGGTTGGAATATTATAATGTAATATTTTGGTATGAAATAACTGAAGAGAATTCCATATATACTAGATAGCTGTGTCATTGCATTAACAAGCTGGATGTATTTGCTTTTGAGAATTAGGTATGCTGTGAAGTATACAATCCAACTCACATAGTACAAAATGAGACTGAAAGTTATTGATTTGGCCTCATTGTAATCTTTTGGCAGATCTCTTCCCATATAAGAAAATAAGAGACACAGGAATCCAAGAAACCAACCTATAAACACAACTATGCTAACAGTTACAGGGTTCCCCATTTCACAGCTGAGTATGGTCAGGTCTTTAAAAGTTGATGAGTCCCTGGAGGGTTTGGGAGTTGAGACAGTCATCCATAGTATACAAGAAATTAAATGAATGACAGAAAAAAATTCAACAAAGAGCCACTGTCCGTTGTGCTTTACCCAAAGGCTGTGCATGTTAGGGAACTTGGCAGCCATTTTGAAGATACAAACTATTTGAAAGGAACGGACAGCCATGCAAGAGAGAAAAACAATGAAGAAAAATGCAAATACAACATTTCTCAGGAGGCAAAATACAAATGAGGGTTTTCCGAAGAAAAAGAACACACTTATTGTAGACATTACCAAACAAGTCAACATGACGAAACACATGCTGCCACCAGCAGACTTTACCACGGGTGTGTTGTAATTGTGAGCAAAAAGGCAAAATATGGCAATAAGAAGAATAATTAGGCATGTGGCAGAAGCCATGACAATAATGGAGATGATTTCTGTGACCTCAAGATAGACAACAGAACGGTTCTTACATGTCGTACTGCCCTCATCAGACCATTCGCTCTCTGAACACGGAGAACAAGTATAGGGCTCCCCTGAAAAACAGCAAAATACTGTAATGTGAGAATGTAACAGCCAGAATCAGACATTTGGGATCATGAAGTTTAAACAGTACAAAAGGTTCAACAGATTATCTCTGCATAACACCATATAATGCTGTATAATACTATATAAAGGGAGACAGCACAAAAGAAGACAATGGTGTAAAATACAGTATACAATATTTATTAATGGTATATTTGTAGACACAGTAATTCATTTAATTTTGTAAGGTAAAAAATATACCAAAATTTAAAGTTAGATCAAAATAGTAATTAAGTAATTATGAAAATTATTCTAATTGTAAATATTTGTATTTTTTATTTTTTAACAACCGTTATTGGCGCATCATAATTCGATTAATTAAATTGTACAAATTGTACAAAAACACACATTTATATTTTACATAAAGTATAATGACAACGTTTTTAAAAACAGATTATGCAAAATACATCTTTGATATCATTTTAATTATTCAAATCATCTGGGGTTGGGGTTTATATATACAACTATTATGGTTTACTATAACAACTAAACTATCAAATATTTAAATTTATTCCCCCAAATATATTAGATGATGCATAACCACCCTGTGCATACAAAATTTTATGTTATCTTCCCTTATCTTTCCCTCGTGTAGTGGTAGCATGGACTGATAAACTGCCTATGTTTTGCCATTCATTGCTTAAAATACTCACAAGAATAATTCACATAGCTGTTACGTGGACACTTTTTACACAGAAAACAGCAACTATGATATCCATCAGGTTCTCTCGAAAATCCCTCTTTGCACTCCATAGAGCAATTTGAGAATGGAACCTTTATGAAATGGGAAAATGTGTTATTAAAATTAATCAAAGTTAGGTGAATGTTTACATAAATACTCTGCAAAAAGATTAAAAAAAACTTACAGAACCATTGTTATGCCAGGGCAAGCGAGAGTTGTTGATAGTAAAAGTAATTTCTGGATATGTGTCATACGTGCCCACCATCTCAAAACGTGGAGGATTTGTTTCAGTATTCCAAAGTACAACCGCAAAACTGATGGTTGGATCACCATTATCATCATATTTCACCTGACGGCCATTAAGTGGGAAGTCCAACTTCTTAATTTGTTCCAAAAGCTGTTGTAAGTGTGGTGAAAATGCCCCCCAAAAAGGACAAACAGTATTATTAAGAATTAATATCAGAATACATGCTATTACTTTTCATGAAACATTTCATAATCATCTTATGATGCATTCACTCACCATGTATGGCTTAACTGTTATGTTTTTGTGGCATTCATTCATTTCACACTGCAGAACATTATGTAATGCATGAGCTATGGTATATATGGCAGCATAAATGCCGAAAGAGAATGTGGGATTTTCATTTATAATCTCCTCTGCGGGCAACAATGTGCAGTAATCACAAACTTGATTACATGTCTTACTCTCACTCTGGATGTCACTGTCAGCGCTATAAGCATTAATTATTCCCCTTTCTTTATAGATGAATTCATCAAATCCAGGTAATGTCAACAATCTCTCCGTAATGCCAATGACTGTGCCAATTTTCCCAATTCCTGGCTCTCTTGGAAGCTGTTGATTCATAGCCCAGGTTTCACTCGCAATCCATACTTTGCCTCGGATGTTGTTCGCTATGGCTGCTTTGATAATGTTGCTTGCATATTGTTGTACAGCAAAAACAACAATGACATTGATGTTGAGCATATCAATCTTTTTAAGTGTTAGACTGTAGTTTGCCCTTTGGCTAAAAGCTTCTTGATAGGCCAAACAAATGCCAGTATTGCTGATATACTTGTTAAATATTCTTAGACCGTCTTCACTGTAATCGTCTTGGCTACCAAGAAAGGCAACCCAGTTCCATCCAAACCACCGTATGATGTGAATAATCATCTCTATCAGGTTTTTGTTGCTAGGGATTGTTCTTATAAAGGAAGGATACTGAAGTTTATTGCTTAATGTATAGCTAGAAGCTCCATAATTCACCTTTGAAAGAGAAGAAAACATTCCAGTTGATTAGCATTATATAGTAAGTTGGTAGTCCTGAACAAAAGGATTAAACTGTAAAAAAAAAAAAAATTACCAATGGTATAACGTCCATTGTTATTAATGGTGCAATAGTAATAGTGCTTGTGCTTCCATATGGCCCTGTTAAGGCAATCACTTTAGGCTGATAGTTGTTGAGTTTTTCTTTAGGTTTTATTGAGCCATTCTTTGAGATAAAACTGAAGACTGAAGGGAAATTGTTTGTGTCAGTACAGTGGTCAAAAATCTCATATCCCAGAGAAACGTTGGGCAGAAGAGTTGTGGAGTTATTAATCTCCTCAATAGCAAACCTCATCACTTGGAACATCTGATAGCCAGATTTTGAGAAAGTGTATCTAGAAAATATCAGTGAAGAAGTGAAATGAGCTTAATCAAATCTTTGTTTTAGAAATGTGACCTGAAACAAAATACTGAGGAAATGCTGCTGCAGCAAAAAGATGCTTTCTTACCTGAAACATTGAATGGCTTCTGGGGAGGACAAAGGAGTTGCATGTTGAACTTCATGTAAAGCAAAAAGGCCACCCAATAAGTAATCTCCCTTCAAGCTGAACTCAGATTCTAAGCAAAACACGTTGAAAAAGAAACAATTAATAAAGGCCGAAAGGAAAGAGCAAATGCTATTTAAATGCATGGTTTATGGTGGACCGTTGGTTGTGAAACTGGAGTCCGTAGTGGCAAAAAATATAGAAGTCAGGCTCATATAAAACTACTGAATTTGCTTAAAACACAATTCAATTTGCTTAAACCACTATATTCACAGATACAAAGAACAATTTCCATATCTAAAAAAAAAAAAAATACATCAATCAGTTAAGTAGAGCATTACACCACATCAAAATCAACAGATGCAAAATATCACTTTAAATACAGAGTGACTTTCTAAGATTTCTAAAACTGTCAATGAAAAAAAAGATTCATTTTACAAGAAAATACTATTTCAGTCGTTCTACTTGAAAATTCAGAATTGATACCTGCCATTTCTTTGTAATTATTTGTGAAATTTACTAGCAATTTTTGAGAGAACTTAGCTCACCATGCAATAAGGTGTCAAGACTGACTACATCAAACAGGCAAATATAAACAAGGCAAATCAGGGATGATACAAATCTGCTTAATAGACACCATCACCAGAGATGGCACCACCTGGTTGCCAGGAGAGTCATTTACAAGGAGTATTAGATGAGGGGCTCAAGTATGATATTGGCTGGCATTTCTGAAAGGTTTGAGGGATCACATCTAATTAAATTTATACATAAGCATTTTCAGATCAATACACCATGACTGAATGTATACAGCAAGGCATCAACTGTTCATGTACCAGAAACACATAGACTGCGTCTGAAAGCTGAAGATAAGAAGGCAACAATACACTTCCAAATCCAATGATTGTGTTACTTTCTGTCTCCACCTCCATATGAAATGCCATATGGAAGTCGTGGATGGTGATCGATTTGTGTGTAAATGCATGTTTACAGGCAGGCAAGGACTGGCAGTATCAGTGGCTAATGCGGAAGTAGTTGGTGATGGATTAGGAGGCGGTGTCTAGTGTATGCCATGGGGAGTCTGAAGGATTGCTGTGTTTTCACCAATTCCTCTGTAAGTGAAGTGAAATGGGCAGCCAAACTGATTCAATAGATAGCTGAGAGATCGCTGCTGGATTGGTGTTGGAGCTGGGATCCGTGTGCAGCTTTATTTACAAATGTTCAAAAACTAACATGCAGAGTTCAATCACAGACATCAGGTATATCAAGGCAAAACAGTAGCGTGGTCAAAAGACAGGTAAAGGGTCAGGGCAGGCAGCAAACTTGGCAGAGAATTACCAGTACAACGATGCAGCGTTTCTCTCAGAAATCATAGCCATAGCAAAACAAGACTTCACAATGGTTGAGAGATTGAGAGCTGCTTAAATAGTCCCAAGAATGAGGTGCAGGTGTGCAGGTAATCAGTCCCACACATGGGGTTGTGGGAAATGACGTCTCGAAAAGAGTCAATACTCAGGGGACGGAGCCCTCTGGTGGTGATCAGAGGGAGCCACAGAGGCTTGATTCGCGACACAAAGAATTGGCAGAGCAGCCATCAAGTGTCACACAGTGTTCTAGTTGTCCAGTTCACAACATGGGCTCCTCTGGTTAACTGAAATGAAGATGATGTGTCCCGAAATGTGATGAGAAGGGTAGTGTTGTAGGGACTGAGGTTGGCAATGTGATAGAGAATGCCATGCTGGCTAATGCTGTCCAAAGACATTCATAAAGGCAATAATGTTCTGTTAATTTGTTATTTGAGACAACTGTCTTTTCTCATTCTCATCCTTGTCTTACTTTCATTCCTTCACATCTCGCTCTTGTTTCACCATTAATTTCCAATTTTGCTCTAAAATAGTGTCATCTGTGTCTTTTTATAGTACTAAAGCTCTAATTTCTAGGTGAAAAATTCAGCAACTACTGTTTACACCTGTGAGGAGTGCGTCTTAACAATCGGTGTGATTGACTGATTGATTATGATTGACCATTGATTGCCTTAGGATGGGAACTGTGTTTTGTGGCATTTTGCAAAAAGTGTGATATCAAATTGAAAACTAACTGTGCTTGCAGACTTGGTTTAGGGACTTGGTACATGAGTTTCAGGTTTTGGTGATTGTGTTTCAAGTTCCAATTTTAGCGTGTAAACAATTGCAAAAAAACTGTAACAGTTGTGTGCATGAAAGAAAGGTTCTGCTTTTATCCTCCCATGTCATACCAGTAGAAAAACTGGGCCTGAAACATACTAACAAGTAACTCTTCTTGAGGCAATACACTCACTGTAATGACATCTTGTCACTCTGATTTGTGCACCGTTTGGCCAAGGGACCAGAATCAGTCTTACAGATCAAATTATGTGGCCACATCCAAATGGCAGGAGAACCTGTTCTTCCATTACCAGGTCACTGTATTTCAAAATGAAACAGTATTTGTGACAACTTTACACTTATTGCATGCATAGACAAATTCCATATTTGTATGAAAAATGTATGATTATGCACATTTGTTGGCATTCCAGATAAATAAAATTTAAAACAGTTTGTCAAATGTCATATTGTCACTCCTTGATCATGTATTATTAATTACATTAAATGATAATGTAATGAAATGTGTGAATATCATATAGGTGAACTGGTGTATAGTTATGTCAATTATGTGTATTCAGTTAAAATAATTCTGTTAAACATATCAGAAATTGTCAGTCCTTAAAAATGTACCCATAATTTTGAAAAGCCATGATTGCTAGTTGATAGTTAATCTTTGAGTACTAAGTTAAAATTGGTGGCAAATGTTCTTGTTAGCTGGAATAAAGAAACACATATGCTGAACAGTAATATTAGAAATTCATAGATGTCAAACAGGCTGGGAGATAAACATAATCATTATCTGCTGGTTTAGAAAATTCACTGCTATTGAAAGGGGAATGGTGACCTTCTGTCAGGAAGTTTATTCGCATATACTTTACATTTTTCAATTTGCTTAACCCATTTCCTGCATTGGTGCAAACGCTTTTGCATATCTGACAATATTTTAGATTTGTCACTGAAGAATTGTCACATTACACCACCAATGTGGTATATGTGACAGTTGTGACAATGTGAGGGAACAGGTGAAGATGTCATGAACCGTGCAGGGGTTTCCTGTACAATGACGTAACTCGCTGATTAACCTACATAGTACGATGCATTGTTGTGGAAACGAACTAGCTAGTCACGATTGTTTCCTGAAAACGGTCATATCTCCATCGTTTGAACCACATTATTTTTTATTTTATTTTTATTACATAACAAGAGCATTAATACAACATACATATATATAGGATCACAGCATGTTTCACTATTATCAATTACATTCATAATATCATCAAAGAAACAAACTGAAAAAAAGAAAAGAAAAAAAACTACTATGGGGATAACTTACAAGAAATTTCCATAAGAAAAGGATTCAAAAGGATTCTATACATCCTTCTTGCTTCTTTTTTTTCTTCTTAGATCTTTTAAAGCTTCAATATAATGCTTAAGTTCAGTTTTAAATAAAGTAATGTTATTAGACAATTTTTGTGTGTGTATATGGTATTTCCCATACATAATTATTAAACTAATTACCAAATTTTGCTCCAAACTTATTTTTATACAACAAAAATATATCTTTACTAGAGAATCAAACATTTAATTTTAGAAATGTAAGTATTAGATATTCAATATCAATCCAAAACTTTTGGGTAAATACACAATAATTGTCAGGGTTCTGTTGTGTGTGTCATCTGTTCCTGCCTCTTGTGTCCATATTTGGTTTGTTTCCTGTCCTTGTTTCATGTCATTATGAGTTAAGTATGTTCCAGCTGTGTTTATGTGATTGTGTTAATTACCCTGTGTATTTAGTTCCTGTCTTTTGAGTTTGATTTCTTCTGGTCTACTCGTTACTCCCCGGTGTTTCTGTCCATGTCAGCCTTGCCTTGTCCTGCCTTGATATCTCCATTAAATATTATTATTTGAGTTTATGTCCTAGTCTGCGTGTTCCTGTTCCTCCCTTGTGTGTGCACCGTGACAGAAGACCAGACCTAACCGTAAGCGGCGCCCATTCACCCCGTTTTGTTTTCCGTTTTTTTCTCAAGTCTTTGTTTTGGTTCCTGTTTGTGTTCATGGAAGTCGCCGCTCGTTATTCCCGCCATAGCCCACTGCGAGTCGGCGTGGGAGTTCGGCGGGATCGCCGCAAGTCCACTGGCCGCGAGCCCTCATGCCCGCCGATCGCGGGAGATATCCGCCGCCGGCGGTGGCTCTCCCAAGCCCGCTGGCTGGTTGTCTGGTTCCCGGGTTGCCACGCCACCGGCCCGCCTCTGACTCAATGCCCGCCGGATCGCCGCTGTCTTGCTTTTTCAGCCCTTTGTTGCCCCCGTGCCAACTTTTTTGAGACCTGTAGCAGTCATCAAATTTGAAATGAGCTCATTTAGTGGATAAAAGTGTAAAATTTCTCCATTTGTTATGTTCTATTGTGAATAAAATATTGGCTCATGTGATTTGAAAGTCTTTTAGTTTTCATTTTATTCAAATTTAAAAAAACGTCTCAACATTTCCGGAATTCGGGTTGTAGATAGAATGCAATATATAGATTGTACTGCATGTTAGCTTGATTATTGTGCCCAAGAGCATAATTTATTTAAGCTCATATGTCTTACTAACAAGAAACTATGCTTCTAAGCACAGGTCCAGAGTTGTAGTTCCAACCACGTAAGTTTGCGACGCTGTTTGCAAATATTCGTTTGACTGGTTTCGGGAAACACCGAATCATTGAACCATGTTGGTAAGGACGGAACTTGCGACCATAGTTGGCTAACGATGCTTTTGGGAAATGCACCCCGGATCTACAATTCTGACCATCTGTGAGTAGCTACCAATTGCTAAGTGCAACTTGCAGTTTTTCCCAATTGTTCGCAAATGTTTGCAGAATTTTTGGCCCGGTGTTCCAAACCTCTACATACAAAATCACAAACAGAAAATGCAAAACTCTGTAGCAAATGCAAACACTGCACCAAAACCATTTTATGTCCTTACAAACTTGTTTTTGCAGCAAAATGGCACACACGGGTGTCGTATAAATAGAGCAGTCTACCAAACAACAACAAACTGATGTGCTCAACAAATAAACACGACTAAGAATTCCCCATCAGTATGTTTATCACTTTTGCCTTGTCAGTGTTACCACTGTAGCTAGTTGAAAAATTGTTACATTGATGGTATGCCAAATGTAGACAGCTGTGTGTAATGTTTGCAAAAAGTGTGATACTAATTTAAAAACTGAGTGTAAAGCAGAAACTGTGCTTGCAAATTTGCAGACTTGGTTTAGGGATTTGGTATGCAAGTTTCAGGTTTCAGAGATTATGTTTCAAGTTCTAGTTTTAGTGAGTAAAAACTGTAAATTGTCTCACCTGGATACCTGGATTTGTCAAATGACTCCTTCCCCCTTTTATAAATGTGGTCCAGCTTGTATGTTTTCACAATAACAATTTAGTTGCCATAAAAAAAGACTGTTTAATAAATAAAAATGATGTAATGGACTTGACCAACCTGAAGGATTTGTGAGATATTGTTTGTGAGATATTAACTTATAGATCCACTTGTGTACTCTCAACACAAGGAAGACACAAATGTAATTAAAACTGTTGCTGTTTCTCATGAGACTAATAAGGTAAACCTTATTCTGAATTAAACAAATAAACTGACTGATTATTTGTTATATAAAAGATAACAACTATACAAAATCTAATGCAAATTAGAAAATCATATTCTAACAATTGCACTAATGCCAAGGTCTCTGGACAGAGGTTTGGTAAAGTGATATTTATGTTCTGCACAGTGACGTAATAAGTCTGATGGCTGCAGACACTGGGTGTGCTGGGCCATGTTGTAGTGGGAAGGAGGAGTTGGATTCCATTTAAACAATCTTGAATACAAGGGTGTAGTTTTGGTTTGAACATTGGGGGGGGGGGGGTTGAAGTAAACTTAAGGTTTATTTATTTGTTTGTTTGCTTAAATGTTTATTTTTGTAAAATGGTCTTTTGTACTATCCACCACACATGCAAAGAGTGCTGCAATAAAGTAATAGGCTAGTTAACAATTAGGCTACTTGTTTGCATAGGATATATAATGTATTTTATATTATTTAGACACTTAGGCTATAGTTTGACAGAATGTTCTAATTCAACACGCCGTGGGAAGTCAATATAACTTAAAATTTTCTTATATTGATATTGCCAATTTCTTACTCCTTAACAGTTCATCAGGCTCTTAATGATTTAATCTATGTCATCATTGGCATATCTGAAGGCCAGGTTTTTCCATCACTCATCATTAGAACCCATTGGCTCTCGATTCTGACTTGTACTTGCTCTTATGAAAAAGTACCATATAGTTCTTAACTGTAGCATTTGTTATAATAAGGCTATAGCCTATTAATCATTACCAGGCCAATAATGACTTTTTAATTATCTTTTATTATCCATATTGCATTTGTTATGAGAAACAACAGCCTTTAGAAACAATAGCTACAACATGCCAGTTGTAATATAAATCTTTAGGGAAAAATCTATTCCCTTAACAGATTATCTATTATAAATTCTACAAGTTAGACAAAATTTACCACAATAAATAAGCCTACAGTAAAACGTGATAAATTATAGTTGTCAGTCCTCTGTGTGTGTGTCATGTGTTCCTGCCTCTTGTGTCCATATTTGGTTTGTTTCCTGTCCTAGTCTGATGTGATTATTGGTTAATTCTTGTCCAGCCTTGTTTGTCTAATTATCTATGATTTACCTGTGTATTCCTGTCTGTTCAGTTTGATTTCGTCTGGTCGACTCGTTACTCCCGGTGTTTCCTGTCTTGCCTTGTCTGCATTATGCCGGGCATACACTGTGCG
Source organism: Schizothorax lantsangensis (assembly GCA_027422415.1). Lineage (NCBI taxonomy): Eukaryota > Metazoa > Chordata > Actinopteri > Cypriniformes > Cyprinidae > Schizothorax > Schizothorax lantsangensis. Next base: position 29,013,463 of record CM049851.1, read on the forward strand.
ATTTTCGTCCGATTTCGAGCCGAATTCTGACTCGTGCGACTGTTTTTTGAGTCGGGCCGAATTTCAGCTTTGTCGTGTGTCGTTTGTCGTGCAGTGTTCGTTCAGTGTACAGGGGGAAACGAGAAGCGATAAGTCTCTCCCGACATGCAATCGGACGGTCGGATGAATTTCTGACATGTCTCCTCGTGAGGGTATCGCACAGTTGAAGCAGAGCTACGAACCGACTGCCCTAAACTCAGTGCTTTTACCCTCACTGCGCCTGCGCGAAAATAGAACTTTAACCATTTAATCTTTATTGCAGCAAGAAAGAAAACGACAAGAGGGAGATTTTTGATAAAATAATGTTATTATCACGGGAAATGGCAACCATTGTCCATCATTTTGCAATTAGTGATAAAGACAAACAAGTGCAAAATTATAAATATTTCAGTTTTAAACCATGAAGGCGAGCCAGTACCACACAAACAATTTTCAAACTGCATGAGCGTAATGCCCATGAAGAAGTTTTAAACTCCAGTCAATTAATTAAGCTACAGAAAGTGATAGTAAAAACTGACCGAGCTTTCGGCATCTGTCGCTGCATAACGGCACATATTCTCTCAGAGGAGACGAAAGATATGGGTAGTATTGGGTATTGTCTTAATTTATTTTCTAAAAAAAAAAAAAAAAAAACCCTTGTGGCTGATATACATAGTGAAAAAGCAACAACAACAGAATCGAAGTATTTCGTGTTAAACAAGTTGTTTTTGGAATTTCCTTGTCTGTAATAAAGGTTTTATTTTCATTGACTGAATATATTCATTAAGCTGTTCATTCAGTGTTCAGAGTCTGGACATAGGCTAGATAGGTTGAGAATTTTAATTATAGGCCTATTAATTGTGGAATATATCTAAATGTTTTAAATAATTTTCAGCGAGGAGTAATCTAAATTAATCTTTTAATATCCGCGTCAATGCGCAATTATGTCGGGCCAAATTAATTGTAGTAGACCTATACATTTAATAATAAAACTACCATAATAATAATAATAGTAATAATTTAATACATTAATTGGAAATGCCAAATCCTCAGGATATCACCAATAGTTTTTTGTTTTTTTTAAAGTTCTCTGGCTATCATCCATATACGGTGTCATCGTCTACGCAAGCGCAACCCACAGTTGCCAAGTCCGCATATCGCGACTTTGGGCTTCTTTTTTTGTAAAGTTGCGGAAAAAATCCCTGGTCGCGGATGCGGTTTTTTGGGCTTATTTAAAAAAATATGGTTGCTTGTTTGGGAAATCTGACAAGCCACTTTGTTTCTTTATTTATGTTCGCCGTATTCTCCAATACATTGATTGACACTCTGTCTGCTCGCAGTTAATAGCCAACCAGTGCAATAATATAAGAGCTGTAGAGTAATTTGCCATATGTTCCGCTCCTCAGTGGAGAAAAATCACATTCAAAAGAAGACGCGTGACGCTGTAATCCAAGCGACGATAGAAGTAGACGTAGAGGAGTGAGATGAGTTTCTTTTAGCCTAATTTTTACAATGTTTTTGTAATGTATTAATTATCACGGGCTATAATAAAAAATCAAGTAGTCATATCCTAATACTAATAGTAAATACATTTGGTTCGAATAGCCTGGTATGGCAAGATGTCTTAAAATGTATTTATTTTTTTAACATTTAAACTTAGACCACATTATTAGATTTGTATTGATATGTATACATTATTTTATTTTAAATGGAAGAAACCCTGTTTTTGACCTCATAATAAAGCACGTTCCCTCTGTACATGGCTGTAACGAGCAGTTTTGTGGTGCTTGGAATTTTTTATAATTAATTAAAAACAAATATTGCCACATTGATGGCTCAAGAAGGTATAATTGTTCAAATAACACATCGTTTCATTTTAAAATATATATAAAACAAATTGTAACCAAGTGTTTTTCAAGTGTAATATTTCTGTAAAGGCTAGGGACAGAAAAATTGACATTTCCATAGAATGACCCCTATATATTTTAGGCTAAATATGTGGCTCATTTATTGGTAATAAATAACTGATAATAAATAATATTGATGATAATAAATCATAAAAAAAATATTGGGCTTGTTTTGGGCTTGTTTTTGAAGCTGCGGTTGCTTATTTGTCTCGCGAGAGTTGGCAACTGTGAACCCGAGTATTTCACACGTATAGTGTGAGAACATAAATCCTGAGCTTTGGCTTTACATCGCATGCGATCTTCTCGTACAGTGTGAGTTGATACCTTGCTGAAATCACACGGAAATCGCACAGAAATCGCACAGTGTATGCCCGGCTTTAAAGACTGTTATTTGAGTTTAAGTCCTCGTCTGCGTGTTGCTGTATCCTCCCTGCTGTGTGCACCGTGACAATAGTAAAGGTGGTTATGAGTAGTTTAAAAATATTTTAATATTATGTTAGTGCTGGAGCAAGATTATGTTTTCTCCTCTTTTCATCAGTCCTTTTTTTTAGATAATGTTCGACTTTCTCCATAGCATTTTAAAGTGGCAGTTTCTCAATAGAATTCAAATAGATCGCATATTTTACCATCAGCTTCGCGATAGGAATGGCTCGCGCAAATCTTCTCACACTTCTCGAGCGCGCTGGTGGACGCGCACAGCGCATACTCACAACCGGCGCTATGTCACAGAATTTCTCTGAACACTGAACAGATTCACGCACACTTTTAGGGGAAAACAAACCGCCATACAGTATCGGATCAAGGAAGTGGACTAACCTTACATCATGCCAAAGAGTTGTTGTGTGGTTGGGTGCACCAATAATGTTTGTAAAAACCTACATTTTAATCCTTTGCCATGTAAAAAGAAATGGGGGGGGGGGGGGGGGTTGTACTTGCTAGTTTTTGTTCTTCCGAGGCTTTGTTCTTTCTCACTGGACTTGTGTGATATAAAAGAGGAAAGCATTTGGACCAAAGCACTGTGAGGCAAGGGAGGGGGAGACTTAAAATGTGCTAAACTTAAAACGCATTTTTGCCCCGTTTGCGTTTATGCTGTTTTACTTCTTACACAATTATTTTAAGTATAAAACATTATTTACAATACACAGCATGTTTTTTTAATCATATTTTTAGGGGGGACAACCCTCAGCTAGGGGGGGTCTTGTCCCCGCCGACCCCCCCGGGATTTCCGCCTATGCCCCCCCCACACACACACACACACACAAACTACGCCCCTGCTTGAACACAAATTACTGTGGAGTGCTGAACTCCTAGAGCACAGAGAAGGTCCTTGTCTGAAACACGCAGACCAAAGATCCTTGAAGGTGAATAATCTAAAAGTCTGTGCAAAAGAAAAAAACAAACAAACAAACAAAAAACTACACAATGACTGGTTGGCCAATAGAGGGCGCTCTAAATCATTGGTTAGGGCGTTATAAATAAATGATAAGCAGTTATAAAACTTGAACAAAAATTGGGATTTTTATGCAATACCTGTCAAATATTGAGCCATTTTTAACTCACATGTTATAAATACTTAATAAATATATTTATTATTTCACTCAAAAGAGATTCCTGATTTATTTCGTGATGCAGCAAAAATAGACTAGCTATTGTATTTATGTTTTTTTCATTTATATCTCATGACTCATGTTAATTTTCTTATTATGTTGCTTACCAGAAGCTGCTTTGTATCTTACTCATGATACTCTGTTTATGATACTTAAGTTTATGATGCCTATCCACAGCAATGATTAAAAAATGATATCTTTTGTTTATCAAGATGAAATTATCAAACTTTATTTTAGGGAAAAAATCCAGTATTAGTTACCTCTGAACCTTAATGTCTGGTGAACCATTTATTCATGAATTATAAATGTTAGTAACCTGTGAAATGGACCTTAATGTAAAGGGAACACCTTTAAAATATGTATTAATAAGTTATAAATTTCCCTTTCACAGGTAATTAACAAGTTTAAAACTTATTAATAAATAGTTCACAGGTGTTCACTTTACATTAATGTGCATTCTCACAGGTTACTAACGTTTACATCTCATTAATAAATGGGTCACAGGTGTTCAATTTGCATTAAGGTTCCCTTTCAAAGGTTATTAACATTTATAACTCATTAATAAATTGTTCACAGGTGTTCAATTTACATAAAGGTTCCCTTTCAAAGGTTATTAATGTTTATAACTCATTAATAAATGGTTTAAAGGTGTTCACTTTAAACTAAGGTTCACTTTCAAAGGTTAACATCTATAATTAATTAATAAATGGTTCACCATACATTTAGGTTCACAGGTAAGTTAACTAATATAGGATTTTCCCCCTCAAAATAAAGTTTGATCATTTCATCTTGATAAACAAAAGATATCAATTTTAATCATTGCTGGCGGCATCAGAATGTTTGCAGAGTATCATGAGTAAGATACAGAGTAGCCTCTGGTAAGCAACATAGTAAGAAAATTAACTTAAAGGGATAGTTCACTTTGAAATTAAAATTTGGTATCTATCAGCTTACCCCAAGGGCATCCAAGATGTAGGTGTCTTTTTTCTTCAGTAGATCCAATTTTGATGTTTTTAGGTCAAACCGTTCTAGTCTGTCAGTCATATAATGGCAGGTATAGGTCACTGTCTCTATAAGAGGGAAAAAGAACATGCACAGAGAACAGAGCATGTGAGCGGAGCTGAGCGGTGAGAATTCCCGCTCCCCGCTCACGTGGGTGTTCGCTCCCCCGCTCCACCGCTCAAAGTCACAGCAGACCGCTCCGCTCATTTCCGCTCCCCGCTCACCTACAATTTCATCCCGCTCCGGTGAAATCGCTCCACGCTCGCTCACATTTAAAATTCCTCTGCATGCCTAACACCTGCCGTTTTCAACCGAAGCCTTGGGACACACTGTCTGCGTGGCGGACGTGGAGCGGGTTTGTTGCATAACTGCTGCGGAAAAATCCGCTTAACTTCTATTCTGTCGCGGGGTACGCGCATATTCCGCAGGCAGTGCGGCTGCTCTAATCTGTTAACATAGGCACAGAAAGGAAAATCAGCACGCAGCAAACCCGCTCCGCGATGCGTACACCACGAAGCCTATATCCTATAAAGAACTCACAGCAACATCAGTCAAAATAGAACATATATTTATATCTCTTTCTCTATGAAATAAAAAATCATGGACAGGGTTAAGTAGGCTACATTAAAATATTCGTATGACAAAACTTATTTAATTGATTATTAGCCAATATTTCCTATTTCAACCATATTTAAAATGCTCACGTTTTGCTCTGGCCTCCCCATGTTCGCGCAGCACACTGTCATGTTTCCGCATGATGTGTCTTTTTAGATTAAAATACGAATCCTTACTTACTGAAATCGTATCACCACATTCCTGATCATGTTCAACATCGTTATCATCTATTTTTTTTTACAGGAATTTTGCACCTGTATGACCTGTCGGTTTGCTTTTGGAAATATTTCACGAACTCCATCTCTCCTTCACAACGAACGATTTTTGAAGTGTAGGCTGACAGTTTTGTTAATTGTTGAAGGCACAGGTGAATTCTGGGTGGATTTGTGCATGCCCTAGACTCGTGGTGTGAGCGGTATCGGAGCGGAACCGGAGCGAGACAGAGCGATCGCTCCGGCCTTTGAATAAAAACCCGCTCCGCGCTCCGACTATATTTCGCACGCTCCGCTCCGCGCTATCTCCACGCTCCGCTCCGCTCACATGCTCTGACAGAGAAATCCAAATTAAACAATTCCCCATCGTAACTACACATTGATGGCCTAAGACACGAAACGAGAGGTTTGTGTGAGAAAACGAACAGTATTTATATCGTTTTTTACCTCTTGTACACAACCATGTCCAAGTGATCTGAGTGCGCACACGCATCCGGTGTGTGACGTGTGTGTGCGCGCGCTCTGGCTCACGCTGCATTCACACGGGGCGTCGGCGTCAACGCTTGACGGAGGGCGTGTCTGAAGCGTGGTGCTGACGCGCCGTCATAGTTACAACAACCAATCACATACTTCTCTGGTGTTGCATGAACGGGATTGGGTATTTGCATGAGGCGATCTGATTGGCTGACGCCTCCGTTGGCGCTTGAAAAGTTGTGTCAGCACCACGCTTCAGACACGCCCTCCGTCAAGCGTTGACGCCGACGCGCCGTGTGAATGCAGCGTGAGCCAGAGCGCGCACTCGTGTGCGCACTCAGATCACTTGGACATGGTTATGTACAAGAGGTAAAAAACGATATAAATACTGTTCGTTTTCTCACACAAACCGCTCATTTCGTGTCTTAGGCCATCAATGTGTAGTTACGATGGGGAATTGTTTAATTTGGATTTCTCTGTGCATGTTCTTTTTCCCTCTTATAGAGACAGTGACCTATACCTGCCATTATATGACTGACAGACTAGAACGGTTTGACCTAAAAACATCAAAATTGGATCTACTGAAGAAAAAAAGACACCTACATCTTGGATGCCCTTGGGGTAAGCTGATAGATACCAAATTTTAATTTCAAAGTGAACTATCCCTTTAAGTCATTAAATATAAAAGAGAAAACCATGAATACAATAGTCTGTTTTTGCTGCATTGTGAAATAAATCAGGAATCTGGTTTTGAGTGAAACAAGTATGAACAAATAAAATTATTAAGCATTTATAGCATGGAGATTAAAAATAGCTCTCTATTTTGCAGATATTGGAATAAATCAACCTTTTAATTTGTGCATTTATAACCACTTATCAATGATTTATAATGCATTTGTAAAGGAGTTAATAGTATTTATGAACACCTTTATAAACCTTTTACAAAGGGAACCTTAATGTAAAGTTACACCCAAATTTTTATTACAACAAAATCAAAATGTTTTTCAGATGTATAAACTGTAAAATATTACAGTTGTATTTGTATTTGTATTGTATTTGGTCTTCTATATAAACTTCTTTCTTTCTAAACTTGACTCTCTTAATCTGCATGCCACTGTTTGAGCCATTACCATGGTAAATGTGGGTCAGGTGACAAAATAAAATTAACAAGGTATTTTAAATTACCCAAATGTTTATTACAATATGAAATGAGAAAGTTTTTTTTCATTTGTATACACCATAAAATCGATTTATGTCTGATACTGGTCATCTATGTTTCTTTCTATGCTTTACTCTCCTTATCTACATGCCACTGTTTAAGTCCTTACCATGGTAAATGTAGGTCATGTCTCAACATTAAATTAACAAGGTATGTTAAATTACCAAAATGTTCATTACAATATAGAATGAGAATGTTTTTATTTTTATACACGAAAAAAAAAAAAAAAGTTTTTCTGATACTGGTCTTCTATGTTTCTTTCTATACTTGACACTCTTTTTCTACATGTTACTGTTTGAGTCCTTACCATGGTAAATGTGGGCCATGTAACAACATTAAATTAACAAGGCAAGTTCAGTAATTCAAATGTTTATTTCCATATAAATCAAAATGTTTTCCGTTTGTATACACCATAAAATCAATGTATTTCTGATACTGGTCTTCTTCTTCTGGTCTCTCTTCATCTACACGTGACTGTTTGAGCCCCCATATTAAGAACCATGGAAGATGACCATTTAATCAGGGATGTGTGTCCCGGACTACATGCTTGTGCTTTGTACTGTTTTAGAGCTCTTTGGTAGGATTGTACAACAGTAGATCGTGAGAAACATTCTAATGATGTAAAATGGACACATTGAGCTGCAGCCATGTTCATTTGCACATGAATGTTCTATGATTATTATGATGTCATCCACTGGAACACAGTATAGTGTGTTTTTTTTAGTCTTTAGTCCTTGTGTACAAGTAGCACGAACAAAGTCTTCCTATGAAGGCAAATCTCTATAGAAATGCAAGAATCATTAACTTACGTTTAATTTAAACACAAAAACTTTTTCTTTTTTTCATATATTTCTGTGTAAAATCAGAATGTGTTTAATTTGAATACACAGTAAAATCAATGTATTTCTGATACTGGTGTTCTATGTTTTTTTCCATGCTTGACTGTCTTACCATGGTAAATGTGGGCCATGTCACAACATTATATTAAAAAAGGTATGTTAAATTACCAAAATGTTCATTATAATATAGTTACAATGAGATTGTTTTTCATTTTTATACACCATAAAATCAATGTATTTCTGATACTGGTCTTCTATGTTTCTTTGTATGCTTGACTCTCTTTATCTACATGTAACTATTTGAGTCCTTACCATGGTAAATGTGGGCCATACGACAACATTAAATTAACAAGGTATGTTAAATTACCCAAATATTTATTACAATGTAAAATGAGCAAAAAAAATTTGTTTACACCAAATAAATAAATAAATAAAAATTATTACTGTTACTGGTCTTCTATGTTTCTTTGTATACTTGACTGTCTTCATCTGCATGCCACTGTTTGAGGCCTTACCATGGTAGATGTGGGCCATATGACAACATTAAATTAACAAGGTATGTTAAATTACCAAAATATTTATTATGATATAAAAAAGAGAATTTTTTAATTTGTATACACTATAAAATCAATGTATTTCTGATACTGGTCTTCTATGTTTCTTTCTATGCTTCACTGTCTTCATCTACATGCTGGCGTTATTTTACTGCCAAATGTCGAGAGCGCATTTTTGTAGCGCGAAAGTAGATTAATATAATGAGCGAGCGCGAATCTCCACGCTCGCACACGGATTTCCTTTGCTGTCGCACAAAACCGGACGCGTTTTTTTAAGACACAAATCTTAAAACGTGTCTCTCCTCTCGCTCAAGTGTGCGTGTGCGCGCTCAAACTTTGTCCTGTGCACTCGTACATCTCTCCGTGCTCTTGCGCTAGATATTAATTATTTTCACACCTGGATTAAACGTCAAAAGTTATCAACCAAACAGATTTTAGTATGACTGATCCGATGAAAATACTCATGAAAAAGTTCATGTGGCCATACATCAGAGGTGGAAAGAGTACGAAAATATTCTACTCAAGTAAAAGTAGCTCGTTTCAAATTTACTCAGAGTAAAAATTACTTAGTTACATTTTAACAGTGGGAGAGAGAGGCAAAAATGGGATAGGCCAAGGGTGTCAAACTCAGTTCCTGGAGGGCCACAGCCCTGCACAGTTCAGATATAACCCTAATTAAACACATCTGATCCAGCTAATCTAATCATTTAGGCTTATTAGAAAACTACATGGTTTGTGTGTTGGGGCAGGGTTGGAACTAAACTCTGCAGGGCTGCGGCCCTCCAGGAACTGAGTTTGACACCCATGGGATAGGCCTATAGATCTCAAACTAGTTATTTTTAACCTGCAGTTACAAATACAGAAATAATAAATAAAATAAAATAATAAAATAAAAAGATACTTTAAATGTGAAATTAAAACCGCCAGTAGGTGTCAGCAAGTCACTGTTAATAAGTGTCATTGCGATTGAACCGAATCATTTAAACGGTTGAAATAGAGCAAAATCTCGATTGTCTATGCATAAAAACCTGTCTGTTTACTTAAGTAAGAGATATGGGTGTCATGCCATAACATATGCCTATTTTTAATATGACTGACTTTATATTTAATGTGAATATTAAAAACATTGTAAGTCAGGCTACTTATCATAACACTTTCATTGTACAGAAAGAGAGCAAAGAACATTTACATTATCAAAGAACATTTTCACTGACAGTCAAGAGTTCAAGCACTCTCAAAACCTCCCATTAAAATCACTGAAGCTGCACTATGAAATTAATATCTTACTTACAGATTCATACACACATATGTACTTTGTTGTTTCTAACGAAACAATTCGCCAGAAAGAGGTATTCAGTCAGCGAGCAAGTGAAGAAAACACCAACATTTTAGCGATGACTCATCTGAACACCTCTGATTGGTCATTGCATTCATAAGCTCAACAGCATCGTGTGCGATTGGTTATAATGCGCAGTGCTGTAAAAACGCATCTGTCTCTGGCTCAGCGCCATCCAGCGAACGCAGATTTGAATTTAGCAGCTGATGATAGATGCACTGAACGGTCTAATCACGCCGGTGTGATTGTATCAAATATAGAGAATATTATTCGGCTATTTTTTGTCTTTTGGAAGCTGCATTCAAAATCCACTTGGCTCAAAAATCTGAGGTACGTGCACCCTCACTTTGAATGGTAACGTGCCAACTTTTTTGAGACCTGTAGCAGGCATCAAATTTGAATTGAGCTCATTTAGTGGATAAAAGTGTAAAATTTCTGTTTAAACATTTATGTTATCTATGGTCCATTGTGAATAAAATATTGGCTCATGTGATTCGAAAGTCTTTTAGTTTTCATTTTATTCAAATTTAAAGGTTGTATTAAAGTGCAAAAAACACACACAAAACTCAAATACATACGGATGGAGGGGTACTAGCAGACCAAGCACAGCACTTGCAGTCCGCGTAGAATTGACGCGCTGTGACATTTTTGGAGAGGTGCACGTTGCCACTCTGATCTCCTTTGCTAGTGTGTATTTGGCCTGTTTATACAAGACTCTGTCCCCATTCCTGTAAGCATCTTCTTTGGCCTGACGGAGCTGTCTGAGTTTTGCAGTGAATCATGGTTTGATACTGTTAAGTGCTTTGACACAATCTGTATTGTTAAAAGCGCTATATAAATAAAGGTGACTTGACATTGTTGTATGTAAAATGAGTCCTGGTAGGAATGACCATGTTCTCACAGAAACTGATATAGGATTTTACAGACTCAGTGAGCTCGTCCAGATCATTGGCCGCAGCTTCAAAAACACTCCAATCAGTGCAGTCGAAGCAGGCTTGTAAATCCCTCAAAAATAAAACAGACTATTGTATTTATGGTTTTCTCATCTACAGTGCCCTCCACTAATATTGGCACCCTTGGTAAATATGACCAAAGGCGGCTGTGAAAATAAATCTGCATTGTTTATCCTTTTTATCTTTCATTCAAAAAATTCACAAAATTCCAACCTATCATTGAAGTAAAACAATTGAAAGTGGGGAGACAATCTCATGATGAAATAAATGCTTTCACTATTTCATGTTGGCCACAATTATTGGCACCCAATTATTGCAACGTCCCTTTCCCAGGGTAACAGCTCTGAGTTTTCTCCTATAATGCCTGAAGAGTTTGGAGAACACCTGATAAGAGATCAGAGACCATTTTCTTCATACAGAATCTCTCCAGATCCTTCAGATTCACAGCTCCATGACGGTGCTTCTTCTCTTCAGTTCACCTCACTCATTTTCTGTAGGGTTCAGGTCAGAGGACAGAGACAGCAATGGTAAAAGATTAATTTTGTGCTCAGTGACCCATTTTTGTGTTTATTTTGATGTTTGTTTTGGATTGTTGTCCTGCTGGAAGATCAAAACATGGCCCATTATAAGATTTCTAACAGAGGCAGTCAGATTTTGATTTTTTATCTGTTGGTATTTGATAGAATCCATGATGCCATGCATCTGAACAAGATGTTCAGGATGTTCAAGGATGTTTATCCCTGTTTGTACTAAACTCATCTGGTGGGGTTGCTGCCAAAAAGCTATTTTTTCAGTTTCATCTGACAATAGAAGCCAGTCCCATTTGAAGTTCCAGTCGTGTCTGACAACTGAATTTGCTGGAGTTTGTTTTTGGATGAGTGAGGAGAATTTTTCTTGAAACCCTCCCGAACAACATGTGGTGATTTAGGGGATGTGTGATTTTTTTTTTTTTTTTAGGTTTCTGACCCCAAGACTCAACTAATCTCTACAATTCTCCAGCTGTGATCCTTGGAGAGTCTTTGGCCACTCAAACTCTCCTCCTCAGCGTGCATTAGGACGATATAGACACACGTCCTCTTTCAGGCAGATTTTTAACATCTTTAGTTGATTGGAACCTCTTAATTATTACCCTGATGGTGGGAATGGAGATTTTCAATGTTTTAACTCTTTTCTTACAGCCACTTTCTATTTTGTGATGCTCAACAATCTTGTTCTTCACATCAGAAATATATTTTTTGTTTTTTTCTCATTGTGATGGATGATAAAGGGAATTTGACCTTTGTGTTCCTCATATTTATAATCCTGTGGAACAGAAAGTCATGGCTGGACAATTTCATGCTCCTAGTCACCCTGGTGTGCTAAAAAATGTAAATATGAATGGGAATATACTTCAGAGATATTTTACTCATAAGAATTTCTAGGGGTGCCAATAATTGTGGCCAACATTCATTGGAGAAAAACATTTATTTCATCATGAGATTTTCTCCCCACTTTCAATTGTTTTACTTCAATGATAGGTTGGAATTTTGTGAATTTATTGAGTGAAAGATCAAAAGGATAAACAATGCAGATTTATTTTCACAGCCGCCTTTGCTCATATTTATCAAGGGTGCCAATATTAGTGGAGGGCACTGTATATCTCATGATTAAGGTTAATTTTCTTGCTTTAAATCTAGATTAAAAACCCATCTTTTAACCTGGCTTACACATAACACACTAACACATTTTTAGATGTGGTTAGAGATGTGGCTTGGTTAGAGAGTCGGACTCGTAATCGAAAGGTTGCGAATTCGAGTCTCAGGCCGGCAGGAATTGTCGGTGGGGGGAGTGAATGTACAGCGCTCTCTCCACCCTCAGTACCACGACTGAGGTGCCCCTGAGCAAGGCACCGAACCCCCAACTTCTCCCCAGCGCCGCAGCATAAATGGCTGCCCACTGCTCCGGGTGTGTGTTCACGGTGTGTGCGTGTTCACTGTTGTGTGTTTGCAATTAGGATGGGATAAATGCAGAGCACAAATTCTGAGTATGGGTCACCATACTTGGTCGTAGGTCACGTCACTTATAATTAAGATCCGTTAAAGGATTGTTAGGCTACATTAATTAGGTCAACTGGAACCGGGAACACTTCCCATAACACCCAATGTACTTGTTACATCGTTAGAAGAAGGGCATCTACTCTGATAATAGTCTGATTCTTTGTTATTCCAAGGTCACCGTAGCCACCAGATCCAGTCTGTATCCAGATCAGAAGGTCTCTGCAGTCATCTGCATCCAGTTTGTATCCAGCCCAGATGGTGGATCAGCACCTAGAGATGACCTTTACAGCCCTGAATGTCAGCGGAGACCATGCCAACTAGGTGAGCCCCAGAGACAGATCCCCTCCGAAGACCTCATCACCTAGAAGGCCATCGGCATAAGACCACGGGAACCAGATGATTCCTCTGCACAATCTGACTTTGTTGCAGCCTAGAATTAAACTGCTGGTTTCATCTGGCCAGAGGAGAACAGAACACTATTTTGACACACTATTTGCCTGTTTAATACTGTAAAGCTGCTTTGACACAATCTGCATTGTAAAAAGAGCTTTATAAATAATGGTGACTTGACTTGACATGGCTTACAAGAGCTTTGTATCTTACTCATGATAATCTGCAAAAGTTCATGATTCCTATCCACAGCAAAGATTAAAAATGTATGTCTTTTGTTTATCAAGATGAAATAATCTAACTTTATTTTTGGGGAAAAAAATCCAATATTAGTTACTTGTGAACCTTAAAGGGGTCATATGATGCGATTTCAAGTTTTCCTTTTTCTTTGGAGTGTTACAAGCTGTTTGTGCATAGATAAGATCCCTGAAGTCTCAAAACCAAAGAGATATTCTTTATAAAAGTTAAGACTCGACCACACCCTCCTAAAATGGCTCATTTAAACATGCCCCCACATGTCTACGTCACTGTACGGAAAGATTTGCATAACTCCGCCCAAACGTATATGCAAAGAAAGAAGGCGGAACTATTATTCTCGCTGTAGTATTGTTGCTGCCGCCGGCGTCATGTCCTGGAGACAGCTGTGTTTCATTGTGAAAGCGAAAGTACTTTGTTTGGGCTTCCAAAAGAGGTCACAACTAAAAATCAGTGGTTAAGTTGTATTTACAACACTGTTTCAGAACAGTTCAACCTAAATATTAGAGTGTGTGCAGCGCATTTTACAGAGGACTATTTCCTGAACCTGGGAGTAGCCTGCCAGCCTGCCAGTTTTTATACAGTGGGACAATTCCAACTTTGCAAGGACAGTCTGGCGCTTCTGACTCACAGCCTGTACGTTTTCTTATTTAAAGAATTTGCCACTGATGATTCAAATGCGAGTTTTGAGCTGTGTAGAGTAGTGCTTGTTGTTTGTCGTTTCTCTGATCATAAATGTAGACATGGTAATGTTTACGCGGTGCAGTGCGATGCAACGCAATGCGTAAAAAGACAGTATAAGTCATTATAATCAGTAATTATGTCCCCACTGGATGCAACAAATGCCTCGTTTATAATGGGTTTTATTGTTTTTGTGTCGTCACGCATCACAATACGGTGAGGGGCGTAACATTTCCGCCTCACACTTGAGGTATTCGGCCAATCACAACGCACTGGATAGCTGGCCAATCAGAGCACGCCTCGCTTCTCAAAACGATGAGCTTTGTAAAAATCTACGCGTTTCAGAAAGGCAGAGCATAGAGGAGCAACCATAATATACAGTATGTGGAAAATAATGTTTTTTGAACCTTAAACCGCATAAACACATTGCATTACACCAAATACACAAAATAATGTTATTTTTAGCAACGTCATATGACCCCTTTAAGGGTGAACCATTTATTAATGAAAAAACAAAGCATTTTTGCTATGTTAATGATATCCTTCCCGTAGTCCAATAGAGGTTGTGTTGTTTTATCGAAAGGCACATTTTCCACAGAAACACACTGAAGTGAAACATGTGGTGTGAGTAGAGGATGCCATTCTGTTTGCCTTCTGTCCACTGCAACATTTAATTTAAACTTCATTCACATTGTCATTATGGGGTATTGTTTGTTGAGTTTACTTAACACTGAGATGTGAAAATCTAGGCAGAACACACACACACACACACACACACACACACACACACACACACACACACACACACACACACACACACACACACACACACACACACACAGCTTTAACATGGACATTACTACATTCAACATATGCATGTGGTATAAGACTCTTGATCAAATATAATAATTCATTTAAATTACTGGATAACTTTAGAACCAAAGTGTTAAAAACACAACCCCATCACAATCTCACAACCCCGTTATGATCACATAAGTAACGGGGTTGAGTGTGACGGGGTTGTGATTTTTTGCTCAAAAAAGCCCCTGCCCTAAATGTAGAGAATAACAGGAGAGCTCATCATGTGCATGATATTAATAAATCATGTATATTGTTAAAATAACAAAGATCATTTTCATAAGTAATAGTTTTCTATCTTTATTTGATGTAACAGGGTTGAGTCGTTAAGCTTGACAATCACAATATCACAATATTAAAAAGTTATAGTTAAAAAGAAGGTGGTAACTTGCCTATGTCTGCTCACAATGTTTTTCAGAAGAGTTTTATGATGTCACTTTCTGTTAATGATGTCACATAAGGATCAGTTCATTATTTTTATGGGGGGAGAATGATTTGTGTAACGGGGTTGAGGGGTTACTGAGGTACGGAACTAAATAATATGATTTTAATGAATAATCATGAATTTACTTAGAAAAAAAACATTACCAGCAAAAAAACACTGATAGATATTTATGAGAATAGCAAAAGTATGTACTTTTTTCAAATTGTATTATTCATATACCAAATACACTTTCATAGAAGGCCATGAGGGACATGACAAAATAGGTGGTGTCAACTGAAAAAAAAAACAAGATCATTTCTAATATATATTAAAAGTATGTCATGTTTTTAAACCTTATTAAAAGAGACATTTCAATTAATACAAAAATATTTTAAAAATAGATTTTGGTGACCCAATAGATAAAATACACTTAAAAGGGTCAGAGGGACTCAAATTGTACCGGTTTCGTGGAATGACTCATTTAAAGACTTGCATTTTAGGCTTAATTTTAAGAAATGTGCATTGTACTCCAAATAAAGTTTAATGATAACACTTTATAATAAATGCACGCTATGAATCATTAGGTAAGCATTAGTAAATAGTCAGTTCATCCTTTGTAAAGCATTGTCCCAACATTAATAGTCATTAGTAAGCAGTTTATAAATACAGCTATAAATGCCTTGTTCTTGATTTATAAGCATATATATCTATTACAAAAAAAAAATCTATTTCAATTTGTAATGAAAAAGTATGTATTATATACTGTTATAAATGTGGGTTTGGATGGACAATAAGTGTGACATCAAGCATACAAGACTGGCAATCCAAACCTCACAAATCTATTTATCCTATCTATTGGTAAATTAGTACGTTAAGGAGGGTTTGAAAGTGTTATTTTTTACATGTAAAAGGGAAACATTCTTAGGTGTAAATGCTAGCATGTAAACAACAGCTATATAAATATTCAAATTAATTTTCTTATTGTCATAAATAAATTAGTTGTTTTAGTGAAATTAACCCCAGAATTAATCTTCCTTCTCTACTTCTCTACTATGTTTCGAAGAATCTAAGCCACCAACAGTTTAAGAGTTAAGATTACTCTATCAACACTCTGACCTTGAGCAACAAATTTAACCATACATGGAAGTTCTTATATGCTAATGTTTACAAGGTACGTAGAGAGTCAAATAATGTATTTATCTGTCAAATGTCTACAATTGTGCTTTAAAAACACAAGCATCCTCCAACTAAAGTGAACTGCAATTCCTTTGGATGGATTGACTTTAAATGTTAGACTTTACATGCGTCTTTGTTGTTGTCTATGTCCTACTAATGGTTTGGGTGTAATTCTGAATAGATGTTTGAAAGTATGCGGCAGTGTTCTTTTGCGGTTGGAATGATATGATGAACGATTTTGGTATGAAATAACTGAAGAGAATTCCATATATACTAGATATCTGGGCCATTGCATTCAGAAGCATGATGTACTTGCTTTTGACAGAGAGGTATGCTGTGAAATATACAATCCAGCTCAGATAGTACAAAATTAAACAGAAGGTTATTGATTTGGCCTCATTGTAATTTTTAGGCAGATCTCTTCCCATGTAAGAAAATATGAGGCACAGGAGACCAAGAAACCAACTTATAAACACGACTATGGTGAAGGTTATTGCGTTCCCCATTTCACACATGAGCATAATTTGGTCTTTAAATGTCCAGGAGTCAGCAATGGGTTTGTCAGGAGAGACAGTCATCCATATCACACAAGAAATGAAATGAATGAAAGAAGAAAATGCAATGAAGAGCCACTGTCCGTTGTGCTTTACCCAAAGGCTGTGCACCTTAGGAAACTGAGCAGCCATTTTAAAAACACAAATAATTTGAAAGGAACGGACTGTCAAACAGGAAATACAGATAGTGAAGAAAAATGAAAATATGGCATTTCTCAGGAGGCAAAATACTAATGTGGGTTTTCCAAAGAAAAAGAACACACTTATGCTAGACATAATCAAACACATTAACATGAGGAGACACATGCTGCCTCCAGCAGACTTTACCACAGGTGTGTTGAAGTTGTAGGCAAAAAGGCAAAGT
This sequence comes from Schizothorax lantsangensis, assembly GCA_027422415.1. Lineage (NCBI taxonomy): Eukaryota > Metazoa > Chordata > Actinopteri > Cypriniformes > Cyprinidae > Schizothorax > Schizothorax lantsangensis. Next base: position 29,030,937 of record CM049851.1, read on the forward strand.
ATGGCAATAAGGAGAATAATTAGGAATGTGGCAGAAAACATGACAATGACAGAGGATATTTCTGCAAACTCAAGATAGACAACAATACGTGTTTTACATGTCGTACTGCCCTCATCAGACCATTCGCTCTCTAAACAGGGAAAACAGGTATAGGGGTCCCCTGAAAAAAAAGAAAAAAAAGAATGTTAAGTAATACCATTTTAACCAAGAGCCATGATATTATTAAATACATGTGGGAAAATATTTTGTTTTCACATTTCAAAAAGTATCCCAATTCCAGTAAAGTATTGATGATAGAATTGACTGAAGATGCTTAAATACCAAGGTGTCATTGAGCGCCACCTAAGGTACTTACGAGAATAATCCACATAGCTGTTACGTGGGCATTTTTTACATGTAAAACAGCAACTATGAAAACCTTCAGGTTGCCTTGAATATCCTGGCTTACACTCAATAGAGCAGTTTGAGAAAGGAACCTTTAAGGAATGGAAAATATGTTATTATATTTACAGTTTTTGTAACTAAGATCAGTTTTCTCAAACAATTAACACAGCCTGAACACTATGTAATTTCCATAAATGGACTGAAAATGAAAAAAATACAAATTACATAAACACTACACACACATTTATCAGATCTGCTATCAAATCAGCTAACAGACAACTAAACTAAAGCCATCTTCATTATTCTACTGGCATCAAATTGATATCTTATGCATGAGTAAGGAATTTACTTTGCATTTGCTTTGCATAAAGGGGATTATCTGAGATAACCAAGATCAAATATAATAAATGAGAGGAAAAGGCAGAGAATGAGAATAGGTGGAGTGGGTTGAGTAAGGCAAGACTTTATTTTAAGGACCAGTTGTCATAATTAACTAGTTGCTTATTAACATGCATATAGCATATTGGCTGTTTATTAGTACTTGTAAAGCACATATTAATGTATTATTCTGCATGACTATTTTCTACATCCCTATACCTACCCCATACCGAAACTTAACAACTACCTCACTAACTATTATTAAGCAGCAAATTAGGAGTTTATTGAGGCAAAAATCTTAGTTAATAGTTAAGTTAAGTTAATAGTGAGAATTGGTCCCTAAACTAAAGTGTGAATGAAGGAATCTGTGAAGAGGAAATAGGAAGATTTCCCCCTACACTTTCAAGGGTGAACACTGAAAGGATTGGGGAAAGATGAGGTACCCTCTAAAACATAAATCATGGTCTCTTCCTGGGTTCTATTCTATCTATAGTCAATCTCAGCGAAAAAAAGGAGGAATGTCATTGGTCTGCCACAGTGTGTCACTGGTCAACAATGACCAAATCACCGTCATTCAGTGCTTTTTTATATATATATAATCAACAGCAATAAAAATAAATAGCAAGGTTTTCTTGGATTTGGACCACTGTCGGATTCCATCATGCAACTTTGGTTATAAAAAATCACGTGCATTTTGTGATGATGTTGCTTCCACCATTTCTGGATCCATTTGTGAGATTTCTCGTCCTGGAGATGTTCGACCACAACCTTTATGAAAATGTAACTCTTCTCCAAGTAACAGAAGGGGCAGAGATATTGATGCATATGCATGCCAGGAATAAATTCCAAGGGAATTCACCCCATCCTTTCTTTAGATCCATAGTTCAAGACAAACACACGGGGGAAAATAATCAGTCACTCTTTATTTTAAGTTCCAATTCTCGCCATTAACAAACAATTAACTTTGAATTTTGCCTCAATAAACTCCTAATTTGCTGCTTATTAATAGTTAGTGAGGTAGTTGTTAAGTTTGGGTATTGGTAGGATTAGGGATGTAGCATATGGTCATGCAGAAAATGTGCTTTATAAGCACTAATAAACAGCCAATATGTTAATAATAGGCATGCTAATAAGCAACTAGCTAATCATGAGAATTGGTCCCTATACTAAAGTGTTACCAAAAAGTTTCTATTGTGTCAACTTTATGATAAGTGGGCTTTTTCAATATACATAAGTCTGAATATGTTATCAACTGAGAAAGTTTTGACATCAGTATTTGCTTTTTGTGTTAGCTGAATAATTAGTATGAATCGTTTTAAATAAGTAAATGAATTTATTAAATAAATAAGTATGACTTACAGAATCATTGGTAAGCCAGGGCAAGAGAGAGTTGTCAATGTTAAAAGTAGTTTTTGGGTATGTGTCATATGTGCCCACCATCTCAAACTGAGGAGGATTCACGTCAGTGTGCCAGTACACAACTGCATAACTGATGATTGGATCATAATTTTCATCGTATTTCACCTGGCGGTCGTTAAGTGGAAAATCCAACTTCTTCATTTCTCTCATAAGCTATAGTGAAGTGTGTTCAAATAAAAAAGACAAATAATTAATAAATAATAATAATAATATTATAACAAGCATAGCATAAATATTATTCATTTATTTATTAATAATAATATAATTAATCAAAACATTGCAATATCTTTTCATTAATTAAAATGTATTCACTTACCATGTATGGCTTGGCCTTTGTGTTTTTTGGGCATACATTCATGTCACACTGCAGAACATTATGTAATGCATGAGCTATGGTATATATGGCAGCATAGATGGCGAAGGAGAATGTGGGATTCTCGTTTATAATCTCCTCTGCGGTCAACAATGGGCAGTAATCACAAACTTGATTACATACCTTACTCGTACTCTGGACGTTACTCTCAGCACTATAGGCATTAATTGTTCTCCTGTCTTTATAGACAAAGTCATCAAATCCAGGCAAAGACAACAATCTCTCCGTAATGCCAATGACTGTGCCAATTTTCCCAATTCCTGGCTCTCTTGGAAGCTGTTGATTCATAGCCCAGGTTTCACTCGCAATCCATACTTTGTCTTGGATATTCTCTGCTATGGCTGTTTTAATTATGTTGACTGCATATTGTGGCACAGCGAAAACAACAATAACATTGATGTTGAGCATATCAATCTTTTTAAGCGTTTGACTATAGTTTGCATTTAGGCTCAGACCCTCTTGATAGGCCAAACAAATACCACTATTGCTGATATACTTGTTAAACAGCTTTAGTCCATCTAAACTGTAATTGTCTTGGCTACCAAGAAAGGCAACCCAGTTCCAGCCAAACCAACGTATGATGTGAATAATCATCTCTATCAGGTTTTTGTTGCTAGGGATTGTTCTTACAAAAGTAGGATACTGAAGTTTATTGCTTAATGCATAGCTAGAAGCTCCATAATTCACCTTTGAAAGAGAAGAAAACACTATATTATAAACAATTCATTTACTGTAGCATTATATAGTAACTTGGTATTGTGTTTTGTAAAAAGAAATTAAATTTACCATTGGTATAAGGCCCATTGTAATCAGTGGTGCAATTGTAATAGTCCTTGTGCTTCCGTATGGTCCTGTTAAAGCAATCACTTTAGGCTGATAGTTGTTGAATTTTTCTTTAGGTTTTATTGAGCCATTCTTTGAGATAAAAGTTAAAACTGAACGGAAGTTCTTTGTATTAGAACAATGGTCAAAAATTTCATAGCCCAGAGAAACATTGGGCAGAAGAGTGGTGGAGTTATTAATTTCCTCAATAGTAAACCTCATCACTTGCAACATCTGATAGCCAGATGCAGAGGTACTGTGCCTAAAAAACACCAACGAGGAAGTTAATTCAGTTTAGAAATATGAAATGCTTTTTTGATTTAAAATACTGTGTAGTGATAACCCTAGACTGGTAAAAGGTCTTTGCTTACCTGAAACATTCAGTGTTCTCCGGGGTGAAAAGGGGTGTCACTTGGTCAATTTCATGTAAAGCAAAAAGGCCACCCAATAAATAATCTCCCTCCAAGCTGAAGTCAGACGTGGAATGTGGCCAAGAAACTTTGAAAAAGGAACAACTGGTAAAACACAAAAGGAAAACGCAAATTCTTATGAGAAGCATGGTTTAAGATGAACCGCTGGTCATGAAACAGGTACTGTATGTGCAGTGGCTAGCCATTTGAGAGAAGTGAGACTCATATAGTACTCTTAATTTGCTTAAAACACAATTCTATTTGCTTAAACCACCCTATTCACTGATTCAAATGCCTATTTCCATATCTAAACTCACGAAGCATATGTCAATCAATTACTAAGTAGAGCATTACACCACAAACATCTCCTCATACATAAATTTACAAATTAAATCAAACTCTTATGAAACAAACTGTAACCTTCTGAGCTCTCAGGAGTGGTTTTATAGTTGGATTAGAGTCACAAAGGTTTCTCAGTTAAGAGATGGTGAGGAAATAAAAAAGCATTGTTTATACATTATGAGATTTTATGAGAGTTAGTGCGATTACTGTGGTGTTACATAACATTGTGAGTATAAAAAAAAACAGTTAATGCCCTCCCTTATGGCTGAAAATGCTGAAAAGATCAGTTCAACATTATCTGTGGTTTCATAAAATCCTACTGGAATTAGGGAAACAGTGACCGTAAAACAGGAAGGTTATTCGCATATATTTTACATTTACATTCAATTTGCTTAACCCAGTTCCTGCATCAATTTAAATGCTTTTGCATATCTGACAATTACACACAAACCCGATTCCAAAAAAGTTGGGACACTGTACAAATTGTGAATAAAAAAGGAATGCAATAATTTACAAATCTCATAAACTTATATTTTATTCACAATAGAATATAGATAACATATCAAATGTTGAAAGTGAGACATTTTGAAATGTCATGCCAAATATTGGCTCATTTTGGATTTCATGAGAGCTACACATTCCAAAAAAGTTGGGACAGGTAGCAATAAGAGGCCGGAAAAGTTAAATGTACATATAAGGAACAGCTGGAGGACCAATTTGCAACTTATTAGGTCAATTGGCAACATGATTGGGTATAAAAAGAGCCTCTCAGAGTGGCAGTGTCTCTCAGAAGTCAAGATGGGAAGAGGATCACCAATTCCCCCAATGCTGCGGCAAAAAATAGTGGAGCAATATCAGAAAGGAGTTTCTCAGAGAAAAATTGCAAAGAGTTTGAAGTTATCATCATCTACAGTGCATAATATCATCCAAAGATTCAGAGAATCTGGAACAATCTCTGTGCGTAAGGGTCAAGGCCGGAAAACCATACTGGATGCCCGTGATCTTCGGGCCCTTAGATGGCACTGCATCACATACAGGAATGCTACTGTAATGGAAATCACAACATGGGCTCAGGAATACTTCCAGAAAACATTGTCGGTGAACACAATCCACCGTGCCATTCGCCGTTGCCGGCTAAAACTCTATAGGTCAAAAAATAAGCCATATCTAAACATGATCCAGAAGCGCAGGCGTTTTCTCTGGGCCAAGGCTCATTTAAAATGGACTGTGGCAAAGTGGAAAACTGTTCTGTGGTCAGACGAATCAAAATTTGAAGTTCTTTTTGGAAAACTGGGACGCCATGTCATCCGGACTAAAGAGGACAAGGACAACCCAAGTTGTTATCAGCGCTCAGTTCAGAAGCCTGCATCTCTGATGGTATGGGGTTGCATGAGTGCGTGTGGCATGGGCAGCTTACACATCTGGAAAGGCACCATCAATGCTGAAAGGTATATCCAAGTTCTAGAACAACATATGCTCCCATCCAGACATCGTCTCTTTCAGGGAAGACCTTGCATTTTCCAACATGACAATGCCAGACCACATACTGCATCAATTACAACATCATGGCTGCGTAGAAGAAGGATCCGGGTACTGAAATGGCCAGCCTGCAGTCCAGATCTTTCACTCATAGAAAACATTTGGCGCATCATAAAGAGGAAGATGCGACAAAGAAGACCTAAGACAGTTGAGCAACTAGAAGCCTGTATTAGACAAGAATGGGACAACATTCCTATTCCTAAACTTGAGCAACTTGTCTCCTCAGTCCCCAGACGTTTGCAGACTGTTATAAAAAGAAGAGGGGATGCCACACAGTGGTAAACATGGCCTTGTCCCAACTTTTTTGAGATGTGTTGATGCCATGAAATTTAAAATCAACTTATTTTCCCTTAAAATGATACATTTTCTCAGTTTAAACATTTGATATGTCATCTATGTTGTATTCTGAATAAAATATTGAAATTTGAAACTTCCACATCATTGCATTCTGTTTTTATTCACAATTTGTACAGTGTCCCAACTTTTTTGGAATCGGGTTTGTATATAGATATGTCACACAAGTCTCACATTAAGGGAAGGGAAGTGAAGTGAAGTCAAGTCGTGGCCTAATGGTTAGAGAGTCAGACTCGTAATCGAAAGGTTGCGAGTTCGAGTCTCGGGCCGGCAGGAATTGTAGGTGGGGGGAGTGAATGTACAGCGCTCTCTCCACCCTCAATACCACGACTGATGTGCCCCTGAGCAAGGCACCGAACCCCCAACTGCTCCCCATAAATGGCTGCCCACTGCTCCGGGTGTGTGTGTGTGTGTGTGTGTGTGTGTGTGTGTGTGTGCGCACTTTGGATGGGTCAAATGCAGAGCACAAATTCCGAGTATGGGTCACCGTACTTGGTCGTATGTCACTTCACTTTCACTTTCACATTACACAACCAGTGTCACTTACTGACACAGATTTCTAAAAAAGGATATTCTATAGACACTATGAATGCAAATAGATAGCTTACAAATAACATTAACTTTCTAGAAAGTCTATGAGTATGAAAATAGTCATATCCCTCCTCATATCCTTATTAAGGATGCACTGATGCTTGTTAATGAGATTTTGCAACATAGAAAAAAATCAAAACAGCTTTAAACAGAAAACGTACTCGGTTACTATCGTAACCTCGGTTCCCTGAGATACGGAATGAGTACTGCGTCTTGATAAAGACGCATATGGGAATAGCCTTTTTTCTCCTGAACTGAAGCCTTATTCAATCGCGCAGTGAAACTGCACGACTATTGGTGCATGCAGTGAGTAAAAAACAAACCAATGGGTCGGCAGCGGAGCTGCACGAGCCAATGGCTACGAAACCCGCCAGATCCCACCAGAATGGGCGGGGCCATTTGGCTATATCAGCGGCCGTTTCACCATAGGATCCTCAGGTTACTTCGACTGAAGCGACAACTGAGTCGTGCAGCTACCTGGCATGGCAAAGTACGCAGTACTCGTTCCGTATCTCAGGGAACCGAGGTTACGATAGTAACCGAGTACGTTCCTTGTCGATACTCCACTCGTACTGCGTCTTGATAAAGACGCATATGGGAACTCAATTCAATCACGCAGTGCTAGGGTAGATGAACGACTGTATATATACACTGTACCTCCATAAGCATTAATACCCATAGGGAAGTGAAATAGTATACTCCAGGCTAAAACGAGCTAAACTCATAGAGGTTATGCTCGGCCTGGGTGATCGTTCCATATGACTCCTGCATACTCAGTTTTCAAAACCGAAGTATGCAAGGCACCAACCAGAGAGCTTGAGCGCATTGCGGTCAAGAAGTCTCTGTCAGGATTGTTCCCACAGCGTATGCATATAAGCTCATCTAAGCAGAGAGGACCCTGGCCTGTAAGGCCAGTATGTCCAGGTTATAAAACCTAGCAAATGTGGACGGCGAGGCCCAGCCAGCCGCCGCACAAATCTCTGTAATAGACACACCGCTAGACCACGCCCATGACGAGGCGATGCCTCTAGTCGAATGGGCTCGTACTCCAATGGGGCATTGTAGGCCCAAAGAAGAGTACGCCAGCATAAGAGCATCCACTATCCACTTAGAGAGTCTCTGCTTTGTGACCGGATGCCCTTTGGCATGGTTACCGAAGCTAACAAAGAGCTATTCCATACGCCTAAAGAGGGCGGAAAGCTCAAAGTAGATCCTCAGAGCTCTGACAGGTCATCGCAAGGATAACTCCCGGTCCTCCTCAGATGGAGGAAGCGCAGAGAGTGTGATGACCTGAGCTCTGAACGGGGTTGAAAGTACCTTAGGTACGTAACCATGCCTTGGTTTCAGGACGACCTTGGAGTTGTTGGGCCCAAATTCCAGGCAGGCAAGGCTAATAGAGAGCGCCTGCAGGTCTCCAACTCGCTTAACCGACGCTAGTGCTAATAGCAGAGCATCATCAGCGAAAGTGACCGGAGGTTCATAGACTGTAGCGGCTCAAAGGGAGGGCCCTTCAAGGCCCTCAGTACAGTGGGCAGATCCCATGTAGGGACAGTAAGGGGCCGAGGTGGATTCAACCTCTTGGCTCCCTTCAGAAAACGGACAACTGAGTTGTCTCTGCCTACTGATTGGCCCGCTATAGGGGCATGAAGTGTGGAGTGGGAGCGTCCTTTATCTAGCAGTTCCTGCAGAAAGGACAGAACCACCGCTAGCTCAGAGGTAGAGGGGTTTTCACCACGGTTGAGGCCAAGTGGAGAAAACAGACCACTTAAGGGCATAGAAGCATCTCGTAGACGGGGCTCTAACCTCAGAAATGGTGTTTAACACTCGCTCTGGGAGACCGGTAGGGAGAGCGGGGTGCTTGGAGGCATGACAGTGGCCGTTTGGGGGCGCTAGACTTGATGCTTTTGTAACGAGAGCATTCAACTCCCGTGGTCACGGCCCAGAAGCGTCAGAAGTCTGAAACTGTCAGTTATAATCATAATGACAGCCTTTTCTTTCAATCTGCCTTAAAAGATCAAACCACTCATTAGAAGAGGGGTATTGATTATCATTATGTGTAACACACAGGCAGATCAAAAATGCTGCGTGCATCCTCTCAGATCCGCTTGTAGCGGACGAGGGGAGGGCATAAATTCACTCAGCTTGAACTTGCTGTTTCTCCTCTGAGATAACTGGGAGGGGAGAAACACTAGAGCAGCGGAGGCGGGGCCACCTTCATTGAGTGAGCGCGGCAGACTGAAGCTTTCATAATGAAAGCAGTGCTGGCAGATCAAAGAGCTGCAAGAGGCTAATCCTTAGTGTAAACACACTGGCAGAGCAAAGGGCTGTGTGGAGAGTGAAACACGCGGGGCTATGCCAACGCCAAAAATCACTCAAGCATGAACGCCCTGCCCCACCATTTTACCTTCTCTTGTCTGAGAGAAGAGAAACGTGAGAGGCGGGCCGCCAACGCTGCATAATGAAAGCAGCTGGAGATCAAAGAGCTGCAAGAGGCGCTAATCCTTAGTGTAAACACACTGGCAGATCAAAGGGCTGTGTGCAGAGTGAATTTTAACCGAGTTTTACTTATTTATTTTTTTATAAGAATCCATCCTGCTATAATGTGCTCCAGAATTTAAAGCGGCAGACGCACGTGCGCTTAGAATAAACAGATGATATTGTTCGCTGGTGTGGACACAAATATAGTTATCGTAAAGCCCCGTTCACACCAAGCATGATAACGATAAAGATAACTATAACGATAACTATATTTGCGTCCACACCAGCGAACGATATCGTCTGTTTATTCTAAGCGCACGTGCGTCTGCCGCTTTAAATTCTCGAGCACATTATAGCAGGATGGATTCTGATTGGCTGTCAGTGTTTTTATGGTTCATCAGCTGGAAAAAAATCGTTCTGGAAGTGATTCCAACTATATAGTTTCTCTGTACCTTTATCGTTATAGTTGTGGTGTGGACGCTGCTATTCTTTAATACTGAGAACGATTTTTAGAACCATATATTTATCGTTATCGTTATAGTTATCGTGCTTGGTGTGAACGGGGCTTTATAGTTATCTTTATCGTTATCGTGCTTGGTGTTAACGGGGCTTTATACTCTGAACGAACATTCCATCTCGGTGAGCGCGCAGGCTTGTGTGGGCGTGACCCAGACAGGCAGCACGCTCACTGCTCTTCTGCATCATGCAGGATTCTCTGCACGAGCCACACTCGTGGTCATTTGCAACAATGCCGAGAAATTTGCTCTTTTTAGAACACTCACCGGATGGCAGCAGCGAACGGGACCGGAACTGCTGCGATGCTGGAGCGCGAAGCGGATCAGCCGAGCAGATTTGAGGTCGCTGGGTCCAGCTGCAAGGCACCTCAACGGCGAGCAGGCTTCTGGGCAGTGGTGGCACCACTACTCCAAAAGTGGTGGGGCAAAATTTCATACTATAAAATTTGAACTATCAATATAATTTTAAACTTAATATTATGTGCCACAGGAAATGGAATGATAACATAAATCAAGCAAATATTCTTGAAATTAATTTTATTAAGCAGTAAAGAATCCGCAGTGTCTCAGTGTTTGCTTTGCGCAATACCAGGTTTAATTCCACTTAAAAAAAAATGAAAATATTTAAGGGGACAGCATACTTCAAAAACCTTAAAATTAATTACTTTTATGTATTCTCTATGCAATATATGTTCAACAAAATGTACATTATAGTGCTAATGAACACACAAAATCAAATTCATGAAAATTCTTCATACAATGTTTACACTCTTTATATAAAAAAAAACTTGTGACATGTGCCAGTGCCACTGACATTGTCCGGAACACTGACACCAACACGAACACTGAGTCACAAAACATGTTGCCATATGTTGTATCACCTTCTATGGCAGGCCAGAGGGTCCAAAAATAGAACTAATGACGTTGCATTACTATTGCCAGTAGCGACAGAGATTCCTACTGATAGGCCAGCAATGCACTTTTCTCATGCAGCAGGCAACTGACTCTTCTCAGCAGGCGACTCACTTTCCTTGCGCAGCATGCAACTGGCTCTCCTCGGCTGGTGATCCGCTTTCCTCACGCAGAGAGCGACTGGCTCTCCTCGGCTGGTGAGGAAAGCGGATCACCAGCCGAAGAGAGCCAGTCGCTCTCTGCATGAGGAAAGCTGATCACCAACCGAGGAGAGCCAGTCGCCCTCTGCGTGAGGAAAACGGATCACCAGCCGAGGAGAGCCAGTCGCTCTCTGCGTGAGGAAAACGGATCACCAGCCGAGGAGAGCCAGTCGCTCTCTGCGTGAGGAAAGCGGATCACCAGCCGAGGAGAGCCAGTCGCTCTCTGCGTGAGGAAAGCGGATCACCAGCCGAGGAGAGCCAGTCACTTGGTGAAAAGTGCATTGCTGGCCTATCAGTAGGAAACTGATCCACTGGTAAATGCAAATGAAGATCAGATGTGCCACTAAGCATGGCAACATGTGCCATTGGCTTCTGTGTGACAGATGACTTGTCATTTAATGTTAATACTGCCTCTCCCAAAAAACAATGAGCTTCATAGATTTCCTTTTTCAAGTTAATGCTTCAGAAAATACAAAACGTGTCTTTCCTTTTGCTGTTTTTGAGTATGAAAATATTGCCCACATTTCTAAGATCAATGCCTGGACTATGATCATGGTGTGTGTGGAGGATAGCAATGCTATTCAGCCTCTCTGCTTTGTTAGTGGATCGCAGGTATGTTTTTAGTCTCCTCAAACTTGAGAATGACCTCTCAGCCAATGCAGAAGATGGAGGGATTACAAGAAAGAGGCGAATAAGTTTGCCAACTTCACTGTAGAGTCGACTAGCTTGTCCAAGGCCTTTGATTTCATTAATTACATCTTGCATCGTAGCTGTTTGCTGTTTCTTCATCAACTCAGGTAATACATTCAGTTGGTTTTGCAGGCGTAAAGCATCAATGTCTGTATTGAAGTGAGCGGTGACATTCTCAAAATCTTGCCGGGACCATCCACCTGACGTAGCGGCTGAGAGGATCAGGTTCTCGATTGACTGATAGAGCTTAAATGTCTTCTGATCAAACCTCACCTCAATTTGAGTGATCAGAGCATAAATTATTTCCTCATCATTCAGAGCATAAAACTCCTCAGCTGAACTGAAACTGTGAACTGTATCAGATGCTGCATCAGTTTTCTTTGGTGGTCGAATAACCCTTGGTGTCTGAGGCTCTTTGACATCAAGATCTGCTAATCTTGACAAACAGTCCTGCCAAAGAGCTGCAAAACTTCTTCCTGTACGAAAAGCAGTGAGAATTTTTGTGACATTAGCCACTGCTGATTTTGCTTCATTGAGAGACAAGTGGGGACTTTGCAAAATGGAGCTAAGGGTCTCAACAGGCTCCAATACCTTCTCAATCAACATCAGGCCAAAGAAAAACTTAAAGGTTGAAAGTACCTCATGCAGTCCACTTGCCTTGCGTCCTGCATCTGTGCTCTCTGATGAGCAAATACTCAAGGCATATTTCACTGTTTTGTAGTGTCGCAGTAATGATCTCACTGCCTTCACACGTTCTGCCCAACTTGTTGGATTAAGTTTTCTGAGTTTTCCAGAGGCAGCAGAATGATCTGCTTTGTCGCTTGCTGTCAGCTCCAGCTGTGCTTGACTAAAAACATCCTCTCTTTTTGCACTAGATGTCATGAATCCATTGATTTCTTTAGTATAATCAATGGCATCTCTTGTAAGTGAAATGGCACGCACAGAATCTTGTATTGCCAAATTCAGAGAGTGGGCTGTGCAGTGAACAAACATGGCTTTTGGCTGTTCGGCTTGCAAGCGTGCTTGGATGCCACTGACACAGCCAGCCATGTTAGCAGCTCCATCATAACACTGACCGCGAAGATCAGAGAGTTCTAAATTAAATCTAATGAAAGCATCCTTGACGATTGACACAATAGAAGCTGCATCTTTAGCTGGGTTTTCATAAAAACCAATGAAATCCTCATAAACAACAAAGTCATCTGAAACATGCCGAATAACAAATTCATTTTGCTCCTTCATGGAAACATCAGTTGTACTATCAAGTATTAAACTAAAAAATCTGTTATTCCTAATGCGTGCAGAAAGCATTCTTGTAACCTCTGAGGCCATTATATTCAGAAGCTCATTCTGAATCTCATGGGAACAGTATTTTTCTCGCCTTTGCAACCAGGATTGTAATGTTGCACTGTCCCTTGCTCGTAGGTTCAGTAATTTGACAAAAAGGCTGTCTGCATCTCTACTGTGCCTGAATGGAAGACCCTGCTCACCAATAAACTGAATGGTTTTGAACAAGCACTTTTGCTTGTGCTTGCTCTTTTTGCTTTGCCAACAGAATCTGCGTGCTAACAGATGTACTTCTAGAGTAGTGAAGCCATTTTAGAGTGGCCTCCTTATGGCTCGAAGATGCCTCATGACCTCTAAATCTTTCTGGTTCGTGCTTCCAGTTTGAAAACCCTTTAACAGTGAAGGCATCACTGGTACATTTTGAGAATGTTATCAATTTCAGATCCATTGCTACTCTACATGTATGACAAAATGCTTTTCCTTCATTCCACTCTAACCAGTTCCAAATTTTAAACCACAAAGTTTTGAACACCCTTTCTCCCTTCACTTTAGGTCCTGGCAGGTCTGATGGTTGGTTTGGCTGAAGATGCACTGGCAATAACTGATCTTCTCTTTCCTGTTCTGTTCTGTCCCTGCTGTCATTATCAGTGATGAATATGCCCCTATTGTCAGCTGTCTGTCTCTCCCTAAAATCAAATAAGATGGACATTGGACACTGTGATCTAACTAAAGATTAATGTAGTCTAGCCAGCGACAACCATTGTATTATCTATATACAGTTGTGGCCAAAATTATTAGAACACTAGTATTTTCACCAGCTAAAAAATCTTTTGCTGTAGTGTGTCAGTAGGAAATATCAGTTTACATTTCCAAACATTAATTTTGCCATTAATTGTAGGCTAATAATCCAGTGAGATTTTTGTCTGACAACGGCCAGTGCTGCACACAGAGATCTGATCTGATCATCATCCAGTCTGTCTGGAATGACATGAAGAAACAGAACAAACTGAGACAGACTAAATCCAGATGAAAAGTGTCAACAAGTCTCCAAGATGCTTCAAGAAACCTACCTGCAAAGCTACCTGAAAAACTATGCGCAAGTGCACCTAGGGAAAAAGCTGCTTTAAACGCAAAGGATGGTCATACCAAATGTTGATTTAAATTAGTTAATAGAAGTTAATTGATAAAGAAAATTATTTTTGACATTATTTTTGACAGCATCCTCATTTTACAGCATTTTTACACAGGTGCCTTAAACTATTAACAGTACTGTAGCTTTGCAGGAAGCTTTCTTGAAGCATCTTGGAGACATTGCCACAGTTATTCTTCTGAACTGCCTCCTGTCAACCCGCTCAACATTTTGAATTCACAATGAGCTCACATATTACTCACACTGTGAGAATCAAAGTATGAGAATGGTGAGATGTCACTGTGATCATTGCATTATCTCACGTGTTGACTGGGTAGGGTTCTAATAATTTTGGCCACCATTGTAATTTCAAGCAAAACACAAAAATCTTCAAATTAATGAGGTACTTAAACTGATACACGCATACCTCTGTGTTTCCTGGGAACTCGGCTCTTGGGATGCTGGTCTGTCTTCGTCTTTTTTTTGATTGTCAACTGCCTGTCTTTTCCTAAAACAAATAAGATGCACACTGTGATCCAACTATCTAGTCTAGCCAGCTACAACAATTGTTTAATCTATATAATTTCAAGCAAAACATAAATCTGCAAGTTACTGAGGTGCTTAAACTGATACATGCATACCTCTGTGTTTCCTGGACACTCAGATCTTGGGATGCTGGTCTGTCTTCATCTTTTTTTTGATTGTCAACTGCCTGTCTTTTCCTAAAACAAATAAGATGCACAATGTGATCTAACTAACTAGTCTAGCCAGCTACAACAATTGTTTTATCTAAATAATTTCAAGCAAAACATAAACCTGCAAGTTACTGAGGTGCTTAAAAGGATTGTTCACCCAAAAATGAAAATTCTGTCATAATTTACTCTCCCTCAAGTAGTTCCAAACCTGTATGAATTTCTTTGTTCTGCTGAACACAAAGGAAGATATTTTCAAGAAAGTTTGTAACCAGGCTGTTTTGGGGCACCATTGACTTCCATAGTAGGAGAAAAAATACCCCAGAACTGCTCTGTTTCCCACATTCTTCAGAATATCTTCCTTTGTGTTCAGCAAAACAAAGACATTCATACAGGTTTGGAACTACTTGAGGGTGAGTAAATGATGACAGAATTTTCATTTTTGGGTGAACTATCCCTTTAAACTTATCCTACATGCATACCTCTGTGTTTCCTGGGAAATCAGATCTTGGGATGCTGGTCTGTCATCCTTTTCTTGTCTGAGAGAAGACATACATCTATCATTTGCTTATAAAAACACACAGACTAATTATACAATTTTCTTTTAGGGCTAACGGTAGGCTGGAGCAGAGCAGGAAACTATTATAGAACAGTGCACAACATACCTTTTAATGAACGTCAATGTAGATTGTTTCAACCCCACTCGCTTCATTTTGCATTCCCACCCCCCCCCAACTAATAACAGAAAAACAGGTTCACAAAGTTAGTAATGAGCAGTATATTTTAAAAATCGAAGACACCTTCTTGCTGCCACTTTAGTAAGAGTCTATATCGCTAAACATTTTTCCAGCATGGCTTACCTACTTTTTTGAAGGATTCAATTTGGCTAATGTTGACTAATTTATTCAAAATGCGGAATGTGCGCATACATCATTTAAAACGTTCAAAACTTAACGATAGGCCTACTGAAGCATAGATCGGACTCGGACGATTACTGAGCGTCAAAGGCAGCGCGCTTAACCCACCAGCTGAAAGGAGAGTTTTGATTGGTCTTTCAACTGAGTAAGACGACTTGAATCGGCACTGCACGGACCAATCGGTGTATGAGTTTAAAGTATCGCGAGAGAGCGATTCGAAAGCGTACGGTGCAGTCCGCTCTCGCAGTACTTTCATGTCATATACCGTTTGTTTTGTGTATTGTTGCTTCAAGTGAACCTGTCTGAAGTGCTGGGGCAGTGCCCCAGTAGTTTGAAAAGTGGTGGGTCAAATGCCAGCTCGCCCCTGTTGCGCCGGCGGCCCTGTTTCTGGGATCAGTGGAGACGAAGTCGTCGCCGCTGAAGGAGAAGAAATCTGAGGATCCTATGGCAAAACGGCCGCTGATATAGCCAGATGGCCTCGCCCATTCTGGCGGGATCTGGCGGGTTTCGTCGCCATAGGCTCGTGCAGCTCTGCTGCCGACCCATTGGTTCGTTTTTACTCACTGCACGAACCAATAGTTGTGCAGTTTCACTGCGTGATTGAATAAGGCTTCAGTTCAGGAGAAAAAAGGCTTTCCCATATGCGTCTTTATCAAGATGTAGTACGAGTGGAGTATGGACAGGGAACAAGTCATTCACGGCATCAAAGCGCACACACACACACACACACACACACACACACACAAACACACACACGTTTGTTTCTGTGAATTGTGGGGACTTTCCATAGACTTCTATTACTTTTATACTGACCAAACAATATTTTCTATCCCCTAACCCTAAACCTACCCCTTACAGAAAACCTGTTTGCATTGTTACACTTTCAGATAAACTTCATTTACTATATATATATATATTTAAATCCCTCATGGGGACTGCAGGCCGGTCTCCACAATGTCAAAATTTTAAGGTTTTACTGTCCTTGTGGGGACATTTGCTCCTTGAAATAAAACTGCATAAAGGCACATTCAATGGGGGACATTGTTTGGTGATATTTTAAAAAACTTTTATACAATAATAAATTGTATTTTTGTGAACAGTCATCTGAATTGTGTTATCTATGACCAATAGGTCAAACTTTATATTAGGTGTCGTTAACTAATATTATGTTAAGTATTAATTGTTATTAAATGCAATTTTTGTGTTCTTGAATTGCAAAACAGTTTTGCTTCTATAGATGTGTGATACAGTTAAAAATAGGGACAGGTTTTATGGTATAGTTAGGTAAGAGTGGTTTAAGGGGTAGGGTCAAGATTAATTATAAAATAGACATAACTACAGAAATTAAAGGGGTCCTATATTTACCCTGTTCACAAGATGTAGAACATCTACATCACCACAGAACATCTAATATTCCTCTTTTTATTTGGAAGTAAAAATGTGCTGTTTTCATGTGTGAGTCTTTAAATGCAATAACCTGCTGCTGTTCCCCACCCCTTTTCAGAGGAGGGCTGTGGCTTTATGGCTAGTGCCTCAGTTATCTGCTATGGAACAACAAACATAACCTTTTTTTCCACAGAAAGCCTGCTCTTTTGTGTCAACTGTCAAACACACACAAAGTTCACATAACCACAGACATGTATGTTCCCAGAAGAAAACTCAGGCCTGCAATTGAAGCATTTGAAGGAGTTTAGAAACAGTGCTTTCTGATATGTAGAATAAATCCCTTTGGAGTGGACTCTGGAATAGGACCCCTTTAAAAATACAATTACATGCAGGTATCTTTTAAAATTAAGGACGCACACAACAACTGCATTTTATATTTAAATTAATTCAATGTTTGTGTCACGGTGCACACACGAGGGAGGAACAGGAACACGCAGACGAGGACGTAAACTCAAATAATATTCTTCAATGAGGACAAGGCAGGACAAGGCAGGACAAGGCAGGACAAGGCAGGACAAGGCAGGACAAGGCAGGACAAGGCAGGACAAGGCAGGACAAGGCAGGACAAGGCAAGGCTGAGAGACAAAATACACCAGGGAGTCACAAGTAGACCAGACGAAATCAAACTCAAAAGACAGGACTAATATACACAGGTAAATCATAGATAATTAGACAAACATGGCTGGACAAGGATTAACTCATAATGACACTTAACGAGGACAGGAAACAAACCAAATATGGACACATGAGGCGGGAACACATGACGTACACAACAGAACCCTGACAGTTTGTAAATAATAGTTAAAGACACTTACATTTATAAAGTGTGAATAATAATAAAGTTAGGGTTAGTATTAGAGGTTAGAGCTGGGTTTTTGTGGTAAGGATTGGGTATAGCGTTTGGGGGTAACGTTGTGTAACTCATAGACATATAATATACCTAGACGCCTCATTGGCCGCTTTGAGCCGTTGCTGCGATACGTCAACGCGTCCGCCATGTTTGAGAGGGCAAGACTGCGTTAAAAACAATGGAGGTAAACGGGGGAGCTGCGGTTTTTTCGGGATAAAAACACGATAACGTTTACATTAAATCAACCGAATTCAGTGGTTTGTGATCTACATGGAGTTAAAAATAACTCTGCCTCCAGTTATTTAGTTAGGTTTGGAAAATTATAAATTTTCTTAAGAAATTGTGAAAGCTCACACTTACACTCGTGTTGATTTGGTTGATTTTTTCGGCTAACAATTCTAATATTAATGTAGTATAACTGTGACATATACATGTAATGTAATTTTAATGTACATTAAATTAAATTAAGTTGTTTCATTGCTTTCTCTGTCTTCAACCCCACCATTTTAGCTTGTATTGTGCCTCAGGTCAGAACACAGCTCATTCCCTTTGAAATACTGTGAATACAAATCAAAAAGTGACACACTGGTAGTCTGCTTTTTATTTTCATAGCACTCTATACAGATATAAACTCCACAACAAACAATAACAAATGTAACTG
The DNA here is from genome assembly GCA_027422415.1 of Schizothorax lantsangensis. Taxonomy (NCBI): domain Eukaryota; kingdom Metazoa; phylum Chordata; class Actinopteri; order Cypriniformes; family Cyprinidae; genus Schizothorax; species Schizothorax lantsangensis. Next base: position 29,049,326 of record CM049851.1, read on the forward strand.
ATAATCCTTTATGGATCCAGTAAAACTTACAGTTACAGGGTAAACTAATATGCACTGATACAGTGCACAGTAAAAATATAGTAAAAGTGATATGTAATATTAAAAAGTATATGTAGTACAAGTTGAAGCAAAGTGAATATTATAAAAAGCGAGTACAACAGCACAATAACAAGTGATATAATAGGTTTATAATAGCACAAATTATATGTGTACTATAATTAATAAATAAATAACAATAGATGAATAATAGCAAGTAGAATATGTAATATCATGGGTGGAATAATACAGAATAGACAATAATGAAGAATAAATTAATAGTAAATTAAATAATCGTGAAAAGTGCAGTTTTATAATGGTATTTGTGTAATAATTATTAAACAAAGACACGACTAATGACAAGCCAAAAATTTTGGTCATGAATTCCAAATTGTGTTTAATTAATTAGCTCCTTGAGTATAATATATATATATATATATAATATATTAGTTGTGACATCAAAACCTGACTAATGAAGACTAATTCTCCACTGCTTCTCTCAAGATTTTCCTATATTTTATAATGGGGTAAATGAGTAAAATTAAAATTGAGTAAAATAATGTAAACAACTCGACAAAGATTGACATTTTGCTCTACAATGCAAATTACACACACCCATGCAGAAAACACATTTTGAAACAGTTGTTTATTTTTGAATATATGTTACTACATAGGAATGTTTGGGGGGGGGGTAGTTTACGTTGTACAACAAAATGTTAAAATATAGTTATGTTTAACACAGACCAGAATATGACATGCTCCCCCCCAAAAAACATTCTATTAATCAAAATTAATAATCATTATTTCAACATAAAGAGCAATAATTAACAATGATCTTGTCATGATATTGCAGCTTCACTCACTAATGAGTTCCTGTGTTTCTCAGTTCTAGGCTATTTACATTATACAGTTTTTGTGTAAATGCACAGTACATGATCAGCATTAAACAGCCTGTGTAAATCATTTTAAATGCAGTCTATAGTATTGTGATTGACTGCAGAAACTGGTTATTTTTAAATATTTGACAAAAACGACAGAAACATTTAATAAGGTAATTATATTGTTATAAAAATTACCCTTACAAAGGCTAAAAATGCTCCTGTAAGTGTGTTCCGGGGAGAGAGACTGGTTTGAATATGATCAGGGTCATTCTGGTCATTCATTCAGGGCTATTCTGGGTTTTAACTACAAATACAACATTAGGCTGTGGAGTCTTGGAAATGCAGAGAACAGGCTTTCTTCAGCTTTCCTTAAGGCTTGCGTTGTCCTGTTTGCAGTTGGCTAAAAAAGAAAAAATATAATCAGTCCACAGTTTTATGATAAGCTATGAAAACCTTATAATCTAGTGATGATAAACTTACTCTTTGTAAACGAGTAACGTTAAGTTAGTGAAATTAAAGAGAGATGCTTTAGCTCCGTCTCTAATCCTGACAGTCTGACACAGTCTTGTCAAAGTGCTCACTGTACATATTGTGCTCATAACACAATTTACTTTATGATATAAACTACAATATAAGTTAAAACTTAATAAGAATTCATTTAAACTTTGATTTCTTATAAAGTCTCAGCTTTCACAGCTTACTAGCGATATCGCTAATGTTAGCTATTAATAGTCTGACACTGGTGGCTAATTAAACTGTCAACATAATGCTAAAAATGACCAAAAAACATCCAGAAACAACTGTTCAGTCTTACCTGTGAAAGATAATACCCCGAGATCTGTTTTTATTGATGTGTGACGGTCTGTAGATCCCCAAACTGACGACGAGTCAGGTATGTTTTCTTCTGTCCCGATGAGAGAGTTATGGAGAGTTGCCCGCACCAATATGGCGGCGCCGTTGACGTGCGGTCGAGCGGCCAATGAGGCGTCTAGGTATTTATTATGTCTATGGTGTAACTACCCAGCTAACAAAAATACGTAACTGTTACGTAACTGCAACGTAATCTGGTGACCAAAGTTACGTCGTGGTTACGTTGCCTATTGGTAAGTCACGAAATTACCAAAAATGACCAATAAGTTACGTAACTGTTACGTCGTGTGTTAGCTGGGTACAAATGTTAATGCAAATAATCTACATGTAATTACAATGCTATCACAAGTTAGTTCAGTTACTTTCTCTATCAAGTACATTTAGTTTACTCATCTTTGTTTCCAGTTTCCTTTATTTTCTGTTCCTGTTTCATCTTTAGTTGCTATGACAAATTATTAATTATCATACACCTGTTTGCTATTCTATTCATTATGACTGTGTATTTAAATTCCTCTTGTGTTGCTATTCAGTTGTCAGTTACCGTTTGTGTTAAAGTTGTGTTTACTTTGGTCACCTGAGCTTGAATTTATCTTTGAATTTATTAAAGACTATTTGCCAGTATCTTCGTCTTTGTGTGCTTAACCACAACAGATGCTGACAAATGCACCAACATATATGCATATAATTAATAAGTTGACTGTTGTCACAAGTTGACAGTTCTCACAAGAACAAATGTAAGCTATACCTAACTCAGTTGTTCTTTTCTTTTTGTTAATAATTAAATTATTTAATTTACAACCAATTAATTAATTTAAAACTAAACTTTTAATCATTTTGTTATTTATAATGGTATATGTAATGAATTCGTTGGCATTAGTAGCCTACCTGAGGGTGCTTCTGAAATTAGTGAGGGTGCACAACTTTAATGCACACCTAGTTTGACATATCATATTTTTCTCCGTCCGCTGCAATTTCAAGAATGAATCCCGCATTTATATGCAGATGTCAAATTTAATTTAGATTTAACTGACACTGAAAAATTACTCAAACAGTATTAATCAATCATTACTCAAGTAATTACTCAAAATTACTCACTTAATTACTCAATTATTCAAAAATGAAAAAAGAGAAGGATGCAATTCTCCAGAAATTGTAGAATCAAGGGGTGACCATCTAAAAATTAAATCCTTTGTTAACAATAGTCAGCAGGGTCTCAAAAACTGTCTGAGAAGAAAAGATGCATATTAGCTGCAAAGACTTAAGAGTTAAGGTGAAGAATTCAGTTTTGAACCACCAAAATCTATTTTCATATTTTCCAGAACTGCAACCTGCCAGAAGTCACCAGAAGTACAAGCCAAGATGTAAGGTCACCAGAGATTTGCTAGGTAAGGAAGGCTGAAAGACAACCACCACCTAATAAGAATTTATAAGCTGAATTGTCATGAAATGCATAAAGACTGATACTTAAGTTTTATATATAAACTTTTATGTACAGTAAACAGTGAAAGGCATTATGCATTATGTAGGGGAGGGTAGGAAATGAACATATTCACAATGATATAAATAGCACAAAGCGGTGATATAATATGGCTTTTACAGTTACAGTTTTTCTGGACAAAGTCCGCTCTAGTATTGCTTTATTGCACATAGTAAAGTATTAACATTGTGAATGACTCTATTTTTCACCATTGACCTAGACTTACTGTCACTGTATGATCCAATTTTATTTTTTTTAAGTGAAAGTGATGTGACGATATGGCCAAGTATGGTGACCCCATACTCAGAATTTGTGCTCTGCATTTAACCCATCCAAAGTGCACACACACAGCAGTGAACACATACACACCGTGAACACACACCCGGAGCAGTGGGCAGCCATTTATGCTTCACCAAATTTGTGACCAACTGTACAAAAATGTTTACTCAAAACGATCTGACATACATTAGCTAATCCACTATTGAAAATATGGACATCTTAGTGAGAATAATACACAGATGTCAGTCAAAAGTGACAGATGCCAGTCAAAAGTGACGAAACCATGAACCAGAGAAAAAGTTCAAAGAGGGCAGGGTTTTTTTTTTTAATTCTTAAATATTCAGTGATGAAAAGTTAGTTTAGTTCATGTACGTATAGTCTATGTATGGAAACACTGTATGATTTCTGTTTGAGCAGTATATAACACTACAGTAAGATTGTGTATACATTAGTTAATGACACAAACATTACTCTTAAAGCTATTTAAATTGTGACTTCTGTAAATTTGTACATGCACTAATTAATTTTTTAATATATAAAAAAAAGTGTTGTAACATCAAGAACTAACTATGATACACTAATGGTAATACATTAACTGCTAATGATAACGAAGTAATGGTTTCCAACCACGTTCCTGGAGCACCCAGCACTGCACAATAACATGTCTCACTTGTTTATTTCAAGGGCTGGTTGCATAAATGCATAAAAGGTTTAGACTAGTCTTACAAGTCTTACAAGTCATCTTTCTTTTTATTTGAAACTATATGTATCTTATATATATATATATATATATATATGTATATATATATATATATATATATATGTGTGTGTGTGTGTGTGTGTGTATGACCCCATCTGACCTCCCTAAAGGCCAATTCACACTGCCACAACAAACTTGTGTCATAAAAACAAAGTATTTGGGTTTTGTTGAATCAAGTCAAATGTATTTGTTTAATGCTTTTCGAAATTCTGTAAAGCAGTGATATAGATTGTCATACTGATATGTCTATATAATGCCTTAATGCTTTAACATGAAGCAGTTTTAGGACTGGGCAATATGATGTGTTGATGATATAAATTATCCACCATTTTAGATTTAGTTATATTGTGTTTATTAATTTGCCTAGCAAACTAAATCAGTGCCACTTTAAGTGAATAGAACTACATGAAATGTCTGACTTCAGAGAGCAGATTCGACAGTATGGCAGTAGAACAAGCTGTACTGTTTCTATAAGCATGTTTGGTAACGTTAGCACTTTATTTTACTGTTCCTCATGTACATACTATGTACTTATTATAGTAATTACAATAACTAGGTACTAACCCTGAATCTACCCCTAAACCTAACCCTACACCATGTAGTTACCTTATATTACCAGACATTTTTAGGTAGGTACACTGTAAGTACACTGTAAGGACATGTAAGTACTGTCAAATAAAGTGCAACCGCATGTTCTATCTATGTGATTCATTTTTTCAGTGTCTAGGGAAAATGTTGGAATGGTCAAATGTATTTAAAAGATTTCAACTTTAATCAGTTTGGTTCTAAGTGAGTGAAAGCAGTTCTCAAAAATATTTATGTAAATATAGTTGTTGATTTTGGTAAATAATAACCATTTGTTGAAAAGTCTGATGCAAGTTTTCCAGTTTTCAAAATGTAGTCATTTTTACAACAATCTTAAGTAATATAGAATAAGGCTTTAAATTCAAGTAGTAATCTAGAGACATAATAATTTCAGACAAAATTTCTTTACTGTGATCGTTACTGTGTCATTACTGTGACTGAAAATTGCTCTGGAATTACTCAGGTATAGGATTTTGGTCATATAGCACACAATCACTAAATGTTTTTTAGGATTCCCAATATTCTAAACTAACTGCAATTAACTGCCAGCTTTTAAAATGTTGGTGTTTTTTCTTTTTTTTTTAGTTTGTTGGGGCTATGTAAATTGTCCTTAATTAGCACTCTGAAGATAAGATAAGCTGTGATTTGTAGACATCAGCATTGCATGACAGCGCAAAATGTAGTTTAACACGGAAGAGCTGCAAGATAACATTTGAGGAGAGCAGAAGAGAGGAGCAAAGAAAAAAAAACAGGATTAAGAAAACCGACTTAAAAGAACAACACCTTTTCATAATGGAAATCCCTGACATGTCCACAGTAAGTAAATATATTTCTTTAAAGTATTTTAGGATAGTTGAGGAAATACGTGACCTACATTAATAGAGTAACACGGGGATTTCCAATCCTCCTGGAGAGCTACAGTCCTGCAGACTTCAGTTGCAACTGAACTGTCCTCCAACACATCCGTATCATCAACTAATCCTGAAAACCTTAATTAGCTGTTTCAGGTGTTTGACTATGGTTAGACAGTTGGAGACCCCTGTATTAACAGCTGTTTCATTCACCTTTGGGTGTGAATATTTGTAAGTAAGAACTGGCAAGACATAAATAATAAATCATTTAGCTATCAACATGACTTTGAAATATATACAATGTAAATACACAATAGATGTTGCAGTGCTTCACATCATAGGAATATCCATGTCATTATTCAATGTTTGTACTTCTGTTCATAAAATATAATTCTATTCATGAAAGTGATGACAATGAAATACATGATTTGTTTTTTAAAACTTATTACATACTTATTAATTGATAATCTGAAATCTTGCTTGTTTTCACATTGACTGTTATAAACCAATGCTGACTTTCTAATGACCATTCGTTGCTGTGTAGCTTTAATATTATTAATATTCAATATTACAGATAAATCTAACTAGTCGACCAGAGCTGTTTGATTTTGAGGGAATTTCTATGACCCACTACTTCACCGACAACTGGGAAAAGGTGAAAAACTTTCAGGCAAGACCGGATGACATTCTAATCGCCACATACCCCAAAGCAGGTGAGGGCACTTTAAAGTTTGAAAATAATAATAATAATAATTGGTCAGTATAGGACCACTTCACTGCATTTTACTCTTAAAGTTAGTTATTCAGGTGTTTAGGAAGAATATTGAATCTCTAATGCTCCTTTTGTATTACTTCACAGTGACTGGATTTATATGGCCCTCCCTAAAAGTGGCCCAAATGCACATAAACCGCATGCAGAATTATTAGGCAAGTTGATATTCTGGTCCTATTTTTTTTTCCAAGAACATTTTACCAATTCCAAACCACATCAATCTTAATAACTACTATTGTTTTTGTATTTAATAATTTATAAGCGATATATAATTGTCCATGAAGGCTGAAAGTGAAAAACTCCTTATATTCAGGTGTGCAAAATAATTAGGCAGGTTTTCTTTTACAGATAAAATAAGCCAAAAAAGAGATTGAACTCAGACTAAAAGTTACAAATTATTAAATGCCCATGAGAAGGATGCAATACTAATGCAATAATAGAATTAGCAAAGTTAAGGCATGACCATTGGGCAGCAAAATGCTCATTGGGTCAGCACGGTCAGAAAAAAACAGGTGGAGAAGAAAAGACACGTTCACTGTAAAAGATTTAAGAATTAATGTGAAGAATTAGGTGAGAAACCATCAGGAACCATTTAGTCTCCAGCGCCATCATTTTCCAGAGCTGCAACCTTCCTGGAGTCTCCAGAAGTGCATTGTGTAAGGTTCTCAGAGACTTTGCTTGGTAAAAAATTATTTAAAATGACCCTCACTTAATAAGAATGACATGCTGAAGTGTTGTGAAATACATGAAGACTGTTTTTTTTTTATAGGCTTTATGGACAGATAAAGTTTTAGGAGCTCATTTTAGTCAATCTCTGCAAGACAGACTTTTCAGGATAGGAGATGGACTAAAAATGAGCTCCCATAAATTACTGTCAGATTCTGGAAGATAAATTCTTCAAACAGTGTTACAAGAGGATGTGGTGCTGGTCCTTCAAGAGTCACTCTCAACTTATCTGTCCATAAAGCCTATAACAAATCAGTATTCATGTATTTCACAACACTTCAGCATGTTATACTTATTAAGTGAGGGTCATTTTTTAGGATTTTTTACTCAACCAATGTCTCTGAGAACCTGACACCTTGCACTTCTGGAGACTCCAGGAAGGTTGCCGTTCTGGAAAATGATGGCGCTGGAGACTAAATGGTTCCTGGTGGTTTCTCACCTAATTCTTCACCTTGATTCTTAATTCTTTTGCAGTTAACGTGTCTTTTCTTCTCCACCTGTCTTTTCTGACCGTGCTGACCCAATGAGCATTTCGCTGCCCAATGGTCATGCCTTAACTTTGCGAATTCTATTATTGCATTAATATCGCATCCTTCTCATGGGCATTTAATAATTTTTTACTTTTAGTCTGAGTTAAATCTCTTTTTTGGCTCATTTTATCTGTAAAAGTAAACCTGCCTAATAATTCTGCACACCTGAATATAAGGAGTTTTTCACTTCCAGTCTTCATGGACAATTATATATCACTTATAAATGATTAAATACAAAATCAATAGTAGTTATTAAGATTGATGTGGTTTGGAATTGGTAAAATGTTCCTGGAAAAAAAATAGGACCAGAATATCAACTTGCCTAATAATTCTGCACGCAGTGTATAGTTAGTCTGACCCTGCTACATTTAAATACATTCTCTTTTAAAATTGTCCTTTGCTCTTTATGAGTTTTTCATAGTGCAATAATTTTTTATTTGTTTTTTAATCTCAAAAGATCAAGGAAAATTTGATTCCTCATCACATGATCCCTTTCATTTTTAAAGTGATAGTTCGTCCAAAAATTTAAAATCCTGTCATCATTTACTCATCCGCATGTTATTCCAATCCCTTAAGCCTTCTACACACTGCACGATTTTGGCTGTCCCAGAAGAAAGATTGCCATTGTGGAAAACAATCATGGCGAGTTCTGTGATCGTGGCTCCTTAACAATTTCTTGGTCATGGGTCCAATGTTGTACAGTGAGACTTGACAGTGTCAGAAATTCAGCATGATCATGCACAGTGCGTTTGCTGCTACGACCCCTGTTTACTGACCAGCCAATAAAAATGTAACATGAAATGGCGTATTGATCAATGCAACTGTTACGGAACTGCCAGACACAAAGGTGAGTGTTGAACACAGTGAGTTTATTTACAGGAATAGATGAGACAACAGTGGTGATAGTCTTTGAGTGAGGTGAGTGGCTTTTCTTGGAAGTATTGTGGATCGTGCGCTGGGATTCTGACTGTGCCGCTGTCTCTTGGCAGGTTCGTGGCAGATAGGAATCCTGGAGAGCCCGTGAGTCACTAGAGTCAACAGCTGTTCAGGTATCTGGATGTGAGAGGTAAGACAGGAGGTAAGTATGAGCAGGAAAGGTACACAGGTAAGTATACTCAGCTAGCTTTCTGCTGTAGCGTAGCGGTCCTTGGAGTATCCATATGTCTCTACGTCATGGCAGCTTTGTGACTTTAAGATCCGACAGAAGTGCAGGATGAGGAGTGTGCTTATATCCAGGTCCTAATGACTGTGGTGATGAGGAGCAGGTGTGCATGATCTGTAATCAGGTGCAGGTGAAAGTGATCAGTGACGGAGGAATACGGGCCATTCTGTGACATTACCTCCCCCTCCCGGACGGCGCGTCCCGCGACGTAATAACAATACCGGGGAGGGGGGGTGGGCGCCCTGGATGTCGGTGGAGGACATGGACACAGGGAAGGCATCCAGGGCGGAACCGGAGATTCGGGAAGCCATGGCGGATCCGGGGACTCGGGAGGCCATGGCGGAGCAGGAGAATCGGGAGGCCATGGCGGATCCGGGGCTTCGGGAGGCCATGGCGGATCTGGAGGCTCGGGAGACCATGGCCTATTTCTTTTGGGCGGCCATGGTGGGTCAGGAATCTCCGTGGCCTTGGCTCTGGGCCCGGCCACCCAGGCAGAGGATATATAGCCCCCCCCCCAAAATTTTCTTGGGGAAGCTCTCTGGTGGGCATTCTGGAGGAGCGGACACTAGGAGGCGCTCTGGAGGAGCGGGCACCAGGGGGCGCGCTGGAGGCGCGGGCTCTTGAGTGAGCTCTGGAGGAGCGGGCACTAGGGGATGCTCTGGAGGAGCAGGCACTAGGGGGCGCTCTGGAGGCGCAGGCACTAGGGGGCGCTCTGGAGGCGCAGGCACTAGGGGGCGCTCTGGACGGCTGGGCAGAACCAGCGGGACTTCGGGACGGCTGGGCTGAACCAGCGGGAACTCGGGACGGCTGGGCTGAACCAGCGGGAACTCGGGACGGCTGGGCTGAACCAGCGGGAACTCGGGACGGCTGGGCTGAACCAGCGGGAACTCGGGACGGCTGTTGCGTGGAGCAGCCACTGGAGGGCACATGCGAGGAACAGCCTCTGGAGGGCACTTGCGTGGGCAGCCACTGGAGGGCACTTGCGTGGGGCAGCCACTGGAGGGCACTTGCGTGGGGCAGCCACTGGAGGGCACTTGCGTGGGGCAGCCACTGGAGGGCACTTGCGAGGAACAGCCTCTGGAGGGCACTTGCGTGGGGCAGCCACTGGAGGGCACTTGCGTGGGGCAGCCACTGGAGGGCACTTGCGTGGGGCAGCCACTGGAGGGCACTTGCGTGGAGCGGGCTCTGGGGTGCGCTGGCGAGGAGCGGGCTCTGGGGTGCGCTGGCGAGGAGCGGGCTCTGGAGAGCTGGACGGACCCAGCAGGGACTCAGGAGAGCTGGACGGAACCAGCGGGGGCTCAGGAGAGCTGGACGGAACCAGCAGGGGCTCAGGAGAGCTGGACGGAACCAGCAGGGGCTCAGGAGAGCTCTTCGCCGTGGCCGGCGGCATCGTCGTCGCCGCGAGTGGCGGAACCATCATCGCCATCTCAGGCGGCGGAACTATCATCGTCGCTTCAGGCGGCGGAAGCATCATCGTCGCTTCGGGCGGCGGAAGCATCATCGTCGCTTCGGGCGGCGGAAGCATCATCGTCGCTTCGGGCGGCGGAACCATCATCGTCGCTTCGGGCGGAACTCCGACTCAGGATCGGAGACTGTCCAGACACTTGAAGACAGTCTCCTGCCAGGTGAGGCTGGAAGTGTCTGGGAGCTTCAAGGGGTGATGGGCTGTGATCCCGAGCCGGAACAAGATCTTGAGGGCTCGATCCTCTAACGAGCTGGAGAGGGCGAATGGCACGAACTCTCGCACAAAGTCCAGCGGGTCGTGGATTGCGTAAGCCCTATTAATAAATGAAGCCGCCTCCTCCATATCGGTGTGGTCCGCTTACGTCTTCGGTATCGGTCGGATCTTCTGTTACGGAACTGCCAGACACAAAGGTGAGTGTTGAACACAGTGAGTTTATTTACAGGAATAGATGAGACAACAGTGGTGATAGTCTTTGAGTGAGGTGAGTGGCTTTTCTTGGAAGTATTGTGGATCGTGCGCTGGGATTCTGACTGTGCCTCTGTCTCTTGGCAGGTTCGTGGCAGACAGGAATCCTGGAGAGCCCGTGAGTCACTAGAGTCTACAGCTGTTCAGGTATCTGGATGTGAGAGGTAAGACAGAAGGTAAGTATGAGCAGGAAAGGTACACAGGTAAGTATACTCAGCTAGCTTTCTGCTGTAGCGTAGCGGTCCTTGGAGTATCCATATGTCTCTACGTCATGGCAGCTTTGTGACTTTAAGATCCGACAGAAGTGCAGGATGAGGAGTGTGCTTATATCCAGGTCCTAATGACTGTGGTGATGAGGAGCAGGTGTGCATGATCTGTAATCAGGTGCAGGTGAAAGTGATCAGTGACGGAGGAATACGGGCCATTCTGTGACAGCAACATGGTGTTAAAACTTAAAACTGCTTACCTCAAAGTCTTTTAAAGTGCCCCAATTATGGATTTTTGAAAATTACCTTTCATGCAGTGTGTAACACAGCTCTAAGTGAATGAAAACATCCTGCAAAGTTTAAATCTGAAAGTGCACCGTGTATAAAGTTATTGTCTCTCAAATGAAAGTCTACTCTGAATCATTGAAACGATTCGTTTTTAAAATGAATCCCAAGCTGTTTTATGTTGACGTCAACATGAAACATTAGCATATTGCCGCCCACTTGTTGGTCTTTTCGGGTTGGTCTGAATGAAAATGCAAATTCATTCTTTGCCACTAGGTGCTGCTTTTGGAGCGGTAAAAATAGCGTTTTCCCCGTAACGCTGTACACAAAGCAGCACTGCGCTCACAAACGCTGCTTTATCAGGCGTTACAGGCATGATGAAATGAAAATGAGACCAATTGGACCAATCACCACAGATTAGCGTCACGCAAAGGAGGGGTTTGGAAAAATGAATGGAATCTTTTGGGAGTCGTTGAGCAAATAAGGTAAAAATAAATGGATATCATAAGACAATGAAAGTGTTTTACCTTGCATGCATGTCAGCCTGTTGTTGGGGACTCCCAAAACCAAAATATGAACCTTTCATTACCCATAATAGGGGCACTTTAACTTTGTAGTGTAGTGATATCACGAGAACAGAACGAGAACAGAAGAGAACGAGATCAGAGAGACGAGAGTGAACATGTGGTTGAACGTAGTTGAGAGTTGTTAATAAAAGTTGATAGAGCATCAACAAAGTCTGATTATTGAGTCGAACAACACAACATAAATGGCGACGAGGATGAACACTTCACAGAACGACTAGGATTACCGTTCAACTGTCGTTGGAACTTGGAAGCGACACTTGGATCTGACAGACTGACGGTCCTGACATGGAAGGTCAAGCTGCTGCACCGCGAACACTGCCGAGATATGTTGCTCAGGCACAGCTATCGCCGCCTATTACACTGAACCTCTGAGCTTTGGATTTGTATGCAGAATACAAAACATGGAAAGACTGTTATAGTTTTTTTTAGTTGGCCAGCAGAACTATCAACGCTGCCGATGCGGTAAGACACGCTACCTTTTTGCATTGCATTGGTGCTCGGTGCAGAGAATTTTTGCGAACCTCCCGGGCCCAAAAGAGTCATATACGGAGACTGTAGCTGCCCTGGATGCTTACTTCACGAAAAAATGTTGTGCTCGAAAGACACAAATTCAGACTGACATCTCAACTACAAGATGAAACGATTGACGCATTTGTGTCGGCATCGAGCAGACTGTGGGGTTGTTGAAGCAGAGATGTTTTTTGTCTGGTATGCATGAAGATGTGGAGGAATGGGTAAAGAAGTGTCAACGGTGCATCCTCACAAAGATGCCGCAGCCCAAAGTCCGTGCCCCTGTGAGAGCATTTTTGGCTTCCAGGCCCCTTGAAGTGGTTGCGGTGGACTTTACTGTCCTAGAGCCTGGTTCTGATGGGCGTGAAAATGTTCTGGTTGTTACAGATGTTTTCACAAAGTTTACACATTGCATTTCCCACCAAAGATCAAAAGGCCGATACCACAGCAAAGATCTTGTTGAAGGAGTGGTTTATGAAGTACGGCGTCCCGGAGCGGTTGCACTCCGATCAAGGTCGAAACTTCGAGAGTGAAGTCATAGCCGAGCTGTGCAGACTCTATGGGGTGAAAAAGACCCGTACAACCCCTTACAGGCCGCAAGGAAATGCCCAATGTGAACGATACAATCGAACGCTTCACAACCTGTTACGTACACTACCCCCAGAACGAAAACAGTGTTGGCCTGAGTACTTGCCAGAGTTAGTCCACGCATATAATATGACTCTGCATGCTACTACCGGTTTTTCCCCTTATTATCTTCTTTTTGGGGTACAGCCGCATCTGCCCATTGATGCATTGCTGGGTGGTGAGGAAGTCTCTGAGGGGAAACAAGACTGGTTATCTGTTCATCAAGAGAGGCTGAGGTACGCCCATGAGAAAGCTAGGGAGTACTCAGAGGAAAAAGCTCTAGAGAGAGTGACTCGGTTGAATGAGAAGGCATTTTGTCCCCAGGTCTGTGTGGGTGAGTTGGTGTATTTGCGTCAGCGGTTTCCAGGCAGGAAAAAAATTCAAGATGCCTGGAGCCCGATCGGTACAGAGTAGTGGAAATAATAGGCACGACTTACACTGTGGAACCTTTAGAGGGAGGGCCCTCAAAAAGGGTTCACCGATCAGAGTTGCGTCCAGGTGCTGTGCCCATTCTTAGGCCTAGGAGTAAGGACAAATCTCAGCCAGATACACAACATGTCACTATGGACGGGAATGACACTTCTGAGCCAGATTTTGTGGTAGTAGAGGAGGTGGTGCAACCCATTGTAAGAAGAGCCACAGACACTTCACCTGACTCAGAGGCACCAGAATCCGATGGTGAGGTCCGGAGTGCAGAAACTGCAGATGAGACTGTCCAGTCTCAAGAGTTTGAAACTGGTGAAATGTCTGACAGAATTCAGAGAGAAGTACCAGTTCCAGCTGTGCGGAGAAGCAAGTGTGCAACTGCGGGTGTTCACACAAATCCTTTCCATGCACCCAGGTCTGCTTGTAATGCAGTAAGCATCAGCACAGATATGGTGTCTCAAGTGCTGACCAGTATTGGCACTGCATTGTTTGAGAAGGCGTTAAGAGGTGCCATGAATACTGAATTTATAACTGAGTGAGTCATCGAGGACGCTGACTTATTGCAGGGGAGAATGTAACCGAGTGGTAAAAAGTATAAAAGTTAGTTTCTCCCTTTGCATCATTAAACGTATTTTATTTTTATTTGCTGTTTTCTGTAAATAACCAAGTCAAAAGAAACAGTGAATACCTGCATTTTCCTCGAGTCATCAGTAGGTGGTGTTGTGTGCATTACACATGGGAATTGCGCATGCGCTGTCGTTAGAGCCCTGCACGGGCCTAAAATTTAGGCCCTAGCCTGGCCCTGGCCCGAGACGCTCAGGCCCTAGCCCGGCCCATGTCCGACAGCTTATCAGAATTACCGGCCCAAGTCCGACCCGAGCCCGTCTTTTTTCCCCCTTCTCCCAAAACAGCTTATACTGTTTCAGCTATTAAAATACTTCAGTTTTGTATGTAATGGCAATATGATTATATTTCGTTTCGTTTTTTTATTAAGTTAATTTAGAGAACCGTTTGGAGCATTTTTGTTCATTAAATATAGTAATAAGTCCAAAGTTATAGTTTTTTTAAAGTAACAACCAAGCGGCCAGCGGCAGACAGTGAGCTGATCATAGCCTATGTTTGATCAATTTAGCCTTCTCAAATCATCACGACTTGCCTAAAATAAAATCTATAGATATAATAAAACAGTTCAAGCATATAACAATATTTAAACGTTAAACCTGCGCTATAATAATAATGTGCGCTAGCCTATATCCAAGTTTGTGCGGAGAGTGGAAGCTAAAGCGTGCTCTGCAGGACATGGAGGCACCAGAGCAAACACTTGCATTTTTTTTCAATGGAAACAACTTAAAATAGCCTACGACATAATTTTTTTCTGATAAAGGTAAGAGTAATACATCATTCGGAACTGTAAAGGGTCAACTTTTATTTGTGTGCACTCACATTATCAACAAAACGTGCTTTTATAAAACAAAGAAAACAAACCTTTCACCTTTATTTTATTTATATAGCGCTTTTAACAATACAGATTGTGTCAAAGCACTTAACAGTATCAAGTTGGAGGATAGAGTGTCAGTAATGTATAATAATTAGATTAAACACTCAATTTTCAGTTAAGGGCATTTCATTATTGAATTCGGAGATGTCATTGTCTAGCTAAGTTTAGTTTAAATAGTGTCTGTGAAATCAAATTGACGATAATCGCTAGAAATTAAGTGTCCCCAACTGAGCAAGCCAGAGGCGACAGCGGCAAGGAACCAAAACTCCCTCTATGACAGAATGGAGAAAAAAACCTTGGGAGAAACCAGGCTCAGTCAGGGGGCCAGTTCTCCTCTGGCCAGGATAAATGCATGATGTGCATAAATATGTGCATAAACAAACATGATGTGCTTTCTGCCTTCTCGTCTTGAACAGGAGCGCTTCACAAAAATGAACCGAAGCTGAGCGAATACATGCCTCACAGACATGATAAATATATCTATAGAATGCTTTAAATTATCACTTAACGAAATATTTTTTTTTTATTATAATCTTGATCATAATCAATAAAGATGCATTTCTCTCTAAAGGCGCTTCTAATGAGGAGACGGCGAGTCAGGATCAGCAACTTCATCCTTGCGACACGGACTCAGAAAACATTAGTTTATTAGTAAATAATTCAAATATCCCCTTAATATTTCCCGCGGACACATTCATGGTTATTATGTTTGCCGGTGCTTTGTGGCAAGCTTTAACCTATTGCGTGCATTTGAACGCAGAACTCTTCAGCTGCGCTGAAGTCACTTGCGCTCGCTGCTGCTGCTGTGGGACACTAAACACCGTCGAGCCGCTCTCAGTTGCGGCAGCACGGTCTCGTGTTGTTTCCACCAGCGCGGCAATTTTTTTCATCACTAATTGATGGATGTCTAAAATATAAAAATAAGGAGAAACCTAAAACAGGCCCGAGGCCCGGCCCGCGTCTGAACTATGACGTGAAAATTGTCCCGAAGCCCAGCCCTAGGGACGTTAAAAAGCGGGGCCCATCGGGCCCGGGCCGAAATGCAGGGCTCTAGCTGTCATCCTCAGACCTTTTGAGTGATGCACAGCGAGCAGTGCGAGGGAGACGCGCACTCTCTGTAATTGGTGACAGATTTAAGACCATCCAACGTGTACAGCATTATGTTGAGGATTTCAGCCCTCATAAAGTGAATGTGAGGTGTGAAATAGGAGCTCATCGTTGAGTGAGTGTTATTTCCTTCTATTTTTCACAAGTGAAATGTAAGTGGGTAATATTACCATGTACTTATAATGTTTTGTTTCTTTTGTATAGTATTCCCACTGCCGTATTGTGCCGTATTTTGCTGTATAGTACCGTGTAATACCACATGCATTTTTGTGTGGTAGTTTCTCTAGTTTCTCACAAAATTTAGGTGTTGAAGTGTTTTCTTTTTGTATTTTTGTGTGACGGCTGTATTTTTGTAGTGCCGTGTTTTGATGATTAAGAGTTTTGTTTTTGCTTACACGCAACCGGACTGCGAAACTAAAGAATGTAGTACATCAGGGATAATTATACACTGAAAAATATAGAGCTGTGAGATTTAAATCGCATCCTCAGCTCTGTGTATCCTTCTCTGTTTTGTTTCTTTTATTTGTTAAAAAAAGAGATCTGTTTTACTTTTTTCCTCCCTTTCCGGTTTATTTTGTGAAAGCTGTGAGCCGGAACTGTTTCTTGTACATGCTTGGGAAACTTTTCAGAACAAATCATTCTTTTGAAAATGTTATATGAATAAACTACAAAGTAAGTGAACCTGCTAAATGTGTTCCTCGTGGTAAATCAAAATCCCCGGTCACACAGACATGACAAATCGAGCCAAAGAACACAAGTTGGGAGACATAGTATATGTGGCGAGTATGGAAGATGGCAAGCTAGACTCTAAGTATAGAGATACTCGCTATGTATTGCTGAAGCACACATCGGATAATTCATTTGAAATGGTCAATGCAGAAGATGGCTCCAGGATTGTGAGAAATGTGAAGCACATGCGCCATGTACCCATTCAATTGGAGATCAGCATGCCAGATGCTGCAGAAGAACAAAGTGATCAAAGAACTCAGAAGACATTGTTCAAGTCAGATGTTTCAGAAGAATCACAAAGTTCTTCAGTTACAGTACCTGACACAACTAACACTGAAAAAATGTATTCATTGAATTTACTAATGTTTTTTAAGGTAATTGGTTGCAATCAATTTATTTTAGCTACATTTATATAAACAAATGTTGCTGAAAGTTAGTCACCTAAATAAATTGATTGCAACCACTTACCTTAAAAAAATGTAGTATTATTTTTTTTTCATTGTAGCAAGCCTGTGGTAGAGTGGTTAAGAAACCTGCTCGTTTCAAGGACATGATTATGTAGATGTTTAAAGTATGTTTGCAATTGCTGATTGTTTAGTCAGTTGAGATTGAAACAAAAATAACTATAGTAAAAAAAGAAAGAAAAAAGAATGATGTTGAGTTACAATAACAAAGATTTTTTAAGTTTGAAGATGATTTGTTATTTGGTGGTATTTAAAGTTCTTTAATACTAACAAAGGGAGGGATGTAGTGTAGTGATATCACAAGAACAGACGAGAATGAGATCAGAGAAACGAGAGTAAACATGTGGTTGAACGTAGTTGAGAGTTGTTAGTAAAAGTTGATAGAGAATCAACAAAGTCTGATTATTGAGCCGAACAACACAACATACTTCCACTTTTACAGCTTTCTCTTTTTTTCAGCAAACAAAAAACTACAACTGCCAACAGTGCTTTGTCATGCTCTTTTTGTTTACCACTAGTGCATGCCTAATAATGTTTTATTCTTCTATTGTATCTTGCGTCGTAGTCTACGAGTCACTATGGTGTCATCATCGTACAGTCTGCATACATGTTGTACCCGAGTTTATTAGATCTATGTTGCACAGTGTGATTTGTAAAAATCTTATGGGATTGCTAAAATCGTGCAGTGTGTAGAAGGCTTAAGACTTCTGTTCACCTTCAAAACAAAAATTAAGATATTTATAATAAAACTTGAGAGATTTCTCTACCTCAACTTCAAGTCATTCTACCAAAACATATTGGTAGTGTAAACGATTTTTTATTTGTGGGTGAAAAATAGTGCTTTGGTATGGCAATCCCAAATGTTTTGTTTGTTTGTTTATTCCCAAACTTACAATTAAAACTACAGTATATATTTGATAAATACATTTCAGAAAATATTCACTTATGAACATTGTCAAAATAATTGTCACAGGTTTTTTGTAACAAAAATTTACAACATGTAACAAAAATAAATAAATCAGCATATACAGTCGTGGTCTGAATTATTGGTACCCTTGATAAATATGATCAAAGAAGGCTGTGAAAATACTGTAAATCGGCATTGTTAATCCATTTGATCATTTATTTTAAAACCTTACAAAGAGTCTTCTCCTATAATGCCAGAAGAGTTTGGGGAACATAAAACAAGAGATCAGAGACCATTCCTTCAACCAGGAATCTCTCCAGATCCTTCAGATTCCCAACTCCATGTTGGTGCTTTTCCTCTCCAGTTCACCCTATACTCCACTATAGGGTTCAGGTCAGGGAAATGGGATTGCAAAATGGGATTACACTCTCAAACCAACACATGCCCACTCCCAACTCGTCACATATTGACGCTTGGTCAGGACCCCTTTGGCGTCGATTTTTGATGCTCAAGGTACCCCTTTAGCATCACATTTCGACGTGCAGGGTCCTCCGTTGTTTTAAGTTGTTTGTTTTAATTTAATGGTTTCCATGCATTTGTAAAATATAGAAATCATTTTATATAAATGTGTACTTTCATTGGAGCACCTAACCCCACCCCTACCCTAAACCTACCCACTTCTGAACAATATAAAACACGTAACAGGCAAATATAAGTGCAGTCACAGGTATTTATTGCAAAAACTGACCATGAACAAGCAGTATAAAAGCATTACAAACAAGTCCTGTTGCATTCCAAGTCTTCTGAAGCCATACGATGTCTTCATGCGAAGAAGAGAGTAAAACATAAGGTTTTAATCACTGAAAATGATCCTGCTCCGTTAATACCCTCACATTTCATTCAAAAAGATACTCCCGACCATATGGGTCAGTCACAGTCAGTCACGAGACACACAAGAGCCAATAGCATTTCACAACCAAGGCTAACATATGGCTTCTTCTGGCGACATTTTTTGAATTTGCGCATGCGCACAGACACTGCAGCACACAGGATGAGCTTTACGGCGGACGCCAACACCCCAACATATATGCAATAATGGCAATATTATTAGCCAATATATAATTTAATCATGATGATAAAATTCCCAGTACCTTTCGCGTCGGCATATTGATGCCAAGGGTTTCTTATTTAAAGCAAGCAATGAAGGACCCTGCACGTCGAAAAAAGTGACACCAAGGGGTCCTGAGCAAGTGTCAGTATGTGACGAGTTGGGAGTGAGAACGTGTTGCTCAAACAACATCTGGTGATGTCGGTGCTGTTTGATCATTTTTAGGCTTTCTGACCCCGAGGCTCAACTATTTTCCTTGATCCTTGGAGAAACTTTGGCCACTCTAACTATCTCTTCGACATGCTTTAAGACAATCTAGACCCAGTTGTGACCTAATAGAGAGTGAGACTTGTAACCCGAAGGTAGCAGGTTTGAGTATCAGTGCCAGCAGAAAATGTAGGTGGGGTGAGTGAATCAACAATGCTCTCTTCCACCCTCATTACCCACATCAGAGGTGCCCTTGAGCAAGGCGCTGAACCCCAAATTGTTCCCTGGACACCGCAGCAGAAATGAAATGAAATGCAGAGCACAAATACCGAGTGTGTACACCATACTTGAAGAAGAAAAAAAACAAGTACGAATGGGAATATACCTTAGAGATATTGTACTCATGAGAATTTCTAGGGGTACCAATAATTGTGCATTAGAGAATTTTGTTTTATTTCATTTGATTTTCCCCACTTTCACTTTTTTTTTGTACTCCAATTAGAGGTTAGCTTTTTTTTTTGAAAGATATACAATGAAGATGTATAGTTTTTAAATAATACTTATAGTTTATATAACCCTAACCCTAATATATATATATATGTATATGTATATGTATGCATATATATATATGTGTGTGTGTGTATATATATATATGTATATATATATATGTTTGTGTGTGTGTGTATGTATATATATATATATATATATATATATATATATACCTAAAATCTTTTACACAGGTTCAATGCTTAAGATTTACGACACATACTGTAATGTGCAGACATGCAGAAGGTTTTACAGTGTTTGCAATGTTTTCATCATTTTTTGACAGTTGTTATGTTTCTAACACTGTCTAGGTACCACCTGGGTTTCTTATATACTTGACCTTCTGTACTTTGGTAACGATGCTCCAGAGCGCCAGACTTCCCAGCCTATCTATATGAGAGTGCCATTCTTGGAGTCGTGTATTCAAGGGATGCCATCAGGTCAGAGACCACAGTATAATGAGTGTTTATGGAATAAATTTTTTCATATATATATATGTGTGTGTGTGTATATATATGTATGTATATATATATATATATATAGATAGATAGATAAATATATATATATATAGATATAGATAAATATAGATAGATAGATATAGATATATATTTGTGTTAGCTGATTCTAAATAACACAATTAATAAGTATTTTACGTTGCATGGACTGTGATACACTCTGAGGTACCCATAGCAATAATTGTATGGTAAATTTGCTCAAAACTGCTGGTCTAAACTCTCAAAAATCACACCAGCAGACAGTCCACAGTGCATGCAGCTGTCTGATCCATATTACAAACAACATCGGAAAACACTTTCTCTATTTAGTAAGGTTTACTTCTGAAAGTAAAGGCACACAGTTGGAAATGGCATGTTATCTGTGACTGAACAATTGACATTTAAGTCAAGCAGCACTTCCTTTTAAATAGGACCAGAATAAAAACTTATGGCATCTCGTCATATTTGAGACTCATCAAATCAAATGTCAACTTTTCTCACCTGTCCTACTAATAAAAGTTTGGTTTGGCCAGGAAAGGTTATGGTTACAGATATTGCAGCAACATAGACTTTAAGAGTGGAGGGAGACAGCCTTCGCTCCAACCCTTGCTGCAGAAAGAAAAGCACGGCTCTGATCGGTCATCTTCAGGGTCCTCTCGGTGTGAGGAACACCACTGTGATGAACAGGTTTCACATCAAAGCGTAAGAGTGTCTTGCAGATGGTGCTCATGCTGACGTGATGGTGTCACCTACCTCTTGGTGTAGGTCACCTAGAACCTCCGCGTCCCATCCAGGGACCAGACATGGGCCCAATCCCAATTCTAATTTAGACCCCTACCCCTACCCCTCTGCCTAGCCTTTCCCCTTGTCCCTTGAAACAGTGTGTCAAGGGATAGGGGTGAAAATATTCCCCTAAGAATTGGGACACCACTACTTTACCGTCACACATCATCATACGTCGTCTAGCTCCTACAACTATACTGGTATGCCGATGTGCATTAGAGCCTTACCGTTATTAATGCGCTGCTTACTGACACACACACATCGGAGATCACGCAGCTCACACATCCAGGAGCAAAGAAACTTGTCAACACCCTGATTGGACATGAAATGAGTTGTGGCACTATCGTGCAGTTGGTAATGATATGACGTTAGTAAATTTTAGTGATTTTTTGCAAACATTTCTTTGAATAACATGACCGTAAATATGAACACACGACTGAATGTAACATAAAACAAATGATTACTTTTCATTAAAGTCTTTATTAATACCAATAATGCTTACATTTATTTGTCTTTCTGTTCGCCTGGGCAGCCATGTTGCTGCTGTAGCCGGTTTACGCTGAAATAATTCATACCCCTTCGTTTGAAGTGTGGTCCCGAAAAATCTTAGTTTGAAGGGCTATCTGGCCCTTCCCCTTACCCCTACCACTCGAACTAAAAGAGAATCGAGACACCCCTACCCCTTCAAATGAATGCACAAAACAGAGGGGAAAAGGGAAAGGGCTAAGGGGTAGAAATGGGATTGGGCCATGGAGTCTACAGAGATCCGGATGTGGGTGCCACAGGGTGCCCTGTCACTGAGAAAGTAGATCCTTCCTCAGAGGAATCCACCTGGGAGGGGCTGTGAGGAGGAGCATCAGTTCTGGGAACCAGGTCTGGTTGGGCCAGTAAGGAGCAATGAGCAAGACCTGCTCCTTGTCCTCCCTGATTTTGCACGTGTCTGTGAAAGCAAGGCTCACTGGGGGAAACGCATACTGGTGAAGGCCCCGTGGCCAGCTGTATGCCATGCATCCGTGCCGAGTGTTCCTTTGGTCAGGGAGTACAGCTGCCAGTGGGAGGCCTCTGGAGAGGCAAACAGGTCTACCTGAGCAGCTCCCAAACATGAACTAAATCAGCTGGACTGTCTGGAGATGGAGTCTCCATTCTCCCGGTATTGCAGCTCGTGACAGCTCATCGGCCACATAGTTGAGCAGGCCCACAATAAGAATGGCACGAAGCGACCTGGTGAGTGTTGCGCTGCCACACCCACTTCAGGACTCGACCATGGAGCCAGTACTGAAGCAGTCTCATATGAAAGCAGCCCCAGTGGCGTGACTGCTGCTGCAGCTGCCATATGCCCCAGGAGCTTCTGAAACTGTTTCAGTAGGACCTGCCTTTGAACGAATTCAAGCAGTTCAACACTGACTGAGCATGTTCCTCTGTGAAGCTTGCCATCTGTTTGACCGAATCCAACTCCATACCGAGAAAAGAAGGCCTGGCTCCACTACCTCTGGCTCTGCAATGGGGAGAGTTTGCTCTTTTCTCAGTTGACCCAAAGACCCAACTGCCTTAGGTGCCTGGGCACCAGGTCCCTGTGCTCGCACAACTGATCCCGAGACTGTGCTAGTATGAGCCAGTCGATAAGATAGTTGAGGATGCGAACACCTTGCTCTCTCACCTTGCTCGGGGATGCTGGGTGAACTGAATCACATAGCCGAGTCTGATGGTCCAAAGGAGCCAGCAAGACAGGCTGTGTAACGGTAGTGCTAGCCAGGCTCCCAGAGACTGTGCAAGTGGAACCACAGATGTACCCGCGAGATGTAACACAGGGACCCGGCTCCAATCGTCCAACCTCGAGGAATCTTCTTCTCCAAAGAGCTCCGGCTCGCCCTCCAATGCAGCAAATGACAGCGTGCTTAATGCCCAGGCACGTGAGGTAGCAATCGTGACCATCACCCAGCACCAGGTAATGACTGCATCCAGGAACACACGGGTGGAAAGGTATCTTTAGAAAGACGTGAATGCTCTTTCAGTGGGCTAAAGCGCACAGAGAAGATGGCTGCCTGCAACACAAACATGAGGTAGTGCAGCCTGCTGTGTGCAACCCACTCGACATGGGAAAAATGAACACTGCTGTAGCGCTGTTCCACCAACATGGTAGTGCCCTTAGAGCACACTGAACTCGTTCGGTAATACACCACAGCTTGGCAAGAGCAGAACAATGATATCACTTAGCTCTGAAGTGAAAAGCTGAGTATGTGTTGCTCCTGCTGCAGTTGGATGCAATCATTGCATGCCATTGTGCATTGGCTCGTTTAGTTTACACTCGAAGTAGGTTGGTCTCTTTAGTGAGATACCCCAATTCATCAGTCATCGACGTGATGTCAAAAGTAAGTAACTGAAAGGCAACATCACTAGGTTACGTATGTAGCACAGACGCACAGACATGCACACACATGGTCATTTCATACAATTACACTGCACTTGTCATGTTGTGTCGTTTCGTCCCTGTGATGTTTGTCTGTGTGGGCGTAGTCAGTCTTCTGGCGGGAAACACCGCACCGGCCAAACCGAACGAACGAGCGGCAGCCGATTATGACATCACGGTCTTGGTCGCGCCGCGCAGCGCAACCGGAAGCTGGCGAAACCATTGTCTAGTATGAATAGGTGTTTCTGTGTGTATTTAAGTGTGGAAATTATGTGTTAATGTATTATGTGTTAATGGATTATGTGTTTATTAATATATATATATAGTAGGGGTGTCAACTTTAACGCGTTAACGCATGTGATTAATCTAAAACTTTAACGCGTTAATATATTTTTTACGCAAATTAATC
The DNA here is from genome assembly GCA_027422415.1 of Schizothorax lantsangensis. Lineage (NCBI taxonomy): Eukaryota > Metazoa > Chordata > Actinopteri > Cypriniformes > Cyprinidae > Schizothorax > Schizothorax lantsangensis. Next base: position 29,073,485 of record CM049851.1, read on the forward strand.
GTTTGATAAGGTTTGACCCCAACTTCTTCCTGTCATCGCAGCACGGAAGGTTATCTATCAGTGTGTGATGAGGATACAGCGAACCAATGTTGCCAGGGTAACGGCTGTGGCTCAAGTGGCTGGAAAAATTACAGAGCCGTGGGTTGCGTTTTTTTGGGCTACTTTTATAATCTACCGCGGCCGCCCAAAGTGTATATAGACAAATAAAAATTAAAATAGATCCTTTTACTAATGTTTATCATACTTGGAAAGTATACCTGGCAACTTCAGAATGGAGAGGCGCTTGTAACATCACAAACAACGTGAGTTTCAGCCGGAGCATACAACACAGCAGAAATAAACATGACAACAGCCACTATAGATTATATAAATTTTTATCGATTACGATAGGATATGGTTTCTATGTGATTTTCTTGAGATGAATGTGTAACTTACATCTGAAATGCTCATTTTTGCAGCGATATAAAAGGCTATAAAAAGCATATTTTAACACCAGTAAATGACCAAATTCCACATGTGATCGCAAAAGGAGGTTATTACAAACACTCGATGGTGGTTTGAAGTGAGTTCTGAGTAAAAGTGTACTATTAATCTCATAAATTGTCTTAAGCATGATGTTAATGTTAGCTCTAATGCACCTGCAGAACAGGTCCAGTTCTTCTTCATAATGCATTTTGTCATAATACTTCACGTAAGGTCGCAAGAAAATGTTTTGTTGTATTTATTTAGAAATACTTTTGATAATAGTTGGGTAAATGTATCCTGGGATTGAAGCGATGTGGCTTGGTAAACGTTTTATTGCCAGTATAAAGGCTAATAATGGCTGAATAAAAACAAAAGAATAATAAGGATTATGTCTCATACCTGGCAGAGGTGTGAAAGGTTATGTTTCCTTAAACTAGTTTGTCATGCATTTCTTTATTTCAACACATTTACAGTTAAATCCTAGTATTTTAAATTTGTGATTAATCATGATTAATCACAGTCCATGACTGTGATTAATGCGATTAAATTTTTTTATCGATTGACAGCACTAATATATAGATAGAAAATTGATTATTATTGATTAAGTATAACGGATGACAAATAGATGTGGTATTTGTGTGTGTGTTAAATGTTATTCTTACCTGTGAATGGTATGGCCCAAAAAAGGGGCGGGGTTTGGCCTATATAAGCCGAGGCCAAACATAAAGACGTTTCTTGTTTACCAAGTCGATGCAAGAGTGCTACTGCGGTGCCTCAAGTAAAACCCAAAATCCTGTCGTATATTGTGGGTACCTGTTTGTTGTCTGAGTATATCATTGTTGGATTGTTTTCTGGTTTACTTTTCCCTTTTGCTGTTTCTTTGGTATTTTGGGTTTTTGTCATTTTTGTGTGCACTTGTATATATTCTTCACTGTGGACAATCTTTCTGGCACTGTAAATAAATTATATCTTGCACGAGAGTGCTTTTGCGAGTGAACAATTGTTTTTATATCCCTTCACGGACTAGATCCAGGGGCAAAAGGAAGAGAAAGGGCAAGACCCGTCTCCAACCCATCTGCTAGATCCATATGCGATCCCTGCAATCTCAATCGCCGCCATGCCTCAGCAACAGTGGGAGCGGAACCGCAAAGACTGCAAACATGGACACACTCCTGGAAGAGTGCCGGTGGGAGCAGAGCATTTTCAGCAGTAGCACGATGCACAACCGTTCATGTGTATTCGCACCTGTAAAGTTAAACACGGGCAGAGAAGAACTAGAGATGTGCGGGTCTAGTCGACTAGTCGACTAAACGGTACAGCTCCTACTAGTCGACACTGAAAACAATAGTCGACTACACGAGAGAAAAAAAAAAGATGATTTTATCATTCAAATTACCATCATTTTAACGTTGCATTTAAAACATTTTAAAGAACCGTTAAAATAAAACTTTTGAAAAAGAATACATATCAAAATATTTAAATATATAAATATTTTTAAAAGCGTATCTGGGCGGGAACTATAATTTTACCTCACATGCTTTTTCTTCATGTCAGTTGCGGCGAGCTCCACGCGAAAGACCAGCAAGGTCTGGGATTATTTTGAATTAGAAGGAAATGGAAACGTTTTTTGTAAACTGTGTAATGTCAAATTGGCTTACAATAACTTTACTGGAGCTATGCGTAATCATATTCAATACAGGCATGTATGCGTAAGCTTGGAGGCTAGCCAAAGCCAAATGTCAATCATGTCATACACTACAACCTGCCGCTGCGGTCCGCGATCCTATCCGCGCCGTCTATTCCTCTAAACGAAGACCCACTTCGGTGGTGGTGCGGGATTTCCAGGATCTTTTCGAAACTGTCTGCTTGCTTGTAGTTATTTCTCTGCGTGCCTGTGACTTCAGTTCCTGCCGAGCGCTTTTTTTGCAGAATCGCCTCTAGTCCCGTCTTTCGCCAGACCATGTTAACATGTTAAATTCACTGAACAAATGCGCACGGTCTGAGTAAGTAAAACGAGCTTTGTTTTGTTTTTAGACAATATAGCCAACATGAAGTACATTTTTAAAAGCCGTTTTAATGCTATTCCTTGATAAACTTTCCTATTGTTTTAAACTTTTGTTTTAATATGTGTTTTAAACTTTTGTTTTAATATGTGTTTTAATATGTTGGCTAACGTTATATGAAAATGAAGAATTCTGTCAGTCTATTGATTGATTTTCAATTTCTGCATTGCTCCAGACGATCTGAATAAATAAGCTATGCACTGGTTTATGAAGAGTGTATGCTCTTCCTTTTTTTCTGTTTAACGACCGCCTAAAATTAATTGATGATAACGCGAGGCAAGCATACGGCATAATCGTGACCTATTTTTTGCAGAATTCATTGAGGGATTTGACAGTGTGATTCAAAGATTAAGTATTTCAACTGTATGCTGTTATATAGACACACGCACAGTTTTTTTTTTTTTTTTGCCATTTTTAGGGGGTTTCTAGCTTTTAGACTAGTCGACTAATCGGATACAAAACTTCCGTTTAAACGACAGTCAAATTAGTCGTAGCGCACATCCCTAAGAAGAACACAAACGGTCAAAAGCAAGGGCACAGTGATGCACATCTCCTATAATGAAGATACTTTTTTTCTCTCTTATTCTTAACACACACTAAAAAAGTATTCCTGAAGACAAATAATCTGATGATGACGCAGATGCCCTTTTATGGTCTTTGTGATACAATGCAACGTCATCTGAACCCTTCGTCAGCCAATGAAAGTGTTTTGGCGTGATTGTACGTTTCAGTACATGAAGATGAACAGTGTAATACATGCCAGACCAGGTGTTACAAACAGCATTTTTCACAGGATTTAGCATGATAATTTGAGTAATAAAACCACACTGTGATCCTGGAGTTGAATCAATTTTATCGGTAGAATTTTCGGTCAAATTGTCTGATTCATGGGCAATGGACTTTTGAATTATTAGGGCTGCCCTCAACTAAAGATTTTTCTGGTTGACTAGTAGTCGTTCATTTTAAGCATTAGTCAACAAATTGTACGTTTATTAATAAACGATTCAAATCAATATGATGAGCCTTTAATTGTCTATAGCCTAATAAGCGCTCAGGCACACCGGCAGAAGTAATAATTATGAATGTGTCAGGGAAAAACTGTAAGGAGGCTGCATTAACATTTTAATAATGCATTGATACACTAGTGCTTTCTTTGTTTTCATTTTAAGAGATGAAGCCGGCAACACTGACTCGTCATCTCCACAGTAGTGGACGCGCATGTTTCATACGGATTACATAATCTGAGATTATTTGTCTTCCATTTGAATTGGTTCATTTGAAAGTAGACATTTTGCTCTCTATAGATATGTTTTATCATATCTGTAAGTCAAATATACACTGAGTTTCGCGCTCAAGTTCACAGAGACCGAGAAAGAAAGTGCATCTTGTTTGCTTTCATTATTTTACAAAAGCACAATGTTTTGTTGTTATTGTCAGTGCACAAAAATAAACTTAGTCTTTACAGATTTGAAAGATGTATTACTCTTATCTGTATGACCAAAAATGAGGGAGTATTTTAAGAGCAAGATACACACAGGCGCCTCTGTCCTGCAGTGAGCGCTACTGTTCAGCTTCCACACTCCGCACAAACACTTCAATAGCACACATTTTTCTAGGCTAACATTAGATTGAGCGGCCATGTAAAGTTGGTAAAACTTACATATTTCAGAGTATAAATCATATTTGAGGTCGATGAATGATAGGTGAGCATTTGGATGTCCTGCCTGATGTGCTGTATTACCATAGACCAGTGGTTCTCAAAGTGTGATACTCAGGCTCCCTCTAGTGGTACGCAGAGGAATCACTAAATTAAATATAAATTAATGTTAAAACACAATACATTTTAATTTAATCTTTATTTGAGTGAAGTTTTTTTTTACATTTAAGTACAGTACAGTTTTTATTTAACTTTTAGGTACAACACATTTTAATTTAATAATTTTTTAAGTTTTTTTATTTACCTGTTTGTAAGCACTGTGCAGTGTTAATGTTCTAACTGTCTACATTTACATTTACATTTAGTCATTTGGCAGACGCTTTTATCCAAAGCGACTTACAATTGGGGAATACATAAAGCGATTCATCTTGAAGAGGCAATCAGACAGAGGAAGTGCTCGTAACACCAAGTCTCAGTCATTGTTCAAATAAGTACGAGATAGCGAGAGAGATAAAGGGAAAGTTTTTTTTTTTTTTCAAGTAGTGCCGAAAGAGATGAGTTTTCAGTTGTTGCTTGAAGATTGACAGGGATCCAGCATTCCGGATAGGGGTGGGAAGATTTTTCCACCATCCAGGAATGGTGAATGAGAATGTTCTGGAGAGTGATTTTGAGCCTCTCTGTGATGGTACCACAAGGCGTCGCTCACTAGCAGATCTCAGACTTCTGGAGGGGATGTAGATTCGTAATAGTGAGTGGAAGTAGGAGGGTGCTGAGCCTGTGGTCGTTCTGTATGCAAGCATCAGTGTCTTGAACTTGATGCGAGCTGCCACTGGTAGCCAGTGCAATGAGATGAAGAGAGGTGTAACATGGGTTCTTTTGGGCTCATTGAAGACCAGTCGTGCCGCTGCATTCTGAATCATTTGTAGAGGTTTGATTGTGTTTGATGGAAGACTAGCCAGAAGAGCATTGCAGTAGTCCAGCCTAGAAACGACAAGGGCCTGGACAAGAAGTTGTGCAGCATGCTCTGTCAGGAAGGGCCTGATTTTCCTGATGTTGTGTAGCGCAAACCTGCAAGATCGAGCAGTCTTTGCAATGTGCTCTTTGAAGGTCAGCTGGTCATCAAAGATTACAACAAGATTTCTGACCGAAGTTGATGGGGTAATTATTGATGTGCCTAACTGAATCGAGAAGTCATGCTGTAGAGTCGGAGTGGCAGGGACGACAAGAAGCTCAGTCTTTGCCAGGTTGAGCTGTAGGTGATGTTCTTTCATCCATGCCGAGATGTCCGCCAGGCAGCCTGAGATCCGTGCAGCTACCGTTGGATCATCTGGTTGAAAAGAGAGATAGAGCTGTGTGTCATCGGCGTAGCAATGGTAGGAGAAGCCATGTGCCTGTATGATGGGTCCCAGTGATGTAGTGTATGTGGAGAAGAGGAGGGGTCCAAGAACCGATCCCTGAGGAACCCCAGTGGCCAGTTGATGTGCTTTGGATACCTCCCCTCCCCAGGCCACCCTGAAAGACCTACCGATGAGATAGGATTCAAACCAGCGAAGTGGAATCCCAGTGATGCCCAGCGATGAGAGGGTGGACAGGAGGATCTGATGATTGACAGTGTCAAAAACTTGAAACTTGAAACTTGAAAAGCAGCAGAAAGATCCAGCAGAATGAGGACTGATGATTTGGAATCGGCCTTTGCGACTCGCAGGGCTTCAGTGACTGAGAGTAGCACAGTCTCTGTTGAATGGCCACTCCTGAAACCTGACTGTTTAGCATCCAGTTTGTTGTACTGTGAAAGAAACAGTGAGAGCTGGTTGAAGACAACTCGTTCGAGTGTTTTCGCTACGAATGGAAGGAGAGAGACAGGTCTGTAGTTTTCTAAAAGAGAAGTGTTTAATGTAGGTTTTTTGAGCAGTGGGGTTACCCGGGCCTGCTTGAACGCTGTGGGGAAGATGCCAGTGTGGAGAGATGTGTTGATAATGTGTGTTAGTGCCGGTAAGAGTGTGGGAGAGATTGCTTGGAGAAGGTGAGAGGGGATTGGGTCAAGAGGACATGTTGTAGGATGGCTGGAGAGCAGAAGTTTGGATACTTCCGCCTCGGTGAGGGGACAGAAGGAGAAGATGGGAGTTTGAGCAGTGGATGTGGTTGGTTGGAGGTCCTGTGTGTGTGGAGGTGAGAACTGGTTACTGATTGTTCTAGTTTTGTCTGTGAAAAAAGTGGCAAAGTCGTCAGCTGTTATAGAAGTGGTGGGCGGTGGTGGAGGGGGACAGAGGAGAGAATTAAATGTTCTGAAGAGATTACGCATGTCTGGAGCGCTGTTGATCTTGTTGTGGAAATGTGAGGATTTGGCAGTGTGGACTTCAGTAGAGAAAGATGAAAGCAAAGACTGATACCTAGTCAGGTCCAACGGATCATTTGATTTGCGCCATTTTCTCTCTGCCGCTCTGAGTTTGGTCCGATGCTCACGAAGAACATCGGATAACCAGGGGTTAGAAGGGGCGGCCCGTGCTGGCCTGGAGGAGAGAGGACAAATGTCGTCTAGACAAGAGGTTAAGGTAGAGCATAAAGTGTCAGTAGCTGCATTCACATCCAGAGATGTGAAATGGGTAGATGAGGGAAGAGAGGAGGATACTACAGAGGAAAGAAGGGTGGGGGAAAGGGAGCGTAGGTTACGTCTGAAAGTAACTGGTAAGGGAGCTGGTGGCACCCGGGTAGCAAAATATAAGGTAAATGTAATGAAGAAATGGTCAGAGATATGTAGTGGTTGTACCAGAATGTTATCTGTAGCACAGTTGCGTGTGTAAATTAAATCAAGTTGGTTGCCTGATTTGTGCGTGCTAGTAGTGGTAAGGCGTTTGAGATCAAATGAAGCTAGGAGTGAATGGAAGTCTGTAGCATAAGGCCTGTCTAGGTGAATGTTGAAATCGCCAAAGACTAAGAGTGGAGTGCCATCCTCCATGAAAGAGGACAGCAGGCCGTCCAGCTCCTCTAGGAAGGCGGCTAGAATTTGGCCAGGGGGACGGTAGATTACTACTATCTGGAGTTTTATAGGAGCTGTTACAGTAATCGCATGAGATTCAAATGAGTTGTGATTGCCTAGGGGAGAGTGGGTTGAGTATTTCCAATTGTTTGAAATGAGCAGACCAGTGCCCCCACCCCGGCCAACTTGCCTTGGGGTGTGAGAGAAAGAGAAATTGTGAGAGAGAGCAGCCGGGGTAGCTGAGTCTTCTGGACGAATCCAGGTCTCAGTCAAGCCCAAGATGCTGAGTGTGGATTGTAAGGAAAAAGCGGAAATTAAGTCAGCTTTGTTGACAGCTGACTGGCAATTCCAAAGACCCACAGAGAAAGAAAGAGGTGTAGTAGAAGATGTAGCGATCGGGCGCAGGTTAGCAGGATTACGTTGCCGTCTGCGTGTGTTTTTAGAGCGTGGTTGAGAGAGAACCGGAATGGTTTGGAAACACACGATAGAGGTGGAGGGATAGAGGATAGGGAAGGAGAGTGTGTGAGGGAAGATAGAAATTATACTTAAGTGTGTGCTCGGTGTCGTTGCTCGGTTAAAGTCGCGCAGGAAAAGTCGTCCGTCTTTACACTTGGTCTTCACACGAGGAGGCTGAGCACGACGGCTGAACGCTTCCGCGTCAGCGCTCTGACATCAATTGTCTATTTACAATGTTAAAGTGGCTGACAACAATAAATATTCCTATTAGGAATAAAACTGCCTCATTTTTGAACTGTGCAGAGCTGTAGCTGAATAGTTAGTCCTACTACGCTACTGTATTTTAATGTTGGTCGTTATGGTGGTACTTGGAGAGCCAAATGTTCCCCTTCTAGGGAACTCAATGCTGCGTCCTAGTGGACACTTTGGGGAACGCTGACTGCGTGACCGGTACCTGAAGCATGCGTAAAACAACTTTAATCCTATTGGTCCGCGTGGCCTGTGACGTCATAGGCGGGTACCCGAAAGTATAAAAGGGCACCTGCTGAATACGTCACCAACTTTTGTTGTCTTCGGAGCCGTCTGTCTGTTGAACTTGTGAAACATCATCCTGGTGAGTCGAGCAGCGCTTTAAAGAATATGTGCCTCCATGTTGGGATTCTAACACTTGAGAGCATATTCTAACCTTTTCGTCTTTGTCTCGGCGACCACGCGCTCTTTGTGATGAGTCACTTTAATGCACTCGGCTTGCATTTGTTCCTATTCCCAAGGGATGTGGGGCAAAGCGTTCGTGTCTCGGGTCGTTGCTGCGACTCGGTTTATCTCAGCTCGCGGCGATTGCTTTGGTCTGCGTTGTCCGCATACCCTTTACTATCGGGTTGCCTGATGCCACGGATATTGCTCGTGTTACTATAACGATGAAGTGAGAACTGGACACAAAGCCTTCATCGCTCGCTTGCTCTCTCGATCGTTGGCTCTTTTGCCTTCGTTGACTGCGCTACAAAGCGCTCACACGCTGTAACATCCCGCATAGCGAGACTCCAGAACTCAAACACTTCATCAAACTTCATGACACGCAAAGATCTTCAAAGCCTAGAGTCTTTACAAACAGACTTCCGAAGAACGCTGAGAACGTCCCTCTCAAGTAACCAGAAAACCAACCAATCACCGGAGGGCTTTCCCAGAAAGCCGTCCTCCAACGACCACTCAGCAGCCAATCCGCAGCCCCGGAATTCGCTCAGGCAAGCCATCGAGGAAGCCCGCTGTCAGCTGTCAACTCAAACGCAAGTACAAACAAGTCTGCATCCCTTGCTGAACTGGGCGAATAAATCTTTAAGCAGTAAAGATAGCCAAGTCTCTGCTTTATGAATTTTCTTAGGTTGTGATTTAAAGAACTCGTTGAAAATAAGTATTATAACTTTGGGACTCACTTCAGTTGCAGTAATTCATTTCCTGAACCTGATGTATGTGTGTGTTTGTGTGTAAATGTGTGTAGTTTCAATGATTTAGTTTATGTATTTTAGCTTGCCGTAGAATAGCGAATAAAGACTGTTTCATTTATAAAGAAGTATTGTCTTGTGTTGTGTATTTTAAAGTTAAACATTTGCCCAGATCTTGTTACCTTGTTCACAAAATTAATAAAATACCAGTTTTCTGTTAATTTCGTTGGCCACGACAGACCAGGGCATAAGACAGAAATGGTGGGATGCACTAAAGTCGACTAAGACACTGGACGACTAGTTGATAAAGTGTAAATTATAAATTTTGAATCAGATCAATTTAAACGGATCGGTTAGATCCAATTCCCTAAGAAGATAAAATTTGAGTTAATTTCTTACAGCAGCCTCATAGGAGGGCTTACCGGGGTTTTTCAGGCTAGCTGTGTGGGACCAGCTGCTGATGGCTCGGTGATTGCTCCCATTCTTAGGGTTTTAAGTAGTGGTCTCCTTGAGCCCTACCTAGACAGTGTTGTCTGCCCTGCTAGGGTTGCAAGTAGACAGCCCACTTTTTTGTGGTCTGGGTAGTCTCAGTCAGTCCCCCTCTGGTAGCCCTTCCTATGTGCATGGCTATCTGAGGATATCTATGTGCTAGCTCAGGGACTGCTCCCCTTCCAAGGGTTGTTAAGTAGCGGTCTCCCTGAGCCCTTTCCTAGAGTGTGCTATTTCTCCTGCTAGGGTTGTAAGTAGATAGCCCACTCTTGTGGCCTCATATGAGGGCTTGCCGGGGTTTTTCAGGCTAGCTGTGTGGGACCAGCTGTTGATAGCTCGGTGATTACTCCCCTTCTTAGGGTTTTAAGTAGTGGTCTCCTTGAGCCCTACCTAGACAGTGCTGTCTCCCCACTCTTTGTGGTCTGTGTAGTCTCAATCGGTCCCCTCCTATTCTACTATTCTAAAATCCATATTTATGGTAAGCGTACATGCTAGCTTCTGTGCGCTTTCTAAAATCCACATTGTGGTAAGTGGAACCCTTGCCACAGGGTCTAGGAACCCTGAGCACTTTCTAAAATACTGTATGGTATATCACCTAGAGACGACCTCTCACCTAGAGACGACCTCTACAGCCCTGAACGTCAGCGGAGACCAGGACACCTAGATGAGCCCCAGAGACAGACCCCCAGTGAGGACCCCATCACCTAGACAGCCATCAGGAAAAGACCTCGGCAACCAGCCCTCCAATCTGACTTTGCAGCAGTTGGAATTGAACTGCTGTGTCGTCTGGCCAGAGGAGAAATGGCCCCCCGACTGAGCCTGGTTTCTCCCAAGGTTTTTTTCTCCGTTCTGTCACCAATGGAGTTTTGGTTCCTTGCCGCTGTCGCCTCTGGCTTGCTTAGTTGGGGACACTTCATTTCCAGCAATATCGTCGACTTGATTGAACAGAAACTTTTTGAATTGAACTGAGCTGGACGATGCCATCACTGAATTCAATAATGAAATGCCTTTATCTGAAAATTGAGTGTTTAATCTTGTCATTTTACATTATTGACACTATTTTCCCATTTTGATATTGTGCAGTTGCTTTGTCACAATTTTTTATTGTTAAAAGCGCTATATAAATAAAGGTGACTTGACTTGACTTGACTTGGTATGGGTTACGCGCTCGACTTTGTTCCCATTCTCTGAGTTGGTTCTGGCCCCAGTTCACCTTGGGCCCCACTCCACTTATGTATCTCTGGCGATACTTCTGAACATGGCTTCCTCTCATTTAAGAGAGTCATTCTGCTGAAGCCTCCGCTCTCCAAAGCTCCGCTTAGGCAGTACTATTAGTATGTAGGCTCTATTGTGAGCCTCGCTAACTGTCTCAAGCGGTCTCCCTGAGCCCTTGCCTAGACAGTGCTATCTCCCCTGCTTTTTAGTTTTTGGTCCTGTAGCCCCTTCCTAGGGATATAGCTATCTAAGGATAGCTATGTGACTGCTCCCCTTCTTGGGGTTTTTAAGTAGCAGACTCCCTGAGCCATGGCTATGTGACTGACAGTTCTATCCCCTTCCCTTGGGGTTTTTAAGTAGCAGACTCCCTGAGCCATGGCTTAGACAGTTCTATCTCCCTTGTGGGGTTTTAAGTAGATAGCCATTCCCTTGGTCTGGGCAGCTCTTTAGGAAGGTCCTTTTTCATAAGACTCTTTGGATATAGCTATCTGCGGATAGCTGTGTCCTAGCTGGGATTGTTGGTTGCAATCTTGAGAACTCCTCTAGGCATCCAGCCTCCCAGTGGTCTTATGTATCTGGCTGCTATTGCTCACATAGCATAACTATCTGAGGATGGCTGTGTTCTTAGCTTGGTTAGGGTGTTCAACCTTATCTGGTATCGGGCTCCCTCATTTTACCAAGTTATGTGAGCAGCCCGAGGCGTCAGTGGCTTGGCCCCTTTCTGAGGAAAGGTTTGGTGTTTGTCTATCACCTCCTTGGTGCTCTCTCTCACCAGGTGGACAGGCATACGCCTCGGCATGGCGTGATTGGATATCGTTCCCCAAAGTGTCCACTAGGATGCAGCGTTGAGTTCCCTAGAAGGGGAACGTCTTGGGTTACTCATGTAACCATGGTTCCCCGAGAGGGAACGAGATGCTGCGTCCCCTTGCCATGCCTTCGGCCTGCCTATTTATGTCTCCTCAAACAACTGAGTTGGTGACGTATTCAGCAGGTGCCCTTTTATACTTTCGGGTACCCGCCTATGACGTCACAGGCCACGTGGACCAATAGGATTGGAGTTGTTCTTTACGCATGCTTCAGGTACCAGTCATGCAGACAGCGTTCCCCAAAATGTCCACTAGTACGAAGCGTCTTGTTCCCTCTCGGGGAACCATGGTTACATGAGTAACCCGAGACGTTTTCTGAGGTGGTACTCGGTATAAAAAGTTTGAGAACCACTGCCATAGTCTAACCGTTAATGATCTGTCCGTCATGGACTGCGTGACTTCACCTGTGGATTTTTTATTTTTTTGGCGACTAAGCGATTAATAAAATTTTGGTTGCCCAAGCCTCTTCTGGCCAACTAATGGTTAGTCAACTATTAGGGGGAACCCCAATTAATTATATTAAGATAATTTAACAAAGTTCAGCAAGAGCACGTTCAGGTAATCCAACCAATCAGCGCAAGAGTAGGCGGGTACATACTGTATATTGCTCTAACTTCTGTTCCATCACAGCTTCACAGCATCCCTCCACCACCCCATCACCTCCCATCTAGAAATTTTTTATGTTCTGGGAAATTTTTCAGCGACAAGTTTTATTTTAGTTACCAAAATGTTCTGCTAAAAGGTAGGATAACATTCTCTGAAAGCATTCTAAAATTCTAAAAAATGTTTATTGATAACATTGTTAGAACATTTTCCTCTAACCTTCTAATAAAGCTTCCCATCACACTAGATGTGGACTTATATTGCTTAGAAGTCAAATTTTGATAAAAGTGAAAACCCACCCTTTGTTTGATGTCAAGCTCCAGCATCAGTAAATAACTCCAAAAACAGCATTTCCAGCTTCACCTATTATAACCCAGATTTACTTTATTTCTGTCATACATTTACAAAAGTTCTTATTGAGATTAACAGGGGTTTAGATGTTGATGGTTTATTGAAATAATAGTTTGGTTTGAAGTCACCATTATGGTGATCAGTAGTTGGGCAGTTTGACTACAACATTTTTTAATGTTAGTTTTTATTTGGCTGCTGTAACTATGTTTGTTGTAGCAAAAACAGTGGGAGAACATGTGATCAGATGATGTTGGTTACTTGCTAATGTTAAAGATATTATCATCATGTAATGATCTGACTGATCTCATCTAGAGTCTTATTTATGCTATTAACTTCATATTAGTGACTGTAGTAATGTTTCAACAGCATAAGATCCAGCAGTGTTTTAAACTGTATTTATATCTGTAATTTTTAAAACATTGTTCACAAATCATTTTGAACTACTGAATGCTTAGACACCCACAGCCATCAAGAATCAGTGTATGAATCTCAACAATGGTGACAAGCAATGTAGTCTGGGAGCCATGGATGAGTTTTGCACCCAGAATACTTTGCAGCATGAAGCATGTCACCATTGTTGAGATTCATACACGAATTCTTGATGTTTGTGTGACAAAGAAGCTTTTTTGTTTTATTTAATCTTTGAAATGACCTGATTGAAATTCTGTTGGATTTCAGTCTGTAGAACCATTGAGTTGCTATAATAAACAATGTGCAACCAATACCATAGACAACATTTTAACCATCAGCAAGCAATCAGTATCATCTATTCACATGTTCTCTTGTTGTTTTGCAATAAACATAGTTACAGCAGATAAAGAAAAACATTGAAAAGTCAAGAGTCAAATTGGCCAACTAAAACAAACACTTATCACCATAATGCGGACATAAAACCAAACAATTACTTCAAGTTCAAGTTCAAGTTCAAGATTTATTTGTCACATACACGATTATACAGAGAGTATTAACCAGCAGTGAAATGTGAGTCAGGTCCGCTCCATGGACAGTGCAATATTATAGAAAACAACACAAAGAAATATACATAAAATGAAATGAATAAAAAAAAAGATATAAGGAACAAAATATAAAATAATGTGCATGATAGTATACTGTAGACTTAAATATTAAGATAAGCATGACTGTACAAGAGAGGAATGTGCAAATAGGTTGTACATGGTTGACATGTAGCAGCAATCTCAAAAAAATAAAAAATAAAATAAGATACCAAAACACAGAAAGTGATGTGTGCAAATGACACTCTGAGGTAGAGAATAATGAGTGTGAATATCTTACTGATTGTGAGTGATTAATAAGTGAAGTCATGATGATGTTAAGAGGCTGAGTTTGAGTTAAGGAGTCTGATGGCCTGGGGGAAGAAACTCCTCCTAAGTCTCTCAGTTTTTGCCTTCAGGCAGCGGAAGCACTTACCAGATGGCAGCAGAGTGAAAAGACAGTTACCAGGGTGATTTGAGTCTTTGATGATTTTGACAGCTCTGCTTCTGCAGCGTTTGAGGTAGATGTCCTGCAGAGAGGGGAGAGCAGACCCTGAGATGCGCTCAGCTAAGCGCACAACTCTCTGCAAGGCTTTGCAGTCTTGACTGGAGCTGTTTCCATACCACACTGAGATACACTGAGTCAATACACTTTCTATGGTCCCTGAATAGAAAGTTTTCAGGATTGTTGGTGAGATCCTGAATTTCCTCAGCTGTCGCAGATGGTACAGCCTTTGCCTGGCTTTCTTAACCTGTGTTTGAATGTGTGTAGTCCAAGTCAGGTCCTCGGAGATGTTTACACCGAGGTACTTGAAGCTGCTTACTCTCTCCACAGGGGTCCCACTGATCATAAGAGGAGTGTAGGGCAGCAGGTGTCTCTTTCTGAAGTCCACAATCAGCTCTTTAGTTTTGCTCACATTCAGAGAGAGACAGTTGTCCTGGCACCATGATGTGAGTCTCTCTACCTCATCCAAGTATGCGGTCTCATCATTGTTGGAAATGAGGCCCAGAACCACAGTATCATCAGCAAATTTGATAATAGATGTGGATCTGTGAGAGGACACGCAGTCATGTGTGTAGAGAGAGTAGAGCAGGGGACTCAGGACACAACCCTGCGGGGCTCCTACGTTCAGGGTGATGGAGTTTGAGGTGAACTGGCCTACCTTCACCACTTGAGGTCTGCCGGTGAGGAAATCTTGAATCCAGTCACAGAGTGAAGTGTTTAGGCCAAGGCCTGTGAGTTTAGAAGTCAGCTTGATGGGGACTATGGTGTTGAAAGCTGAGCTATAGTCTATGAATAGCAGTCTTGCAAAGTTCCCATTGCTGCTGTCAATGTGTGTGAGGGAGGAGTGGAGTATGTGAGAGATGGCATCATCAGTAGATCTATTGGGACGATAGGCAAACTGAAGAGGGTCCAAAGTAACAGGGATGGATGAGCTAATGTGGCTCTTAACAAGTCTCTCAAAAACCTTCATGACTATTGATGTGAGGGCCACTGGTCGATAGTCATTCAGGCAAGAGGGTTTATTGTTCTTAGGCACAGGGATGATGATGGATTTTTTAAAGGAGGTGGGAACCACAGAGGTAGCAAGGGACTCATTAAAGATTGAGGTGAACAAACCAGCAAGCTGATCAGTGCAGGACCTCAGAACACGGCCAGTAATCCCGTCAGGTCCGGCCGCTTTCCTGATGTTCACTCTCTTTAGTGCCCTCCGAACCTCGTCCTCCGACACGGTGATCACATGATTATCGCTTCTCTGCCTGCTGCTTCCTGACGCGCTGCACGGCAGAGCCGCCAATGGCTGCCGCCATTGCATTCAAAGCGGCCGTAGAATGTGTTTAACTCGTTGGCCAGCAACGGATCTGCTCTCACCTCCGCGGAGAATTTGTTTCCACCTTAGTCCCTGCCACATGCGTCGAGAGTCATTGAGCTGAAAATGAGACTCAATTCTCTCCTTGTATCGATGTTTGGCGGCTCTTACTGCCCGTCGGAGAGCATAGCACGATGCTTTATACTTGCTCATATTCCCAGACAAAAGAGCCTCGTTGTATGCGGCAGTGCGTTTGTTAACCGCATCACGGATTGTTCTGTCCACCCACGGTTTCTGATTTGGGAAGGTCCTTACAGTTATCGTTTCTGTAGCTTGTTCGGTTAGTGTATTTACAAAGCTCACTGCTACATCCGTGAACTCGCTGACGTCAGATGAACTCGCCCTGAACATGTCCCAGTCGACTTCGTCAAGAGCCGCCTGTAGCATAGCTTCTGAGTGGGAGGACCAACGCGTCACTTCCCTCTTCACCGGGGGTTCCTGTGCGAGCCTTTGTTTATATTCCGGTGTGAGGAAAATGGCGGCATGGTCCGATTTGCCAAAAGCCGGTAGTGAGCGGGCTTTGTAGGCATTCTTAAACTGAGAGTAGCAATGATCCAGTGTATTCGGTCCTCTAGTTGGACAGGATACATGTTGGTGAAAGTTCGGCATGACCTGCCTGAGGTTGGCTTTGTTAAAATCCCCCGCGATGATAAAGGCAGCGTCAGGATGTTTGTTAATGTAGCTGCTGAGCACATCATGAAGTTTAAACAAAGTCAAGCCGGTGTCTGCCTGTGGTGGAATGTAAGCAGCAGTAACGATGACCGCGGAGAACTCACGGGGTAGATAGAATGGGCGACAAATAATGGACAGATGTTCCAGATGAGGCGAACAGGAGCGCGACAGAGAGGAGATATTCCTGGGGTCACACCATTTCTTGTTAATCATGAAACACACTCCTCCACCTTTGGATTTACCGACCTCGGCTGTTCTGTCCATCCGTAAAACAGAAAAGTTGTCAGACGGCGTTACAGCAGTGTCCGGAACCGAGGGTGTGAGCCATGTTTCAGCCAAGCAGATGATGTTACAGTCCCTTATGTCCCATTGGAAACTTATCCTGGCTCTAAGATCGTCCATCTTATTCTCCAAGGATTGGACATTAGCGAGCAGAATGCTCGGTAAAGGAGGACTGTGAGCCCTTTTCCTCAGTCTGTTGCGAATACCAGCGCTTTTTCATGGTGTTTCTTGTTCAGTCTCCTGTGGCCTTTGTTCTCCGCGTTTCGAAGAATCTCAAGAGGCCACGATGGATTCGGTGATAAAGTGTCCTGAACCAGGTTAGTGAAGCGGTTTCCAATGTCCAAGAGTGTACCTTTGTCGTAGGTGATCAGTGCAGACGTTATGTGTGTAAAAAGAGAAATCAAAAGTAAGTAAAAAAGTAAATAAAAGCACAGTCTTAGCGGAGCGCCCTGGACGGCATCCGAGCATAGCAGCGCCATCTTGTTTGTACTTTCAAACAGACATCAACATCTAAACCTCTGTTAATCTCAATAAGACATTTTGTTAATGTATGACAGAAATAAATTAAATCTGGTTTATAATAAGTGAAGCTGGTAATGATATTTTTGAGTTATTTAATGAAGTTGGAGCTTTATCAAACAAAGGTTGTGTTTTTACTTTAAACCAAAATTTGACATCTGAGTAACATTTGAGTCCACATCCAATGTCCAGTGGGAAGCTTCCCACTTAAATCTTTATTAGAATGTTAGAGGATAATGTTCTAATAATGTTATCAATAAATAGAATGTTTTTAGAGAATGGTATCCTACATTTTAGGAGAATATTCTGGGAACTAAAATAAAACTTTCTGCTGAAAACATTACCAGAACATAAATAATGTTCTTGGGACATTCTTAGAACAATAACATTCCTTGCTGCTGGTTCCTATCCCAGTGAAAAAGAGGGACACATTTTATTTATATACTTTATATGATATTTATCTGTATGTTGTTGCCTAGCTAGAATGACAACTATGACATTTAATTTAGAACAACATTTAATTTTTCACTTACAGGAACAGAACTGGCTGATAATCTGCCCACTTCTCCTCGCCTCATCAAAACTCATTTACCTGTTCAACTTGTGCCTAAGTCTTTCTGGGAGCAGAACTCAAGGGTAAAGTAAATGTTTCATTTAGTAATGTGGTAGGGGATGTGGCAAATCATTGTACAACCCCAAATCAGAAAAAGTTGGGACAGTATGGAAAACGCAAATAAAAAAAGAAAGTAGTGATTTCTAAATTTACTTTGACTTGTATTTCATTGCAGACAATATGAACACAAAATATTTCATGTTTTGTCTGGTCAACTTCATGTCATTTGTAAATATACATCCTTTCCTGTCATTCAGACCTGCAACACATTCCAAAGAAAGTTGGGACAGGAGCAATTTAGGGCTAGTAATGAGGTAAATTGGTTAAATAATGATGTGATTTGAAACAGTTGATGTCAACAGGTGATTGTAATTATGATTTGGTACAAAAGCAGCATCCAAGAAAGGTCTAGTCCTTTAGGAGCAAAGATGGGCCGAGGATCGCCAGTTTGCCAACAAATACGTGGGAAAATTATTGAAATGTTTAAAAACAATGTTCCTCAAAGAAAGATAGGAAGAGATTTGGATATTTCACCTTCAACAGTGCATAACATAATTAAAAGATTCAAGGAATCTGGAGGAATTTCAGTGCGTAAAGGACAAGGGCGCAAGCCTAAGCTGAACAACCGTGATCTCCGATCCCTCATGCGGCACTGCATCAAGAATCGTCATTCATCTATAAGCGATATCACCACATGGGCTCAGGACTACTTTGGCAAACCTTTGTCAAGTACCATAATATGTAGTTACATCCACAAATGCCAGTTAAAACTGTACTGTGCCAAAAGGAAGCCCTATGTTAACAGTGTCCAGAAGCGCCGTAGACTTCTCTGGGCTCGGAGGCATCTGGGATGGACCATCACACAGTGGAAACGTGTACTGTGGTCAGATGAATCAGTATTTCAGGTATTTTTTGGGAGGAATGGACGCCGTGTGCTCCGGACCAAAGAAGAAAAGGATCATCCAGACTGTTACCAGCAACAAGTCCAAAAGCCAGGGTCTGTCATGGTATGGGGTTGTGTCAGTGCCCTTGGCAAAGGTAACTTGCACTTCTGTGATGGCACCATTAATGCTGAAAAGTACATAGAGATTTTGGAGCACAATATGCTGCCTTCAAGAAGACATCTTTTCCAGGGACGTCCATGCATATTTCAACAAGACAATGCAAAACCACATTCTGCACACATTACAAAGTCCTGGCTGCGGAGGAAGAGGGTACGGGTACTTGACTGGCCTGCCTGCAGTCCCGACCTGTCTCCAATAGAGAATGTGTGGCGCATTTTGAAGCGCAAAATGCGACAACGAAGACCCTGTACTGTTGCCCACATTAAGACTTGTTTGCAGGAAGAATGGGACAAAATTACACCTGAAACACTTCATCACTTGGTGTCTTCAGTCCCTAAACGTCTTTTAAGTGTTGTGAAAAGGAATGTCAACATTACAAAGTGGTAAATGCTTTACTGTCCCAACTTTTTTTGGAATGTGTTGCAGGTCTGAATGACAGGAAAGGATGTATATTTACAAATGACATGAAGTTGACCAGACAAAACATGAAATATTTTGTGTTCATATTGTCTGCAATGAAATACAAGTCAAAGTAAATTTAGAAATCACTACTTTCTTTTTTTATTTGCGTTTTCCATACTGTCCCAACTTTTTCTGATTTGGGGTTGTAGTATTTTGATGATGAATCGGTGTGTCATAATCATTCAGGACTGCGTGTCCTCATCCTATGAGAAGATGCTTCACTTAATTATTCACAAAAGCACATGTTGATTTCCTATGATGACAGATGCTTCAAAAAGTTCACAGGTGGAAAATAAATGCTTTTGCTTGTAAGGGTCTCTGCGTGATATAAATTCTCTTCTATAGACCTTAAGTCTCTGACATGATATTCATCCACACTGTGACTGTAATTTGTCTTTACAGTGTCTTGATCAAACAAGATGATTGTCTAAATGGCTGATATTGAAGTTCAGATCACTAATTTATGCACCAGTGGCTTAATTCCCTACGACCAAAACCCAGGCTACATACCCTATCAGTCTTGGAATGCACTCTTCCTCCTTTTTCTGAAGGGCCAAGTCAAAAAATAAGCTCAGTGGGCAGAGCTCAAGTGTTTGGTATTTCAGGGAGCTCAAGACAGCTTCCCAAAAGAGGTTCACAGAGAGCCTAAACAACTTAGAACTGCTATCCAAGCACAGCACTGAGGCCTAACAACTGTAGGGGGGAAAAACACACAGAGGTAGACAAAGGCTAAAGAAAGGCAATCAAACTAAATTTTGGCTACTATTTCTCAAAGTAAACTTCAGAAAGGTTTAAACTATTGATTATTAGTAAACTGCTAATTATGGTTGGCATAATTAGCAGCTTACTACAGTGCTTAATTCAACTATGCTTTGCTCTTAAAACATAATTCAGAAGATGAAGGAATGCACTGATCAGTGAGGTCAGTTTGGCTTGGAAAATAATTGTCTTAAAACTTCATAAATAAGTCAAGTCAAGTCGTCACCTTTATTTATATAGCCCTTTTAACAATACAGATTGAGTCAAAGCAGCTTTACAGTTTCAAATAGGAAAATAGTTTGTCGGTAATGCAAAAGAACAATAGTAAACACTCAGTTTTCAGTTAAAGGCAGTTCATCATTGAATTCAGTGATGTCATCATCCCGCTCAGTTCAGTTCTAATAGTATTTGTGCAATCAAGTCGACGATATCACTGGCTTGCTTAGTTGGGGACACATAATTTCCAGAGGCGACAGCGGCAAGGAACCAAAACTGCATCGGTGACAGAATGGAGAAAAAAACCTTGGGAGAAACCAGGCTCAGTCGGGGGCCATTCTCCTCTGGCCAGACGAACCAGCAGTTTGTGCTGAGGACTCAGGACAACTAGATGAGTTGCCGAGGTCTTGTCCCGATGGCCGTCTAGGAGACAAGGTCTTCACTGGGGATCTGTCTTTGGGGCTCATCTAGTTGTCCTGATCTCCGCTGACATTCAGGGCTGTAGAGGTCGTCTCTAGTTGCTGATCCACCATCTGGGCTGGAAACGGACAGGATTTGGGAGACTGCAGTGACCATCTGATCTAGATACAGACTGGATCTGGGTGGCTACGGTGACCTCGGAATAAGAAAGAAACAGACTAATACTAGCGTAGATGCCATTTTTTTACGATGTAACAACCCAGTCAACAATTTGATCTCACAGCGACCTCACCATGAGCTCACAGGATACTCGTGATGAGGTCACAATGTGAGGTAACAGTGAGTTAAAAGTGTAACCTCACAGAGCCCTCACTGTGTGCTCATACTAATGTGAGGTCAAAGTGCACTCACTGCACAGAGACTAGGTACCCAGCATGCATTGCAGCATAAAGCTTTTGATTGTCACCATTGTTGAGATTCATACACTGATTCTTGATGTTTCTCTTTGTTTTTAAGTGGCAAAGAAGTTAATAATGTTTGTCTTATACTTTTAAAATTCTTCGTAAATGATTATGAGACTGCTGGATCCTTTACTGTATAATCACAGAGATATCATTAGAAACTTTAGATTAATAACATCTCACCAAGACTGCATACTGAATCTTGGTGATGACTGTGTTGTTATCATCAATAACAAACCAAAATCACCTGGTTGCAATCGCTTTTTGGTTTTCCTTGCCATAACAATTGTGCTTTACAAACACAGCTACAGCAGCCCAAAAAAATATAACATTACAAAGTAAAGGGTCAAGAGCCCAACTAAAACGAACACTAATCACCTTGATGGTAACATCAAACGAAACAATAAAACATCCATCTAAATCTCTGTTAATTCTCAATAAGAACTTTTGTAGATGTCTGACAGAAATTAAGTCAGTCTGGTTAATAATGAGTGAAGCTGGTGATTTGTTTATTTCAGTTGATTTCATCTAAGGCTGTGTCTGGAAGTCAGTTGTATGTTTGGAGAAGGTTCTTATAACAGAAATCTGTTAGCTGGGCATGCACTCATGAGCGCATCATGTGAGAGCACTGTGATATCACCGTGATAGCGTTGAGAAACAGAAAATAGAATGCCCCCCGGTGACCAATATTTGAACTTCCTCCTCTAAACCTGCTCAACATTTTGAATTCACAATGAGCTCACGTATTACTCACACTGTAAGGATCACTGTATGAGAATGGTGTGATGTCACTGTGGTCATTGCGTGATCTCACGTGTTGACTGGGAAGTACATTGTGTGTTATGGGAAGTGTTCCCGGTTCCGGTTGACCTAATTAATGCAGCCTAACAATCGTTTAACGGATTTGAATAATAGAAATGTGTTAGTGTGTTATGTGTAAGTCAGGTTAAAGAGATGGGTTTTTAATCTAGAGTTAAACTGACAGAGTGTATCTGCCTCCCAAACAGTGTTAGGTAGATTATTACAGCGTTATGGCACTAAAAAGGAAAAGGATCTGCTGCCACAGTTGATTTGGATATTCTAGGTATTATCAAATTGCCAGAGTTTTGAGAATGCAGCAGACGTGGAGGACTATAATGCGATAAGAGCTCGCTCAAGTACTAAGGTGCTAAACCATTCAGGGCTTTATAAGTAATTAGCAAGATTTTAAAATCTATACGAAGTTTAATAGGGACCCAGTGCAGTGTTGACAGAACCGGGCAAATATGGTCATACTTCCTGGTTCTAATAAGAACTCTAGCTGCTGCATTTTGAACCAGCTGGAGTTTGTTTATTAAGTGTGCAAAACAACCACCCAATAAAGCAGGGGTGGGGAACGTTGATCCTGGAGGGCCGGTGTCCCTGCAGAGTTTAGCTCCAGCCCTAATCAAACACACCTGAACCAGGTAATCAAGGTCTTCAGGATGCAATTAGGTGTTTTTTTCCCAGGGTTTTTCAGGGTTGGAGCTAAACTATGCAGGAGAGTGGCCCTCCAGGATCAACGTTCCCCACCCCTGCAATAAAGCATTGCAATAATCTAGCCTCGAGGTCATAAACGCATGAATTAATGTTTCTGCATTTGAAATTGAGAGCATGGGTCGCAATTTAGATATATTTTTGAGATGGAAAAATGCAGTTTTAGCAGATTGCTATCAAACAACGTGCCTGGGTTTATAACTGATGAATAAGAATTATCACAGCAGCCATCAAGTTTTAGACCGTGTTCTAGGTTATTACATGCTGAGGTTTTAGGTCCGAAAATTAACACCTCTGTTTTTTCAGAATTTAGCAGTAAGAAATTACTCGTCATCCAGTTGTTTTTTATCTCGACTATGCATTCCGTTAGTTTTTCAAATTGGTATGTTTAGTCGGGCCGCAAAGAATTATAAAGCTGAGTATCATCAGCATAACAGTCAAGTCAAGTAACCTTTATTTATATAGCACTTTTAACAATACAAATTGTGTCAAATCAACTGCACAATATCAAAATAGGAAAATAGTGTGTCAATAATGTAAAATGACAAGATTAAACAATTTTCAGTTAAAGGCATTTCATTGTTGAATTCAGTGAAGGCATCGTCCAGCTCAGTTCAGTTCTAAAAGTCTCTGTTCAATCAAGTCGATGATATCGCTGGAAATGAAGTGTCCCCAACTAAGCAAGCCAGAGGCGACAGCGGCAAGGAACCAAAACTCCATCGGTGACAGAATGGAGAAAAAACCTTGGGAGAAACCAGGCTCAGTCAGGGGGCCAGTTCTCCTCTGGCCAGACAAACCAGCAGTTCAATTCCAACTGCTGCAAAGTCAGATTGTAAGGGTTCAACTGGTTCCAGTGGTCTTTTCCCGATTGCTGTCTAGGTGACGGGGTCCTCACTGGGGATCTGTCTCTGGGGCTCATCTAGGTGTCCTGGTCTCCGCTGACGTTCAGGGCTGTAGAGGTATTTTCTAGGTGCTGATCCACCATCTGATCTGGATACGGACTGGATCTGGTGACTGCAGTGACCTCGGAATAGGAAAGAAACAGACTAATATTAGTGTAGATGTCAATCTTCTTACGATGTAACAAGTGCATCATGTGTTATGGGAAGTGTTCCCGGTTCCGGTTGACCTAATTAATGCAGCCTAACAATCCTTTACCGGATTTGAATATTAGAAGCGTATTAGTGTGTTATGTGTACACCAGGTTGAAAGCTAAACAGTGAAAGCTAACACCATGATCCCTGATGATATCTCCCAAGGGTAACATGCAAAGCGTGAAAAGTAACAGCCCTAGTACTGAGCCCTGAGGTACTCCATACTGCACTTGTGATCGATATGATACCTCTTCATTCACTGATACGAATTGATGGCAGTCAGATAAGAATATGTTCAAATATAAATTTATAGTCTCTATTACAGGCTTATTAGCTGAATATAATGAAAATCTTGTTTCTTGTAATTTTTTCCACTTATTCCAGATTGTATATGTAGCACGGAATGCAAAAGACAATGCAGTTTCCTATTTTCATTTTGATCGAATGAACATGGGAGAACCTGAACCAGGAGACTGGAACACATTCTTACAGACATTTATGGAGGGAAAGAGTAAGTAAAATATTTGAAAAGTTAAATAATGAATTACATCTTACTGGTCAATAACAATGTGGATATTACTAAAACCACTTTTCCTCTGTGTCAAAATTTTCAAATCACATTAAGGGATGGTTGTAGTTTATTTTCAATTTGAGCTTAACTGAGCTTAATCGTATTGGTGGAACACCTGTAGTGACATGATGATGGTTTTGTCGTATAGTACAGTATTTTTCTACACGCCTTTTCAAATAACTAATTAAAACCCATACATCAGTATATTGCTAATCTTATGTAAATAAATGTCATTTGTAGCAAAACTTTTACCTGTGTTTGTCAGTGACAAGCTTTTAGCAAATTATGGTAAACCTCTCACCTTCTCTTTGCTTTCTGTTTTGTGTCACGAGTCTTATAATTTCTACACTTTGTTGAAGCAAAAAAACTATCTTAAAACTTTAAAAATATATTGAGTCATTGTTAAGACTCAAAAAACAGTCTTAAAAAGTATCAATCACCATAGCGTACTTACTTTAAAAAAAAATACAGTATCACAAGATCTCCAAAGGAACATTTGTACTGAGAACATTGTTTTTCTCATTTTTCAGCACCACAGTAGAAAAATAAACTACATCCTTGCCATTTCATGCTGAGCTGGGATGGATATATTTCCACTGTGGCACTGCAAAATCAGAATAAAAAAGTTCTCAGTCATCACCACAAAAAGTCTTTGGCAAGATGTTGGTAAAATGGCTTACAGAACCATTTTAATGTCATATAAATAATGTTTACACAAATATACATAAACACTGGGAGAGTAAAAAGATGTGATTGCTCTATTATGTGCAACCCCTACATTACCTGAATCAAGAAATTTGCCACTCAAGAACATCCACAATTTCCCCTTAGGAGTGTTTGGTCCCTGGTACGACCACGTAAGTGGATGGTGGGAGAAAAAACAGACATATTCTAACCTGCTGTACATGTTCTTTGAGGATATGGTTGAGGTAAGTTCAGTATATAAAATGACATTTTTAGCAAACATATTAGCATAAAATCAGTAAGGTATGTTAGATGTGTATGTCTTCCTCAGGACACTGGACGTGAGGTGGCACGTCTGTGCTCCTTCATGGGTTTGTCCACTTCAGCTGAACAGAAGGAGAAAATAACAAAAGGGGTTCAGTTTGACGCCATGAAACAGAACAAGATGACCAACTATTCTACAGTCCCAGTCATGGACTTCAAGATCTCACCCTTCATGAGGAAAGGTTAATGAACTATTAAATCTAAGTACTTTAGTCCTTCTCAATTCAATTATTTCACTTTCTTTTCTTTCTTTTTTTTTTATTCCTAAAGGTAAAGTTGGAGACTGGAAAAATCATTTTACTGTGGCACAAAATGAACAGTTTGATAAGGTCTACAAACAGAAGATGAAGAACACCACTGTCAAGTTCTGCACTGAGATCTAATACTACAGTTCTGGATCTTGCACCAGAATAAAAAAAAATACAAATAATAACAATAAATAAATAATCAATTGTCTGACATAAGCCTAAATTTGGCTCCTCTGTTTTGAGCCATTCACAGGCTGATTTGTTTATATAAAACCAGCAGAAACTCTTTCCAATAACCTTCATTAAAAAAATCATTAACAAACATGGTTTCACCTTATTTTGATGGTCCCTTTAACAGATTCTGTTGACTATAAGTAATGTTGCACCTACATATCAACTGACTCTAATTAGAGCATTAGTAGAGTACTAGTAGACTGGATAATTGAAAAGTTACTTATAGTCAGTAAAATGTATGTTGAGAGCCCATCACAATAAAGAGTTAGCAGATATTAAGCAGACAGTCTACTAATACTCTAATGAGAGTTGGTTGACATGTAGGTGCAGCATTACTTACTGTCAACAGAATGTTCAAAAGGGACAATCAAAATAAAGTGTTACCACAAACATTATATAATGATTAACAGATCATTATTTAATGTAAACTCAAATGCTTACAAATGTCATTAAACTTTCAATGCATATGATCATGCACTTCTTGAAAATCTACAAATTTATTTTGACAGATGGTTTACAATAATTAAAAGCTACATTAATTAATTATTAACTTAATACACTCAACTGAACACTTAATTTCTGGCAATATTGTTGACTTGATTGCACAGACACTATTTGAAGAGAAATGAACTGTGCTGGACAATGACATTGCTGAATCGATGAACTGACTGTAACTGTAAAACAGACTGTTTACTATTGTCCTCTTGCACACTATTTTCTGGTTAACACTGTAAAGCTGCTTTGACACAATCTGTATTGTATAAAGCGCGATGTAAATAAGGGTGACTATTAACAAACATTATAATAGCTTAACAGATCATTCATTAATATATATTCAGATAGCTACAAGATAAAATGTATGTTAATGTTTAAAAAAAATTGCATAATCATTAACAGATCATTATTTAATGTAAACAAAATGCTTACAAATGTCATTAAACTTCCAATTCATATGGTCATGTTATACAAGATTTACATTTAAAGGCTAAATATAATTAAACTTCAATTCATAAATTACCCAATGCATTATTTTTTTTTTTACATTTACAAATATTGTGGGGAAAAAAGTTGAATTAGTAATATTAAGCACTTCACACACTATTCATGTTAACACATTATTCACATTTTGTTTGTTTTGGTGTGAATGCAGACTTCTGCTATTTACATATCTTAACAAATCATTTATTAATAATTTGTCCATTTGTTCATGTTTTTGCAGTACTCAATTGTTGAAACTATTCATCATTTGTAAATGTTTATAAACGTTTACTAATCATTCAGTACTTTTCTCATTCTTTATGGACATTTGACTTTTAGCTACTGTAACAACATCTGTGTAAAGGGTGGTCAATTTAGGTAAATACTTGCTAAAATATGACAACAACACATAATTGTTATTTGGGTGCAAAACATGTTTTATTGCCTTAAAGGGATAGTTCACTTTGAAATTAAAATTTGGTATCTATCAGCTTACCCCAAGGGCATCCAAGATGTAGGTGTCTTTTTTTCTTCAGTAGATCCAATTTTGATGTTTTTAGGTCAAACCGTTCTAGTCTGTCAGTCATATAATGGCAGGTATAGGTCACTGTCTCTATGAGAGGGAAAAAGAACATGCACAGAGAAATTCAAATTAAACAATTCCCCATCGTAACTACACATTGATGGCCTAAGACACAAAACGAGCGGTTTGTGTGAGAAAACGAACAGTATTTATATAGTTTTTTACCTCTTGTACACAACCATGTCCAAGTGATCTGAGTGCGCACACACATCCGGTGTGTGACGTGTGTGCGCGCTCTGGCTCACGCTTGACGGAGGGCGTGTCTGAAGCTTGGTGCCGAGGCAACTGTCATCGCTCGTGTCGTTTCTGAACTGTCTACTCTAGGATAATGATGACTTATTTTAAGCAGACCCGCTTGCTGTCATCATTGTATTTCTATACGAGCGCTCCATGTATCCGTTTCATTCATCTGTAACTAGCCAAACACACATGCCGCAACTCCACCCTCCTCACCCTGCGTCACTTCCACCTAACCATGTAAAAAATAACAGATCCAGGAACAGTTTATTGAGACATGACACCGGCGAGGGAAAAAAAAAGGAATCTTACTATGACGAAGCGCTCCATGTATCCGTTTCATTCATCTGTAGCTCGCCGTCAACGCTTGACGGAGGGCGTGTCTGAAGCGTGGTGCTTTAAAAAATTATTTGAATTGTTTGACAGTATTATTATATACGGTTATGTATATTCCTTTTGGTACAAAATGATGGCTCTTTAATTTCGGAATGGCACAAATATTATTCATGGACTAATCCTTCGTCATAGTAAGATTCCTTTTTTTTTTTTCCTCGCCGGTGTCATGTCTCAATAAACTGTTCCTGGATCTGTTATTTTTTACATGGTTAGGTGGAAGTGACGCAGGGTGAGGAGGGTGGAGTTGCGGCATGTGTGTTTGGCTAGTTACAGATGAATGAAACGGATACATGGAGCGCTCGTATAGAAATACAATGATGACAACAAGCGGGTCTGCTTAAAAGAAGTCATCATTATCCTAGAGTAGACAGTTCAGAAACGACACGAGCGATGACAGTGCGCGTCTTCCAACAAGAAAATACCACGAAGTTGCGTCAGCACCACGCTTCAGACTCGCCCTCCGTCAAGCGTTGACGGCGAGCTACAGATGAATGAAACGGATACATGGAGCGCTCGTATAGAAATACAATGATGACAGCAAGCGGGTCTGCTTAAAATAAGTCATCATTATCCTAGAGTAGACAGTTCAGAAACGACACGAGCGATGACAGTTGCCTCAGCACCACGCTTCAGACATGCCCTCCGTCAAGCGTGAGCCAGAGCGCGCGCACACACACGTCACGCACCGGATGTGTGTGCGCACTCAGATCACTTGGACATGGTTGTGTACAAGAGGTAAAAAAACAATATAAATACGGTTCGTTTTCTCACACAAACCGCTCGTTTTGTGTCTTAGGCCATCAATGTGTAGTTACGATGGGGAATTGTTTAATTTGAATTTCTCTGTGCATGTTCTTTTTCCCTCTCATAGAGACAGTGACCTATACCTGCCATTATATGACTGACAGACTAGAACGGTTTGACCTAAAAACATCAAAATTGGATCTACTGAAGAAAAAAAGACACCTACATCTTGGATGCCCTTGGGGTAAGCTGATAGATACCAAATTTTAATTTCAAAGTGAACTATCCCTTTAACACTAAACTGGTCATGGTGCACACACGAGGGAGGAACAGGAACACGCAGACGAGGACATACACTCAAATAATAGTCTTTAATGTAGACATCAAGGCAGAACTCAGAGACAGGATACACCGGGGAAGTAACGAGTAGACCAGACGAAATCAAACTGAACAGGCATGAACTAATATACACAGGTTAATTACAGCTAACGAGACAAACACAGCTGGACAAGAGTTAACTCATAATGACATCAGACGAGGACAGGAAACAAACCAAATATGGACACAAGAGGCGGGAACACATGACACACAACAGAACCCTGACATAACTCCACCCTCCCGGAAGGCGTGTCCCACGCCGTAATAGTTCCACCGGGGAGGGGGGGTGGGCGCTCTGGAGGACCCTCAGGACAAACACGGACAGGAACACAGGACGGGGACCTCCAGAGCGGAACAGACAGACAAAGGAGGCCATGGCGGAGCTGGGAGCTCAGGAGGCCATGGCGGAGCTGGGAGCTCAGGAGGCCATGGCGGAGCTAGGGGCTCAGGAGGCCATGGCAGGTGGTCCTTGTTGCCGTGGCCTCAGTCCCCTCGGCCCGGCCCCTACGGCCGGAACCCTTTTACCCCCCCCAAAAAAAATTCCCTGGGGAAGTTAGGGGGTATCAGGAGCCCTCCGGGGCTAGACACAGACAAACAGGACAGGACATCCCACAGGAACCGCTTCCATGACAAGGGGGCAGGCGGCTAGAATGGCCTCCAAGGCCACAACAAGAGGAGCCGTCTGCCCCAGACGAGTCTCCGTGGACAAAACAGGACAAGATAGTTAAAATGTTCCTGTGGGCATGACATGACAAACACACGGCACTCCTGGCCGTGTTGTGGACAGGATCCACGGGGCTAGGGATAGCGGCGGCCCGCGGACATGAGTCAGCGGCGATCCGGCGGGCATTGAGTCAGCGGCGGGCCGGCGGGCATTGAGTCAGCGGCGGGCCGGCGGGCATTGAG
Source organism: Schizothorax lantsangensis (assembly GCA_027422415.1). NCBI lineage: Eukaryota > Metazoa > Chordata > Actinopteri > Cypriniformes > Cyprinidae > Schizothorax > Schizothorax lantsangensis. The sequence continues at coordinate 29,103,289 of CM049851.1, forward strand.
TCAGCGGCGGGCCGGCGGGCATTGAGTCAGAGGCGGGCCGGCGGGCATTGAGTCAGAGGCGGGCCGGCGGGCATTGAGTCAGCGGCGGGCCGGTGGCGTGATCTCCCGCGAACGGCGCGCGCCTGGGGGAAATAGGCAACCCGCCGGCGGGCTTGGGAGAGCCACCGCCGGCGGCGGATATCTCCTGCGATCGGCGGGCATGAGGGCTTGCGGCCAGCGGACTCGTGGCACTCGCGGCGATCCCGCCGAACTCCCACGCCGTCTTGCAGTGGGCTATGGCGGGATTACAAACAGGAACAAAATAAAAACTTTTCAAAAAACAGAAAACAAAACGAGGTGAAGGGGCGCCGCTTACGGTTTAGGTCTGGTCTTCTGTCACGGTGCACACACGAGGGAGGAACAGGAACACGCAGACGAGGACATAAACTCAAATAATAGTCTTTAATGTAGACATCAAGGCAGAACAAGGCAGGACTCAGAGACAGGATACACCGGGGAAGTAACAAGTAGACCAGACGAAATCAAACTGAACAGGCATGAACTAATATACACAGGATAATTACAGATAACGAGACAAACACAGCTGGACAAGAGTTAACTCATAATGACATCAGACGAGGACAGGAAACAAACCAAATATGGACACAAGAGGCAGGAACACATGACACACACAACAGAACCCTGACAATACTATCCTTAGGATATTCCTTGAACCATACAACAACAGGAGAAAACAAATTAGTTTTTCAATAAAATTGCTTGTTCATTTATCAAAACAATGTAAGTTCTTTTATTTAGTTTAAACTGACCAATCACAAATGCTAAAGACATCAGTGTTTATTCAGATAGGTGAAAAGGGCGAGTGGGGTAAAGTAATCCACTGGGTAAAATAAAAAGATGCTTGTATTGTGTTGTAATACATCCTGCTTGGGGTCAAGTGCAGGTGAAAGGACTCACCAGATGACAAGAAAAACCTGCAAATAATAAGGAATTTTCAAAATTATTACCAGACCAAGAGAAGTAAAATTTGTAAACTTTATTATTATTATTATTAATAAGAAGAAGAAGAAGAAGAATGTCATAATTATAACTAAATTATACTTTCCTAGGTGTGCTCATCTCTAAGATATTTTATTTCCACACTGCAATATTTATTAAATTCCAATAATGTCTGCATGTACAAACCATATCTACCATCATTTTTAAACAGCTTAAAGTCTAACAAATATGTCTACTGCCGAGAATAAATCGCTGGTGCAATACATTCCTTAAGTGTTTTTAATGGTGTTTTTTTGTTTGTTTGTTTGTTTGTTTTTTTTTGGGGGGGGGGGTAATCTGGAAGTAATCTGGAACCAATGGAGAAAATCCCTGTGCCTAAGAACAATAAACCCTCTTGCCTGAATGACTATCGTCCAGTGGCCCTTACATTAATAGTCATGAAGGTTTTTGAGAGACTTGTAAAGAGCCACATTAGCTCCTCCACCCCTGTTCCTTTGGACCCTCTTCAGTTTGCCAATCGTCCCAATAGATCTACTGATGATGTCATCTCTCACATACTACACTCCTCTCTCACACACATTGACAGCAGCAATGGGAACTTTGCAAGGCTGCTATTCATTGACTATAGCTCAGCTTTCAACACTATAGTCCCCATCAAGCTGGCTTCTAAACTCACAGACCTCGGCCTAAACTCTTCACTCTGCGACTGGATTCAAGATTTCCTCACCGGCAGACCTTAAGTGGTGAAAGTCGGCCAGTTCACCTCAAACTCCATCACCCTGAACGTAGGAGCATCACAGGGTTGTGTCCTGAGTCCCCTGCTCTACTCTCTCTACACATATGACTGCGTGTCCTCTCACAGCTCCACATCTATTATCAAATTTGCTGATGATACTGTGGTTCTGGGCCTCATTTCCAACAATGATGAGACCGCATACTTGGATGAGGTAGAGAGACTTACATCATGGTGCCAGGACAACTGTCTCTCTCTGAATGTGAGCAAAACTAAAGAGCTGATTGTGGACTTCAGAAAGAGACACCTGCAGCCCTACACTCCTCTTATGATCAGTGGGACCCCTGTGAAGAGGGTGAGCAGCTTCAAGTACCTCGGTGTAAACATCTCCGAGGACCTGACTTGGACTACACACATCCAAACACAGGTTAAGAAAGCCAGGCAAAGACTGTACCATCTGCGACAGCTGAAGAAATTCAGGGTCTCACCAACAATCCTGAAAACTTTTTATTCAGAGACCATAGAAAGTGTATTGACTCAGTGTATTTCAGTGTGGTATGGGAACAGCTCCAGTCAAGACTGCAAAGCCTTGCAGAGAGTTGTGCGCTTAGCTGAGCGCATCTCAGGGTCTGTTCTCCCCTCTCTGCAGGACATCTACCTCAAATGCTGCAGAAGCAGAGCTGTCAAAATCATCAAGGACTCAAATCACCCTGGTAACTCTGCTGCCATCTGGTAAGCGCTTCCGCTGCCTGATGGCAAAAACTGAGAGACTTAGGAGGAGTTTCTTCCCCCAGGCCATCAGGCTCCTAAACTCAAACTCAGCCTCTTAACATCATCATGACTCCACTTTATAATCACTAACAATCAGTAAGATATTCACACTCATTATTCTCTACCTCATACTGACAGTGTCATTTGCACACAACACTTTCTGTGTTTTGGTATCTTATTTATTTTATTTATTTTTTTGGAGATTGCTGCTACATGTCAACCATGTACAACCTGTTTTGCACATTCCTCTCTTGTACAGTCATGCTTATCTTAATATTTAAGTCTACTACAGTATACTGTCATGCACATTCTTGTATATTTTATATTTTGTTCTTTATGTCTTATTTTTTATTCATTTCATTTTATGTATATTTCCTCTGTGTTGTATTCTATAATATTTGCACTGTCCATGGAGCGGACCTGACCCACATTTCACTGCTGGTTATATACTCTCTGTATAATCTTGTATGTGACAAATAAATCTTGAACGTGAACTTGAACTTGAACTTGAACTTGAAAAGGGCCTGTTCACTTTCTCCAAGTCTCCAAGATAAACACACACTGTTCCTTTGAGATCAACACTAACTTCCTGTAACAACAAAAAGCCATTATTTGAGGGGCCCTATATATAGGTAGTGTCTTGTGTATCACTTTAACTGTATGAACTTACATAACCTGTTGTCTGAGGTTGAGTACAAAGTACAAGTAAGAGTGAGAGAGAGAGAGAGAGAGAGAGAGAGAGAGAGAGAGAAAAGAAAGTGTACTTATTTACTTAATTATTTTACAGATCTATTCTTGTTTTGTTTATGTATTATATAATCGTTTGTTCCTTATTCATGTAATGGATAATGCTTTGGCAATACTGTGCAAGTCGTTCCAATAAAGCTCATTTTAAAGCTCATTTACTGAATTGAGAGAGAGAGAAAGGGAGAGAGGGAGAGAGGGAGGGAGAGAGAGAGAGAGAGAGGGAGGGAGGGAGAGAGAGAGGGAGGGAGGGAGAGAGAGAGAGAGAGAGGGAGGGAGGGAGAGAGAGAGAGAGAGGGAGGGAGGGAGGGAGAGAGAGAGAGAGAGAGGGAGGGAGAGAATTTTTTTTTTTTTAGAATTTTGACAATCCTTTTATTACAAAAAATCATGACAACATTCACAAAAACAAGTCACATACTTTCAATCTAATAAAAAATCTTACATCAACACTTCTGAAATAACCAGTTCATTATCAACTAATGAACACAGCACATTATCACAGCACCACTCAATTTCAAAAATATTCAATGTACTCATTAGTTTATACAAATTAAACTCGATTACAAGTCGTGATTTTACAATTTTTTTAAAAGCTGTTATAAGTTCTTGTTCTCCTTTCTGTTCAATTTGATTTCTCCTAGTTATATAAATGGCTAATTTTGCAATACCAACAATAAAATTAAGCAATTGACATTTGTATTTTTCCTTAATGGTATACATACAACCAAGAATAAAATCCTGCTTTGTGAAACATACCTCAAAAGATTCAAAAAGAAGCTCTAAAATACTAAACAAAAACGGAAGTCTGTTACAAAACATAAAACAATGAAACACAGTCTCCCTTTCATTGCAAAAAGGACAATTCTCACTTACATTTGGGTTCAACATTGCCACAAAAGAGTTAACTGCTATAGCCCCATGGAGTATCCTCCACTGAAGATCACCAACTCTTTTAGGTAACGGAGGTTTGTACAAAATCCTCCACACTGGTTTTGTTTTTTCAGTGATCTCTAATGTGTCTCTCCATACAGTATCACTTCTATTTAACCATTTAATATTCGTCACTTTCACAATACTTCTGTACAATGCTTTCCCTTTAACTTCAAAGAAATCAATTTGCACATCAATTTCCTTCTTCAACAAAGAATTAATGTCATTAAATGAAGAAAGATCAGGTACAATACTTATATCTGGGAAGAAATCTTCACAATCTGGAAATATACATTTCTTATTGTACTCATCAAGTAAAATTCTTTCTTGTACATTCAAAGCCCCCTGCAGTTTATCTAAAAAATGTTTAATGTACCGTGCAGACTTTACCTTTAAAAAGGCTGAAACTGCTTCTACATTGTTAAAATCAGGACCTGCCTTATTTAAAATGTGTTTCAACTGTAGAGATCCACTTCTGTACAACAAAGCTTTAAGACCTGGTATTTCGTCACCAGATACATCGAGACGTGCTCCACACACAATGGGCTCTTCGAGTAACCAGTACAGAGACATTAATGGTTCCATCCATTGAGGCTTAAAAAGACTCCATATTTTAAAGAGATTTCGATAGAAAGCAGGAACTCCTCTAAAATCAATTTTTTTTGAGTCCATTAAAAACAAAACATTGTCCAGGCCAAGTCCACTTATTCTGTGTAAAATGGATTGAGCAACTGGTCTCCATACCAGTCGTTCAGATCCTATCAAAAACTTCTGCAAAAACTGAAGACGATAAGCAGCACATCTACTTGACAAATGCACTAGACCTTGGCCTCCATCTTCTTTAGCCAGAAACAAAACGCTCTGAGGGATCCAATGCAAATTGTCCCAAAAAAAGTTCACTGTTTCTGTTTGAATTTTTGCTAAGAGACCAACCGGAGGGTCAACGCATGCAAGTCTATGCCACAGGGAAGAAGCCGCAAGATTGTTGATTATGAGTGTGCGTCCTTTAAAAGACAACTGAGGAAGCAACCATTTCCATTTTTTCAAACGTCCTGTTACTTTATCTGCCATTCCTTCCCAGTTCTTCTGCATGAAAGCTTCATTGCCTAAGAAAACACCAAGATATTTTAACCCATCTTTTTTCCATAATAAGCCTCCTGGTAGAATGGGATTTTCTCCTTCCCATTTTCCAATCAATAAAGCATCACTTTTTCCCCAATTTACAATTGCTGATGAAATATCCTTAAAATCATTAACAATTTGTTGTAACATTTTAACATCATCACTATCATTTATAAAAGCAATAACGTCATCAGCATATGCAGATAAATGGAAAGCATTATTACACTGTGGCAATGTTAAACCCTTTAACTTATTTCGTAACATGGACAACAGTGGTTCTATAGCCAGCACATAATAGCCCAGACATAGCACAACCTTGTCGAACCCCTCTCTGTACATTAAAGGGGGCACACAAACTACCATTAATTTTAATCACACTCTCAATTTCACAATACATTGTTTTAATCATATCAATAAAACGTGAATTAAAACCAAAGGCTTGCAAAGTATGCCACAAATAAAGGTGTTCAACCCGATCAAATGCCTTCTCTTGGTCTAAAGAAATAAGACCAATATTTATACCAAACAACTTTGAAACTTCTAAAACATCTCTGATTAAAGTTATATTATCAAAAATCGATCTATTTGGTACACAATATGTTTGATCGTAGTGTATCACCTTCCCTATTATTTTACTCAATCTTGTAGCTAATGTTTTAGACAGGATTTTATACTCTGAGCACAGGAGAGAAACAGGCCTCCAATTTTTTATATTTTGAAGATCGCCTTTTTTGGGCAATAAAGTGATAACTGCCCTTCTACAACTAAGGGGAAGAAACCCATTAGTAAGGCTTTCATCAAACACCACTAAGAGATCTTCTCTTAAAACGGGCCAGAAAGTTTTATAAAATTCAATGGGTAACCCATCAATCCCAGGAGATTTCCCATTCTCCATGCCCATCATTGCTGTATAAAGTTCTTGTTCTGTCAGATGTTGTTGCAAACTTTCATTGCTCTCTTCATCAAGTTTTGGCAGACCTTCGAAAAAACCACTAATAGTCATCTTTTCATTTATCAGATCAGCTGTATATAATTTTTTATAAAACTGTACAGCAACTTCTCTTATCTCAGACGTTTTAGTTAATTCCTGTCCTGTATCAGAGACCAAGGAATGAATTATTCTACTTTGACTATTTTTTTTCTCCATACTGAAGAAAAATTTAGAAGGCGCATCCATTTGTGTGATATTCTGGAAACGTGAGCGAACCAGCGCTCCCTGTGCCTTAATGTCCAACAGGTTTGCCAATAAAGTTTTCTTTAATGTCAGAGCTTCAATGTGTTCCTTTTTGCCTGTAGATGCAGACAAACTGTACAAATCAACTATCTCAGTCTCTAAAGTATTCAATGATCGAGTTATTTCTTTTGTAACATTAAGAGTGTATTGCTGGCAAAAGTTTTTGATTTGTATTTTCCCGCAATCCCACCACTGTTGCAAAGAGCTATATAAATATTTTTGTTGCTTAAAAACATCCCAGAAAAAAATAAAAGAATCTTTAAAATGTTTGTCATCAAGTAAAGATGTATTAAAATGCCAATAGGCACTGCTTGACTTCACACAACTTACTAATACAGAACAGAGAACCGCACTGTGATCTTAAAATCCTACAGGATTAATTTGACAAGATTTAAAAATATTTAACTGGTGCTTAAAGCTGTAAAACCGATCAAGACGTGCCAAAGACAATGAATTATCTTTACAATGAACCCATGTGTATTGCCTTAATGTTTTATGCATTTTTCTCCATATATCACAGAGATCAAAAGTTTGAACGAGTTGCTTAATAACTCTTTGAGATGCAACATGCGGTTCTAAATGATTTCGGTCTACTTTATCATTCTCAGTACAATTAAAATCTCCCCCTAAAACTAAGAAATCATCTGTATTTAGGCTTTTCAAAGTAGTGTTGACTAAATTTAAGAACAATACTCTTTCTACTCCACTATTAGGAGCATAGATATTTAAAAAAACCATAACAATTTTTTCAAACTTAACAATAACTTTTAAAAAGCGACCTTTTTCAATTTCAACAGATTCAAAAGATACTGGAGTCATATTTTTAGAAAATAAAATTGCAACACCTCCACTTACAGAGGATTTGTGACTAAGAAAAAGTTGACCTTCCCACTCTCTTTTCCAGTCCACCTCATTTCTTTGATCACTATGCGTTTCTTGTATAAACATGACATCAACAGACTTCTGATTTATATATTCATACAACATCATCCGTTTACGAACATCTCTAGCTCCATTTAAATTGAGAGTTCCAATTTTTAGCTGACTCATAGTTTTATTTAAGTTCAGCAAGCAACTCAGATGGACAAAGACAGAGATTATGCATATAATAAAAAAACCCAAGCTCAGGGATCTAAACCATGGCATTCTTATCATCTCTAGGCTTTTGTTTTTTTAACTTGTTTACAAATTTCCGTAAACGATACACTTCAAGATCTGCGAAAGCCCCTTCTTTTATCAAATATCTGGTGTCCTTCACAAATTGTGCACTATTAGGAAAATAATCCTCAATTTGCACGCCTTTTAACCCTTTCGTTTCCTGAAGAAAGACACTAATGTCTTCAGCTTTGTACAAAACATTTACTGCTTCATTTTGAGAACAAGCAGAAAACTCTGAACACACAGAAACGCAAGAATCAGAATCATCATCGTCAGAAGCTATGATTTCATCTTCAGCAGCGTCATTTATTTTGATTTGTTTACTGGTTTTATCGTTTCGACTCTTTCTTCTTTTAATTGGTGTTTTGAAAGTTGATTCAACTTCCATGTCCAATCCACAATCATTCAATCTCAGATCTTCCTTTACAATTTCTCTGTCTTGTTCTACAAGCACAGAAGATAATGTACTGAACCCCACGGACTCCGCCACAACGCCTCCATCATCACCGACAGCAGAGCACGACGCCCGCACCTCCGCGCTGTTCACTCCCTCGAGCGGCTCGAGCGGTGTATTCACCGGTGCGCTAGACTCATCAACAGCGCTCCCCGCTTTACCTACATCAGTCTGCTCTGTGTTCGTGTTCATTTTATCAGGGCAATTACGACTCAGATGTCCGATTTTCGAACAACCAAAACATTTGATCGTCGTATCAGATGATACGAAGACAGCATAGTCAAAACCTTCTATTTTAAATTTAAAAACCAGGTCAAGTTCATCCTCGCCATTCTTCAGAATCATAAACACCTGTCTCCTAAAAGACACGAGATGTTTCACTAAAGGCGATTTACATCCAAGCGGAATTTTTTTGATCGGGGAAACTATCTTTCCATATCGTGACAATTCCTGCACGATCATCTCATCTTTCACAAACGGAGGGACGTTTGAAATCATTATTTTCTTGGCGGGAGTGCTCAAAGGAAACACCGGCGTGAGTGAACCTTTGATTACAACACTATTTTGCACTATTTCATTCGCCTTCTCAATAGTGCTAAAAAATAGCACAAACGCACTATTCATCCGCGAAGCGGACACGATGTTTTCATGACCCACAACGTCTCCCACAGCCAAACAAACATCTTCCACATTAGCGTTTGAATCAATTTTTACTCCATGCCGCCGAGTTAAATTTTCAAAAACCATTGTGTTTGGAGTCGCCATGCTTCCCAGCAAAAATGCTGGAAGCAGACTATCCTCACAAAAACAAGAAAAACAAAATACCTAAAAAACAAAAAAAAAAAAAAAAACACTTACAAGAGAAAAGGAAAAAGTTTGGGAAAAAAGCACTCTTACCGGCCACAGTCGGCAACCACTCACATCCACACTCACCACGCTCCGCCCACTCACTCCCAGCATGCACTCGAGAGAGAGAGAGAGAGAGAGGGAAGGAGGGAGGGATAGGCGGGGGAAGAGGGAGGAAGAATAAGATAAGATGTGATTTGAAGACATGCTACGGAATGTAGTTTAACAAGGAAGAAGCTACAAGAAACATTTGAGGAGAGTAAAATCAAGGAGCAAAATAAGGGAAAAAAAGATAAAGAAAACGGTTGTAAAGGAATCGGCATAATGGAAATCCCTGACTCATCGTCAGTGAGTAAAATATATTAAATATTTAAGTATTTTAAAGAAAACCATATTAATAAATCAAAAACTGTTTCTTTCACCCTTGGGTTTGGGAATTGGGAATGGGAATTATCATGTTCTAAATGAGATATCAGCATGCTTTTGAAAAAAAAACTGTAATGTAATGTAATGAAAGCAGAATATATAGTTTAGATAGTGTGAAAAACACAAGAATATTGCATTATTGCAGCATTTAAAGGCACTATGGAAAGCACAGTATGCCTAAGAAGTTGCAGTTTCTCCATTTAGCAAGGTGCAATCAGTAGCTTGGTTCTAATTTAAGTTTTACACATAAAGGAATGTGTTTTTGTTGTACACTCACATGAGCAAAATACTTTTCTTATAATAGTTTTCTATGTTTTATAATTAAATATGGTGCAGGTCATCCCTCTTGATGAGTTTTGTCATGTTGAAATGACTGTTTCACAAGTGTAAACATCAGTACAGCACTATCCAAAGCTGAAGGCTTTTTTAGATTTGTTTACACTAAAAAAAAATGGTAGGCCCTACTATAGGATTTACTTTGACACAATTTATACGATCTGATATTGATATGATCAATTGATATTAATCAAATCGTCCAACTTATACCTTATCTAACAATCGTCCAGCGAGGTGTTAGATTTCAGTATATCTGAGAAATTCTGTTTATTCTCGTGGCCACGATATAATAATACAGAATTATTTAAATAACCTTATGACAGTTATGAGCATAGGTAACGTAATCTGGGCAAAGTTCTGATTTGAATATTACACAACAGAACACAGAACACTTCTCTATAAATCAAACAAGAGTTTATTTGCTATCTTACTACAATACATGAACTAAGCTAAATAACACAAAACAAAATACATACACACAGGAAATGAATTGTTGCAATTGAGAATGATTAAAATATAGCACTGTTTTGCTATTTCCACACGATTTTACCCGTGTCGATCATCAAGAGGAGAACTCTAGTATTTTTACTTTAGAGATAGATACGACCAGTTCCAGCGGAATAGAGGTTGTTTGATACTTGCTTTTGTTGAGATGATCTGTGTGGCTCGAGGGAATCCCGCGCGTCGTTGCGTGACGTCACTCTGGGGATGCCCTTCGGTTGTTGGCTGGTTGGCTCTGGGTGCTGTTTGACGCTCTTGAGTTCCTTTCGCGTAGCTTCAGACTTTCAAGGGTTTCTTCAGAGATTTGACTAAGTGTTGGTTCAATGTTCAAACTCGGCCAGATGTTAAGGCTAGGAGCTCTTTTGGAGCAGCTCCAAGTTTCAAGAAGCGCGCGATTTTCAAGCAGAGCAGCAGAGAGAGGTCTGTGTCAGAGGGTTTTAACCAGAGGCCTTCCGTCCAACCCCCAGAGGCTTCCACCAATTAGATTGTCCTTGTAGACGGAGCTCCGCCTACACGGCTCATTTTCCATGCAGTAAGTCCTCTCGCCTAGTTGCTTTAATCTCATGAGGAAAATATCTTAACACATTCTGTATGCGTTGTAATCATACATTATTATAATAAAAGTTAACTTTCATCCATACCAAATTCTTGCCAACGAAATCAGCTTTCATTCAAACTCAAACACCACGTATTTGGCATATACATATAATAACTTTATCTACTCCGTGGTTAAGGCAAAGATTAAACTATCTTAAATTCTGAATAATACCACCAAGCCTATGATACTGAACACAGGGGAAAGGTTATATGTCACAGATACAGGAAATATCATTCGTTTCAATACACAGCAAGCTTATGACATAGAATACAACCTGAATATATATATTGTAAAATATATTGTATATATTGCTTTTGAGTATATTGCTTTAATAGCCCAGTAGCTATTATTAATTGTCTTTTGGAACACTTTATAAAATTTTTGAATCTTTGTTTTGTTAAAGATCAGAAAGGAGCCATTCCTGTGGAATGCAGGAAAAGAAGAGCGAGGTTATGAGGTCATGAGAACATCACTTTAGGGTGCATCTGCAAAACTTCAGCACTCAGACTTCTCTCGTAAAACAGTCTTGCCTTATTGAATTATGCGTTAAACGGTCATCCTGGACCATGTCCAGATCCAAAGAGTTCTTTTGTAGATACAACGTCCTTTGTACTGTTGTTCATTCTAACTTTATTTATGGTACCGGTCGGTACCAACATGGAAGGTTCTGTTCTTTAACGACATCCAGATGTTCTCCTTCAATTTCTCCTTGTTTTAACAAAGTCTCTTGAGATAAGGAGGTTTTATGGCAGGAAATCGGAACTCAGGAATGTGCTTGCCATTATGTTCAGATGTGTGTGCGTTCTACCTTCCCCCAAGGTCTTACAATTACATTAAACATGAAACTTTATAGCTGAAAGACTAAAATAGTATTTTCTTGTAAAAAGAATTGAACTTTCAAACAGAACAGAACTTTGAAAATAATCATTTTACAGTGTACCTGGCCCTTTGCCTGTATGTTAGTGATATCCAAAGAAATCAGTAAATGCTTTTTAGATTTTATATGGTAAAATAAACCTTACAATTTAAAAAAGGACACTATATCTATATTTTTTTTTTATATATATAATAACAATATTTTATTGTTATTGTTGCCTTATTGTTAACACAATTAGTTAAGAATTTGACAGAAAATGAAAAATCTAAGTGGTTCTATGAATCTTTTCTATTGTTGTCAGGGTTCTGTTGTGTGTGTCATGTGTTCCCGCCTCTTGTGTCCATATTTGGTTTGTTTCCTGTCCTCGTCTGATGTCATTATGAGTTAACTCTTGTCCAGCTGTGTTTGTCTCGTTATCTGTAATTAACCTGTGTATATTAGTTCATGCCTGTTCAGTTTGATTTCGTCTGGTCTACTCGTTACTTCCCCGGTGTATCCTGTCTCTGAGTCCTGCCTTGTCCTGCCTTGTCCTGCCTTGTCCTGCCTTGTCCTGCCTTGTCCTGCCTTGTCCTGCCTTGTCCTGCCTTGTCCTGCCTTGTCCTGCCTTGTCGTCTCATTAAAGACTATTATTTGAGTTTATGTCCCCGTCTGCGTGTTCCTGTTCCTCCCTCGTGTGTGCACCGTGACAGAAGACCAGACCAAACCGTAAGCGGCGCCCATTCACCTCGTTTTGTTTTGTTTGTTTTTTGAAAAGTTTTTATTTGTTCCAGTCTGTTTGGTTGTTCTTGAACACATCTGGGGGGACACATGGTGGCATGTGGTTTGACACTGCAGGGATGATCAGCTGTCTTTCCTGTCTCCTTGTAGCTCTGTCTTAGGCTTCTTACATTACAGACACTGCAGTTTATTGCTCTGGCCACATCTGGGCCCGTATTTATCAAGCCTCTAAGAATTACTCTCAAGAACACTGCTAAGAATTGACTTAAGTGGAAAAAAATTCTTGGCTCAAAGCTGCGATTAAAAGTTAGTTATCAATCATCTCAGTCGTAATTTAAGCAAAGTGTAGGACTAAATCTTAAGTGTCAGTCTTAGAGATGATTTACAACACTTTGCTGTGCCACAAACGGGATTTTGGATGACGACATACGCATGGACCAATCACTGAATAGATTTTCTTAATTAAGAATATTCTCAGATAAATTCACATTGAATGGTTAAATTTCTAATAGGAGTTTACATTCAACACACATTTGACAATAAAGACTTTTCAAGAGAACACATTATGGCAAGGAAACGAAGCATCATCACAACTTAATTTAGGGTGCCGATAGATGATAGTATAGTGTATCGACTGTTGCTGATGCCTTTGACAACAGCGAGACGATTATTATTATTATTATTATCCGTCAAAAATAGACTTTAATCTTTAGTGATGCAGCGCGGAGAGCGGCTTCAGAAACTTGCCACGGCACGGCTGATCAGCTCCGGTGGCTGTGGAGCTGTAACGCGCCGCAGACGCGTGCAGTGTAAATAAGGGGTAAGAGATTTATTCATCATACAGTGTAGATCGCATAATACTCGCGATAGACTGAAGTCAGTTATGATGTTGTTTGGTAATGTAAATGTTCTTTGCTCGTTTTGAATAACTGAGGAAGTGTAACTTGTTTGATTAACTGCTCGTCGCCAAACATTTCAAAGACATTCCTCCTCTCCTGAAAGATTTGCGCACGTCTCTGTCTCCTCAGCGCCATCACAAGCCCCTGCTGGCAACTCCTAACCACTTGAGAGACCTCTCCAGCTGTCTTAAATAACTGGGAGAGTAAGAGTGATTCTTAGCTTTAAGAAATTTGATAACTTGCTTTTATACTTAAGTTTGAAAGTAGGAGTAAATTTCATGAATTCTCAGCACTTAAGACTAAAATGGCACTTTGAGAAGCTTGATAAATACGGGCCCTGAAGTCCTCATGCCTCCCTGCAGCAGGAGTATAGCATGTTCACACAGATGATCAGGAATCAGGGCATCTTTCTTAGGGTGTTTTTAGAGTCAGTAGAAAGGTCTTTAATAATGTCCGCTTGTAAACTGTAAATGTTTTAAGGACCATTCCACAGGTGCACATGCAATAGTTGTTCATTGAACAATTATAAATTACAAATATGGCTCATTGAACAAGTATAAAATATATTGTTTAAACCTTAAAGATCTGTAAAGCATATTTGGATTTTACAAAGTTATCTTTAAAATATAGTATCTCGAAAAAGGGCTTTATATATGTATATGTATATATACTATATATATATATATATATATATATGTATGTATGTATATACAGTCGTGGTCAGAATTATTGCCACCCTTGGTAAATATGATCAAAGAAGGCTCTGAAAATAAACCTGCATTATTAATCCTTTTGATCTTTTATTTTAAAAAATCACAAAAATCTAACCTTTCATTGAACTAAAACAATTGAAAATGGTGGAAAATTTCATTATGAAATGTTTTTCTCAAATACACGTTTTACAATTATTGGTACCCCTAGAAATTCTTATGAGTAAAATATCTCTGAAGATCCCATTCATATTTACAATTTTTGAAATTATCCAGCCATGGCTTCCTGTTTCACAGAAATATAAATAGGCGGGAAAACAAAGTCCAAATTCCCTTAATCATCCATCACAATGAGAAAAACCAAAGAATATATTTCTGATGTGCAGCAAAAGATAATTGAGCTTCACAAATTAGTGAAGTGGCTTTAAAAAAAGAGCTAGAGCAGTGAAAATTCCCATTTCCACCATCAGGGCAATAATTAAGAATTTCCAATCAACAGAAAATGTTATGAATCTGCCTGGAAGAGGACATGTGTCTATATCGTCCTAATGCACAGTGAGGAGGAGAATTTGAGTGGCCAAAGACTCTTCAAGGACCACAGCTGGAGAATTGTAGAGAAAGGTTGAGTTTCGGGGTCAGAAAACCTTAAAAAAAAAAGTCAAACAGCCTCTACATCACCATGTTGTTCGAGAGGGTTTCAAGAAAAATGATCCTCACTCATCCAAAAACAATCTCCAGCATATTCAGTTGTCAGACACAACTGGAACTTCAAATGGGACTGGCTTCTATGGTCAGATGAAACTAGAAATTTAGCTTTTTAGCAGTAAACACTCAAGATGGGTTTGGTGCACACAGGGATAAAAAGTACCCCATGTGTACAATGAAATATACTGCTGTATTTTTAATGTTGTGGGCCTATATTTCTGTTGGAGGTCCTGGACATCTTGTTTAGATACATGGCATCACTGATTCTACCAAATACCAACAGATAAAAAAATCAACAAGTGACTGACTCTGTTAGAAATCTTATAATGGGCCATGTTTGGATATTCCAACCGGACAATAATCCAAACACAAACCTCAAAAACAACACAAAAATGGGTCACTGAGCACAAAACCAAGCTTCTGCTATGGCCATTCCAGTCCTCTGACTTGAACCCTGTAGAAAATGAGTGGGGTGAACTGAAGAGAAGAAGCACCGTCATGGAGCTGTGAATCTGAAGGATCTGGAGTGATCTGGAGTGATTCTGGATGAAGATTCTGGTCTCTGATCTCTTGTCAGGTGTTCTCTAACCTCATCAGACATTATAGGAGAACATTTAGAGCTGTTAAACTGGCAAATGGAGGTTTCAAAAAGTATTGAATAAAAGGGTGCCATTAATTGTGGCCAATGTGTATTAGAGAAAAACATTTATTTCATAATGATATTTCCTCCCATTTTAAATTCTTATTCTCCAATGAAAGGTTAGATTTTTGTGATTTTTAAAAAATAAAAGATCAAAAGGATTAACAATGCAGATTAATTTTCACAGCCTTCTTTGATCATATTTACCAAGGGTGCCAATAATTCTTACGACGACTGTATATACTGTATATATATTTTTTTTTTTTTTTATATATTTGGCTGAGTAATATAAGTGTACAGTCAAATGATAATGGAGTAATTTCAATGTAGCCTTTGAGATTTCTGGGCAAAGAAAATATTAAAGATTATTATTGCCATACACAACATTACAAAAAAATAAAAATAATAATATTAATGGCCAGTGATAAGCTTTAAAAAGGCATTTCGTTATGTTGTCATTGTTGTTGTTGTTGCTGTTGATTAAGGTTTTAAATTAATCTATAAAATAAACTGAATAAATGTAGGGTACTAAATGTATATGCATTGGTAATCTTAAAATATGTACATTTGATATGTATGTATGTATTGTTGTTGTTGTAACTAACATTTTGCTTGATAATGGGTTTTAGCATTGAATGCTTATGGCCAATGATGATTCTATAATGATTATTCAGTGCAGTGAAACCTCAACAATAAACTGACACTTTTTAATACTCTAGATGAAACCACTTAGTCGGCCTGAACTGTTTGATTTTGAGGGTGTTTCTATGGTCCACTACTTCACTGACAACTGGGAAAAGGTAAAAAACTTTCAAGCAAGACCTGATGACATTCTAATCGCCACATACCCCAAAGCAGGTGAGGGCACTGCACATTTAACAATTTTGCCAGCATGCCATGTGACCACATAACTCATACAATATGTTTTATTTATTTATCTATTATTTTCCCCCTGAGGTCTATTTTTAATATCAGTAAAGATTTTCCAGGACTTTCCAGAATTTTTGGTAACACTTTACAATGTGTAATTAACATTAGTTAATGTATTAATTAACATGAACGAACAATGAACACTACATTTATTACACTCTTTATTAATCTTTGTTAACGTTAGTTAATAAAAATACAGTTGTTCATTGTTTGTTCATGTTAGTTCACAGTGCATTAACTAATGTTAACAAACAAAACTTGTGATTTTAATAATGCATTAGTAAATGCTGAAATAAAATTAACTAAGATTAATAAATGCTGTAGAAGTATTGTTCATTATTAGTTCATGTTAACTCATGTAGTTAACTAATGTTAACTAATGAACCTTATTGTAAAGTGTTACCCAATTTTTTATGACTTGAAATTCCCTCATTACTCACACACAAGCTTTACAATTTGCCATTCTTCACTACATTTTGGTAACACTTTATTTCGATAGTCCACTTTAGACATTCTACTAACAGTCAGTAAGTAACTCTGCAACTACATGTCAACTAGCAGTCATTAGAGTATTATTAGTCTGTCTGCTTAATAACTTCTAACAATTTATTTTGATGGGTCCACAACATGCAACATACTGACTATGAGAAACTTTGCAAGTATGTCAACTTATTCTACTAACCCTAAACCTACCCTACTGAGAGTTAGTTGACATGTAGTTGACATGTACAGTAGTTACAAAGTTACTTATAGTTAGTAGAATGTCTAAAGTGGACTATCAAAATAAAGTGCAACCTACATTTTAAACCACTTCTGGTCCATCCATCCATTCTCCAAACCGCTTGTCCAATTTAGGGTCAATGGGAGACTAAAGCGTCTCAGACCAGAGCTGTTCTGGTGTTTAGGAATAATAGTGTGCATATATATCGTTTGTTTCACCTAGTTGTCTTCTGTTTTGTTTACTAAGTGTGTCACTTTTGTGCTTGCTGCTTTATAATTGTTTAAAACTTAGCAGTTTGCTTAGCAGTTTGCCAAAAAGCTCCAGTTTGGCAGCTCCAGTTTGGTAAATGGATGAATGGAGGATTCATCTGCAGGCACCATCTTCTGGTGAGATGTGGGAATTCCTTTAGCATGACCTTCACAGTGCATTATGGGTATTTTCTAGCCACTGAGTGTACATTGCTCATAATTGCGATGCATTATGGGATTGAATAAGTGCTCTTGATAATATCCACTATGGTTTCGGACACCAATATAAATGGCTGTCCCCTCAAGTAGTGCACTATTTAGGGGTATGGAGCTGATTTTGGACACAGTCAGTGTCAAATGAATCGTCACAGTTTAACATTTATGTAACAAAATTGAATATAATGTGTAAATGTTTTTAAAAAAAAATTAATTGTTCTAAAACCTTGGATCTAGACAGTTCCGTTACATAAGATTTCCGATACATGCAGTAAGGCAGAAGCCATGCAGAAATCTTCTAATAATTTAGTACTGATCATCACTTTATATAGTTGTAAGCATCTTTTGTTTCCATGTTTTTTTTTGGTAATTGTTGTTTTATAGGGTTTTGCATAATGCAATAATTCCTACACTCCATTCTTCATTCATTCTAGGTACCACCTGGGTGTCATATATTCTAGACCTTCTGTACTTTGGTAACGATGCTCCAGAGCGTCAAACTTCCCAGCCTATCTATACGAGAGTGCCATTCCTGGAGTCATGTTTTAAAATGATACCATCAGGTCAGAGACCACAGTATAAAGAGTTCACTGAGTTTCACATCTTCACTTTTTTTCAGTCTTACCATTTTATGTTCATCATCCAGTTTGTTTGTTTGTTGTTGTTGTAGCAAATGAGCCATGCCAAGATGTATTTTTTAATTATTATTATTTGATACATGTACATCATACCAATGAGTCAAATTATTTGATATTTGATAACTGTGTTCCATAAAAATATAGAAAAATAAAATATATATATATATAAGTCTCTGTTCTCCACCGGCCTTTTAGGAATTTTGCTGCAACACTTTGTACTAATTGGAAATGAGTGACAGATGAAATGTACGCACAATAAAGAGATTTGAAGTAGTCCATGAGACGTAATAAGAAAGCATGGATAGCAATCTTCTCTTGAAGACATAACTGAAAAAAACAAGAGCCTATCACTGCATTTATTTATTTATTTATTTGTTAGTTAAATTTTAGGCTGTGATCCCAAAGCACACCTAGATTCTTAATACAGGATAAAGTGAAATGATCAAGGTATAGTCAAGGTCAATGCATCTGTCCCTATAATTTTCATTTGGGCCAAAGACTATGTCCCCTTTCTTTGCTTCAATTTAAAAATAAAAAGTTTTGAGAAAAATATGTTTTCTCTTCATCTAGACAAGCCAAACATTTTGAAAAACCTTCATACAATACCAGTGACAGTTTAGAGATCGCATTTACAGGAGGGTTCAGAGCAAAGTTAGTAAGAGAAAATAACTTTTTGTCTATGATTACTTTTTGCAATTAATTTTGAGAAATATTTAGACTTTGCAGATTTCACATCTTTCTGAAGAGTAAAGTCTTTATGCATTTTGTAGGATATTTTCAGTTTTTCCTTGGCATGGGTGGTGGTGGTGAATGGGTGTTGGCATTATGCCATGGCTCGGTTTTAGTGAAGTCATACTTCACTGTCATTAGAGGTTTAGAGTGACAGGCAGCACACATGAATAATAAAATCACCAATCAAAAGAAGATGGTCATACTTCATACATCTCCCACAAATTTATTCAATTAATTTATAAAATTATAATAAAATAATGATCATACATTTTTAACAACTTTATTGTTGCTTTTCCCACAACATTTTTAAGTTAAGACAAAGGAGGGTATTGTGTATGCAAACACAACTGCAAGTTCTCTGTCTGGACAAATCTATCTAGAAAACTCTAAACAAACAAAATGTTCTAATATTTCACTGTTCCATATAGGCATTCACATACCTCCTGTTTTTGAGGACAAGAAATCATGTCTTTGCTGAACAATAAAACTAGGATGCTTTTAATTTAGAGCCACATTTTATTACTAACTTTCAGGGACAGAACTGGCTGATAATCTGCCCACTTCTCCTCGCCTCATCAAAACTCATTTACCTGTTCAGCTTGTGCCCAAGTCCTTCTGGGAGCAGAACTCGAAGGTAGTAATGTAAATGGGATTTTTTTCACTTTTTTCTTTCACCCTGTGATGTTTTGATTGTAGATAATAACGTCATGAAGCTTCCACCACAGAATGAAAATGGTGTAAAAACTCATTTCATGTAATCATCCTATTATGTGACTTACTTTAGTCAGATGTTCTATCTTTATTTAATTTAATTTTATAAGAATTTTAAATTGTGTTTTAAAGAGTGATGTTTAATAGACAGTGTTATTGAAGTGCAGCTTTATTTAAGTGATATGTTTGGCAGTTTTGGTTGGTAAATATTTTTTTCTTTATAATATATTATTACATATAAATAAATTATTTCTTACATTTTAGGTGTGGCTTTACATTTTAGCTGTGACATAACTTTTTTTTTTTTCCTTCATTCCTTCAATTTTTTTCCCCCACTCATTTTAGATTGTGTATGTAGCTCGGAATGCAAAAGACAATGCAGTTTCTTATTTTCATTTTGATCGAATGAACATGGTACAGCCTGAACCAGGAGACTGGAACACCTTCTTACAGAAATTTATGGAAGGAAAAAGTAAGTAAAATAATTGTCAAAGTCTTAATAACTAAATTAATTAATTAAGTAATTAAAATGAAATAAAATAAAATAAATCTTTCTGGCTAGTTATATTCTGAACCATTTTAATATCGGGGAAAATGTATTTAATACTAAATATATGAAATATAATATTATCACTACAAGAACATTATGAAAGTAAAAATATTAATTGTCTCTATTATGTGAAACTCCTACATGAATCAAGAAAGTTTCCACAAATTAATATGTTTTAACCTCAGACTTTTTTTTATCCTAGATGTGTTCGGCCCTTGGTATGACCATGTCAATGGATGGTGGGAGAAAAAACAGACTTATTCTAACCTAATGTACTTGTTCTATGAGGATTTGGTGGAAGTAAGTTCAGTAACATTTTTATTGAGAGTAAAATCAGTATGTTTAATGTGTCAAAAGTACCATGTTACCATGAACTTTTTAGGACACTGGACGTGAGGTGGAACGTTTGTGCTCCTTCTTGGGTTTGTCATCCTCAGTTGAAGAGAGGGAGAAAATAACGAAAGGGGTTCAGTTTGATGCCATGAAACAGAACAAAATGACCAACTATTCTACAGTCCCAGTCATGGTGTACCCTTCATGAAGTGTACCCTTCATGAGGAAAGGTTAATAAACTACTAAATCATCGAATGTGGTTCTTATAAATTCTGTTCTTTCACTTGCTTTTATTTATTTATTTATTTATTCGTTCCAAAAGGTAAAGTTGGAGACTGGAAAAATCATTTCACTGTGGCGCAAAATGAACAGTTTGATGAAGTCTACAAACAGAAGATGAAGAACACCACTGTCAAGTTCCGCACTGAGATCTAATACTAGAGGGTTATGAATGTTGCACCAGAGTACTAACTAAAAAAGTTACATTTAATTTTAAAACTATAATGTCCCGATGAAATCAAAATGGTTTGAAATCAAAATTGAGCAAAATGCTTGTTTGTTTGTTTTTCTTTTAGTAGGAATATGTTAGCCTTAAGGATATCTTTAAGCTGGTTTGCTCTGAAACTGACAAAATTCTCATTTATAAGATATAAGCATTCAAAACTTACAGTCTCTATATGGATCAATGATTTTGCTGACATCATTCTGCACTTCATCTTCTCATCAGATCAGACCAATCAAATACTCTCTATAATCTGAAGCCCCGCCCCTTATACTGTACTAAAGACACTAAAGCTGTGACTGAAAATGATTACTTGTTCACACATTTATGTTATATATGGTCAATGGCACATTGTAACATTGCAGCATTGCAAACAGACATCCTCAGCATTAAGTGTGAGTGCAAGTGGAATGTGGAATCATACCCTGTATGATTGTGTATGTGACAAATAAACAAGAACCTTGAACCTTGGAATGTGTGTTAGTCTTGTGATGAACTGGTCATCCATCCAATCTGTTTCCCTGCCTGCAGACAAATTTGATTTTTTATGTCAGTCAACTGGCGATCTTTATGCCCAGTGCATCCCATATTAACAAAAAACTACTAACTTTACTACATTTATCAGTCGAATGACATTAATTCAGTGTACATTTTCTAATCAAACTGTGAAACATGTTCACTAACCAACTAAACTGTGGTCAGTGTGTCTTTATTGCATGCTTCTCGAAAGGAATGCTGTATCCTAGAAAGTATAAGCAGGTGGTTGCAGGAACAAGGAAAAGTTGAGGCAGGATCTAATTGCAGCTGTCAGTGTAGTTTATTAAATCAATACTCGTAATTAAAGTATATTACATTTTATAATGCTCGTAATCAGATTACAGTTACTTTTTTATGGATTACACACAATGGCAGTAAATCAATCATAATGTATTGATTCTCCCTAATTCTTTTTTTTTTTTCTTTTAAATTTTCCTTTCTACATTCACAATATAGAATGGACAAATAAATGTCATGTACATTTTCAAACCATGCTACTGAAAAAGCACCTCTCAAGCAATGAAACAAAATAATTACACAATTTACTCCACACTGGTGATGGTGTGAAACACTATGTCTTCATCATATCCTGAGTGACCTTCATTAACTGACGAACATTTTTCAAATCTGAAAAACTTTGGGCATGTGATGTCGTTGTTTTCATATTAATTAATGTTTGTTCATGTAATGGGTTTCCCAGGGTTTCCCAAACATGCTTGTCATCTACACCCCTTTGACATAAAATATTTACTTGGAATATAAAGTTAATAATTTAACAACACATATGCATGTTTACTGTTCAATTCCACTTAATGGTAATATTGACATGGAGTTAGACATATAAAATATTTATATTTTTAGTGTCCAAGTTAACGGTCATCCCCATTTTTGAAAATTCATGAAAAAGTGCACTATGCAAACTTAAATTATTATAATTCATGAACGCTTTTGAATACGGACCTAAGGTTGGTCTCTTTTTAAAAAAGACAATTAGCAGATTATTACAGAAGTGAAATCATTTAATAAAATTAAAGTATTAAAAAGTTATAGAAGTTTAAATTTACTGTAAAAAAATGTATTATACTATTTTTATTTTATTTTATATAAAATAAATATAAAAAATTTTTTTGTTAAAAATCCAAAATTGCTATAAAATTAAAGCCATATGTCTACATATTTGTGTTCCAAATTTGAAGTTGATATAAAAAAAATTGAGGTTTATATGCAATTTTGTTTAGGTGTTATACCAAAAACAGCCACTGGGTGCCATTTAAACTCCATTGAATTTTATTTTTGATGCATTTCTGTAACAAATCTATCAATGTCTCTCTCAATATTACATCTATAACGAAATATTTTGAAGTACCATTTCTATTGTAACGCAATGTCCGATTTCAAAGTGGTTTTCACAGGATGAAATTTGAGATTTTAAGATTTCAAATGGTATATAACTTATGATGAGTGCTAAAACATGCGATAGGGAAAAAGGCAAGGAAATAAAGACTTTTTGTGACAAAGGTCAGAACTCCTGTTATGATGTAGATTTATCATAGACTCTTGGTGCACTCTTGTCATTAATGAATCTATTACTGTTCCTACATAATTTGTAACAACATAAAATGGTAAAATAT
Source organism: Schizothorax lantsangensis (assembly GCA_027422415.1). Taxonomy (NCBI): domain Eukaryota; kingdom Metazoa; phylum Chordata; class Actinopteri; order Cypriniformes; family Cyprinidae; genus Schizothorax; species Schizothorax lantsangensis. The sequence goes on from CM049851.1 coordinate 29,126,438, forward strand.
CTATTTAGGAGACTTAGACCTTTCCAATGATATATAGTTTGTCATGATTACATTAGGATTTAATTGTAATATAGTGAAGTAAATTTAGGTGTCCCTTATACGGGACGGTGACAGTTAAGGGGTTTTAAATAATTTATTTTACATTTTTATGATTTATTTACTTATTAGCTTTTTATCAACTCACTGTCAGGGTTGGGTGTAGGGATGAGGCAAGGACTCAATTTTGCAGATGAATGGGCTTTATTAATAATAAAATTAAACAAAGCAAACCAAAACTATCCCGTAGGGGAAAACCGACTGGCAACAAAACTGGCAAGGCTTGGCAGGCAAGGCAAGGCAAGGCAGAATAGGTACAACAACAAACTGGCACAGGACTGCAAACACAAGGAGAATAAATAGGTACCAAACAAGGAGGGTAACGAGGGAAGACAGGTGGGGCAAATTAACCAACAATCAGGAAACAAGATGGGCAGGGTCAAGACAATAGACATGAGAGCACATGGCACAAGAAACCAAACAAGACAAAAGCCATGTGCTCACACTAAACAAAAACACAAGCACATGGCCAGCAAAACAATCACAAGCCATGTGCATTAACAAAACAAAACAAGACACGAACACGCAGCTAATGAGAATACTCATAAGCCGTGTGTTCACTCAAGACATGACAACATTCAAAGCACGCAGACGAAAAGAAGAGCTGTGTGGAACAACACAAGATGACAGTAAAGCACGCGGCCGAACATGAACCGCATGCTACACAAAACAACATAACCCAAACAATACAGCCCGAGCGAACTCGAGATGGTATGCTCCCTCAACAAGACAGAACATGGAGCGAAAGTGTCCGAAACGCGACACGAAACTCGACAAGACATGAGGGCCGGGATCCGAACACCATGCTCCAACAAGAAGTTGGTTCTAGTCTGTTCAGTTGTCTCTTGTCCGGTATTGTGTATGTTATCCCTACGTGTGTATCCTGCCTGCCTTCTGTGATTTACCCTGTGGGGTTTATTAAATTACTATTTGCCTTCATCTTCTTTATGCATATTATCTTAGACACTGTTCCGTGACAGAATGCCGGACCAAAACAATAGTACACGTGTTTCCCTGCATTTTTTTTGGGGGGGGGGGGGGGGTTATTTTAGTGGTTTATGGAGCTGGCCGTGAGATTTGCAACTGTGGCTTGGAGAAGCCAGGATCTTGCAAGTTTCACACCGTTTCAAACCCCCATGATCCTGAACTCCCGCCCAGCCTCTCTCTCCCACCATCTCTGTACCGGTCCTCACCATTGCCACCACTGTCTCCTGGCAGCCCCACTGCTCACCTTCAGTCCACCATCTGTGCAGTGTGATCGCCGCGGATCTGCCAGTCTCCATCAGCGTCGTGGCTGGAGAACCCCTTGCCTCCGCCTCCAGCCTCTGAGTCCCGGACTCCACCTCGGCCCGTCGACCCAGCGGCTCCACCATGGCTCCTAGCAACCTCCTCTCCGCTGTGGCCCGTCAGTCCACAAGCTCCGCCGGGCTCCCTCGTCCCTCAAGATCTGCTTTGGTCAGTTGTCGACCATCCACCGCCTCAGGACTCCACTCCTCCGGCTCTGTCAGGCTCCTTCTTCCCTCCGGCTACATCTTGGTCGTCTGTCGCTCCGGCTCCACCGCAGCCTTCCGGATCCCCGCCTCCGCCTCGGTCACCGGCGCCATCTGCTCTGCCTTGGCCCTCCGGATCCTCCCCCGTTGCCCTGGCTCATAGGCTCTCCATCTCCACCTCGGGCTCCACCACCACCTGCTCCGCCGCCATTGGTGGGCCCCCTGGAGACGTCAGCCCTTCCTCCACCATGGCTCCTCCCTTCGTCGGCTCCACCATGTGTCGCCTTCATGGCTGTGGCCTGTGTCCCGCCTGGCTCCTCCTGCTCTTTTGTCCTCCTCCTTAGTCCCCCTCCACGTGAAGGGTATGTCATTTATTAGCACCTGACCAACTAATACTAACACTTAACTATTCTATTAAAAAAAATTTTTTTTTTTAAATCCTAGCTACGTGTACTGTGCTAGACTAACTGAGAATTGTCATGGCACTTGTTTACTGTTGCTCTCTCGATGGTCTGATTGCTTCTATTGTTCTCCTCATTTGTACGTCGCTTTGGATAAAAGCATCTGCTAAATGATTAAATGTAAATGTATTACCTTATCTCCACTGCAATAATCATCTACTGTTGTTAACTTGCCCTTTTTCAGCTCCTGCCCCTGAAAAACTCACTGCATGTCCCTGTTTCTAAGATTCCTGCATAGTTTCAGTATAAAAACACAGCATAGCTGGAACTAATCTGGAACCACTGGGGGAAAATGTCTATTCACTTCCTGGAGTCTTAAAGAAAAACACACTGATCCTATGAGATTAACACTAACTTCCTGTAACAACCAAAACTGGTATTTGAGGGGCCCCTCAAGCCCTGGAAAGTGACTTTTGTAGTACTTTTTGTAATTCTTTACTGATTGTCATAATTATTTTTTATTTTTTTACATTTATGCTTTTAGCAGATGCTGTTATCCAAAGCGACTTACAAAAGCAATTTCACAAGGAGCACATTTTTCTAGGCAGGAAAGAGAACATTAAGATATAAACACTATCCTTAGCTCAGTATAATAACAATAGAAATCAATGGAAAGTCCCAAAAAATATAAAATATTAAAAATATAAATCATCTTTTTTTTTTATGCAAAAAAGGGGGTTAGAAGAGAGAAAATAAAGTATAAGGATCATCATGTCTATGGAGGAAAACCCAACATGTGGGAGAGGGAGAGGGAGAGGGAGAGGGAGAGAGGGAGAGAGAGAGAGAGAGAGAGAGAGAGAGAGAGAGTAAGACTCAAATTTCATCTGTCATTATGATTGTGGAGAAGTGAATAGAGGGAAGTCTGTCTAAACTTACATAACCGGTTGAGTGCAAAGTACAGAGAGAGAGAGAGGATAAGCATAGCTGTCACACTATTTGACTCAGAAGGGCTGCAAAAAAACATTTTAGAAGAGCAGAAAATTTACAGGATTTACAGGAACAACACTGTTTCAACATAATGGAAATCCCAGACTTTTCTTCAGTGAGTAAATATATTTCTTCTTCAAATATAGATATAGTTGAAGAAACACCTACCCTGATTAATAAATCAAAAGCTATTTCATTCACCACTGGGTGTAAAACTTTGGGAATAAAGATTGGCAAGTTACAAATTATAGACAACAGAATGATTTGGAAAAAATCACATGATTGCGGTGTTTAAAGGCCTTTTATAAAGTACTGTACTTACAGTACTGTAAAGTAAGTTTTAGTCTCTCCATTTGTCAAGTTTATCATAGGGATTTGTGCCATTATTCAACATTAGAAATATGAGTATTATGAAATACATTTTTAATATAATACTCTTTATAAAAGTTATGACAAAAGGCACGATTTCTTTTTCCTCCATGATTTTTTCTCTGATTCTCAAATGATCATTCAGTGATGTTTCAGCATTAAACACTATAAATAAAACACTTTTCAATGCTACAGATGAAACTATCTAGTCGACCTGAGTTGTTTGATTTTGAGGGTGTTTCTATGGTCCACTACTTCACTGACAACTGGGAAAAGGTGAAAAACTTTCAAGCAAGACCTGATGACATTCTAATCGCCACATACCCCAAAGCAGGTAAGAGCACTGCATGAAATTTTACAGGCATACAATGTGACCACTAGGGTTCAGCTAGGGTTCAGCTAGGGTTCAACAGTTTGGGAAAGACAAATTAAATTGATCAAAAGTGACATCAAAGACATAATGTTACAAAAGATCTCTATTTTAAATGCTGTTATTTTTAAACTTTCTGTTCATCAAAGAATCTTCAAAAAACTATCACAGTTTTCACAAAAATATTAGGCCAGTGCAAACACTTTCAACTGAGCTAAAAATAAATAATGATGCTTATTACTTTTAAATCAGCACATTCAAATGATGATTTCACTAGAGTGTGAGTAATGGCTGCCCAAAAAAAAAAAAGGAATATATTTGCCATCAAAGGAATATATCACTTTTGCATCAGTTTAAAAAAATTTTTTTTTTAAAAGAATTGTTGCCAAACTTAAAAAATCCATACATATGCATAGAGTACATGCATACTATTTAAACTCTCTCGCTCTCTCTCTCTCTCTCTCTCTCTCTCTCTTTCTCTCTCTCTTTTCATATCTTTTTGCATGTATATAGCATGTTTCTTGCAATATATTATTTTACTATATTTTTATATTTTACTATATTTTTTATACTATATTCTTATTACTATACAGTGACTGGGCTGGCAACACTAAATAGAAGTTGTTCTTGTGTCAGAAAGTTGTGGTTTAGGAGAAGAAGGGGGAGGATTGATTTAGAGCAGTGGTTTTCAAACCTGTCCTACAAGCACCCCTGCCCTGCATATTTTGTATGTCTCCCTTATCAGACACACCCAATTCATGTTTTGCAGTCTCTACTAACGAGCTGATGAGTTGAATCAGATGTGTCTGATAAGGGAGACATACAAAATATGCAGGGCAGGGGTGCTTGTAGGACAGGTTTGAAAACCACTGATTTAGAGGGATCATTCAGGCATTGTGCAAAGGATGGGGGAGGGGGAAAGTGTATAGCTGGTTTTGTGGACATTTAGCCTAAACTGAGCGATCACTGTGCAACCAGGATGAGCAACAGCACTCTCTAGAATAGATGTAGTGCACCTTGGTGTATGACCAATGAAAATAAAATTAACCTGGCTATTACGTTCCAGTAAATGCTCTTTTGAAACTGCCTATTGCTCTTTTTAAGTTCTGTAAGATTTCAAAGTACAATGACATATTTTGTCTCCAAAGATTAGATTTTTCATTATATGACCTCTTAAACTTAACCAGTTAATAATAATAGTATGAAATTTTAAATGGGGCTTTGGTATGTTAATACTAATTTTCTCTCTCATTGCATTGCCAAAATAATTGTTAAACTTTTATGTATTAAAAAAAAAAATTGTGTATCATCATGTATAGCCCAAAATTTCAAACTTGCAATTGATTCTAATCTTAGATCTATTACACATAACAAATCTTCTCATATTGTGATGCAGAAAGCACTACTAATGGACTAGTACTAATTATATAATTTCTTAAAGGCTGGTTCTTTTTTCATATCTTGTTATACCATTATGTTTCTAAGGAAAGAGTCTGAAGCATGTAATATTTTCTACTCTCCACTGATTTTCTAGGTACCACCTGGGTGTCATATATTCTAGACCTTCTGTACTTTGGTAATGATGCTCCAGAGCGCCAGACTTCCCAGCCTATCTATACGAGAGTGCCATTCCTGGAGTCATGTTTTAAAGTGATACCATCAGGTCAGAGACGACAGTATAATAAGAGGTCACTGAATTAATTATTGTATTTTCATGTTTTTGTTATTTTTTTTAAATCATTGTTTTATCATTTTATTTTTGATGTCTTCCACATTTCGCATTTTAAAGTCCTGCATGGATTCTGTTTTCCATGTGTTCTGTAATTTATGTAGCCTACTGTGACAGATTGATTTAAACTGTCTGCTTTGTACTCCGCAAAAGTAAAATGCCACTGCATTTCATGCAAATCAGAGCCAGTCCTCTGTATTTCTTCAGAGATATGTGAAGCACACACTGAGGTCCTCTGCTGGCTTTACTGTGAAGGTGCTGCTGCATTTAATGTAAATATACAAATTTGCAGCACTGATAAAATTTAAAAAAAATTTTTTTACAAATTGCATTCAAAATCTGACTACCTGCACAACTTGTTCCATATTCCATATAGCTCAGCCTCAGTTGTGCAGCAATTCAGCACCTGCCCTACATTATGGGGACCAAATGTCCCCACAAGGATAGAAATACCAGTCATTTTTTTACTTTGTGTGGACATTTTTTGGTACCCATGAGGAAAACATCTTATAAATCATACTAAAAGTTTTTGGGGTTTTTTGAAAATCCAAAAATACAGTGTTTTCTGTAAAGGGGTAGGTTTAGGGTTTAAGAGATAGAAAATACATCTCATACAACAAAAAATATGTCTATGGAAATTCCCCATAAACATAGAAACCAGTGTGTGTATGTGTAATATGGTGCTTTTATTCTAGGCTTTTAAAAATCACAGAACAAAATAAAAGAATGTTTTACTTGAGTTAAAGATATTTAACAATGTTAAACATCAAATTAATCTTAACCCTTCTGAGCTGAACTGGGTGACAGCACATTGAAAACATAAATGACTGGAAAACAATCAAACCACAATATTTCAAGGTTCAAGGTTCAAATTTGATTTGTCACATACACGACTATACAGAGTGTGTATAACCAGCAGTGAAATGTGAGTCAGGTCCGCTCCAAGGACAGTGCAAATATTATAGAATACAACACAAGGGAAGTATACATAAAATAAAATGAATTTAAAAAAAAAAGATATAAAGAACAAAATATAAAATATAAAAGAATGTCAAGTCAAGTCACCTTTATTTATATAGCGCTTTTAACAATACAAATTGTGACAAAGTAACTGCACAATATCAAAATGGGAAAATAGTGTCAATAATGTAAAATGACAAGATTAAACACTCAATTTTCAGTTAAAGGCATTTCATTATTGAATTCAGTGATGGCATCGTCCAGCTCAGTTCAGTTCAAAAAGTTTCTGTTCAATCAAGTCGACGATATTGCTGGAAATGAAGTGTCCCCAACTAAGCAAGCCAGAGGCGACAGCGGCAAGGAACCAAAACTCCATTGGTGACAGAACGGAGAAAAAAACCTTGGGAGAAACCAGGCTCAGTCGGGGGGCCATTTCTCCTCTGGCCAGAAGACACAGCAGTTCAATTCCAACTGCTGCAAAGTCAGATTGGTCTCATAATGTGGTTGATCTAATTAATGCAGCCTAACAATCCTTTAACGGATTTGAATAATAGAAGTGTATTAGTGTGTTATGTGTACGCCAGGTTAAAGAGATGGGTCTTTAATCTAGATTTAAACTGACAGAGTGTGTCTGCCTCCCGAACAGTGTTTGGTAGATTGTTACAGAGTTTGGGCGCTAAATAGGAAAAAGATCTGCTGCCCGCAGTTGATTTTGATATTCTAGGTATTATCAAATGGCCAGAGTTTTGAGAACGCAGCGGACGTGAAGGACTATAATGCGATAAGAGCTCGCTCAAGTACTGAGGAGCTAAACCATTCAGGGCTTTATAAGTAATTAACAAGATTTTAAAATCTATACGATGTTTAGTAGGGAGCCAGTGCAGTGTTGACAGAACCGGACTAATGTGGTCATACTTCCTGGTTCTAGTAAGAACTCTAGCTGCTGCATTTTGAACCATCTGTAATTTGTTTATTAAGCGTGCAGAACAACCACCCAATAAAGCATTACAATAATCTAACCTTGAGGTCATAAACGCATAAATTAATATTTCTGCATTTGACATTGAGAGCATAGGTCTCAGTTTAGATATATTTTTAAGATGAAAAAATGCAGTTTTACAAATGCTAGAAACGCTGCAGTCAAAGGAGAGATTACTATTGAATAGCACACCTAGGTTCCTGACTGATGACGAAGAATTTACAGAGCAGCCATCAAGTGTTAGACAGTGTTCTAGGTTATTACTTGTGGGGGTTTTAGGTCCGATAATTAACACCTCTGTTTTTTCAGAATTTAGCAGTAAGAAATTACTCGTCATCCAGTTTTTTATATCGACTATGCATTCCATAAGTTTCTCAATTTGGTGTGTTTCACCAGGCCGTGAAGAAATATAGAGCTGAGTATCATCAGCATAACAGTGAAAGCTAACCCCGTGTTTCCTAATGATATTTCCCAAGGGTAACATATAAAGCGTGAAAAGTAATGGCCCTAGTACTGAGCCTTGAGGAACTCCATACTGCACTTGTGATCGATATGATACCTCTTCATTCACTGCTACGTACGATTTGAACCATGCTAATGCACTTCCACTAATGCCAACAAAGTTTTCTAGTCTATTCAAAAGAATGTTGTGATCGATAGTGTCGAACGCAGCGCTAAGATCCAGTAGAACTAATAGAGAGATACAACCACGATCAGATGATAAGAGCATGTCATTTGTAACTCTAATGAGAGCAGTCTCAGTACTATGATACGGTCTAAATCCTGACTGGAAATCCTCACAGATATCATTTTTCTCTAAGAAGGAATATAATTGTGAGGATACAACCTTTTCTAATATCTTTGACAGAAAAGGGAGATTCGAGATCGGTCTGTAATTAACTAGATCTTTGGGGTCAAGTTGTGGTTTTTTAATGAGAGGCTTAATAACAGCCAATTTAAAGTTTTTGGGGACATATCCTAATGACAATGACGAGTTAATAATAGCCAAAAGAGGATCTATGACTTCTGGAAGCACCTCTTTTAGTAGTTTAGATGGAATAGGGTCTAACATACATGTTGTTGGTTTAGATGATTTAACAAGTTTATACAATTCTTCCTCTCCTATAGTAGAGAATGAGTGGAATTGTTCCTCAGGGGATCTATAGTACACTATTTGATGTGATAATATAGCTGACGGCTGCATGGTTACAATTTGATCTCTAATAGTATCAATTTTGGAAGTAAAATAGTTCATAAAGTCATTACTGCTGTGCTGTTGGGAAATGTCAACACCTGTTGATGCTTTATTTTTTGTTAATTTTGCCACTGTATTGAATAAATACCTAGGGTTATGTTTGTTTTGTTCTAAAAGAGACGAAAAGTAATCAGATCTAGCAGTTTTTAAAGCTTTTCTGTAGGATAGGGTACTTTCCCGCCAAGCTATACGAAATACCTCTAGTTTTGTTTTCCTCCAACTGCGCTCCATTTTCCGGGCTGCTCTCTTTAGAGTGCGAGTGTGCTCATTATACCACGGTGTTGGACTCTTTTCCTTAATCTTCCTTAAAGGAGCAACTGTATCTAAAGTGCTAGAAAAGAGAGAGTTCATAGTTTCTGTTACATCATCAAGTTGTTCTGAGCTGTTGGATATGCTAAGGAATTGAGATAAATCAGGAAGATTACTTACAAAGCAGTCTTTTGTGGTAGAAGTGATGGTTCTACCATATTTGTAAGAAGGAGTTGAATTTACAGCTTTAACTATATGGAGTTTACACAAGACTAGATAATGATCTGATATATCATCGCTTTGCTGCAGAATTTCAACACCATTAACATCAATTCCATGTGACAGTATTAAATCTAGAGTATGATTTCGACTATGAGTAGGTCCTGAAACGTGTTGTCTAACCCCAATGGAGTTCAGAATGTCTATGAATGCTGATCCTAATGCATCTTTTTCATTATCAACATGGATATTAAAATCACCCACAATTAGGACTCTATCTGCAGCCAGCACTAACTCTGATAGAAAATCAGCAAATTCTTTAATAAAGTCTGTATGGTGCCCTGGTGGCCTGTATACAGTAGCCAGTACAAACGTCACGGAGGATTTATCATTAATACTTTTTTCTCTAGATTATTTTATATGAAGCACCATTACTTCAAAGGAGTTATACTTAAAGCCTGTCTTCTGAGAAATACTGAGAATATTGTTATAAATTGTAGCAACACCTCCCCCTTTGCCTTTTGGATGCGGCTCATTTTTGTAACAGTAATCTTGGGGGGTAGACTCCTTTAAAATAATGTATTCATCTGCTTTTAGCCATGTTTCTGTCAAACAGAGCAAATCTAGGTTATGATCATTAATCAAATCGTTTACAAAAAGTGCTTTTGTAGAAAGGGACCTGATATTCAGTAAGCCAAGTTTTATCAATTGTTTCTGTGTATTGTAAACATTTTTTATTTGTTGAACATCAATTAAATGGTTACTCATAAATAGAATGTGCATGACAGTATGCTGTAGAATTAAATATTAAGATAAGCATGACTGTACGAGAGAGGAATGTGCAAACAGGTTGAACATGGTAGACATGTAGCAGCAATCTCAAAAAATAAAAATAAAAATAAGATAATAAGATACCAAGACACAGAAAGTGTTATGTGCAAATAATACTGTCAGTATGAGGTAGAGAATAATGAATATCTTACTGATTGTTAGTGATTATAAAGAAAGTCATGATGATGTTAAGAGGCTGAGTTTGAGTTTAGGAGCCTGATGGCCTGGGGGAAGAAGCTCCTCCTAAGTCTCTCAGTTTTTGCCATCAGGCATCGGAAGCGCTTACCAGATGGCAGCAGAGTGAAAAGACAGTTCCCGGGGTGATTTGAGTCCTTGGTGATTTTGACAGCTCTGCTTCTGCAGCGTTTGAGGTAGATGTCCTGCAGAGAGGGGAGAGCAGACCCTGAGATGCGCTCAGCTAAGCGCACAACTCTCTGCAAGGCCTTGCAGTCTTGACCGGAGCTGTTTCCATACCACACTGAGATGCACTGAGTCAATACACTTTCTATGGTCCCTGAATAGAAAGTTTTCAGGATAGTTGGAGAGACCCTGAATTTCCGCAGCTGTCGCAGATGGTACAGTCTTTGCCTGGCTTTCTTAACCTGTGTTTGAATGTGTGTAGTCCAAGTCAGGTCCTCAGAGATGTTTACACCAAGGTACTTGAAGCTGCTTACTCTCTCCACAGGGGTCCCACTGATCATAAGAGGAGTATAGGGCAGCAGGTGTCTCTTTCTGAAGTCCACAATCAGCTCTTTAGTTTTGCTCACATTCAGAGAGAGACAGTTGTCCTGGCACCATGATGTAAGTCTCTCCACCTCATCCAAGTATGCGGTCTCAACATTGTTGGAAATGAGGCCCAGAACCACAGTATCATCAGCAAATTTGATAATAGATGTGGATCTGTGAGAGGACACGCAGTCATGTGTGTAGAGAGAGAAGAGCAGGGGACTCAGGACACAACACTGCGGGGCTCCTACATTCAGGGTGATGGAGTTTGAGGTGAACTGGCTGACTTTCACCACTTGAGGTCTGCCGGTGAGGAAATCTTGAATCCAGTCGCAGAGTGAAGAGTTTAGGCCGAGGCCTGTGAGTTTAGAAGTCAGCTTGATGGGGACTATGGTGTTGAAAGCTGAGCTATAGTCTATGAATAGCAGCCTTGCAAAGTTCCCATTGCTGCTGTCAATGTGTGTGAGGGAGGAGTGTAGTATGTGAGAGATGGCATCATCAGTAGATCTATTGGGACGATAGGCAAACTGAAGAGGGTCCAAAGTAACAGGGATGGATGAGCTAATGTGGCTCTTAACAAGTCTCTCAAAAACCTTCATGACTATTGATGTGAGGGCCACTGGACGATAGTCATTCAGGCAAGAGGGTTTATTGTTCTTAGGCACAGGGATGATGATGGATTTTTTAAAGGAGGTGGGAACCACAGAGGTAGCAAGGGACTCGTTGAAGATAGAAGTGAACAAACCAGCAAGCTGATCAGGGCATGATCTCAGAACACGGCCAGTAATCCCGTCAGGTCCGGCCGCTATCCTGATGTTCACTCTCTTTAGTGCCCTCCGAACCTCGTCCACCGACACGGTGATCACATGATTCTCGCTTCTCTACCTGCTGCTTCCTGACGCGCTGCTCGGCAGAGTCGCGCTGCCGCCATTGCATTCAAAGCGGCCGTAGAATGTGTTTAACTCGTCGGCCAGCAACGGATCTGCTCTCACCTCCGCGGAGGATTTGTTTCCAAAGGCACAGATGGTCCTTAGTCCCTGCCACATGCGTCGAGAGTCTTTGAGCTGGAAATGAGACTCAATTCTCTCCTTGTATCGATGTTTGGCGGCTCTTACTGCCCGTCGGAGAGCATAGCACAATGTTTTGTACCCGCCCATATTCCCAGACAAAAGAGCCTCGTTGTATGCGGCAGTGCATTTGTTAACCGCATCACGGATTGTTCTGTCCACCCACGGTTTCTGATTTGTTAAGGTCCTTACAGTAATCGTTTCAATAGCTTGCTCGGTTAGTGTGTTTACAAAGCTCACTGCTACATCCGTGAACTCGCTGACGTCAGATGAACTCGCCCTGAACATGTCCCAGTCGACGTCATCAAGAGCATAGCTTCTGAGTGGGAGGACCAACGCGTCACTTCCCTCTTCACCGGGGGTTCCTGTGCGAGCCTTTGTTTATATTCCGGTGTGAGAAAAATGGCGGCATGGTCCGATTTGCCAAAAGCCGGTAGTGAGCGGGCTTTGTAGGCATTCTTAAACTGAGAGTAGCAATGATCCAGTGTATTCAGTCCTCTAGTTGGACAGGATACATGTTGGTGAAAGTGCACACAAGAGGTGGTGTAGTTTCTGTGAGGTACTGTCCATTATCATTATAAACAAATTAGAATGGTGAGGCTTTTTATTGATTTGTAGGAGCCACTAGCCAGTACCCTTAAGTGACATTAAATAAGTTATAAACTATGGTGACCAAGAGGGGACATGTTTGGTTCACTTAGTTTTGTCGTGGCCACGACATATTAACTCATGGGAACATCTTATTAACATGTATTTACATATTACATATTATCATATTTACATTGAGCGCAATATAGTCCGTAGCCTAGGCATATAATGTAATAATTAAATAATTTAACAATGTAATCATTTCTATAATAATTAATATAATCATTTATTAATTCAAAATAAAAAATTAATAAATCCATCTGATAATCCTGGGTTTCTATGGTCACTCAGGTTTGTTTACGCATTAAACGAAAAATGGATGTTGTTCCCTCAACATAGCATCTCGAGGCCACAACATAAGGATGTCGTTACCTCGACAAAATGATCTCATGGCCACGACATAATATCACGTTCCCACAAGTTAATATGTCATGGCCAAGACAAAATTAAGTAAACCGAACATGTCCCCTCCCGGTCACCGTAATAAACAGTATGATTGCTTCAAATATAGTTTATTCACAGTATGTCTTGATCTAACCACAATGACAACTAGGACACTATTAATTTAGAGCCGTATTTTTCACTTTCAGGGACAGAGCTGGCCGATAATCTGCCCACTTCTCCTCGCCTCATCAAAACTCATTTACCTGTTCAGCTTGTGCCCAAGTCCTTCTGGGAGCAGAACTCAAGGGTAAAGTATATGGGACTTCTTTCACTCCGTGATGTGATGTAGCTGGCAACATGTAATGAATCTCTCATAGGATGACATCAAACTCTTAGAAACATAAGGAACACTTTTGATGATTTTGTACAGGCTTTCATGCCTCTCAGTGTTTGGTGTGGTCACTGACAATGCTTTTTAACTAAGCAGTATTCATATATATGCGGGTGACAAATTAAAGGAAACTACAGGAGATCGAGTTGCCCTGTGCATTTTACTGCCATGGTTTGCCCATTTGTCCCCTTCAAATCACTACAATGTTGTTTTGAGTGATCACCTTTATCCTATGAAACATTTCTATCCTGATGGAAGTAGTCTTTTCCAGGATGACGATGCCTTCATCCATAGGGCACAAGGGCTCACTGAATGATTTGATGAATATGAACATTTGAATCATATTATATGGCCTTCACAGTCAACCCACATGTACACCTATTGGAGATTTGAACAGATATGTTATACAGCGCTCCACACCGCCATTAAAACACCAGGGCCTGTATTCACAAAACATTTTATCTTACCACTAAGAGTTCTCCTAAAGAGCAGTAAAAGTTTTTAGCTAAGAGTTTTCTCTTAAAACCTCTTCGCAGAGCTGCTGAGACACAAACTTTTACTAAGGAATAGAGAAAAATCTTAAGCTAAGAGTAAGGGGGTGGGGCTGACCTTGTTGCTATGGATGATGTCAGCATGCTTAATAATTATGCACACAGTGATTGGCTGATGGGGGGGGGGTCTCTGTCAGAGATTTATTCATAGAAATATTGTAGAGCGCAATATTATGTTGCCCTATTCAAAATAAAGTTTTAAAAATAAAAATGTTACCACATTCAAATGAAGATTTTAAAATGCAAGCCTAAATGTCACTAATTAAACAGGTACATGTTCAGCTAATTGTCAGCCTCTTACATGTGTGCTTCTTAAACAATTAGTGAATATGCATATAAAAAGCCTTTTAATTAACAGAGCAGAATTATCATGGCTGAAAATAAGACATGCAAATGTAAAAGAAAACCAAACTGTATGCAAGAACAGCTGTTACTTCTTCCCCAACTGGTTAATGAAAACAAGGTTATAATCAAAGGAAGATTTGGAGTTGGGATAACCTCCAAAACCGAAGGCGATACCTTTTTAAAAGCTCATTATTATCAAATGTTTCTAAAATGTTTATGTTCCGGGGCAGATTGCCGGCAACAACCATTTTAGGATAGTTTGTGGTTCGGTCTTAGTGACTTAGAAGTCCTCTTCACTAATCCTAACATTTTACAGATTTAGGAGCTAGTTTTAGTGCTAAAACGCTTTGTGAAATATTCTTAGAGCAAAAATTTAGGAGTCCTAAATTTAGGACTGACACACCCATTATTTTTAATATTTTCTCCTAAATCGGCGAGTTATTAGCTACTTTTAGCCTTAAGATGTTTTGTGAATACGGGCCCAGATGAGGGAATATCTTTTTAGAAGAATGGTTCCAGCCCTCCAGTAGAGTTCCACTAGCAGAATCAATGCAAAGGTGAAGCTGTTTTTGCAGCATGGGTGGTACTAAGACCTCAATCTCTAATATGAGCCATTTGTTTCATCTGCATTTGATGACATTGCAGTGTGTTCTGTATGAATTCAATTTGTTACATAAAGTGAACATTAACAGCTATCTCACTCTCAGTGAGTAAGGGGCAGTTAACAAATAGGGACCATATGGCACATAGCTTAACTCCCTCTATTTACACTGTATTTTAAGGTCCAATTCTTGCCATTAACAAACCATTAACTATGACTTTTGCCTCAATAAACTCCTAATATGCTGCTTATTAGTAGTTAGCAAGTTGTTAAATTTAGGTACTGGGTAGGATATGGTCATGCAGAATATGTGTCACCAATAAACAGCCAATATGTTAATAATATGCATGCTAATAAGAAACTAGTTAATAGTGAGAATTGGTCCCTTATACTAAAGTGTTATCAGAGAATTTAAAGCAAATCTTGTTTCTTGTCATAATATTTCTGTCCACTTATTTCAGATTGTATATGTAGCACGGAATGCAAAAGACAATGCAGTTTCTTATTTTCATTTTGATCGAATGAACATGGGAGAACCTGAACCAGGAGACTGGAACACCTT
This sequence comes from Schizothorax lantsangensis, assembly GCA_027422415.1. Classification (NCBI taxonomy): domain Eukaryota; kingdom Metazoa; phylum Chordata; class Actinopteri; order Cypriniformes; family Cyprinidae; genus Schizothorax; species Schizothorax lantsangensis. Next base: position 29,141,648 of record CM049851.1, read on the forward strand.
CTTACAGAAATTTATAGAAGGAAAGAGTAAGTAAAATATTCTGTAAAGTAATGAAATTAAATTGTATTAGTCAATTACAATGGTTATAAATAAAGAACCATTTTTGATAATATATTTACATATGTACTGTATATTTACATACAATTACAAAAACATGTTATAAATACAAAATCATTGGGAGAGTAAAAATATTGCATTTCTCTTTCATGTGCTAGAAATTTACTACAAAAAATTGTTTTAATATTCCCTTTAGAAGTGTTTGGTTCTTGGTTCGACCATGTCAATGGATGGTGGGAGAAAAAACAGACTTCTTCTAACTTACTGTACATGTTCTATGAGGATTTGGTTGAAGTAAGTAGCTCTGTTCATAAAGTGACCTTTTCATGAAGCATATAATTGATATATATGTTTAATGTGTATTTTCCATGTCTTACTCAGGACACTGGATGTGAGTTGGAACGTTTGTGCTCCTTCTTGGGTTTGTCAACCTCAGTTGAAGAGAGGGAGAAAATAACAAAAGGGGTTCAGTTTGATGCCATGAAACAGAACAAAATGACCAACTATTCTACTCTCCCAGTCATGGACTTCAAGATCTCACCCTTCATGAGAAAAGGTTAATAAACCACTGACCTAATTTAGTCCTTCTGAATTCTGTCAAAAAAAAGAAAGAAATACATTAGGTAAAATAATTGCTTTTATCATCTTTTTGTTCCAAAAGGTAAAGTTGGAGACTGGAAAAATCATTTCACTGTGGCACAGAATGAACAGTTTGATGAAGTCTACAAACAGAAGATGAAGAACACCACTGTCAAGTTCCGCACTGAGATTTGATTGTTTTTTTGTTTTTTGTTTTTTAGTTCTGGGAATTTTTTGAGTTCTGGGTCTTGCACCAGAATTAACACTGAATAAAACAATCAATCTGAATATTAATATTTTATATTAAAAATATATTCCAGTTATATGTTTCCCTATCCCGTGTAACATGCAATAAAGAAAACTATAAATGCAGATGATTAAAGTTTTGTGACATATAATCAAAATGACAGTGTGTAAACTGTCCCATCAAAAAGATACGTATCATATTCAGTACAGTATGTTGGTGACAGCTCTTTCATTTGTTTTATTCAAAAGCTAACTTGACCACACAAAAATGCATTGAGACAATAAATAAATAAATAAAAAATTCAGGGGGAAAATTCAGTAAGAATGACTAGTGCCCATGTTTTGTTTTTAATGCACTGTCTGGTTTATTCTAGGACCCCCCAAAAAAACTTAGCAAATAAGGAAATGGTATAAACATGTCTGGTGCAATTCCCCAGCTTGCAGGCCAGTTCTGAGTATTAGGTTGTGGTGGATACGACACACTACTGCATAATTTGCTGGGACTGTACAGTAATAATCCACTACTGCAGTCCAAGGTCCTGAATCATCTCTTTAAAATGGTGAAATTGTGACTGACAGTTTACCAAGTGTGATGGCTTGCCCAGTTATAATGTGCTTCTGCATTATTTGAGCATCATTTGATGAATTACTGCTGCTGTGATCAATAATAGCATGCCTGCTTTCCACAATTGGCAACAGCACAATGTCAGTTGTACCATGCAAACAGTGCATTCTATAAAGTCAAATTTGCATAGAAAGCAGACTTTAGCTGAAAAGAATAAAAAGAAAGAAAGAAAATAATTAAATCAAAATATGGCACAACACAATACAAGCACAGATAGTGCCTGGTTAAGTCAAAGTGTTTGTTTTCTGCTATGGCACTGATTTTTATTTATTTATTTTTAAGAGGGAAACCTATGCAAATGTTAATACAGCTATGTTAATATAGTTGTCAGTGACTGACAATGAATAGGCAACTCAAACCACTAAACAAAAACTTGCTCATTAGCCTCTGACTGGAATCTCTATATACAACATCCTGTTTATTTGCAAATATGAAAGTAATATTAAAACTGTTCCTTGCCATTTTAAAAATGAAAGGGAGAGGATCAAAACTTTTCAACTAAACAAGAAAATTTACAAAGCATTTAATCACGTTCCTTTCATGTCACACTTAAATTAACATTTCTCAGGATATGTACCTGTTGTATTGTCCTACAGACAGATATGCCTGGAGAAATCTAGTGTATCTTTAGTCCTTATTCTGCCAGGATCAGTATATGTTTGCAGTAAGATTGTCATTCACAGTAAATGCATTAAATGTGATCAGAATACATCATTATTTACAAACAAAAATATAGTATATACATAATCTGTTTAAGTTATACACACAGCTTTTTATAATTTATTGCTCACATAGAGTTCTTCTGTATCTAATAAAGTAGTGATGAGTTGAGCATCCAGCTGTGTTGAAATTTTGACTAAACCGCTGAATATACCAACTACCAAATTCTGTTCTGCTTTGCTGACAAGTCATTTATATCAAAATTATTTTACTAAACATAACTCCAGTTGTGAGAATGGTATGTTTTAGGTATGCTGCATTGCAGGAATAAACTGGAAGTACAAAGCATGGGCCAGAAAGTCAACATGTTCCAGCATATCCAGTATAATTTCTGTTCAAATGCAGTGCAAAAGGGGGGGGGGAACACTGTCCAGACACAGCTATCACAATGCATGCTAAGGTAGCACTTAGGTTGCTCTATGGGACAAGGCACTGCACCAGAATAAACATTAAAATATGCACACTACTGCAAAGTACAGCCACAAAACTTAAATATAACATGTAACAACAGGAGACTACTAACTTTTTGCCAAAGTATTTTACGTAGAGCAACTACACCAACAGAAATTACATTAATTCACATCTAGAGGTTATTTTGCCTAAAATAGTGGTCCCACCACTAATACGACAAGAGTACAGATCAAATAACACACATTTTGTACGAAAACATTAATAATAGCAAATACAAGCTTTAGATTTCTACATCTAGTATGCCTTGCCCCATAGACGTCTATCGTATGTGCATTACTGTAAACAAGACTTTTAAAGGAAAACTTATATTTCCAGTGCATATTGCACTTAACATTTCAGTCCATTTAATCAAATCTGATGAAGCCACTTGACAGTATGTTCCTCTTCCGCTTTAAGTGCCATTATACAACAATTAAACAGCAAGTCATGATTAAATGTATAATCTCTATTTTTTGGAGAATATGAATGCATTGTAATCTGGAGTTGCTGTGCATGTTCAAAGGTCAATAATGTCACTGCTGACACTGGCTGAGTCATCATTTCGAGCAACTTTCAAGTAACTTTGCCCCCCTCTGGTATTTGATTGCGAACTGTCAAGGTCAGGGGTTAGAAACGGCCTTGTGTTTTCTGCACTGGGCATGAGGACACAGCTTGTGCTTGGGGAAGGGTGCAGTGAGACCGGGCAGGACAAAGAGGAAGGCACTTGTGCCTCAGAGACCCAACGAAAGCCCTGATGAGTGGGTGTGGGGGGCGCTGTGACTTGTCGGCTGGGCACAGCACTAGGAATGGAGCGATCCAGACCTGTGGAGGACTCTGTGAGCAATGTGTGTTCATCACTGCTCAATGACAGCGTGATTTGGGGGTCACTATTCCGTCGCATCCACAGGTTCGGAGACGGAGGTGGTGATGGCGGTCGCAGTGGCTGGAACAAACTTTCACCCCTTAATAGATACTCACGATGAAGTGCCTCATCAATACTGCGGCTGAGGTCAATTGGGGTTGGCGGGCGCAGGTCAAAATCACAGAGGGAGATGGCTGACTCCTTGTCCCTGTCCAAACTGCTGCTTAAAGAGCGCTGAGGTGGCTGAGCAAGTGCCTGCAGCCTTAGCAATGAACCTGCAGAGCCCCCTGCAAATTCTTTCAGATTGCGCAAATTATTGCTGTCTTTGAGTGGATCACGATTTCGTATGAGGCTCTTGCTAATGTCTGCCCCTGATCGCTCCTGTCCTGCCCAGTTATTGGGCAACTCTCCGGCCCCTGCACCACTATTTGACCCTCCAATCCCATTGCTTTCGGATTTCCTTTGTTGCCTTACCTTGAGGCTCTGCACAATCTTCGCCCAGCATGTATGTCTGCTGGTAGAGTTTGATGATTGGGAGGGTGAGGGCAAGCTTGCTGTGGCAGCTCCTTCCTGTCTTGGTGCTCCTCCATTTGGTCTCCAGAAGACCCAGGAAGACATCAGAAGCAGGCAGAAAGCCCAGGCAAGCTCTAACAGTCGTACCCAGAACTGACAGAGCCACCATGCCCAACGAAAGCGCCTCCAGTCTCCAAGAAGTCCATACAGCCACAAGCAGGCATAAATGTGCAACAGACAGCACAGCGCCCCAAGAAGAGCGCACACTGCCAGTACCCGTGCTAATACCCGCACCTTTCCTTCACCCGTACCCTTATTCCTTGCCCGAGCTGCATGTGTGTGAGAGAAGCGTGGCAGTGCCAAGAAAAGGTAGCCTAAACATAATATGAGGCCTGCAGTCAGCGTGAGGCTCTGAAGGACAATGGGAACAGCAGGCGAAAGCGCAGGGGAAAGTAAGTCTGCAGCAAGTAGGAGAGTGCATTGGAAAACAGCTAACACTCCTAAAAGAGGGGGGCGCTGAAGTGTTGGTGGCAGCCAGGTTACCCCTGTCTCTTTTAGTACCAGTATCACTAATGCAGCCTGTGCTAGAATTAACAGCGGTAAGGGCAGCGTGTATAAAGCTATTACGACAGGAGGTGGCAGGAGGAGCCGAGTCCCATATGGGTCGAGCAAGAAGTGGCCTGCTCTAGCTGCACCTGCAACTAGCAAGAGGCTATTGGTGAGTATCAGTTCACCACGGTGAGGGCAGTTCAAGCTGGGAGATAATGCTAAACCGAGGGCTGAGCCAGCAGTCAGCAGAAGGAAAAGGGCAGCAGAACCAAATACATGCAGCTCCCATGCAAATGAAAGTGTGCGTTTTAAGTCTGCCCACACTAAAAAGCTCCCATTTGTTGTGCCATATTTATCATCGTTGTTTTGATCTTTGGAAAAAACACAGGGACCCACACCAGACGCACAGGGGTCCTTGGGTAGGGCATAGGTTGGAGAGGCAGGGTTTGACTTCAGAGATGGGACAATTCCCTGTGAGACTGACTGGTCTTTCTCTGTAAATCTTCCATCATTTTCTGAGAATAGAAAATGCCCATGTCCAGTCGGGTGAGGGGAGGCAGTCCTTAGAAAAGTGGGTATGTCTGTGAAAAGCAAAAGAGGGAGAGGAAATATTATTGAGGTAATTGTGTAAAATGCATAACATAAACCAAGCACATAGGTTTTCCTTAGCTCAAAAAAGTATTCCTATTGTATACCTTGATTGCAATGTAAGTTGCTTTGGATAAAAATGCCTGTCAAATGAATAAATGTAAACATAAACTACATACAACAATACAATCATTTTCAGAGCATTTTTTATGAAGCAACATACAATACATAGTTTTATCATCTAATTTTTAAAATCTTGCACAGATTTTGAGCATTGTTTTGCGATTAGTAAAATTTGATTGTTGATGTTAAAATTTTGACAAAATAAAACTGACATCCGATTAACGTGAATTGTACAACTGAATGCTCATATACAATTAAAGGAATGGTGGCTCACATACATTTAAAGGAATTCTGTCATCATTTACTCAACCTCACGTTGTTCCAACCCTGTTTGAATTTCTTTCTTCTGTTGAACACAGAAGAATATGGGTAACCAAACAGTTGCTGTCCCCACTGACTTCCATAGTATGGGCGGAAAAAAAACATGGAAGTCAATAGGGACCAAAAACTTTTTGATCGTGTAATCTTTGTAGCATTTGGACCAATCAGACACACAATTTTGCATTTGATTTAACAAATCAATTAGTTATTAGATTAACAAATAGTCACATACCCCTCACCCAATACACATACTGGGTGCCACTATGTCTGTTAATGACTTCAGGCCCCTGGTTCCATGGCAACCGATCTGATAACACTAGTGTTATTGCTCAAGGTTCAAGGTTCAAGGTTCTTTATTATTTGTCACATACACAATCATACAGGGTATAATCAGTAGTGAAATGTAGGTATCAAAGGAATGCGGGCAGAGCAACACTCACTTTATATCCCTTTAGGAAAGATACATCATGCCATAAAAATGGACTCTTCTCTAATTAATTCATAGAAAAACCTTTCTTTGAATGAACACACCTATCTTCAGGTCATTGTGTATATGATTACTGTTCTTGTATATGTTCTTGTGAATTGTATCCTGTTTTATGCATGCTTATGATAGATCACTAGTTAATATTACAACCCCAAATCAGAAAAAGTTGGGACAGTATGGAAAACGCAAATAAAAAAAGAAAGTAGTGATTTCTAAATTTACTTTGACTTGTATTTCATTGCAGACAATATGAACACAAAATATTTCATGTTTTGTCTGGTCAACTTCATGTCATTTGTAAATATACATCCTTTCCTGTCATTCAGACCTGCAACACATTCCAAAAAAAGTTGGGACAGGAGCAATTTAGGGCTAGTAATGAGGTAAATTGGTTAAATAATGATGTGATTTGAAACAGTTGATGTCAACAGGTGATTGTAATTATGATTTGGTACAAAAGCAGCATCCAAGAAAGGTCTAGTCCTTTAGGAGCAAAGATGGGCCGAGGATCACCAGTTTGTCAACAAATACGTGAGAAAATTATTGAAATGTTTAAAAACAATGTTCCTCAAAGATAGGAAGAGATTTGGATATTTCACCTTCAACAGTGCATAACATAATTAAAAGATTCAAGGAATCTGGAGGAATTTCAGTGCGTAAAGGACAAGGGCGCAAGCCTAAGCTGAACAACCGTGATCTCCGATCCCTCAGGCGGCACTGCATCAAGAATCGTCATTCATCTATAAGCGATATCACCACATGGGCTCAGGACTACTTTGGCAAACCTTTGTCAAGTACCACAATACGTAGTTACATCCACAAATGCCAGTTAAAACTGTACTGTGCCAAAAGGAAGCCCTATGTTAACAGTGTCCAGAAGCGCCGTCGACTTCTCTGGGCTCGGAGGCATCTGGGATGGACCATCACACAGTGGAAACGTGTACTGTGGTCAGATGAATCAGTATTTCAGGTATTTTTTGGGAGGAATGGACCAGCAACAAGTCCAAAAGCCAGGGTCTGTCATGGTATGGGGTTGTGTCAGTGCCCTTGGCAAAGGTAACTTGCACTTCTGTGATGGCACCATTAATGCTGAAAAGTACATAGAGATTTTGGAGCACAATATGCTGCCTTCAAGAAGACATCTTTTCCAGGGACGTCCATGCATATTTCAACAAGACAATGCAAAACCACATTCTGCACACATTACAAAGTCCTGGCTGCGGAGGAAGAGGGTACGGGTACATGACTGGCCTGCCTGCAGTCCCGACCTGTCTCCAATAGAGAATGTGTGGTGCATTTTGAAGCGCAAAATGCGACAACGAAGACCCCGTACTGTTGCCCACCTTAACCCTCTAAGCGCCAAAGTCGCAAAATTGCGACAAGACGTCATACTTCATAAAATAGACTGTAGTTCCTAATCTGGTGTAATATCTCATTTGTATTCCCTACCACTAGATGGCAGACATGTAGTACTTCGATTCTAGACCAAAAGTGTTCTAGGAAATAGCAGAGCAAGTGAGCTATCGTGTCTTTGATGCGGAAGCAGTTCAGTTCATGGCGTGTGAGTAAATTGTGAGATTTGTGAGAGAAAATCGGCAAATGGCTAATAAAAAGTTGTACCGTGAGGATGTGTTGCAAGTGTTATTCGCCGATTCTGACTCTGAAGGGGAATATTTGCCTTTTGGAAATGACGATCGGTCGTCTAATGATTGCGCTTCTCCTTTGTTCAAAGCTTCAACTTTGTTGGCATTAGTGGAAGTGCATTAGCATGGTTCAAATCGTACTTATCTGACCGTCATCAATTCGTAGCAGTGAATGAAGAGGTATCATATCGATCACAAGTGCAGTATGGAGTTCCTAAAGGCTCAGTACTAGGGCCATTACTTTTCACGCTTTATATGTTACCCTTGGGAAATATCATTAGGAAACACGGGGTTAGCTTTCACTGTTATGCTGATGATACTCAGCTCTATATTTCTTCACGGCCTGGTGAAACACACCAAATTGAGAAACTTATGGAATGCATAGTCGATATAAAAAACTGGATGACGAGTAATTTCTTACTGCTAAATTCTGAAAAAACAGAGGTGTTAATTATCGGACCTAAAACCCCCACAAGTAATAACCTAGAACACTGTCTAACACTTGATGGCTGCTCTGTAAATTCTTCATCATCAGTCAGGAACCTAGGTGTGCTATTTAATAGTAATCTCTCCTTTGACAGCCACGTTTCTAGCATTTGTAAAACTGCATTTTTTCATCTTAAAAATATATCTAAACTGAGACCTATGCTTTCAATGTCAAATGCAGAAATATTAATTCATGCGTTTATGACCTCAAGGTTAGATTATTGTAATGCTTTATTGGGTGGTTGTTCTGCACGCTTAATAAACAAATTACAGATGGTTCAAAATGCAGCAGCTAGAGTTCTTACTAGAACCAGGAAGTATGAGCACATTAGCCCGGTTCTGTCAACACTGCACTGGCTCCCTACTAAACATCGTATAGATTTTAAAATCTTGTTAATTACTTATAAAGCCCTGAATGGTTTAGCTCCTCAGTACTTGAGCGAGCTCTTATCGCATTATAGTCCTTCACGTCCGCTGCGTTCTCAAAACTCTGGCCATTTGATAATACCTAGAATATCAAAATCAACTGCGGGCGGCAGATCTTTTTCCTATTTAGCGCCCAAACTCTGGAACAATCTACCAAACACTGTTCGGGAGGCAGACACACTCTGTCAGTTTAAATCTAGATTAAAGACCCATCTCTTTAACCTGGCGTACACATAACACACTAATACACTTCTATTATTCAAATCCGTTAAAGGATTGTTAGGCTGCATTAATTAGATCAACCGGAACCGGGAACACTTCCCATAACACATGATGTACTTGTTACATCGTAAAAAGATTGACATCTACACTAATATTAGTCTGTTTCTTTCTTATTCCGAGGTCACTGCATTCACCAGATCAGATGGTGGATCAGCACCTAGAGACGACCTTTACAGCCCTGAACGTCAGCGGAGACCAGGACACCTAGATGAGCCCCAGAGACAGACCCCCAGTGAGGACCCCGTCACCTAGACAGCCATCAGGAAAAGACCTCGGGAACCAGTTGAGCCATTCAATCTGACTTTGCAGCAGTTGGAATTGAACTGCTGTGTCGTCTGGCCAGAGGAGAAATGGCCCCCTGACTGAGCCTGGTTTCTCCCAAGGTTTTTTTCTCCGTTCTGTCACCAATGGAGTTTTGGTTCCTTGCCGCTGTCGCCTCTGGCTTGCTTAGTTGGGGACACTTCATTTCCAGCAATATCGTCGACTTGATTGAACAGAAACTTTTTGAACTGAACTGAGCTGGACGATGCCATCACTGAATTCAACAATGAAATGCCTTTAACTGAAAATTGAGTGTTTAATCTTGTCATTTTACATTATTGACACTATTTTCCCATTTTGATATTGTGCAGTTGCTTTGTCACAATTTGTATTGTTAAAAGCGCTATATAAATAAAGGTGACTTGACTTGACTTGACTTCTCCCGGTACATCTTTGCATGCGCAATGGTGCCGCGCGCGCAAGGCGAGAGTGTTCACAAAGCACAAACAAGTGATCATTTGGACCCTTTGCCCGACAGGGATGGGGGTGGCAGGGGTGGACGTGGTCGTAGTGTCCATACGAGAGCTGTTGCTCTCTGATGATCGGCCTGATTGCGTCGTTTGTTCTGATCGCGCAGGCTCAAATGGCCGCTGGCAGACAGTACAGGTGCAGTCAGTGTGGGGTAGGTCTGTGCGCTGTGCCATGCAATGAGAGGTACCATACTCTCAAGAACTATAAACTGTCACCTAGATACCTGATTGGGCAGATAGCTGGTAAACTGATAAAAAAATAGGCACATGTATTTTACTATGGCACAGTAATATAGTAATAATTTACTACTTTCTCCTGTTTTACTGTGGATTTCCTCTTTTCCTTATCATTTGGAATGAGGATAAAAAGACCAAAAAAAAAACATGCAAATAAGTTCAAACATCCATTCAATATCTATTATTTCCTGAATATTACTGATGAATTGATCAAAAAGTAGGCTACTGTTCACATGCGTTTTACTATTATATAGTATAGTAATATAGTAATAATTTAGTACTTTCTCCTGTTTATTGTTGGTTTCCTCTTTTCTGATAATTTGGAATGAGGATAAAAAGACAAAAAACAACAAAAAAAGATGTAAATAACTTCAAACATCAATTCAATATCTACTATTTCCTGAATATTATCAAATTCAAGAGGGCCGCCCCCTGATGACGTCATAATATGCAAATTAGATGAGTATATTTACACCCCACATAAACTTTCGTTCATGCCCAACATTTTTCTAATTTACAGTAGATCTCTATCTTTAAGCCTTTTCAAGCCACAAGCTTTTGAAATCTTGATGTCAAAATCCAGCATTTTTTCCAAAAAACCCTGGCGCCTAAAGGGTTAAGACTTGTTTGCAGGAAGAATGGGACAAAATTACACCTGAAACACTTCATCACTTGGTGTCTTCAGTCCATAAACGTCTTTTAAGTGTTGTGAAAAGGAATGGCAACATTACAAAGTGGTAAATGCTTTACTGTCCCAACTTTTTTTGGAATGTGTTGCAGGTCTGAATGACAGGAAAGGATGTATATTTACAAATGACATGAAGTTGACCAGACAAAACATGAAATATTTTGTGTTCATATTGTCTGCAATGAAATACAAGTCAAAGTAAATTTAGAAATCACTACTTTCTTTTTTTATTTGCGTTTTCCATACTGTCCCAACTTTTTCTGATTTGGGGTTGTACCTCACTTATACCTCTATTTGGACTCTATCAATTCGTCTTCGGATGATCTAATTGAGAGTGAATATTACATGTTGATACCTGTGCTGTAAGTGTTCTAAGAATCTTTAATAGTTTGTATATCAACTTCCAATCCAGCTCATATGCAAATTACCATGTTCAGAGACAAAGAGTCATAAACTTTCCCTCCAAAATTTCAGGGCTCCATTGGCTCTTTGACACCCCAGAGGTGTGACCTCTATAGCAGATAAAGCTCTCACTTCAGTGACGCCCATGTAGTCTGCAGATCTTTTAGATTCTGAGAAGATGAGGATGAGAGCTAGGACTCCTCAGCGACCCTTAAATTTTGCGCCAGTCCTTGCGGCCTTGACTTTCCATTCAACCAAGGATCCTCGGATCTCAGCAGATCTCTTTCTTAGCTCTTTTTCCATTTCTACCTGGGAAGAAACTCCCAATTACCAACGAGCCAGAATAACCATCTTTTGGAGTTCATCACCCTTCAAACCTGGAAGAACTTGAAGAACTCCAACACCACCAAACCTTCAAACCATCAAGACTCTCATCCGAAACAGCATCTCGTCAACGAAAAAGGCAGTGCAAGTATCTTACATTCAACTAAACTAAACAGAGGTTTAGTATAAGCTATAGACCCCGTTATACACGGCGCTGGTGGTTTTACTAAGGTGGTTACTGACTCTTTTTATAGCTCCATTCTCTGGTTTCCTGACGGTTTCATCCATCAACTCTCATTTGCCCTTTCCCCATGTATGAGTGGTTGTATGTTTGTTTGTTTGTTTGTCTGTTAGACTAGTTTGCATTAGTGTTTAGTTAATAAAACTCTTGTGCACAAATTTCTGTTTCTGATTCTGCCTTGCAAATTAATGTCCCTTTACGATTTTTGATCCTTACTACATGCTCTAATGTATTAATACTTAGGAAAGTGTTTTCTGTGGCCAAGCAAATATCCTTTCTTAGAGTTGATATGAACTTACACTGAATGTTCGCTGGACGAACAGATCAGTTGATGGCAATTAATTTTCTGCTACATTTATTACTGTCAGCCGATATAAATAATTTTAATTAATCATAATTAATTGTAATTATTTATATACAATTCCCTTTTAAGCAAATTTGCTACACCTTTCATCAAAATGACATAATTTGCCCCTCCTGTGATATGACTGAATCCTCTCTTCTGTCCCGTCCTATGTGAATTTATTTATTTTTTTCCTTCCTGTTCAATAAGCCATTTTGCTCACTAGGTCACCACTGACTGGAATATGTTTAAGCAGGCTGCCACATACAACAACACTACAGACCTCCAAGAGTACACAGAGACTGTCACTGCCTACATCACCAAGTGTATTGATGATGTAACGGTCACAAAGACTATCACTGTCTGGGCCAACCAGAAGCCGTGGCTGACAGGGGAGGTCTACAGACTTCTGAAGGCTCGGAACGCTGCCTTTAGAGCTGGAGATGAGGAGGGCCTGAAGACAGCTAGGGCCAACCTATCCCGTGGCATCAGATACCCCCTTTCCACCAGCAGGAACCAGGTGCTAGTTCAGAGACAGTGCTACTGCCAGTTCTTAGTTGGTTCGACTGGCGAGCCCTTTAAGAACCGGTTGCTTTTCCACTGGCTAGAGAGCCAATACAGAGCCAGGACTTACGTCACTGAATACGTTTCATGTTTCGTTTCACTAGCGTGGTTGCGCCAAACACAACAGACTTGTTCGAGGTGCATCGCGCCACGCAGATCGATCGGCACACAACACACTAAAGCACCGCGAGAGCGATCCAAAAGCATAAAGAGCCGTCAGCTTTCCAGTCGCTCCCGCAGCACCCAGATGCCTCGCACCGAACGGTCCGCGTAGCGCCGATCCATCCCGAACAAGCCTAAACAAACTATCAACAATGGCGGACGTTGTGTTGTTATTGACGTTCATGGCTTTGCGAATCTACAACGGCATCCAAACACGGCGAATCCAACGTGTCCGTGTTTAGCTGCTATTTCAAATATGGCGGTCCAAAGTTTCTGTTCGTCTTGTTGTTCACGGTAACTCCGCCCCCAGCCCCTGACGCAAGCGGTTCTTCCTTCTAGCCCAGCAATGTTTTGGTGCTACTTACGAACCGCTTTTCCTGGTTCGGAGCTGGTGCTTTGGGTGTCGAAAGACAAAGAACCGGTTTGAAACTAGGCTCTGGCTCTGAACCAGCACTGGAACTGCCTTGGTGGAAAAGGGGTAAGAGAGGCCAAGAGACAGTACTTCAGGAGGATAGCCCATCGTTTCAGCGACAGCAGAGACACTCGGAGCCTGCGGCAGGGGATACAGACCATTACGGACTACAAGCCCCCACCACAGACCTGTGACAGCACCATCCCCCTGCTGAACGAGCTGAATGCCTTCTTTGCTCGCTTTGAGGCACAAAACAGCACCACTGCACAGAAGACTCCACCTCCTCCCGGCGACCAGGTGATGACGCTGTCCCCGGACAGCGCGAGGAGATCCCTCAGCAGGATGAATGCACGCAAAGCTCTGGGTCCTGACAACATTCCTGGGCGTGTACTGAGAGACTGTGCAGGGGAACTCACTGATGTCTTCACAGACATTTTCAAAATCTCACTAAGTCAGGCTGTTGTCCCCACATGTTTCAAAGCTACCACCATCATTCATCTCCATCCTGCTTCAATGACTACCGACCAGTAGCACTCACTCCTATTCTCATGAAGTGCTTTGAACGGCTAGTCATGCAACACATCAAGTCTGTCCTCCCCCCCTCCCTGGACCCCTTCCAGTTTGCATATAGGTCCAACCGCTCGACCGATGATGCCATCGCCACTGCCCTCCACCCAGCCCTCACACATCTGGACAAAAAAGTCTCGTATGTCAGAATGCTGTTCATAGACTTCAGTTCAGCATTCAACACAATCATCCCTCAACAGCTCATTCATAAATTGGTCCAGCTGGGGCTCAATACGTCGCTGTGCAACTGGCTGTTGGACTTTCTGACCGGGAGACCTCAGGCAGTACGGGTCGGCAGTAACACATCCAGCACCATCACACTGAACACAGGGACCCCCAAGGATGTGTGCTGAGCCCCCTCCTCTTCACTCTGCTGACCCACGACTGCACACCGTCAAACAACTCCAACCTCTTCATTAAATTTGCAGATGACACGACTGTGGTGGGTCTCATCAGCAACAGTGATGAGTCAAACTACAGGAGCGAGGTGTGCCGCCTGGCCGGGTGGTACAGTGACAACAATCTCTCTCTGAATGTGGAGAAGACGAAGGAGATTGATGTTGACTTCAGGAGAGTGCACTCTCAGCATGCTCCTCTGACCATCAATGGTGCGAACGTGGAGAGAGTGAGCAGCACCAAGTTCCTGGGTGTATACATCACAGAGGACCTCTCCTGGACTAACAACACTGCAGCACTGGCCAAGAAAGCACAGCAGCGTCTCTACTTCCTCCACAAACTCAGAAGAGCCAGAGCCCCGGCCCCCATCATGTGCACCTTCTACAGAGGCACCATCGAGAGCATCCTGACTAGCTGCATCACTGTGTGGTATGGGGCCTGCAACGCGTCCTGCCTCAAGACCCTTCAACGGATAGTGAGAGCAGCTGAGAAGATCGTTGATGTCTCTCTCCACTCCCTCCAGGACATCTACAGCACCCGTCTCACCCGCAAAGCCCTCTGCATTGCAGGTGATCCCACCCATCCGTCACATAGCTTCTACAGTCTGCTGCCATCAGGGAGGAGACTGCGGAGTCTCCAGGCGAGGACCAGCAGACTGAAGGACAGCTTCATTCATCAGGCTGTCAGGAAGCTCAACTCTCTCCTGTCTCTCCCCCCCTTCCTCTCTTTTGCCCCATGCACCATTGAACTCTGACCCTCTTACCCCCCCCCCACACACACACACACACACACTGTGACCAGCACCAGTCACTTCGTACAGCATTGGACTGACCTCATTCAACTACCTCTTCTGACAGTTTGAATAAAGACTGCTCTCTTTGTCACTTTAAATAGAATAGATTGATAAGCTCTTTTGCACTACACCATTTATATTCTGCACTGTTTGTTTATTTCACTGGTTTGCACTCTATCTACCATGTGCCTTATGCTACTTTATCTATTTTTTATTATTTTTATTTTTTTACATGTCCTTATTTGTATATTTGTAATAGTTGCATTTTATGTATGTATGTATATATGTATATATATATATACATCTGTGTATGTATGTATGTATGTGTATATATATATATATATATATATATTTGATTTGTATTTATCTGTATTTTTACGTTCTACTGTTAGTGTTTAGTGTTATCTGTATGCACCAGGGGTCTGAGAGTAACACAATTTAGGAAGAAATAGGAAGAACATGCTGACCAATTTAGAAAATATGTTCAATAAAATTATCCATAAGCCAGTAACATTAACAGACAACATTTTAACACTCATCTCCCAAACATTTGTTCAAAGCACAGAGTTAGATAAGGTAACTGCCATCGCACACAGTCCTGGACAGTTAATTGGGACTGTATATAGTAGGTTATATGCATTTTTAATGAACTATTAATGAACTTACGATGCAGACAGTGAAATGCAAGTATGTAAAATAAAATGTTGTCTGTCTTTGTTATTGGCATATAGATTTTTTTTTTTTGAACAAATACTATTTATACTATTTTACTGCATTCTTATAGTGCACAAATAATTAAACTACTAAGCAATATACAGTGGCGGCCAAAATTATTAGATAGTTACAAAATTATTATTAATTATTGATAGTCCACTTTAGACATTCTACTAACAGTAAGTAACTTTGAATGTGAAAGTGACGTGACATACAGCCAAGTATGGTGACCCATACTCGGAATTTGTGCTCTGCATTTAACCCATCCAAAGTGCACACACACAGCAGTGAACACACACACACACACACACACACACACACACACACACACACACACACACACACACACACACACACACACACACACACACACACACACACACACACACATCGTGAACACAACGTATTGAGGGTGGAGAGAGCGCTGGTTATTTACTCCCCCCACCTACAATCCCTGCTGGACCTGAGACTCGAACTCGCAACCTTTGGATTACGAGTCCGACTCTCTAACCATTAGACCACGACTTCCCCTAGGTTAATAACCTCTAACACTTTATTTTGATGGGTCCACAACATACTGACTATAAGAAACTTTACAAGTATATGTCAATTTATTCTACTAACCCTAAACTTAACCTAACAGTCTACTCTGAGAGTTAGTAGACATGTAGTTGCAAATTAATGAGAATTAGTTGACATGTAGCAGGGCATAACAGGCCAATTTACTCTCAAGGAACATTAAAATAGAACACATACTAGTATACTACTAGTGCACTAATATTAGTATACTTAAAATATACTTGAAATTTACTTAATTTAAAGTAATAAATATTCCACCCCAAAGCTGACGTGTAAGTTTATAAAACTTTAGTGCCACCTCAAAGAAGCCAATATGTGTGGGGGGGAAAGTGTTTAGTAACCAGGTATACTCAGAATACTTAATTATATTTTTCTTGAGTATATCTTGATCAAAAGATACAAGTATACTTTCTGTATAATTGTCAGAATAAGCCAGGTATACTTATAAGTATAATTTTAAGCAGAGGTGGTCTTAAGTAAATTTTTCAAGTATCTGTACTTTACTGGAGTAGTTTTATTTTGAGCAACTTTTACTTTTACTTCACTACATTTCAAAGCATAAGATCGTACTTTTTACTTCACTACATTTCATAAAACATATCGTTACTCCTTATAATACATCACGTGCTCCGAGACGCAGAAGCGGTGTATGATTCATGAACAAACTGATTCTTTTCAATGAAGCTGTTAAATCGGTTCGCAAATCGCAACAAACGATTCATTCACGAATTGGAATGATCCGATTGCAGCTGTTCTCGAGTCGAAAACTCACTGATTCAAATGAACCGTTTAGAGCGAGTCTCCAGTGAACTGAACTCACAAGTAAAGAACCGGGAGATCTTGTGAGTGCGCGCGACTGATGCTGTGAAAAGTAAGTTACTAATGTCCAATTTTAGGATTAATTGTTGTAACTGAAAATCATATTTAGGTCAAAACTGTCAGTTGTTTGTGAACTAAATCTGCTGTAAAGGGTGATCTATTTAAGCCCACTGAAATGCTTGAATGCAGACAGATCAGTCAGTGTCTCTATGTTTTAGGTCAAAAAACAAAACATTAAAATAACACAGATTAAATAAAATAACTCATGCACGTTCATATTCCCCGCTGCTGTAACGTTAGCAGTTTTATTAAAATACTATATGCATTTAGCCCTATATGACGTCTGTTTTTATATTGTTTATCAACAGTATAACGTTACATTTTTATATTGTTTATAGATCATCTAGCCGAGTAGACAGATATGAATGTTTATTCATAACCATGCTGAAAATAAGTAAATATTGTTAGCTGATGCTAACTGTCTAGCTATCAAGCTTGCTGTTGCTAAGTTGAGGAAATTTTTTGATATAAAGTCCAAATATTTTTATTCAGCCACAGATAGATTACATCTGAGGGAAAAAGAAAGGATGTGATGTTCCCCAGAACATAACTACAGTAATTATCAGAGTGGGAAGTGATGCCCTCTGGGGGCATTTGGACAGGAGTGTTTTTACATCACAGACAAGGTTTGAGAAAAAACTATAATTATATTTTCCTTAAAATGTTCTTCCTAACTTCAGGCCTTATTCTCATGTCATATATAACTGACGTTCTGCAAAACAACAAGCTTTAAAACACTTTATTCTTACTGGTGTAAATTAGATGGTCAAATCTGTTTTCTCTCAGGTACATCGCAGTGTAAGCTTCACAGTGAACATTACTACATCACTCTCATCAACAACATAGTCCAAATCAACAACAAAAATATATCTTGACTCCATATAGTGATTATTTTGGGAAAATCCCAGGTATTTTGAACAGTAGGATTATAAAAATATGTGCTAATATAAAATTAAATTAAGTAGTCTATATAAAATTGCAAAATAAATCTATCTATCAGTACTTTTTTACTTAAGTACATAAAAATTCGCGTACTTTTGTACTTTCACTCGAGTAAAATTGAAAAAGCAGTACTTTTACTTTTACTGGAGTAATATTTTATTATACGTATCTGTACTTTTACTCAAGTACTTGATCTGTGTACTTTGTCCACCACTGATTTTAAGTATGTCTCTGATAAGTACATAAATGATCTGATCATAAACAGAGCCACAATCACATTAAAAAAACACTAATGTTACAAAAAAACAAGATTCAAATGAACCACAACATTTTTTTTCTTCATTCAGACAAATCATACCTTTTGTTTTCTTTATATCGGTCACTGTTCCTTTCGTTCCTGGCTCCTTAGACTGGTCATTGGGTATTTTTGCTGATTTTGTTGACTGTGAATTGCTTTTTGGTTGTGAATAGTTGGAAGTAATGATGTCCACTCCTAGTGATGGTGCCTCTAGTTGTAGATTGGTTGTGCTTGTGCTAAGAGAGGTGGCTTCAGTATGTGACTGTAAAGTGGTAAACTGCCTTGGCTGATTTTTAGCT
The DNA here is from genome assembly GCA_027422415.1 of Schizothorax lantsangensis. Taxonomy (NCBI): domain Eukaryota; kingdom Metazoa; phylum Chordata; class Actinopteri; order Cypriniformes; family Cyprinidae; genus Schizothorax; species Schizothorax lantsangensis. Next base: position 29,160,236 of record CM049851.1, read on the forward strand.
GGAGTGGTTATCCCCAAACTACCTGATAAACAAAATAAAATTTGAGGAATGATACAGTAGCATCAAAATCAAATTGTTTTTTTGTTTTGTTTTTTACAGTTTTTCTCTAGTTTTCACGACAGAAGCCACGACAGAACTATTATAATTACTGTATGAGTTTACAACTAGAGAAAAAAATATATTTTAAGTAAAAATCTTTGTAATTACAATTTTACCAGAATAAAGAAGTAAAATAATATAGTGAACTATTTTGCTATTGTTGCTCCACAAACAAGTGATTGAGTAAAAGAGTAGAATCTCAAAGGTGCCATTTTTAATTTCAGTTATTTAGGTGAATGCAGCATTACTACATCTATACTCTACCTATTTCCAGTTCAGTCCTGTTGGCGTCCAATTTGCTAATCCTACTGGAAGTGGATACAGGCTTTTCATTAGGTGGTGAAGTTGTAGAAGGACTGGTCCCGTGTGAAGGGTTGATTGTTGGATTTGTTTGTACTGTGGCCAAACTAGCCAGCACACTATAAGCAGTCTGAACTTGCGGTCTGTACTGGGTATGTCTTTTATAAAGAGATGTTATTGCCTCTGTTGATGATCCAACGAAGCCAATTTCTCTGGGTATTAACATATCACCTGACCCAACTGTTGACAAGTCTTTCTCTTCGAATTCAGCGACTGGTTCTTCTGTCATTGACTCTGTCTCATCAGCAGTCTCCTTTTCTTTTCCAGCAGCATCTTGTGGTATTATGGCATTTTGGGTAGGACCTCTTTTGACTCTGTTTTTGGGTAAAAATATACCTCTTGACCCAGTTATGTCAGTATGTGACGTTTTTTCTGACAATGTGTCCTCAGTATTTCTGTTTTCAGTCCATTCGTTTGAATCTCCACTTGATTTAATGACACTTTTCTGATAGAAGCCATGAAGAAACGGTCTCACAGTTTCTAACGCAGCATTGGCTGCCAATCTATGATCAGTTTTTCTGACAAGCATGTAAGTCTGAGAAAACAGGCTGTGATTTGAATGAGTGGTTGGAGAAGAAAGAGAGTTTCCATGGACATGATTTGTGATTGGCTTAATTAGAGGCATTAGAAAAAAGAGATGGAGTAGAGGCACCATAGTGACAGTCTGTCCTATAGTGAAACTGCCTATGGCTGTGGTTGCTTGTTGAAATCATATGCTCAACTGTTCCTTCTCATTTATTCTCCTGCAGAGAGAAACAAATACATTCAATTAAAATTAAGCATGTATGTTTTTATACATGCACCTGAGCTTTTTAATTACTTGTGACGGTATAAAACGGGAAAGCCGATTAGTCACCAGAAGAGAAGGACGGCAGCTCGCGTAAGTGTTGTAATACTTTTTCGCAGTTCTGTTGTTTAAATTATTTACTTGCTGCTAGGAAGGAATACTTCGTTTCCTACCTATTTCTATTGTGCATTTTCGTTGAGGTTTATATGTTTGATTGCACTTACTGGTAATTAGAATAATTTGCGCCTCAGCTAAGAACGAGCCTGTGTGATTGTGCGAAGTGTTTAGTTTCGTATTGAGCAATTAGCAGTCCTTTAAGTTTATTGGCTGTGCTGAGCAGAAGCCAGCCTCAGTAACTGTTAAAGTATTTAAACTGTTTGGTCGTTGTTATAAGTTGGGAAAGCCGATTAGTCACCAGAAGAGAAGGACGGCAGCTCGCGTAAGTGTTGTAATACTTTTTCGCAGTTCTGTTGTTTAAATTATCTACTTGCTGCTAGGAAGGAATACTTCGTTTCCTACCTATTTCTATTGTGCATTTTCGTTGAGGTTTATATGTTTGATTGCACTTACTGGTAATTAGAATAATTTGCGCCTCAGCTAAGAACGAGCCTGTGTGATTGTGCGAAGTGTTTAGTTTCGTATTGAGCAATTAGCAGTCCTTTAAGGTTGTTGGCTGTGCTGAGCAGAAGCCGGCCTCAGCTGTTTTCACTCTAGTCTCCTAGACTGTATTTATTTGATGTCCGAGCACTGCGGAAGCGTTCAGCCGTCGTGCTCAGCCTCCTCGTGTGAAGACCAACGAGTGTAAAGACGGACGACTTTTTCCTGCGCGACTTCAACCGAGCAACGACACCGAGCACACGCTTAAGTATCATTTCTATCTTCCCTCACACACTCTCCTTCCCTATCCTCTATCCTTCCACCTCTATCATGTGTTTCCAAACCATTCCGGTTCTCTCTCAACCACGCTCTAAAAACACACGCAGACGGCAACGTAATCCTGCTAACCTGCGCCCTATCGCTACATCTTCTACTACACCTCTTTCTTTCTCTGTGGGTCTTTGGAATTGCCAGTCAGCTGTCAACAAATCTGACTTCATTTCTGCTTTTTCCTTACAATCCACACTCAGCATCTTGGGCTTGACTGAGACCTGGATTCGTCCAGAAGACTCAGCAACCCCGGCCGCTCTCTCTCACAATTTCTCTTTCTCTCACACCCCAAGGCAAGTTGGCCGGGGTGGGGGCACTGGTCTGCTCATTTCAAACAATTGGAAATACTCAACCCACTCTCCCCTAGGCAATCACAACTCATTTGAATCTCATGCGATTACTGTAACAGCTCCTATAAAACTCCAGATTGTGGTAATCTACCGTCCCCCTGGCCAAATTCTAGCCACCTTCCTTGAGGAGCTGGACGGCCTGCTGTCCTCTTTCATGGAGGATGGCACTCCACTCGTAGTCTTTGGCGATTTCAACATTCACCTAGACAGGCCTTATGCTACAGACTTCCATTCACTCCTAGCTTCATTTGATCTCAAACGCCTTACCACTACTAGCACGCACAAATCAGGCAACCAACTTGATTTAATTTACACACGCAATTGTACTACAGATAACATGGTACAACCACTACCCATTTCTTCATTACATTTACCTTACATTTTGCTACCCGGGTGCCACCATCTCCCTTACCGGTTACTTTCAGACGTAACCTATGCTCCCTTTCCCCCTCCCTTCTTTCCTCTGTAGTATCCTCCTCTCTTCCCTCACCTACCCATTTAACATCTCTGGATGTGAATGAAGCTACTGACACTTTATGCTCTACCTTAACCTCTTGTCTAGACGACATTTGTCCTCTCTCCTCCAGGCCAGCACGGGCTGCCCCTTCTAACCCCTGGTTATCCGATGTTCTTCGTGAGCATCGGACCAAGCTCAGAGCGGCAGAGAGAAAATGGCGCAAATCAAACGATCCGTCGGACCTGACTAGGTATCAGTCTTTGCTTTCATCTTTCTCTACTGAAGTCCACACTGCCAAATCCTCACATTTCCACAACAAGATCAACAGCGCTCCAGACATGCGTAATCTCTTCAGAACATTTAATTCTCTCCTCTGTCCCCCTCCACCACCGCCCACCACTTCTATAACAGCTGACGACTTTGCCACTTTTTTCACAGACAAAACTAGAACAATCAGTAACCAGTTCTCACCTCCACACACACAGAACCTCCAACCAACCACATCCACTGCTCAAACTCCCATTCTCCTTCTGTCCCCTCACCGAGGTGGAAGTATCCAAACTTCTCCTCTCCAGCCATCCTACAACATGTCTTCTTGACCCAATCCCCTCTCACCTTCTCCAAGCAATCTCTCCCACACTCTTACCGGCACTCACACACATTATCAACACATCTCTCTGCACTGGCATCTTCCCCACAGCGTTCAAGCAGGCTCGGGTAACCCCACTGCTTAAAAAACCTACATTAAACACTTCTCTTTTAGAAAACTACAGACCTGTCTCTCTCCTTCCATCCGTAGCGAAAACACTCGAACGAGTTGTCTTCAACCAGCTCTCACTGTTTCTTTCACAGTACAACAAACTGGATGCTAAACAGTCAGGTTTCAGGAGTGGCCATTCAACAGAGACTGCGCTACTCTCAGTCACTGAAGCCCTGCGAATTGCAAAGGCCGATTCCAAATCATCAGTCCTCATTCTGCTGGATCTTTCTGCTGCATTTGACACTGTCAATCATCAGATCCTCGTGTCCACCCTCTCATCGCTGGGCATCACTGGGATTCCACTTCGCTGGTTTGAATCCTATCTCACCGGTAGGTCTTTCAGGGTGGCCTGGGGAGGGGAGGTATCCAAAGCCCATCAACTGGTCACTGGGGTTCCTCAGGGATCGGTTCTTGGACCCCTCCTCTTCTCCACATACACTACATCACTGGGACCCATCATACAGGCACATGGCTTCTCCTACCATTGCTACGCCGATGACACACAGCTCTATCTCTCTTTTCAACCAGATGATCCAACGGTAGCTGCACGGATCTCAGGCTGCCTGGCGGACATCTCGGCATGGATGAAAGAACATCACCTACAGCTCAACATGGCAAAGATTGAGCTTCTTGTCGTCCCTGCCAATCCGACTCTACAGCATGACTTCTCAATTCAGTTAGGCACATCAATAATTACCTCATCAACTTTGGTCAGAAATCTTGGTGTAATCTTTGATGACCAGCTGACCTTCAAAGAGCACATTGCAAAGACTGCTCGATCTTGCAGGTTTGCGCTACACATCATCAGAAAAATCAGGCCCTTTCTGACAGAGCATGCTGCACAACTTCTTGTCCAGGCCCTTGTCGTTTCTAGGCTGGACTACTGCAATGCTCTTCTGGCTGGACTTCCATCAAACACAATCAAACCTCTACAAATGATTCAGAATGCAGCGGCACGACTGGTCTTCAACGAGCCCAAAAGAACCCATGTTACACCTCTCTTCATCTCATTGCACTGGCTACCAGTGGCAGCTCGCATCAAGTTCAAGACACTGATGCTTGCATACAGAACGACCACAGGCTCAGCACCCTCCTACTTCCACTCACTATTACGAATCTACATCCCCTCCAGAAGTCTGAGATCTGCTAGTGAGCGACGCCTTGTGGTACCATCACAGAGAGGCTCAAAATCACTCTCCAGAACATTCTCGTTCACCGTTCCTGGATGGTGGAATAATCTTCCCACCCCTATCCGGAATGCTGGATCTCTGTCAATCTTCAAGCAACAACTGAAAACTCATCTCTTTCGGCACTACTTGACTTCATCCTAAACTTAAAAAAATAAAATAAAATAAAAAAACACTTAATCTTTCCCTTTATCTTTCTCTCCTTCCCTTGCTAGCTTGTACCTATTTGAACAATGACTGAGACTTGGTGTTACGAGCACTTCCCCTGTCTGATTGCCTCTTCAAGATGAATCGCTTTATGTATTCCCCAATTGTAAGTCGCTTTGGATAAAAGCGTCTGCCAAATGACTAAATGTAATAAATGACGGATGGATCAATTAGTTGTTACAGCTTCAGTTCTCTACAAAGTATCCACTTTTTCCTGAGATCAACCTAGTGTAAAACATGATGACATTATTCTCCTCACACACCTAAGGTCAGAAGGAAACATGAAAGTCACAAATTACATTCAGCAAGCACCGTCTTTACCTATTTTAATTACATACTACCATATGCTACCCATGAGCAGACTATGAATTACTCCAAAACTCAGATGAGACGGAGATTAAGTCTTTTAAAGAAATATAAAGTTGAACCTATCTGGTGTCTACCATTGATATTCATCCGTGCCTCTCGGTTACTAAAGGCAGGTGAAGTTGATGTACTGTAGTGCAGAGTCCTTGCATCACAGGACTTGATAGGTCTTGTGCACAGAAGGTCAGCCAGACATGTTAAATATTACTGTAGTAATGTCCTTGTAAGTGTATGTTGGGTTTTACCTATTGCCTATGTCACGTGCTTAATTTGTAAAGTTCTGAATTTCCGTTCAGGAATTACAGGATTTTAAAGTGCACTGGGTCACTCAAATACAAAATGTACAATTTTTTGATGATCATTGACGGGAATTGGCTGCTGAATATCCCCAACTTATAAGGCTGGCTAGCAGCCCATTAATAGTTAGATTCATATGCTCTGAAATATGAGTGGAATTGGGGGGCACCCCTGGTCTGTCTCATTCCTTTCCCTCAGAGAACCAAGGTTACACTGGGTAACCAGACATTTTCTTTTGGTTAAGTCACTTGACACATACCACTCTATAGGAGGGGCTTCCTTTCCTGCACACTTGTATGCCAATGCTATAGCTTTGATGATCCAATGTGAAAATCTCTGCTTAGACAGTATATTTACTGGCTCCATAAAACACACAAATAACTCCTGACAATCTGAAATCTCAAATTCTGTAAAATGTAAAACACATTAAGGGCAGACGGTATGTAGGCTCTGATTTTACTGGGATAAAAGCAAAATAACATTTAACATGTATGACATTTTATACATTTTACATCTTTTGTATAAATTGTATCAGTTCATGAATTCTCTGGGAATTGTACCCAGATAGCCGAAAGAGTAAACAAAAGTTGGTGTCGTGACCTTTGGTATAAATTCTGCATTCGGTCACAGAGTGACCTCTGAGCCATTCTGAGCCACACCTTGCAATGAAATCAGTGAATGGCTCGGCAATATATGGAGCTCTCCTACGTGCCTGGCTGATCCTAAAGTGGGCAAGAGAGCTGCCTGTCTTATATAAAATTCTCAAATCTACTTCCAGCTATCTGCAGAAATTGTTAATAGATACATTTTAAAGGCAGAAAATGCCTTGCCCTACTGAAGAAGTTCCTGTCGAAATGTGTACTATTGGACATTATTCTATACTTAAACTTATATTGGATCTTTATACTGTGCTCCTTGCACCATGAAACAAATGTATCCCACTTCATTTTGTACACAGTAACGGAAGTTGTAGCGCTCTGAATAGTGTCACTGACTTTCTGCAGCAGAATTACACACCCATTCAAAAGTAAGATTTTTAATGTTTTTTTAAAGAGGTATCTTATGCTCATCAATGTAACATTTGCAAATGCAAAACAAGTAATATTGTCAAATATTATTACAATTCAAAATAATGGTTTTCTATTTTAATATACTTTAATATATATTTTTTTCCCGATCCCGCCCCCCTCTCTCCCACTTCGCTTCCTGTCTGCACTCCACTGTTGTATTATAATAAAGGCAAAACACCAAACATAGCTCTTTTCCTCTTCACGAAATAAACATGAATGAAGGCATGAATAAAGGCATCAGAAGAATGAAAGCATCAGAAGGCATGTTGAAAGAAACAGTACAGCATAATGAAACAAACTGTTTTATCACTGTTTTTAATGTTAAACATATAAAGAATAAAAGGTTGGATGCCACAGACTTTTTTGCAGAGTGGAATTTTCACAATAATTAACTTTAGTAACGCAATATACTACATCATTCTCAAAATATTACCCCCCGTGCTACGATTTTATTCTTAGATTATTAAGACTTGTCGGCGTCGATAGCCTTATGGGCAGTGCGCCGACACACAGCACCGTTGCGCTCCCGAGTACGAATCCCAGCTTGAGGACCTTTCCCGATCCTGCCCCCTCTCTCTCTCTCTCTCTCTATCCCACCTTGCTTCCTGTCAACACGGATCTGTCCTATCATAATAAAATGAAAAACACCAAAACAGACAACAGAAAAAAATAAATAATAATAATATTAAGACTTCAATCACATATTGCTATAACTTAATTCTCATAATTTTGACTTTAATTTCAAAATATTATGACTTTAATCTTGTAATATTAGATTTTTTTAATTTTTTTATTTTTTTTTTATTTTACGTGGCACTAAAACGCTGTTGGACCATAGGTACAGCTATCTCCCTAGACCCAAACTTTATGTATAATACCTAAGTTTGGTCATGAGGTCTTGTTGAGTTGTTCCATTTTGTGCCACTCATTCAAATGGCTTCTTCCGTTACTGGATTCTGAAACATTTTTACATTTTAGTGAACTGGAATGACATTGTTAGCGTACTGTTTTCAAAAATTTCATCAGATAATCTAAATAGTATTTCATTTGATTAAGAAAATAGCATATATATTATTTTATCAATATAAAAACCAATGGAAATCCTTTTAAGGGTCTAATTTCTCATTTTCAAGTCTGTCATTTTTAAGAGCAGTTATAACATGTTTTATCATCAAGAGCATAAGAGACCAACAAAGGTGAAGAGAAAAAAAACTGTTTTATCAGGAAAATGAGTATGTCCGTCAGCCTCTGCTGTTCCTGGAAAAATAAGATTTTATCTTTTCCTTCAGGCAGTTTCTGTTTGTTCAACATGTGTCAATGTGTTTTAACATGTACAGTTGCTGTGTTATCAGGAAATGAATTTTCTCTTGAAAAAGTGTTTGTGTGTGTGTGTGTGTGTGTGTGTGTACATTTCTGTGAATTGTGGGGACTTTCCATAGATTTCTATTACTTTTATACTGACCAAACTATATCTTTTTTATCCCCTAACCCTAAGCTACCCCTTGTCAAATGTCAATACACAAATGACATACACAATGTCAAAAATTTCAGGTTTTACTATCCTTGTGGGGACATTTGGTGTGTGTATTGTACACAAACATATGTACTTGTGTGTATTGTGTGCATTTGGTTGTACACAAGTACAAACGTGTGTATGTGTGTGTGTGTGTGTGTGTGTGTGTGTGAGAGAGAGAGAGAGAGAGAGAGAGAGTTATAACAGAATTTTTACATTTACCATTTACAAATTGCTTCTGGCCCTTTGCTGATCTTTTTACACATGAATTTCAATAATACTATTGCTTACACTTTATTCAAGAGTTATCCAGGAGAGATGTGTTATTAATTGGACAGTCAATGGCTTTCTTGATACATGACAAAAATAGCTGAAACATCTATGCGAAACACCAAAAATTTGTATATCCACTTCGTGCATAGGCTTTCTTTTTTTCTTCAAAAAAAGTCTAACACAGAGAAAGAATAAGCCTGCACACAATATCCAAAGGAAAAATTGAATATTCTGTCATCATGGACCAGTTTGGGATGCTGGTGCCGTTATGTTGGTCCACAGCATGGGATGCTGGCATGCTAGATGAGCAGCATATGCCATCTTTTGGATGCTGGTATAATCCCAGTAAGACCTAACAAACGGTGTGTCTACAAAAGTTGCTGAAGTCTGTTTGCAGTCACCATTATGGTGATTAATGTACACATTAGATGGCCACTTGGTCCTTGACTTTGAAAATACTATAAGCAACAAGTGCATGTTGTCAATATTGTCTAAAACATGATGCTCCTGACTACAATGACATGTGCTTTATTCTTTTTACTTTGTTTACAATGTTTGGGGGTTAGGCTCTCGGCTGGATTTTGACACGTCAAACATGTTTGAAACATATTAATCTTAGAAGAGATGTATTGAAATCATTGTATGCAATAAATGCATTACTTTTGGTCTGCATGAAAATATATATAAACATTATGTCATTGACCTATATAAATGTGAAAATACATTGTAAGATTAATACATGATGCTCAAACACATTTAAAAACAGAGAGGTTGCATCAAGAAAGTTTCCAGTTGAAAGCGAGTCTATTAGTGCAGCTGGCATGCATGCTCAGATTCCATACAGTCAGACATTTCCGTACATTTCCGTGAATGTTTCCAGGCACAGACAGAGGCCCATTTGTATGCAGTAAGATCAGAACTGTGTCCCATTTAACCATTTAACGGTGTGTATGTGTGTGTATGTGTGCATGTATGATTGAGGTCAGAACTAACTAAGAGTATTATAGCATTCTCGTCAGTTTAGAGACGTGTATGGATTTAATTATTTGTTTGAATTTGCTACATAAGGGTATATAGCAGTCGCTTTACATAAACAATTGAAACTCCAAGGAATGTCTTATTCATAATTCCTGACCAGCCATAAGCAACGCAGATGAAATGAAACTGCACGTATGCACGCATTTGCCTTACATCTGACTGAAGAAGTATTTCTTCTACTGTTCTCAAACATGCCAGGATTATTAAGGGGTGAGCAATGTTCCAGCTTGAATTCAATGTGTAGTCAAAGTTGAGTATATGGGTTTAAATGTGGCTCATACAATCAGAATTTGACTCACTTGATCAAACAAAACAACAGTATCTCTCATAGGGTTAGCTAGTCTGTGACGTCATTATGTCTATGCAGGTTCATATGACACAAGGTCAGTGGATCCAAGTCTCTCATCTCTCATTCTAACTTCTTCTCTGGCAAAAACCTGGTGAAATTCATTCTCTCTTCTTCATAAAAACAAATGTGAGTAAAAGCCTAAATTAAATCTGTTCATTGTATAAATGCATGTCTCTTCATAAGACTTGGATTAAACTGCTTTATTTGCATGGATTTATTTTTTATTTCATTACAAATGTTTTAAAACATCAGAGTTTTGGGTGAATAAACTTTCCATAGTGAATAACAAATCTCTCAGATTTCATTAAAATGATCTTCATTTGTGAACTATATGAACGAATGTCTTACAGTTTTGCAATGGCATGAGGGTGAGTAACCGATGACCGAATTTTCATTTTGGGTGAACTACATTTCTCCCATTTCATAACACTCCTTTTTAAAATTATTCTCAACATAATAGCTTTCCTGTAGCTCAAATAGTAGAGCATGGCACTAGCATAGCAACGCCAAGATCATGGGTTCGATTCCCAGGGAAAGCAAGAGCTGATAAAAATGTAAAAACTGTTACTTGAATGCAATGTAAGTCGCTTTGGATAAAAGCGTCTGCTAAATGTAAATGTCAACATGATGCCAGCTTAGTAGCCTAAAAATAGTTTTGCCATATGCCAGTTATAATAATAAGTTTTATATACAGTTATTTATATAATAGATTATAGCAAGCACAATTACCATGCTGAAGCAGACTGTTGCAACTGTGGTTGCACTGGTTCATGGCTCACTTTCCTCTGCCTTGGGATCTGACTCAGACTCAAACACATACAGTGCTGGCCATCTCCAGCATCAAAACACGTCAGGCATGGCATTGAGGAGAGCATGGATAAGGTACGATGAAGTTTGCCAATCACAGCATTGGGCATTTACTTGCATTTTTGAAAAAGGTAACGCCCCGTGAGTGCAAACTTTATAAGCTAACCTCCAGAAACATATAATATAGGCCTAGGTAAAGAACTGAAAATGCATTTAATTTAGAATTTTGAAATATATTTGTAATTCTTGTGATCTGGTCATATTCAAAGTGAAACAAAGAGAAACTGTGCAGTTGTTTTACCTATTTCTACGTGATCTTAAATGACTTACAGTTAAAATGACTTTCATTTGTCTAACCTAAAACGGGTAGTTTAGTCGCAGCGGCAGCACATATCAGATTACCTGACATAATATTAGATGGTGTAGACCCGTGCAGCATCATTAGTGCCTTAAGGATCATGGACATCTTTAGAATGGAGTATGACTCTTTAGAAGCCTATGGAAAAACCCTGCGCTATAGACGTGCTGCAGTCGCTCACCATTTTTCTGTATGTGTAGATACGTCCTTTAGCGCAACGCTTTCCCCAACGCAACGACACTAAAATAAACAGTAACATATATCTCTAATCTAGCATTTTCATCTGAACATTTACGCTTCATGAGAGACGTCAAGTCGAAAGAGTTTACTGCGCAAGCAGCTGTCATGGTCATGAACCATCTTATTACAGTCGCGCTCGCATACGCACGTATTTTCATTAATATTTAACAATGTGTTCTCAGAGAGGAGTAAATGAAACATTCGTACCTGTGAGACTGTCGTTTGTTGCAGTTCAGTCGTTGGCGTCGTTCATTCGTTTGTCTTTTGTATTTCCTTCAGCAATTCTGCCCGTGAAGACATTGCGACACAAAATACAGCGCCTATGTTCGTTCGTTCTAGCCCCAGAGAGAGAGAGAGAGGGAGAGGGAGAGAGCGAAAGAGAGAGAGAGAGAGAGAGAGAGAGAGAGAGAGAGAGAGAGAGAGTTTTCTTGTTGTGACACCTTACTATAGGCTACTATACTATACTATACCAAACTATACTTATACCTAGGTATCTAACCATAGGCTATAAATGTTATATATAAATATCTACTAATGAGATTAGTCTGAATCATCAGTTGTAAAGGCAACTGTGAAAATATGAGTGCATTTTGGGTTTTTATTTGCATACAGTTGCAATCAGAATAATTCAACACGCTTGACCTGCAAGACATTCTGCTACAGTGAACAAAATTATTTGAAATCAATTAAACCAAACTACTATATAAAGTTTATTATACACTTTTGTGTTGTTCTGAGAAAGTAAAGTTGATGAAAAACTGGCTTTTACTGGTTTATTTAACCCTCACAAGTCAAATCTTGTAGAGAATCTTTTATTTCTTTATAAATGTTGCTTATAATAAGTTTCTGAGATCTCTCTACTGGGATCTTAACACATTCCTTGCTTGAAAAAGCTTCCAGATCACTCAAAATATTTGGTTTTCATGTTGCCACTGCTTTAGTCAAATCCCACTAAAGATTTTTAATGAGATTTAAAGCTGATGATTGAACAGGCCACTCAAGAACATTTTACGACCCATCTCTGAACCAAACTTACGTATATTTGGATGTACAGTACCTGGGATGATTGTCCCATTAGAGTGTCCAGTGATCATCAAGATTTAGTCTATGCACTGAAGGCTTAATAATCTTTGCCAATGGCCTGATACATTAAATAATCCATTATGTCCTTAATACAGTCAAGATTTCCACTTCATGCAAAAGCAAATGGTCTGTGTTTGACCATGGTGATGGTGTTCTTCAGCTCATGAGCTTTGTCTTTTTTGTTTGTTTGTACCAAACATATCACTAATCCATGTGTCCAATAAGTTCCAGTTCAGTCACATCTCTCATAAAACATTTTTCCAGAACTGCACAGGTCTATCCAAATTTATTTTAGCTTATTTAAGTTGGCATTTTATATTCTCCTCAGTCTAGAGTAGTGTTCACTAAGATGTCCCAACATGATGGCCATGCTTTTTTAGTGTTTGTCTTAAACTCTGCATTGAATTATTTTGGAAGTAAACTAAGGGTTTTCTGAGTTGGTCTGATCAAACGTTTTACTACCCTTGACTACGTATATTGCGCTTTTTGTTCAACTCCCTCAAAGGTTTTCTGGTACAAAACATTTTAACAGAGAGCTCTTTTACCATATTTGCTACTCAACTTTAGCACATATGCACTGAATTTATGTGTAACAGCTCAAGCTATTTAAGTTTTATTATAGTGTTTCCAAAGGCTTCATTGCGGTTTAACACAATTTTCTACCCTACCATAAAAATTATTGTGCATTCCAACTAATCTCAATGAAACTGCAGTTGTTGTTTTTTTTGACTAGGTTAAAAAATAACTTTTAAAAAACAGCTAACTAACACAATAAAAACATGATAACATAATAAAAAACATGATTAAAAAAAAGTTATCTGTTTTTGCAAATAAACTCTTCATATACAGTATATATATATATATATATATATATATATATAAACTCTAGATGTACATTACATATTGACATTATCACCGTTAATACAGTATGTTACTAAACTGTTGATGCATTTTTTTTTATTCTGGATCTACAGGAAAGCTTACATTTGTAAATTATTACAGTCTCTAGGGGGTTGAATAATTTTGATTATAACTGTACATATGGTTAAGCATGTCAGATTATATCAGGAGCATGACGTAAATCCTTTGCAGGTTAACAGGATTATAGTAATCTGGCAAGGACATTTACTTTCAGTCTTCTTTATGGCCAGGAGTGTGACTAGGCTCTGCCAACATCACGGCCCATGGTTCATTTTAGACATAAGAGTTATGTGACCGATGCATATAACATGTTTTAAGCATTGGGAAATGTCTGCACAATAGACTGTAAAAAATGTTGGTAACATTTTTTATTTGATAGTCCACTTTACGCATTCTAATTATAAGTAACTTTGTGAGGACATGTCAATTTATACTAACCCTAACCTAATGGTCCACTAATATATTAGAGTTAGTTGACATGTAGCTGCAAATTAAGTAGTTAGTTGACATTTAGTTTTCAATTTACTTAATTAGTAGAATGTTACCAAAATGTCTGTAATTTGTACAGAAAAAGATTGTAAAATGATTTTTTTTGTATTTGAAAAATTTTGTATTTTTTATATTTTTGTAATTGTTTATAATATATATTAGGATTTTGTTACATTTTATGTTATTTTGTTAAAACTACCCACCTGTAATTATGATTCATTATTTAGGTATATATTTTATACCTAGTGTTCAAAACACAGTTTTGTATTGTATACAGTGTAGACCTAGTGCACTAGTCTGCTAACCAGCTAACTCACATTATTGTCTTGAAATACTTATGTTAATCAGCTGTGGTTTAAAACTGTGTTGATGAATGCAGATTGTCTGTCCTTCGACCTTGAGTAATGATAAAGTGTGGAGCAAGATTTTGGTACTGTCCATATCAATGTGTACTGTATGCACGGTGCTGAAATTCAGATATGGCAATGTGCATTTTGTACTGACAAGTGCTGTCAATGGTAGACCAACCAACTGACTTGGCCATCTGACCAATCAGAGCAGAGCAGCCTCTCAGAAAGCAAGGGTTCAGAGAGACCAGATCCTTGAAAGAACCTTTGTGTGAAAAGAGGTGATGCTGCAATGTATATTATGAGAAAAGTGGGGGTTTTTTTAGCTTGGATGCTTGTAAATCTATTTCAGGAGACCCATAAAACAAAATTAGAAACATTTGAAATAGCATAATAGGGGCACTTTAATGTTTACTGCATTGTTTTCATGTCATGTGTGTTACAATGATGGTGTTCCCTTTCGAATGGAACTCAAAGCTCCGCGATGTCTAAAGCACATGTGTACACAAGGCAATCTCCGATTGGCTTGAGCGTATCGATGTGAGGATGTAGCATAGCATGAATTCACATCACAAGCTTCTTTGTCTTCAGGAGCTGCATGTTTGTTGAGCACATTTGTGTGTGGAAAAACACAAGCATGTCTGCTTAGAACAGGCGTTTGTCTGTATCATGACAAGAAATGAGTTTAGGAGATGTGTGACAATATGTCCCTGCTTCATTCCGGGAGGCGATACACACAGGATGTGCAAATATGTTTGGGTCAGTCCTTGAGGGGCTGACTGCATGCATTCGCACACATTCATCAGATTTTACTGTGTGGACATAGATTCAACTCCAGGACCTCAGGGCCTTCAAGGTTGATCCAGGTCATTGTTTGCACTCAACAATTGTTTTTGACAGAGTTACACAGCCTTGTTGGGCAGGCACTTTTGGTGTTCCAACGCAGTATTGATTTCCATTCGAAAGGGAATGTCTTAGGTTACGTATGTAAACCTATGAAAAGAGAATGAACCATTGTGTCACAATGCCTCAGTCATGCCTGTGCGTTTCCTTTAGACAATTACAGTCTGTTGATGTACATTTCAATCTGATGACGCTGTGTTACGTCATCACGTTCACGTACTCAAGCCAATCAGAGATTGGCATATGCATACATACAGTATGCTTCAGACACCTGTTAACCCAGAAGTTTTCCTATAACATCTATGCCATGACACAGCGTTGTCTTTTATCGTTCCTATCGCCAAGTGCACTCCAAATGGCTTTATCACACATTATGACACACAAGTGCCCTGCTCCCTCAAAAGTACCCACTTCAAGGGTTCCACTTCTAAAACATACATTTTATTTTACAGTCCTGTTCCTCATGTACATATTATGTACTTATTATAGTAATTACAATATCTAGGTAATAACTAGGTACTAACCCTGATCCTACCCCTGAACCTAACCCTACCCCATGTAGTTACCAGGTATTTCCAGAACTTTCTTAGGTAGGTACACTGTAAGTACATGTAAGTACACAACATACTGTAAAATAAAGTGCAACCCAAAACAGTATTTTATTGTTTATTTTATTTTATTTTGATAGTACAAGGAATGTCAACAATCAGTGAAACTGGAACATGATTTTACATTTAATTTTTTTCATTACATTTTCATTTTTCAAAAAAAAAAAAAATGTGATGCTTCCTCATTTGAATACCACTGCATGCCAAACAGAAACTATAATTCCAGGAAATATAAAAAAATGGTAGGGCTGTCAGCCAACATCATGCAGATCATTTGTTTTGTCTGATAGAAGCAGGCTGATAAGACAGATAAGAAACTCAAGAGTAATTTGATCTTCAGATAAAATGAAATGGTTTTATACATTCAAATATACAAGACTTAACCTGAACACATACAATAAATTAAGCACTAAATAGTGGATATGATATAATATATAATTGATATAATATTAAATCTTGGAGCTCCTTCCACTGGGCAAGTAAATAATGAATAACCTTCAGAAGATGGGTTTTTAAACTGTTGCCAAACACTGTTGCACTGTGGGAGACATCCAAAATGGACAGTGCTGGGAAGGCTTCAGGAATGGTTTGAAAAACCCTGTTCTAAAAAGCAATCTCAGCTGTCTTGCCTTGTGTCATCAGATAGAAATTATGTATTTTCCTCACATGTTTGACTGCATGTTTCTCCCCAAGGCTGCCCAGTGAGCAGTAATGACATCACACTGCCAGATTCATTCATGCATTCATTCATGGCAATAGCGCTGGGCTATTGCTCTCTGTTCATACCTTACATGATCGTGATGTTGATGCTAGCACTTGAGCATGAACAAAACCTGATAATCCATGTTATTCAGTATGATTTGACATTTTACTAGAGAACATCTTAGTAATTGCCTAATCAATAAGATTAATAAATGCTGTCAAAATATACTGCTCTATGTTTTTTACTGTTAGTGATGAGAGAGACCTTATTGTTTTGGCAATATTATTGACTTGACTGCATGGACACTGGTGGATGAGAACTGAACTGAGTTGGATGATGGCATCACTGTTTTCTTCATGTTCTTAGATGAATTAAACTCATTCCATAATTGATCAACTTTACAGTTATTAAACTGAACTGAATCAACAATGAACTGATTTCAAATGAATAATGACTGTCTAATATTGTCTTTTCAGAGCAGCTTTACAGCATGATTGAATTTTGTTTGGACCATTGAATCATTATTTCCCTGTTTATCACTGTAAAGGTGATTTGAAACAATCTGTATTGTATAAAGCGCTATATAAATACAGCTGACTTGACTTGTGAAGTGTTAATAATATTACTTGATTTAACAAAATAACATTAACTTGCTTCTCAAAATCCTACAGCTTTTTATGTGCATGTTTAAATTAATTTTGAGTTTTAAGGTTGTTTCAAACATTTGGAGCACAGTATGCATATATAGTAACTATAAAAGTCAATGCAGAGTGGATCCTACTGGGCACATGACAGTGAATGGTTTGAATATGGAGAAAGCTGTATTGTGTAATTGAGTATGTGTGAGCACCAAAAGAGAAAGGGGGACTCGGTGTAATGAAAAGCAGAGATATTTACAGCCTGACAGGAGAAAGAACAGATTTAGGCCACTGAGAGTAAGCGTGTGTGGCACAAAGACACATACAGTTGCATAATCATCACTGAGAAGCTCAATCCACAAACGCGCACACACACACACACACACACACACACACACACACTTACACAAGCACAAATTTGTAGAAGGGGCCATCTTATGTGGACAGACAATGCTTTGTTCAATAATGTAGGGTACACATGAGAGTAATGTAACTGACAAACAAAGACAACTAATTTTTAACACCAGAATAACCATCACCCACAAACTGACATATAAATACAAAGCAGAGTTAAGTGTTATGGTTCAGAAAGAGAAATACAAAAGCTTATGTATAGGTAGAGACTCAAATAACACAAATTATACTCCTTGTGTGAAGTACACGGGAGATGTAAATATGTGATCTGCAATCTTTAATCGGGGTGCTCAATTCTGGACTCTGGATTTTTTGAGGCAATAACCTGTTTGGACCATTGAATCATTATTTCCCTGTTTATCACTGTAAAGGTGATTTGAAACAATCTGTATTGTATAAAGCGCTATATAAATACAGCTGACTTGACTTGTGAAGTGTTAATAATATTACTTGATTTAACATAATAACATTAAAAAGTGTCAATGTGACTAATTAGTCACATCATTAGCATCAATAGAGAAAGGTGCTGCTAGAATACAACCCAAATTCCGGAAATGTTGGGACGTTTTTTAAATTTGAATAAAATGAAAACTAAAAGAATTTTAAGAGCCAATATTTTATTCACAATAGAACATAACAAATGTTTAAACTGAGAAATTTTAAAATTTTATGCACAAAATGAGCTCATATCAAATTTGATGCCTGCTACAGGTCTCAAAATAGTTGGGACGGGGGCATGTTTACCATGTAGCATCTCCTCTTCTTTTCAAAACAGTTTGAAGACGTCTGGGCGTCTACGCTACGCACTCTATCACAGATTGGAGACCCATCTTTACTTCTGAGAGACTCTGCCTCTCTAAGACATCCCTTTTATGTTACAGACCTGATGTCAAATAACTGAATTAGTTGCTAGATGTTCTCCCAGCTGAATATGTTCAAAATTTCTTGCTTTGTTGCCCCTGTGCCAACTTTTTTGAGACCTGTAGCAGGCATCAAATTTGAAATGAGCTCATTTAGTGGATAAAAGTGTACAATTTCTCTGTTTAAACATTTGTTATGTTCTCTATGTTCTATTGTTAATAAAATATTGGCTCATGTGATTTGAAAGTCTTTTAGTTTTCATTTTATTTAAATTTAAAAA
Source organism: Schizothorax lantsangensis (assembly GCA_027422415.1). Lineage (NCBI taxonomy): Eukaryota > Metazoa > Chordata > Actinopteri > Cypriniformes > Cyprinidae > Schizothorax > Schizothorax lantsangensis. The sequence continues at coordinate 29,178,928 of CM049851.1, forward strand.
ATGTCCCAACATTTCCGGAACATTGTACATTTACATCATAAAACGTTTAAAAAACATTTTTTCTTATATTGTACATTGCTGCTGAACCTTATTCCACCTTCTGCCTGAAATGTTCTATTTTAGATCTTTTCTTTTTAAAGCCCCCTTCCAAAACACCCAGTCGTCTCTAATTGGTCAGTTGTGGCCCAGTCTGTTGTGATTGGTCAACAGCTTAGAGTATGTGAGAAATATAGCGCCCTTTACCATAATTGGGTTTCGGCTCCTGAGGCTTCATGAGCAGCTGTAAACGGTAGTATATAAATGGTGCCCATATTGTCACACCAGTGTCTTACCCAACTGTTCTTAAAGGGTGGGTCAAAGTAGGCTGGCACTCAGACCTTACAGCGCACACAGACATGAAGGACATACTCGCATACAAGCGCGTACACGCCCGCTCATATCTTATTCATTTGAGCATCACACGCAGCCAGCAGCATTAGCTACACACACACATCTATGGGTGCATTAAGGTTTGTCACATGGAATGTGAATGGAGCTGGCTCCAAGGAAAAAAAGTTAAAAATATTTAGCCAGCTTAAAAAACTACAAGCAGACGTTGTATTATTACAAGAGACTCATAGACCTGCCACAGATACAGATCAACTTAAAACAACTGAGTTTCCTAATGTGTTCTCAGCCTGCTATAACTCTAGGCAAAGGGGGGTAGCAATTTTAATACATAAAAATGTTAATTTCACAGTACTCAACACAGTTATAGATCCAGAAGGTAGATTTCTAATCATTAAATTATCTATATTTGACAAAAAGTTATGTATTGTTAGTATATATGGTCCAAATGTTGATGATCCCTCTTTCTTTCATGGTTTTTTTACCGCACTTTCTGAACAACTAGATTGTGCACTTATAATTGGGGGAGACCTCAACTTTGGACTAAATAAAGAAATGGACAGGCTAAGTACAGCTGGAACTCAGCGCAATTGGGAATCCACAAATATAGTTAAACAGTACATGAGCGACTATGGACTTTGCGATGCATGGCGTTCTCTCCACACCAACAGTAGGGAATTTACTTTCTTCTCACATGTCCATCACTCTTACTCTCGTCTGGATTATTTCCTAGTCAGCAGCTCACTGCTGAGTGACATTTCAGACACAGAGATACACACTATAGCTGTCAGCGATCATGCTGCTGTTTCTTTAACTCTAGTAAATAAGAAGACCACTCCACCAAGTAATAACTGGAGATTCAATACATCATTGCTTAAAGACGACGATTTTATTAAATATTTTAAAGAAGAGTGGGCTTTATATTTAGACTATAATGACCTGCCTGGAACATCAGCATCTGTTCTCTGGGAAGCAGGCAAAGCTGTGATGAGAGGTAGAATAATCTCATTCTCATCGCATAAAAAGAAAAGAGAAAATAAATGTATTCAGGAATTAGAAGAAACCATAAAAACTTTAGAAGAATCCTACGTATCCTCCCAGGAACAGGAAATGCTGAAAAAAATATGTAAAGCAAAACTAGAATTAAATGAAATTATTAATAAAAAAACTAAATTCTTAGCACAAAGACTTCGCTGGCAAGAATTTGAATATGGTAACAAATCAGGTCAATTCTTAGCGAACCAGTTAAAAATAAATAAAGAAAAAACAACGATATGTGCTGTTAAAGATTTAATTGGGGATACAGTATATGACCCTGAAAGAATAAACAACACTTTCAGAGATTTTTACGAATCTTTATATTCTCCACAGATAAACCCATCTAAAGACGAAGTTGACCAATTTCTTGACAATATAACTCTTCCGAAATTAACAGACAATCAAGCGATGGCATTGGATTCTCCACTGACATCAGATGAACTTCAGGAAGCTTTGAACAGTATGCCCAATAAAAAGGCTCCAGGTCCAGATGGCTTTCCAGCAGAATTCTATAAAGAATTCTGGGCTATTCTGGCACCAACATTCTACAGAATGTTGCAGGAAACCAAAGAAAATGGCAGACTTCCACCAAATATGAATTCTGCCAACATTAGTCTCTTACTAAAACCAGGCAAAGACCCTGTATTGCCTACTAGCTATCGTCCAATATCCCTTATTAATGTGGACACTAAAATAATCTGCAAAGCTATCTCAAAAAGAATAGAGAAGATAACCCCTCTCATAATTCATTACGACCAAACTGGTTTCATAAAAGGCAGGCACTCCTCAACAAATACTCGTAGGTTACTTAACTTGATAGACTATTCATGCAATAGAAACCTTCAAATTACAATATTGTCTCTAGATGCAGAAAAAGCTTTTGATAGGGTTAACTGGAATTTTCTATTTGCAACTTTACACAAATTTGGTTTTGGAAACTCTTTCATAAACTGGTTAAAAATATTATATAACTCTCCAACAGCATGTGTCAGGACAAATGCCCAAACGTCCTCTAGCTTCTGTCTTAAGAGGGGCACCAGGCAGGGATGCCCCCTCTCCCCCTCACTGTTTGCAATTTTTATTGAACCACTAGCAGCAGCAATTAGACAGGCAACAGTGATTAAAGGCATTAAATGCAAGAATGTAGAACATAAAGTTAGTCTTTACGCAGATGATGTGTTACTTTTTCTTCAACATTCACAAACCACTCTCTCTGAGGTAATTACATTAATAAACTCTTTCTCAAGAGTCTCAGTATTTCTTAGCCAATAGGCTTCAACACATTTCAGGGTGGTTAAAACACACCCTCTTAGATGAGCCTTGGCTAGATGTAGAACAGGCATTATGCAATAATATAGAGATTTCGGATCTGCCATTCATTAGCTCGATCAGTAAACGACACGTATGCTTTAAAAGCATCAGTATCAGCTCTTCTCTGACAGCATGGTGGGAGTTTCTAAAAATGACGGAGTCTTCACTAATCCCATGCAAACGTACCCCTATCTGGAACAATCCTGACATATTGCTAAACAACAATATGATAAACTTCACAGATTGGAGTTGTAAAGGTATTAAATACCTGGAACATATATTCAAAGGGACAGACTTTATTCCCTTTGACAAATTAATTAAACAATATGGGATTAATAAGAACAGATTTTTAGAATATCAACAAATTAAATCTATTGTAAAAAGGAAATTTAAGTCTAATCATATCAATTTACAAATACCACCAAGTGTGTCAGATTTTCTTAATCTCAAAACCCCCAAATTAATGTCTAAAATATACAGGGCACTTTCCAATATAGATGAATCAGTATCACTTCCTATTGCAAAATGGGAAGCAGATCTATCAGTAAGCTGGGACCATAATTTCTGGTCTCAGATATGTTTAAAAACCTTTGAACTGATTAGAAATCCTGGATTACAATTAATACAATACAAAATTCTGCATAGAGTGCACTACACAGGTCATCGGATGTTCAGGATGGGTTTTACAGCTTCTAACAACTGCTCACACTGTAAAGGCAATACACCTGACAATTACATCCACGCTCTATGGTTCTGTCCACCTGTTCAGAGGTACTGGTACAGGATTTGTGAAGACTTATCAAAGTGTCTTAAATGCTCTATTCCAGCCTCTCCTTTAGTCTGCTTGTTGGGCGACCTAGATGGTGTCACTACAGAAGATAACACAATCCACATGGCTTTCACTGCCCTATGCATTGCTAAGAAGACTGTCCTCATGAACTGGAAAAATAAAAATAATCTTAATATCAACCAATATAGAGATTATTTGTGGGATTATATTAGCCTTGAAACAGCTTCTGCTGACACATTAGATCAATCTCTCTGGGCTCCTTTGATCAGCTCCATCACCTAGTGTGGGTGGGGGTCCCGATTCTGTCCGGCTGTGGTTTTTGTTGTTGGCGTGGGGTGGCAATATGGGCCTGGGGCATCTGGGGGTTCCCTGGGGATGGGTTTCTTGGGGGGTTTGGCGCTGGGGCTGCGGCCTTGGCCTGGATGGGGTATTGGTGACTCTTAGATGCTGTTTCTCTGGCGGCGGCATGCGGCGCTGCTGGGGATGCCTGTGCCGGCGGACGTAGGTTGCCAGCCTGGCGGCCGCACTGTTCCGGGTTGGTCCGGGGGGGGTTTGGGGATCTGGGGACGCTCTGCCTCCGGCTTGGGGTCACGGCTGGGCCTGGGGGGCTTGGGTCCTGGTTGGTGTGCCGCCGGGAGCATGGGTTGGTGCATGCGCTTGGGCCCGGCTCTGGTGTGGGGGTCTTCGATGCATCGGTGCCTCCGCGGGGGGGGGGTCCAATAGAGGCGGGGTATACGGGCTTTACCTGGGTGTCTTATTGTCTTATGTAGTTTGGGAAGTGACTGGATGATGGGGTGGGGTAGTTTTTCCTCTGCTGTGGGGTCTGGTGGGCTGCCCCGGGCTGCCATGGGCCCTGGTCTGGATGGGCCTGGGCCCCCCGCCCTGGGCAGATTTGGGGTAACGGGGGTGCCTATGGGGGTCAGCGGGGGAGCTGGCTCCAGAGGGGGGGGTATTTTGCCCCCTCTGATGTTTTCCTCCCCATCCCTAAGGCTTCACTTCTCCCGCTCCATCACACCAACACATAGGTAGGGTTTTGAGGTGCGGGTGAGTCGCTGGGATGCGGGGGAGGTGGTACTCCTCTGTCTCCTCGTGGCCGCCTGCATCTCAATTACACATTACAGCTTAGACATTCTCATTACTTACTGTCACATGACACATACATATAGGGCCTTGGGGGTGGGCACACTGAATGGCATCCGGAGGGCGGTCTGTTCATTCAGCCTTCCCTCTGGTGCCAGTGCCCACTTCTCAATTTTAAGTTGCACATAGACATTGAGGGCTCTAGGGAGGGGACGAGCTGACACAAGCTTGTGGAGGGTGCCCCTCCCCTGTTTTAAAGCACCCCTGTTTTAAAGCACCTTAGAACAACACACACCAACACTACATTTGAGCGGGTGGGGTGAAGCATGGGGTCGTTTTTTTTTTTTTTTTTTTTTTTTCACACCCCTGTTCTCTGTTCTCTGTCTGGGGCCGGGGGCTGTGAGGATGAGCTGGCCGCCCGGTCGGGGTCTGGGCTGTTGATTTTCTCTGCTGCTGCGGGGACCGGGGTGGTCTTCCTGTCCCCACGCCGGAGCGAAGGGGTTCAGCTCCGGGATCGGGCGCTGGCTACCCCTCTGGGGGTGGTGGTGCCTGGATCTAGGAGTATAGAGTGCATATGGGGAGTGTGAGTGTGGGTACTGTGTCCATTTTTTGTGTGTCTACATGTGGGGCGAAGGTGTGAATATTTGTTTGCGTGCATGAGGGTGGGAACATATGCTTGTGTATATGTGTGCTTGTCGTCTACGTCTATGTGCCAGGTCGGGCCTTAGACTCCGCCTCACTCATCATCTTAGTCGACCCCCACCCCACCACCATGCCCTGCCGGTGGAGGATGCCGCCGGTGCGTTGGTGATTTCTCGCGCCGGGGCAGGATGCTCGGGCGAGCGCCGGCCCGCTCTCGGCGGTCGATTGGCGGGGCCTGGCCCTACTGGCCTTGCTGGGCCCCGTTTGTGGGGTGGGGGGCCTTTGGGTCTCCGGGCCCAGGGCCTGGTCCGCCCTGGTGTGGTCGGCTGCCGGTGGAGCCTGCGGGCTTGCCGCCACGGCACCCTGGGGCGCCTACACTGTGGCTGTCGGAGGTCCCGCCTTCGGGCTCTCCTCTGCCCTTTTTTGGGTGGAGGCCGCGGTTGTCCCTGCGGTGGTTCTCCTGGGGGTCTCGTGCCCTGGGGGGCCTCCGGATGTGTGGGGCCCGGGTCTGTTCCGTGCCTGCTTCATGCCTTGCGGGATGGGGCTGTTGTTCCCCACACACACTATTAAACATTTACATGGAGGAACCTTATGAACACAAGCGCGCTCACACACACAGGTGTACACTCAAGCATTCACATTGGTGTAAAAACAGGTGCTCACAGACACACATTGTCTTGATCTGCTGTTGCTTCAAAACTTATTTTGTAATATTAGTTATGTGTGCTGCTCAATAACATTTAACATTTAGAATTTATTGTGATTTATACAGATGTTGGTTGTTGCTGCAGTCTCTTTGATGTTGTGTCTTCGGTTGTTTTCTCTTTTTGTCAGCAGGTATTGAAGCAAATTGTCTGTTTTTTTGTTTTTGTTTTTTTCTCCCTCTCTCTCTCTATCCCCCATTCTCCTTTTTTCTCTCTCTCTCTTCCCCTTCTTTGTTGACTTTCCCCACAACCTTTTTTTTTTTTTTTTTTTTCCTATCTTCTTTCTTCTTTCTCTCTCTTGTTTTCTCTGTCCCCTGGTCTTGTCTGTCACAGTGTGGTTAAGTAAAAGGGTATATAAAATTTAATTAATTAATTAATATTAAAAAAAATAAATAAATAAATAAATAAATAAATATATTTAATTAAAAAAAAAAAGAAAAAAAAGGCTGTGAATGATGATAGTATAGCCATGCATATGTACTGTCATGTGTTATCTGTGCTACTGACAGGCCAAAAAAAAAAAAAAAAAAAAAAAAAAAAAAAAAAAAAAAAAAAAAAAAAAAAAAAAAAAAAAACAAAGTAGGCTGGCAGTATGCAAATGTGACATGGTGACGTAGTTAAGTCATAAAAATAATGATAATAGGACCACAAATTAGGTGTTTTAAGCAAGTGTTTTCTGTTGGAGATATTAACATAGATATGTATACGCAGATCCACATTTGACCGCTAACATCAAGGTCAATGTGTCCTCACTCACAATAAAAATCAATGAGTTTTCCAAGATCCTCCTAACCTAGAACTAAGCTACAACAATAAAATACAACTATACAAATATACAAATAAGGACATGCAAAAAAAGGATAAAGTACAAATAAGGACATGCAAATTTTTTTTATTAATATATATATATATGCCTCATTAGCGTCTGTTTCTATGGGCCACTATACGTAAGCCATCCACCTTATTGGAATGGTCAAAGCCAGTCCGTGAACACTCAAGTTGTGTTAGCTAACGCCTTCATCTTGTTGTATTGTGTTATTTTAGCAAAATCATCTGCTGAAGCCTGCAGATATAGATATTCATATATGCGTATAACTATGGTTGCAGATGCACAGTTGATTTGCTCTTGAGTGTTCACAGACTTGTTTTGACCATTTTTAAACAGGGTTAGATTTTGTGTGTCTTAAGTGTCCATAATTTTACGTTTTTTTGTATGTCCTTGATTTCTATTTAGAGATAATTTGACTTTGAATGACACTCATGATATGGTCTGACAGTGACACTGTATTTTTCACATCAACGCAGACATACCATGTTTGAGGGTGGGAGCCAAACAGACTTTCAATCCTGAAAATGTCTTTGTCTGATATCTGGTCCTCTGGTAAAACATTTCTATTATGCGAGTTATTTTGACATTGCTTGGCATGCTGTAAGCCCCTCAGAGCAAGAACAGTGCATGGGTCACACTTACATAAGCCACTGACTCAATCCAGTCTTTCCTTTTTTAGTGTCACACTGTTTGTGTCTCTGGGCGAGTGGCCATGTATTAATGCATGGATTTGTGTGCTAGGGAATGTTGAAGGTATTCGTGGTAATTGCAGTGTAGTTTCTCTTTGTATATCATATAGAATCAGATGTACTTGCCAAATAATGAAAGGAAACATTTTTATTTAACTCTTGTTTAGCATTTTAAATTATTAAAAAATATATATATATATTATTATTACGTAAGTATCAACCGCTCACCCTTCGAACTGTTACAGACACAGTCACATGACCAAAATGAATAGAAGAGGGAAACGTTCGGGGGCGCAGAACTGAAAAAGACAAAGGAAAAATCAAAAAACAGTGCATTAAAATGAAGACAGCAATGGCCGAGTGAATAAACAGAGATTTGTAAGCTTAAGTCAGTCAACATTTATTTTGATTAATTCATTTCCGACTGTCTCTGTCGCTCAGAAAAGTCGTAGTATGTTTGTAAAGGAGCATTTGATTTACAATCGAGAGAAACTGATGAGATTGATAACAGGGATCTATACCTTTCACCGAAAATCACCATTTTGAATTCAAAATAGGTCATTGGTGTGATTCATGTAGATCCCATGAGACTCTGAAAACTATGCTACTTCATACTCAAGCACAAAACAGTGCTGAACTTTGAGAAAAGGTGATTTAAAAAAAAAAATTATAATAGTGATTTTATAATGTCTAAATGTAAATTCAAAAGCAAAACATGTCAAAATATTATATTAAGGAGTGGAAATGGCAAATGAGCCAATAAATGATCGTCTACTTAGAAAATAGTATATCATACTCACCATTTCACCACTTTTACAAATTAAGAAAAAGAAATTACATAAAAGTAATTTATCCTTTGTCACAAACAAGAAGCCATTCAGTGTTTAACGGCACATTTATTATACACTTAAGTGTAAAAATATGGTCCTTTCTTTGAAATTACCAATAAAATTGAGCTGTCATATTTTCTAGAAATTCAAAAATGATTCATCCACATTTATTGAAAAAGAGCACACTGGAAGCAGACTTGCTGTAGCCTGAGTTGATTAGTGGTGAATGTTATCCACACTATCATGATCTTATGTTCTCTGTTGCTTTTTGCCTTTTTCTCTTTTCTGTTTTTCCTCACATCTGTCATGTCTTCTCTCCTTCATTTTTTTCTTCAGGTCTGTTTTCTCATCTTTTAGTGCAGGAATCTCTTCTTTCAGCTTCTGAAACCTCTTTAGATCAGCACAGAAAAGTACCTGAGACCCAAAAAGACAAACAGAATAAATTAATTATGTAATAATAAAAATAAATAAAATAAAAACATAATATTAATAATAATATCCGATGAATGATGTGCAGTGTTACTTACAGAGTGTGCCCAGCCTGCATAGGGACCCCAGAGTTTTCTAAAGAAGTCACCTGCAAAAGAGGATCAAAAATATCTAATTTACTTTAAAAGTAAAGTAGATTTTTTTTGTGTGTCAGTACAAAACTCAAAGGCACAAATGCTAGGCTGCTGTGGGTGGTTTCCAGGGCAGGGTATATTTTTTGGGTACTAACCAATCTCTTTGTAGACTCTATCAGTCAAAGTCTTCTGGCTGCTCCCAGCAGCAAAGCTGTAGTCACGTTTGGCTATTTGCCACACATGTGTGTCCACGGGAAGAGCCTCGAACTTATCCAGTGACATCAGACATACACAGTCAGCCACCTGATCCCCAGAAAACATAGATTTCACAAATGTGAAACAATTATGATAAATGCATGCATTTAATAGCTAGAATGAACAGTCTAAAACTGGCTAAAATAAAATATTTTATGAAAGGGAAGGGAAGTATGCAGTAAAAGGGCATATGCCAAAAGCATACTCTATGCAAGTATACAAACACAAAACTGTTGCACTGCATTGTAAAGAAAGTTGAAAGAGAAAATCCTCCATAGAAGATGACAGTTTGTGCTAATGCATGCCTTGCAGCAAAGTTGAGAATGCTACTTGTGTTGCAATTGCAAGTTTAGAAGTTCCATTCATGTACTTGCACAGAGTAAATGTAGAATAAATAATTACTTTGAGACCAACTCCAGGAAGAGCTCTCAGTGCATCTCTGGCCTGCAGGTAGGGGGCGCTGCGGAGCGACTGGAGCCAGTCAGGGTCATGAGAGTTCACAATGATTTGTGAGCTCTGCTGCAGGAAACGAGCACGGTAGCCAAAACCCAAATCACGCAAACGCATCTCCACACTAGGATCTGTCACACATATACAAACAAACATTCAAATATTAAATATTAAGTGCTTTTATAATTTTGGATTATGATGCATCAATGATATTGGGAAACATTTATTCAGCAGCCAAATATTTTTGTATAATGATGGTAAACTGTAAAACTAACTGTTATCACCGGCAACCCATTTCTTACATATAATGTATGTGGCATTTTCATGTCTCTCATATCACAACATGCTCTTTTTTTCTCACATTAATAAAATTATTTAAAGGGATGGTTCACTCAAGTATGAAAATACTGTCATTACTTACTCAATATCATGATGTTCCAAATCCATAAGACTTAAATTTATCTTCTAAACACAAAGATAATATTTATGAAATCTTAAAGGTATCTGTCCGACCAATGAATATCCATTCTCATAAAACTTTTACACTTCAAAAAGTGAATATAACTTACGTAAAACCTATATCCATATGAAACAGTTTAATACTGAGCAATCTTACTCTAATGCAAGTCTTCCGAGAGACATGATAGTGTTGAATAGATTTAATGATGATATGATGAACAGATTTAATTTCAGCTTTTATTAACAACATACATGAAGCTCAAGAACAAACCTCATTGGTTCTTGCAGAAGCTCAAATGTGCTTGCACAACATGTGAGAACAAATCTCATAGTTCTCACACATAAAGCAAGCAAAGTTTTGGGTGAATGGACTTCCAATGGAGGGACAACAATTTTACAGATTTCATTACGATATCTTCTTTTGTGTTACAAAGATGAACAAACGCCTTACGGAATTTGAAACGACATGAGTGTGAGTACATTTTGAATTTTCATTTTTAGGGGGAACTAATTTAAATTTAATTATTCAATATTTCAAGTGTATTCATTTATTTTTATTTAGTAAGTACCAATGTCAGAAAATCAACCAGTGCTTGTCAAGTCAAGTCGAGTCAAGTCACCTTTATTTATATAGCGCTTTTAAAGGGATAGTTCACTTTGAAATTAAAATTTGGTATCTATCAGCTTACCCCAAGGGCATCCAAGATGTAGGTATCTTTTTTTCTTCAGTAGATCCAATTTTGATGTTTTTAGGTCAAACCGTTCTAGTCTGTCAGTCATATAATGGCAGGTATAGGTCACTGTCTCTATAAGAGGGAAAAAGAACATGCACAGAGAAATTCAAATTAAACAATTCCCCATCGTAACTACACATTGATGGCCTAAGACACGAAACGAGAGGTTTGTGTGAGAAAACGAACAGTATTTATATTGTTTTTTACCTCTTGTACACAACCATGTCCAAGTGATCTGAGTGCGCACACACATCCGGTGTGTGACGTGTGTGCGCGCGCGCTCTGGCTCACGCTTGACAGAGGGCGTGTCTGAAGCGTGGTGCTGACGCAACTTCGTGGTATTTTCTTGTTGGTAGACGCGCACTGTCATCGCTCGTGTCGTTTCTGAACTGTCTACTCTAGGATAATTATGACTTCTTTTAAGCAGACCCGCTTGCTGTCATGCATTGTATTTCTATACGAGTGCTCCATGTATCCGTTTCATTCATCTGTAGCTCGCCGTCAACGCTTGACGGAGGGCGTGTCTGAAGCGTGGTGCTTTAAAAAATTATTTGAATTGTTTGACAGTATTATTATATACGGTTATGTATATTCCTTTTGGTACAAAATGATGGCTCTTTAATTTCGGAATGGCACAAATATTATTCATGGACTAATCCTTCGTCATAGTAAGATTCCTTTTTTTTTTTTTCTCACCGGTGTCATGTCTCAATAAACTGTTCCTGGATCTGTTATTTTTTACATGGTTAGGTGGAAGTGACGCAGGGTGAGGAGGGTGGAGTTGCGGCATGTGTGTTTGGCTAGTTACAGATGAATGAAACGGATACATGGAGCGCTCGTATAGAAATACAATGCATGACAGCAAGCGGGTCTGCTTAAAAGTCATCATTATCCTAGAGTAGACAGTTCAGAAACGACACGAGCGATGACAGTGCGCGTCTTCCAACAAGAAAATACCACAAAGTTGCGTCAGCACCACGCCCTCCGTCAAGCGTTGACGGCGAGCTACAGATGAATGAAACGGATACATGGAGCGCTCGTATAGAAATACAATGCATGACAGCAAGCGGGTCTGCTTAAAAGAAGTCATCATTATCCTAGAGTAGACAGTTCAGAAACGACACGAGCGATGACAGTGCGCGTCTACCAACAAGAAAATACCACAAAGTTGCGTCAGCACCACGCTTCAGACACGCCCTCCGTCAAGCGTGAGCCAGAGCGCGCGCACACACACGTCACACACCGGATGCGTGTGCGCACTCAGATCACTTGGACATGGTTGTGTACAAGAGGTAAAAAACGATATAAATACTGTTCGTTTTCTCACACAAACCGCTCGTTTCGTGTCTTAGGCCATCAATGTGTAGTTACGATGGGGAATTGTTTAATTTGAATTTCTCTGTGCATGTTCTTTTTCCCCTCTTATAGAGACAGTGACCTATACCTGCCATTATATGACTGACAGACTAGAACGGTTTGACCTAAAAACATCAAAATTGGATCTACTGAAGAAAAAAAGACATCTACATCTTGGATGCCCTTGGGGTAAGCTGATAGATACCAAATTTTAATTTCAAAGTGAACTATCCCTTTAACAATACAGATTGTGTCAAAGCACTTAACAGTATCAAGTTGGAGGATAGAGTGTCAGTAATGTATAATAATAAGATTAAACACTCAATTTTCAGTTAAGGGCATTTCATTATTGAAATTGTGGCAAAAATGCTACTAAAAGTGGTAAAAATATTGCTGATATTTAAAATATAGGGCCCAAAACAGACTCCCATAGTGCATTTTTATTTTTTACCTAACATTTAATATATTTTAATTTAATATACATTTATATTCAATTGTAGGCTCAATGGACCACTTATGATGTAATTATCTTCATGATGTAATTATGAATTGAAATAAAATGGCTCGCCAGTTTCTGGTTATTTGTAACTGATTAAATGATTGTAAGGAAAAAGATTTTACAGTCTACATTTTCAGAAGCAGAAAATAATATATTCTAAACATTACTGTGTACATTATCTTTAAAATACAGAGGTTTACAATTTTTTTTAAAGCTTTACTTCAGCCAAACTAGTACGAGAAAGCAATGGCTGGTAAACACTGTAACTGCATCACCTTGAACATAAAATCACAGAAGATTTAACAAGATTAAGGGTGTTGTACCAGCTCTTTTTAAATAAAACAATATGCATTACTGCAGTGCTCTATGTGTGAGAGGAGAGATGTGACGAACTTATGAACCAGCCCTTCACATATTTTTATGATATTGATGTTTGAATCACTCTGTTGTGTATTTGTTTCATTACTTATCACTATATGTTAAAATGCAAATGCACATTTTTTGAATGATTATATATAAAAGTAGTAGAACTGAAAAGGATAATTAGCAGTATTGAGCAGTATTGAACTTAAAAACTTTCGATTAGCTACTGCGTTCAATGAGCGCTAGTATAGCTACCTGTAAGAGCTTGCAGAGGGGGGAAATCATGATAGGCCACGTCATCAAGCTTGCAGAGGAGAGTCCCGAGTGTCTGACACAGTCTGTCGACCATGCCCTGAATCCGTGAGATGTGATTATTCGAGCTACAGATGAATGAGAAAAGACACTCCGCAGGGTCTTGACGCAACAAACGCACTCCTGAGATGTTCAAACAGACAGATGCAGAAAAAAAGGTGTTTTGTATTACTGAGCACTGTTCAAAAGACCCTTTCTTCTATATTGTTAAAGATGAACTCAGTATATTTTGGATTATGTTGCACATGCAAATATGTCAGTTGTCTTGGATCTATATTGACACCAAGCAATGCTAATGCAGCCTCATGCAGAAGCGAATATTTTCAGTTACAGATGTTAAAGTAGATTTGCACTCAGCCACGATTAATCTGTTTCTTGAAAGTATATTCCAGTGAATGTACATATTTTTTTACATATGTACATATTATTTAGTTCTATATGTGCAAATCATTGAATGAGAGAAAAATCACACCTGGTGCAGCTTAAAAAGAGAAAAACACATATTGTCCCACATATATGAAAACACAGAAAGACATGGGGCGTCAAAGTACTGGGCTAGATGAAGTATTAATTGTAGGGGTTCCCAATATATCTTTGTAGACATATATATCGAGAAAAAAATGTTTAGGGAAAACATATATACTGTGTGTATACACACACACACACACACACAATTTTACTTAATGTCAAACTAAAGTCAATATTTTGCCTGAAAGAGGAAAAAGGCAAATACATTTTTCTAAAGCCTGTTTTACTTTTACTAAATTGTATGGAAGCACCATGAACATTCAGGCAAACACTGCATTTGTGTTCAGTGGAAAATCATATGACATTAGAAAATTATAAACAATTTTTTTTATTTTATTTTACATTTTTGGGTGAACTATTCTTTCAATGAGACTTGTACCTGTGAAGATGTCTGCTGTATGTTTGAAGTGTGGATCCACAGTGCTCCAGTCCTTGTAGAGATCCCCTAATTTAACACCTAACTGGAAATAGTCCCTCAGAAGTTCTTCCTCTTTGTTGTCAGGCTCTGACATCACTGTGCACAATCCCACCTCTTCCTGCTTCAAGTCAATCTTTCTTTTTGACATCTTCCCCAATAACTGCTCCTCCTCTTCCACCTTCCATGTCTGTCTGTTTTCTGTTCCTGGATTTATTTGATGACTGTAAACATAGTACCATAACATATCCTCTGTTTGAGTTAGTGTCCACACTTTTCCTCGCATTACTCCCGTCCAGTGATTATCTGCAGTCTCACGCCATCTAAAAGGATGGGCAATATGGTCATACTGTATAATGAAAAACTAAACACAGAAGTTCATATGCATTATCAAAAACACAGCTTGTTTAATTCTAAGGCTTTATTCAGAATGGAATACTAGTTTCCTAATTACACAGTACTGCACAGTGCTACTGTATATATTGTACACTGTAAGCTTTTTTTTTTTATATACTGTCCATATTTTCATACAAGTATGTCGGTATTCAGCAGCTTGGTGGGGGTGTTGTTAATTATATCACATGTGAGGAGGTGGACCAGTCATTTAGACACAGACATCTTAAAGGTACAGTATTGAAAACAGCCTGTTTCATTCTGAGGCCCAGAAAGGGTGTCAAATTTAAATTATGATTGACTTTGGAGTAAGACACAATGACTTAAATTATAAATGGACATCAAGGAATTAATAAAATGCAACAAAAACATAAAATGTGACCCCTATAAGAAAAGTTTCTGTTGAAGACAGCAATGAAACGGTAGTATATAGTTTACCGGAACGTCTGACCACATCCCAGAGTGAGATCCAGCCGAAGCTCTGACCGGGGACATGACAGTGACCGCCATGCCTTACAACCCGCAGAGAGCAGAGCATGCTGGGACATTATGTAGCTCTGTTCCTTACACCATCAGGACAAATCAAGTCAGCTACTGTGATAACAAAAATGCATTAAAGGAAAGAATAAGTTAAAACTGATTAAAATGCATGCTATGAAAACACACACATATCTATGTTTAGCAATAAGAAACGTTCAAATAAATTAGGTTAACTTACAAAGAGACACGTATGAGACAGAACTATGCCAGTATACTTAATAAATCGTCGTGCATATACAAATGTATTTTGTAATCCATTGGGTTGTTGCTAGCTAAGGTGTTCTATGCACATTCTTCCAAGGGACGCTCGACGGCTCAAAAAGAGAAATCCTCCATCAAGGTGCATTCAAATTTCAGTTTTAATACCAGATGTTTTATTATTTCATATTAAAATTTGTTCAATAAATTTGATTAAATCTAATAACGCCAAAGAGTTGGTATCTGAGATACAAATCGAAACTACTCCTAGTCCTACTAGGCTCTAGTAAATGACGGTGATTGATTGGTCCATCCGTCTTCTGCTTCCTCTTCTTCTTCTTTTGAGATCTTCGGCAGACTAGAAACATCAAAGGCGTATTGCTGCCCTCCTCAGTTTATTTGAAGAACTCCTCTTAGTGGATTATATCCTAGCATAAAGTCCAGTTCGGTGTAAAAATTTAATAAATGCTTTTATTGTTTCATAGTCCTTAGTATTAAGAATCGATTTTAATGTGATAGTGATATATATATATATATATATATATATATATATATACACACACACACACACATATATATATATATATATATGAAGTTTATTTGCAAAAACAGATAACTCTTTTTTTATTTTGTTTATAAATTTGTATTGTGTTTTGTTGTGTTAGTTAGCTGTATTTTTAGTTATTTTTTAACTAACACAGCAGTTTGATTGAGATTAATTGGAATGCACAATGAAAAAACATGATTTTTGAAAATGATCTTTTATTTTGATTATTTTGTTATTATGAGTTCTCTCTTCATGTATGTAGGTGCATCTCAATAAATTAGAATATCATGGAAAAAGTTCATTTTTTTGGTAACATTTCAAAAAGTGAAACTTTCATATATTCTAGACATGTAAAGTAACACATTTCAAAAGCTTTTTGTTTTAATTTTGATGATTAGAGATTACAGCTCATGATAGTCAAAAATCCAGTATCTCAAAATATTAGAATATTTACATTTGAGTTTCATTAAATGACCATCCATACAGTATACATTCTGGGCATCTCTTATTCTTTGAAACCACAATAATGGGGAAGACTGCTGGCTTGGCAATGGTCCAGAAGTCATCATTGACACCCTCCACAAAGAGGGTAAGTCACAGAAGGTCATCACTGAAAGGGGGTGGCTGTTCACAGAGTGCTGTATCAAAGCATATTAAATACAAAGTTGACTGGAAGGAAGAATTTGGGTAGGAAAATGTGCACAAGCAACAGGGATGACTGCAAGCTTGAGAATACTGTCAAGCAAAGCTGATTCAAACACTTGGGAGAGCTTCACAAGGAATGGACTGAAGCTGGAGTCAGTGCATCAAGAGTCACCACGCTCAGACGTCTTCAGGAAATGGCTACCAAGCCACTTCTGAACCAGAGACAACGTCAGAAGCGTCTTACCTGGGCTGTGGAGAAAAAGAACTGGACTGTTGCTCAGTGCTCCAAAGTCCTCTTTTCAGATAAAAGTACATTTTGCATTTAATTTGGAAATCAAGGTCTGGAGTCTGGAGGAAGACTGGAGAGGCACATAATCCAAGTAGCTTGAAGTCCAGTGTGAAGTTTCTGAAGTCAGAGATGATTTGGGGTGCCGTGACGTCTGCTGGTGTTGGTCCATTTTGTTTTATCAAGTCCAAAGTCAATGCAGCCGACCAGCCGTCTACCAGGAGATTTTGGAGCACTTTATGCTTCCATCTGCTGACAAGCTTTATGGAGATGCTGATTTCCTTTTCCAGCAGGACTTTAGCACCTGCCCACAGTGCCAAAACCACCTCCAAGTGGTGTGCTGACCATGTGCTTGATTGGCCAGCCAACATGCCTGACCTGAACCCCATATGGAATATTTTAAAGAGAAAGATGAGAAACAGTCGATCCAACAATCCAGACGAGATGAAGTGCCTCGGAAGTGCCACAGGCTGATCGCTTCCATGCCACACCTCACTGATGCTGGAGTTTGTGCTAAAGGAGCCCCGACCAAGTATTGAGTGCTTACTTTACTAAAGAACTTGAACTTTTCTGTTTTGCAAATCCTTTTTGATCTTAGGAAATATTCTAATATTTTAAGATACTGGAATTTTGACTTTCATGAGCTGTAAGCTCTAATCATCAAAATTAAAACAAAAAAACTTTTGAAATGTTTTACTATTGACGAAGAGTTTTATTGATTAAAATATGGATTGTTCAAGTATAATCCAAGTGAATTTAGCCATTTATGTATCAAGTTGTACTTCCATTATAATCATATATATATCTGTGTGTGTCAGAGGCTTGCATAGATGAAATGTGCAGACCCTCAGGATTAGAAACATCTGTAAAAATATAAACATGACCTCTTTTCTTTCTATAACACGTCTTGGGGCCCCCCTTCTCTCTAGGGAGAAATCGAATTGTATGTATAAGCCAAAAAAGGTAAAACCATATGCATGAAATGTATTGAACACGCCTAGAGAAAAAAACTATATAAAGAAGACACAGAAAACATTCTGGAGATCTTTTCTGCAGAAAAGCTTCTCAGCTTTATCTTCTTTTTGAAATAAAGTTTTATCTTCTGGCATCGAAACCCCCAGATTTCAAGAGTGATTCTTCATAGAAAAGGCGGAAGCCACCACACTATACATGTAATGAATCTAGAATATATGAAAGTTTCACTTTTTGAACTTTTCACGATATTCAAATTTTTTCAGATGCACATATACATAGACATACATATACATATACACACACACACACACACACACACACATATATATATATATATATATATATATATATATATATATCACATTTTAGAGTACACAGAAAATAATTAAAACATGAGAATTAAATATTTAAATAGGTAATTAGAGAGAACCATTATGAAAGAACGTCTGGGCTGCTAACAAGGTTTTTCTATCGTACAATTCTATTTTTACTACGAGCGTTCTAAAAATGTCCTAAAAAAGTTCACGGAGTTTAACTGGCCATCAGTAAACGATCCCTGGGTGACTTCCAGTCTTTTTCCACTGTGGTCTTGACCTGTACACTTACATCAGCGTAGCTTAACTGTCCTAGAGGTCCTTTACAAAACTTAGTTCCAAACATTTAAAGATATTTATTTATTAACAATTTGTTGCACTTCACGTGGCAATGCTCGACTGATGCAACTGTGTGTCAACAGAAGCGCACCGATGATTGGTGGAAGGATGCACAAATCTGATTGGAGAAATCATGGTTCGTTCCAATCCGAACGCACGCTTGTGCTTCTGCGGGGCTGGCGGAAGTGTAAACCGGCGAAGGCGTGTGTGCAGGAAGAGAAATGGCGGACGCGGTGTCTATCTTCATGTCAATTGGACTTAGTGAGCAGAAAGCTAAGGAAACGTTGAAAAATGAAGCACTCTCATCAACACTCAAGGAGGCTATCGAACAGGTACATAATTAATTAATACGCATAATAAAGCAGTTGCTGCTGTGCGCTGTCAACCTCACCAGCCTCTCGAGAACTTACATGACAGTTTCTTTACCCGTTACATGCACAAGAAGTATTTGGAAAAAGTATTATTGCTGATGTTACTGTTTATTTTTCAGGCTCAAGGGCTGCTGGGGTCCGCAAGCATTGATAAGACTGCAGGCACTCTGCTGTATAACATGGTGACACGACTCAAAGACTCCAGTCGACTGTCTTTCCTCACAGAATACATCATTAGACAAAAAATAACCTCAGAACTGCAGCTGTCAGGTATCTGATTGTTTTTACTCTTCTGTCACTCTGTTTTTTCCTCCAATGTCTATAATGTTGTGTTTTATTTGTAGAGATCAGTAAAACTAGTTTTTTTTTTA
Organism: Schizothorax lantsangensis; assembly: GCA_027422415.1. Classification (NCBI taxonomy): domain Eukaryota; kingdom Metazoa; phylum Chordata; class Actinopteri; order Cypriniformes; family Cyprinidae; genus Schizothorax; species Schizothorax lantsangensis. The sequence continues at coordinate 29,198,141 of CM049851.1, forward strand.
ATTAAATACATTTTATGTGATTATCAAAATGATGCATATGTTTTGTGCATTTCTAATAAAACTGTTAGTGTTTTTAAATGACAGTAATGTTATTTTTATTGAAAACAAATCAATTTCTTTATTAAGAAAACAAACAACACTTCATTGAAGAAAATAATATAAAAGGAACGTGAAAGAGAAAAGTAAAAAGAAACATTAATTGGTACAAAATTTACGGTGGCCTAGAAGTGCAAAACAAATCACAATTCTGAAAACAAAATAACAAATTACAAACGCAAATCCAAATATAAAAAACAAAATAACAATTCAGAAAACACAACAACAATCCCGAAAACATTATAACAAGTCAGAAAACACAACGACAAATCCGAAAACAAACAAGTCAGAAAACACAACGACAAATCAGACAAACCGGAAGAGGTAGGTATAGTTTGAAACAGCGCCATTGGTTTGGGAATAGATTACTCACTGCTGACTGGACGAGACATCTGTCAATCAAGGTACAGGAAGAACCAGAAGAAGCACAGCAGAGTCAACTTAAGCATCAGCTCCAGTGGCGCAGATGGTAAATCACAAGTCATGTCTTTTTGATGCGATCGACCAGTGGTTCGATCCCACCTTTGGCCGATTGGCCGAACTTTTTTTTTTCTCTCCCTTTTCAAATCTCATATCGCATCGTAAAGGCATTTATTTTCAATAAAAATGAAGGAAATAATCAAAAAGTTGAAAATAAAGTATCTGGTAGGGCTAGGGTAGGTGCAGAGAGGGCTTTATATTGTACCAATAAGGCGGCATCCATTTAATAATTTGAATTAAAATTATAATTTACACTCAATACCTCATTATTGCATACTGTTTTATAATGTACTACAATACTGAAGTGCAGATAATTGCCACTATTTGCAACAAGTAACGTTAGTATACATAGCAGAACATCCTGCTATTTTAACATATTGTAAAACCCTACCCGATACTTTATTTTCAACTTTTTGATTATTTCCTTCATTTTTATTGAAAATAAATGCCTTTACGATGCGATATGAGATTTGAAAAGGGAGAGAAAAAAAAAGATCGGCCAAAGGTGGGATCGAACCACTAGTCGATCGCGTCAAAAAGACATGACTCGCGATTTACCGTCTGCACCACTGGATCTGATGCTTCAGTTGACTCTGCTGTGTCTCGTCCAGTCAGCAGTGAGTAATCTATTCCCAAACCAATGGCGCTGTCTCAAACTATACCTACCTCTTCCGGTTTGTCTGATTTGTCGTTGTGTTTTCTGACTTATTTTGTTTTCGAATTTGTCATTGTGTTTTCTGACTTGTTATAATGTTCTCGGAATTGTTGTGTTTTCTTAATTGTTATTTTGTTTTTTATATTTGCATTTGCGTTTGTAATTTCTTATTTTGTTTTCTGAATCGTGATTTGTTTTGCACTTCTAGGCCACCGTAAAAATTGGTTCTTAAGAAACTTCTTGTTCTTACTGTTATCAATGAGATTAAGAGGTTTTACTATAAGGGCACCCCTCACATAATTATAAGCCAATTAAATTCAGCTATGATTGTGTGACTTTTCAACGCAAAGTGAATGTATTTACACAGTAATCATGATTGTGGGAAACAGAAAACAAGACATGCAACTGGTTGACATTGGTGAGATTTATTAGACACTAGATATCAACAGGGGCGGTTCTAGACCACTGTAACTGGGGGGGCCAGACAGGGGCCACTTGTGCTTTTAGGGGGCACAATTTTAAAATTCATCTTAACCTACTTTATTATTAAATATGAATAATTATTGACCCCAGTGCCCCCCCCTAGAACCACCACTGGATATCAACATCATTTGTACAGTTAAAAAAAAGAAAACACAAACATACATGTGAAGAGAAAACGTTATAAAAGAAGATTAGATTGTCAGAAATATCTGTATCTATCAGCACTGAAAATTAACCCCCATATGATGTTAGTGCTCATTAGCGGGACCCTTTCTCATGGTTCAGAGGGCTTCAATAATTTGCATTTCACCACTTGCTGACATTTTTTTTTTGCTGATATTTTTCTCAGCGGCGTTGGACTTTATAAAAAGCCATCCTCAGGAGAATCTGGATCGACTTGAGTTTGAGGCTGTCTGTGGCGTGGGAGTGGTGGTCACACCTGAGCAGATAGAGGATGCGGTAAGGATAATTTACATTAGCAAGGTTTTTTGAGGTGCAGACGTGTAGGAGATAAAAATGGCAATCAAAAAACTGAACACTTCTACTTTTTTTATTATTACTAATTTCAGAATGTTATTATTTTTGAGATGAAAACTGAGATGCTTTTAAAAAGTTCCTATGTGTGCTGGACATTTGTTGATTGCTTTTCCTCCGCTGTCTGCTCCAGCTCATTAGCTTTTCATCAAAAGCTTTTTTTTAATCAAAAGTTTACGATGATGATGAGAAATACCAGGTTCATCTGAATGATGTGTCTTTGTTCTCATATTTATTTTTATTGTTTATATAGTGGCCAAGCATTGAAATGGCAGTGGTTGGGTGTAACTACTTACTAAGTAATTAGTTACTGTAATTTAATTACTTTTCCCTTGAAAAAGTAAAGTAAGGGATTACTCTTATTTCTTCTGTAATGTAATTACAGTTACTTCTTATGTAATTGAACTTAATACTGTGTATAGACAATATTTATATACAATACAATAGTGGATTTAACATCAAAATTTAAAGTCTAACCTTAAAATGCATGCTTTTTATGTGCCCTTCCCACTTTAAATGGTGAGTTGATAAGAATATTGGTAACACTTTTGTGTCCAATTCTCACTATTAACTAGTTGGGTATTAGCATGAATATTACTGGCTGTTTATTATTACTTAAAAAGCACATATTAATGTCTTCTTCTGCAAGACCTTATTCTAAATCCTTAATCCTACCCAACTTAATTGTCAACAACTACTTTACTTAGTATTAATAAACAGTAATTAGGAGTATATTGAGGTAAAAGTATAGTTAGTTTATAGTTAATAGTTAGTTAAGTGTGAGAATTGGACCCTAATCTAAAGTGTGACCAGACTAATTTATGTAGTTATCTATTATTTATTTGAAAGAATGTAAAGAACCGTTTCATGTCTATCTTTGTGTCATTCATTAACTTTGATGTAGGATTTAGAAAGTAATTAGTAATAAGTAATTAAATACTTTTTGGAGAGAGTAATTTTGTACAGTAATCTAATTACACTGTTGAAGATGTAATTAGTAACTAGTAATTAATTACTTTTTTAGAGTAACTTACCCAACACTGTGAAAAGTTTTCCTGTTTATTCAAGCTATTTTTTTTTCAACATTTTTCAAATATACAAAAAATATGATAGATTTTCATAGTTTTCAATTAGTGCTTTATGAATTCTAATGTCATTGACATAGTTAATAATGTAATAATTCCACAGGTTGAATTGATTATCAGGAAGCACAAAGACCAGCTGTTGGCAGAGAGATATCGCTTTAACATGGGGATACTCATGGGTGAGGCAGCAGATCATATGTGTTTGAATACAGTCATGTGTGGTGCTGGTGAGGAATAGTTTTGGTTTGTGCTGTTCAGGTGAGGCCAGGACTGCTCTCAAATGGGCTGATGGGAAGATTGTCAAGAATGAAGTGGATATGCAGGTTTGTGTGACAGTTTTACTACCTTGCTCAAATCAGTCCAAATCATTGTGTATCATTTTCGGTGCACTCAAAATTTGTGTTGTTTCTCAGGTGCTGCACCTTCTGGGTTCAAAAACTGAGGCAGATCTGGAGAAAAAGCCCAAGGTATATTTTTACTGTTTCTGTTTTCTTGTGGCACACACATAACCCCTTTTCTACTGAAACAGTGCTGGTGAGGATCTGTTGCAAACCATAACAAAATGAAGTCTCTCATAATATTTTCCACAATGATGTAGCAGTATATAGGCAGGTTATGTTGTACCGGCCCAAAACTGTTGCATCACAGAAGTCCTTGATTGCAAGTCTTATTCCTGGTTTTAGGCTTCCTAAGTAGTTTGTCTTTATGCCTTTATAAGCTTTAATGTAGCAGTTAGTTATGAAGTAATCTACTAATATGCAGTTGATATTAAAAAAATGCTTTAACCTGAGACAGAACTAATTACACTGTTCCCCAGGTGCTTTATGTGCGTGTTAATTTTGACAGCAAATTTTGATTTCGTTTTAGTCATAGTCTTTTGAATAAAATGCCATTTAGTTTTAGTCATATTTTAATCATCTCAGTTGTTTTGGTTTTAGTCTAGTTTTAGTCCTGTAAATATTAGATTCAGTAGGTTTAGTTGACTAAAATCTAACAGGTTTAGTTAAATTGTAATGCATTAATTAACCTGTTAATATGAATGACATTACAATTTGTGTATGCTAAATTATGTCCCACCGGGTCGATACGTTACAATTCAAATGTGGGCTTCTAACCTCCATACCATGCATATGTTTCATGACAGATTGATTTGTTGTTGTTGTTGTCGGGCAAGAATAACAAAAACAGGCTTAACGCTTGTTCCTTCTGAGGCATGCACAGAACAGGGCGAGTTTTGGCTACACCGCTGGCACCTGCAGCATGCTGGTTTAAAACACGTAACAGAGATTACTGTAGTTGTTATGTGAACTATGCAGCTGTGAAATGTTTTTTTCTCTTATCACAGGCTGCCAAACCTAAAGCTGCAGAGAAAGATGTGAAGATTGAGCAGGATGTAAATGGTAAGACAAAGAAACCTATAAGATTTTTTTTTTTCTTAGCACTTTAATGTGACTCATGCATATTTGGTTGTGTGTAAATTAAATGCTGCATCAGAGATACTAAGTTTGGGCAGTATGGCGATTATATTGTTGCAACAATATACATTTTCTTTTGGAGAGATTTTGCCAGAGATGGAAACTCGAGTCTGCGACTTGGACTCGAGTCGCACTTAAGTCGCATAAATAAAGACTTGGGACTTGACTTGGACTCGTTGAAGACTTGACTTGGACTCGTGAAGTCGCAAGTCATTTGGTATAGGAGTTTATATGAATGTATCTCTGAGGGAAACTGGCTGTCTTAAAAAAAGTTTAAATGGTATTTTCTTTTCATCTTGCCTCCGTATAATGCATATTAGTGTTCATAACCGCAGCACTGCTTTGTTTACAGCGGCAACCAAGGAAACGATGTTTAATTGATGTTCAAGCGCCACCCGCTGGCAGAGAGTGAATCTGCATTAATTCAGCCCGTCTTCTCTGTCTGCTGAACTTGTTTCGTACAGATGTTTTATGTAGAATAGTTTCACAAAACTAAAGTCAGACCATTTTGTTTTTGCTTCAAATTTCGAAATTATACAATCCAATTTAGATGAAAAACTGCTCATGCTGGATGTATGGATTGAGTTGTATTTAAAACACAGTGGTTGCCTCTAATTTTAAATTGAAAAAGAGCACAGACAAAGCCTAGTTTGTTTATATGAGATTTATTTAATTTGTGTAATTCATTTGATTAATTGGGGTTTGTTTTAAAATGTAGTTTTGTTGTTTGACATATTTCAATTTTACAAAGAAATGTGCAGCATTTTATCTGACAATTAATAAATGGACACCTTTTCATTTCTTTGTCTTAAATTTTGTTAAAGTTTTTTTTGTTGAGAAAATCATATCGTGAAATCAGTATTTCAAAACTGATTTAGCCTCAATAACAAGCTGAAAGAACTGTTGCTAATAAATAGAACAAAGACTTGAGATGTGACTTGGACTCCACCTCAAAGACTTAAGACTTGACTTGGACTCCGCTTTAAAGACTTGAGACTTGACTTAGACTTGACCTCAAAGACTTGAGACTTGACTTGGACTCCGCTTTAAAGACTTGAGACTTGACTTAGACTTGACCTCAGAGACTTGAGACTTGACTTGGACTTGGACCTCAGAGACTTGTGAACATGTCTGGATTTTGCTATACCGTGGTCATTGCGGTACTGTACGTAAATATTGCCGTGCAAAGCAGGACTGCTCAATGTCAGCATTAAACTGAAATTGCAATAAACTTTTCCTAATTATTGTGATGTATATCTGAGTGAAATGGCCTCTCAAATGAGAAAAAAATGTAGGGTGGGACTTGATCTAGTCCAGGGGTGTCAAACTCATTTTCACTGAGGGCCACTTCAACATTATGGCTGCCATCAAAGGGCCGGTTATAACTGTAAGACTGTACAAACGTTACCACTCCTTAACATATTTTAAATAACTGTCTCTTTATTTTATTATTAGCTACTTATTTAAGTTACAAATATTGTATATGCATTTGCATAGATGTAAAAATATGTTATTACTCTGTGTTATTTTAATAAATACTTTTCATTTATCAGGTTAAGAAATCCACATTACTCCATAAATCAAAGTAAATAACAAAGACAAATGTCATCAAACACAAGTCATTACATAAACTTTGTTAAAAACGTATTTGTTACATTTTTGGTACAATAAATAATTGTGTGCTGCTAAAAACGTGTGACAGATATGGCATTTAAGATAAAAACAAATGAGCCCGGTCTCATGAAAATGCATATCAATAGCACGATTTTCTGTTTCTATTTGGCGTGCGATTTATACGCAGAAATTGACTTTGGTGTGCATATGATACGCAATCAATGCTTAAAGTAGAAACAAAGAAGTGGCCATACTCAACCCCACTCCCCCACCCAAAAATAAATAAATAAATACAAACTAAAGTACTAAAAAAGTACTTTTTAATTTTCATAATTCGCAATGAATGTATATAGTGCCACAATAAATAAATTAATTAATAATCGTTTGCAATTCAATTCACATTTATTTGTATAGCGCTTTTCATGATACACTGTTGCAAAGCAGCTTCACAGAAAAAGAACATTTCTACATTACATTTAGTAGTTTACAGCACAAGTCAATCTGTGATACCAAACAGGAACACAGGGGGACGCCAAAAGACCACTAAACGAGCTACCTAGACCTGACTGATCCAGAATTACTAAACCACTGACTACTGCATAATCTAAAACCCCTTCAGCCAGCATCCAGTATAAACCACTCATGCTTTTAAGCCAAATTCTGATTTTTAAAAAAAAATTTTTTACTGACATCTGTACGTGAGTCTACTGTTATCTCCGTCATCTCTGATATAATCCACTGTTTTCTCTGCATTAGAGCGGTCTTGAACTAAGTGTTTGAATGCATTCACTTTCTGGATCCTTAGACATTCCAGGAGTTTACCAGCTGATCCGATCGCAAAAAAACTGCTTCTTTTCATTTCGTTTTTTTTTTTATTTTTTATTTTTTTATTTACTGATTAAAATTATTTTACTACTCTGCGCTAGGGTGACCACCTGGCTATAGATCTGTTTCAGGACAGTAGATGTGATTTTACTGGACAATGCGGGACACGTGCGAGACAGATAGGTAAATTTATACTGTTATGCTGTGTAAATAGCCTACTGATTTACATTCGTTGGCATATGCGCCAATTTATGTTTCTGCCGGTGCATGCCCACACTTATGGCAACATTAAATTCAGTAGAGAAGATCATTTTTGAGCGCACACATGTAATGTCTGACAGATAGAGAGCGCGTCCGTTTTCTGTGAGAGTGAATGAAAGGGAATCCACCTGCCAGCGGAGAGATTTGCGCTCGCGCATTTGACGCGCTCTTGCAGGCTATAATGCGCTCTGGACATTTGTCATTAAAATAACTCCGCAGAAAAAGGAGAAGAAAGTCGTGTCTGAAAGCTTCCATTGATTTTTTTAATTCGTTAAATGAATGGAGAATATCGTGTTTTTCCATCGGTGGTGCTCGAGCACTTGATGACAAAGCTTCATTCCGTCCACGCAGTCGTCATCAATGGAAAAACCATTGCGTATCATATGCACACCAAAGTCAATTTCTGCGTATAAATAGAACGCCAAATAGAAACAGAAACTTGTGGTATTGATACGCACTTTCATAATGTACGATATAAAGTAGCATAGTTTTTTTTAATTTTTTTAAATTTTATAAGACAATCATATGCTCTCGCGGGCCACATAAAATTATGTGGCGGGCCGGAATAGGCCCGCGGGCCTTGAGTTTGACACCCCTGATCTAGTCCATCAGGAAATGATTGAATCATTGTAGTTTGCTAATTGTTGCAATCTCATGTGAGTGACAGGTTGCTGGTGGGCAGGGATTATTACCCAGCCCTTGCACCAGTGCAAATCAGAAAGATTTGTCATCATCAGGGAAGGGGAACTTAATATTTTGGATTGAAGTGGGCATGAAATATAAATTCACCTAATAATCCATCTATTTTCTAAATGAATGTTATAGATTTTATTGTAAAAAAAAAAGATCTCAGTAATAATTAATAGAAATTTCTTAACCTGATCTTCAAGTGAAAACTACAGGCTTCTCTATGGTGTCGTATGCTGGACTTCTCCAATAATTTAGTCCTGTTAACACTGCAAGCTCACGTTCATCTGCCTCCATTCTTGAGTGCAACACCTGCATCTCAACAAGTTTTTACTATCACTTTACACATCCCTGCTGAATAAAACTATTAATCTCTTTCAAAAAAGAAATCTGAATGGTAGTGTATATTGTTACAAAATATTTTTATTTTGTATAAATGCTGTTCTTTTAAACTTTTTATTTATCAAAGAATCCTGAAAAAAGTATTACAGGTTCCAAAAATATTAAGCAGTACAACTTTTTCAAACATTGATAATAAATCATCATATTAGAAAGTGATTAGCACATATCAGTATAAACCGAGATGTTTGTCGTTACAATATGCATCACGACTAAACATGTGTCATTGTTTTAAAAAAAAAAACTCATTTTCACAGTCAACACTGCAATGCAGAAACAGTTTTCAAATTTATCCACTTCAGAGAGTGTCTTTGAAAAGCTCAGTTTTCGCTGGATAAAAACAAAGTCTCTCTGTGGACAGAACTGAGAGAAACAGATGCACTTTCAAAAGTATCGGGATTAGTGCAGACGTAGCCTAAATGATGACAAAAATTTAATTTTTTGGGCAAACAGTTCTTTTAAAAAGATCGTCTAAAAAGCCTAAATTAAATCTGCTATCATATCTCTTCAAAATACTTGGATTAAACCACTCAGTTTATATGGATTCAGTTTACGATGACTTAAGTTTTGATTACCTTCAACCTAGAACCCAAACTTTTTCTTCATAAAATCTATTTTCTGTTTGTAGGTGAAGCGAACACAGAGGGGAAATCATTGATGGAGCAGCTGAGAGGAGAGGCGCTCAAGTTCCATAAACCAGGTGAGACTGTTGACTTGTTGATCATTGGCAGCTTCCTAGAGTTTGAAACAGAACCACAGTACTGTATGCACAGTTCTGTACAATGCACCATCAGGAGAAAATCGGCTAAACGTGTATCATGTGGTTTATTGTTCTCTCTCTTTAGGAGAGAATTACAAGACTGAGGGTTATGTTGTAACGCCCAACACCATGAATTTGCTGAAGAAGCACTTGGAAGAGACAGGAGGACAGGTATGACCTGAAGTTTACTAAATGCTGCTTAAAAGTCTTGTGGTTAACATTATCCAGCATCCTGCATAGCCTAGGTGTCATCAGAGGTGTCAGAGGTTATTACATTCTGATGAAAGATTAAGAAGATAAACCTTTTTTTTTTTTTTTTTGTGGTGTCGTGCTGATATTTCAACAACCGAAAATTTTTGGCCGATACTGAAATTACAATTATTGTAATTATATTTTTGTAGCCTGTTCTATTCGCTATTTAATGTAGTTAATTCTTGACTAAATCTGTCATGAAAACATGTTTTTTATTACAGTCATTGGTTAAATGTTTATTTCAACACCAAATTAGAGTAGAAGCATAATTATTAAAGATGACATCCTAATTTTGGTCTCGGACCAGAATTTATTTTGGTGCATCACTGGTTTTTTATCTCTTGAATTATTGTCTCTGATGAAGGGTGCACAATAAGACCAGAAACATGAATTAAGAAACTAAACTGAGTTAATTCACAGTGACTGAATATTTTGTTTAAATCCAAATCTCGCTTTTCCTTCCTTCTTTGTAGGTCCACACCCGTTTCCCCCCTGAGCCTAATGGTATTCTGCATATTGGTCATGCCAAAGCAATCAATTTCAATTTTGGTTATGCCAAGGTACACACACACACACAGACTCACTCATATGAACCATGTCTAACAAGAAATTCCTTTCTGACCTCATGTGTCTGTTTGAAGGCCAATAATGGCATCTGTTTCCTGCGGTATGACGACACAAACCCCGAGAAAGAGGAGGAGAAGTACTTTACTGCCATCAAAGAAATGGTGGAGTGGCTTGGTGAGTATTAAGATCTGACTTGCTTGAGCAGTCAGGCTAAATCTGATTGTTGTTTACAGCTGATATTCAATGTGTAGTTCACTCAAACATGAAAATCAGACACTTGCTGTACCACCCTTTACAGCAGTATGTGCTTCCAATGCATTATGCATTTCAACATTTTAGAACAAGATTTAAAAAGAAAAAGAAAGGGCTTTGTATTGGATGACAAAATATTACAGTGTTTCAAATGTGAACTTTTCTGTTAAAGAGCATTCTTTACACAAAGATGTTTGCTTGATTGTTCTTCTCTCTCACTCAGGTTACAAACCATATGCTGTCACACACGCCTCTGATCACTTCCAGCTTCTCTACGATCTTGCTGTTGATCTCATTCGCAGGTGGGATTACAAATCTGACGCCTCGGGGCTCTATGCCCCAGGCTTTGCATTATTTTTTTTAGACTTTCTTTCATAGTAATGAACTTGGTAAACTTTTACTTTAAAAGATAATATAAAGGAGGATGCGAAAGTATGTGAAAACAGCGGGAAATTCAGTATATGTGTGCAGTGTGCGCATGTCAAAAGATTAAATAGAATCTGATTTGAAGCATGTGAAGTAAACATGCACATAAACCCAGATAAATGCACATAAATAATCACTATGTTTAGCAAGTAAGATTTTTAATGTTTTTTAAAGATGTTTCTTATGCTAATCAAGGCTGCATTTATTTGATCAAAAATACAGAAAAAAAAGTGAAATATTATTGCAATTTAAAATAAGTGATCTTTTTTAATATACTGTAAAATATAATTTATTCCTGTGAAGCAAAGCTGAATTTTCAGGATCATTACTCCAGTCTTCAATGTCGTATGATCCTTAAAAAATTGTTGGAAAAGATTTCTATTTTGAATAAATGCTGTTTTTTTTTTTTTTTTACTTTTTATTCATTAAAGAATCAGAAAAAAAAGTATCACATATCCCCCAAAAAATTAAGCAGCACAACAGTTTCAACACTGATAATAAATCAACATATTAGAATGATTTCTGAAGGATCATGTGACACTGAAGACTGAGTAATGATGCTGAAAATTCTAGTAGTGCGTCACAGAAATAAATAATATTTTAAAGTATATTAAAAAAGGAAACCAATATTAGAAATTGCAATAATATTTCACAATATTACTGTTTTTTTTTTTTCTTCTGTGTTTTTGATCAAATAAACACAGCCTTGATGAGCATAAGAGACATAAAAAAACTGGTACCAAACTTTTGAACGGCAGAGTAAACACTGTTTTCGGATTTATCAGTCTGAATGATTTCTTTCTGATTAAAACAAAATGTGTCCATGTAAATGTGGCTACTGATTCACAATCACTTATGGTTCCTAACTGGATAGATCGATATCCTTGAAGTTTAATTGACTTGGTGTTATACTGTGTTGCTTTATTATTATTTTTTTTGAGCGGTGAAATTACCAGAGCGGTGACATTAATGTGTGCTGGATCTGAATGTGGTTTATATGATAGACTAAAGATTAATTTTTGTTTTTGTGTCAGGGGTCATGCGTACGTGTGCCACCAGCGTGGAGAGGAACTCAAGGGTCACAATGTCCCTCCTTCCCCCTGGAGAGAGCGACCCGTGGAAGAATCTTTGCTTTTGTTTGACAGGATGAGAAAGGGCATGTTTGCAGAGGGAGAAGTCACTCTCAGAATGAAGATGGTGATGGAAGATGGAAAAATGGACCCTGTGGCATACCGGATCAAATACACGCCACATCACAGGACAGGAGACACTTGGTAAGACACTTTATTTTGCTCACATGGTGTGATTTTTGTTTATTATCGTTATGCCATTCTTTTCTTATGTCCTGTGTACAGGTGCATATACCCAACGTATGATTACACACACTGTCTTTGTGACTCCATTGAGAACATCACACACTCACTGTGCACCAAAGAGTTTCAGTCCAGGTATGTCACTCAACATTAATGCATAATTTATCAGGTATTGACACAGATTTTATTTTGATTCTAATTCAAAAGATCTTGATTTCTGTTTGATTCCAATCTCAATTCTATTCAGCACTGATTCATGTGGATATGGATCAGAAACAATACATGTCAAGTTTTCTTAAGGAAAAAAATCTTTCAACTAAAGCTGTAAACTGTACAGTTGGTACATTATTTTAAAGGTTAAAACTAACAAGCCCAAGCCATCAAATTTTACAGCTTTTTTAGATAATAATCAACAATCAATAAGAGTTGTTTACAAACATTTGAATTGCATATACGGCTGTTTTTATATTTAAAGATATGATTATTTTTACTTCAATTTGTTGTTGAAATATAAACGTTTTAATCGTGACTTATTTTCTTATTTTTAAGATAAATTTATACAAACATGCATTAAATAAAACTTCACTAACATGTTAAGTAAAATAAAATAATTATGTAGTATATTTAGCATATATTTAGCAAAATTCTCTAGAATATTTTTTCTTGTTGACTAACAAGTGTATGAACATTAACTTTCTTGAGGTAAGCATTATGTGTAGAGATGAAATAGTATGAAACTTTCATATCACAATTATAGTTATTAAAACGATCGCCAAATGATTATCAGAATCATAACGTTAATGTTTAAAATGTGCATTAAAATTCATCTAAAATCAAGTACTGATACACAATTAAATCATTCACCAAGTTTATATCGAAAACCAACAAATAAAATTAGTATCGCCATTCGCCATGCACTTTGTGTTTGCATAAACTTTAAAATAATAACATTTAACACTGATGGATGAATTTTACATTAACAAAAGATGTTGGTTGGTTGACTTACAACATAGCTTGTTATCTACTAACATGTACTTCATATTCATATAAAGTTTTGACCAAAAAAGATCCAATAAACCTCACATTTCAGCCTTTAAACTATTTTTAAGAAAAGGGATGTGGCAAAAGGATAAATGATAGGTATTTTATCTGCACACTGCAATTAATGTTTAGTGAAGTTTTGTTCACTCATCAACTGAAAAGATCGATCTTGGAATTTAAGAATCTATATTGGTTCATCAAAGTATTCATCAATTAATAAAAATTGATTTATCAAAGTATCATGGACGGATCACACAAAATTAACTTAAATGCATAATATACTTTAATACTGTGGTTTTCAACCCTGTTCCTGGAGCCTCCTTAATCTTGCACCTTTTCAATGTCTCCTTTTACACACCCATTTCAGGTCTTGGAGTCTGAATCAGGTGTGTTTGATTAAGGAGACATGCAAAATGTGCACCGTCGTGAGGTTTCAGGAACATGGTTGAAAACTTGTGTGATTCATGCAGATCTGATGAGTTTTTGTTTGAGGTTGACACCAGTCACACTGCACATTTGCAATTGACTACAATTGTGGCCAGTTGCGTGGCTAACGCTAGCAGCATAATTATAAAATGTTCTTAGTATTATTTAATGTTATATATTTTATGCAATTTACTTGAAAATGCCTCAGAATAAATGTATATATTAAAGACCTGACCTTCACATGAGCTCATACGCTCTTTGTACTACAGACGATGTGCATATAAATGTAAACTGTTATACAGTGATATACAGAGTATTGAGTGAACAGCTATTTTACAATATGGCTTACCATATTGTGTAGTTTAGTTCATTGGAACACTGTATTGTCCAGTTAGTATTCAGGGCTCCAGTGATCCATATGCATTTGCAATTAAGGACAACTTGAAATAATGTTCAGAATGTTTTAAATGGCAAACTTTAGAGCACCCAGTAAGTATATTTGTACATTATCTTGAATAATCAGTTTCTCTATGAAAATTAAGTAGGATTTTTACTAATATAACATTGCTGTATATACTAAATGCATGTTTTTGTCTCTTTCTCAAGACGATCCTCATATTTCTGGTTGTGTAATGCTTTGGATTTGTACTGCCCGGTGCAGTGGGAATATGGCCGACTCAATCTCACTTACACTGTTGTTTCCAAGAGGAAGATCATTAAACTGGTGGAAACAGGAATTGTTAGGTAACACACATACATACAATTTTTTTTGTGGGTCATTTAATTGTGAACTGGAAATTATTGTAATGTGTTGGTCTCTTGTATTGTATTTTTCAGAGATTGGGATGATCCACGACTTTTTACCCTCACAGCTCTCAGGAGACGTGGGTTCCCTTCACTAGCTATTAACAATTTCTGTGCCCGGGTAAGAGAGAAAAAACACATGCAAAAAAAACAGGAAAATGATGTGTGGCATTGTATTATGTCACAAGTAGTACAAATCAACATACAGAATGTGAAAGATTGAATGTTAGCATGAGCTAATAATCACCACTAGAGGTCCACCGATACTGGTTTCTGATGATACCAATAAGTAAAATTGGAAAAATACAGCTGATAACCTATTAATCGCTGATAGATTTTAAAATAAATAATATAAACTAAAACTTTTTACTTTTTTATTTATGTAAGAGGCTTGTAGTAAAGGTTTAGAACCACTGATCTAATAGCTGGATTTGTTAAAGTTTGCAAGGTCCTTGCAATTAAATATTTAATAGCCATTCAAAGACTTGTTCAACTGATATAGCTGCTTATTTGCAAAATATCAACAAAATATTAAAACTGTTATATTGTTTAATAGAAGTTGTGTGCAGCTGTGTTTCACTGTGGAAGTTTAAATAGTCTTGCTGTTGCTTATAATTAAAGAATACCTGATGTTGGCCCTTTTATCCATTACTGATGTATTGGTTAACAACTATTAGAAACTGTTCCCCTCTGTCAACATCTCTTGTTCTCTTTTAGGTGGGTGTGACTGTTGCCCAGACCACCATGGAGCCACACCTGCTGGAGGCGTGTGTTAGGGAGGTGCTCAATGACACCGCTCCTCGTGCCATGGCCATACTCGAGCCTCTCAAAGTCACCATCACCAACCTGCCAACCAATGCACAGGTAAACACATGCAGAAGTTCATTACATGGAACAATATACAGCTAGCCAGTCATTATCAACCTGCAGTTTTGCTGCAATGACTAGCTGCAAGTAAATTATTCTGCTTATTAAGTGGCTACTTAAATAAACATTAATTAATATTAATATTTAAAATTTAATATTAATTAAATTAATATTTTAAATATGTAATTGTAATTACATTTAATGAGGCTAAATCTAACTAGTTTAGCTAAAAGCTTACGTTAAAAAATGGTTTGTTACAACACATAACATCTCCCTTGCAAAAAGACACACACTGAAACAATGTTATAGTATTTATTTCTATTTAAATAATTTGTTGCTTTTTCTATTAATTAGTGCATAGTATCAATGTAATTTTGGCTTTCCGTCTTTCTTTTTATAGATTTATGCTTATTATTAATAATAATACTGTACCTCTGAGGTCATTTACTGTAGTTGCTAGTTGTCTTGACTTTAGGTAGACTGTAGGTAGCACTGAAATGTTGCTATGGACAACAGTAAATTATAATTTAGGATATTTAGATATAAATATAATGTACTTTTATATAAATATAATAAAGCATAAATGTACTTTTATAACTGCAGTAGATCACTGCTTTGTTTCTCCACTATTCAGAAGGAGGTTCGAGTACCAGACTTCCCAGCCAATGAAGCCAAGGGCAGCCATGTGGTTCCCTTCTCAAAGACCATCTTTATTGAGCAGAGTGACTTTAGAGAGGTGTTTTTTTTAAGATTTAAAAAAATAATGGATCAGTTTTGAACTGAATTATCCCATATAAACAGAGCTGACCCTTTTTTTCTGTTTTATGTGTATTTGCTGCAGGTGATGGAGAAGGGCTACAAGCGCCTGACTCCAGATCAGCCAGTAGGCTTGAGACATGCAGGATACGTCATCTCTGTACAGCGTGTCATCAAGGTGAAAGACCACTCACTTTCCAGTAATTCACATGATTTACTAGGTTCACTTGATTAGTTCACATTAAACAAGTTTTTATAAAATTATTTTTAACAGTCAAAGCTTTGTTATTACTGCAATTCCTACATGGGTTGAAGGCAAAATTAGTCATGGGTTTAGATTGTGCTTATGAAGGCATATAACAGACATTGCCTAATATAATAACATACATTGACTAATACATGTTATTGCCATTTGTTTAATTTGTTATTGCTAACTTTTAATACACAAGTTGATGCATCATTCAAAAAAATTATAATAAAAAAAAAAAAAATGCAGGCTAGAGCCCACCTTCTCCGTTATGAGTGAAAAGTGACTTAACATTTCAAGGTGAAATATGAAATTTGATTAACCTCATTTAATTGTTTATTCCTGAATAACTCAGTGTTTTTGAACAAATCAGTTGAGTTAATGATTCAGTGACTAACATATGGTATTCACTTGTCACCAGCAACTGGTGTAACAATTAAAGGGTCACTAAAAAATTCCCACCACTGAAGCACAGACCAAAGCAAACCGAAGAGTGCAAATACAGACAACTGGAGTGACTCAAACAGTGAAATGTCCCAGTGTTTGTACATCAGCACTCTTTTTGTTAAGACAAAATTAAGGATAAACTCAGAACTAACTGTTGAATAATGCAAAATAAATGACAATATTGTTTAATATCTTCCTTTTTTGTCAGGATGGCTGTGGTAAAGTTTGTGAGCTAGAGGTGACGTGTGCCAGCTCAGACTCTGTAGAAAAGCCCAAAGCATTCATTCACTGGGTGAGCGATCCACTGCGGTGTGAAGTACGCCTGTATGAAAGACTGTAAGTCTCCTTGTGTACTGACAAACCTGAGAATTTTACTTTTAATCATATTTTATGTCACATAGTGACGCATTCTGTCTCTCTCGTTTCTATCTGTAGGTTTCACCATAAAAATCCAGAGGACCCATCTGAAGTTCCCGCTGGATTCCTGAGTGACATTAACCCTGTAAGGGAATGCATTATATAAAATGTTTGATCTGAAGATTTGAGAAACTTCTAACCCTAAGTATACGAGTAGTGGTAGTGATTACCTAACCTCCACAAACTAATGATTTTATGCTATATTAAACTAAAGCAAGCAACTGCAGAAAATGAATCTAATAATGTAGACATTCCTCTTATTGGTTGCAACTTTTTGAAAGATTTGATAGTTTCACTAATCAGTTTTTCCTTTTTTGTGCTTCTTAGAATTCCTTAACAGAGATTGAAAGTGCCTTAGTAGACCGTTCTGTGGGCAAGGCCAAAGTGTTTGATAAGTTTCAGTTTGAGAGAGTGGGTTATTTCTCACTGGACCCTGATAGCACATCTGAAAAGGTAATTCCAGAAAACACTCAATTATGTTAAAAGAGAACACATACAGAAGAGGAAACAATGATTCATCTTTGTCACCGTTTTCTCCCCAGTTGGTGTTTAACAGAACTGTTACGCTCAAGGAGGACCCAGGAAAGATCTGACTGAACTGCAAGACAGAAGCTGTACTTTCAGCTGCACAGTCATCATGCATCACAACGCAGCTTTTAATAAAATCAAATAAACCAGGGAATTCAACATATTCTATACATACTATGTAAAGCCTTTTTTAACTGTACAAGTGCTGGGCTGTTTTGTATAACCTTTTCAATCTGCAGGGGTTTGGCATCTATGAAATAAACAAATTAAAGATTTTGACTGGCTTGATGGTTTGTTGGAACAGATTCTAACATGTGAAATGCAGTTCTAGGAAATATCCTTCACATTATAAACTGCATGGCTTTCTTGGATAATCCACCTTTCTTGTGGACAACAAGCAAATCTATTTAAATTTCTAT
This sequence comes from Schizothorax lantsangensis, assembly GCA_027422415.1. NCBI lineage: Eukaryota > Metazoa > Chordata > Actinopteri > Cypriniformes > Cyprinidae > Schizothorax > Schizothorax lantsangensis. The sequence goes on from CM049851.1 coordinate 29,216,257, forward strand.
GGGAGAATAATTATAATTATCCTAAAACAGAATACCAGATTAGGGTAATGGTGTCCTAATTCATAAAACGTTAAAAGGTTCCTGGCCTAGATGGCATCCTGCTTTTAGTGAATTTAAAAAAAAAAAAAACATATTTTGTGATATCTGCATTTAAAGAGGCTGCAGAACTAAATGATCACAGCTATATAGGTACTAATCATGACTGTACAGGTTTATTGTTAAATGTACTTTACAAAGGCCAGTATTAAACCTAAAACTACACTTTAAACAGGATTTTATTGTGTCTTCCAATGAAAATAGCACAACAATTTATTTGTACATTGTTTACAAAACACAACTGCACTATTTATTTAAACCTTCCTATTAATGGTACTCAAAATCCATGAATTTCTGGGATAGCAAGTGATATTTTGTCAAAATAACATCTGTCACATTGTACCAGAATTTAAACCACATTAAAATGGCCACCACAGAGAGCCCTGATGCAGTATTAGATACAAATAAACTTGGGTGTAATTCACATTACATGGGTCTGGACAATGGAGATGTCAGAAGCACATTTTCTCTTTGTATGGGTTTGTTAAAATAAAAGATAACAGTTACAGGTGTCTGGACACCTTGAAATATATGTTGGCCAGCATAGGTGCAGTTATTATACCAAGTCATAAATATGTCAATGCAAACTGAAACAGAACTTTCAATGAGGGGGAAAAAAAAACATGGGGTGAAACTTGATTTTTGGTTGATTTGTGGGTGTTTCATACCTGAATGGAGTCTGTGATTACATTAAGATCAAAATTACAACCACAAATGCTTTCTCTTACAACATGCACTGTTGAATCGTGCCCATCAAGACCAAAAATATAAAGTAAATGGCGTAAACACTGATTTCTTCTAGTAATGCTCAGGTTTCATGATGTTCATGCCAAGCTTCTCAAGGCTTATTGATTTAATAGTCTCTGCACAGTTTTTAGATCTCTACGGTTAGTCTGTTTTCTCAAGCATGTTATTGTCTTGCAAACAGAAAGTGAGAGTTTGGGGAGTGTTGTTGGATCTGCTGTTGCAGTATGGGTGCTCTCTTCTTGAGTTCTTCGGGGGTCTGCCAACAGCTCTTCGTCCAGCCAAAGCCCCTCTCCTCCGTGGAACTGTAGCTGGTAGTACATTAATCTGATTGATTATCGGAGTGGTCTTACCAAAGGAAAAGAGTGATGCCTGAAGAGCACTGTCAGTCTTTATCTGAAAGAAACTGGACACAAAAGCTCTTATAGGCGGTGTAAAACTTGCATCCTCGTTCAGCTTCTTTTTCAGCATCCCAAAAATCTCCTCAAGCTGTCCATCTAAAGACCCAACGACCTCTTCAACTGCACCTAAACAAATAGATACAATGATAATGACTGTGTTGACTGTTAACAGTATTAGTCTGATTGATGTGAGATTAATGTAAGATGCTTGAAGATAACATACTTGGGCCTGGCTCGTTGTCTTCTGTGAAATGCTCTGCTTCTAAACAGAAAGACTGTATGTATACACACTGTAGCCGATGTAATAATCACATAACAAAAAGTCTGCTTCCATATTAAATCTTGATCTCAGAAAACACTGAGTCACAAGACCAGGGTAAGCGCATTTTGACTGGTCTGTTTTATATCTACATAATGTATGTGAACTGCATCTCACAAAGTGACCAAAGCTGAGTTGCTTCACCTGTGGTGATGATTGGTACAGCATCAACAGACACTCCATCTTCAATGCACGCGGTGTGTCCGTCTGTTTGTTTTAGAGAAAGGACAATGTTGTGAAATCAGTATCTCTTTATAGACATTTATTGATGTAGTCTCGTTTCATTTCAGTAGGTGCGTGCAATATGCTCCTATTCACCTGTCATTGCCGCTGTCTCCCATGATTGTTCCAACTCTAAGGGTTTAAAAAGCTCGTCTGAAATGTCCTTCCCTGAACAGACACCCATATGTTGCACAAGGAAAAAAATGGAATTAAACAACAGTTTTCTGCATTTGCATGCAAATTAGTATGATTTAATAAAAATAAAAAAAGCTAAAATGTTGAATACATCTGTAAGACTTTTTCAATTTTAAGTATACATCCTATTTATAAACACTAATATTTTGTGTGTAACTGAGAGCTACAATTGAGTAAAAAGGTGGGCTGGGCAGTATATTGACTTTGTAAACATATCAATATCTTTTCAAAAACACAAGACTACTATTTATATGAATATAGAGTAGTGGGATGTTGCAAGCAAGTACAATATCCAAATTGTCCTAAACATTAGGCATGCTTTATTTTAAGCGCTTCAATAACATTTCATAAGCATATAGTTTAAAACGCCTTATCCTTACATTTCATTCACTTTTCATTCATAACTTACATATTCTCATCTGTAAGTGTTAGAAAGACGTGTGTATTTCCATTTTACATAAAGGATGCAGAGAGGGTAAGCGGTTTGGAGAATGGATGGATAAAGGCTCGTCCTGACATCAGCTATGATGACACAGGTATTTCTGACTAAAATAAATTATACATTTTGTTAAAACATCTGTTGTTAGACAAATGTGTTGTTATAAGTAGGTCTAAAATTCTACATATGGCACAAGTAATTGTATTTTTATAAAAGCAGTAACTGCAAAGGGACTATTGTAATGGGGTAAATCAAAGGTCTTCCAGTTAACATTTACTATGTGCTTTGGTTTTTATTTATTTTATTTTTTTAAGTTCTGCCTTAAAAACAATTGTTTTTTTGGTTAAGAATGTAATATTTACATTTTAACCCTTCATGCAGCCTATAGCCTAGTCTACACAGATACATTCACTTTATTTGTTTTCATAGCGTTCTATTTGCACATTGTCTGACCTGAGACACAGTGCTTAGCAAGCACCATTAACCTATGGTGAGTCTATGTAAAGAAAACTCAACATTTACCTCACTTTATAGAAAATATATAGAAGATATTTATGTGACCCTGCACCACAAAACCAGTCATAAGGGTCAAGTTGGAAATTGAGATTTAAAAATAAATAAGCTTTCCATTGATGTATGGTTTGTTAGGATAGGACAATATTTGGCCGAGATACAACTATTTGAAAATCTGCAATCTGAGGGTGCAAAAAAATGTAAATATTGAGAAAATCACCTTTAAAGTTGTCCAAATGAAGTTCTTAGCAATGCATATTACTAATAAAAAAATAAGTGTTGATATATGTATAGTAGGAAATCTACAAAATATATTCATGGAACATGATCTTTACTTAATATCCTAATGATTTTTGGCATAAAAGAAAAATCGATAAATTTGACCCATACAATGTATTTTTAGCTTTTGCTACAAATATACCCATGCTACTTATGACTGGTTTTGTGGTCAAGGGTCACATATTGTATATCGCTATTCAGCCTAAAAATACAGAGATATGATTTTTGTCCATATCGCCCAGCCCTAAAATAAGGTACAAGATGCCATACTATATTGTGAATGTAGTCATTGCTAAAGGTGCTCAAGGTGCATTGCTAGTCATGCTAAAGGCATCACACCTAGCAGAGTATATTCACAATATTGCACTGTATGAATGTCTCATTGCTTTTAGAAAAAGCAACAAGAAGACAATACTAAAGACACACATTTTCATTAAGTTTCATTCTTCTAGACTATCTTATATGTATGTGTGTGTGTACTCCAGGTTTGCCTGAATTGTCTCACCTGCAGGTTCAGCACATGATTTCTGAAAAAGCTTGTGATATAATCTGTAGTGAAATATAATAAAAATCATGATTCAATATTCATATATAATATTCATAAAAATATCACATATATTGTCTTCTTAAGGTTAATTCAGTTAGTCAAATGATAAAATTCTTAAGAGACATCACAATATTTAGGATTAAAAATATAAAATATTTTGTTACTTGTATTTTGTTTTGTTACTATTTTTAAAATCATTAAAAAAATGTGTAAAACGTTTTCCAAAATTATGTGAAATAAACATGAATGCAGTTATTACAAAGAGTTTTAAGAACTTGAAACTAGATTTTTAAAGATATTGTAATGAAAATTATTTTTTGTTATTGACTCATAAACAGCTTCACTACATTAACATTACCCATTTTAAATACAGATTTGACTATTTTACTGAATGACTGACCTGTAGCAGAACTGAAGGTCTGGGCAAACGGATCGATCTGCAATAGCATAAGTGTAGTTATCGCCTTCCTCTTCCTGCAGGTTGTATTTAATAGTCTTGAGTGCAGATGAAGGAGAGTGACCGCTTTTGTAGAGCTGTTGTAGCTTTTCAATGGTGTCATTCGACACATCTCTTCTCCTCATGAACTCAGCTGTGTTCAGTCTATGATTATGTTCATTCCTCAAGTTCACATGAAGGAAATAGCCCTCTTCAATGTGTGGGTCTCCTGATCTGTGCATGGAAGGACAGATGAAGTATTATGTTTCAATGCAGAGTTTCAAAATAGATTGCATGATTTTCTGCAAATTCAATTTATTGTAACCAAAAGTTTGGGTGTTCAAATTTTCTGTTGAATTGTATTGTGTTTCTGGTCTCATTTTTGTCTCACCTGGACTTTCTTTCATTCATAAATCTCTTGAGAATCAGAAACATGGTGGCAGGGCAGTTGGTATTTTTGGTTGTCTTGGGTGATGAACAGTATGTTTTGTGCTGGCATCTCAGATCCACCTGTGGAATATACACAAACTCTCAAATTTATACTGAACATGAAATCCCTTTTTCCCCCAAACATTTTTACTATTAATCCTGTAACTATTATTACAATAATATATCATAAATCCTCATTAAATTTCTTTATTACGATAACTGTCACCAAAGCTTTACATTAACAGACACCCTGCTTAGCCAAGATCACTTGATGATTTAACAAAGAAAGTAATTTTCGAGAATGTTATTACACTTATGAATTACACACAATAAGGACAGGGATGTCTATTACGAAAGGTAAACAGGCTCAGATTTGATATCATGTTGCCTTTAAAGTGTACATAAACAGTGTAATTAAAGTGTACACAAAAGTGTAAATAAATACTCTGTATTTGTTGTAGCGTCCAGAGTCAGGGTATGTCCTGGATTTCCTCCATGTTAAAGCTGAGGACTTCTGGAAGTCCTCTAGCCACTTCTGGACCTGCTCCTCTGTAGTCATCTGCAACTTAAGAGCCGCTCTGAAGTTTTCAAAATCCCCCGACATTTCCAGCAGTTCATGATGACAAAGTAGATGACTGTAGCCGGGTGGCAAGATTTTCTGCCATGAAAAGTGTCAGTTAATAAAACACACACACAATCTCACAAGAATGTAATGCATCCAGATGCTTTCATTTCAATTTTTTGTAATTCTCATTGTTAGTACTGATGATTTGCATTAAATTTTCATTACTGTAACAGTGTTTTTTATGGTTGCCGAGAGAGCTCAATGCGCTGCAACTTCAGAAAACACATGCAAATAGAAAAAGCACCAGCAAATCAAGAAAACATCTTCATCAGTTTGACAGCACATGTGTTACAATTTTATTTTGCAGCACGTTTCTTTATTTGGTTGCTTTGTGAGCATTTGTAACACGTGTGTTGTCAAATTGATGAAGTTGTTTTCTTAATATGCAGGTGTTTTTTTTCTATTTGCAGCGCGTTTCTTTATTTGGTTGTGTTGTGAGTATTTGCAGTGCGTTTGTTGTCAAATTGATGACGTTGTTTTCTTAATTTGCAGGTGTTTTTTTCTATTTGCACCGCATTAAGCTCTCTAGGCCACCATAGTTTTTTTTTAGGTATTGCAATACAACAAATTTGTGTTTAATTTTAAATGCAGTACAACAAATGCTACCAATTACACCATTATAATTTACAGTTCAAAATATTGTGCCATTATTCAATTTGAGAGAAAATATTCTTAACTCTCAAGCAAATACTTTCAAATTGAAAACAATGGCAAATACCCCCACCCCCCGAAACAAACAAACAAAAAAGTGTAGTTTAGTAACTAATGTGTTTTGCAGCAAGAATTATCGCACTATATAATTTATAGTGGTGGTTGGTTCTGCATGTGTTTAGACAATCTGCGTTTATGTTTTTTTACCTATTTTATAGAAAATACAATTACATTGAGGAGCCACATGGAGCCAAAGGTAATAACTACGGTTATTATACATGCAATGGTATAACTATGTTATAACTATGGTATAGATTCATACTGGTTAGCAAGACTTGTATTAAAGTATTACTTTAATAGGCTATCGTTGTTGTATGTTAATGTAATTTGTTAACGCAAGAGGTAAATATTATAAATGAATCATGTCAGCTGTGCTAACATTAGCCAACTAGCTAGCACAAACTCAGGTGGCTCTTATTGGTCAAAGCAACTGCTGCTAATAATATAAATTACAACAAACCTCCACATGATCTGTGTCCTCTGCTGCTTTATCCTCTCCAACACAATGCTGACACTTTAATAGTGTCATTTCGAGCAGCTGAGCACAGCCGGAGAGCTAAACTTCTCGATCGGGTCTAAAAGGTAACCGTCCTACGCAAAACTCTCGCGAGAATCGCAGGGACTTCTTTGGAGTCCACCGCGCGCGTTCTCTCGATCAAAGGCTTTACTTTGCCAAAGCATGGGTAACATTAAATTACAGACATGCACATTTTCGCTCATACAAAAACGATTTATACAATTACAGATTATTTATTTAGGTGTTTGGTTTATTTGTTTGTTTGTTTTTATTCATTGTTGATATTGACCAATTTATGTTTATGTCGTTTTGGGACAGATACAATTCTAATTTATTTTATTGAGCTGTTGCTTCTGTCCAGTGTTTTTTTGTGTTCTAATAATTTGATTTGATTGAAGGTTCTATAACCAACTGAATTATTTTTACCTAGATTCTGATTGGCATGTCAATTTTGATATTCTTCTTAATAGTGTAAAAAGCTCTTTGTGCTTTGTCTCTCAGGTCGTTGACACCTTGTTGCATTGATATGTATCTTATACATATCTATGGCTTGTTGCTGATGTTTACACCAAGGTATATGTTATGTGTATGTCTAAGGGGCATGCTTTTAATGTGAAGTTATGATATTGGTCTTGCCAGCTCGGAATATCGATATTTTAGTGTTTTTGCAATTAACTGACAGAGCCAGATCATAAACAGAAGGCATTTGCTTTAAGTGTCTAATAGAGTAAGACTGGGTGCTGCAGACTATTTCAGAGCCCTAGCTAGTTCATTGATTTATATATAGAATAAAGTGTAGGGTGTTATATGTGGACGTTTTTGGTCCAGTAAGTAAAACCTCTTTTCTTTTTTCTTCTTCTTTTTTCCCCTTTCTGAATTTTGTAGTAGGAAGTGCCTCATACACAAATGGAAATATTGCCCCTGCAATCTTCATGAAATATTTTTTAAACTCCTACCGAATTAATCAGAAATGGCTGATCCGTGAGAAAAGTAACAAGTACCTGTGAAGGACATTATTGGACTTGTAATGAACAATAACAAAGATGACTTCCTTGTTAATAATGTACTTCTGTTGGGAAAATTGTATATACATAAATCTAAGTACTTGAAAATGAAACCAACGTTTTGTGCAGTTTATAAGGAGTTTATTTCTTTTACAAAAGCCCTCAAAGTGATGAAAAAGAAAAATGCTTTAAATCATTTGTCCTTTATAGAAGAATATTATTTACAGGAAAAACCATAGCCCCCTTTTATGTTTACCTTATATATATATATTTGTATTTCTTCATGCACCTGTTCTGTATATCCTAATGTAAAAATGTTGTTTGTGCATTGCTAATTGCTTAATAAAAAATAAAAAAAAGTGACAAGTACATCACTATGCTGTCCATGTGCCGTCTGGACAGTAATTTTACACCTGAATGATGGCAATAATAATAAACCTCTCTAGGATATTTATTACAGGATATTTATTATTTAGACACATCGTATCTCAATCAACATTCTGGCCGGTAAGCCCCTCTTCTTTAAATTTTATGATTCAAGCACTAAGCGTACTGGCTTACTATCTTATCGTATTTCTATGCCATTACCGGTGTTATACGCAATTTTAGTACGTATCCCTGCTGAAAAAAAAAACAATAGAACCCTGCCCAAAACACAATAGAAAATGTAATTGATTTAATGGGTATAATGGGAATTGTATTGGTTTTAATGGAAACTATAATGGTGTCTACTGGTATGTGATGGATTCTATTGGTGGATGTTAAATCCTATTGGAAAAATGCCCAAAACACACTACAAAAAGGAATTTTGTAATGGTTTTACTGGAAAAAGCTAATGGTTTATAATGGTATTTTAATGGAAACCATTGGAATTTCTGTGATGGTTTCTATTGGGCTTCTATTGTTTTTTATAGCAGGGTAGTGCTCGTATGTGAATCGGAATTCACCCCGTGTTTCTTTCCGGCTTGAAACGCTTCCGTCTGAGCGAATGATTGGTTAAACTCTACAGTCAAGTGATTGTCTATTGGCGGAGGAGACGTCACTCATATGTTGTGCCCGCCCACTGTGTTTGCAGTTTTACGGAGTGCATTGCATCTAGTGGAAAACCCTTTACTCAAGTAAATATTGCATTTTTAATTACTGCTTTTCAAAATACATGTAATCCATTTAAATGTTCTTTTTGATATGACGTAAGCAGTTCACAATCACTTGCTAAAATAACCCGACGATAGTTGTAGGTAGCACCTTTGGCTAACTAACCTATCTATCGATTCATATCGATAATACGTGCTGTTATTGTGTTCTTCAATTATTCTGATGAATAACTCTGATCTACATGCTTTTCTCTTATTTTCATCAGAGGTAGGAACTGCTGAGCACTCTTTAATAATGATAAAATTGCGTGGTGACGTTATACAACTGGGGTTAAAATATCTGAGCTGTGAGATGCAAGATTGTAAGTTAGGTTAAATCCTAGATCAAACACTTGGAAGTCTGGATCACTAATAATTGTAAGCTTCTTCATTTGTGTATTTATCTATTTAATGTGAAGAGTGCGGTGTAGTAGTGAAGATCTGAGCAAATAACTTTTACTGTAGCCATTAGCATGAATAATCTTTGTTACAGTGTGAGCAGTTTATTGACTCTGTCCAATAATGACAGTGTGTAGTTTCATGAATTGACACTTATTTAAGGGTTTGGGGAAACAGTGTCATTCAGATAGATGGAAGTGGGTCTTTAGATGCTTGGTGAGAGTACTGTACATATTCTGTATATTCTGGCGTCAGTACATTTACATGTAAATTGGCATTATCACCATTCAGTAATGCAATACAGAACACTTCACTATTTTTTGATGGTCTGTTTTACTTTTAATGGCATTATGGCTTTGCATGATGAAATGTACATATGCAGTTTTCTTGAAGGGATACTTAATGTAAAACAGTTTCTTAATTTCTGAAGTGTCGCCTCAAAGAGCACTGCTTAGTAAAATATGTTTATTGTAGTCTGGACATTAAGATCTATAATTTTTGCATTCCCTTAGCACAGTTGTTTCTCATATGGCAGGGTGTTTGAATTGCAGGCAGGTCTACAGGCAGCTGCGTCCCAGCCGCCAGCATGTCTGGCACTGCCACAGTCCTGCAGCAGTTTGTGAGTGGCCTTAAGAGTCGAAATGAAGACACGCGTGCCAAAGCTGCCAAAGACCTCCAGCATTATGTTACCACAGAACTAAGAGAGGTAAACTGTACTACTTTGATCTTTGATCCAAGTATTTACATTTACATTAAGCTTCATCAGGAGAGTCAAAAGCATAACTTTGACAAAGTAATTTCTATATATATTTATTTTTGCCTAAATGTAATGTCTTGTTACCACACTTGTGACAGACAATCAAGTTATTTGTCCTGCAGTGTGTTTAACAAACAATAAAGGAAACATGTTTACAGTAAATACTCTAGAATAATGGAAGTGTAACTGCATGACCACACACCTCTGTGGATGTACTGCAAGCACTGCTTACAGGAATACTGCCTGAAATTAATCAAACCTAGAAAAGTAGTAGTATTTCAGTAGGATGATTTAGTACTGTAGGAGTATTTTTCTGCTAGCCTGGTCCAGCGGTTCAGATTTTTACTTGCGCCACTGCAAGCAAAGAAAAAAAAAAGTTGTTTTGGTTGTTTTTGACCCCTGTAACCTTGTATTCTGATACAGATAATGTATTTGCAAGTCCGCAATCAGTCCAGCTTCACACTGCTTGTAGGAGCACCTATGTGACATCAGTCTTTAAATTATCTACATATGTGGGCTTTTTTTTTCTTAGTAAATAATAACACGTGATAATTTGATTAATTGAGCATATCATTTACAGTGTTTAACTGAAATTTTGTATTCACTTGACAGCATTACATTAAAGTACACATAAATATAAACTATTGGGAAGAGTCATGTTAAGTGTGCATTGTTTTTACTTCTGACTTAAGCTGAGCCAAGATGAAGCCACTACTTTCTATGATGAGCTGAACCACCACATATTCGAGTTGGTTTCCAGCTCAGATGTGAATGAGAAAAAAGGCGGTATCCTTGCCATAGGTGAGTATGAACCCAATGACAAACGTTGTCTACTTTATATTGTTATTTTTAATGAATAAGTGGAACTTATGTGGCCTATTTTGCCAGATCTACCTATAATTTTCCATGGAAAGTGACTTGTCACATTGCTTTGTTTGAAGTGTTTTTTAAGTTATTGTGTTATGGCTGTTTCTCCAGTGAGCTTGATTGGTGTGGAAGGGGGAAATGCCACCCGTATCAGCCGTTTTGCCAACTACCTGCGCAACCTGCTTCCCTCCAGCGACTCAGTGGTCATGGAGATGGCCTCTAAGGCCATGGGTCATCTGTCCATGGCTGGAGACACCTTCACTGCAGAGTATGTGGAGTTTGAGGTGAAGAGAGCTCTTGAATGGCTGGGAGCAGACAGGAATGAGGGCAGACGGCATGCAGCGGTGCGTAGAAATACTCAACTGCATATTATATTGTCATGGTGAATTGCAAGCAAACTGTTTGAAGTTCCAAGTAAAAATACAATTTTTCCTTGGGCGATAGTTCCAAAAATGAAACTTTTATCACCATTTACTCACAGGTTTGTTCCAAGCCTGTATAAATTTCTTTCTTCTGTTAAACACAAAAGAAGATATTTTGAAGAATGTTGGTAACCAAACAGTGGCTGGTAGCCATTGAATTCCATAGTATTTTTTCCCTACTATGGAAGTCGATGGCTACCATCAACTGTTTGGTTAGCAACATTCTTCAAAATATCTTCTTTTATGTAACAGAAGAAAGAAAATCATACAGGTTTGGAACAACTTAAGGATGAGTAAATCATGACAGAATTTTCATTTTTGGGTCAGCTATCCCTTTATATGTTGTGCCACTTATATGTTGTGACATACAGCGGGTAAAATAAGTATTGAACACGTCACCATTTTTCTCAGTAAATATATTTCAAAAGGTGCTGTTGGCTTGAAGTTTTGACCAGATGTCGGTAACAACCCAAGTAATCCATACATACAAAGAAAACAAAACAAATAAGTTCAGAAATTAAGTTATGTGTAATAAAATGGAATGACACAGGGAAAAAGTATTGAACACATGAAGAAAGGGAGGTGAAAAAAGGCATGGAAAGCCAAGACACCAGCTGAAATCTATCAGTAATTAGAAAGCAATCCTGCCCCTTGTCAGTGGAAATTAATATTAGCTGGTTCAGTCCCAACACCTACAGTACCAGGATGATGAAGATGAAACAAGGGTGGACATTTCAGCAAGACAATGATCCCAAACACAGCCAAGGAAACTCTCAATTGGTTTCAGAGAAAGAAAATAAAGCTAGAATGGCCAGCCAATCACCTGACTTGAATCCAATAGAAAATAAGAACTAAAGATCAGAGTTCATAGAAGAGGCCCACAAAACCTTCAAGATTTAAAGACTGTGTGGAAGAATGGGCCAAAATCACACCTGAGCAATGCATGCACTAGTTTCTCCATACAGGAGGCGTCTTGAAGCTGTCATTACCAACAAAGGCTTTTGTACAAAGTATTAAATAAATTTCAGTAGTTCAATACTTTTTCCCTGTGTCATTCCATTTTATTACGCAGAACTTAATTTCTGAACTTATTTGTTTTGTTTTCTTTGTATGTATGGATTACTTGGGTTGTTACCAACATCTGGTGAACATTTCATGTTACAAATATATTTACTGGGAATAATGGTGACGTGTTCAATACTTATTTTACCCACTGTAAACCTTATATTAGACTCTCTTACACTTGACTGTTTGTTTTTAGTGGCTTTTAGCTTCCTTAACAGTACTTCAGTGTGTGTTGTCTCTTTGCTCTTTTTTTGATGTCTAATGTGACCTGAACCCCCTTTCCACTTTTTTGTTTCAGGTGCTGGTTTTGCGAGAGCTCGCTGTTAGCGCACCCACATTCTTCTTCCAGCAGGTGCAGCCGTTTTTTGATAACATTTTCTATGCTGTGTGGGACTCCAAACAGGCGATCCGTGAGGGTGCAGTAGCTGCACTCAGAGCCTGTCTGATCCTCACCACCCAGAGAGAGACCAAAGAGATGCAGAAACCACAGTGGTACAAGGTCAGAATTGAAATACCTTTAAATGTCTTTAAATATGTGTGTGTGTGTGTGTGTGTTATATGGGTATGGGCGCTCACACATTTCATGTGTTTTGTTGTCATAAACAGCAAACATTTGAGGAAGCCGAGAAGGGTTTTGATGAAACTCTGGCTAAAGAGAAAGGCATGAATAAGGATGACCGTGTCCATGGAGCTCTACTGATTCTCAATGAACTGGTGCGAATAAGCAGTATGGAGGGAGAGGTAAGATATTGCTCATGCTACAAGCAGCAGGACACATGGTTTGTGAGGTTTTGCTTGTTCTTTCATTGTTTTGCTCTTTTGTTATGTGCTATTTTTGCTTGTTATTTATGTTGTTTATCATTTATTTGTTTTATGTTTTATTTAGTTATTTATTTATTCTTTTGTTTGTCCTTTTAGTTGCTTGTTTGCGTTGTTTATTTTAGTTTCTTTCATTTTGTTTGATCTTTCGATCAAATATGACATCATGACATCTTTTATTCATTGTTTGATTCGTTTTTTATTGGTTCTTTCATCCCTGCAGCGTATGAGAGAGGAAATGGAGGAGATTACACAGCAGCAGTTGGTTCATGATAAGTATTGTAAGGAGTTGATGGGTTTCAGCACTAAACCTCGCCACATCACGCCCTTCACCAGCTTTCAGTCAGTGCAGCCGCAGCAGTCCAATGCTCTGCTGGGGCTGCTGGGATACAGCACACCACAGGGCTTCCTAGGTTTCGGAGCTGTACCTGTTCCCTCCAAAAACACGCTGGTGGAAAGCCGGTACTGCAGAGAACTGATGGAGGAGCATTTTGACCAGGTGATCAGTGATTGTATTTACTACTGAAGAGAAAATAACGGTCTGCAGCTGGTCTCATAATAAGTGGTCCCAGTAGTGAAGTTTTGGAAGAAATTGTAGTATTTTTTTTTTTCTCCTTTCTTTTTAGCCAGTCAATTTAGCGTACATTTCATGTCCATAAAGTGCCCCTATTATGGGTTATGAAAGGTTCATATTTTGGTTTTGGGAGTCCCCAACAACAGGTTGACATGCATGCAAGGTCAAAAAACACTTTAATTTTCTTATAATATGCATTTATTTTTACCTTACTTGCTCAACGACTCCTAAACGATTCGCTCAATGATTCAGTTTTCCAAACCCCTCCTTTGCGTGATGCTAATCTGCGGTGATTGGTCGATTTCATACAGCGTTACTGGGGAAACAGCTATTTTTAAGCTCCAAAAACAGCACCTAGTGGCAAAGAATGAATTTGCATTTTCATTCAGACCAACGCGAAAATCAAGTTTTTTCAGGTCTGCTCACAACAGGTGGGCAGGCAGTATGCTAATGTTTCATGTTGACGTCAACATGAAATGGCTTGGGATTCAATTTAAAAACGACTTGTTTCAATGATTCAGAGTCAACACTTTCATTTGAGACAATAACTATATACACGGTGCACTTTCAGATTTAAAAAGTTTGCAGGATGTTTTCATTCACTTAGAGCTGTGTTACACACTGCATGAAAGGTAATTTTCAAAAGTCCATAATCACTTTAATGATAATTATTCTTCTAACAATTCACTTCAAAAAAATTATATTTTATCCATTAAGGGAAAGCAGAAGTATAATCGGACACAATTATTTAGTATTAATTTTCTTTAAATTAAGAAAATATTTTTCCTATGTTTACAAAGTTTCTGTCCACTGTTACTTACCAAACAGCCTTCTGCAACAAAAACAAATTATTATTTATCACAATGCCATGTGAACAGTATCGTATGATGTTATTTTTGTCTGTGGTAGGCATGTTAAACACATTATTGTACACCTCTCAAGCCATTAATTATTAAGGCTTATTTATGATAAAAATTTCTGTCTTTAGTGACTGTGCTGAGAAGATCACATGAATATCTATAATGGTCCAACTTTTCCAAACCCTTAGGGTGATTGTCCAGTTAACTTAGTATTTGGCATGTATCGCAAGATTCTCCTGATAAAAAGTTTTCAACGTTGTTTTGATTTGTCAAATTTTAGTTAATTTATGTTTCAGGAATTAACCATATTGTCTAAATAGCCGGCAGCCATATCACCCTGCAGCCCAAGACTGGTTGCCCACTGAAGCTAAGCAGGGTTGAGCCTGGTTAGTACCTGGATGGGAGACCTCCTGGGAAAACTAGGTTGCTGCTGGAAGAGGTGCTAGTGAGTCCAGTAGGGGGTGCTCACCCTGTGGTCTGTGTGGGTCCTAGTGCCCCAGTATAGTGATGGGGACACTATACTGTCAACAAGCACCATCCTTCGGATGAGATGTTAAACCGAGGTCCTGACTCTCTGTGGTCATTAAAAATCCCAGGATGTCTTTCGAAAAGAGTAGAGGTGTGACCTCGGCATCCTGGCCAAATTTGCCCATTGGCCTCTGACCATCATGGCCTCCTAACAATCCCCATATCTGCTGATTGGGTTCATCACTCGGTCTCCTCTCCACCAATAAGCTGGTGTGTTGTGGGGCGTTCTGACGCAATATGGCTGCTGTCGCATCATCCATGTGGATGCTGCACACTGGTGGTGGATGAGGAGACCCCCCCCTCACAATGTAAAGTGCCTAGAAAAGTGCTATATAAATGTAATTAATTATTCATTATTATTAAATAATATCTCTATAGTGTATCAGATTGTAGAGTTTGTTATAACTTTAGACATTTCTTGAAACTGTGTAACTGTGATCAGGGAAGTTGACATTTCCCACAGTATCCAAGGATCTAACTTATTTCTTTGCTGTTGCATCAGGTGTGCCGTTGGGTGCTGAAATACAGGACCAGTAAGAATCCACTCATTCAGATGACTATCCTAAGCCTACTGCCCCGACTTGCTGCCTTCCAGCCTCACACTTTCACTGGTACACTTACTTGTGATTATATCCCAGCCTTTCCAAAGCTGATTTTTGACTCTTTCAATTATTATATATGTTTCCAGTTCAGTGACATTCAGATATTTTTATATGGCTTACGTTTTCAAATGGCTTCACTTTTTGCTGTATTGATTGGCTATATATTAAACATGTTTCTTTTGCCCTCAGATCAGTATTTGCAGGACACTATGGGGCACCTGCTGGGCTGCCTGAAAAAAGAGAAGGAGAGAACGGCAGCATTTCAAGCGTTGGGGTTGCTGGTGGTTGCTGTGAGGGCTGAAATTCAGCCCTACCTCAGCAAGATCCTGGAGATCATCAAAGCTGCACTGCCACCTAAAGACTTTGCACACAAGTAAGATCCTGCAACCATTCGAATCTAAACTTTGTTAGCACACAGCTCAAATACAAACACTAGAGGCCTGCAAAAATGTAAGCTGTAAGCCACAAGAGGATTTTTTTTTATTTTTACCACGGTTAAGCCGACGACCCATACAGCCTTAAGCAATTTATTGATTGTTTAAAAACTGTATGAACAATGTTCAGTAAATTATTATTATTATTAGTATTATTTTTAAGTCCTACAATTAAGGTTCCCCAAAAAATTGGTTGTCAAACTTTAATTTTTTGTGTTGAGGTATTTTCACTTGATGGCTTGACAAAAGTAATGAAGCCACTTTCATAATGATTAAATACAATTGTTGGTACATGATCAAGAGATTCCGACGCTCTGATTTATTATTTCCTATTTATTTATTATAGTAGGCTTTAGGCTGTATTTTTAATTTAGAGGGTGGTGGAAGTTCTCATTTTGTATTTCCTGGCAAAGAAAGTCTGTAAATTTTAACATGTATAAAATCAGATTATTTTGTCAACTCTTAGTAATAAGACAATTAGTTTGCCTGTCTGCTTTTTGTCAGTGCCAAGTCACATGATCAAAGAGTAATATCAAATTTAGCTTATACGTGTTATGACTTTAAAGGGCTGGTTGACTGTTTTTTTCTAGGCTTGATTGTGTTTATGAGGTGCAATCTAACATGTGCTAATGCTTCATTTAAAAAAAATAAAAAAACACATTATTTTTCACATAATTTACCTTTATTCGACACTGCTCTGTCCCTTCTCCTAAAAACACTCCGATGATTTCCTGGTTTTATGAAGCCCCTCCCTCAAAAATACGCGATGGGCTCAGATTGGTTAGCTGGTCCAGTGTGTTGTGATTTGCTAAACCACCTAGTGCAGTCCAGAAACGTCCCGCCCCTCAGCTCAGCGGCATGTGCTCCGGTTGTATTGTAAACAATGACGTCATCTATATTTCTTTTTAATTTGAGCCCGATTGAGAGACACAGAATATTAGTGAATAGGATTGTGCAGAACCTGTGCAAGCACAGCTCTTAATGGTAAGTTTTTTGTTTGTTGTTGTCTCATACTTTTAGATATGCCGTTATTTGTAAATGCTACTGATTATGTTAGCTTTTAATATACGGTTTTATCCTGATTAAAGCTTTAATACAGCACAGCCATGGCGTGCGTGTCCATGTTTAATGCTTTTCATAGCTATGAGAAAAATATCTGTTTGTCTATACACATAAAGTGTATAATTGGAAGACAAGCTGATGATCTGAATGAGAGAGAGAGAGAGAGAGATGCAGAGCAGGGGGATGCAAGGAACAATATTAAGAATCGCAGCTTTAGAACATTGATTTTGGAACTTGTGAATCCATTGGAATCATTAGAAGACAGAATCACGATTCATATATGAATAGATTTTTTCGTGCATCCCTAGATTTGACTGCATGGCAACAACTCTTCCTCTTCTCTAATGCAGTGCTAAATGGCCTTTGTTGCTTGTTCCCGGGGGCGGGGTTTATCAGGGTTTGTGACGTCACAAACCCAGGAAGTAGCTCGTTGTAGTCCCTTGCAGTTTTTGTAGGCATTAAACTGCCATAATTTTAAAAGACGATATCTCTGTTTGCATTGAACTTTCAGCATCGTAACTTTGCAGATATTGTTTATGCTCAAACAGTAACATTACACACTAACTAACGTTAAAAAAGTGAAATCGCAATCAACCACCCCTTTAAATGTGGCTTATCCAGTTAGATTTTAAAACTATTCAAGTGTTGCTACTGTTTCACTACTAATGAAATCTTAAGAATGTGATGTATTTGCTTTTCTTCAGTTTTTTTGCTCTCTGTCCCATGTTTTGTAATCTTTTAGGAGGCAGAAGACCATGCAGGTGGATGCTACTGTGTTCACTTGTATCAGTATGCTCTCCAGAGCTATGGGGCCTAGCATTCAACAGGATGTCAAAGAACTTCTCGAGCCCATGTTAGCTGTTGGTCTCAGGTACAGTCCAAGTCAAACTGCTTGGGGCTAGTGCTTTATTCTCAGATTCACTTTTACCGGGCTGTAGTTTCTTGAGATGCAAACTCATAGATACAAATACAATATACACCACTCAATGTTACAGATAAGAGTAAGATCATTAATAAACATGAGGCACAATAAAAACAGATATATAGGAGACAATATATATTTGTTTTCAAAACTAATTTGAAACAGTTAAGCATAAGCCTTTAGAACAAAAGTTTTTTTTTAAGAGAAACATAAATGCAGTCGATTGTGCACAAACCGTTCACTAGCATTGTACATTCCAGAAGATTCAGTCATGATTTCTTGTGTAATCTTCTAATTGTCTTTCTCTGTTCTTCCCAGTCCTGCTCTGACCGCAGTACTATATGACCTGAGCAGGCAGATCCCACAGCTGAAGAAGGACATTCAGGATGGGCTGCTAAAAATGCTTTCGCTTGTGCTCATGCACAAGCCTCTGCGTCACCCAGGTATGCCCAAGGGCCTGGCGTACCAGCTGGCATCACCCAGCCTGACCAATATCCCTGAGGCTAGTGACGTGGGCAGCATCACTTTGGCACTGCGTACTCTTGGCAGCTTTGAATTT
Organism: Schizothorax lantsangensis; assembly: GCA_027422415.1. Lineage (NCBI taxonomy): Eukaryota > Metazoa > Chordata > Actinopteri > Cypriniformes > Cyprinidae > Schizothorax > Schizothorax lantsangensis. The sequence goes on from CM049851.1 coordinate 29,234,737, forward strand.
GAAGGTACACGTTTACACTTTTTTTTTTTTTTTTTTTTTTGCTATAATGACACACTATGAGCTTGCGATGAATGAATACTCCATGCTTAACATCAAATCAAATCAAATAAAATCCTATTTATATAGCACAAATAAAAACAACAGTAGATGACCATTGTGCTGTACAAAAGAATAAATGTCTAAAATAGAGACAGAAAGAATAAAAAGACCGCAAAACAATGATGTAGTAGTGGTAGTAGCCCTTTATTGTCACTAGTCACAAGTACCAGCGAAATTAGCCATCAACCTGTCCATACATACTGTCCATACATACACATATGATGAAGGGTGTTTACATCAAAAACCCAGAAAATTCGACTTTAAAAATCAAAGACAGTTGTAAGCCTGAGAGAAAAGTTAAAGGGGTCATATGATGCTTTTTTAAAGATCATTATTTGGTGTATTTGGTGTATAGAATATGTTGACATGCTTTAATGTTCAAAAAACACATTATTTTTCAAATACTCTGCATTATTGTAGGTCCTCTATGCCCCGCCTCTCTCAAATGCATCGTTTTCTACAAAGTCCCTCCTTCCGATAAGCGCAGTCTGCTCTGATTGGCCAACTGGCACAGTGCATTGTGATTGGCCGAACACCACAAACCGTGTCGGAAATGTAACGCCCCTTTCCATAATCGGAGCTTCAGCTTTCAAAATTAAAGACAGTTAATAATATCCTTAGTTTTACCATCAGTTCAAGCCCGAAAGGAGAACAGATTCACGTGACAAACACAGTGATGATGCTCGTATGTATTTGCAAACAAGCCGCGATTAAGACGATTTCTGACGGGCTGTACACTCCGCTGTGATGTGACCCTGTCTCTCTCTCTCACACACACACACACACAAGCCGCGATTAAGATAGCTGATGTGCTGTGATGTGACCCTGTCTCTCTCTCTCTCTCACACACACACACGTGCGGGCGCGCACATACACACACACACACACGACACGCAAAACTCCGCATTTGGACAGTCAATAGCAAATACTTAAACTAATAACAAAACATACTTACAGTCGCTGATTCAGAAGCGCAGATTGTCATAGCAAAGTCAGAATTACATCCTCTCCTAGGTTCACGAAACTGTCGTCCATAAAATGCATTGTGATAACATTTGGGTTGTGCTGTTCTGTTGTAAGTAATCTTAATTATTCCTAAATGCATCTACTTTCGGAAGCCCAAATAAAGTGCTTTTGCTTTCGCCTAGAAACACACAGCGTCTCCCTGATATGGCTGCATCAACACTACTGTGGTTACTGAAACCACGCCTTACGCAAATATTTCCACATCGTAACGTAGACATGTGGGGGCGTGTTTGAATGAGCCGTTTTAGGGGGGCGTGGCAGAGTCTTAACTTTGATAAAGAATATCTCTTTGGTTTTGAGACTTTAGTCTTTGCAACTTCAGGGATCTTATCTATGCACAATCAGCTTGTAACACTCCAAAGAGAAAGCAAAACTTGAAATCGCATCATATCACCCCTTTAAGTTTTTAACTTGAATTTAAATTCCGACTCTGTGGAAATTAGTTTTATAGATAAAGGGAGACTATTCCACAATTTGGACCAGCAATTGAAAAATCCCTCAACTTAAGTTTAGATCTCTGAACCATTAGCAATCTTTGTTGAGATGACCTTAATAATCTAGCAGAGTTGTTTTGATTGAAAAGAACAGAGAGATATTTTGGAGCTAATCCATCAGAGAATTTTGAAATCAATTCTGTAACAAATCGGCAGCCAGTGCAAAGACTGTAATATTGGGGAAATATGATAAAATTTCCGAATGCCAGTCAAAAGTCTGGCGGCTGCATTTTGAACCATCTGAAGACGATTAATATTGGATTGACTCATTCCAATATACAGTAAAGAGAATTGCAATAGTCAAGTCTATATGAAACGAATGCATGAATCACTCTCTCAAACTCTGCAAATGTTAATAAACTCTTAGCTTTAGACAGTAATCTTAATTTGAAAAAACTAGATTTAACTACAGCATTTATCTCTCCATCAAATTTGAGGGCAGAATCAAAAATAACATCCAGGTTTTTCACAGAAGGTTTTACATGGGGAACCAAATCTCCCAGGTCGCCATCAAAAGCACCTGGCACACCTGTGGGCCCAAACACAATAACCTCAGTAACATACATGTTAATGATCAGCTGTTATGCTCAATGCTACAAAAGCAAATAGAAAAATTAAAGCCTTTGATCCTTGTCATAGAGCGCTTACACGAATATACACAGGAGTGTTTGACAGGTGTTATACTCAAGAGATGAAAAAGGGGAGTGAAATTGGCTTTCTGTCTTTTTATGCTAAAGTTAACATTATCATGATATTCCCTAAATTATTGCAATAATATTGCTATTCGATGCATCACCCAGCCCTACCCGGAACATCTTAGCAAGTGCACAGCAATGCTCTGCAATGAGTTTTGTATAGGCTAGCATTACTTACATTTTCTTCAGAAAATATTAGTTTTTTCATCACTGTTTGGTTCATTTTTAGGTCACTCATTGACCCAGTTTGTGCGCCACTGTGCTGACCACTTCCTGAACAGTGAGCACAAGGAGATCCGCATGGAGGCAGCGCGCACCTGCTCACGTCTGCTCACCCCCTCCATCCACCTGATCAGCGGCCACGGACATGTGGTCAGTCAAACTGCTGTGCAGGTGGTGGCCGACGTTCTCAGCAAGTTACTGGTGGTTGGCATCACTGACCCAGGTGAGAGAGACAGCTGCTTTAATCCATGGTAGTTTATAGATTATGTATATACACATTTCTCTACATTTATACTCATAAAATTGGTCCATAAGCTGAATTAAATTAAATGAAGGGTTGCAAATATCTTTATACCCTTCAATATATTCAACAAACATTGAGAACCTATTTAATTAAATTAGTTGTTGTCTAAGATGGTTATGTTCATGGTCAATTTTATTTATATAGCACCATATAATTACAATGTCCATTGTCCAATGTGCTTTACAATTCAAAGATAAAACTAAATACCCCCAAAAAAAAAAAAAAGCAATACAACCGTAACACAATATATGTATAATATATTATAATAATATAATAATAGTTCTCTAAGAAAACATCACTCAACACAAAATGAAAGCCTGATTATTTCAGGGAGCTTGTTAACTCATAAGTCCATTCTTTTTTTTCTTCTGTTTTTTACTTTAGCTACTATGTTCACACTTAAAACACTTTTTTCATTTTGTGCAAAGAAATAAGTCTCCTGACAATTCTTTCCAAAGTGGTTTCATTGTTTTAGCATTAAAGGAATAGTTCACCTCAAAACAAATAATAATAATTTACTCACCTTCATGTTGTTCCAAAACTGTATGTTTTTTCTTATGATGAAGACAAAAGAAGATATTTTGAAGAATGCTGGCAATCAAACAGTTGTTGGCCCCCATTGACTTCCATAGTAGGGAGAAAAAAATAAATAAATTGGAAGTCAATGGGAGCCAACAACTGTTTGATTACCAGCATTCTTCAAAATATCTTCTTTTGTGTTCACCATAAAACTTGGTGAACTTTTGATTTAAGTCTGAGAATTGTTCAAATGACTGTGTAATGCTTTAATTGTCAAGAAATTATTCCTATTCAAATTTTTTGGTTCAACATACCTGTCGATCATTGCAGCATTTTAAATGTTTTAAGTTTTATTTTGTACATTTCTGGAGGTTGTATTTATTTTTGCAGCACAACATTTTATCAGTTTGATAAGAAACTCTTACTTTCCTGATTAATATTGACACGCTTTGTTGGCAACTGACCAACCAGACTTTATGGAACATTATATCTTTAAGTTTTGGGTGTACTAATTTATGAAATGTAACTTCCTGTGACTTCTAGACCCTGATATTCGATACTGTGTGCTGGCCTCCCTGGACGAGCGCTTTGATGCGCACCTGGCACAAGCAGAGAACCTCCAAGCTCTATTTGTGGCGCTTAATGATGAAGTGTTTGAGATCCGTGAACTGGCCATCTGCACTATCGGTCGTCTCAGCAGTATGAACCCTGCATTTGTTATGCCCTTTCTGCGCAAGATGCTCATTCAGGTATTTGCATGTTTTACAGCACTTGGCTATATTTGAAATAGCATCCCACTACTCATGCTCATATATTTGAAATATCAGGGCTTCAGACTAACATCTCACATGTGAGACTAAACCACTGATCATAATTCTTTTTCTGCATGACCATATTTTAAATCCCTTAATCCGACCCCAAGTTGAAGTTAATAGTTAATAGTGGGAATGAATGGATAGATAGATAGAGATGGATGGATGGATAAACAGATAGATAGAGAGAGAGAGATCGATAGATAGATAGATACATATTTAATCCACACAGAAGTACAGGTGCATCTCAATAAATTAGAATGTCGTGAAAAAGTTTATTTTTTCTTGCAAGTTATTTCAAAAAGTTAAACTTTCATATATTTTAGATTCATTGCATGTAAAGTAAAACATTTCAAAAGTTTTTTTGTTTTAATTTTGATGATTAGAGCTTACAGCTCATGAAAGTCAAAAATCAGCATCTCAAAATATTAGAATATTTACATTTGACTTTCAATTAATGACCATCCCTACAGTATAAATTCCGGGTATCTCTTGTTCTTTGAAACCACAATAATGGAGAAGACTGCTGACTTGGCAATGATCCAGAAGACGAACATTGACACCCTCCATAAAGAGGGTAAGTCACAGAGGGTCATTATTGAAAGGTGTGGCTGTTTACAGAGTGCTGTATCAAAGCATATTAAATGCAAAGTTGACTGGAAGGAAGAATTTGGGTAGGAAAAGGTGCTCAAGCAACAGGGATGACTGCAAGCTTGAGAATACAGTCAAGCAAAGCTGATTCAAACACTTGTGAGAGCTTCACAAGGAGTGAACTGAAGCTGGAGTCAGTGCAGCAAGAGTCACCACGCTCAGACGGCTGGGCTACCAAGCCACTTCTGAACCAGAGACAACGTCAGAAGCGTCTTACCTGGGCTGTGGAGAAAAATAACTGGACTGTTGCTCAGTGGTCCAAAGTCCTCTTTTCAGATGAAAGTAAATTTTCATTTCAAGGTCCCAGAGTCTGGAGGAAGAGTGGAGAGGCACAGAATCCATGTTGCTTGAAGTCCAGTGTGAAGTTTCCACAGTCAGTGATGATTTGGGCTGCCATGTCATCTGCTGGTGTTGGTCCACTTTTTTCTGAAGTCCACAGTCAACGCAGCCATCTACCAGGAATTTTTTAGAGCACTTCATGCTTCCTTCTGCTGACAAGCTTTATGGAGATGCAGATTTCATTTTCCAGCAGGACTTGGCACCTGCCCACACTGCCAAAGGTACCAAAAGCTGGTTCAATGACCATGGTGTTGTTACTGTGCTTGATTGGCCAGCAAACTCGCCTGACCTGAACCCCATAGAGAATCTATGGGGTATTGTCAAGAGGAAGATGAGAGACACCAGACCCAACAATGCAGATGACCTGAAGGCCGCTATCAAAGCAACCTGGGCTTCCATACCACCTCAGCAGTGCCACAAACTGATCACCTCCATGCCACGCCGAATTGAGGCAGTAATTAAAGCAAAAGGAGCCCCTACCAAGTATTGAGTACATATACAGTAAATTAACATACTTTCCAGAAGTCCAACAATTCACTAAAAATGTTTTTTTATTGACCTTATCAAGTATTCTAATTTGTTGAGATAGTGAATTGGTGGGTTTTTGTTAAATGTGAGCCTAAATCATCACAATTAAAAGAACCAAAGACTTAAACTACTTCAGTCTGTGTGCATTGAATTTATTTAATACATGAGTTTCACAATTTGAGTTGAATTACTGAAATAAATGAACTTTTCCACGACATTCTAATTTATTGAGATGCACCTGTAGTAGATGGCTTAGGGAGTTAAAATATGTAATAAAAAAGGTCAGGTAATGTGGGCTTATTTGCTCTTTTTATAAATATTTATATAGACTTCGTACTGTGCACAGTGTACATACTCATGCTGTCCACTGCTAAATTGTTAAGAGACGCTGTAGCCATTTTTCTCAACTACCAACAGGTGGCAGTCAGTTAATATTTTTCTGCTGAAATATCTGCTGTTTTGTTTCACTGCAGCTCTGGTCAGCCTGGCCTGACTCTGTTTCCCATTAACAACTTCACTTTTTTTTCTGTTGACTAGCAACTTATGCCGATGCATATTGCATGGAAACCTTTACATTGTGCTACTGCCCTCTCAATAGAAGAGTTCACTTTTATTTGTTTTATTGTACACTGATAATTTTTTTTATCAAATATTATATCACACATCTGTTATGAATGTTGATAAAAAAAAATTATCAAATATTATATCACACATCTGTTATGAATGTGTCAGTAGTTAGAAAACTGACTAATGTCAAACTTGTGGATGCAATAAAACTCTGTCCAGATCCTTACTGAGTTGGAACATAGTGGCGTGGGCCGAAACAAAGAACAGAGCGCCCGCATGCTGGGTCACCTGGTGTCTAATGCCCCCCGACTCATCCGCCCATACATGGAGCCCATTCTCAAGGTACACTCACTTCCTCTGTTCTCTTCATGTGTTTTGGGGGTTCAGTGTTTCCCCTAGGTTTACAGCTTTGGGGGTGGGACATATTTGACGCAACATATTTTCCGACGCACACTCTCTGTCTGCTGGTGGGATTGTGCTCACCTGTGTAGGGTCCTATGAAATCCGTTTTATTTTTTCCCAAATGCCATTTCTTCCTTTTAAATTTTTCTGGATTCCACTTTTTTCTGTTTAAATTTACTTATACAAGTAAACTTATACAATTTCACATCAATTTATTAAAAGTAAAAAAAAAAAACTACATGCTTAGGGCCCTATGAAATGTTTTATTTTTTTCACCATATGTTTTATTGTTACCAAATTCTTTGTTATATCATGTCTAATAATTTGAATGCACATTTTTTTATTTTTAAAATAGCCTTATGAAATTTTTATTATTTTTTTTTCCCTCAGAAATTCTGTGTTGTGTTTAAAAAAAATTCTGGTTATCAAATGAAGACATAACACATTAATTGCATTTATCTTTTAATTATTGAAAATTAAACAAAACTTTTTTTGGCAAACAAAGGGGATTTAGCTACTATTAACAATATAACATGGAAGAAATTTTGTGATTATTCCTTAAAAATTAAATTAAACTTTTAATAATTATAGCAGTAGTACTAATAGTAGTATTATGTGCATTCTACTGAACAATATCTCTGAACATCTATGAATGTCTATTCTACTGAACCCCCTAATATAATGGCAGGGGAAACGCTGGGGCTGTTGTCAAATGTGATGTAAACTTCAGTCACAGGAAGTTTATTTGCTTGTACTTGGATAATAGCCTTAATAATTTGTATGGTTGAGATTCCAAAAATGTTAGATTCCAAAATTGTTCTGGCTGATGTTATACATGTTCGTTCAGAATGAAGTTTTAATCTTTCATGGTTTAATCCACAGCATGCACTTGGATCTTGAAGTGCCCTGTAAACATTATTTTCACATATTTTTAGATAGTTTAACTAAACACACAGGCTTTCATTAGAAAAGAGAAAAATATGTCCGATAATATGATGCAGTGTATCATATTTAGGATTGGTCAGTAATGTTTTGTAAAGCAGGGCTTAGCAAAAGATAAATTACTGACTCATTCACATAATAATGTGTTGTTAAAGATGATGATGATGGTCTTGATGTATTTTTCCAATTCTGTTCTTCACACAGGCCCTCATCTTGAAGCTTAAAGATCCCGATCCAAACCCTGGAGTCGTTATCAGTGTTTTAGCTACTATTGGAGAACTTTCTCAGGTAACGGATCATTTCCTAGCCTGATTTTTTTAAATCATCTACAGTACCTTTCAGATGACCAGATCTTCCTTCCTACTGCACACTATTTAGGAAACCTTCAGGAGAAGCATCAGAGTAGCTCTGTGCAGGAGAGAGTTGGGAATGCAAGCATAGAGATAAAATATTTGTGGACACTGGTAAGAAGGTGTAGCAAAGATTGGAAAAGAGGAATTAAGTGGGAATTGATTTTTTCAGAAACAAGATAAATAGTTATATGTGGCTACAATGTTTGGTATTAAAGAATGGATTAGAGCCACTTGAATGAGTGCTAATAAGAATAGAGCGATCTTAAGGACAAGTGCTGTTGCTTCCAGATTGTTTTCTTTTTCCAGCAGTTTTTTCCAGATACTTGAGTTTTATTTTATTTACACTTAACATTACATTACACTCAAAATCAAGTCAACCCTGAAAGGTCATTTAATTTGTTCAGTTGCAATGCTGTTAAGTGTGTTTCTTTAATTTGTACCAGGTGAGTGGACTGGAGATGAGGAAATGGATGGATGAGCTGTTCCCCATTATTATGGACATGCTGCAGGACTCGTCTTCATTAGCTAAGAGACAGGTTTGCTCATTCCCATATGTTAAACTTTTGGTCCGTCGTTATTAAACCAAAGTCTTTCAATCCTGTTTCAGTAAATTACGTTTGTATGTTTTGTGTGTATGTTTTGACTTGTTGCCTCTTATGACTCTTACACGTCAAGGTTCTTTTAGTCACAAGATTTGTATTTTTACACACATCTATTTTCCTCCCTCTGTGAAGCAATTTGTTTTTTTGTCTTTTGCAAATCAATATGGGTAATGAAAAGCACTCTCCTTCCACTTTTCTCCGTTACGACAGTGGAAACACTGAGACGTACTTGTGTATTTCAGTAATATTTGGAGGCACTCTATAGTGCATGCTTTTAATCTGAAAGGTTTTACAGTACTGTTATGAGGTGCAGTCAAATGTCCTTAACGTTTACACAACTTTACACAAGGCTTTCTTTCTTGGTATGACGTTGTCAGGTTCTGCTTTAGCAATCAGGGGTGTTATAGAGTTTGGATGATTTAGGTTAGTTTTAGGTTACCCGAGGTTCACAGAAGCTCATGTAACTAAATACTTTACCTGCTCTGAACTGTGTCTGGGGCTTTATTTGACTTTCTGAATCAATCTTAAAAGTCGTTTTCTCAATAAAACAGCTTAAAAGTACAGTGCACTGGTGCACTCAGTAATTTTTCCTCATTAAAAACACTATCTAATAAAAGTAATAAATAAATAGTGAAGCTAATTTAATGATGCAGCATTTAGGAGTGTTAAAGAGCAAAAACCTGGCAATATTAAACGTACAGATTTCTCTTCTATGAGAACTTAGCTGCATCCTTCAAAAAATAAATAAATACATGTATAAATAAATAAAAACTATTCTTATTTCCCTCTTTTCTCTAGCTTTTCTCTGTTTTCTACTATTCTGGACTATGATTGCAACTCTTATTACTAGCACTGTATTATTGAATCTTTTTTTTTCTTTTTCGTGACATACGACCAAGTATGGTGACCCATACTCGGAATTTGTGCTCTGCATTTATCCCATCCAAAGTGCACACACACACACAGCAGTGAACACACACACACCGTGAACACACACCCGGAGCAGTGGGCAGCCATTTATGCTGCGGCGCCCGGGGAGCAGTTGGGGGTTTGGTGCCTTGCTCAAGGGCACCTCAGTCGCGCTGAGACACAGAGTACATTCACTCCCCCACCTACAATTCCTGCCGGACCTGAGACTCGAACTCGCAACCTTTTATATATATATATTGCTTGTTGTATTCCTATTTTATAAGTCACTTTGTATAAAAGCACATGCTAAATGAACAAATGTTAATGTACACAATAACACACTGATCATCTTCTCTCCCACTAGGTGGCACTTTGGACTCTGGGTCAAAAAGTAGCCAGTACTGGTTATGTGGTAGAGCCATACAGGAAGTATCCGTCTCTACTGGAGGTGCTACTCAACTTCCTGAAGACAGAACAGAACCAGGGGATTAGGAGAGAGGTACTGATTCCTGCTCCTGTCATTGAACGGCAGTTTCCACGAATGTGGTTGCAACAGTTATTTGAAAGGAAGTGCTTCAGACATTTCCACCTCACGTCCAGGTTTAGTTATTTTCTAGCAATGATCATTAAATGACCTTAAAAAGGAACAAAATGTGTGCAATAAAACAAAACAAAAACAAATGGATATGGATAACAGGGTTTACATATGAAGCTTAAATTAAGCTCATTCAGTAGGGGCCTGCTAGTTTGGGACCAAATGTTGGCTTGTAGTTGTTAAACTGATGCTTTTCCATAATTTACAGAGATTTTTTGTTTTATTTATTGAGTTAGGTGAATGCAGCTGGCACAATTTTTATAAAAATGTAAAAAAAAAAAAAAAAAAAAATGGGGGAAACTAAGCAGTAACATGGGTGTATGCAAAATATGAGACAGCTAAAAATTAAATTTTTGGTAATTATAGTTAATCTTTACATTTTTTTGACCATAAATTGGTTATAAGTCGAACAGGTCTTGCCAAAAGATGACACTGTTGTGTGATAATTTTTAGTGTTTGTTCAAGAGTGTACATATATTTCATGAGCTTAAAACTATTTGTTATCAAACTACTTGTTATCTATGTTAAAGTGCCCCTATTATGGGTTATGAATGGTTCATATTTTGGTTTTGGGAGTCCCCAACAACAGATTGACATGCATGCAAGGTCAAAAAACACTTTCATTTTCTTATAATATGCATTTATTTTTACCTTATTTGCTCAACAACTCCCAATCGATTCGCTCAACGATTAATTTTTCCAAACCCCTCATTTGCGTGATGATAATCTGCGGTGATTGGTCCGATTGGTCGATTTCCTTTAAAGCAGTGTTTGTGATTGTGAGCAGTGCTGCTTTGTGTACAGCCTTACCGGGGAAACAGCTATTTTTAACGCTCCAACAGCAGCACCTAGTGGCAACAAGTGGGCGGGCAATATGCTAATGTTTCATGTTGACATCAAAATGAAACAGCTTAAGATTCGTTTTAAAAACGACTCATTTCAATGATTCAGAGTCGACTCTTTCTTTTGAGAGAATAACTTTATACACGGTGCACTTTCAGATTTAAAACTTTGCAGGATGTTTTCATTCACACTGCATGAAAGGTAATTTTCAAAAATCCATAATAGGGGCACTTTAAATAGAACATTGAATCCATGGAACATGGAATTTGTTTCAAACATTTTGTTGGACACCAAGGCTGTGTCTGAAAGTCTCTGTAGACAGCATACAAAGGTAGGAAGGCAACATGCTCAGGATGTGAAATGTCCGAATCTAATGGTCATGTCACATCCTGCTCATGTTGCCTTCCTACCTCCGTATGCTGCCTGCAGTTTATACCCTTGAACAGTGGTTCCCAGCCATGTTCCATCAAACACACTTACAGTAAGTCAACTCATCAGCTTATTAGTTGGGAACCACTGCTCTTGAATATGAAATGGTTTGCATTTTTAAACTGGCTTTGTGGTTCTCTTCGCTTGGTTAGGCCATACGTGTGTTAGGTCTACTTGGAGCTCTGGATCCATACAAACACAAGGTGAACATCGGTATGATTGACCAGTCTCGTGATGCTTCAGCCGTCAGCCTCTCAGAGTCCAAGTCCAGCCAGGATTCAGGTAATCAAATGCACCTGTATACTTTTTTGAGCATGCATGCCTAGACACAGTGGGCTCTAATCACGGTAATGTGAGTTCACATCAACGCAATTAATTACAGATGCACAGAAGATTTTGCCCATCTAACACAGGCATTCTCCAGAGCAAACAGAGCACATCTTCATACACAAATTTCCCCTTCCGAAGGCAGAGCCAGAACTCATGGGTAGCGTGCTCTCACATGTTGGCTCAGATTGTTTGGCCTTTCACAAAGCTTTGTACACATTTCATCCTTTTCCTTGTGACTTTCTCTTCGGAAAAGTTTTTGCAAGTCCATACACTGCCTGTGTACACAATGTCTTTTAAAATTAGGATTAAAATAGATCAGATTACAGTGCCGTTTTCATTACAGTCCCACTCGTTTCCCACCCATACCATCCTCTTTCTCATTTCATTTGCAAGTGTGCAAAAGTCAGAACAAACAGTTCTCAATTATCAAATAAAGACATTTCCTTTCTCACTGTTGTGAACACAGTGCCCTAGTACAACATGTCCACTATTCCTCAATCCAGAACCAAAAAATGTTGTTGTTTTTTTAATACCAGCTAACAGCATCGTGGCATATCATTAGTCACCACAGGAAATTATCTTGTAATATTATATTATTATTATTATTATTATTATGGAAGTTTGTGGGACATTCGGCATTCTGGAGTATAAAAAAGAAAAAATATGTAAAAGCAGAAATATGAAGCTCATATTTTCGTTAAAGCGTGTTTGTAATATTTTTCTGTACAAACGTAAATTAGTCTAAATCGTCATTATTGGGGTCATACTACTGTAGATGGATGAACTTGTAGTAAATCCAAGGGATCAAGTTAATTGAGTTAGCAAAATGCTGCTAGTGAAGGGTTTGGGACTGTGCAAGGTCTTGATCAGCCAATTTCCAAGGTCCTGATGCCATCAGGTGTTTTTGAATTCGGCTGCAGCTGGATTTAACTGATCGCCGTGATTTGCCGCTTGCAGTTGGGCTAAGAGTTGAAAATGAAGCCATTATGTTGGTCTCATTTTTTGCTTACCATAGTGATACTTGTGGTGTGTTTGCATACTTTATTACAGATGAGGTGGATTAGATGCAATATTTGTCGAATGCACAGACATTTCAGATGTTTTATGTAGAAACAAATACTTTTCATTCAATACTTTTTGTATTGCTTAATGCAGCGCCTGTATATACACAAATAAATTTCAACATAAATCAGTACTATTTAAATAACAAAGTGGGGTCTATATTTGTAAGTTTTATTTTGATAAGCATGACAATATAACATTAAGATAACATAAAAAAAAGTTTTTACTGATAAATTAACAGATTTAAGAGCATTGGCAAAACTGAAGGTGTCAGATAAAACCCTAAACATGAATGAAATGTGAATCTGGCCAATTGTGAAACACACGTCATCATCAGAGCTTGTGTGGCCACTCTGGAGAAGTTGCGCAGAATGAGCAGCTCTCAAATTGTTTTTGCATTACTTCAATGGGCATATGTCACTGTGATGTCGCCACTGTCTCAAGTCGGACAAAATATTTAACAGCATATGCACTGCTTCAAATCAGATGCCAATCAGTCTGCGCAGCACTGCAGTCGAACACACCTATTTACTTTTGACTGTCTTGAAATTTATGACTGCCTTAAAAATATTCTGTAGTTTCATGAGCAAAGATAGAAGATTGGGTAGGTCATTAAAGCTTCTTATGCTTTTTCCTCTGGCCTCAGAGTAGCAGAGTCCACCAGCTCAGACCTTCATCTACTGTTATGCAGCAGAGAGAATGAATAGTTTTAACAGCAGGGCCTCATAAAGAAGCGTGCTGCAGGAAGTGTGGATATCTCCCGAGTGATGCATTAGGGATAAAGTACAGGTTACCGTCTGGGGCAGCTCTGTCTGGGTCTGCACTTTTTCTCTACTCCCACTTTGAGAAAACTCTCCTTATAGGCAGAGAACTGCCTGCTGGCCCTCTTGTTGTAATAATAGAGCAATGGGAAGTTTTATGAGATGAAGGTGAGCTCTGTGAGGGATGTTAATGGTGGACAGAAAAAAAAAGTGTGTACGTAGCTGTCAGGATCTTGAATCATTGTGCTCAGTAGCTTTCTTAGAAGACTTTTATTGCTTGTATTTTATTTCTTCAATACAAATACATAATATGAGACTCATGTGAGGACAGAAGAAAACTGAGACAGACTGAATCCATAAGAACTTAGGCATCCTTTCTAAAATGATTGGAGAAATCTATTTGCGAAGCTACACTACTGTGAAACATTTAGGTGCTTGTGTAAAAATTATGTGAGTATGTTTTCAAAAATAATGTCATTACTTCTATTTACTCCTATTTACTAAATCACATCAATATTTGGTATGACCACCTTCTGCCTTAAAACAGCTTTTGTTCAAGGTACATTTGCACACAGTTTTTAAGGTAGCTTTGCAGGTAGATAAATGAAAATCTTCTTTTGAATTTAGTAAATCACAGTCTTTTCATACTGACTTGACTGACTAGTACAGGAAAGACTGTCATAATATTTTTTTTGTATAATATTCTGCCCAGATCGGGGGATGAATGCATATTTGAAGCTAACAAAACATCATGAGAAGCATATGGTTCTGGCCGTCTTTATGCGCTGTCTGTAGATTACCATAATAGTCCTAATAAGTGTGCTAAGACTGTTTTCTTTGCAACTGGCTTGATGGGAATTCAGCACTCAGCGTCTCGTTTTTAATGCACAGTGTATTTTAAATAGTTCTTTTTTTTTTTTAAAGAGTCTGTCTGTTGCATTCATGCACGCTCTCTAAAGCGAATGAGTGAGTGGTCACAGCAGGCGCATGTTAACAACAGGTAGAAACAGGAATGTGTCTCGGCTGACCGCTTGGGATCAGATCTCCGACAATTCATATGAATACCAGGTGGAAACAGGTCCTTAGACACCCCGCTGTCTGCCACTGTAAACCAAATGAAAGGACTTGAAACCCTTAAGCACAGGCAAACAATTCCAGATCGCCTGTTAACCCCACATCAAATGGCACATATATTTTAGGGCACGTCCTGCTGTGTATGGGAAACAGATGACTGCATTACGTCATTCAGATACACACACTCACACACAGATATAGAGTTTTATGACTGTAGGAAGCGGTCAGTAGCAGGCTGCGCTGCCTCCTGTGTCACATAGTTTACTGTTGTAAATCCTGCAATTTACTAACTCCTCTGATATCTTGATGGTTTTTGCTTCCTTAAATTACTTTTTAAAAGGTGTTGGGAACATGGGGCAGTACCCTTTCAAAAAAATACACATTCGTACCTTATTGTGCATTTTAGTACCTTAAACATATTAAATGTACCTTTTGTACCTTTTTGTGTATGGTTGTATGTGTGGTTGTACGTTTTTGTGTATGGTTGTAATAGGGGTGGCACGGTACACAGATGTCACGGTTCAGTACGTACCTTGGTTCGGGGGTCACGGTTCGATACGATTTCGGTACAACATGAAAAAAAAAATCTACTATGCTTGGTTTCTTTTCATTTATTTTGAACAGACAGTAGTGCAAATTAAAAAAAAAATCCATCTAGATGTGAAAATACTACATATTATTACATGTTATATATATACAATCTGTTTTGTTTTCATTGTGAGTGTACACAAATAAAAGCAGACCTTTATACAGTGATTATTAATAAGACAATAAGTGTTTAAAGTTGATTCTGCTGGTATAAGGAAACAGTTGAAGTGATCGCGCCGGAGCGCGCACACACACACACACACAACACATCAGTTCCAGCATTGCTAACTTGACAGCCAGTTGGTACTTTATCAAAATAAAATACAGTGAGCCAAACATCAGCGCACCCGCCTCTGTGTCACCGTTGGTATTCGCTGTTCTTCTGCTGGCAGTTATCAAACAGCGTTGCATTGCTGCAGGCGCCCCCTTCTGGATTGGGGGTGAATTGCCTGTATTCGTCGTAAGGCCTCATGCACCGAACCGAGATGCCTGTACCGTGACGGTTCGATACGAATACATGTACCTTGCCACCCCTAGGTTGTAATTACTTTACTAATTTGACAGTTGTATTTCAAGCGTAAGGTAAGCAAACAACAAACTCTGACCACCCACGTGGAAGGCTTAAAGGGATATTTCACCCAAAAATGATAATTCTGTCATTAATTACTCACGCTCATGTCGTTCTAAACCCATAAGACCTCCATTCATCTTCAGAACACAAATTAAGATATGTTTGATGCATTCTGAGAGCTCTCTGACCCTCCCATAGACAGCAATGTAATTAACACGATCAAGGTCCAGAAATGTAGCAAGGAGATCAGTAAAATAATCCATGTGACATCAGGGGTTCGACCGTAATTTTATAAAGCTACGAAATTACTTTCTGTATGCAAAGAAAACAAAAATAACAACTTTATTCTACAATTCGTCTCCTCCACGTCACCCTATAGCGCCATTTTGGAGAGTATCCACTGAACGTAAACAGCGTATGCTGTTCTGTGTCAGCTGCGCCACACGGATACGTTGTTTTCGTTCAGATCAAAGCGTAAACGACGTAAACAGCATATCCGCATGATGCAGCTGATTATTTTACCGATCTTCTTGCTACATTTCTGGACGTTGATCATGTTAATTACATTGCTGTCTATGGGAGGTTCAGAGAGCTCTCAGAATGCATCAAAAATATCTTAATTTGTGTTCCGAAGATGAACGAAGGTCTTACGGGTTTGGAACGACATGAGGGTGAGTAATTAATGACAGAATTAGTAATTAATGACATTTTTGGATGAACTATCCCTTTAACATTCTTTCTGCAAAATATAATGACTTCTGTCACATTTGACGTTTCAGCTGACTACAGTACCAGTGAGATGCTGGTCAACATGGGCAATCTGCCACTAGACGAGTTTTACCCGGCAGTTGCCATAGTGACTCTGATGCGCATCCTGCGTGACCCGTCGCTATCCAATCATCACACCATGGTGGTGCAGGCCGTCACCTTCATTTTCAAATCGCTCGGACTGAAATGTGTGCAGTTCCTGCCTCAAGTTATGCCCACCTTTCTCAACGTCATCAGAGTGTGTGATGCCAGCATCAGAGAGGTACGCTGCTATCACAGAAATGAGGTGGTACTTTCTTCAAAAATTATTTTAAATAGAATGTTAAAACATAAATCAGATGAAAGCCAGAGTGCACAAACACACTTGTTGATGCTTTGCCAATGCATTGCAACACTTAACCTGTTTTTCCATTTATGAGGTGTATTGTCTAAGTGAGAATAAATCTGTAAGGTTCGACCAGGTTTCCATAGAAGTATTCAGGTTTATTAGATGTTAGGCTGAGTCAACAGAATTTTTGGCATAATGTAAACAAAAAAAACGTTGTTTGACTTGTCCCTCCTTTAAAAATAAATAAATAAAAATAAGGTTGCACTAAGGCAATTACAATGAAAGTGATTTTTTTTAGGTGAATTAGTTTTGAAGGATTCATATGCAGAAATGTGAAGATTATAATTTCATAACCATATTTAATTCTTCTGTTAAAACGTGTGTATTATTTGAGCTATAAAGCTGTTTAAATTTAAAATCGGTTGAGCTGAACTTGAATATGGAAGTTTTGTCCTAACAAAATTAAAATCAAATGCTCAAATGATCAGATTATAAATGAAATACTTCTAGCTTCTCAAATAAATTAAATGCTTAAATGCAATATAATTTCCTCATTTGGATAAGCATAACCCGTAACAAAAATAAATTTAAATATTATGATTACATGGCAAAGATTGCCATTTATTGCCACTTATTCTTATTTAGACCAAAACTCCTCCTATCTACCTATATCTATCTATACCTCCTATATCTGTCTCAAGCCATACCTTGAGGTTGTTTTCACTTATGGCTGGGATAATTTAAAAATGGAACACATTAAAAACACCAGTCATCATATTTAGCATACATGACTATCATCATGCTTATGTGAATGCTAAAACTGCAGCAACCTGATTAACTTGTTATAAACAAGCTACCAAAATTCTATTAGCAATGCCTTACAACATAGTTGCATTTTTATTGGTCTTTCTCTGACTTTCTGTTTTCAATTTTAAAACTATTTCAAATTTTATACAAGGCTTTGTCAAAACAGCTACAAATGTTTATCTTGTGAAACTTTACTATGAAATTAGTTTGATATTTCATTTTCATTATCAATTCAGTATAAACCTGTCAATTAAACTGTTAATCAGTTCTCAAATGATACATCATATGCTGAAATTGACATTGCAATAGACTTTGCAGCAGACTGGAAGCAACTGTGAAGTAGTCTAAATGGAATAAGTAACTAGATTCTGCTTCATAGAGAACATTCAGGATTAATTAAGTATGTGGCCTACATAGGAATATTGTTGGTCTTCGTAACTTGGGACAAATAAAAGTCCCAAATAAATGTCCCCTGCTCCAGCCACTTTGGTCCCTGTGCCCCCCACCTTACAGATTCTACCGGTTTGATTGATGCCTCAGGGGACATCTCATTTTAATTTAATTTAACAATTTCATTGTCTATTTCAGCAATTGATTTGTGATTTTGTTTTAAACAGTTAATCATTTGAACACTGGATTGATAAATGAAATATCACAAACATTTAAAGGTGCTGTATGTAGGATTGACTACATATAACTATGATATTGCAATACTGATAACTTTGTATTGCAGTCCAAATTCAAAATATTGGAGAGGGTTTTTTTCACCCGGACCCTCCTCCTCAGACTTGCAGGTTGCACGCAGGTTGCCAGATTGACGACACCAACAGGAACGAGCTCACCTTCCTTGGCAGCTCCCATGATGGAAATTAAATACGCTGTGTTTTCCACCAACTGGCAACTCAGGGTGCCGAAATACAATTGGGTAAACTAGCAGTGGGCAGGTTACACAGACCAAAACAGAGACAGACATTCCGACACAGAATGCACATTTTCAAAGGAGAATAACTGACTGTAGCATTGTTTTTCAGATAAACATGTTAACTTAGCATGTTTCTTACATATCCGCAAACATATCATGGTATTTTTATGCTTTAGTAGAGTCAAAAACTTACATACAGCACCTTTAATTTTATTTCTCAAATGAGTAAATAAAATTTCATTTAACATCTGATTCATCATTTTAGCTACCCTTTTGAAATTTGTATTTATGATTTGATCATTTGATTTAATTGTAATTTTCTAAAGTATAGAATTTAAAATTAAAATAAATTTAAATTCTATACCTGGAATATTTCTTTAACTTGAACCTACATCAAATCAAGTTTCATGTACAGCCATCTGATTTTTTTCGTCGTACCTTTCCTGTCATCTATTTTTCTATGCATCTTTCTCTTATTTTCATCTCTTTTTTTCTTTAGTTTCTTTTCCAGCAGATGGGTATGGTTGTGTGCTTCGTCAAGATCCATATCCGGCCATACATGGATGATATCTTCACACTGATCCGGGTGAGAGACTTGTTCACACATCTTCCTGATTCTCATCTGAAACAAAGTATTAGGCCACAAAGACAAAAATGTACACTTGATACCCTTAAAAATGCTTGTTAAAAATGTTTTTGTCTTTTCTGTGCAATTTCTTTTTTTTTGGTGCTAAAAATCAGGGTATGTTAGTCCCATTGAGTGGACTAGACAAAGACTTGTTTCTTTTATTTTAATCCCTGCTGTCACCCTGCAGCCTGAAATGGGTACCTCAAAGCCCATATAAAACTGCTGGCAGGTCCTAGTGTCTTTGACACTTTGTCCTTTTGTGGCTCTCTTAGTACTCAACCAGTAGAGAATATTGGCTGCTTTATGAAGGTGCTTAATTCACTCTTTCCACTTGAATCATCACTACTCCCAATTCAAGATTTTTTTCGCTGCTCTTCAGTACCACCGTCAAACTTGCGGTGCCATAACGCTAAAATATTTATTCAATTATTTGTTACTATTATTTGGTAATTTATTTATTAGTGTTTTATTTGTTTGTATAAATAGTATTTTATTATTAAAAATACAAAAAACATTTTTCAGTGTAAAAAAAATTGGATTGGCTCTTGGCAGAGCATGTGAGCAGAGCTGAGCGGTGAGAATTCCCGCTCCCCGCTCACGTGGGTGTTCGCTCCCCCCGCTCCACCGCTCAAAGTCACAGCAGACCGCTCCGCTCAATTCCGCTCCCCGCTCACCTACAATTTCATCCCGCTCCAGTGAAATCGCTCCACGCTCGCTCAAATTTAAAATTCCTCTGCATGCCTAACACCTGCCGTTTTCAACCGAAGCCTTACGCCTGGGACACACTGTCTGCGTGACGGACGTGGAGCGAGTTTGTTGCGTAACTGCTGCGGAAAAATCCGCTTCACTTCTATTCTGTCGCGGGGCCGCGGTTGCGGTGTGGTTGGACCGCGCACCTGATACGCGCATATTCCGCAGGCAGTGTGGCTGCTCTAATCTGTTAACATAGGCGTGGAAAGGAAAATCAACACGCAGCAAACCCGCTCCGCGACGCGTACGCCACGCAGCCTATATCCTATAAAGAACTCACAGCAACATCAGTCAAAATAGAACATATATGTATATCTCTTTCTCTATGAAATAAAAAATCATGGACAGGCTTAAGTAGGCTACATAAATATTCGTATGACAAAACTTATTTAATTGATTATTAGCCAATATTTCCTATTTCAACCATATTCAAAATGCTCACGTTTTGCTCTGGCCTCCCCATGTTCGCGCAGCACACTGTCATGTTTCCGCATGATGTGTCTTTTTAGATTAAAATACGAATCCTTACTTACTGAAATCGTATCACCACATTCCTGATCATGTTCAACATCGTTATCATCTAGTTTTTTGACAGGAATTGTGCACCTGTATGACCTGTCGGTTTGCTTTTGGAAATATTTCACGAACTCCATCTCTCCTTCACAACGAACGATTTTTGAAGTGTTGGCTGACAGTTTTGTTAATTGTTGAAGGCACAGGTGAATTCTGGGTGGATTTGTGGATTTTTGGATAAAAACCCGCTCCGACTATATTTCGCACGCTCCGCTCCGCTCACATGCTCTGGCTCTTGGTCATGTAGGGAACACTGGAATACTGTTGTTTTCTCTTCTGCAGGAATACTGGACTCCAAATAACCCCATGCAGAACACCATTATTTTGCTGATCGAGCAGATCGTGGTGGCTCTAGGCGGAGAATTCAAACTCTATCTGCCACAGCTCATCCCACATATGCTGCGAGTCTTCATGCACGACAACAGCCCTGGACGTAGCGTCACTATCAAGGTATACGCATGCTTGGATATGAGTGTTAAATTAGCACTTCTATCGAGGGTTGCTGAAAAATCAGACTCGCTGCAGTTGATTGGACAAATTCAACAGCCATGATGTATAAATCATGAGGTAGTCTGACAGCGTTGCATTCAGCCGTCCAACAACAGCGTCTCTCATTGTGTCGCTGTGTTTTGGAAGAGGTGTGGCTTTTCAGGGAGGGTGGGATCATACCTTCAAAGCTAACTTGCTGTTGATTATGGAAGAATATTCAGGGCAATTTTCAAAAGGAATTGCCAATTGTATTTTCAATTGCATTTTCCACGTGTGGATTACATTTTGACATAATCCAAACTCAATTGCAAATCTTGCATTACCGTTTCCAAAATCACTTACCCTACCTTTAACTATTTCAGTGACTGTCACTAATGAAGGTAGCACTGCACAGCTTGAAAATTAATTGATAATGATTTTTGTTGTTAATGTTTTAATTGATTGACAACAAATTTAAGGTTGTTTTGATGGGGCTTCACAGAGCTGTTCGAACTCACCAAAGAATTGTCGATGAAGCTGTTGCTGAAAATTAGGTACATTTAGAATAATTTTGAAGTTGCATTGTGACTCCTTAAAAAAATACCAGTAAATCAGGTTTGGCAATTTTCTGGGACTATAACTTAATCAGTAATTATTTTTATTTTTTTATAACTTTATCAGTATCATTATTAGTTTAAACAACCGATGTAAGTATATATTTGAGGTCTGCTCAAATATATTCTGCTTTTGGCCAATCATAAAGTTTTTCCAAAGCTCAAGAGATTACACAGTGCTGTTTACAGTAATAATTTTAATCGTTTTTATAAATAAACATGCCTTAGATGGGTGTCTTTGACTGTTGCACTGCATCTTGCTGTGAGGTGAGTCACATCTCGAGATCCATTCTTTTCCATTCTTCAGCGGCTCTGTGTTGTATATTATTGTGTAGCATTACTAATTTTTAAACGCAAAACTGCGTTCTGTGAGATCAGCCACCTGAGTAAAAATCTAAAGCTCTTCCGCTCATCTGGATGGATGAAGAAAATGGCTCAGTGTTTAAAGGTGATTATCTATTGATGGGCATCACAGAGTTTACCGATATTTTGGTTCTAAGGTGTGAATGGTATTTTAAAGCCAAAAAGATAAAACACTGTTGAATAGCACATTTGTGTTTTTACCGGAAAAGTCTATCTGGACGCTTTACGGTAATTTACCAAATTCAGTGTGTGAAGGAATCTCATGTCTGCTGTCTGTGACACCTGTTTCACATTATTTCAATATGTGCTGAGTTCACCTTCAGGTGTCAGATGATCTCATCTCATATAAAACCTTCTTACGCGCCCCTCTGATGACCAACGCTCCTCTGACGACCAACATACCCTCCCAGAACGTACTGTTCCCTTCTGTCTGATTATCTGTATTTCAGAACTATTCTATTAATATTTTATTATTTTTTGCATTCACAGACTAGTGAATATTCACAAACTAAAATAATATAAAGAAAAAAAACTTATATAGTGTTTTTCTTTTTGTTATTAGTAATAGAAAGGCAAAATCTTTTTCATATACATTCATTCTTTACATATTAATTTATTTAATTTAAATAAGTGTTTGAACATCAAATAAATATTTAATTACAAACCTTGCAAACATGAACAAATCCAGCTGTTAAATCCTCTAACGTTTTGCAATTTGTGTAAAAAATAAGTATTATCTATCTGTGGTGGTCCGTTAATGTGAATTGGAAGCGTAGAGAGTTAAATTATACTATATGAGTATAGAAAATCAGTTGCCCTGGACAACAGTTTATTATTCCGTTTATGCACAGAATGCCTCAGAGTCAAGCATTCCCTAAAAACGTAATAAATCAAGCTAATTTGCAGTAAATTACATTCATAAATGTGTGTTCCTGGCCAGACTGTGACCTGTGAAAATCCCCTTCACACTTCAAAAGAAAGTCTTCCCAGAGCTCCTCAATCATTAGACGTCTTCTCTGCCAGTCTTTAGTTCCTGACAGATGTGTGTAGCTACTGGCCAAACCCACATATCCCACTCAGGTAATTCAGCCCTACATCCACATGAGTACTCTCTCTCTCTCTCTGTGCGCCTGGAGAGCCCATAACCACCGTCTGCATCACTGGGAGCACTGAGGTCACCCTGAAGGAGCTCTTAAACTGCCTGCCAGTTGTTGTGGGACAGATAAGAAAACAAAAGCTCAGTCATTTACGTGAGCTGCTCTCTAGATTTTGACTGGGTTTCCCCAGAGCATCTAAAAAAAAAAACGTTTGTTTAAAAGATGGCCACCTCGTAGCAATATCTCTCTAAAAAGTTTTTTAACTTTTTGCCACTTTGTTTTATTGATTGCATTTGGAAAAATATTCTTGAGTCACATTTCATACTAATATAATAATAATAATAATACATTTTTGCATAAATGTTTTAGTTCTGTTGAAGTAAGTTTATGTATTTATTTATTTATTGCATTGTAGCGTTCCAGTCACTTTACAAATTTACTGCAATGGAGAAAATGAGCCAAGCTTATGTCTTGCTTGTGTGATGTCTGTGACTGGCCCTCCATTAAACCTCACTCACTGAATTATTATTTGTTTTGTTTTGTTTCTAATGCTGTCAAGCTTTTCGTTTAGCTTTTGCTGTATTCCTCATTTCTAAGTTGGATTATAGCCAAAGAAATATAAGACAAACACTTATCTTCAGCTAAAATGAGAGAAGCTTCATTTTTGTTTAATTTTAATAATAAAATGAGGCAAAGAAGATATATTTATTTGTGACCCTGGACCACAAAACCAGTCTTTAGTAGCATGGATATATTTGTAGCAATAGCCAAAAATACATTGTATGGGTCAAAATTATGTATTTTTCTTTTATGCCAAATATAATTAGGATATTAAGTAAAGATCATGTTCCATGAAGATATTTTGTAAATTTTCTACCGTAAATATATCAAAACTTATTTTTTTTTAGTAATATACATTGCTAAGGGCTTCATTTGGACAACTTTAAACGTGATTTTCACAATATTTAGTTTTTTTGCACCCTCAGATTCCAGATTTTCCAATAGTTGTATCTCGGTCAATGGAAAGCTTATTTATTCAGCTTTCAGATGATGTATAAATCATTTTGAAAACTTGCACAGTTTTCAGGCAAACTTTTTCCTTGTGTCTCCTAGCTGCTCATGGCCATCCAGCTGTTTGGAGCTAACCTGGATGACTACCTCCACCTACTGCTGCCACCCATTGTGAAACTGTTCGATGCCCCTGATGTCCCCCTGCCGGCCCGCAAGTCAGTATGAAAATCTTCTGCTCTGATCAAGCTCCATAAGTAATACATTTCCTCTAAAACAAGTGTTATTCAAACCAGTGAAGTAGTGAAAGTAAACATGAACTGTGTATAGCTGAAATACGTGCATGCTAGGTGGATGACAGTTTTACTTAATACTCTATACTTCTTATAAAAGAGTATCTTTGATTATATAGCTTTTTCTTGAAGTCAACATGAATCACCACTCGCAACCTATTTTATTGCTGTAATATGACATGTTTGCCAGGAGAACGGAATGTATTTAATTCAGAAAGAGCTTGGTTTTATTTCTTAAGGAATTGAATGGATGGTAAAACATGGCTGTTCCTTATCAGAAAGGACTGAGCCACACCTGAATGAAACCGCTTTCTCTAATAAAGTCTACATATTTATAGTGCTGTGAAAATGTATTTGACTCTATCCTAATTTCTTCTGTTTTTGTGTATATTTTATATTAAATAGCTTCTTATAAATAGATCTTTATAATGAAATACAAAATACAATGGCAACATGAGTAAACATATAGTTTTTTAATTTTTTTAATTGAAGCAAAAAAAAAGTCAGCCAACACCTATCACCCATGTGAAAAAACGAATTACCTCCTTAAACTTTAAAACTGGTTGTCTTGTTGTGCCACCTTTAGCAGCAATTAAGTGCAATCAAACACTTCAGATCAGTCTTTCACAGTGCTGTGGTGGAATTTTGTCCCACTCTTCCTTACAGAACTGCATTAGTTCTGCCACATCTGAGTGATTTTGAGCATGAACTGCCTGTTTAAGGTCCTGCTACAGCATCACAATTGGGTTCAAGCCACGAATTTGACTTTTTTTTTGCTTGAGCCATTCAGAGGTGGAAGATTCAGATTCAGATTTTGTTTTGGCAAAATTCAGCCTTAATGTTCTTCTGGGTTAGCAGTGGTTTTCGCCTCACCACCCTTCCAGGGATGCCATTTTTGGCCAGTGTTTGGACAGAGACTATTGATGCAAGAGAGGAATGCAGTTCTTTCCATGTTGTCCTTGGGTATTTTGTGACTTCCTGGATGAGTCGTTGCTGTGCTCTTGGAGGAATTTTGGAAGGTCAGCCACTTCTCGGAAGGGTTGCTACTGTGCCAAGTTTTTTCCAATTGGAGATAATGAACAGGGCTGGCAGTAATCAGGCCTGGTGGAGTCTAGTCAAGCTGAACCCCATTATGAATGCAGTTTCATAGATTTGGGAATTGGTAGCTACAGGGGCAAATACATTTTCACCCAAGTACAGTTGGTATTAGAAAACCTTTTGCTTCAATTATATCATTTTAAAACTGTAATTGTTTTTTAGTTTTTTAGGTTGCCTTTGTCTTATGGTAGTCGGTATGAGATATGAGACAGTATGAGACACACAAAAGTAGAAGATGAGGGGCAAACACTTTTTCGCAGCACTTTATTTTGCTGTTAGTGCACATTAGCAGTCAAAAAGGCAATTTGTTTTTCTTTTCAAAAAAGTTGTTTTCAGAAGTTTTTGTTTGTGTGTTTTGAATAATGTGAATGAACAACTGAGGAACAATGAAATCAGGAATATATATAAATATATAAGTAAATTGGTTCAATTTTAAGTTCACGTTGACTTGAAAAGTAAGCATAGGTCAGTGGAGATGCTTTATTGTCAATTCTGCCACATGTACCATACATACATACAGAGAATTGAAATTGCGTTACTCTCTTACTCCCTGGTGCATACAGATAACACTAAACACTAACAGTAGAACGCACAAATATACAAATAAGGACATGTAGAAAAATAAAAAAATAAAACTAATAATAATAATAAAAAATAGATAAAGTGGCATAAGGCGCATGGTAGATAGTGCAAACCAGTGAAATACACAGACAGTGCAGGATATGAATGGTGTAGTGCAAAGAGCTTATTAAGTCTATTCTATTCTATTTAAAGTGACAAAAAGAGAGCAGTCTTTATTCAGACTGTCAGAAGAGGTAGTTGAATGAGGTCAGTCCAATGCTGTACAAAGTGACTGGTGCTGGTCACAGTGTGGGGGTGTGGGTGGGTGGGTGTGGGTGTGGGTGTGGGGGGTGGGGGGGGGGGGGGGGGGGTCAGAGTTCAGTGGTGCGTAGTGTAAGAGAGGGGAGGGGGGGCAAGGACGGGAGGGAGTTCAGCTTCCTGACCGCCTGGTGGATGAAGCTGTCCTTCAGTCTGTTGGTCCTGGCCTGGAGACTCCGCAGTCTCCTCCCTGATGGTAGCAGACTGAAGAAGCTGTGTGTCGGGTGGGCGGTATCACCTGCAATGCAGAGGGCTTTGCGGGTGAGACGGGTGCTGTAGATGTCCTGGAGGGAGGGGAGAGAGACACCAACGATCTTCTCAGCTGCTCTCACTATCCGTTGAAGGGACTTGCGGCAGGACGCGTTGCAGGCGCCATACCACTCAGTGATGCAGCTAGTCAGAATGCTCTCGATGGTGCCTCTGTAGAAGGTGCACATGATGGGGGCCGGGGCTCTGGCTCTTCTGGGTAACCCCAGAATCTATGAAAACAGGATCACATTAACACAGCGGCTTTGGCCAGCTGTTACTCTGTCATTACTCTCAGCGAAACCTTTTTTACAGACAAGAATCTGCGTTTGATCCCTATTGTTTTACTGATAAAGTGTTGAGTTGAGTTTAAGAAAGACTTTTGAAGAAAAAGGTAGACATTGATTGTATTTTGTAGTTTGCTGGCTGTACCACTGTGCAGATGTGTTTCTAGGGAAACTCAGTTTTAAAACATCAAATTACAATTAATTTTTTAAATCTATTAATATACCAAAGCCAAATAATTATATTAGATTAGCAATTAAATTTAACTCTAAAAAAGTTAAGAAAAAAAAATAAGTTCTGAAATAACTTTTTCTAAGTTCTGTAAGAACTGGCCAATAATATTAGTCTGTCACCAATACATTTTTATTCACATTTAATTGTTTTATTTTTGGTGTTTAGGGTTGCCTTGGAGACTTTAGATCGCCTGACTGAGTCTTTGGACTTCACGGATTATGCCTCAAGAATTATTCACCCCATTGTGCGCACTCTCGACGTTACTCCAGAGCTGCGGAACACATCAATGGACACACTGTCCTCACTGGTTTTTCAGCTTGGCAAAAAGGTACAAGCTCAAAGCCTCATTTAAATCCTGCAGTACTATCAGTTTAGCTGTTTGGGTGGGGGGTGATCTGTAATTTGTTTTTGTTTATTTATTTATTTTATTTTATTTTTTCATCATTTGAAAAATAAAAAAGCTATGAAACAATTTTTTCCCATAATTTCCATAATTTTATGTCATGAACTTGTGTTCTGAAGTAACCGTCTAATAATTTCCTAGTGTCTCTCTAATGCACAAAAAGGCTTCCCATCAGAGAGAAGGATGAGGTCATTGCTTTTACCATTCCTCCTAAAACCCTCTTAGAATTACCACTCAACATGTGGCCATCATGAGCACCAGACGCAAGTTCTGATTCCTTTGATCACTGCAGGCCACAATCTTCAGTTTCCTGTGTTTAGAGGAGCAACACTTTATTTGTGTACTTACTAGTTGATGGGGTTTAGTCACATGTACACACATGTGCACACATTCACTCCCAACACTCAAAAGCATTGTATAATACCATATGGAATTAAAATAATCATTCCAGTAAGCTTGCTTTGCTCCTCATCTAGCGAATGTCAGAAGTACTTGTACCAAGTTTGATATTAAAATAAAAAGAAGTAATGATACTAATGTCTACAATATTAGTACTGAGTACTGACTTAATTCACTACACATGTTGTATCTGACTTTTGCTTTTTGCTTTTGTTACCAAAAACAAAACAAAACAAATCAAAAACACATGAAGCAGTGCTTTCTTAATTGAGAAGTACTTGGAAGGCTAGATGTAATTGCATTAATTTCATTCATCATATTAACATTTAACATATAGTCATATTAACATTTAACTTTTTAATAAAGTTGTGTTTAATATCATAATAGATTTTGGCTGTGTAGTGAAAATTAGTATTCATATGTAAAAGAATATGTCTGCTTATTTCTCTTTCACAGTACCAGATCTTTATCCCTATGGTGAACAAAGTGATGTTGAAACACCGCATCAATCACCAGCGCTACGATGTTCTCATCTGTCGAATCGTCAAGGTCAGCATCCCGCCCTCTCCACGCCTGCATGCATAATTTTTTTGTGCAAAATCATATTTTTTCCACATAGACTAGGTCCCTGATGACAATTCAGTCAGTCTGAAACAAATGTCTCTTGTTTTCTGGTGGAGAAACCTGCCTCCGTTTCCTGCACTTGGCCCCCTGTGTGAACCACTACTCATTCTTTGCTAGTGAACCCAGACTTCCTGTTTCAACACATGGCCTCTTGGCATCCAAAACTAATCTTGTCTTTGTTTTTGACATGCATAACATTTCGTACTGACATAGAATTACCTACACATAATGCTGGTGCAAAGAAAAGGTTCTTGCCCCTCTTTCAAGAGGAAATATTTATTTAGAAATATACATATTTGTGCCCCCTTTTTGCCAATAAAACCTAAATAGTTGGTGCCCCATAATTAAAAAAAAAAAAAAAACATAAAGGCACACATCTCATTTTAGATATGCTATTGATATGCTTGAGATGTTTAATATTTAAAATAAGTATAGCATAAAATGTTTGTTTGTATGTTCAATTTATTGTATTAATTATGTTAATTATTAACTTAAGCACCAAACTATAATGTTTCTCTTTACCCCAGGGCAGCGCTGTTAAACTGTATTTTATGCCTTTTAACGTGTTCAACCCTTTAACCCTGTTACCAAAATTATTTAAAACTTGCCATTTTTTTTTTATTTATTTTTTTAATTCATTGGAAGAATGTTTATCAACAAACTAACATTTGGTCCCAAATTAGATGCTACTAACTGCTTAATTCAGGCTAAATTTGCAGTCATCTTACTAGCAACCCTCTTTTAGTGGTCTACACTAAAAGACGTGTACACACATATGAAAGATATGAATCTTAATAAAAAATAAGAATTAAAAAAAAGAAAAAGGCTTCATATTTTAAGAGTTTGAAGCCTTATTTATGTATTCTATCTCTGGAAAGTATTGGCATATTTTGGAGCCCTTTTTTCTGGTGCCTGCATGCTTTTTCAAGGTGAGCACAAATGTAGATTTGTGAGTGTGTTGTCTTTGCCAACCTGTGCATGTCTCTCTCAGGGCTATACTTTGGCAGAAGAGGAAGAGGACCCTCTGATATTTCAGCATAGACAATTACGTGGTAATCAAAGTGACACTCTGGTTAGCGGCCCGGTCGAACCGGGACCAATGAAGAAACTGCACGTCAGCACAACTGCTCTTCAGAAGGTTTGTAGAATGACATGTAACTTTCATAACTTCACATTCACATATTGGAGGGTTTGTGATGAACATATGCACGTGCCAATAATAGTTTGGTATTAAAAGAATGTTCCAATTCTGATCCCAATAAAGTCAGCTTCAGCTTCACAGTTCGAAATCGGAATATAATTTCTAGTTTATGATGTCTCCGTCCACAACATATTTATCTTTTTTCCTTTTTTAAACATAGTAGTATTGTGTGCGGTGTATTGGTTGAATGAGCTCATTTATCACATCTTGAAATGTTGAAATAGTATCACACTGTTCATAAAATAGTTTCGATTTGCTCCAAGGTTTGTAAAAAAATGAGAAACTTCTTTACACTAGGAGTCCCAATGAAGTTGAACCCAGAATATTTCTTGATCTCCTGTTTTTCTGTTTTGTTTGATTTGAGCCATAGCTGCATCTGTCTTCACCACCACACTAGATCATCCTATTCAGACAGAGATTATATTCAAGTGTGCTGTGGGCACACTGTTGAAGGCATTGTCTATTCTCTGTGATTTGTGAAGACGTCATAATGATTCACAGGTGTTGCCTGAGAGGTTTTTCCACTATCTACTCCAACATCACCAATTATCTATTGCCCAAATATTGAACATTCACCCATGAGTGGACTCAACAGCCTCGAGTGTTTTGGCTTTTGTCTTCCTTTTTTAAATAAAACACACAAAGGTGTCTGAATGTTAATTTTTGTTGATATACACATTTTATTAAATTATAAAAATATTCTGATACTGAAAAGTTATATATATCTTATATCTTTTGTGTGTTTACTAGTCCTGTTTCTGCTGTTTGCAGGCATGGGGTGCAGCCAGGAAGGTCTCCAAAGATGACTGGCTGGAGTGGTTAAGACGTCTCAGTGTGGTCTTGCTAAAAGAATCATCTTCACCTGCCCTGCGCTCCTGCTGGTCTCTGGCACAGACGTATATACCACTCGCTAGGTAAAATTCACCTTTTCTGCCTCTGTTCCTCTGTTCAGAAACCAATCCGTTTAACAGAGATGTGTCAGAGGTTTTGTCTGGCCAGAGGAACACGATGGAGTCTTGGTTCCTTCGACACACTATTTCCCTGTTTATACTGTAAAACTGCTTTGACACCATCTACATTGTAAAAAGCGCTATATAAGTAATAGTGACTTGACTTGACTTGATTGCCCACATTTTCAGTAGCCTTAATTCTGGGATCATTTTCCCAATAATTTTCTCCAAAAAAATTTGTCCAGTAAAAAGTTCTAAGACATGAACCAAACTAACAAGCTCCAAATTAAAACCAAATTTTATAAACTTTGACTTAGCATTTACAAACACAAAATTTGGCAGAAGGCAGAAAGCCCCCAAAATATTAGAAAATAAATATTTTTATATAACTCATAAATAGGAACCTCGCAGGAGAATTAAACAGCCTGGTTAAAGCCTGATTTACATTGAAGCCTACTTTGGCCAAGAACAGATAACTTGGACCAGTGTTAATTTCATGGACGAATAATTTTTCATCAGAGACTTTTTTTTACAATAACTAAATAAAAACTGGTTTTAAATGGGAGGTTAGATGAGCACATTTGAATTGTAACATACTGATCTACACGGCAGGACATAAGTTAGCATACACTTGCTGCACGTCTCAAAAAAATTTAACAAATATTAAAAAATGTCATTGTCTGGGAAAAAGAGAAGAGCAGACATTTGGAAAATTTGAAAAGGCGTGTCGACAGAAAAGAGAACTCAATTCAGTACAGTTTTACATTTACATTTATGCATTTAGCAGACGCTTTTATCCAAAGCGACTTACATTGCATTCAAGTTACAGTTTTTACATTTGACCAGCTCTTGCTTTCCCTGGGAATCGAACCCATGATCTTGGCGTTGCTAGCGCCATGCTCTACCATTTGAGCTACAGGAAAGCCAACAGGAAAGTTTTCTGTGCACACACACCTGAAGTGCACAAAGAGAAAGCCGCCTCTCTGAAAGCGTACAAGTACTGAATTGATTTCTCTTTCATGTCCTGTCACTCTTGAATGGACAGATACACACAACATTGGCAAAATGTCAATTTTGGCAAGTGTTCACATAAACACAGTTAAGTCAAGTCACCTTTATTTCTATAGTGCTTTTAACAATACAGATTGTGTCAAAGCAGCTTTACAGTATTAAACAGGAACATAGTGTGTCGGCAATGCAAAAGGACAATAGTAAACACTCAATTTTCAGTTAAAGGCAGTTCATCATTGAATTCAGTGATGTCATCATCCAGCTCAGCTCAGTTTAAATATTATCTGTGCAATCAAGTCGACGATATCGCTGGAAATTAAGTGTCCTCAATTGACAACAATGCCATTAATGTTAATTAAACAACAAAAGAAAATAAGAAAATCACTCACTGCTCTTGATGACACCAGGGGAATTATCTGTAGTGATATACTGATATACACTTATCTGTAGTGATATACTGATATACTCTTATCTGTAGTGATATACTGATATACACTTATCTGTAGTGATATACTGATATACTCTTATCTGTAGTGATATACTGATATACTCTTATCTGTAGTGATATAGTGATATACTGATATACTCTTATCTGTAGTGATATACTGATATACTCTTATCTGTAGTGATATAGTGATATACTGATATACTCTTATCTGTAGTGATATACTGATATACTCTTATCTGTAGTGATATACTAATATACTCTTATCTGTAGTGATATACTGATATACTCTTATCTGTAGTGATATACTGATATACTCTTATCTGTAGTGATATACTAATATACTCTTATCTGTAGTGATATACTGATATACTCTTATCTGTAGTGATATACTGATATACTCTTATCTGTAGTGATATACTGATATACTCTTATCTGTAGTGATATACTAATATACTCTTAACTGTAGTGATATACTGATATACTCTTATCTGTAGTGATATACTGATATACTCTTATCTGTAGTGATATACTGATATACTCTTATCTGTAGTGATATACTGATATACTCTTATCTGTAGTGATATACTGACAGCAGAATGCCAATTGAATCTCAGTTAAATAGCGGCACAGCAGTCTTTGCTAAATGTTGTTCAAACAATACCAGTGGGGGAAAAAAAAATAAAAAAATTTTGTGTGTGTATGTTCTCTCTTCTCTGTAGGGATCTTTTTAATGCTGCATTCTTATCATGCTGGTCAGAGCTCAGTGAAGATCAGCAGGATGAACTGATACGCAGTATTGAGCTTGCTCTGACTTCTCAGGATATCGCTGAGGTCACACAGACGCTGCTTAATCTCGCAGAATTCATGGAGCACAGCGATAAGGTCAGTAATGAAGTCTATAGAAATTTGACAATGTCAGGTCAATAATCAGGTCAGAATTTAAAGTTTATTCAAATCAAATCAGGAGAGGAAAGGCTTAAAACATACCAAAATGCGGTACAAGTTTCCATTTTATATGAACTGTTTATTTAAAAGAACTTTTAAATGTGTTTTTGCAAGTTTGGACACTTCTATCCTAAAAAGAACATACGTTTACTCTCTCTACTTTTAATATCATTTGCAAATGAAGAGTGCAACTTCATCTGAAACTAAATGTAAGACTGATTTTCTCTGGTTCAATATCTTTATCCTATCCAGAGAAGTCATTAATGTTAATAAATGTACGTTATTTCGGTTTTACAGCATGAGTAAACCTAAATGGAGCACTATAGTTTATTCTTCTCCTGCGCACTTGGACGATCACATTTCTTTCCATATTTAGTATGATCTCATTGTGTTGAAGACCGAATGAATGGGGCATTTGTTCAGTTTTATTCCAGCACAACAAATAGAGCTCACACCCTTCAGTAGTGACATAGCAAATGGGCAGTAAACTTAGAGAGCTGTGAAGTGAAGAGTTCATGCAGTGAGGGTCTGTTATATAAACCATTTTTTGGGCTAGATGCTCCATTCTGCTCTGTTCTGGCCCGTTTAATATACTATTCCAGTCGGCTCTTCTCTTCTATATCTAAAGTCTTTATTTTCTGTTTTTTTCGTAGGGCCCACTTCCCTTGAGAGATGACAATGGAATTGTTCTGCTCGGGGAGAGAGCTGCTAAATGTCGGGCCTACGCCAAGGCCCTGCACTACAAGGAACTTGAGTTTCAAAAGGGTCCTTCACCACTCATTTTAGAATCCCTCATCAGGTATGAAACGAAAAACTTCTTAAGTCTGAGGATAGTCTAGATGCCTAGATGGCTTTATTTCATTTTACTCTATATATTTTACTTAAAGGGATACTCCACCCCAAAATGAAATTTTTGTCGTTTTTCACTTACCCCCATGTCGTTCCAAACCCGTAAAAGCTTCGTTAGTCTTCAGAACACAATTTAAGATATTTTGGATGAAAACCGGGAGGCTTGTGACTGTCCCATTGACTGCCAAGTAAATTGCACTGTCAAGGTCCAGAAAAGTAGGAAAAGCATCGCCAGAATACTCCATCTGCCATCAGTGGTTCAATCTGAATTTTATGAAGCGACGAGAATACTTTTTTGTACGGAAATAAAACAAAAATAACGACTTTATTCAACAATTAGGCACCCTAACGTCTCCTCTGTGTCAGCGTAGCACCATTTTGGAGATTATCCCCTGGATGCAAAATGCGTACACTCTTCTGTGTCAGCCTCGACACAGGGATGCGCCAGGGGATAATCTCCACGTCACATATTTGACAAAGGGAGATAACCACTCAAAATTGCGCAACGCTGACACAGAGGAGATAAAGCTGGGCGATATATCTCATGCGATATGCATGCGCATCTCATCAGTAAAGCCAGTTGCCCGCTCCATTTGAAAACAGGTGATGGAGATTTACCGCTAATCAAGGAACTGGCTTTACTGATGAGATGCTCATGCATATCGCATGAGATATATCGCCCAACCCTAAGAGGAGACGTTAAGGTGCCTAATTGTTGAATAAAGTCGTTATTTTTGTTTTATTTCCATACAAAAAGTATTCTCGTCGCTTCATAAAATTCAGATTGAACCACTGATGGCAGATGGAGTATTCTGCCGATGCTTTTCATACGTTTCTGGACCTTGACAGTGCAATTTACTTGGCAGTCAATGGGACAGTCACAAGCCTCCCATTTTTCATCCAAGATATCTTAAATTGTGTTCTGAAGACGAACAAAGCTTTTACGGGTTTGGAACGACATGGGGGTAAGTGAAAAACTACAAAATTTTCATTTTGGGGTGGAGTATCCCTTTAAAGGGATAGTTAATTTAATCAAAATTCTGTCCCCATTTAAACACTCTCATGTCCATCCAAATACGTGGTATAGAGGTGTTTAAGGTTAACTACATGAAAACAAACATTACATTGCCACCCATTACAGTAACCACTAGAAGAATAAGCACTTCTAGCTTTTTTCAGACAATGGATTTCTTCTGAGAATTGTTGCTGTCTGAATTCAGTTTCATCAAAGGAGCAATGCAGATAATACTTTAGACGTGACAAGAAACAATAACCATCAATAGGGCTTTAGTCTCCAAAGCTAGATTTTCTCTCATGAGCTTATGTCACCCCAAGAAATTAAAATATCCACTCGGTCCTCATTTTTTTAAACACACACACTTACTTGCTGTACTGTATATTTAAAAGGTCCCCTTAGACTGTTTATAAGTATGCGCTCAACATATTTTGCAGTTTTAAAAATTTAAGCACCAAACCATGAAGTGTCTCAAGTTTCCTCCACTGTTCCTGCATTGATTGCTTGTTTTGGGACGTCTTCAGGTTTCATTTTTAAATGTGGTCTTTGAATTACTGGAAGGTGCTTTGGGATTTCAGTTTCCCTTGATTCCTCCATAATGGTTTAGGTGTAATGTCCTTCACAGAGACGTTTGCTAGTGTGTTCTGTTCAAAGTTTTAAAATAATAACGGTTTCATCTGATCTGATAGCTTTTCAAGAATAAAAGTAAATGAAGATGTCCAAAAAC
This sequence comes from Schizothorax lantsangensis, assembly GCA_027422415.1. Lineage (NCBI taxonomy): Eukaryota > Metazoa > Chordata > Actinopteri > Cypriniformes > Cyprinidae > Schizothorax > Schizothorax lantsangensis. The sequence continues at coordinate 29,270,387 of CM049851.1, forward strand.
AATGAAAGCTGCTTAGTGATGCATCTTTTATTGATTTGTCTTGATGAGCACAGTTTTCCTTGATGTTTCAGTCTGAGCAGGACATATAGAAGAAAAAAAATAGGCAATAATATTGCCTTTTATTTTCGGAGCCAGCCTGGCGAATGTGCATTTGATTGGCTGTATCAAAAACTAATTCTAATAAATCTCCCCTTTAGATTTAATATGAAGCACAGTGATAATTTTAGCATGGGTAATGATGTGTAGTTAAAAGTGTGTAATTTATGGTGGTGCATGGCACTGGTGCTTCCTCCTCGTCTGCTCTTCAGTGCTGTTTATAATGTCAAGGCTGTTGAACCGTGAACCGTCTTTAAAGGGATACTCCACCCAAAAGTGAAAATTCAATTTCTTTCATTTACTCACCCTCATGCCATCCCAGAAGTATATGACTCGCTTTCTTTAGATAAACACAAACAGAGATTTTTAGAATAATAATCCATTTCTATGAGTTTATGTAATGCAAGTGGATTGCATGACGCAAAACCAGATTTCATTTGCTTTTGAGTCATTGTTTGGGCCCGACCTTCTCTACAAAACTAGAACAACATGTTTGTTATGGAGTAGCATATAGTTAGGAATGTCCATCTAAGATGGACTAATCTTCAATTCTGAGCTCATCCTAATGTCGTAGTGTTTCCATACACCTTTTTATTTAACACTGCAGCCTTACAGAGTCCTAGATCTGTTTTTTGTTTTTTTTCCCAACCTTTTAATTTGACTCCTTTTAATCTATTCTGTATCTGGCTCGGCCCTCCCATGGAGCTGTTTCTAATTTCAGAGGATTTAAGGAGTGCTTGAAGATAATTTCAATGCATCCCAGCTGCCTCCACCTCTCCAGTATTTCAATTCAACACACTTCGGTCTTAGCAAAGGCCTTTGTTAAATGTGCACTTATTTTTCTACTTGAATTTGGAAGAAATTTTGGTGGGTTCCCTTTTGTCAATTGGTGGTTAAAAATATATTTTTAGTCTCCGGTCACATTCCTCACTTTTTTGAGATCATTTTAGAGCAGTGACTTTAATTTGCTTGATTGAGCTAATATCTTTTTGGAAAGCTCTGATTACTCCAAAACACAGTGCTTGAAATTATTACTAAAAAGGATCTGCTAATTAAGTTAGAATAGGTAGAATTGATTTGTCTTTGCATTATACACAAATGTAAACTCACAGTACATTTCAAAATGGACTCGGTAATGATCAGTTGTCTAGTCAGGAATCTTGTGATTGTGGACAAGAGACTTCTCATCTAACCCTTACCCTATGCACCTTATGAATCTTCCAATCCCGCAGACGGCACACCCAAGACTCACTCACTGGCTAATTCGTATTGCACACAGAAATGGTTAGAGAAATTGCTGGTTGGTCAGAAATTGCCGGTTCATGGTCAGAATAAATTGCCAGGGCCATCTACTTTACAACCTTTATCTCAACTTGTCAAACTGTGAAGAATGACTATGTGAAACAGCACACAGGTGGGCATTGCCATTCCAGTGTTATGAAAGTGCTTCTTTTTGTTGTCACACATGCACATGCTTTATATTAAATTAGTGCCTCCTGATATACGAACATTTGTTGATTTATTTTATTTGTTTATTTTTTTTACTGGTTCAGGTCAATTCAGTATTGTTTTAATATTGTTTCTGAGTCTGCTATTTGGAATGTGTTTCTGAGCAGTGTTTGTCTGTGTTTGTTACTGAATGTGCTCCACCTTTGTCAAAATAATGCATCTCTGAATTAGTAATAAGGCATTTTCTCATGGAACTTCAACTAAACTTTGGAGACTGAGACGGTCCTCGGGCCTGGTACTGATTGTGTTCTGTTTCTTGGGTCCTTGGTATTGTTTTGTCTTGTTTGTGTTTTATCATAATAATAATCTTTTGTGTGGTAAAGAACAAAGAAGCTAAGAAATGCTGAGAAAGTTAGAGAAAAAGACTGATTTGTTTGTTTTCCGTGATTTGTGATGAGATTTTTTTGCTTGTCAGATGATAAAAATGTGATTATAGTGGTAGTATGTAGTCTTTGAATGCTTTTTTTTCTGGGTTTTTCCTTAATAAAAATACCAAGATCAAGAAATAACCTTATAAGGGTCTGCAATGACATGAAGGTAATTAAATGATGACAGTTTCCATTAAAACTATTACTAATTGTAGTCAAATGATTAATGGTTCCTTTTTTACTTTTGTGCCATTAAATCATTTTATATTCTTTAAGTCCCCATTTGCTTATTGTTCTGGTGCATTTTAATTTTTCTGTGCATGACGATGGTCGTCTGTTCTTAGCAATTAAGTGCTTTCGGTTGAACAAGATTTGTACATTTACTAGCACATATTTTTCCTCTTGGCTGCTTCTGAGGGGACTCTTGAGTGACAAACATGAAGAACGGCTTTGAGAAACAAATTTTCAACCAGTTGGGTACAGGAAGTCCTCCAATGCACTGAAAGGTCATGTAAGGCCATTCAGTTCCTGGAAGCATAACCTCAAATGGACCTCCCAGAATGCACAGAGATTCTGCACTAGATGAAATGAAATGGAATGTGCTCATGTTGATCCAGGTTGTGTGTATTATCGGAAGAAATTATTCGATTTATGTTTTCAGGTGATGGTTTGATATTTATGGTTATTTCTTGATGAATCTCCTTCACCTTGCTGGTCACTTTTTATTTGCATTTTGCATGTTATCTTTTTTTAATTTTGTGTTAGTTTGTTAGGGGTCTGTGGCCATGCTGTCTGCATAACCTGGCCGTGATAGTTGTATGAATCAATCTTGACAAAGATCATATGAATTCTGAGATCGACAATCAAGGCAACAACTGCTTGATATAGTGGTCAAGCAAATAGAGTGGCTGTTCTTGAAGGTCAAGACAAGTTCTTCTAGTACTCCTAGTTGGAGGCCATTTCAGTGTGATTTTGGAATGTTGTGTGTATTTTGTGTTTATTCATGTTTGTCACTCCCACTAATTGTGAATTCATTTTTGTTCATTTTGTACCAAAGCAGACACGCATTATTTAGGTAAAGCAAAACGTTTTTTTTAAAAATACAATTTATTAATCATCCAATATTTTACTTTTTACACAGTTCATTTTACTGTACCAGTGAATTTACTATAATGTCTCTGAACTGTCAAATTGTTTGTAATTGTACATTTTGTGTGAATGGCTTACATCAGCTTGTTGCTTAGTCTTGTTGCTTTCAATGATCATGTGCAGAAAATCCTCTAGAAAAAGCTAAAGAAAATACAATATTTAAGAGATAAATACCATGTATAAAATGCAATTTACAATCAAACATCATTTCATCACATATTCAGTCCTAACATTCTATTATACAAATGCATTCCCCCTGAAAAAGCTTGCCCAGTTTAAGCTGTAGATTATGTGGATCCGTTGATGCCAAGGTTTAGTGGTGAGCAGGAACATAATTTGGGTTTTGCCAAGTCTTTATGGTACAAAGCTCTGTGGTCGGATCTTCATCTCCACACGTTTCAGTGAGTAGTTTGGTCCGTGCCATCCGTACCAAGAGATGCCATCTGAATTCTTGGTATGTGACCCATAGCGGTGAAACACACCATTTAGATTTGAGTCAGTGCAGCAGTTGTACCAGTATCCACCTGTGAAAGAAACCCAGTAAGGTTAAGTCAAAGAGTTCATTACAACAGCAGAATCTTGTGTGGTGAGTGTTTGTTTTTACCTTTGCGAAGTTGTGCGCAATTGTCCAGACACTTGTCATTGTCTTTGTCTTTAGTGCTGAAGTTGGTATTGTTGTGGTAACGCAGAGAGTCGCCAGCGTTTCCACTGTAATTGCCAATGAACAGCTTGTAGCTGTTCATCTCGTTGCTCACTGTAAAGAAGCCATATTCGGCATAGCGTGTCTTACCCTCCCAGTCCTACAGAATAGAAAAAAAAACATACAGACTGTGTCATATAAGAAATCTTGCTTTAAGCAATGTTGACTTTAAATATTCATGAATTCATATTCCATTCTACATTGGTTTCATTTATGTGCATACTTGCCTCCATCTCTATTCTCAGCACTGTGGGCTGTCTGGTCAGACGGAAGATTTGTTCGTTGCCAAGCCAGAAGTCACCACGGATTGTACCAAAACCATTCTTGTACTGCTTCCAGTCGCGGTTGAAGCTTGTCAGACCAATCTTGCGTCTCTGGATGACGGTCCAGCCACCACCATTGTTCTCCATGTCACAAAATACCTGGAGAAACCAAAAACATATGGGGATTCATGACAAATCTTCTTTTAAATTGAACACCCTGCTCGTATGAAGACTTCATGAAGATTCAGACTTACATTTAGTTCAGGTGTTCCAAGGAAGTCATCTTTTGGTAGTGTATACTCTCCAGAAATTTTGTAGTTCTTGTTGTATAGGGATGCACAATCATAGATTGCATCTAAGGGAGAGAGAATTCTTGGTTTAGGGTCTCAAAGCCAGGTGCTTTTGAAAAACAAGGGATTTCAACCTAGTGATCCACCAACAGAAGACACTTCAGTGTGCTGACTTTAAGCTGTGTGTGTCTGTGCAACTAGCACTTTCCTAACAAAGCCTCACTATTTGCATGGTTGGAAGTAGGAAAAAGGAAACACAGCATGACAAATGACTAATTGGGTATTAAACTACAGCTTTGCAACATGCTTCGTTTAACATCTCTTTCTGGTTTGAAAGATTAATAGTCCAGTAGTTTTGGGGAAAAAATGCTCCATCGTTCTTGTGGGTTCAGAGTAGGAATCACAGATTACCTGCTGTGACTTGGCTACTGTTGTAAAGCCAGACATTCCTGCACATGCTAGCCTGTATTATTACCTACTGATTACCTCTAATTGCTGCCCAGACATTTCACAGCTCCTTGGGTACAACAATGTTAATGGTTCCCTAAATTAAAACATGTACGTTTGAAGAGCTCCATGTGCATTAACGCATTCTGTTCGGATGAAACTAAACAACCCTTTGTTTTTATTTTCCTCTCTAATTTTCTTGTCACATGTTACAGTATACACTTTGCTGTAAATTTTGTCTTGGTTGTAAAATTTCTCAAATCTCACTTGCTTACTGGATAGTGTAACATGATAAAAGACATATCTTCCATTCCAAAGTAGAGGTCTGTTTCCTCCATATTAAGTCAGGAGTTTGGAAATGCTGCGACGAAGATTGAATTTAGAAATAACCCAAGAAATAATCATGTAATTTTTTTGTGAAAAATGCCTTAGAAATAAACATACAGGGAACAGCTAGAATAATCACTGAAGCCATATTTACATTAATCTTTCCCTAAACATGAGGTGGGCATTAGGTTTAGATGGGCTACATTATCACATTACTTAACAGGACATCCATCGACGCTCTAAGGTATGTCAACAGCCAGCATATGTGACCTGTGACCCTGCTAAGTGCAGAAAGTAGAGTAACACATGGTGTGTGCTTGAAGCTAAGCTTTCCAGCACACGTTGAGTTGTGTGTCAAGACTCACCTGAAGTGCTCTGCTGTGGAGCAGATTGGGCGGCCTGCAGCTGCATGATTTCGATCTGATTGTAGATTTCTGAATACTTGCTCTCGGCCTCTGTGACCCGGGCCTCGTGCTGCTGGTTAAGCTTTTCCAGCTCCATCATCTGCCGCACGACCTTCATAAGATCAGACTCTTGCTTCTTGCTCATTTCTTCCAACATGCTGCTCAGATTAGCCACCTGAACCTTTAGGGAGCGCACCTCATCGCAGCATTGTGCTGGTTTTGCTGGTTTAGATGTTGCCAAGTTCTTCTTGGAGGAACTCTGAGCCAACGCGTGACCTAGGAGCAGCAGCAAAAGAGTCAAGGATGTAGCTGTCATCTTCACGCTTTTCGTTATTATGTGCGGAGAAAGTTTAAGTGGTCTGTCTTTTGTGGAAGATGCTGATCGATCCTGGCTGTGTTGCTCTCTCGAATACTTGTCAGATGAGAGGGCACGAGAAAAATGTTTAAAGAGAAAAGTTTAGAACTGTAGAATACTCGGCCAGGTTTCTCTTCTCTGCACTTCAGAATCAGATGTCTGCTCACACCGAGGGCCTGCAGCGGATGCAGCTTAAATATCTTTTCACGTGTACTGTGCCCTCCCCTTTTTGCTCAAGCCCACAGTCATTGACCCACCCCACCACCTACCACCTACCACCACTAAGCCCTCCCCATCCTTTCCCCCTGGCGAAATTTTTTCCTCCGTCTCGTGTCTGGTCCCACCCGTCAACACGTGTGCCATGCACCTCACAATACTTCCATTTTGCACAAGCTGAGTTTGTTTGTACACAGAAGATTGCATGAAGACGCTTTGTCCTGTGAAGGTCATGCATTGTCTGATATTCTGATCTTTTCTTGTAAAGAAAAGTGCTCTTCCATGTGACACCCTCTCATCGAAGAGAAGGACTTGTGAGAGGAAGCTGTGCTTTCATCCATTCTTTTAATTTCACAGAACCAGCTTGTAATTATTGGAGTGAGTGCTAGTTAAACTAGGTGAAATGCTTCTAGCTTTTAATCTACCAATTAAAGGAGTGGTTCTCAATTTTTTTTCAGGTGGTAGACCACTTCAGAAGTTAAACAAAAATTTGCACCAATTAACTCACCAAATTATGCATTTTCATCAATCCTGTCAAAATTCTTTTCATTGTATAGGGCTTTTGATAATACATATTGTTTCAAATGAGCTTTACAGACAATGATGTTAATGTTTATAATATATTAAAATCTTGGCTTATTGAGATTTCAATAAAATGAAGGCATCTAACAGCCTCCTTATAACAATAACAATAATAAAAAAATCTATGCCTTCACTTTTCTGTTCTCTGTCATCCTGTCCTAGCTTTTTACTATTTTGAACATTGACTGAAACCTTGGATAATAGGCGCATCTTGCGTTTATTGCCATCTTATGAAAAATCGCTTGTATTCCTCAAGTCGCTTTGGATAAAACAGTCTGCCAAATGAATAAAAGTAAATAATGAACTAGATTACTATTTTAGACTAAATGAACTGACTCTTAAGTGACTAAAACATTACTGGATATCAGAAACCCCTTATCATAAAATCAATAACAGTTAATTCATTGGACTGTGCTTTTTATTCAAATTCAGTTTTGTTGTTGTTTTTTTGTTTTTTATTACTGTAACACCGTGACTACACTGGACGCGACAATTGTCATGTCTCGCCAGTCGCCACAACAGTTAAAGTCTGTCTACACTGGATGTGACAAAGTGACTGTTGCAAATCATTTGAACTTTGTGTCAATGCGTCATAAATAGAACGAGGCAGTAGTTTACTGTCTGGGATTTGTAGTGTTGCATCGTGTTGTGTTGTGCTGCGCTGCGCCGTATCCAGTGTAGACAGCATCGCTGATTATAATGAGTTCTATAGTATTTTATCTCGCCGTGCCGCTCGCGTCCGGTGTAGACAGGAGTTAATTTCATCACATGTCAGTGTCAGCCTAAAGTAAGTTTGCGCTGTACTGAAGTGCAAGTGACAGTTTCCTTATAAAGGATATTCCTTATATAGAATATATATATACCGGTCAAAGATCAGTAATGTTTTTAAAGAAGTCTCTTATGCTCATCAAGGCTGTATTTATTTGATCAAAAATACAGAGAAAAAAACAGTAATCTTGCAAAATGTTATTACAATATAAAATAATGGTTTCTATTTTAATATACTTTAAAATATAATTTATTTCTGGGATGCAAAGCTGAATTTCCATCAGCCATTACTCCAGTCTAAAGTGTCACACGATCCTTCAGAAATCATTCTAATATTTTACAGTTTATTAAAATAGAAACCTTTAGAAAATTTTAAATTGCAATAATATTTTACAATATTACTGTTTTTTTCTTCTTATGTATTTTGATTAAATAAATGCAGCCTGGATGAGCATAAGAAACTTCTTTAAAAAACATTACAAGTCTTACTGATCCCAAACTTTTGACCGGTAGGGTGTGTATATATATATATACACACACTGCTAATTATATATGCTAATTATATATATATATATATATAAAAAATGTATAAATAAATAAATATATATAAAATGTATGTATTGGTGCCGACTACTGAAATTGTGGTATCGTGACAACACTAATGACAGGTTTATGTTCCCTCTTATACAGACAACAAAAGAAAACTGATTTTTCAGAAAAAAAAAAACTTATAGACTTAGGACATGCTCTTGTAACAGTAATGATACTCTTAAGAGGGTGTTAGGAAGCTGTTTACGATGTCATACCGCTGTGAGAGACTGCAAGTGTCTGGTATGAAAAAAGAGTCAAATGTCAAAATATTCTAGACATAGGGACTTTGCATGCAACCAGTCTCATACTTATTCATTTTTACATATCTTTGCACTGTGTGTACATTGCAATGTTATCAGATTCATTGGAATGTGTATATGGTGCCCAATTTTTAAAAGAGAAAAACAGATTTGTTTTTGAATATATTTTATTGCAGAAAATATATTATTCGGGAATGTGCTCCACAACTCAAAGGTACTATTAGCACAGCTGAAGTCAGTAAGGATGTTGTCTGATTGCCATCAGCCACAGCCAGGCGTCCAGATGTTTCTCAGCAGCTTTGGGAGCTTCAGACTGTCGTGAGACCCCACGTGTCTGCTAATTAACATTCTTTAGTTCAGCTGAAATGTGTTCAGGTTGATGGGCAGCATTTTCATCCTAAAGTCCTAAAGCTATCAGACTATCTGCCTCTGAAGTGCACAAACAAAGTTTCTTTTTACCGAACCTGTTGCTGAAGCACTTCAAATTGTTTGGCTAAAACTGCGTTCTTCAAACGAACAAAACTTACTTTAGTTTATTTTTTTTCCTAAGAAAAACATTATCTGGCTTTATACTGTAAAAACTAAGAACTTCAACATCCAGATACTTTTAAGACAAAGTGTCATTCCATCTGAAGCTCTGGTTGTAACTGTTCACAATGTAGCTCTTCACATCACTGTTCACGGTGGAACAGATGGCGCTAGAGATTCTCTTAACACCCCGCATTTATTACCAAATGTATGACATAAACTGTCTGGAGACATTGTCGTCATATCGCCTGTCGCTGTTTCTTGCTTATTTCCAAACATCATGCAACGATTTATTTTCGCTGTCACACATCTGTGAGTATTTTACCATGAAATGAATCAAGATTATTATCACATAATACACATCCCCAACCAGACATGCGCTGGCTGACCCTCAGCGATTCACTGTCATGTATGTTTGTATACTGACCCTAGGAGTGAGGTTTATGGTTTCTGTTTTTGCGGTAGATCTGTAATATCGCGGATGAAGAGTAATTAGCTGAAGTAGGTTTACTTATTATAGAGTTAACAAAAGTGATCATCAGCATTGTCTAATGTTTGAAGTAGATGTCATAACAAATGTCAATAGACCGAGAAGATTTTAAAACGAGCGGTTAATTCATAAATTTTTACGAGCTTACCTTCACGCTGTGGAAATACAACCTGGAAGACAGAAGACAACGAGCGTAGCGCTGAAAGGGGGCCGGGCTACATAAGGTCTATAATGCTTTAATGCATACCATTAAAGCATTATAGACATATTAAGATAGAGCAAGTTTTAGGCACAGACAATATATAATAATGGTGTAAATGGTTAAATGTAATTCAGAGATATAATCATTATTTGGTTTTGTTCTAAGTGAGAGCCAGCAGTTTTTAATGAAATGATGATTGGTTTGACCATTGCTAACCACGTTTTCTAGCAGATGTATTATTACAATGAACTAGTTATAATACAGCTTACATAATCTTATATAACACAGTATCACTTCTTCCAGTGGTGTTTGTGGTCAGACCACAAGGAGATCCACATGTACCTTGTGTCAGGAATAGCACATGTTGGAAAAATAGCACCGGACTCGTAAGTAATCAAATGGAAACTATTGTCTAAGCTGCATGTCAAGCCTTTCATGAATATTATTAGAGGAATGAAGTGATTGGCAACAAGTTTTGGGTCCACCCTACTTCAATTATATAATGTTAACTGACTATGCAGTGTTGTCTGAGCTGAATTGGGAAGGAAAAGCTTAATCTTTTATCATGTGCCATGAGGGGAGGAAATGGGAAACATTTAAACATCTGGATTGTTTTCATTCATTGCACTGTGGGTTAACTCTTATATATTTTTTTCTGCCTCTGAAAGCTTGGATTCCCAGAGAAAGTTCATCATATGCAGACTATTTCATCAAACCAAAGTCAAAGCTGAACACACCAGTGCTATTACAGTGCAGTTTTGACATATTGTGACCACTAATGCTGGTCGTCCTACCCATAATATAGTCCATATGATGGACAACTACTGCTACTAATCAACATATCATATACTGTAAACTTAAGTGCTTTCTTCCAGCTGTGGCAGCTCTGGTTCTGGTGCAGACACGGACATGGAATTTGTCTTTTGACTGACTGTTGGTGTCGTCATAGTTCTCCAACCTTGTTTTATGCAGTGGTTGCAGAAAGTATGCAGTTCTTATAAAACTAGCCAGTTATTAAATGAGACATAAGTACCTTGGACACAACAACAGTGGTGACGCTAGGGCGGGGTTTGACGGGGCTATAGCCCCATCAGAAACTTGCTTAGCCCCGGCACAGATCCCCCAAGGATTTCCAAATGATTTTCCTGTTTTTTAACTCTCGTTGTCACTCTCATTAACATTGAAAAATAAACATTAAAAACCTAAAAAATGTGCCTAATATGTGGTCTATAAACAATTGATATTATGGGGGAGGGGTCAAGCAACTCAAGCAAGCAACGCGCAAACTTTGCGCAAGACGGTGAACGTCAATTCACTATAGAGAAAGTGTAAGTAAAAAAAACTGACGGCTAACGCTACATTAACAGCGCATATTCTCTCTGAGATGACGAGAGACGAATCTACTCTAACATATGCTGATAACGTCTTAAATTATTCCCTTTATATTTATCTTGTGGCTCGTATAGTGAAAAACATGAGAATAAACGTATTTTGCGTTAAACAGGTTGTTTTTGAAAATCAGTGCCTGAAATAAAGCTGCTCTGAATATTCATTGATGACTGCAGTGTTAATCATTTTTAGTTATAGGCCTATAATTCATTGTATAAATTAATAAACCTGTTTTAAAAACCCTTTTTAAAAACATTTTCAATGAGGAGTAAGTTAATAGCCTATTTTATTATCCTCACAGCGTATCATGCGGTGATGTGCTATGAAATCATTGCGGGGCAATAATTTCATGTAATTTAATAATAAAAGTAATCTAATAATAATAGGCCTAATAATAAGAAGAATGTAACAGACCTACATTAATTGGAAATGCTAAATTTTTTATGCTTATCTCTGGCTATCATGGACACATGATACCATGCAAATCAGCACGGGGAGGTTATCACCCGCAATGTGTGCCCGTGTGGAAATAGTTTTATGAATTGTTAAAAAAATTTTTTTAGTTTTTATTGAATTGAAAAAATTCCAACTTTCTCTCTTTTCTATAAATTATATTACTTTGTAAGTGTCATATTTGGCAGTTGGCATTAGTATATTACTAATAACAGTGGCATATGAGATGTTTAATACCACAGGAAAAAAAAGTAAAATATGCCATTTTCGAAGCTGCTGTATATAAAAAAACTGATAGATAAAGTTTAGGCGTTCATTACTTTCTCTCAATTTAATTAGTTTTTTAGCTCCCCCTCTGAACTGTTAAGCCCCCCATTAGCACCCCCAACAAAAAAATCCTGGAGCCGCCACTGCACAAAAACAATTTAAAAAAGATTCCAGATTATTCCAGACATCCCCAAATATTAGACAATCCACCCAAATTGTGCAGTACATGCCTAAAACCCTATTCCTTTAAAGAACAACAGTGTAATAACTAGGGAAAGGCGTGCAGATTATTTTACAAAATTCAAAAGAATAATTCTTTACTTAAAAGGGTTTAACAAGTATACTTTCTAGACATTTTATACTTGTCTTCTTTTCTAAAACTAAATTAACTTAAGTTATTGGTATATTTATTTTTTAAAGAATCATGGGCTAGTCAGTTGACAACTTCCATCAGTCCTTAAATTCAGATGTGTTTTCTTCGAGTTGTCTGTTGTTGGAGTGATGACATGCAGACATTCATTCAGCCGAATAATGTTTTTTTTTTCCCTCTGAGTTGACCTTAGGGGAAGACTTTTCAAACAAAACAGTGAAATGCCTACTGCATTAAAACATAGGTGTCCTCTCTTTAAAACACCATCTGTGAGTGAAGAGACCTCACAGTCACGACCTCACAGTGTCCCCGTGTATGACAGGGATTTATGATTGGATCAGGATTGGAGGTGGCAGAGCAAACAGCTGAACATTAGTTGTTGGACTGTAATACCAATGCAAAGTTCTGTTTTTGGTGTATTAGAATGGGCTGATGATAGAAAAGTCAGTTTGTGTGTTTCTGTGCAAAAAGTGCAGAAGAAACAAGGTTTTGTCAGAAACATTGCAAAATGTTGGATGCCCCTAATACTTAATATTAAACTCCCTGTTTACTTTTTGTTGGCTTCATACATATAAAAAATATTGGGTCCCACTTTATATTAAGTGGCCTTAAATACTATGTACTTACATTTAAATTAATAATATGATACAATGCACTTACATACTTTGTGTACATACGTGTTTTTACATTGTACTTATTTTAAAAAATTACCTGCGTGTAATTACGTCTGTAATTCATTTCTGTAATTACATTGTACATTGTGCTTATTTTTGATGTAAAGTACATAGTAATTAAGGCCACTTAATATAAAGTGGGACCAAATATAAAATTAAAATAAAATAAAAAATAGAGCTGGTCTTGAATCACTTGACATATTGCTTGCCCCAATAGTATTGTCCTGAGACACTTTTAATCCAATGTACCAGATGCCTTCCTGCTTGGTACTTCTAGAAACCGCATGGTAGCTTGCTACTGTTACTGTTAAAGCTACTGTTTTCTCTAGACTGACCTCTTTCTCATATTCAGCTGTCCTTTCATTTAATGCCAACTGACCTGAGCAGGTAATTGCCTTCTGTCTCGAACTAATCGAGCATATAATGTTCTGTTTTTTAAAGTCCAGACTTTTACAGCTTCTCAGAGAGAACTGATTGTGCTGCCAATACCCCCCCCCCAAAAAAAACCCAACATAATTTGCCCATTGTATTTAACACATTATCGGCATGCTAAATTATTTCATACCATAAAGCAAATATGGACAATATCTTCATTCCACACTTCTACCACACAAAAACATGCAGTTTTAATTTTTATATTTACTGAATTCAGCCAAACTTTTACAAGAACAGTGGTCAGCAAGAAGATTTATGTAATACATTTTAATGATACAAACATACACTACAATTTAAAGTTTGTGTTGTTTAAGTTTAAAGTAACATTCTTGAGTTAAAGTAAATTAAAAACCGTTGGTGAAAAAGCATCTTTGATGAGCTACAGAGAGAAACTAGTTGCCAGACAATAAACAAGTGACCAGTTCTGAGTGACGACGTCACTACATGCATTTGACCAGCACGGGTCGGAAGGGTTAGCCAAAAGCAGCTAATGTAGTATTATGGTTTAATGGTAGACTTAAATTGTTTTGAAAATACTGTTTGTTTGAATCAAAAACAGAACCATGCACTGTGTTTTTGATTAACATCAGGAATGAGTCAGATTTATTGGCATGGGAAAACTACATTCATGTCTGGAAAGACTAGCTTGTCTTGAAATGTGTTTTGTTACAAATGTGCTTTCACCTTACCCTTACTCTTACAAGTGTACATTACATTTCAGGAGACTTGGTGTTGACAGGTGAAGACATTTCATAATGTTGCAGTTTTCCATTGCAAAATAAACTGAGGAAATAATAATACAATATTGCAGGCCCTTTGTAGTGCTTTAATATCCCTAAGATAACTAATTTCAGGCTTGTCAAAGAAAAGCAAAGATATTAATGTAACTTGGAATCTCATCTAAAAGAGGTCAAACCCCATATGTTCTTAGAACTTCTTCTGTCTGCAAGCTCTTCAGTTAGGCAGGGCTTTGAGTTTCTGAATAACAAATTATGAAGTAAATATTTATTTCACGTGGCGTTGTCTCGCTTGTCAAGAACCAAACTCTTCTGTTCCATGATGGCTTCATGATTGTGGTTCCAGTTTTTAATGAGTTGCAGATCTGCAAACAATTTTGATTGGTTTCTTTAGTTATAAAAGAGCATTTCTGGACTTAAGTTTATATACTAGAATATAAGGATGCATGATATTATCTGAACGTTATCAGAATCGGTTGATAAAGGCTTAAAATGTAAACATCGGCATCGCCCCGATTTGAAAAATGATGCCGATAAGACAAATAACTCACATGTGCTCGAGGTGTGCTAGTGATAAAATCATGTCACCAGTGTGGTCATTTGAAGCAAATTTTTGCCTGAAGCGTGATTAAATTCACTGTTTTGGATCACAGCATTTAATTTGAGAATGTATGTACAGAATGATGCGTCCAGTGTGCGATAGAGTCAACAATCATGAGCACGTGCAGCGACAACAACAGTCTTCCCCGGGTCCTAATACGGGTTCCTTAGTGTCCAGTAAGGCATTTTATTTATTTAGGGGATGCTATGGGCCTGTTTGTAATAAAATGAAAAGTAAAATACACAAATAACACAGAGATACTTGTATTTGTGAATAAATAAAGCATTAATTGATGTCATAAAATCATCTGTTTTGATTTAAATGGGTCATGAGCTGCCTCTGTTTTGTGTGATGCGACATTACTGCTGGATCCAATATAGTCGGCACAGCATCGTCTTTTACTTTAAATCTTTCTGAAAATCCTGTGTCGAATTGTGCCTTGTTTGTAAACGAATCTGCGGTAAAATGAAGTGAACAAAGGACCGAGTTCTTACTGACGCGGTCTGGAACTTCATTCAAAATAAAGTTAATTCACTCTTTTCTAATGTCAGGATCAGAAGGAAGGCAATGCAAAGACAGTTTTTCCACAATTGTGTTCGGAGCCATCTTTATCGTTATTTTCTGCATAGACCTGCGCATTCGCCTCTCTTGTAAACACTGCATGCGTGAATCTGTGGGCGGGGCTAAACAGGCAACAATGTAGAAGCAGGCGTTGCTCTTCTGAGGAGGCAGTGTTTAGCCACACTATTACATCATAGAGTAGAACATTCCACGAGCTGTCGTTTTGGCAATATTCAATATAAGTTGTTTTTAGACTAACAAGAAAGTTTTGAGTTCTGAAACTTCTAGGATGTTTTCATAGTACAATGGCCTCTTATATGCCAAAAGATCAAGGGAATTTTGGTTTCTCAGTTTATGACCCCTTTAAAGGGCAGAAGCTATAGCTTACATGAATAAAAATCACAAACATGTCACATAACCAATTAAATAGCTTTATAGACAGATTTATTCTTTAATGTGTAATATATTTTTCAAACAGATTATGAAAACTAAAAGATTTTTGAAAAAAAAACCAGCAGTGATTGATTTTATTAGTTATTTTCAATGCTTTCAATGTACACTCATTACAAAAATAACTTTAAAGGGGTCATCGGATGCAAGTTGATATGATTCTTTAGGGTCTTAATGAAAAGTCTATACCATACTAATACTTTATAACTTTGGTTAAAATTTCTCAATGGTCGTCTAAAAAAACACCCTTTTTACTTTGTCAAAAACAGCTCTGTTCACAGCGACCCGTTTCGGTGCATGTCTCTTTAAATGCTAATGAGCTCTGCTCACCCAGCCCCTCTCTTCTGTGGGGTGACAAACTGTTCTCAGGACTGTAAACTTCAGCCGCATTGCTAACTTGCTAACTAGCACATTATTAGGAAAGGTGATTTGCAAAGATTCATTAAAAAAACATTATACTCACTTCTTCTGTAGGTGAAGCTGGATCAGGAATGATTTGCGCGAACTTAGATGCATTTAGGTAGGTCGGGGGAGCTTTTTGTTCACTTCAAAAACAAAAGTAATCCACTGCGTCTGGCGTACTCTTGACAGCTCACTCATGTGAGCTTCTGTGCTAAAACGCCAGTGTCAATCAACAATCGTGGGAGGGGCCTTGGCCTGTGTGATGTCACTCTGCCAAGAATCTGTGAATGGCATGATCTGAGATCTCATAATTTATTGGGATTTTAAAAAAACTAGCAAAAAAAAAAAAACACTGGATGGATTTGTATCATTATAGGGTGGTTGTGTGCATATCACACCAGTCCTCAGGTCCTTACACTGGCTTCCGGTTACATTTAGGATTGATTTTAAAGTACTTTTACTCGTTTATAAATCACTCAATGGCCTAGGACCTAAATACATTGCAGATATGCTCACTGAATATAAACCTAACAGACCACTTAGATCATTAGGATCGAGTCAGTTAGAAATACCAAGGGTTCACGCAAAACAAGGGGAGTCCGCTTTTATCTATTATGCCGCCCGCATTTGGAACCAGCTTCCAGAAGAGATCAGATGTGCTAAAACATTAGCCACATTTAAATCCAGACTCAAAACTCATCTGTATAGCTGTGCATTTGTTGAATAAGCACTGTGCTACGTCCAAACTGACTTCACTGTATTTTATGTATAATCATTTTTATTTCTAACTGTTTTAGATTAATTTTAAAATCAATTTTTAAATCATTTTAAACGTTTCTAAATTTCTGGTTTTATTGTGATTATTTTTATTTTTTTGTATGATTATTTTACTTCCTTTTATGTAAAGCACTTTGAATTACCATTGTGTATGAAATGTGCTATATAAATAAACTTGCCTTGCCTTGCCTTGCCTTGCCTTACACACATTTCAGTTCAACACATTAGTCTCTACATGGTATCGGCTATATGCCAAAAATGAGTTTAAAAAATATTGGCATATTGGATATCTGCAAAAATCCAATATTGTGCATCCCTACTAGAAAACAGTACTAAAACACAATGAAAGTGTAAAGAGACAAAGGGCTGTAAAGCTGGCACAGTAACATTTTAGATTCACTAAGAGTTTTCCCTAAATAAACTCCTAATCACTGTTTATTGATAGTAAGGGAGTAGGTATTGGGTAGGGTTAAGGGATCTAGAATATGGTCATGCTGAATAAGGCATTAATATGTGCTTCATGAGTATTCATAAACAACCAATGTGCTAGTAATATGCATGCTAATAACCAACTTGTTAATTGTGTTGTTTGTGAGCAGGAGAGCAGGGCCGTCGATTGTCAGTTCTTTTTGAAATTAGCTCATGGCCGTGAGTCTCGCCCCAACAACTGCCTTAAATATTTTCTAACGAAATGGAAGTGAATTTCCAGTTGGACAGCAGATTATTACAGCAGATTATTTCAGCAGAGTTGAATCGCTGGGGCCATTAACGCAATGGCAATAGCAAGAGATTACAGATTATTGTAAATTTTTCAAACAAGACAGTATATACTGTGCAGTATATCAAATCCTCTAGTTCTTTGGAAGTGCTCATTGTAGCTGCCTGGGAACTTATAAACATGACTTTGTTTTCTGGCAAATATAAAACACCACCAGCTTTCCAAACCATTATTAGATGCATTCAGGTAGTCTTTTAGTCTTTTTTTCTCTCTCTCTCTTCTGTTTGGAATAACTTTTGTTCAAGCCTGTAAATTCAAAAGTATTGTGGGATTTATGTAGACTTGAGCAGCTTCTATGTGTGCCTTTCCTGTGTATTTATCTAGCAAATCAATTATTTTCTATTATGACAGTGACATGTTTAAACTGGTGAAGTCAAATTATTTATCATAGGAAGCAGAGATGGAAACTGGAGTCGCACTTAAGTCGCATAAATAAAGACTTGGGACTTGACTTGGACTCGTGAACAGCTGACTCGTGACTCGTGAGACTCGTAAAAAACGCAAGTCATTTGGTATAGGAGTTTATATGAATGTATCTCTGAGGGAAACTGTCTTAAAAAAAAGTTTAGATGGTATTTTCTTTTCATCTTGCCTCCGTATAATGCATATTAGTGTTCATAACCGCAGCACTGCTTTGTTTACAGCGGAAACCAAGGAAACAATGTTTAATTGATGTTCAAGCGCCACCTGCTGGCAGAGAGTGAATCTGCATTAATTCAGCCTGTGCGGTTTTGTTTCGTACAGATGGTTTATGTAGAATAGATTCACAAAACTAAAGTCAGACCATTTTGTTTTTGCTTCAAATTTCGAAATTATACAATCCAATTTAGATTAAAAACTGCTCATGCTGGATGTACAGGTACATCTCAGAAAATTAGAATATGGTGAAAAAGTTCATTTTTTCAAGTAACTTATTTCAAAAACTGAAACATTCAAATATTTTAGATTCATTACATGTAAAGTAAAACACTTCAAAAGTTGTTTTGTTTTAATTTTGATGATTAGAGCTTACAGCTAATGAAAGTCAAAAATCAGTATCTCAAAATATTTACATTTGAGTTTCAATAAATAACCATCCATACAGTATAAATTCTGGGTATCTCTTGTTCTTTGAAACCACAATAATGGGGTGTACATGAGATGATTACATGAGATGTACCTGTATGCAGCCTCTCTGTTTGGATTGTGTTGTGTTTAAAATACAGTGGTTGCCTCTCATTTTAAATTGAAAAAGAGCACAAAGCCTTAGTTTGTTTATATGAGATTTATTTCATTTGTGTAATTCATTTGATTAATTGGGGTTTGTTTTAAAAAAAATTGTTGTTTGACATATTTCAATTTTACAAAGAAATGCGCTGCATTTTATCTGACAATTAATAAATGGACACCTTTTCATTTCTAATTTGTCTTAAATTTTGTTCAAGTTTTTTTTGTTGTTGTTGTTGAGAAAATCATATCGTGAAATCAGTATTTCAAAACTGATTTAGCCTCAATAACTAGCTGAAAGAACTGTTGCTAATAAATAGAACAAAAACTTGAGATGTGACTTGGACTTCACCTCAAAGACTTAAGACTTGACTTGGACTCCGCTTTAAAGACTTGAGACTTGACTTAGACTTGACCTCAAAGACTTGAGACTTGACTTGGACTTGGACCTCAGAGACTTGTGAACATGTCTGATAGGAAGCAACACCAATACTTACTTTCTAGCTTGTTTTTTTTGCTCTTTCCCACTTTCCCTGCTGAGTTATTTTGAGCTCACCTAGCAAGTATGTTGCCCCCAAGGGCTTTTAAAAAGCAGGAAAGAGACAGCAACTGTAATGGCTTATGGGCAGAAGTGCAAATGTTCCATTCAGGGTTCTCTGTCGGTCATTGCATACGTTACTGATGTGGAAAGGGTGGTGGAAGGGAGCCTTTTTGTAGCCAATACAGTGATTAAACAGAGATGAGCACAAGTACTCAGGTTCTCAAAAGTAGCACCAATGTTTAATGGTAAACTCACAATATTTCAAACTAGGGCTGTCAAATCAAATGAATTATGTAATATGCAAATAATGACCGTTTATCATCAGTTGTGAGAGAATCGTGACCTCTATTTTAAGCAAAGAGAAAAAATAGGATTCTCAGTTAAACCAGAATTGTGCAGCTCTGTTAGTTACTGAGATTACTTTGACCATTTCTGTACATTTCACATTTCATCTGGCCCCGCAAAAAAAAGCAATACCAATTGATACCAAACTTGGTGGTTCATCACTCTGAAATCGTAAGGGCTTTCTCCAAAATCCTTAAGTTGTAATCTACAAAACGTATATCTTTTATTTCCATTTCCGGCATAAAAACGCTTGTGCTATTTTCGATTTTCTGAAAACCTACTTCTTCAAACTCGTCTTAGGCTGTTCGCCAGTCTTCACCAAACTGTGTACAAAGCAGCAGACTATGCTGGCTAAAAGTTTCCAAAATATGCTGATATGTAGAAGCATTGCAAAGATATGTTAGCAAATTAAATTTTCTGCCATCACACGTTTTAACGAATGGATCTGAATGCAAACTCCTTAAAACACTTTGACAACAGGGCATTCTGATGACGCACAATAAAGAAATACGTACCCAAAAAGTACTCGTTTGATTATTCTGTCAAGTATTCAGGGGGTTTATTGTATCATAAATGCTGTTTCTTTTTGTGTTGTTGGTAACATCAGTGGTTTTGGAATGTGTTAGAAATATTATTGTTTTATTAATTGGTTTTGGAATGTTTTTTTTTTATTATGGCAGCATTTTCTTTCGCTGGGATTCCCTTACCCCTGTAAAAGCAGATGTATTGGCAAGTCTGGCAGTCATAGAAAACTTCAGACTGACATTACACAAGTGTTTCCAGATGGGAAGTTTTTTAATCGGTCATTAGAAGGATCAAAAATGTAACATAAATGTAAAATATTTGACAGGCCATTTATTGTGCAAATTTACTTGCCAATTGCTCATCTGCTTGGAGATTCTACTGTTTTTTAGTGTTATAAACTTGTGTAGAATGCATTTTCATGCTCGTTTTCAGAAAATGGATGAACTTAAGAGTCATATTTTAGACTATACAAATACCAAAAGGTCTCTGAATGAGTCTATACTTCGTAGAGTAGTATAGTCAGACATTGTATGACTGTAAACTGACAGTCATACAAGTACGTGTTGTTTTGGGCTCATGATTTGTTTTTGTTTTTAATTGTTGGTTGTAGCTAATCTCAATTTCTATAATCATATTTGCAGTATTGCAGATTTAGAGCGTGCACTAAAACATTGCATTCTTTCGTTTTAGCATCAATAATAAGCTCCAGCAGCCAGAGGCAGCATCAGGAGTGTTGGAGTATGCCATGAAACACTTTGGAGAACTGGTAAGAGCTTTCATCCCTCATTAATCTGTGCGCCATCCATCATGCATTGACTTCATAAGATGAGGTGAATCTCACGTCTGTCAAGAAAGGTCTTATATCACCTTAAAAATATTGTAAATGTTTTTGTTTTTATTGTTTAATTGTGATGAGAATTGGGGGCAAATATGCTTGATTGTAATAAAAATAGTATCCGTTGTCTTGTTTCATCTGAAGTTAATGTTGTATTAGCTAAATAAGTCTTTTGTAAGCATTTATGTAACATTGAAAACTTTTGGTTTGTTTTTTCATGTTTCAAAATGAGAGATGTTTTGATGCGTCATACACAGTACTCCTGTCCTCGAAGCAGAGGTGGAAAGTAACGAATTACATTTACTCGCGTTACTGTAATTAAGTAGCTTTTTTGTGTACTTCTACTTTTTAAAGTAATTTTTAAAATCTGTAATTTTACTTTTACTTAAGTATATTTTGTTTGAAGTATTGTACTTCACAAATAAAAGCTACATTTTAAAAAAAGGAGTATTTGCACATTAATTACTGAGTAAAAAAAAAAATCGCTCCCTTGAAACTACTGCAGTAAATAATGGGCAGGAGAACAAACTGGCGCTAAAATCTAAAATCTAAATCTAAATCTAAAATTTTGTCTCTGAGAGAAAGTGGTTCTTTTATTTATAAAGGATACATTAAATAGATTTAAAAAAAAATCTGTACAGTGTCTATACACAAGTTAGAACAGTACAGTTACTTTTTGGCCAATTTAAAGCCAAAATCATACTTGCGAGTGTACAGTTATGGAGTCTGAATAGTATCACAATTAATACTTGCTCGAAATATGTGCACATGTGTAAACAAATTAACATTCACAAAAAGGAATTAACATTTAACTTACAAATTGTCATGTATGTGTTTGTGTGTTTTGAGACTTTCCTTTATTCATGTTTGGGCCCATTATACTTGTTTAGGCAATCAGATTTCAGCTTATCAATCAGCCAGTCATAACCTACTGAGAGCGCATCACCACGTCAACACACCGGGCACATCAGATGACAGATGCACACACACACACAAATGCTAGTTTCACTATATTAGTGAGGACATCCCATAGGCTTCCTTTCTTTTTTCTTATTTCAGGTTAATTGTATTTTCTATCGCTTAACCCAACCACTGTCCCTAAACACTAGATTTCAAATAGCTAGATTTAAATACAAATATGATTTGACTGATTTATATGCCTTTAACTAGTGAGGTCTGGTTTACTAGTCAGAGCTCAACAGGTTTCACTATTGTATATCAGTGAGGACGTTTTGGACCTCACAAAAAGTATAGTCAAACCTGTACACTCACACAAATACAAAAGTAGTCAGTTCACGCACGTGTGACAATTTGCAAATACAGTCTTAACAATTAGTTCATTTTGAGGACACTTGATTTCTTAGGATTTTTTTTTCCTGGTAGGTTTTCTACATAAATCTACATGATGAGTATTGTCTGGGGAAAAAAACAATACTGGAATTTAGACTTTTTTTATTGTTTAATACTACATTGGTGAGCAGAGGCTTTGATTTCTTTCTTTAAGAACTTTAAAAACATAAACTCTAGTTTAGGTTAAGTATTTGTATGAAATGCTAAAACAAATACACATTTATTTGTTTTAGCTCAGGGGTGCCCACACTTTTTTGTGTGGGGATCTTCTTTTCAAATGAGAAACTCAACTAAATCTACCAACTGAAATATAAATAAATAGGCCTAATAAAATGCTTTTAAAAAATAAATAAAACAGCTTGTTGGGACCAATGCATGCATCTTTATATTGCATTAATTAAATTATTATTTAAATACCCATTCATTTGCGCATCAATAATAACAGACAAGCGCACGCTTAATGTTATGACTGTAATCGTCTTTACCTTGATTACAATTGTCATCCATCAAAACTTGTTTTACTAGTGCAACATTAGCCACGTTTACATGTACACTTTTTTGTCATTCCGCTTAAAATCATTCCGATTGAAAGATTCGGTGAACTGTTTACATGAGACGTTATCTAATCCGAATGAAAACAAATAGCCTACAAAATATCAGGCGCGGCTCGTCTATATGGGCAAAATATTCATCCACTGTTCCACAACATAGACCTCTATAAAAACTGAAAAATTAATAAATTGGAAATGTGTTCAGCATTCTGCAACAAATATTTTTCAGATGTTCTATACTATTTTAAGTCGTAAAGTAAGCAGTATATATTAAAATCCTGCACATGGCTTTAGAAGGCATGTAGACATGATACTAAGTGGGGCAGATGGTGCCTGAGCCCTCCCAAGCTCAACAGCGCCCCATAATTTTGCAATGTAACTCTGTGGTGAAAAGGGGAACTGCAGCGTTCTCTAATTTAGAGCCCTTTGGGCAGTTTTGAGACTGCCCTGCTTATTTTCACGTTACCTTACATGAACCTTGCTCCAAGGTGATATCAATCCGCTTCAGCTATGTGTCTGCATCACGTCAGTAACTAGTTGGCATGTCTGTTTTTTTCTATGTGGAGTAGTGGATCAAATTAACAAAGTATAAATCCTTTAGTTTCAAATGTGCTCACATGAATAGCCTTTATATATAGTTCTATTGTGTTTGTTTTATTATTATTCTGAGAATAGACATGATCGTCTTTCCTCACCCGAATTGCTCCACAACTTGTAACATTCTAAATCAACATTTGGAGGTGATAAATACTATTAAGGCAATTATAATACAGCATTTTATGCATGTTCTTCGAGCCTGTCAATCAACATTAGCGTGCCACCCACAGGATAACGAAAATTTTGTCCGCATGTGTTCAGAGATTATAATATAAAGTTTTTACTAAATGTTTTTCATATATAAGTGCTATGACCTAGAATCTGCCACCTAAATTTATGGTCAGGAGCCGCTACTGCTTCAAATCACCAGAGGAAACCCCCCCCGCATTTTTTGCGTTAATATTTTTTATAGCTGCTTTTGCTTGTTTAGAATAAACGGACAAATATTTGAATCCCTTGCGTTCATTCGAGCGCTCAGTCATGTGGCCAGAACACATACACATTCATAGAAATTGGCCGTCTTCTATCGTCCCACACACAGAACCAAATTGATTTCTCGTTTGCAGTTTATAATAACCAAGTTGCACATATATATCTATCAGATAAAATAATAAACACAATTTAGCTTGATCTCAGCCAGGTGATCCACTCATCATATCGCCATAATTTCTTAATGTTAAAGCATTGAGGGATAAAATAACAGTGCCCTCTCTGTAGTGCATTTCTGAAATGAATTTTATTGTGATTCTAAAAAGTTTTACTGTACTTAAATAGAACAAATAAACGATTTCTTACCAAGAGTTGCTGAAATTAAAGGAGCGTTGCTTTATGAACACAGAGAGTGATCGCTACGAGCTGTATCACAAATAACATTTCCAAGCGTGTAATCGTACATTATTCTTGAAGTGAGCACTTATAAATTCAAACAGATTGGAAATTATGAATCAGTAATAAATAATAAATGACAAAGGCAAATTTTGGTCAAGTTGTTTATTTTCATTCAGCTATACTGTCATCATTGTGTTGTTTCCGGTCATGAGAGCAGATAAGGCAGTTCATTACACAGCAAGCATTCTCCATTCTAATGTGTTTATAACTGTTTAATTTAAATGTTAACTTCTACCTCCACTATTTCCCAGTCTCTACTGTAGTGCATGTGTCCCCAAATTCCAGAATGCCGCAAAGTAATCGGTTTAACGTGTTTACATGGCAGGATTTTAATTTTGTTTGGTTTATAGAAAGGTTTATCCCACCCCTTTTAAACCGATTACAATTTCATTCGGTTTGGGCATTTTTATTCCTATTGGGGTGTTTGCATGGAGCATTTTCATTCGGATTGGACTTTTAAACCGATTACAATGCTCAATGTAAACACACCTATTGGCTTATTTTATCCAACTAAGAGCTGTAGTTTGCTTATCTCATACAGTGGTTTTGAGCCGCCATTCAGTCTGTATTTCACACAGCACAATGAGAAATGGCTTGCACTGCTCCGAGACACAGAATATCACAAGAGAGGTGGTGCTGTTATTTATATATATATATTTTAATTATTTAACATTAATCATATAATTAGTGAGTTTATTATATTTTAATTTTAAGTTATCTCGTGCCTCCCCTATAGAAAACCACTGACCTGATATGCGATCTACCACATTGCCTTTGCGATCGGCCTACAGGGTGCCCCTGTTTTAGCTGGAACTTTTCTACGTATAGTCACTGTTTTTGCACATTTTCTGGCCATTGTAGTAGAATTCAGAATTATGAGTGGAGATTTACTTCGTTTTTTTTCTGTTGTAGCCTTTCAAAACTTATTGGACCCAAATGACATACAAATTTTGTATGCTGTATGAAAAATGAGGATTTTAAGTTCTCATTTATCAAAAGAGCCTGCTTTAAAAAAATCAGTTTCTTTAAATTATGAAATATGACTTGAAGTGTTATTTCAACTGTTGCTGAGCCATCCATTACTCTGGCAGATGCTCACATTGGGCTCGCTGCCAATTTTTAAATAAACTGTTGCTATGCCATCCCATTAAATGTTGGAATAACAGTTGGAGCTATCCATACTCGGCTGTCTGTGTTCCAGATGTGAATGTGATTGTGTGAGATTGAAAATCCCAATTGTTGAGTGCCAAGACGAGTTTGTGGTTTACTTGATTTACAAATGAAGCAAGCCCTTTTAACCCCCTCCCCAATAAAAAATAAATAAATAAATAATAATAATAATAATTCAATGATATCAGTAATATCATTTTAATTATTTCCATCATCCTTTTATGTTTTTCTTCCACTACAGGAGATCCAAGCCACCTGGTATGAGAAACTTCATGAGTGGGAAGATGCTCTGGTCGCCTATGATAAAAAAATCGACATGAACAAAGATGATCCGGAGCTTATTCTGGGTCGCATGAGATGTCTGGAAGCACTAGGCGAATGGTATGCATACATATAATAACTTGTCAATTTCTGGAAGTGGGCAGACTAAATGGTGGATCGGCGCCGGGAGATGATGTCTGCGGCCCTGATCGTCAGCGATGAGCCCCAGAGACATATCCCCAGTGAAGACCTCGACTAAAATACAATATAACTAAAAATAAAACAAATAATTAAAAATTTAATAATAAAATACCTAACTACATAATACTATTATTGTTAGAAATTGCAACAATATAAAAATAGAAATATAATACATTTATACATTTAAAAATGTAATTAAAACAATAAGTAAACAATGAATAAACAATAATATCCTGGCCAGAGGAGAACTGGCCCCCCGACTGAGCCTGGTTTCTCCCAAGGTTTTTTTCTCCATTCTGTCACAGAGGGAGTTTTGGTTCCTTGCCGCTGTCGCCTCTGGCTTGCTCAGTTGGGGACACTTAATTTCTAGCAATTATCGTAAATTTGATTTCACAGATACTATTTAAACTAAACTTAGCTAGACAATGACATCTCCGAATTCAATAATGAAATGCCCTTAACTGAAAATTGAGTGTTTAATCTTATTATTATACATTACTGACACTCTATCCTCCAACTTGATACTGTTAAGTGCTTTGACACAATCTGTATTGTTAAAAGCGCTATATAAATAAAGGTGACTTGACTTGACTAAATCTTGCTTTTTTACAAATTTGGTTATTTTTGGGGATTTTTTACATTTTTCAATTTATGCATTAAGTTTCAGGATAAATTTATACTCCTTTTTTTTTTTTTGGAAAGTCCAATGTAGTCCTATTCTTATTGAAGGTAAATTTAATGGGGGGTTTTGTGACTAGACAGGGCGGACAGGTCCATGTTTCTAAGCAGGCAGTTTGTGGTGCTGTCAATTATTTGATTTTTTTGGTTACTATTTATTAGTTACTGATTCATTTTTGAGTCAGGTTTACATTTTTGCCAAATGTAAGGTTTAGAACCTTGCATTATTATTATTTTTTTAAATTTACATTCTTCTTAGTAATATCAAGAAACCTATTATTGATGGAAAAATGCATGCTTCCCACAAGCTGTGAAATAGTCAAAGGAAAATTAACTGCAAAACATTACACCATGGAAAGTAATTTCTCCTGTGAAATATATTCCTCTCAGTACGGAGTTACACAACAAGGAGCGAATATGATCTAGTGAGTAAAAGCAGAGATCGGTTGCGTTTGTGTGCTCACACTATCCCTTTGTGCCCTCATGGTATCTGACAGTGCTGTCATTTGAACATTTTTTTCTCTACTTTTGAAAGGAAAATCTTACTGATTTCTGTAATAGTCATTTACTGGGAAGCATGAGGAAGAGTTTGTGTGGGAGAGTGATTGGCATGAGGGGTGACTTCCCGGATTTGTTGCAGTCAGCGAAACCAGTAATAGGACACAACTAGATGGTGAAAGTGGAAACAGGAAATATAGGGATATCACTGAAAATAGTTCAGTCTAATTTAAAAAAATACTATTTTGCTCAATATTTGTGTGCGCTTTTCTGCTGCCTATAAAAATATAATACTTTTGGCTTGGCAACATACTAACAGCTGTTGGAATCAGTGGTGAGCTCAGCCTCTTGTGCATTTCACATGAGGAATGATATTTGCTGACTATAGAGAGCATTCCAAATTACTCTCTTATGAAGATCCATTTCAGTTATCATGTAGCTGTCTGTAGAATGCAGCAGACAAGACTTTTGTTTTTAAAAATGAAAGGTCTGTCATCAATCAGAATATTTTTTTAAGGGATTTGGAGCAAAAGAAGAACCAATGCAGTTAAAAAAAAATTATAATAATTGCTTATATTCATCATATCTTTTTATGATTGTCTCTTCAGAGTTGGATTGAACTTCTCAGTTCATATGAATTTCTTTATGAACTTTTTGAAGTGTAAAATAATTTTTGGTAGAATAGACAACTTTCAGTTGAAGGACAGAAATCTCTCAGGCTTCGTTAAAAGTATGTTTAATTGTGTTTCGGAGATGTACAAAAGTCTGATGGGACAAACAAAGACTGGAGGTGTGGCCAAAGCATACATTTATTTTATTCTCAGATGTGGTAGATGCACTAGATGCGACATCTAGTGTTTGAAAACTCATATATTTTAACTATGCTTTGCGATTTCTGCACAAATGTATCTCTATGTCTCATACAGGGTTGGAAATTAACAAGGGCTCGGGGCAAAAATGTCACAATGCCAGCACTGCACACTGTAATTATTATTTTTAAAATTTTATAATTTAAATACTTTATATAGGCTGTTTAAAATTACATTAATCTCATAACATTATGCAATTGTTGTTTAAATACATTTATGCTCCCTTTGAGCAGTAACGAACAATTTGTAAAAGTTTAAATAAACATGATGACATATGCCGTCTATGTACCACCTTGGCAATGTAAATATGGCTTTCGTTGATGTTGATCAAATTTTATGTCTAACATACTATAGTATTCTAATTCATTGATTGAAATAATTCACTTAATTTAAATAAATCACATAAAGAAAAAAGATACATTGAATAGGGGAATATTAGCTTTTAACTTTTAGTTTCATTAAAATGTCCGTCATGGACAGCTATTACTGTTTGACAAAGTCAGAAACACAATAGGAAGGTGTCAGTCCACATTTCAACTTGTTTCTGGGAACAATGTTCTCAGTCCCAAAGACCAAAGGGACCATCTTGAATTTGACCAGCGACAGATGCAGAAGCAAGTGTCTGTCATGGTATGAGGGTGCATCAGTGCAAACGTCATGGGTGACTGGCATGTGTGCGAAGGTACCATTGACATTCAAGGCATATATTGGGATTGTACAGAGACATATACTGTCATCAAGATGACATCTTTCAAGGGAAGTCCATGGTCATTCAATCAAGACAATGACAGGTGTCATTCTGCATGTGCTACAATAGCGTTGTTTCGTAGACACAGAGAGGACGTGATTGACTGTCTTGCCATCAGTCCAGATCTGTCTCCTATTGAAAATGTACGGCCCATTATGAAAAGGAGAATCAGACAAGGATGACCACGTACTGTTAAGCAGCTGAAGTCTTGTATCAAGTCTTGTATCCCAACTTTTTTTGGAGTGTTGCACCCATCAAAATCAACATTTGTTTATACTTACAGAATACAATTAATTTGGTCAGTGAAAACATTAGAAACCTTTTCTTTACACTTTTGTCAAGTAAAGGTTAAAGAGAATTAACAAATCACAGATTTTCATTTTATTGCATTTTACAAAACATCCCAACATTTTCTGATTTGGGGTTGTATTATATGGCACCACATATTGCTGCCGTTTTATTGTAATTCAGCATTATAGGACACTCTGTACTGTAAATGAAGCTCTTGTATGTTAGGTTTAAAGTGTGTGCGTGCATTGCTCTAGCGTAATTACCCATAAGTATCTACACTGCAGACCAGACCACCTCTATACATGTATATCATGTGACGCTATGTTATGTGTTTTTTTGGGGGGTCAAATCTCCATGTGACATTCCATTCCAGTGAGTGATTGACTGTTCCTGTGTAAGGTACCGGAGCCCTTTTTCCTGTCTCGCTGTTAATGTACGTCTTTGTGTTTTAGACCTGTCTGCAGCCTGGAACCTTGTATTTTGCAAGGCCCCATAAGTAATGTTTTTTCCAGGCGGCTGGGACAGCACTTCATGTGTTCCAGATTCCCCACGCCATCTCCTGAAACCCATATGAGCTGCGTCTCACAGGGCTAATCGTGGGGCCCCTTTTTTCACAACCCCCAGTAATGACACGCATGGTTTGCTTGTGTCTGTGTCAGCACTGTTAGCCTCAAAGGGTCCATTTGTTTTAAAGGTGCACCATTCCAAGATGTGATATGATGTCATGGCTTTTTGCAGTTTATCACAGCCAGAGCAGTGGCAAGGGGCTTTTTTGGTGAAAAGTTTCCGGCATGGACACAGACAGAAGCTCTCACTGACCTTCCACATTTTTACAACACATTTGGTCTTTATGAACTGTAGTGCTTGTGCTTTGCCAGAAACAATAATTCAAGAACAAATGCTGACATCTCGTTGTTGTGTGCTGTGCTGGTGTTGAATCCTGTTATTTTTCCACACCCTTTTTACCTAATGTACACAATAATGCTGTTTATTTGTATATTTAATCATTTTCATGTTGTATCTCTTTAATATACAGGGTGTGACAAATTTGATTAATTAGACATGATTTGACACACCTATCAATGCAGGTCTAACAGCTGAAAAAGAATGTCAGAGCAACAAAAAGAGAAAGAGAGGTGACCAAAAATCTGAAAGTCATTCTGGTTGAGCTTCAGTGAAATTTCTTTTGAGAGAAATTTAACTGAAGGACAGCCATCACTGATCTGGGCTTCATGGCAGAGTGGCCAGACAGTAGCCTTTCTTCAGTGAAGACACATAAAGACCTGCTTGGAATTTGGAAAAAAGAACCTTAAAGGCTTGCAGACTTTGAAAAACAAGGGTGTCTGGTCTGATTAACCTCAATTCCAAGTGTCATGTCTGGAGGAAACCAGAGGCCACACATTATATTCCCAGTGCCATCTCACTGGTGAAGCAGGGTGGTGGTAGCATCATGCTGTGGTCATGTTTTTAGGGGCTGTGGCCAGGGGTCAGGGTTGAATGAAAGCAGAGTACATCATACTATAGTGATATCCTAACTGAAAATCTGGTCCAAAGTGCTCAGGACTGGGCCAAAGGTTCACCCTTCAGCAGGGCCTTAAGCAACAACTATGTTGTAACATATATGTACAAATGGTGCATCATAGCTGTGATGGCTAAACATGTGGCCACACATTAATGATGGTAACTTAACATGCATTCATTCAAAATGCATACAATTCACTACATAATCATTCACTGAGTAGCAGAGTATACTGAGGTAAAATCCCCAATTCATTCTCTTTCTCTGAGAAAATATTAATTGTATGTTTTCCCCTTGTATTGTGTAAGTGGGCCTACCATTTGTCTTAAATACCTGTTTCAGTTAGTAGGTCAGTCTTATTCTGTTCAGTTCTTCTTAGGTTTTTCTTTACATTGAGTTTTTGCTTTGCTGACTTAAGTTATTCAAGTCTAGCTAGATTATTTGTTGGATAAAGTCACAATTAAACCATTTTTTTGTCAGAAATAATGTGTCCTCATGTGTTACTACTTGGCTTTATAAAATACCCCAAAAGACTTGAGGCTATAATCACCACCAAAGTTGCTTAATGTAAGCACTCAGTTAAGGGTCTGAATACTTATGCAATGTAATTATTTCAGGTTTTCATTTTAATAAATTTGCAAAGTAATGTTTTTTTTTCTTTGTTATTATTGTTAAATTTATGTAATAGAATTGCAATTTAAAGCAGTTCTGTGTTAAGTGTGCATATTAGAAGAGTATTGGCAATGAGCATAAACTGTAATCTGCAAAGTTCTTTGCCAAAATATGCTTCAGTGTGGACCAGACTTTACTCCCAGTAGTCAAAATTTGGCTATGTGAGACTGTTTCCTTCCCTGCTGTCCGTCTGTCTCTCTCTCTCTCTCTCATTCTCTTTCTGTTTTGTTTTTCTCCATCAGGGGTCAGCTGCACCAGCAGTGCTGTGAGGAGTGGACTTTGGTCAGTGAGGAGACTCAAGCCAAGATGGCCCGCATGGCAGCGGCTGCAGCATGGGGATTGGGTGAGGCGAGAAAAAAAAAAAGGGGGGGGGGGGGGGACATTGTTTTTGATTATTCCAACATTAGGTTAAAGTTAATTCTGTAACTTATATCTGTAACTAACGTCTACCTGACAACGCCAATCTGCAATTTTCCTTAGTTTTATTCCCACTTATTACTGAAAAGACAAAACACTGTAATCACATCAACACAGTGATACATAATTAACATTCCTCTTCAATAGGATAGGGATGCAAACTACTCACCTTTTAGGTAAAGTTCACTGTCATGAATTTTGAGCAAAAATGGATAATTCCGTGAATCATGCTATTCCCAAGAGTTTTTGTTTGAGACAGGATGGTGGTTTGTTGTGCAAACTCTGAACACATTCTTGATGTCAGTCGGCAACAGCAACATGTCTGACAAAAAGTGTTGCAAGTTTTGATGCATATATGTAATGCACATACTGTATACAGCAACAATATACATTGCAACATTAAGCTAGAGGTTACATAAAGCAAAAAACAAAGCAGCTTCTTAACGTAAATGCTTTAAAGACCATTAAAATCAGAATGTTAATGTTATTATAAAAAAATATAATAAAATCATGCGATGTTCATGTTTCATATTTCATTTATATATGACATAAATACGCCCTAGTAGAATTTTTTTTACTTGTTTCATGGTGGTAATTCATTAAATATTTAAATTCAAAAACCTGCTGTAGGAGTCTCTGTCTCTCCTTACCCTGCTAAAAAAACCTGCTTAAATCAGCCTAAGCTGAAAAGTTCCCGAAACGTCTCTAAAACCAGCCAACAGACCTGTAACAACAAAAGCATGCATTTCACAACCCGTATTTCAGGGAAGTGAATTCATATGAAATACTTAAAATGAACAGAAAAAAGATACCCCCCCCCCCCCCCCCCCAGATGAATTTTCATTTTCTTGTACTTTTAAGACCGTACATTTTCATAAGCAATAAGATTCTATTGTGACTTTTGACCTGAGACCAAACAATGAGGAGTTCATATTCAATTGTTATTCGTCAGTCAATCAGTATCAGTTTAGAAAGTATAAATTAACATTTAGCATTAAATATAAATCAGCATTTACAGATATTCTGTTTACAGTCCATCAGATATTCCACATTGTGCTATTTAATGTTGCACTTAATGTGAGTCTCAGATATTGCAAACAGATATTTAATTTATTATTTTGTTGAAGATATAATATGTGTATGTATAATATAATTTGCATCCTTGTGCATTTGTCAGGCCACTGGGACAGTATGGAAGAGTATACCTGCATGATCCCGCGAGACACCCATGATGGAGCCTTTTACAGGGCAGTGCTTGCTCTAC
This sequence comes from Schizothorax lantsangensis, assembly GCA_027422415.1. NCBI lineage: Eukaryota > Metazoa > Chordata > Actinopteri > Cypriniformes > Cyprinidae > Schizothorax > Schizothorax lantsangensis. The sequence goes on from CM049851.1 coordinate 29,303,252, forward strand.
ATCAGGATCTCTTCTCATTGGCTCAACAGGTACTACATAATAAACAACTAATGAGAGTTATTAAATTAACAGTATATAAACTGCCTCTAACCTCACTTGTCATCCTCTAAAAATTTAAAAACTCCCTTTTCATGGAAGAAACAACCAGGAGGGAGATGTTTATGGAAAAAAAATGTTCAGTAAAAGATGATGAGTGCAGCAGTTGCTGTGGTGCATTGTCTCACAGGCGTTATGTAATATTGGTCAAAGGCTACCCTCAGTCTGCACGTCAAATAACTTGGCTGACATATACGGTCCCTGCGGTGATGCAGTGTTCCTTTTCCCAAAACAAGCGTGACTGTGTGTGTGTGAGAGAGAGAGAGAGGGTGAGATGAGCTCATACACGTGGAGAACATCACAGACACACCCATGTACTCTCTCTGTTCGCCATTATTATCCTGTCCATCCCACCCGTTCCATTACTCGAGAGGACATTGTGGCTAAGGTTATTTCAGGTAAACAACAGGCACAGTATCACTCCAGTTTAAAGCTGGAAAGGAAAGTAGCCATTTGGTCAGTCACACTTTTAAACAAATTTGAGCATTTCTGTAATAAACTTACAAATTCACATTCCATGTACCATAATTCAAGTGATTTTACTTGCACCAAGTGCATGAGGTTGTCAAGGCAAGCAGATACATTGCATGCGATATACTTGCAGGGGCTGTGCAAGTATTCTTTTTGTCGCCTCTAACTTTGCAGTAAACACATGGAAAATAATGTGCAAAAACAATGCTTTTATTTAGCAAATCAAGGAGTGAATCAGTCACCCACTGCCTTAAAACAGACATTTCTTAGGCATGGTTCAAGTTAAATACACAATGGCAGGCACGCAAACACTTTATATTTAGTTAATCTTGCTGAATTTACAAGTTTAAGTTTATGTTTATGTTTGGTTCTGTGTAAAATAATGTGTGAATTTACACACGAATTTACACACGTGAATTTACACACGTTTACACAATGGTCATCCTCCTGTCACTACAATGGGTGCATCCTGCGGATCCCCTTCGGCGTCGGCATCTTCATGTGACTTTTTTGGTTAGGTCCAGATTTCTGTTCAGTTGGTTAGTTGGTGGTTGTTGTAAAATAGCTGATTATACATTTATGCTACACAACAGGCAAGCGGTGTACCGTAGGCTATTACCCGCCAAAATGCAGATTGTTTTTTAGGTCTGCATTGTGGTCTTTGCTACGCCTAAAGAGGTCTTTATGTGTGTGTCTGTATGAATATGTGAGAGAAAAGCAGGAGAATGAAAGCATGCTTTCCATACAGGGTAGTTTAGCGGTAAAAACATGGAAATCATTATTAAATTTATTTTATTTTTTTTCCTGTTGTTTGTCATACTTGTTTATTTGTTGTTGTTTTTGTTTGTTTTTTTGCTGTTGTTTGCTATAAGGTCCTTTGAATTAGCTGAAATAATTTGAAATTACTGCAATGTGGTCAACAGACCTGGAACATTTTATAGATGTCTGTTTACTGAAAAATAATTTCAACCAGAATCAAGCATTCAGCAAAACTATGGTATAATGTGTGTTCATGTGATTTCAGTGCATTGACAAAGCCAGAGATCTGCTGGATGCTGAGCTCACCGCCATGGCTGGAGAGAGTTACAGTAGAGCATATGGGGTAAGAGCATATACCTCAGTCTCAATATAGAAGATAATAATCATTTGACACAAGTAACTTTTATTGTTCATTGTGTAATTGCTGTTCAGCATGTGAGGTGAAGATGAGACCATTTCAGGAGAGACTGTTACATAATAAATCCAAACCCATGTCTCTGTGTTACATTATTCTAGCCTGAATAAGGTGCTAATAAACACATACACACACGTCCTCTCACATTGTGCGAGATATTTGAACTTAATGGATCTAATCTTTTTTTTTTTCTTACCTCGATTGCACTGCGTTTAGTTTAACATGATTCAAATATTTAAAGAGTACAAACAAAGGAAGTCTTGGCTTTTGTTAATATAATTTAAGATACAATCTTTTTCATTCTCTTTATCTTTCCCTCTCTCATAGGCCATGGTGTCTTGTCAGATGCTGTCTGAGTTAGAGGAGGTGATCCAGTATAAACTGGTTCCTGAGAGGAGGGACATCATAAGGGAAACGTGGTGGGAGAGGCTGCAGGTACTTTCAGGGTTCTAAATGTATATCTCTAAAATCTAAGTTAAAATATGATTTATTACAAAATAATTTTTTATTACATGTACATTTTTAATTGTGTCACTACATGTTGTCATATAAACAGTGAGTCAGACTCAGCAGTGATACATTAATTTTAAGTTTCACAAAGAAAGGTTTCATCAGACCGATCCAAACCAATAACTTCCATCTGTTGCTGTTGTGTTACTTCATCAATAATCCTGTCCTGACCTGGCTGACGTTATATGTGAAAACATTTTGTGGTTGGCTTGACATCAGCTCAGCAGGGTGCCTTGACGTAGTGTGTCGGCTTGCGTTTGCTTTATATGCTCAGCTAGTGCCACTGGGGAAAAACAAGCATTTAACTGTGAGAACTAATGCTGCCAACCTGCAGACTTTTCCGTTCATAAAGGAAGGTGTGAGAGTGCAGAACTGATATATTGTTGACAAGGAAATGTTAGTCAGCAGTTAATTGGTCAGCTTCAGTCCAGGAGATTTACAGACTCAGAATATTGTGTTTTGTTTTATTAGATGGGGTTAATGTACAGTCAACTTTTCATCCGCTTTAAAAAAAATTATCCACTTTCAAGTTTATTCATCCCTGTTATGTGTAGAAGCATCTTATTCTGGCCAAGGACTGCCCACTTTATAATCTTAACTTTAGCTCATAGTTTTGCTAAAATTCAGTAGTCTGGCTATGCAATGGTAATAGCTATAGACGCCTAAGTAAGTCTTCATCTTTCTGAGCACCAACCAGAGCTTCAGCATAGTCAGTGCTGGGTTGATTACTTGCAAATTGTGGTCTGTTACTGATTTTTAGAAAAGAATATTCAAAGGAGAAAAAAGAAGATTTAGAGCCATTGTGTTTATATAATCCATAAAATAACTGTAATCTGATTATGAGAGTGATATGTGATTACAAGTATTATATTTTTAGAGTCTGATTACATAAAATCTGCATTATATGTAATCAGTTACCACCCAGAACTGAGCATAGTTTACTAAAGTAAATGCTGAAACTGTGACTTTGTTTTTCTTCAGGGTTGTCAGCGTATTGTGGAGGACTGGCAGAGGATCTTGATGGTGCGCTCCTTGGTCATTAATCCACATGAGGACATGAGGACTTGGTTGAAGTATGCTAGCCTCTGTGGAAAAAGTGGAAGACTAGTAAGAACAACACTGTTACCTTCAATTGCAAGCTTAACACTGAATTCGTTATGTAACGTATAAAATATGATTGACTGAGACTACATCATTTCACAGAAGGAAAAACTCTTGTGGAAGTTTTAAATATCTTCCAGAATGCGGCACAATGTTTAGAAACATCCGTAAACAAGGAAAAAATAAAGCAATAAGCCCCTAGAAGCCTTGGTTTACAGTTGTTTAGATTTGCTAAGGGGCTTTGTTAGTCACAATGTGGAGCTGAATAGAGTATGTTATGGTCAACTATGTTAAAGCACACAGTCAGACATTCTTTGTCACTAGTTTGTTTGTTGCTGTTTATGTGTCGATAAAACAAGCCAGTGACTAAGCAATGAACTTCACATTATTCCTCTTAGGAACATAGCATTAAAATCACCTGTTACTTTGATTGTGTTGTTTAAATCTGATAACATTAAACTATTGTAACATTTATAAAAACATAGTTAATAACAAATCACACATTAATGAGGTTTATAGAGTTTTTTTGTTTGTTTTTGCAACATGACTCAGGCAATCAAATATAAATATTTGGAATTATATATTATATATACTTTTGAATGGCCATCATTAACCCTCTGGGGTCTGAGGGTGTTTTGGGGGCCTGGAGAAGTTGTGACATGCCCTGACATTTGTGCTTTTTTCAATTGCTTATAAATATATAAATGGCTAAAGTCTAATAACACTGTAAACAGCACAAACTTTCCATGGATTCAAGAAGAAAAAAACATAATCATTAGTCAAGGATCTTGTTTTACCATAGAATATCAGTGTAGTTGAACATCTGATGTTGGTACAGCGCTCTCAGAGGAAAACAGTTTGAAGAAAGTCATCAGGATTCATCATCTGTGGTGCAGGTATCTGATTCAATAAAATACAAACAACCAAAAAAAAAAGACATGTTAATATCAGGAGCATCTGTATATATATTAGGGGTTGCACCGACTAGTCGACTTTAATGCTCTGCCGCGACGCTTTAAGCATGACGTCGACTAGTCGCTGGTCCTATAGAGGGCGCAACAGGATAAGAATCATCTGAAGGTCTTCCATATGCTCCGTTTCCAAACAGTTAAAATGACAAATAAATGCATACTCTGAAAGCTCTCCACAAGACGTGTGATTATATAACCGGATGCTCGAAATTGAACAGGAGAATGCACGTTTTAAACAGCTTATTGTACAGGTCAGTTAATCACGTTCTAATCTAATGCGCTGCTGCACTGTAACGCACACATATAGGCTACAGACAGTAGCACGTACATCATGCGCAGATCGCGCGCACAATCATTTAGCGCGGAAATGTATTGTCAACACTGTTCTGTGATTTCTCAATAAAATAGCTAAGAAACTGAAAAGTTCAAGCATATATTTCTTAATAACTAAATCCCACAGCTTCACTACTAGTAGAGAGACGCTGCCAGGTAGAATTAATTCACACACGCAATTGCTCTCTCACTAATGCATTCATAGGAGTGTAATCTTTACTGTGGTACTTATCTGTATCTGATTTAGAACGAGCAGAAATCTGTGAGAAATATAATGACTCAAAGACGAAAAAACTGGGATATGCCATAGCTGTGCACAAGGTGTTTGTCACAGCTCCAGACTTATTTGTTCATTAATGACGTCATCAGCGACTAGTCGACTTCGACTCGACTTTCATCACATAAAAGTCGACTTTAAAAAATAAGAAGTCGTTCAACCCCTAATATATATATATATATATATATATATATATATATATAATGCTGTCAAAGTTAACGCGTTAACGCAAATTAATTTTAACGGCACTAATTTTATTAACGCGCGATTAACGCAGCGCGTATTTTCTGTTTGACCCGTGGTCCAACCCCTAGTTGGAGAAATGGAGATGCACAGTGTTGCCAATTTAGCAACATTGCAGACCACTTTAGCGACTTTTGTTCCCTTCAAAAAAGCACCCAAACCTTATTTAGTTACTGAGACTCGCTGGTAGGCTACTGCCGCGTGAGCGCGAGGTCTTGCTCTCCCTGCGCGCGCGCGCACCTCTCTCTCTCTCTCTCTCTCTCTCTCTCTCTCTCTCTCTCTCTCTCTCTCTCTCTCTCTCTCTCTCTCTCTGTGCGTCTGCTCTGTTCAGCACGCGGCAGAGAGGAGCTGCGCTTTCAGTTAAACACAGATATTATGTTGCTTCTCTAATTTTACATGCAAGTATAGCCGAAATCACAGCACAGCTATTGTCATTATCTTATGTGTATTTGATTTCCTCAAACGACGGCTTATCAGGATTTTTGCGCAGATTACCATCTTGGAAGGGAGAGCTGGTGTCTTAACGGGTCGCGTTTCAGTCACTATTTCATATTCATTCCGTTGTCTGACAACAGAAACAGTAAAATATATCAATGAAAACAGTTTTATTGATAATTTAGCTGCATCAAAATACAGTATGTGGGCACAGATAGGGAAACAAATCTAATAATAAATAATAAATGTTCAGAAGAAGTGAGCTGCCATGTGTGCAAAAATGTAAACAGGTTGGTGTTAGTAAATTGCTCAGTGCAAAGAAAGAGAACTAATGGGAACCTGGTATTTCTTTTTTCATGTGTCTAATAGACATGAACAAGTTCTTTGAAAAACATCTATGAACTTTGAAACATGTCTACTCTTCATGCTCTATGTTGACTATGGTTTCAATAATAATAAACATACATTTTGCATAAAGCATCCATATTTGTCCATGCCCATGTTGATTAGAGTATTACAAACTTGAAAAGTATTAATTTAAGGTACATTTAGAACAAATAAAAATGTGCGATTAATTTGCGATTAATCGCGATTAAATTTTTTAATCGATTGACAGCCCTAATATATATATATAGGTTTTGTAGCCATAGACTCACACATGCTTTGTACTATCGAAAAAAAAAAGAAAAGACATTTTATATGACATTTCATTTCAAAAGTAGACACTTCAAGCTTTCTATAGATATAACTCCCATGTCTGTGTGTTGAGTATTTGCTGAGTTACAGTTCATTTTAGTGACGCGTTTCTAAAAGCAGTTCGCGGAGACAGAGAAGGCAGAGAGCGCACCCTGTTTGTTTTCTTTATTCTTCAAAAGCACAAAGTTTAGTTTGTTATTATGAGTGTATACAAATAAAATTAGACCCCTTACAGATTCGAATGGTGTATTGCTCTTATCTGTATGATCAAAAATGGCAGAGTAATTCAAGCTCATTTCGGCCTTATCAAGAAAATCTGCCACAAAACGCGTATCCAAGGCATCGACCCCAGAGGGTTAAAGAAAAATCCTTTTTTTGTCTGAATAATGGTGTAGTTATTGCATCCACCAGCAGGGGGATAACCTTATGGTTAACCACTAAACCCTGACCTTTTGCCTCACATACATGCAACCTCATGAGTCTTGACTTAATGACCTATGACCTGTAGTGGTGATCATAGGAGCAGGAAGTGACTGGGAGAAAGCGATGGATTAAGGGATGAAACACAGATAATGAAAGCACTGTTCTTGTGGACAAAAAGCCATTGGTGGGGTCAAGCTTTTATTACTGCCTCAATGGATGCTGAGTGATGTGTTTATTTACAAAGTGCTTGGTTTCTAACAGATGCCTCTTTGTGACCCAAAGAACTTCAGGTTTTGGGGTTAAGCATTGAAGATTAATGTTCTGCCTGTGATCTCCAGACTAGAAGCTTAATTTATTTTGGTGAATCATATGTTACCATTAAATATTTGTGTTAAATTATAAGAACACTTTTTTTTTTACTGATCCTCTTATTGATGTCTAAATTATTCATGAATGTGTAGTAAATCTTCCAATTCTATCGAAAATGTTTACAATACACTATATTGCCAAAAGTATTGGGTCGCCCCCTTCTAATGAACGGGTTTGACTACTTTAGTAATTTACATGAGTACAAATCTTAATGTTAAAGCATATAATGATATTCTAGGACGTTTTGTGCTTCTAATTTTATATCAACAGTTTGGACAGGAACCTTTTCTATTCTAACATGACAATGCCTCTGTATATAAGGCAAGGTTCAAAAAGAAAATTATTGATTCAGTCAGTGTGGAAGAACTTGACTGATCCAAGTCCTAATCCCAGTTTAACACCTCTGGTGTGACTGTAAATGCAGACCTTGAGCCAAAAACTCATCACCAAACACCAATGACTTGTACATACACTATATAGACAAAAGTATTGGGACACCCCCTTCTTTAGAAAAGAAAAATGCACTTCCAAATCTGTGGCAACAACGATGGGAACATAATTCATGTATTTAAAAATTGTATTTCCATCTCTGTTGCAACAGTTTTGGAAGTGTCTAAAATGACTGTACCCATATGTACAAGTCATTGGTGTTTGGTGATGAGTTTTTGGCTCAAGGTCTGCATTTACAGTCACACCAGAGGTGTTAAACTGGGATTAGGACTTGGTTTTATGCAGACCAGTCAAGTTCTTCCACACTGACTGAATCAATAATTTTCTTTTTGAACCTTGCCTTATACACAGAGGCATTGTCATGTTAGAATAGAAAAGAGCCCTGTCCAAACTGTTGCTATAATATTAGAAGCACACAATTTCCTATAATATCATTAAATGCTTTAACATTAAGATTTGTACTCATAGAAATTACTAAAGTAGTCAAACCTGTTCATTAGAAGGGGGCGACCAAATACTTTTGGCAATATAGTGTATTTGGAGGCCATTTTCTCAAAAACAAGTTTTTATGACAGCTGCCAATTCATGTAATTTAATGACTTTTGTTTTACAGATGTTTGCCATTTTATTAATATTTTGACAACAGTTTGGAGACGCAATCATTTAAAACAACAATTATATATTAGTGCTATATATATATATATATATATATATATATATATATATACTAATATGTACAAATTAATCGCACATTTTTTTCTCAAATTAATCTCACCTAACATTAAAGTTTTGAAATATACTTTTATATTGCAATAATTTCACATGCAATATTCAAATTAATGTACAAACAACATGTAGACAGTATAATTTTAATGTTTGTTTAGTTGCAACTTTTTTAATACTGGTGTCAAAAAATTGACCATTGATTATAGTCATTCAACGTTACAGTATATTTCTTTAAGAAAATAGCAAATTTAATATATATATTAATATATATATATATTATATATATAGAGTATATAATGGGTGTAATGGTACATGTATTCGTACCGAAAATTTTATTAAAATGTTTAATGTATAATGTATATATATATATTGGAAAACACTGGAAGCTGCTTGCATGTAAATGAACACAGTTCCACAATTCACTCTAAAACACACATCACGTTTAATTTAATAATCACACTATTTAATAATCGCACTAAGCTATATCCTGATTCCAATTTTATTTTTTGATTAATTCTACAGCCCTCTACACACACACACACACACATTTGTTTCTGTGAATTGTGGGGACTTTCAATAGACTTCTATTACTTTTATACTGACCAAACAATATTTTCTATCCCCTAACCCTAAACCTACCCCTTACAGAAAACCTGTTTGCATTGTTACACTTTCAAATAAACATAATTTACTATTTTTAATACTTTTTGCGGTCCCCACAATGTCAACAATTTCAGGTTTTACTATCCTTGTGGGGACATTTGGTCACACAATGTAGCATAAACAAGCACACACACACACATATATATATATAGAGAGAGAGAGAGAGAGAGAGAGAGATTCTAAACATAAGATCAAGCTTAACAAGACTAAGCCTGATTAATTAACATAGTTTGGCAAATGGCAGTAACACATTCTTGCAATCCTGATAAACTATGATCCTAACAGAGATTCTTTGTGTATTCCCCAGGCGTTAGCCCATAAGACCCTCATTCTCCTGCTGGGAGTGGATCCTTCCAAACAGCTTGACCATCCCCTGCCCACCGCCCACCCTCATGTCACCTACGCTTATATGAAGTACATGTGGAAGAGCACTCGCAAGGTAAACACTCACACACTCACTTTAAATGCTCTTGAAAACAAGTGATTCCTTTCGCAGTGCCCCTTCAATTTCCAATCATGTACAGTCAAGTATAGATTCTTTCTGCTTGAATGTGCAAAAATGTTAGGGGTCTGCAGTATCTGAAGGAAGCCATCCATTAGCATCCCCATTCATATTAATAGCAGTTGCTTATCTGGTGCATACAGTCCTGGATATATATGACTTGCATGCTCCAGTCATGGCTCATGGGCACTCAGTTCTTCAGCTAAGCTAGGTTGTTTTGAGCGAATCACCAGAGCCATAAATGGCATTGACTAATCACATTACAGTCACAATGCTGTTTTGCATTTTTTTATAATATTTAGAGTTTACATTTGCTTTCAAAGAATTTTATTTTGTCAGAATTAGGATTGCAGGCCCCTCTTTGTATTGTGTGTACTGCCCACCAGAGCCTCTGGCCTTTGGCACACGTAGATACATAGAGCATGTAGTGACCCCTAGGGCCCCAGGGCCTTTTATTGTAAAAAGCAAACACTTACACAGTGTCCATCAAATGAGATGAAGCAGCTTTAGCACTTTTTGGAATGCTGTGTTAATATTTTTCAAATTAAGCAAGACGTCAAATACTTGTTTCCCGTTACATAAGGCGATATGTGATAACGGTTAAGACAAAATCAAGTGAGACTTGTGGCTTCCATTTAGTTTGTCAAACAGCTTAATTTTAAATGACTGTAATAGGTTTTGGGAAATTCCTCCCCTGCCAACAACATTCCATGTGCCATTAGTAGCCTTTCATATAAGACCAATGAAAGCACTCCTTCATGAGAGGAAGACAGACTCCTTCAAAAAAAAAATACTTGAATTAGTTTCTCCTCGCTTAAAAACATCCTTGTTTTTTTAACAGAAAAAAATCTACTGTCTATGATGATGTAACAAGACATGTGGAAAGGTCACTTGGCTTTACCTTTCCAGCTTTCCAGTCTTACCTCTTTTTACTCTGCACTGTGAAGAGCGGTCACCTTTTCGTTAAGAGTATTGGCAAATGGACATGGTACAATATTTTGAGATTTTATGTCCTAACTCCCATATACAGTATATTCAGACAAACACTAAATTAAAATCATTTAAACCTCACATATTGACACACAGAACATTTTTGCACTGAAATAACATGGTCCTACAGACCACACTCATAGTGCTGTCCATTTCTCTGATCAACACCTTCATTTGAGTCCAGCTGCCATTATGTCTACTTACAGCTCACAGTGCATGTTCCAAAGGAACTTGAAGAGCTCAGAGACAGAATTGCATTAAGGTTTACTTAAGGTTCCTATGGCCTCCATAAGTTTACTTCCTAGAGCTTCCGGCCAGAGCTATCGGGGGAGAAGAAGAGAGGTATCACTGTGGCTGAGCTCCAGTGCACTGGGAGACAACCATCACTGCAGACCAGTATGGCAAACGGAAGAGTTGAATTTTGCTAATAAGGATATGAGACCAAGATAGAACTTTTTTTAATTCTACCAGGCACTGCTGTCCAATACAGTTGAAGCATCAGCATCATAGCTGCTGCAATTATTATTCCTTTCTTGCTCAGTCATAAGGTTTAAATGTGTAGAAGGAGTTCATCTGTGACTCTTGAATGGCATTTATTAGCAAGATAAAAATGGCTGTCCAGTTTACCATCCAACCTTAGAGGATCTGCAATGTGGTGTGAAAAACTTGTTGCATCTTTCCCATCCTGTATTAAATCATGCTTCTACTAAATACTGAGCAAAGGGTCTGAATACTTTTTATTTCAGGCAAGTCAACAATTCTGTGTAATATGGGGTGCTGTGTGTACATTAATGTGAACTTGTTTTATGATATAGCTGAATAACCCACTGTAAATGCTTGTAATAACAGTGTCTCTAACTTAAGCCAATTTACTTGTTGGGGTCCAGTTTAGCAAGATTTTTAAGGATCCTAAAGTGACTTCCCAAAAAGGGAATATTTGATAATATAATAGCCATGACTCTGCATTATTATTAGATAATGTCAGTATATTTCAATTGTATTTCTATCCACATTTTAAAATAGATTTGTAAATGTACAGTTTATGCAAGCTTTAGGCAAGTATACTGTTTAGCCACAAAGGGATACTTCACACAAAAATGAAAATTCTGTGATTTATATACCCTCAAGTTTTTCCAAATCTTTATGAGTTTATTTCTTCTGTTGAACATAAAAGATATTTTGAAGAATGTGGGTAACCAAACAGTAGCTGGTCCCCATTGACTTCCATAGTATGAAGAAAAAAAAAAAAAAAGTCAGTGGGCGCCAGAACCTGTTTATAATTTAGGCACACATATTCTTATTGGATAAAAAATGTATCCGACTCAGTTGAGCGCATGAGTTTTTTTGCACATTTTTAGAATTAAGGCGTATCTTGGCATTTCCATTCAGCCTTTTTTATGCAATATCCCAGAATGTACGTAAAATAGGTGGATGGAAACATAGCTAATGATGACAGAATTTTCATTTTTGGGTGAACTATCCCTTTAAGGACAGTATAATTACATCACATCAACATCCCATACAGCTTGTTAATGGAGTGTTATGTCTGTAAGAGATTACGTAAGTACTGGATTAGTACCAGGCACTGAGAATCATAGACCAAACCAGAGAGCCAGTCCCAATCCACAGCACAGCGTTGTGTTAAAATTACAGGCATACACGCATGAACCCATCAACCTCGTCGGAGAGCTCATAGACAGGAGTGTATTCGACCAAAGTCTCTTTCTTGGTTCGACTTGAAGCAGTACTGTTCAGACCGATTTCTGTATGAAGTGGCTCCGCATGCTTTCGAATCACTCTCGCGGTACTTTAATGTTATACGCCGATCGGTCTGTGCTCTGCTGCTTCAAATCGAGTATACCTCATCTCACGAGCTGATCCTCTGAGCCGGTCCGTTTTGACGATACACTAACATGTCGTCGGCGTGGAAGTTCTTCATTGTGAGTGAAGCAGACACAAAGCTCGCAATTTGTATTACAAAATTTACTGTTTTTTCCTCAAGTTCGCTGATGAAGTTTCAATCAAAGCCACAGCAGAACTGTTTTGTGTCTCCGAGCAACACAGCGGTGTTTCGATACTGAATGAATCCTCGTTTTTGAATGAATCAAGTGAGTCAATGATTCAGTAACCCATTCATAAAGACAGTAGTCACTTGCCTCGTTTCTGAATGAATCTGCCGTTTGAATGAATGACTAACAACTCGCTCGTTAAAACCGTAATTTACCATCATCTACTGGTGGTTTGGTTTCATATTTAAAAGTATTGCATTTTTCCCAACATTTTTAACTTGTATGTTCAAAAATATTTAAAACATTAATCTTATAAAATTATTTATGCATTTGAAATTTTGTGGTGTAAATGCATTTATGGCACCTCAGCTTCATCAAACAGTCTGTGTAAATACATCTAATGTCACTTCAGATGCAGTTTTCTCTGCAGTGAAAAGATGGAGTTTGTTGATAGTATAGTATAGGGGTACTCTAATGTGAACATTAAAATTTGCAAAAATAAATTACTCCACTGCTCACAAAGAGAAGTATGAACACCGATGACACGAGAGTTGCACTGTCCAAAAAGTTTGTGGTATAAATGTGCTTTTTTTACTTGAAGCATATGTTGTCTTTTTCCTTTATTTTGTTGTCAGAGTGCACCAGAACACCTCATTTACATGTTAAATTCTCAAAAAAAAATATTCTTTGCAAGGGTCATATTACGAACTATGTCACCTTTTTGACCTCTTGTGAGTTTGCAGGTATGATAATAAAGATACTGTCTAAAGATAACTGTAAAATTGAGTGTTTACTATTGTCCTCTTGCATTATCAACACACTATTTTCCTATTTTATACTATATGTTAAAAGGGGTCATATGATGTGATTTCAAGTTTTCCTTTCTCTTTGGAGTGTTACAAGCTGATATATAAGATTCTTGAAGTTGCAAAGACTAAAGTTTCAAAACCAAAGAGATATTCTTTATCAAAGTTAAGACTCTGCCACTCCCCCCTAAAATGGCTCATTCAAACACGCCCCCACATGTCTATGTAATATTTGCGTAAGGCGTGGTTTCAGTAACAGCAGTAGTGTTGATGCAGCCATGTCAGGGAGAAGCTGTGTGTTTCTAGGTGAAAGCAAAAGCACTTTATTTGGCCTTCTGAAAGTAGATGCATTTAGGAATCGTTAAGATTACTTACAACAGAACAGCAACGCATTTTATGGACGACAGTTTCGTGAACCTAGGAGAGGAGGTAATTCTGACTTCTGAATCAGTGACTGAATGTTTTGTTATTAGGTTAAGTATTTGCTATTGACTGTTCAAATCCGGAGTTTTGCACGCCGTGTGTGTGTGTGTGTGCGTGCGCGTGTGTGTGTGAGAGAGAGAGACAGGGTCACATCACAGCACATCAGCTATCTTAAGCCCCGTTCACACTACAAGCGACACTCAGCGACAAAGCGACACGATCCCATTCATTTCAATGGAGAGCTGGCAATTTCCGGCGACACGAGCAACAGCGAGCGATAGCGACCGTTGGTGACTGGATGGGGCGTGTCCAGCGACGCGACAAAGTTCAGAATCCTTCAACTTTATGCAAATGAAGAGCGACTTTTGGGAGCGACAGCCAATAGGAAAGAAGACGGTTGAGCTCACGTGATCGTTCTCCTCTCAGCCGTAGATAAACATACTCAATGGAAAAAAAGTAGGCTCTGTTTCTCATTCATTTTGGTTTGTATGTACGGACTTAATTCATATTTATATTATATTTACTTTTGCCTCCAAAATGTTTGTATGTAGCGGCAAGAAACCTAATTTGCTGTCAAGGCAACCAGTAGCGAGAACGCCCACTAGCGACCACATCTTTGTCGCTGGTAGTGTGAACGCAGCTTTAATCGTGGCTTGTGTGTGTGTGTGTGTGTGAGAGAGAGAGAGAGAGAGAGAGACAGGATCACATCACAGCGGAGTGTACAGCCCGTCAGAAATCGTCTTAATCGCAGCTTGTTTGCAAATACATACGAGCTTCATCACTGTGTCTGTCACGCGACTCTGTTCCCCTCTCAGGCTTGAACTGATGGTAAAACTAAGGACATTATTAACTGTCTTTACTTTAATTTTGAAAGCTGAAGCTCCGATTATGGAAAGGGCATTACATTTCCGATGCGGCTTGTGGTGTTCGGCCAATCACAATGCACTGTGCCAGTTGGCCAATCAGAGCAGACTGTGCTTGTCGGAAGGAGGGACTTTGTAGAAAATGAAGCGTTTGAGAGAGGAACTACAATAATGTACAGTATTTGAAAAATAATGTGTTTTTTGAACATTAAAGCATGTCAACATATGCTGTTACACCAAATACACAAAATAATTATCTTTAAAAAAGCATCATATGACCCCTTTAATACTATATGCTTTGACACAATCTGTATTGTATAAAGCGCTATATAAATAAATATGACTTAACTTGACTGTGTATAAAAATGTCTTCTACAAGTTAGTAATGATTACTTGCATGATATATTTTGGCATTTGTTCTGTTTCCATCTCGCTCAGATTGATGCATTCCAGCATATGCAGCACTTTGTGCAGGGGATGCAACAGCAAGCACAACATGCCATCGCAGCTGAAGACCAGCAGCACAAACTGGAGCTACATAAGCTAATGGCACGGTCAGTAACCATATGCCCACACTCTTAGTTGATTTTACTTGAAAACTGCATAAAAACATATTAAATTGGTATGTTATAGGGGTGGCACGGTACAAAGATGTCACGGTTCGGTACATACCTTGGTTCGGGGGTCACGGTTCGATACAATTTCGCAGGGGTGTAGAATTAGGGGGGAATGCAAGGGACGTGTCCCTACCAATATCCAGCGACTACAAAACTGTCCCTAGCAATAATTTTGATCAAACAATTAAATATATGTATATGTTTTTGTAATTTCAGACACATCTGAAAGGTCATACCATTGCGCTGTATATGAATTATGAATATGTTGGCTACCATAAGCTATAAATAAAGACTGTTAGGTGACATGAAACTGTTGTCAAAGGTCTATCAAAAATGCAAAAATTATTCGGTTGTTGGGCACAGGGGTGTGGGGGGTAATGGGATGTTATGTCCCCACCAATGTCAAAAGCAAACCTACGCCCTTGCAATTTCGGTACAACAGGGGGAAAAAAATCTACTATGCTCGGTTTCTTTTCATTTATTTTGAACAGACGGTTGTACAAATTACATTTTTTTTCCACCTAGATGTGAAAATACTAAATATCATTACATTGTTATATATATATAAAATCTGCAGTACATATATATATACATAACAGGAATAAATTCTTGAAATATATTTGATTTAGTTTACAGATAAACAAGGGGAAAAAAACAGTGCGACACGTAACATAGCCTATAGGTTTCAGTTAATTTTTGTTATAGCTTAATTTGTTCACAGAAAGGAAACTCAATTGGCAGAAAGCTACATCCTATTTGTTTTCTTTATTTTGTTTTCATTGTGAGTGTACACAAATAAAAGCAGACCTTTATACAGTGATGCATTATTAATAAGTCAATAAGTGTTTAAAGTTAATTCTGCTGGTATAAGGAAACAGTTGAAGTGATCGCGCTGGCACACACACACACAAAACACATCAGTTTCAGCATTGCTAACTTGACAGAACAGTTGGTACTTTACCAAAATACAATACAGTGAACCAAACATCAGCGCACCCGCCTCTGTGTCACCGCTGGAACGCGACTGAAGTACAAACCCTATCATTTACATAATAAATAATAGTTTCGCATTCAGATACGTTACATCGCAAATATGGAAATATTACGGAATATCTGTATTTGTGCCGAATGAGAGAGGTAGGATACACGAGCACAAAGCTCCATTTCGCAAACAGTTGAGTGCGCAAGCCTTTAAAGTATACTCCTTTGTCAGTCAAGGGCTGCATCAGAAAACTGAAAAATGCTGCCTTCTGATCGATTTTTGAAAGCAGCATAGATGTATCCTTCGCTGCCTTTGATATCCCACAATCCTGTGCGTTCCATTCTGTGACGGTTGAGCTAAAAAAATAAAGATGGCATCTGAAAGTTGCGTTTGGTGGTTAGTTTGTGTGAAAATTGATATTTCTGATTAACTTTTTGCAATTTTGATGTTATTTCTAGCGAGAAATTAGTATTATAGTAATTAAATATTTGTTTAGTTATCACCAAAACTCGTTCTATTTTGTTGTAGATCATTAAACCGTTACGCTGCCTCAAGCCTGTCTGAAATCAGTTTCGTGAGGTGCCTTCATGCAAAAATGCTGCCTGCAAAGTCATTGCCTCATAAGGCAGCAAGTCAGCTGCCTAAGTTTTCGGATGCAGCCTATGTGAGAGACGCATTCAGAATCCGCACATGTTCACTGTCTAGGTGGCTTTGTTTTCAAGTGCGCAACTCACGGCATTCACTGTTCTTCTGCTGGCGGTTATCAAACAGCGTTGCATTACTGCGGGCGCCCCCTTCTGGATTGGGGTTGAATTGCCTGTATTCGTTGTAAGGCCTCATGCACCGAACCGAGAGGTCCGTACCGTGACGGTTCGGTACGAATACATGCCACCTCTAGTACGTTACCATATCAAAGTGATACAATTGCGTTGTTCACAACCCCATGCACACAAACATGCTAATGTTATAAACTGTGCACCAACAGAAGCACCAAATTAAATACTAATTCTGTGAACCAGCACAAAAAGCATGAATTTTTTTTTTTCTCAAACCATGTAAGCGCAAACCCAACCACACAGAAGATTCTAAAGATATAATCTGTCATGTCAGTCACAGTACTGATTGACTGCACAAACAAATACTAACCCCCTAACCTTCACCCTGACCTTCAGTATTTGTTGCACATTCTGATAGATAGCATTACTGTTTGTTACAGTCTGATCTATTCAAAAATCCAAGATAATTATTTTTTCTGAACTCTGAGATGAACCCATTAAACTTTTCTTGACAGATAACTGCATGAATGAGTTAATCAATGAAATCAGCTATGTGGGGGGGGGGTACGTTTAATAAATTTAATCAATTAATCATAAACATTTTTATCCAAACCGACTTACAAATGTGGACTTACAAGTGCAGTCTAATGGACAAAAGAGCAACAATATATAAGTGCTGTGCTGTCCCATAGTCTAACACATAACAAGTTGTTTTTATTTATTTTTTATTTTTTTAATTACGAGGGCTAGAGGGTCAATATTTCAGCTGAATAGTGCAAAATAATTAATTTAGTAATGGTATGTCTACAAAGCATGAAAGAATAATGAATGATGAATTTAAAAGTTCTGGCTCTGTTCCAAAACCTACCTTGCTGTCTGTGTCCTGACATGGATTGGAATGTTGTGATTTGAAACACTCTACTCAAACAGAAACATTTGCAAGTTTGATGTCAGCACCTAAGCTCTAGTAAACACAAAAATGTTTTGAATACTAAAATATTAGAAATTATATTTTTTTTCATTATTTTAATTAATTTAATTAAATGTATAATAATTTTTTTTTTTTTGCTATATATTTATGTTTTGGATTAAATGTATGTTTTTATAGTTTACAATTCTCTCAACTTTTTTCATAAGCAAGTTTGCTAAGCTAATGACACATTACTCTAACAAGCTTAAAATACATAGCTATTGTATTCAATAATATTAGATTGAACTGCTTTTTTAACTACTTTGTGAAATAATATCTTCAGTTTCTTCTTCCTTACCAATGATAGCTCCTGCTATTATTATGTGCTTGAAGACTGAAGACGTTTAAACTACAGCAGTGGTTCTTAATCCTGGTCATGGGGACCCGCACTCTGCACATGTAGCATGTCTCCCTTAATTAACACACCTGATTCAGATCATCAGCTTCATGAACACGGGTTAGGTAATGCATCACACTGGATTTTCGTTGTCGGATGTTGTTTTCACACTGTGAACAAGCACTGATTTCCCTCCTTTACAATAGATCGCCAACAACTTCTGGGCATTTTCACAACCGAACGCACGCGAGAAGTGATAAGGAAAAGCAGTGAGATCAATTTCGCAAAGTTATTAAAATGGTAGCCAAGTGAAAATCTGGGAAAGTGCGAAAAAGAAAAAAAGATAAAATTGTGATATTGTGGTCATAACTCATCCCCGTGTGCCCTGTAAGTCTCTCATTGGCATGAGTATTTTTCAATCAGAACTCATTTCACACAGAGATTTTGAATCCCGACAAGTCCTGGTATTTAGCAAAATATTTCACGTGCAGAGTGATTTCCCTCCGATTTCTGGGCATTTTTCAGCAATTTCGCAAAGCCAAGTGACCAAAATTGTGCTATCTGGGGAGACCTACAAAATAAGTGGGTGGTGAACAAGGTTAAAACTGATTAGAACCACCACCTACTGGCAACAAGAACTGACATGTTTTACATTGTGATGGACTCCACCTGTGCCAAAATGCGAAGGCCCAGTCAATGCTGCCTGCAGCTCTAAATAGCTATGTTTTCATCAACCTATTTTTATGCGCATTTTGGAATATCGCATAAAAAACGCTGGATGGAAACGCCAAGATGCGCATAAATTCTAAAAATGTGCATAAAAAACGTATGCGCACAATTGAGTAGGATAAACTTTTTAAGACTGTAAAATTGTCTTACATGACTGCATTCCTAAACAGCAGCATCCACCTCGGAAAGCAATGACTGCATTTATTGTGTTTCGTCTGCTCGCTCTGAGGCGCAAGTAATTTATTATATATGAAAATTATTTTATTCAGTGGCTTATCCTAGTTTTCTTAGAGATATTTAGTGGCAGTTTATCAGGAAGTGACGATTTTGGAAACGGTGCTTTATTCGCAAATGTTTTATGGGATATTCCAGTTTTGCGTATAAGATAAATTTGCATCTTTGGATGGAAACAGCTATTGTTACAATTTTTCTTATTTGAAAACGTGTTTGCTGGTTATCTTGTTTCATTTATTGTGGAATGTTTTATCATTACTGTATTGCATGTTAAAATTCTTTTAGAATTATTTTTTCAGAAATCAGATGGCACAAGTGAGATTTTGCTTCTCCATGAGCACTATGGCTCAATGTATCTAAAGCATATGCAACTGCTTAGCCACGTGTTTAATGATGTTCTTTAGCATTATCTTTGACAGCGTGCTGTTAACTCATTTGTGCATGCAACGTTCTCTTCCAAGGTTTTACGGTTTCCTCCCTCTTATTGGCCAGTTTCCATTTAGTCTCCCTTTAAAATAGCTTTCCTTCGCTCTCTGACTCTTCCAGACCCAGTTGTTTTCTGAGGCCAGAGATTGTTTTACCTAAATTATTATTCAGGACATTTGCTGGAACATGGACAATGAAGACAAAGGGGATTTGTTTAACTGATCCATGAGATCATTGAAATGGAATTAGAAAATCTTGGAGATTGCAAAGAGCAATGAGTTTTTGATGTACTGGATGGACTGATGTATTGACTTTATGCATTTTCACACAACGCTGTGGCTAGTGTCTTGGAGTTTCTTTCAGATAAATGCTTAAAAGCAGCTCTAAGAATTTTTTTGCAAACACATTTTGGCACAAAATATTTTCCAGTATGTGTGGCTGAGCTACAGTATATCTCTTTATGATTTCTGGTTCCAAGTAAAGTAAAGAGCTACTCTTCTTGCACCTCATACCAATGATAAAAAAGAATGCTTGTCGAGTATGCATTTTCTTATTAGTGATACATTACTGCTCATCTCATTGACTGAGTGTTTCAGAACACCACTGCTTTTCTAATGAACACCAAGCATGAGAAATGACTGCTCTGAATGCAGATTTTGAAAGTTTTATTTCTCTGTAATGTTCTCTGAATAAGTTACTGAATGCCAAATTGTCATTGGTTCTTGCATTTGTTGTTACTATTATAGATGCAAACAGCAGCTAGAAGAAAGCTTCTCACAATTTGTACATTATGAATAGCTTTTATTTATTTATTGGAGCCTGACAAATATGGTTACAATGAACTGTTTTTGTTTCAGAAAAAAAAACGTATTAAAAATAACAGCTTAAGGCCTATAGAGCATTTCAGTATACCAGTATAGAAATTATAAGAGTTTGGACAATGAGCTGCACAGCTTACTCTGACATGAAGGGTCTTATTCTTATCACAAATTTGCAAGACTGGTCATAACTTTTTTTTAATTCAGTTATGAAAAGGTAGATTGGTCTTATTTGTATTAGAAAAGTAAGACTGATTACCCATTGGTAACTGTGAGTTGGTCAAACTAGTTCTTAAGACATGATCTGAACATGGTGGCTAAGTTTATGTAGCTGGTGGCTGTTGTTAAAATGTTGGTAGTGAAGCTAAGTTGGTCATCAAACAATATGCCCAGGTCTTTTTAGATCAGTTGAACAGTGATGTTGTGGTGACAGTTTGACAGGGAGTACTGTTCTGTGTAACTTTGCTTGATGTATGAGATTTTTCCTCATACATCAACAAACATGAAATTTCACTGCAGATTACCAGGTCCAGATCTTTCCAGATTGATTTCCAGATGAAAAGGTTTTGTTAATTTTTTAATATTGGTATATGTGGAACTTAGGTGACTACAATGCACTGAAAACATACGCATACACATTATTTTAAATCGGAAGTGCATCACGGTGCAAGTCATTTCAGCTCAGAACAACTAAATTGCTTAAAGGACGATTGATGAGTTTTGTTATTTGAGGAAGCTTCTTGGCAGCATGAACATGGCCTAAATAGCCATCAAATTCTGTCCAGTGAAAGCAGTGCCAGGTCAAACACCCTACCACCAAAAAAACCTCCCAATTTGTGATGTATATAATTAGTGCAGTCTAATGGACAAAAGCCATTGACCTTCAGTGAGTTTCTGTCCCTGCTATGTTGGTTGTTTAGGTGAGACTATTTGTGTAGAGGTAACTGGAAACACAAGAAATGTTCTTTTGTTTGTTTGTTTCTCCTCTGTGCAGGTGTTTTCTGAAGCTGGGGGAGTGGCAGCTCAGCCTTCAGGGTATCAATGAGAGTACCATACCTAAAGTGTTACAGTATTACAGTCACTCAACAGAGCATGATCGCAACTGGTACAAGGTACGTTAACCTCACAAACTTTAAATGTATGTGGATGAATCACATTAAACCTGTTAACAACATGTCCACATTGTCACCTTAAAATCTCTTTCTCATTGATCCTCATTAGATCTTGATGATATCATGGTGCATAAATGCTTCAAATGTTAAATAATTCAGTTTGAGACCACACTGAAATATTTTTAATTAATTATATTAATTTATTGTTATTATAATAGTAAGTACATGTAACGTGTAACAAGGACACCTTAAATTAAAGTGTTACACTAGTATTTCTAATTTTAAAAGAAATCTGGGTATGACTTTTTATGAATTTTAAGAAACACTTGAAACAAAGAAAATAAATATGTGAAGTGACTGATATTATATTCATATATTAAAAGCTAAATCACATTGATATTTGAGTGTAATAGTGCTTTCATACAACAGTTAATAAATAAGTAGTTACTGAGTAACTTTTGGTGATATTGCCAGACTGTTTTTGCTTGACCAGTGAAAACGAAACCAAAGCAGGATCAACCATAATACATCCCTGATCAGAAAAAAAAAGTTAGCTCCCTGCTCTGGGAGTTTTGTGAATTCCATAAATATCATGCACCCAATCTGCAGGAAGAGCAACTCTTCTTTTAGTTTTTTATTTTAGTTTACATTGAGGCACATACAATGGAAGTGAATGGCAAAATTAGAATAATACTTTGTTGAAACACTGTTTTGTAATAGAGCAGCCAGCCAGTCTTTTTGTGTAAGAGTCTATTAACTTCTTGGTTTGTAAATTTTTTCCAACTCTTCCTTGCCAAAGAGGTCTAACTCATTATGCAAATTAGTTTAAATGGGAATTCATATAATTCATTAGAATTAGTTAGAAAAAATTATGATTATGTATATCAGCTGGCAGAAGTAAATGTAGCTCTGATGATATCTCTCATACTTTCTTTCTCCCTTTGTTATTGTGCTTAGGCAGCCTGAGATAGTGGCCTTTAACTTCCACAGACGTTAGGGTCACTGAAGGTGGCTTGACCAGTGCAAAGTTATGATTTAGATGGCTTTATTGTTTTTATTTTTTTTGTATAATCAGAGTGGGCTGGCAGATTTGTGTGATTAACTCTGATTATGGTAACAGGAGCATAACACAAGATATGAAGATGTGGTCTACACCAATATTCGGGACGTTAAGAAAGGATAGTTTAGATATCATGAAACATGATACAGACTGGGGTTACATAAACTAGTGATTTGATAACAGACCATGCAGTGTATGGTACAAAAACAATATACAAACTAGTATATAATACAAATAATGCTCTGGGGATACATTTTAAAATGGTTTGCATTTGAATTAATTGGAGACAAGTCCTGCAAGTAAGCATATTTCGTACATTTAATTGTCTTTTGGCCCGTGTTGTCTCACATGGCCACCCATCCCCATGGCATCCCTTTGATGTCAGGGAAGGTGTCACCAGTTTCCTGGCTAATGTCAGCAGTAGGGTACAACACTGGGGATTGGGACCAATGCTATAGACTCCTCGGAGCCCCAAAGTTGGTCCTTTCCTTTGATGTTACACTGTGATTAATCAGTAAGTGGTTTTTACTAGGGCTGAACGATTTTGGAAAATAATCTAATTGCGATTTTTTTTTACCAATATTGCGATTGCGATTTAATATGTGATTATTTTTTAAAGCGCTTTATATTCTGTATTGTTCAACAAAGACAAGCAATAAATCATTGTATAGTATGCAGTGTTGGGCATGTTACTTTAAAAAAGTAATTAGTTATATTACTAGTTACTTCTCACAAATAGTAACTGAGTTACATCATTATAAAATAAACTAATTACCAGGGAAAGTAACTATTGTTACTTTTTTTTTTAAATGTTCAAATATGTCAAATAACTTGGATGCCCCCAATATTAAATATGTTAAATGAATGAAATGGACACTAAATAGAATAAATTATTATTATAAAACATTGTACAGTAATCTACACTATTTTAATGTTTCTGTGGGACAATGTGAGAGACACCTATCAAATTCAATTGATTATTTTAAATATTATCAAACCTCTATGGACACCTTGGCAATAGAATCTCCATTGGCTTGTCATTTCTTTTTAGTTTACTCACCAGACTAATATTAATTATCTGATATATATATATATATATATATATATATATATATATATATATACTGTATATATCAGGGATGTGATTTTTCCGGATAAATACGGATTTCCGTATTTTCCAATCTCTGAGGGACGACCCATGTGATTCGTGTAGATCCAAACTTTTTTTTGGGGGGGGGGGGATAGGTTGGTTACTGCATGATGATTGAAATCGTGTAAATGGCACGAGCTATTACCTAAATAAACTGTGAAATGAAACATCATTGATGGAATGGCTCTGAGAGCGCTGCACGAGCTCGCGGCGCCATCTGCATTCAAATGATTCAAAGCGCCAAACGCGTGTAGAGTGACTTTCTATGAATGGCGGTGAGAATTTGAGATTGCTAGTGCTGTCACAAAATTTGCAACGGTTGTGATGTAATTATATGCTGCTGTTACAGTACTGTTTTTACTTTCGATTCGCTTGGTTTGAACTGCTTTAATTTGCATTTGGGAACGCAACATTCGTCATTAGAAACGTTTATAAATATGTTGTTGTTTACAAAGAGAAGTTTCAGTGTCTCACAATCCTTCAGAAATCATTCTAATATGCTGATTTGCTGCTCAAGAAACATTTCTCATTATTATCAATGTTAAAAACAGTTTTGCTGCTTAATATTTTTGTGGAAACAATGATAAGACAAACATTTGTATAAGATAAAAGAGTAAAAGAGAGAGAGAAATTAATAATTTTATTCATCATGCATGAAAGTGATAAGTGAGTTAAGACATTTAAAATGATTTCTAGTTAATAAATGCATTAACACATTTAATTAATATATTTGATAAATGCAAATAAATGCTGTTCATTAAACTTTATATTTAGCAAAAAATCCTGAAAAATAAAGTGTATCACCATTTCCACACAAAATATGAAGCAGCAAAAATCTTTTCAACATTGATAATAATCAGAAATATTTCTTGAGAGTCAAATAAATTGTAATGATTTTTAAAAGATCATGTGACACTGAAAACTGGAGTAATGATGAAGAAAATTCAGCTTTGCATCACAGGAATAACATTAAAATAAATTCAGCCTTGATGAGCAGAAGATAGTTATTTCAAAATCATTAATAATTGTAATGTTCCCAAACTTTTGGCAGGTAATTTAATAATAATAACAATTCTATATACTTTACTATAATATATTATAGTACTTTATTATATTATAGTATATTATATTGTTATCATGATTATTAAATGCTGCTTTTTATTTTTTACAGGACAATATGTATGTTTACAATATAAGATATATCTTTTAATGTGCTAAAATATGTATTTTTAATAATAAGTTCTGGGGGCGTGGCTTGTAGGCGTGGCTTGGGGCGTGGTCAGATTTTCCTTCTTTTTTGTCTCTAGCTGATCACATGCCTGATATATATATATACAGTATATATAAAGCTTATGTTTGTAAAATGGCACAGTTTTTTAAAAAATATCTCACTTAGCATCAGTCAGTCAAACATTATAATATGATATTATGATAATTTAGCATTAAATTTTAGCATTATATGATGATAGAACTTTAGTAATTAGAATAACCATGTATGAATGCATATTTGTCATGTTGACTGAACTTAGGACTGGTGGGGGTGCTTAAGATATTGTTTGTCATTTAGTCAGGGCCGGCGCGTGCATATAGGCGAACTAGGCAGCCGCCTAGTGTGGCAGTACAGTCAGGGCGACAAAAAGGACAGATATTTTAGTTTATCTTTTGGGCATTCATTTGGAATTATTGCACTCATATCAACAAGTTATCACCCCTTAGTTATTCTAAATCTAAATTAACTTTGCTTCATAGTAATGCCCCCCACCCCACCTGAGCGGCGTCAATAGGCTACTCTACATGCAAAACATCCTAATGTACATTCATAAATGTCATCAAAATGAATAAAACTATCCAGACATGAATGACTTTTGCTGCTGGTGATGTCTGATAAGTTTTAAAGCCCGACACGCACTTCTGAATTAAAGGTAAGATTATAGCCTAATGTATGTGTGTGAGAGAGAAAGCGCGGGGGAGACATAGATAGCCTAATAGATAACACAAGTGTAATGTTATCTATTAAATAGGCCTAAGTACATCCAAACCATGTTTTGTTTTTGTTTTAGCCAAGTAGAATACTAAATATTTAGCCTTTATCATATTTATAAGGCTATACAGTGTTTAATTTGTGGAATAAAGCGGAGTGACGGATCCGGCATCAGAGGATGGAGATCATTCGCGCAATCACTTGGTTGACCCACTTAAGTGATTACCAGCTTGCATCAGTTGCTTTTATAGTGTGCACATATACAGGCGCATCTCAATAAATTAGAATGTCATGAAAAAGTTCATTTTTTCTTGTAACTTATTTCAAAAAGTGAAACTTTCATATATTTTAGATTCATTATAAGTAAAGTAAAACATTTCAAAAGTTTTTTTTTGTTTTAATTTTGATGATTAGAGCTTACAGCTCATGAAAGTCAAAAATCAGTTTCTCAAAATATTAGAATATTTACATTTGAGTTTCAATAAATGACCATCCATACAGTATAAATTCTGGGTATCTCTTGTTCTTTGAAACCACAATAATGGGGAAGACTGCTGACTTGGCAATGATCCAGAAGACGAACATTGACGCCCTCCACAAAGAGGGTAAGTCACAGAAAGGTGTGGCTGTTTACAGAGTGCTGTATCAAAGCATATTAAATGCACAGTTGACTGGAATGAAGAATTTGGGTAGGAAAAGGTGCACAAGCAACAGGGATGACCGCAAGCTTGAGAATACAGTCAAGCAAAGCTGATTCAAACACTTGGGAGAGCTTCACAAGGAGAGGACTGAAGCTGGAGTCAGTGCATCAAGAGTCACCACGCTCAGACGTCTTCAGGAAAAGGGCTACCAAGCCACTTCTGAACCAGAGACAACGTCAGAAGCATCTTACCTGGGCTGTGGAGAAAAAGAACTGGACTGTTGCTCAGTGGTCCAAAGTCCTCTTTTCAGATGAAAGTAAATTTTGCATTTCATTTGGAAATCAAGGTCCCAGAGTCTGGAGGAAGAGTGGAGAGGCACAGAATCCATGTTGCTTGAAGTCCAGTGTGAAGTTTCCACAGTCAGTGATGATTTGGGCTGCCATGTCATCTGCTGGTGTTGGTCCACTGTGTTTTCTGAAGTCCACAGTCAACGCAGCCATCTACCAGGAAATTTTAGAGCACTTCATGCTTCCTTCTGCTGACAAGCTTTATGGAGATGCTGATTTCATTTTCCAGCAGGACTTTGCACCTGCCCACACTGCCAAAGGTACCAAAAGCTTGTTCAATGACCATGGTGTTACTGTGCTTGATTGGCCAGCAAACTTGCCTGACCTGAACCCCATAGAGAATCTATGGGGTATTGTCAAGAGGAAGATGAGAGACACCAGACCCAACAATGCAGATGACCTGAAGGCCACTGTCAAAGAAACCTGGGCTTCCATACAACCTCAGCAGTGCCACAAACTGATCACCTCCATGCCACGCCGAATTGAGGCAGTAATTAAAGCAAAAGGAGCCCCTACCAAGTATTGAGGATATATACAGTAAATGAACATACTTTCCAGAAGGCCAACAATTCACTAAAAATGTTTTTTTTTATTGGTCTTATGAAGTATTCTAATTTGTTGAGATAGTGAATTGGTGGGTTTTTGTTAAATGTGAGCCTAAATCATCACAATTAAAAGAACCAAAGACTTAAACTACTTCAGTCTGTGTGCATTGAATTTATTTAATACACGAGTTTCACAATTTGAGTTGAATTACTGAAATAAATGAACTTTTCCACGACATTCTTAATTTATTGAGATGCACCTGTACTCCAAAAATGACGGTTATTTTATTGCAACATTTTTTAGTGTTTGGGTAGTTTTTGTGTAACCCAGCTCCTATAAGACAGTCGCAACAACCCAGCGTTTGGGTTTGCAATGAGTGCGAGCAGATATATATTCTCTTCGGGTGAGAGCAGTTCTCAGTGCAGCTGACTTATTTCTTTGGTCAAATATAGGTTTGTTTCATTTAATCTATAAAACATTAAACCATTTTATTTTATGCAAAGCAAACCAAGTCACTAAACGAGCCGCATCGGTCTTTTTGCAACTATGAAATGTTTTATTTTTACTTCTAAAATGCTTGTTAAACTAGTTTAAATTTAAGAAATGTTGTATACATGTTTAAACTGTAAAATATGTTGTATTAAGAACTGTATTTGACGAAAATAAAGGCATTTAGGCAAGAAAGAAAGAAAAAAATAAAATAAAATCAAAATAAATGAAAAACTAAAACAAAACGAAACCAACAGCAACTAAATAAAATAATCAAAAATAAATAGTAGTTTTCTAATCAATCTCAGCATGCTTTAATTTTGTGTCGCTAGTGGTTTGCGTCAATAAGCTTAAATTAAAATGTCTTTGGTCTGCACTCTGGAAGTGTTCTGTTAATTCTGCTAAACTTTAATTACTAAAACTAAAATTAAAACGGAAACTAAACTGTATAAAAACTATAGGCTAGAAAACTGTTCACAAAATAAAAACTAAACTAAAATTAACCAAATTATTAAAAAATAAAAATGAAACTGAAATTTATAGCGAAAATTGAAAACAATATTAAAATAAAAATGCAAAACTATAATAACCCTGACACGAACGTCTTTCATTGGAGGAAGGGGATCCGCCAAATGAGATGATCGGAATTCGGAGGTGCAGGATCCGGACGGAGTTTGTTCAGATTAAGCCCTGAGTACAAATAGCTGTGCACACCAGCTGTTTTGCGCTGCTCACCGGGAATTCTCCCAAATCTTCCCATGGCCACTTCAGGCTTGTACACTTAATTTTCATTTTTAATGGAGGCCTGCAAGTTTTTGTCTATGTTTCTCAATATCTTGACTATTGTCCCAGTCTCAGCTGAAGACAAGCAGTCCTATAAGGATGATGCTTGCACCACCATGCTTCATCATAGGTGTGGTGTTTTTTGGGGGGTGATGAGCAGTCTCGTTTGCTTCAAGCACAACTTTGGTGACCCAAAAGTTAAATTTGTTTCTTCAGTCCATAAAATATTTTTTGTGAGTAATGACTTTTGTCTGACCAACATACCCCAGGGGTATATGTTGTCATATGCAGCATCCCCTTTATTGTTAATGTAAGTCTCTTGGCAGTCTCCTTGTCTCCACTTGATGATGGCTTTGACTCACGGCACATGCACATCTAATGTTTTGGAAATACTTTTGTATTCTCACTTTCACAATGAGATCCCAATATATCTTTAGATAATTTTTTTTTTGTGAGTTATGGCTTCAGCAAAAAAAAATATTCAGGGTTGATCAGCATCACTTAAATGATGATGTAATGATTATAATTACTTTACAGTAAAAATCTGAATGTGACTAGTTAATTCCAAACAGCGTAAAGGGCTGCTCACACAGAATGCATTTTTCCATCTAATTGCTCTACTTTACCATTGTTTTTCTATATAAATGATCTAGATGGACATGTTGCGTTCACGTCTTGCAAATTAAAACCAGTTCACCTTTAAAAAAACTTGCATTTTTATTGTTCTGTCTTAATCGAATAAAAACTTGTATTAGATTCAGCGATGACTGTGAGTTTAATCAGAAACATTTAGCTGGAATTCCTCTGAAGATCTTTCATCTTGAGTTATTTTTGAGAAAAGATTTTTCTTAGTCATGATCAAGCGTTTATGTTATTTAGCATGCTGCTGTTTCTATGCAGGTGACGGTTTATTTCCATTAAAGTGCTGTTGTTTTCAGTGTTGTCATAAAATGAGATAAAGCATATTTCCTCTGCAGGCCTGGCATGCTTGGGCAGTAATGAACTTTGAGGCTGTGCTTCACTACAAGCATCAGAACCAGGGCCGTGATGAGAAGAAGAAACTACGACACGCAAGCGGTGCCAGTGCCAACAGCGAAGCCAGTAACAGTGACAGTGAGGCTGACAGCACAGAGCACAGTCCTGTACCCTCCCCCGGACAGAAGAAAGTCAATGAAGTGAGCAACAAACCAAAGCCAGGAATCAACACTGAAGTGTTATTGGAAGCTTGTGTGTAAAGCTTCACCAGCATTCACCTTTACTGCATTTCCAAACAACTTGTAAACAATTTTCTAAAACAAGTAAATAAGTCTAAAACAAGTAAACGAGTTTAAAATTGGCCAAAAATAAAATGGAGTTAGCTTCTTTGATCTTCCGATGTGTTTACGCTGCTATATGAACAAATCTGCAGACTGTTGGTCTTAACAAGGTTCTCTCAACAGTTTAAAACCCAGAATTGCACAGAAAGTAAAATAATTTTGATCAACAGACATTTGGGAGAATAAACAGCAAATGCAATGACAATTAGTCCTAAGATCTTGAAGTCAAATAAAACATGAAGTTAACACAGGCAAGTTAAAGGGCTTGCGAAGGAAATGTGGATTTATGTATGAAATTATTTTTATTTATGCTGACAGTCATGTAATATTTAGGGTTGAATTCTATGTTTTCTATGTTGCAGGATTTATCCAAGACTCTCCTTTTGTACACAGTGCCTGCAGTGCAGGGATTTTTCAGATCCATCTCACTCTCACGTGGAAATAACTTACAGGACACACTGAGGTAAGAAAGCCCTAGTCATCTAGGTGAAAGTAACACTGTATTTCTATATTTAACATGTGTATTTCCGAGTCTGTTTAGAGCCTGTCATCTTGTTTTAAAATGTGTTTATGTCATGCTTCACAGCATGCTGACATATCGCTTCACAATGCTCTCACGAATCCGCATGCGACAGCTGGTCTGAAGCGATAGTTTACAGTTTAATCTGTTCTAGAGCAATAGAGAGCTGAGTAATATCAGCACAACAATAAAAAGAGAATTGTGTGTTTTCTAATTATCTCCTGGTGAATTCATGTACAAGCAAAATAATAGAGCCTTGGGGCACAAAAAAAATAATTTGTCACTCTGACAAGAACAGTCTATGTCCTATGATGGAGTCTAAATTCTGACTGGCTTCATAAATGCCTTTTATCAGCAAAAAGAGCTCATTTGAGCAGACACAGCTTTTTCTAGTAAACTTCAGACAGAAATGGACGATTTGAGATGGGTGTATAATTAGCCAACGAGGATCAAGTTGTGGTTTCTTGATAAATGGTTTAATAACTGCCAGCATGAATGATGAATGAATGATGAGGATATGAGATGCTATATCCAGAAATGCTATAATAGATGCTTTTGAATTTACTTTCATTTTTTCTTTTGTTTTTTTATAATTATTTTGTAACCCTCTTTACAGCACCATGCAAACAAAAATCAGTTGAAATATACTGGATTCACATGCAGTTCATCAAATAACTTTACATTGTGTATGATGATCGTGTATTTGTTCCTTTATATTTAGAGTCCTGACCTTGTGGTTTGATTATGGCCACTGGCCCGAGGTGAATGAAGCTCTAGTCGAGGGTATTAAAACCATTCAGATAGACACATGGTTACAGGTAAGATCATTTCCAGCTCTCTATACATAAGCAGAGTTTCGATTCCAACTGAAATGATCACAAGTTAAATACTTGAAATCTGTTTTCGCTGGCAGCAGATAGGAAAACTTTTCACATGTGGTTTTACCAGATTTGATTTAGTTAGATCTGTAAATTCATGAAGTCTTATTATCTTACACAATTAAGCTTCCAAAACAAATGTATGTTGTTTTAAGGATGTTTGCATACTTTTTATACTGAAGAAAATTACGGTATCGCTACAAACTGTACATAGCAGAATTTCACTTGAAAACACAGAAAAAACATGTATTATCTTCTTCCTTTCAATCAGGTGATTCCTCAACTGATAGCTCGAATCGATACCCCACGTGCACTGGTGGGACGTCTTATTCACCAGCTACTCACTGACATTGGCCGCTACCACCCCCAGGTATATGTATAAAACAGAGTAATGATCACCATGCATTAATAAAAACATCAATTAAAAAAAAAAAGAAAGAAAGAAACATTTGTGTAGATTAATAGAGTAATGCATATAGGAAGCTCATCTCCATAATAAAGAACATCTCACATGTTCTTAATTAAAAAAAAAAATGCTGAAAATCAACATCTCGGTCTGTTGGAAGTTT
Organism: Schizothorax lantsangensis; assembly: GCA_027422415.1. Lineage (NCBI taxonomy): Eukaryota > Metazoa > Chordata > Actinopteri > Cypriniformes > Cyprinidae > Schizothorax > Schizothorax lantsangensis. The sequence continues at coordinate 29,335,064 of CM049851.1, forward strand.
AACGGATGAAAGAGTCCCATGTCTTGTCAAACTGTCCAATGCTGCCTTTCAAGATGTACATACTTTGTTCCAGATGTAGGCAAGATGTCAGTTCCTCATGCCATAGTTCAACGGTGGGAGAGTTAGTCCTTTTCCACAACAGTAATATAACAGCTTCTTGGCTGTTATCAGACTACTGTATATTTGAGGAATTCATGATGAGCTTGATCAGCTTGAGCTAGATCAGCATAATCTGATTTGCATTTATCATAAAGAGGTGATGCATTGGGGGGGGGGGTTATACATTGGGGAAATCTATGCAATTTCTGGCAACACTTTGCTTAAAGCCTTTATAAAATGCATTATAAAAGTAGTTTTATTGCATTAATTATGCCTTGTAATACACTTTATAATGCATTGTACAATCTCATGAATAATTGTAACCACAGTTAATACATACTGAATGAGGCATAATCTAGTATTGATGGATTGTTTATCAGTATCTTCCAAACCACTCTGCCAGACCTCCTCAGAGATGCCACTTCGCTCTTCCCTCACGCTCCCATTCCTCCCTGATTACTTTTGTGGAGGGGGAAGTAGCTAAATGAAAGATACAGTAACTGTTCTTTGTTTCCCCTAAATGTATCGATGTTTCACCTATCAATTCGTGTCGATAAAGTATAATAGGGTAAATACTGATTAGTGATTTATCCTATATAGTGCTTGCATAAAGCAAGTAGTGCATACACTTGTAGCTGTTATGTATCTTTGTAAGTCATTGTACCCCCCCCCCCCCCCCCCGTATATATTAAAAAAAAAAGTGGTCTCCCCCAAAGTCCACGGTAAGTTCGAACACTGAGTACAACGGCTAGTACTAAGTACTTAACTAGGTAATTACTCTGTATTATGGACACATTAAAATAAAGTGTTACCCTATTGGTAGACCCTTACCCTTACACAACCTCTTATAATGTGTTTTATATAGTTTCCCAGAGTAATGCTGGGTTGTCTCTGGCCTGTCATTTTCTCAAATAATATTTCCAGTTGTGAATCCATGAAATCAAATAATTTTTTCATAAAGTTTAGGGTCCATCCTTCATTTGGGGTGGAAAAGAGATATTTAATCAAGAGTATCTTTGAATGAAGTAGGGGTGTGATCCCAAAAATCAGTTATCATGAATTTTTTAAATTTAAGACATCAAATATAATATTGCTGTCTACAAGCAATGCATTATACATTATGAACTTGAGAGTGAAATGTATCTCTTTCGGTTGGGTGCAGAAGTCTCCATATATCTACCACATTTTAATTATTAATGAATGCTTTCAAAACATTTCTTGAGTGAGATTTAGGGATGATTTTGATTGATTGATCTGTCGAGATTGGTGTCAAGGACACAGTTAACAAACATTTGTTTGAGATGCATTTGAAATAAGAGAAAAGACCTTCCTAGGAAAAAAAAAAATCTGGGTCATCATAATTTGGACCATAGTGTCAGACTTTGTCTCTCTGTGTAGCTAAATGAAAGATACAGTAACTGTTCTTTGTTTCCCCTAAACTTATTCATAGCTTGTGGCTTCAAACCAGGGTCTGTAGAATATAACTTCAAATATAATTCCTTAAAACGTTGGTTTGTGTATTTAGACACTATACATTGCGTCCCTCATTTAGTCTTTGTTTCGTGGTTGTCCTTTCACGTAAGTAGGCAAGTAATTTGAGGCTTTTCCCAAACTCATAGTATTTTTGTCTAATGAATTGAAATTATTATTTTATTTTAGGAGAGACAGTTTTATTGTTTTTGAACCTTAACTGTAGGTTTTTCTTTGTTTATCTAGTGAAGGATTTACTGCATTTTCATTATCTAATTTATTAATTTGTTTCCCTAAATTTATTAATTTAATTTTGTATAATTTAATTTCGGTAACACTTTATTTTAAGGTGTCATAATACAGAGTAATTACCTAATTAAGTACTTAGTAGTAGCCATTGTACTTACATGAAACAAAATGTACTTACCATGTAACTAAGTTATGGAACAGCCTGTAATTACAGTTTGTAATTATGTAGATGTAATAGCCATCTACTGTTACACACATGTAACAGAGGCCGAGTCTGTTACACAGCTACTTGTACACTTAAGTGCAATCTTGATACACTTTATTTTAAGTAGCTTATGCCTGTGTAACATTATGTAATTGTAATGTAATTAGAAATGTATTACATGTATTTAAGCTGTGTACTGGTGGGTTAAATCAAACTAAGGTGCAGCTGGATAAGGTGTACAGTATAGATACACATGAAGTACACTTAAGTACAATCTTGATACACTTTATTTTAAGTGGCTTATGTCTGTGTACTTAAATTTATAATTACGTTGTATAAAGTCTGCAACACATATGTAACAGTCTTTTGGTTACATAAGTAGCTGTGTAACAGACTCAGTCTGTTACATATGTGTAACAGTAGCTGCCTATTACATCTACATAATTACAAACTGTAAGTACAGGCTGTTCCATAACTTAGTTACATTGTAAGTACATTTTGTTTCATGTAAGTACAACCAGGGTGCGAACTACGGGGGAGCTAGGGGGAGCTCAGCTCCCCTTAATAAGACATGGGCTCCCCTGAAAAAGTGATTTGTGAAATTTTGGGGGGTCTCAAAAAATATTGACAATGTGTTATTTTGACGTGCAATTTCAGTTTTGTGTAATGTCATCATCGTGGATTATTATGTGTAAAATTGCAAAAAATATCATTCAATGCATGACCTATTTAATTTAAACCTAATTCACTTCAATAAACATGCTATTCTTGTCATGAGCATCAAGGTGTGGGGGCACTGCGGTGCAAATTCCACTCATGTTTAGTACGTTAACTCAAAGCAAAGACTAAAGGGACTTTGCTCAAAGATTCGTAGAAAAAATATAAACTTTGGAGGCCGTTGATCTGCACGCAAAGTCCTTGAAATCCATTCTGCAGTTAGCATCATATTGCCACCATGGCAAAAAGAACACAAGGCATTCTGTGTTAAGGTAAGGCATGCTATTCGCAATTATGTGTTGTGGCTGGGTTGTTATAGGTCTGCGTGTCTCTCGTTTGACAGCCTGATGCTAAATAGACTATTTGTGGGTGGCTGATCGATGTTTCACCTATCAATTCGTGTCGATAAAGTATAATAGGGTAAATACTGATTAGTGATTTATCCTATATAGTGCTTGCATAAAGCAAGTAGTGCATACACTTGTAGCTGTTATGTATCTTTGTAAGTCATTGTACCCCCCCCCCCCCCCCGTTATATATTAAAAAAAAAAGTGGTCTCCCCCAAAGTCCACGGTATAGTTCGAACACTGAGTACAACGGCTAGTACTAAGTACTTAACTAGGTAATTACTCTGTATTATGGACACATTAAAATAAAGTGTTACCCTATTGGTAGACCCTTACCCTTACACAACCTCTTATAATGTGTTTTATATAGTTTCCCAGAGTAATGCTGGGTTGTCTCTGGCCTGTCATTGTTCTCAAATAATATTTCCAGTTGTGAATCCATGAAATCAAATAATTTTTTCATAAAGTTTAGGGTCCATCCTTCATTTGGGGTGGAAAAGAGATATTTAATCAAGAGTATCTTTGAATGAAGTAGGGGTGTGATCCCAAAAATCAGTATATCATGAATTTTTTTAATTTAAGACATCAAATATAATATTGCTGTCTACAAGCAATGCATTATACATTATGAACTTGAGAGTGAAATGTATCTCTTTCGGTTGGGTGCAGAAGTCTCCATATATCTACCACATTTTAATTATTAATGAATGCTTTCAAAACATTTCTTGAGTGAGATTTAGGGATGATTTTGATTGATTGATCTGTCGAGATTGGTGTCAAGGACACAGTTAACAAACATTTGTTTGAGATGCATTTGAAATAAGAGAAAAGACCTTCCTAGGAAAAAAAAAAATCTGGGTCATCATAATTTGGACCATAGTGTCAGACTTTGTCTCTCTGTGTCTTGTGTTTCCCCTCCTCTCGTGCCCATGTTTGGTCTTCCTGTTCCTGTCCTCGTTTGTCATCATTAGTTAATTTGTCCCCAGCCCTGTGTTGTTAATTATCTAGTTTACTCCAGCCTTCTTAAGCCCTGTGTTTCCCTGCCTCTGTGTCCAGTCTGATCGTCATTCTGTGTTTTCCTGTGCCTCCTGCGATCCCTAAGTTTGATTAAATAAAATCTATGTTATTGAAGAAAGTTCCTCGCCTCCTCGTTTCCCTTCCCGAGTGTGGATTGTGACAGAAGACTGGACCATTACCGATGACTTCAGCTGAGGACGCGCTGTGTGGGTTGCGGCAGGGCGGTCTGAGGTTGGAGAGATATGTGGAGGAGTTTCTCGAGATCTCCAACCGGATGAGCTGGCACGACACCGCTCTGGGTGCATGTTTCCTGCTGGGGTTGGATGACGAGATGATACGCTGCGATCTTCCCATTGGTGATTTCCCCCTGATCGAGCTTATCAATCTTGTTCTCTTTTTAAATGGTTCCGACTTAGAAGTCGAGGAAATTCCCCAGCCTCGTCATCCCGCTCCAGCTGGAAAGCGCCGCGTCTCCCCAGCTCATCCCACACCGAGAACCTCCGCATACCTCTCCAACGGCTCCTACCACCTGCCCAACCGCAAAGATCCCCCCTGCCTCCTAAGCAGCTCCATCCTCCTCAGCCCAGAGCCGCCCATGACTCTCCCAAGCCAGCCGCCGTTGGCGGCCAACTCGAGCCTCGGGCGTCCTCCTGTGCCTGCTCCAAGACAGTGCCCTCCTGTGCCTGCTCCAAGACAGCGCCCTCCTGTGGCCGCTCCAAGACAGCGCCCTCCTGTGCCTGCTCCAAGACAGTGCCCTCGTGTGCCTGCTCCAAGACAGCGCCCTCCTGTGGCTGCTCCAAGTCAGCGCCCTCCTGTGGCCGCTCCTCGCAAGCTCCTTTCTGTTTCTCCGCTGGTCCCGTCCAGTTCCGCGCTTGCAGAGCGCCCCCAAGTTTCCGCGCTTGCAGAGCGCTCCCAAGTGTCCGCGCTTCCAGAGCGCTCCCAAGTATCCGCGCTTCCGGAGCGCCCCCAAGTGTCCGCGCTTCCGGAGCGCCTCCAAGTGACCGCGCTTCCAAGGCGTCCCCAAGTGACTGCGCTTCCAGAGCGCCCCCAAGGGACCGCGCTTCCAGAGCGACCCCAAGTGACCGCGCTTCCAGAGCGCCCCCAAGTGACCGCGCTTCCAGAGCGCCACCAAGTGACCGCGCTTCCCGAGCGCCCCCAAGAGTCCGCGCCTCCAGTGCGCCCCCAAGTGCCCGATGTAGCCCCTAATTTCCCCAAGGAAATTTTTGGGGGGGTAGTAGGGCTCCTGCCGACGAGACCGAGGTGAGACCGCCATGGCCTCCTGAGTCCCCGGATCCGCCATGGCCGCCCAAGCTCCCCGATCCGCCATGGCCTCCCGAGTCCCCTGACCCGCCATGGCTCCCGGAACGGGCGCCGCTCTGGAGGCCAGTATACCTGCCTCCTGTTCCGTGGAGGCCTCCAGAGCGCCCACCCACCCCTCCCCCTTGGATGGTGTACAGTGCGGGACGCACCGTTCGGGAGGGGGGAGTAGTGTCAGACTTTGTCTCTCTGTGTCTTGTGTTTCCCCTCCTCTCGTGCCCATATTTGGTCTTCCTGTTCCTGTCCTCGTTTGTCATCATTAGTTAATTTGTCCCCAGCCCTGTGTTGTTAATTATCTAGTTTACTCCAGCCTTCTTAAGCCCTGTGTTTCCCTGCCTCTGTGTCCAGTCTGATCGTCTTCATGTGGTTTTGTGTGTCTCCTGCGATCCCTAAGTTTGTTTATTAAAAATCTAAGTTTGGAAGAAGCTCTTCGCCTCCTCGTTTCCCTGTTCCCAGAGTGGTTGTGACACATATACATTCATGAGTGTAAAGGGGAGACCGTACATCTCTCCAGATAGAATAATAATTACAGTAACAAAGATATACAATAAAGACAAATTAAACCAAAATAGAATCAAATTTTGAAGGGTCTTTGCAGCAACTCTAAAGTTTCAAAGTTGCTTTTAATAAACCTAACAACTTTGTTTAACTTGCTGTTGTAAACTTCACTGAGAAATGTAGACCATATTTAACTCTACGTTTAAAGGTGAACGTGGCCAAAAAGAAAAATGGATTATTGCATTTTGCCTCTTTGTTGCCTCATTTTGCCTCTGATATCCTGTTTGCTGATCGCCTGTTCTACAGCTGATTTTGCTGGTTGTATTTTGGACTATGTGGCGTGACCTGCAATTGCATCTCTCTTGTAATGAAATATGTGACAAACAGAAGTATTTAAGCAAACATGTGCTACATGGTCTCCAAATGACTAATCACGTCTTCTGGTTTTTAGTTTAATTAGTCAAACATAAAATAAGTATATATTATAAAACTGACATTTCAGTCTGAAAAAAAAATATGGATGAATAGGAGTAATTAGTGAAGGAAAAGTAGTAATAGGTATCCAGCACAGATGTGAATTCCTTCAATACAGTTTTAAAATATCAAAAATAATCAAATACCTCATGACGTTAACCGAATGAGTGTGTAGAGTTATAATCTGTAACCTACAAATATTTCACCCATACGACCATTTGTGTTATATCAGTTTCGATGACTTCACTATTATTCTAAAATGTGATTACTAGTTATGACAAAAAATGACTAGGTGTGTCCAGACTTGTGTCCGTGAATCATAACCTGTGTTTCCTTGATTTGTGTTTGCATACTTAAAGGCTTTGATTTATCCTCTGACTGTGGCCTCCAAATCCACCACCACTGCCCGCCACAATGCAGCCAACAAGATCTTGAAGAACATGTGTGAACACTGCAACACTCTGGTCCAGCAAGCCATTATGGTACGAGTACACACTCAATTTGACTGTCTGAAAAATAAATGTTTTATTAGGTACACATTGACCATTTTAATTTATGGCCCTTGACTAAGTTGCTTTTGCTTGCTCAGACAAGCTTTACAGAACGTGCTATAAGAATAAACTGGAGATTTCCATAAACAATGATTTTCTGTGAATGTGGTCATAATGATGGGTTAATGACACGAGTATGATGGAATAAAGCACGATTTGTTAAAGAAAAAAGTAATGCATGTTTCCTCTCTGGGTACCTTGTGTTACTATGAGTGGGTTCACACTTGTCAGGTTTGCTTTGCTTTGGAGTGATTGCTCTTATTAGTGTGGTTCATTGAATAAGTATGAACATTGCCATCCAAACCATAGTGCATGTCAAACAAGTGGACCAAGACCAACCTTTTCAAGGTGTGTTTGCCAGATATATGAACACAACATGGACCAAAGACATCTAAACAAACCAAAACCCATTATAGTCAGGAACTAAAAGTTTGCATACACACTGTATTAAAAGTGCACTGGCAATAATGTTTTACTGTATTTTAAATGTAAATTCTTTAGTAAAAAGTTCCACAGACTCTTCCAACTTGCAAAAAAGGGTCAAAATTTGTTCAGCAACATTTCCCATGACCTTGATCAGGCATTTAATCCAACACACAAGATCAACAAATTTGAAAATGCAGCACAGCCAATGCTCACATTAACCCTAAGGGGACGGCTGTATCGCCGGCGATACCAACTCGTTTTTTTTAAGACCAGTGCAAAAGACATTAAAAATACTCCGTCGATTTTGGTCGTACAGATAAGTGTTATACATCAATATTGAAACTTTGAAGTGTCTATTTTTTTTGTGTACACTCACGAATACAACAAAACTTTGTGGTTTTGGAAAAAAAAAAGAAAACAAACAGGATGCGCTCTTTGTCTTCTCCATCTCCGCGAGCTGCTCTTCAAAAAACGTCACTAAAATGAACTGTAACTCAGCGAAAACTCAACACACGGACATGGGAGTTATATCTATAGAAAGCTGGAAGTGTCTACTTTGAAATGAAAACAAACATTCTGTGATGAAGTAATCCGTATGAAACCAACACGATGTTCAGTCTGTCCCGTCTAACTCATTATTTCTAATGCGATCCCGCCCCCTCGCGTTCATATGTAAATAACCACGTGAGCCGCGTGCTCAAGGAAACGCCCAACAACAAAGCCAGATCGTTCCTCGCGGCTAACATTACTGTTCGTTATAACATAACAAAACACACTTAATCATTGATTAAAAGTATTTTCTTCAAAATTTCTGAGAATAAGACTTACATAATAAGAATACGACTACAAAAACACCCAAAAGGAGCAAAAGCTTGTCTGATAACATATTGACAACAATAACACCTAACAGTCACTAAGGTGCAGTAGCAGCATTGGTAAGTGATGTTTTTAAAGGCGGGGCTTAGCCAAGGGTCAATTATGATCCAAGTAGATGCATCACATGGTCACTGCTTCTGTCTGTGTTTAGGTAAGTGAGGAGCTGATCAGGGTGGCTATTCTGTGGCATGAAATGTGGCATGAGGGGCTGGAGGAGGCGTCACGTCTGTACTTTGGAGAGAGGAATGTCAAGGGGATGTTTGCTGTCCTGGAGCCCCTACATGCCATGATGGAGAGAGGGCCACAAACTCTGAAAGAAACATCCTTTAATCAGGTAAGTCCATATGGAGCAATTTGTAACCCAACCCAACCTTTCTGATACATTTTTGTATCTTTATTTTTCTCAGGAAAGTGCATTGTACTGTACATTGACTGTTGTCAAGATGTCAAAAAACATAAAAGAATGCAGAAATAACACATGGCTTCTTACATATCTTGTGTGTGTATATATAAAGTAATATTTCTTTTTACAGTGATCATGTTACGCATATTATGTGTCATAATAGCAATGAAGATGTCCTAAAAGTGACTATACAATAAGGACACACTGTAAAAACAGTTTAGTTCAATGGGATTATTCAGGATGTACTTATGTAACATGAACTATAGAGATTGGCTGTTTTACCAAATGCCTGAAAAATACAGTTGCTCACTGCAGATGTCATCTTCATTTTAACTGCTTAATGATTACTAAGATTAGGAACAAAACAGGCTACAAAAATGCAAACACTATGTACCAAGAATTATTTAGACTTAATCTGCATTAATGTTCTGTGATAATTAGCCACTGTACTATAAAATAGAAATCTATTTTCTCAAAAAAAAAAATCATTGTCTATCATTAAAAATAATCCACTACATAATAAAAAGTAGTAGTTTACTCTAATGTCAAATATGTATTACTATTTTTTCCCATGTTCATGGAAAACCAGGGAATTGTAATATTCTTATCTCCATGGAAAGTCGTTAAAAATTAATACAATCTTCATGGAAGTCATGGATAAATCATGGAATTTTTTATAGTTAATATATTTTTATTTATTATGCACTGTCCTAAAATATTTAATCAGTGTTACATTGCACTAAAATAAAAATTGTAATAACTTTATTTATTATTCTGGTCTACAAGCATTTCAAACTACATACAACTTGGTCACTCATCTGTAGTATTGTTCTTAAGGTCTTAAAACACTATAAATAAAGAAGAGCTGTGTATGTGCTAGCTGCAGTGGGATATTGCGTGTACAAGCACACATCTAAATTCCCACTGCTTATGGTCGCACAGCTCTTCGCTGCAGGTACATTGTAAATATTATTGTACAGCATATATAAATCTCCCACTTCTCCCCTGCTTTCTCTTCATGCACACGCAGAAAAAGCACGTGTGTTGCATTATTGCGTGACTATAACTAAAAAAACACAGGAAAACATTTTTAATTGTCCATCAGTGTTTTGTTTTTTTTAAGAAAAATACTTTACCTTTTAAACCACCCAAAAAATGTTTGATTGCAGAATATTTGTATGTCGAAGTTTAGTATGTCATTTGTTATTTATTTTACATTTATGTATTTATTAGACGCTTTTATCCAAAGTGACTTACAGTGCATTCATTCAGGCTATACATTCTTTTCTCAGTATGTGTGTTCCCTGGGAATTGAACCCACGACCTTTTGCGCTGCTAACGCAATGCTCTACCACTGAGCCACAGGAACATTTATCTGTTTATCCTTGTTATTCTTGTTTATTTCAGTAATGGAGGTTAAATGATCGTTCATTGAAGTAAAATGGATGTAAAAAAAAAATTGGTAATCCTCAAGAATGTTGAATGTGGTATTATATTAAACATAGAAATACTTTAAATCCCATACCAGTGCCATTTTTAGAATGAATGGCTTTTAAAGTTTTGCTTAAACAGCAGGTTTTGCAATCCATGGTTTTGCACAGTAAATACAGAAGTGGATAATGATTAGTCTATATGTTGTTAGCCTGCAGCACTTTCCAAAACACATTTACTAGAAGAACGTTCATAGTGCTTATGGCTATTGAAAAGATTCATGTTTCAAACACTGGACAGATGACAACTCTTCCTTCCCACCTAATGCAGGTGTGTCATATCCCGATCTTCAAGCAGATGGATGCAAAATTTTATTGAATAGCATTAATCCACAAATGTGCATACATTTGAGCTAAATAATGACTCTTCGATAAAGCTGTTTTATTTAGTTGAATCTGATTTGTACATAATTGACACATTTTGCAGCATCGACACTTATTGAACTGAACTAAATCAGTACTGAACCGACTGGAGCTGTAGAATGACACTATTGTCTTGTTAGAGCTGCTGTTTCTGCAGAAACAGAATTTGAATTTTCCTTATATTTGATGAAGAGTCATTGATTATGTTATTTTCCTGTGAAGCTGCTTTGAAACAATCTCTTTTGTATAAAACGCTAAATATATAATGGTGACTTGACCTAACTTTTTTTTTATAACTGTGGCTGTGGTTTCAGGCTTATGGCCGAGACCTGATGGAGGCGCAGGACTGGTGCAGAAAGTACATGCGATCAGGTAACGTGAAGGACCTGACGCAGGCCTGGGACCTGTACTACCATGTGTTCCGCAGGATCTCCAAACAGCTGCCACAGGTCTGCCAGTAGTGTTTCTTGCTGGTGTATTCCTCAGAATAGTCTTTAGATCACTTACATCAGCCTGCAGCAATATCATAAATCATGATGTCCTAAACGTTGATGTTGTTTTAAAAATTGAAAATTTTTAATTTGGGATTGGGAACAGAAAATATGAGCACATCTTTACAATGGTAAAAGCTATCAAACTCACAAGAGGCATGTGTGATGATGTTAAACTCATAGCAAGTATAAATGTTCAGGATGAAGACTGACTTTAATATTACCTGATGATATTTTGTTGTTATAAATTTCTGACAGTGTTGATACAATATCAACTGTGAAAAGAAGTGCACTTTTAAACATAACTACTTCTGTCAGGATATAATTTAGTAATGTTTCATAAAAGTATGTATTCATGCATATTTCTTTGTCCACAGCTCACTTCACTAGAGCTTCAGTACGTCTCACCTAAACTACTTATGTGTCGTGATCTGGAGTTGGCCGTGCCCGGAACATATGACCCCAATCAGCCAATTATACGTATCCAGTCTATTGCTCCCTCATTGCAGGTCATCACCTCCAAACAGCGGCCACGCAAACTCACCATCATGGGTAAGAGCCAAGTGAAAATGAGCTGTTTTGCATAGGCTGTCCTAAATATTAGGGGCAAAGAAAATGAACAGCAAACACAAATAAACAGTTCTACATCTGATCAGGCCCATGGCTTGCTCTGAGCAGTGGACAATGTTGAGTGTTTTTTTTATTTATTAAATTCACTTATTTTTACGTAAATTTATAGGATATAGCATGTTTGTTTTTTTTGTTTTTCCCGATCTTGTGATATATGGCATGCGGTCCTCAGGTCCTGGTGAAGGCATCTCTGTTCTAGTGTGTGAAAAAGGTTGTTTTTATGAGGGCGAGATTTCATTTTGTTGTCTTTTTTCCATACAAACCCATGCTGTGATCTTGGTTGTAAATGTCAATGCATGTGTGACAGTTGATACGTTGACACAAAGCTTTTTCTGTTCTGTTCTGCGCCCTGCAGGTAGCAACGGTCATGAGTTCATGTTCTTGCTGAAGGGTCATGAGGATCTACGGCAAGACGAGAGGGTCATGCAGCTTTTTGGCTTAGTGAACACTCTACTGGCTAATGACCCAGCCTCCTTGCGCAAGAATCTGAGGCAAGCCTCTTGCATTCAGGCATCAGAATCTCAGAAAGTGTCATTCTTTGAAACAAATTATATCAGGCAAACAAGACATCGCTAAAGCAAATTATATATTGGTACCTTGTGTATTTTTTCTAAGATTACTTAAAAAGATCATTTTGTTTTTCTGATCAGTGGAATCAATGCTAAATAAATTCAGAATGTTTGACAAGAAGTATAATACAGTAAAAATTAGTAGTTGACCAATACACAGTATTACCATGGCAGGTATATCAGCCAGTATTTTGTATGTTACTGGCACATACAGTATCTCACAAAAGTGAGTACACCCCTCACATTTCAGCAAACATTTTAGTATAATTTCTCAAGGGACAATACTGCACAAATGAAACTTGGATATATTTTAGAGTAGTCAATGTGCAGCTTGTATACAAGTACAAATTTACTGTCCTCTAAATATAACTCAACATATAACCATTATTGTCCAAATAACTGGCAACAAAAATGAGTACACCCTAAGTAAACATGTCAAAACTGTGTCCAAAGTGTCAATATTTTTTTAGGGGCACCATTGTTATCTAGCACTGCCTTAATCCTCCTGGGCATGGAATTCACCAGAGCTGCACAGGTTGTTGCTGGCATCCTCTTCCACTCCTCCATAATGACATCACGGAGCTGCTGGCTGTTAGACACATGGTGCTTCTCCACCTTCCGCTTGAGGATGCCCCACATGTGCTCAATAGGGTTCAGGTCTGGAGACATACTTGGCCACTCCATCACCTTCACCTTCACCTTCAGCAGCAAGGCAGTTGTCATCTTGGCGGTGTGTTTAGGGTGGTTGTTATGTTGGAAAACAGTTTCTGAAGGGAGGGCATCATCTTCTGCTTCAGAATGTCACAGTGCATGTTGGAATCCATGTTTCCCTCAATGAACCGCAGCTCCCCAGTACCAGCAGTAGTCATGCAGCCCCAGAGCATGATGCTACCACCACCATGCTTGACTGTAGGCAAGGCACAATTTTCTTGGTACTCCTCACCAGGGCGTCGCCACACATGCTGGACACCATTTGAGTCAAACAAATTTACCTTAGACTCATCAGACCACAGGACATGGTTCCAGTAATTCATGCTCTGTGTGGCGTATGATCTGAGCACTGACAAGCTGACCTTCAACTTTTGCAACCTCTAAAGCAATGCTGGCAGCACTCAAGCACTCGCGTCTGTTTTTTGAAGCCAGCTTCTGCACCTGACGCACAGCACAAGGACTCAACTTCTTTGATCGACCCTTGCGAGGCCTGTTCCAAGTGATACCCGTCTTGGAAAACCTCTGTATGACCCTGGCCACTGTACTGTAACTCAGTTCCAGCAAACATCTGCTGCCCTTCAGGAGTTATACAAGTATTGCAAGAGTTAGGCTTGATATTAAGTATAACTTTTGCAACCGTAAGATATTTACGTATGGCTCAAAAGACAAAATAACTATTTACACAGACATCATGACCATCAAAAGTTTATCCTAATGTAGTGTGTTGCCTGCTTGATCATCAGTGAATGTTTGTAAGTTTTTGTAATAGTTGTGCCTAAGTCCCTCAATTGTCCTAAATGTAAAATGCTGGACCCGCAACATGATATTTTTATGACCCCTTTTATGTCTTAAAATGATAAACAGCTTGCAGATTCTGCAATAAATATGTAAACTTATGAGCATATTTTCACTAAAATATTTTAACACTTAAAAAAGGTCACGCAGGGACTTCAGTGAACATTTTAAGTGATGATACGAACTAAAAATTGAATAAGCATTTTGAATCGATTCCTTGGAGTGGGTAGATTTAAAAGATTCCCAGAAATGAGCTGAACTGAATTTGCCAACTTAAATACTTTAACGTTTTTGCTACTGAAGTTTGTTTATACCAGATGCAACTCATGACACCCCAGTGCTGGGACACAGTAACACACTCACTTTTATGAGAAATTTATCATCTCCAATCCACCTAAGCTGCATGTCTTTGGATGGTGGAGTAAACCGGAGCACCCTGAGAAAACATGCTAACACAGAGAGGAACATGCAAACTACACACAGATAGGCTTCCTTGCACAGCCAGAACTCAAACCTAGGACCTTCTAATTGTGAGGCAGCAGTGCTACCTGCTGAGCAGAGCTAGTATTACAGTGGCCTCCTCAAATATTGGCATTTGTTTAATGTTCATTCTTTTGGTCTTTTAAAATATTCACAAAAATCTAACTGTTGATTAATGTAAAATATTTCCAAAAACTTAAGTTTCTGACACCTCCTCATACAATATACTTGTTACATTTATTCATTTAGCAGAAGCCTACAAATGAGAAATGTAACAAGCTCTGAATCTTCTTCTGTAAAAAGGTTGAGCAACACATGGCAAGGGATCTAAGACTGATTTGACATGCAGAAACTTTCTAGATTTTTTTAAATCTGTTTTGTTGAATTGATGTTGAGCTAATTTCTTATATAGCCATTTCCTCATTTGTGCAGTTCAACCTTTTGTCTCACATTGAGTAATTATTCTGTTTTCAGGTCTATTTCACAGTGATGACTAAAGGAATCTGGCCTGATATTTATATCTTTTTTTTTTTTAAGTTAAATGTAAGATTAGGTTTTAATCACTCAGGAGAACTTAAAAGCAAACAATATGGATGAAAAGATACTTCAGTTAGATTTTTATTCATAAGGATTTCTAGACGCTTTAGAGGAAAAATATTAATTTAAATTAATTCACATTTTTTCTAGAATTTGTTTTAGCTAAAAAGACCAATTTTCATAGCCCATTATTTACCAAGTGTTCTAATATTTGTGGAGGGCGCTATACAGTGCTAGTCTACTGATTCAAAATATTAGCCATCTCTGTCAGTAGGTTTTGATGCTCTAATTTTTGTGGCTCATATTTTCCTCTAATGAACATGTCTTTGAACAGTATTCAGCGCTATGCTGTGATTCCACTCTCCACCAACTCTGGTCTGATCGGCTGGGTTCCTCACTGTGATACGCTGCACGCACTGATTCGAGACTACCGAGAGAAGAAGAAGATCCTACTCAACATTGAACATCGCATCATGCTTAGGGTAACATGTTTCAAACCTGTCAAATACAGCTTCCTGTATGCCATTAAAGTCAAAGTCAAAATTGACCATTTTTACTTTAGTAATACACTTTCCTGGTCTTAGTATGAACAGTTCAGCAGTGCATTTTATTAGAAAGAAAGAAAATGTTTGTCTTTAAAGTTTTTATCATCTTTAAAAATACATTGCATGGGAAGGCACATGTTTGTTTCGCTTCGTTTTGTTGTGACCAGGACATATTATATTGTGAACGCCACAAAATATTAAATTGTGAGAATGTGATTGTACAGTATGTCATGGCCACGAGATCATTGTGTTAAAGTAATCACATCCTTTTATCTTGCTCACAAGTTTAATGCCTAAATAAGCCTGCGTGACCATAGCAACATGGGATTATCAGAAATGGAGATATTAATAAAAATAAAAAAAATGTATTAAGTAGGACAAAGTCACTGTGACATTTAAGGCATGGTTATATTATATTAGTACACTACATTGTTATTTTGTAGTTATCTACTATGTGAATGTTCCCTTAACATAGGATCTCATGGCTAAGACATACGAATGTAATTATCTCTTGGTCATATTATGTTCCCACAAGTTAATATGTCATGGGCACAACAAAACTAACGGATGGTGTGGGATGACGTGAAGAACTGAAGAAGTAAAATTGATCTCTGTTGGCTAAAACTGTGTCATTTATGGTAGATGGCACCTGACTATGACCACTTGACTCTCATGGAGAAGGTGGAGGTGTTTGAGCATGCAGTGAACAATACAGCAGGAGATGACCTGGCCAAACTGCTGTGGCTTAAGAGTCCCAGCTCAGAGGTTTGCAATCATCATTAACTTTCATTCTCATCAAAAAATTGTGTTGTATATTTAGCATATGGTCATATTTTCTGTTATCAAAGTCGATTCCAGTCACTTAATCTCAGTGCCCAAATAGATGTGGGTAAATTGTAGAATGTATTTAGGGGCACATGTGTAAATAAAACAAGTCCCTGCAGGTCCTTAAAAAGCCCTAAATATCTTTAATTGTATAACAAACATTTTAATTGTCATTTTGAGAGGTCTTAAATTTGGGGGCGAATATGCAGATACGTGAAAGTCTAATATGATTATTAAACTTCAAAAGGCTCTGATTTAGTTAATTAAATATGAGTGCTGCTTGTTTAAATTCAGAACTTACTTTTTCTGTCAGTGGTGAAATTTATATTCCATTTAATTTTACCAATGTAGATATATTTACCATTGTATCTACAGAAATTTAGTTGTTTTAAGAACAAAGTGAAAAAAAAAGATATTCTATCAATTACTTTTTTATTATTTTAATTTATAAAATAAAAATTGGCTGCCTCTTTGTACAGGTTTGGTTTGATAGGAGGACCAACTACACCCGCTCACTTGCTGTCATGTCCATGGTTGGCTATATCTTAGGGCTTGGGGACAGGTACAAATTAAACTGGCATTATTGCTTTTTTATCAACACTCATCAAACTAGTTTATTCATTCATTATTTATAACATGCATAATCTTTTTTCCTCCAACCACAGACATCCTTCTAATCTGATGTTGGACAGGCTCAGTGGAAAGATACTGCATATTGATTTTGGGGACTGTTTTGAGGTAGTTTTTTTATATATATATATATATATATATATATATATGACAACAAATAAGCAACATGCAGTAGTTTTGTTTGTTTATGACTTTTTTTTATATATATATATTTAAGGTTGCAATGACCAGAGAAAAATTCCCTGAGAAAATACCTTTCAGATTAACCCGGATGTTAACCAATGCCATGGAGGTAAGATGATCTGTTGCATGGGGCTGTATTTTGAGTGTTGAAGTCCAAAATTTTTTTTCCACCTTGCCTTAACTAGTAACTCTTCTAGATACTGGGAAAAACAGTAATCACTATTAACTAGCATGCATATTACTAGCATATTGGCTGTTTATTAATATTTTTAATACACATATTTTAACACATATTAGTGCCTTATTCTGCATGACCATATTTTAGATCCCTTAATCCTACACCATACCTAAACTTTACCTTACTAACTATTAATAAGCAGCAAATTATGAGTTTATTGAAGTCATAGTTAAAGTAAAGATAGGTAGTTAGTTAATAGTGAGAATTGGTCCCCAAACTAAAGTGTGACTGAAACGCCCTTGCATTGTCTATGAGTCTTTCTGGCTGCCTAACAGATTATGTTTCCTCTCAGGTGACCGGACTGGATGGTAACTACCGGATTACATGTCACACGGTGATGGAGGTACTTCGGGAGCACAGGGACAGTGTCATGGCTGTGCTGGAGGCCTTTGTCTACGATCCATTACTCAACTGGAGGCTTATGGACAGTGAGCACACAACTTTTCCATATTCAAAAGACTTAAAAATACCAGAGCCACACAATCCTGTTAAGTCTTAAGATGGGCATACACTGTGCAAGGTCAGACACTTGGGAGGTTGTGAGACCTTTGTGAGCCTATGAGTCAGATAACCTGCTAATCATGACAATGCAGTTAATACATGGCATGAGCCGGCGGCTGTTGTGCTAACCACAGAGATTAGAGTTTTTGTTTTTGCTGCTATAGCAGTAATGACTATGTATGTGTCGTCAAAAAATAGCAAGGTGGTATTTTAATTATTTATTAATAAATTTGCATTTTCGGAGTCAGTGTCGACTAAAGCTGACGATGCAGCCTCGTCATCTCCACAGTACAGTGGATTCGCATTTAGAGAGAAATGCTCCTTCCATACGCATCACATAATTAGAGAGTATTTGTTTTCAAGTATTTGTTTTCACCACGACGTGGCAGCCAGCATCAGCTAACGCTCAGCTGATTGTAACTCTTCCCACTACAATTAAATAAGATATATAAGTTCATCTGTACTCACACTTGCCTTAGTCTGTCACACAGATATGCGCTTAACAGAGTGGTCCTGAATGAAATCGATATATTTCTCATGTCTGTGAGGCAAGTAGCCTATACGCTAATTTTCGGTTCATATTTGTGACATGCATTTGTGATAATCGGCAGAGTTTGTTTGTTTGATTTTTACTGTGCAAAAGCAACATGTTTGATAGGCGAACATTTGAATTTCTGGCCCAATATACTGTAATTATCAAGTCAAGTCACCTTTATTTATATAGCGCTTTTAACAATACAGATTGTGTCAAAGCAGCTTTACAGTATCAAATAGGAAAATAGTGTCTCGGCAATGCAAAAGGACAATAGTAAACACTCAGTTTTCAGTTAAAGGCAGTTCATCATTGAATTCTGTGATGTCATCATCCAGCTCAGTTCAGGTCTAATAGTATTTGTGCAATCAAGTCGACGATATCGCTGGAAATTAAGTGTCCCCAACTAAGCAAGCCAGAGGCGACAGCGGCAAGGAACCAAAACTCCAACGGTGAAAGAATGGAGAAAAAGGGTCTCAAAAAATATTGACTATGTTATTTTGACGTGCAATTTCAGTTTTGTGTAATGTGATCATCGTGGATTATTATGTGTAAAATTGCAAAAATATCATTCATTCATGCATGATGGCGATTTAAACCTAATTCACTTCAATAAAGATAACTATACATGCTATTCATGAGCATCAAGGTGTGGGGGCGCTGCGGTGCAAATTCCACTCATGTTTAGAACGTTAACTCAAAGATTCGAAGAAAAAATATAAACGTTGGAGGCCGTTGATCTGCGCATCATATAGCATCATATAGCATCATATAGCCACCATGGCAAAAAGAACACAAGGCAGTTTAATTAATTTTGTTTTTACTAAGAAATTGTGTAGTGGTGACGTTAATAGCACAACCGATTCACCTGCTGCAAGCCCTGTTAGCACACCTCCCGCCAGGGTGACAAGGCAATAAGCAAGTCATTGTAAGCCCTCTTTTGAGGCACGCGCAAGCGCACGAACTAGAGACCTGCGCGGGACAGAGTTTTCAGTCCCGCTCCTGCAAGATTCTGTCCCGCGCCCGCCCGTTCCTGCATAAATATATCTTATCTGGTCCCGCTCCCACCCGAGACATTCATGTTTTGTCCAGCTCCCGCCCGCAAAAGCCCGTATAAAAGTAATCTATACAGATTTTTTTTCAGTGTATCGAAGAAATTTACATGAAATGGTTCTGTAACATCTCCTAAGCTGCACAACATCCCAGCATAAATGCTCCCGATAAAATATTTGTTATTTAGGCTAAGCATCAACATTCACAAACCACTGTTATTTTTAACAGAAAAGCAAGCATGGGCTGCTGCGTGCATGGTTTGGCATGGCAGAATACGAGCAGTGCTTCCTTTATTATCACTAAAAGCTGACATCTCAGTTCATTGCGATCTCATAAAGCTCTGTTATAACACAATGAACATATGCACAATGAATCTTTCACAATGTCTACACTTCGTGTATTAAAATGAGACGATTCATGAGCACGCAATTTCAGCACTGCTGTGAGTGGATTCTAACTTAATCACCTCTGCAGGTCTCTAGCACGAACCCACGATATAGTTCAAACACTGATCGGGGGGGCAGTTCTCCTCTGGCCAGACGAACCAGCAGTTTGTGCTGAGGACTCATCTGGTTCCCGAGGTCTTGTCCCAATGGCCGTCTAGGAGACGAGGTCTTCACTGGGGATCTGTATCTGGGGCTCGTCTAGTTGTCCTGATCTCCGCTGACATTTAGGTCTGTAGAGGTCATCTCTAGGTGCTGATCCACCATCTGATCTGACACAGACAGGATCCAGGTGACTGCAGAGACCATCTGATCTGGATACTGACTGGATCTGTTGGCTACGGTGACCTCGGAATAAGAAAGAAACGGACTAATATTAGCGTAGATGCCATTCTTCTTACGATGTAACAAGATCATCATGTGTTATGGGAAGTGTTCCCGGTTCCGGTTGACCTAATTAATGCAGCCTAGCAATCCTTTAACGGATTTGAATAATAGAAATGTGTTTGTGTGTTATGTGCAAGCCAGGTTAAAGAGATGGGTTTTTAATCTAGATTTAAACTGACAGAGTGTGTGCCTCCCGAACAGTGTTAGGTAGATTATTCCAGAGTTTGGGCGCTAAATAGGAAAAGGATCTGCCGCCCGTAGTTTATTTTGATATTCTAGGTATTATTATCAAATTGCCAGAGTTTTGAGAATGCAGCGGACGTGGAAGTCTATAATGCGATAAGAGCTCACTCAAGTACTGAGGTGCTAAACCATTCAGGGCTTTATAAGTAATTAGCAAGATTTTAAAATCTATACCAGGGGTAGGCAACGTCGGTCCTGGAGTGCCGATGTCCTGCAGAGTTTAGCTCCAACCCTGAAAAAAAACTCACCTGCCTGTAGCCCTAGTAATTCTGAAGACCTTGATTAGCTTGTTCAGGTGTGTTTGATTAGGGTTGGAGCTAAACTCTACAGGACTGCGGCACTCCTGGACTGACGTTGCCTACCCCTGATCTATACGAAGTTTAATAGGGAGCTAGTGCAGTGTTGACAGAACCGGGCTAATATGGTCATACTTCCTGGTTCTAGTAAGAACTCTAGCTGCTGCATTTTGAACCATCTGTAGTTTATTTATTTAACGTACAGAGCAACCACCCAATAAAGCATTGCAATAATCGAGCCTCTAGGTCATGAATACATGAATTAACGTTTCTACATTTGACATTGAGAGCATAGGGCGCAATTTAGATATATATTTTGAGATGGAAAAATGCAGTTTTACAAATGCTAGAAATGTGGCTTTCAAAGGAGAGATTGCTATCAAAAAGCATGCCTAGGTTCCTAACTGATGAATAAGAATTAACAGAGCAGCCATCAAGTTTTAGACCGTGTTCTAGGTTATTACATGCGGAGGTTTTAGGGCCGAAAATTAACACCTCTGTTTTTTTCAGAATTTAGCATTAAGAAATTACTCGTCATCCAGTTTTTTATATCGACTATGCATTCTGTTAGTTTTTCAAATTGGTATATTTCGTCAGGCCGTGAAGAAATATAGAGCTGAGTATCATCAGCATAACAGTGAAAGCTAACACATGATATCTCCCAAGGGTAACATGTAAAGCATGAAAAGTAATGGCCCTAGTACTGAGCCTTGAGGTACTCCATACTGCATTTGTGATCGATATGATACCTCTTTATTCACTGCTACGAATTGATGGCGGTCAGATAAGTACGATTTGAACCATGCTAATGCACTTCCACTAATGCCAACAAAGTTTTCTAGTCTATTCAAAAGAATGTTGTGGTCGATAGTGTCGAACGCAGCGCTAAGATCCAGTAGCACTAATAGAGAGATACAACCACGATCAGATGATAAGAACAGGTCATTTGTAACTCTAATGAGAGCAGTCTCAGTGCTATGATATCACAAGGACCAGCTGTTAATGATCTGTCTGTCACAGTGACTTGACACGTGACTTCACCACTTTCTGTTGGAGTTAGTTGGCAAACCAACTAATACAATTTTGGTTGACTGAGCCGACTTGCGTTTAGTCGACTATTAAAGGGTTAGTTCACCCAAAAATTAAAATTAGCCCATGATTTACTCACCCTCAAAGGCATCCTAAGTATATTTGACTTTCTTTTTTCAGACAAATCCAATCGGAGTTATATTTAAAAAAATGTCCTGGCCCTTCCAAGCTTTATAATGGCAGTGGACGGGTGTTTTCATTCAGTAGTCCAAAAGAAGTCCATGAAGCGCATACATCCATAATAAAAAAGTGTCTCAAATGGCTCCGGGGGTGAATAAAGGCCTCCTGTAGCGAATCGATGCGTTTTTGTAAGAAAAATATCTATGAGAATCCATTCCTAGAACATTAAAAATAAAAAACAAACTCCAGTTTAACATGGACTTGAAATGATTTCTAATTTAGAAATAGAGCTGCTACCTGATCTTTTGTATGTCCTACTGCAGCTGCTGGATGATATGACTGAGATGTTTGATATGGACAGAATCTGTGTCCTCGTGGAATTTGGCATTGAGGAGGTCCATATGTGGTATGATATGATCGAAAAAAAATTGTGGAAAGAACTTAAAATCCTGATCCTCCAGCAGCATGGACAAAGGCTTCTGCCTCTCAAATGGTAACGGGTCAAGGTCACCTAATCCTTGTATGCTTTCAAAACAGTGGATGAGGTCCTTTTCTGTACTCTGAAGACATGTCTGTGAAAGGTCCGTGTAACGTTGCTTGTTGTTGTTCTGTGGGCCACTACTGTATCACGAACACCTTTATGCTGTGGTCATCTGGAAAAAAAGATGGCAAATCCACCAAGGTCATAGAAGTGATAGTTGTGCCATATTTGTAACGGAGTATACAAAAATCAGATCAATGATCTGAGATGTCACCAATTTCATTGATTCCACGTGAAAATATAAAATCAAAAGAATGATTACGACAATAAGTGGGTCCTGACACATTTTGTCTAACAGTAGAATTTAATATATCTATAAATCACAGTGTTCCTGTGGCTCAGTGGTAGAGCATTGCGTTAGCAGTGCAAAAGGTAGTGGGTTCAATTCCCAGGGAACACACATACTGATAAAAAAAAATGTATAGCCTGAATGCACTGTAAGTCGCTTTGGATAAAAGTGTCTGATAAATGTAAATGTAATCTTAGATGTTTATTTAAACATCCTTTATTTTTATAAAATAATAACCATACGCTTCATCAGTAAGTAATAAGTAAAGTAATAATATTACTTTTGAAAAGAGTAATGTAGGGGTGTCCCCGACTAAGGATTTTCATAGTCGAATCGGAATTTTCGAATCTTGCCGATATTCGACTGATAGTCGAATCATATGTTTGGGGGCGTGGTCAATATACATTACCAAGAGTCAAGTCAGACACAGTCATAATTACTGACGTTAACACACTGGGAAAATGTGTAATGGACAACTCGCAGATACAAACGGGGTAAATAATGTTTATGTTTTGATTAAAAAGATTAAAGATTAAAACAATAGTGCTCTCCTTATCACGTTATGTATATGACAGTTATTAATGTTCTGCATTTCTGCTTTTAATCAATGGGATTTAACTCATCATTTATCTCATATAGAATATGCTTCGTTATTTATACAACATAACGTTATATTACGTCTTGTAGGCTATCTGCACAAAATGCCCCGAATGCATAAGTGAACGTGTCTGCGCGGCTCTGAATGAACTCCTTTTGTGGACGTGTTCTTTACGCAACAACGTGCAGAAACATGGCAGCTAAACTCTAAAACTTCACAGCGTTTTATTATAATAGTGTTCTCATTATAATGTTATGTATATGACAGTCCCAGTCATAGTTATTAATATTCTGCATTCTTTGTAGTTTGTCCTGCTCGCGCTGCGCGTGCTGAAGAGATAATCACCCTATACTACAATGAAGCGCTTTACTGCAGTGTAACTCACTGCATCTTATACGACATAAATAATATATACACGATATACACATAAACCAGCTGAAATGTTTTGAAATCGGTAAATTGTACCCTACCTGATCGAAAAAATCCAGTCTTTCACATGCCTGTGTCAATTTGAGTCTTGTTAAAGATTTAAATCCCCGCCCCAAGATCCTCTGTCTGTCATGGATTATGGAAAGTGAAACTTAAATCTATAGGGGTGGTTGGATTTATTCACGCACGTTAAAATATTTATTTGAAGCTTCTTTCTTTTCAGATTCTTATTTACAGCATTATTTTAATAGGCTGTATATTAACTAATTGGGAGAAAACTGGTAGTTTTATGTGAAATCAAAGATTTGAGCACCCCCATTTAGCCAAAATGGCATGATCATAACACCCGCGAATATTCGACTGTGAGATTGGGAGTCGAATCAGGCTCCTCCTATCGAAGCATCGAATCGTCGACTATTCGGGTCACCCCTAGAGTAATGAGCCCAACACTGGATTTATAGATATATTAAATGTTATTTGTTAATAAAACATGTTATTTGTAGCTTTTTATAATAATCTAATTGCGAGACCTGTTTAGGATTTATCAAATTATTATAAACAAGTTTAGTATTAATCTCATAAATTGTCACGTGTATCTTGATGTTAATTTATGCTGTTACTCAGCATATTTTGTGATGTATTTTGAATTCACATAAGGTCGTTAGAAAATGTTGTGTTTTCTAGAAAGACTTTTGACACATTACTTGACAACACTGTTGGTGCCCTAGTGACCTGTGTACAGTAGCTAATAGAAATGTAAAATGGTAATTTGTTTTTATTCATTTTATTTATTTACATTTATACTATTTTAGTTTATTAATTTTTTATATATTTGAAAATATCAACCTAAAATATTGATGTTAGGTTGATAGTCAGCCTTTTGTTTGTGAAAAAAAGTAAAGTTTGTCAAGTAACTGGATGTTTCTTTTCTTTCCTACAGCAAACACTAAAGGAAACAAGCGCTCCAGGACCAGAACTGACTCCTACACGGCAGGACAGTCTGTTGGTGAGTCTTTGACTTTATCCCCATTCTAATTAATAGTGTTAAAGTAGGGTAAACTCCCCTGTAAAATTGATAAGCTTGGAGATTACAGAAAAAAGTTGTTCCCAAGATTTTGTTCACACTGTCGGAGCTTTCCCATAAATAATGCTTTTATTTACACACATTTCGGACAGACCCGTAAAGACAAAGTGACATTATGATGTGATTTCTAAAGTACTCATCCGGAATTTCCACCAAAACTAATGCATGTTCTTGGTAATAGATTCATTTTTGTGGTGTCTTTTTGGTATGTTTCATGTAGAAGCCATGGAGGGTATTGACCTGGGAGAAACAACCCACAAAAAGCCTGGGACTACAGTGCCTGAGTCAATTCACTCCTTCAGTAAGTCCTAGAAGACAGTCCTTAAAGTCATTCTGCTTTCAAGTCCTCCTGAGGTGGTTCTAATTTACAAGCTCAGAAGTCATGATTATAATCTAAAGTGATTTTGGTCTGAATTAAGTTGGCATTTTAAAATTTTGTTGAAAAACAGAACAGGTTTTACCTACGTTATAATTCTTATGCCATCACAAACAACGGGTTTTGTCCTCTATACCTGATAAACAACAAAATTAGTATTATTTTCTGGCAAACTTGATAAGTTTTATTCATCAATAGATGCATTTAATCAATGCAAATCACCGTGCTCTCCCAGCTGAATAAGGTGCCAAGACCTATATTTCTTCACACAGTAAAAAGGTTGGTCTGCACAATACATTTTTTATTGAAATTAAAGCAGGAGATAAAAAGACAAATGTTTCGGCTATCTGACAATTCTTTGTCTCTCAGTGATTATGTAGCAAACGACATACATCAGGTGATTACAGTTAATCAATCAATCTACAGACACATCAAGAGTTTTAAAGAGTGCAGACCAACCTTTGTAATGTGTGAATCAATAGATGCATTAAAAATCCAAAGCCTTGTGAATAGGATTCTGACATAGGGCTTCATCCTGAAAAAAAAGTCTCACAGGTTTCGAAAAAAAAACAAATTAGCTAGCACAAGTGTTTCCAACATTGATAATAAATCAGCATATTATAATGATTTCTGAAGGATTATGTGACACTTAAGTCTGTAGTAATGGCTGATGAAAATTCAGCTTTGCCACAACAGGAATAAATTATAAAATATATAAAAATAAATAAAAAAAAGTTTTATTTTAAATTGTAATAATATTTCACAATATTACTGTTTGTAATGTATGTTTGATCAAATAAATGCAGTGTTATGGAAGTGTAACTAAAACGTTACCTTAACTAATAAGTCAATGTTTTTTCAGCCGATGAACGATAAAAAAAATTGAGTCTCAAACAGAATCCATCCAGCTTTAAAAAAACTACCGCATGCACATAATAAACGGAAGCAGAAACAAGCAATTACATAAGTAAAATAATGCGATCAGCAAACATTAAACAGCACATAAATCAAAATTGCCTAATGTTACCGATTGAAATCTCGACCCAAGAAGTAGTATAGGACTGTGCAATCTTTGGGGGTGCTTATGGAAGCAATCTACTTCATCTACAGTATGTTCATCTCCAACTATGCTCTATCATCGTTCTCAGCTTTTTGTTCAATATATACAGGTGCTGGTCATATAATTAGAATATCATCAAAAAGTTGATTTATTTCACTAATTCCATTCAAAAAGTGAAACTTGTATAATATATACATTCATTCCACACAGACTGATATATTTCAAGTGTTTATTTCTTTTAATTTTGATGATTATAAGTGACAACTAATGAAAACCCCAAATTCAGTATCTCAGAAAATTAGAATATTGTGAAAAGGTTCAATATTGAAGACACCTGGCTAAGCTCAGTAACACTAAGAAAATTCTAATCAGAAAAGATCTAGTAAAGATAAAAGTAATTCAGAAAGCATCTTAACCCTTAAAAGAGGTCTTACCAAAATGTTAGGAGTACAAACGAGCTTTTAAGAGGCTTTTTCTTTAGCAGTAGAGAAAATGGACCAAACATGAAGAGGGAGAAGAAATGTGTTGCACACAATGCATGACAGTCTACACATTAGATCGTGCAGGGTTCATGTTTGTGACCGGAGACACGCTACATCTCCGAATCATAGCGGGGACGTAATCACTAAATTAACTACATTAACATATTTGAACTGCAACTATGCAGCAGCGATTGGGTCTGTTACAGCACTTGAACCTTATTGTGTCGCTGTTCATTTCCTAAAAATATGTAAGTATGACAGCATGGTAAATAAAAAATAAAGAATATATATACATATATAATGTGTGTGTGAGAGAGAGAGAGAGAGAGTACGATAAAACAGGAGCCTGTAATTTCAAAGTGAAGGCTTATAATAGACCCTACTCTTAAAAGCGCTCTTTTATTTCCTTCTTGGACAACCAACCAATCACAGTCTTCAAAAGACTGTGTCATAGCTAGCAACGGGGTCAGCCCCGCCTCCTCACTAAGATGTTTTTGTCTTTTCCTTGCTCAAGTTGCTCTCAATTGGTCCTGAATCACTTTTAAGCTAAGACTCCTAGTTAGAAGTTTTTAAGCTAAATTAAGAGCTCTCTAAAAGGATTCTTAGAATCTTTAAGAATACGGCCCCTGGTGCCACACTCTAATCAGCTAATTAACTCAAAACACCTGCAAAGGCCTTTAAATGGTCTCTCAGTCTAGTTCTGTAGGCTACACAATCATGGGGAAGACTGCTGACTTGACAGTTGTCCAAAAGTACAAAGCAGCGTGTACAAAGCATTGTGTTATGCTCTCAGACGAGCAGTAAGTGCCGCCAAACATCGCTACAAAGAGAGAATTGAGTCTCATTTTCAGCTCAATGACTCTCGACGCATGTGGCAGGGACTAAGGACCATCTGTGCCTTTGGAAACAAATCCTCCGCGGAGGTGAGTGCAGATCCGTCGCTGGCCGACGAGTTAAACACCTTCTACGGCCGCTTTGATTGCAACGGCGGCAGCGCGGCTCTGCCGAGCAGCGCGTCAGGAAGCAGCAGGCAGAGAAGCGAGAATCATGTGATCACTGTGTCGGAGGACGAGGTTCGGAGGGCACTAAAGGGAGTGAACATCAGGAAAGCGGCTGGACCTGACGGGATCACAGGCCGGGTTCTGAGATCATGCGCTGATCAGCTTGCTGGTTTGTTCACTTCTATCTTCAACGAGTCCCTTGCTACCTCTGTAGTTCCCACCTCCTTTAAAAAATCCATCATCATCCCTGTGCCTAAGAACAATAAACCCTCCTGCCTGAATGACTATCGTCCAGTGGCCCTCACATCAATAGTCATGAAGGTTTTTGAGAGACTTGTTAAGAGCCACATTAGCTCCTCCATCCCTGTTACTTTGGACCCTCTTCAGTTTGCTTATCGCTCCAATAGATCAACTGATGATGCCATCTCTCACATTCTCCACTCCTCCCTCACACACATTGATAGCAGCAATGGGAACTATGCAAGACTGCTATTCATAGACTATAGCTCAGCTTTCAACACCATAGTCCCCATCAAGCTGACTAATAAACTCACAGGCCTCGGCCTAAACACTTCACTCTGCGACTGGATTCAAGATTTCCTCACCGGCAGACCTCAAGTGGTGAAGGTAGGCCAGTACACCTCAAACTCCATCACCCTGAACGTAGGAGCCCCGCAGGGTTGTGTCCTGAGTCCCCTGCTCTACTCTCTCTACACACATGACTGCGTGTCCTCTCACAGATCCACATCTATTATCAAATTTGCTGATGATACTGTGGTTCTGGGCCTCATTTCCAACAATGATGAGACCGCATACTAGGATGAGGTGGAGAGACTTACATCATGGTGCCAGGACAACTGTCTCTCTCTGAATGTGAGCAAAACTAAAGAGCTGATTGTGGACTTCAGAAAGAGACACCTGCTGCCCTACACTCCTCTTGTGATCAGCGGGACCCCTGTGGAGAGAGTAAGCAGATTCAAGTACCTCTGTGTAAACATCTCCGAGGACCTGACTTGGACTACACACATTCAAACACAGGTTAAGAAAGCCAGGCAAAGACTGTACCATCTGCGACAGCTGAGGAAATTCAGGGTCTCTCCAACAATCCTGAAAACTTTCTATGCAGGGACCATAGAAAGTGTATTGACATAGAAAGTGTAGTGCATCTCAGTGTGGTATGGAAACAGCTCCAGCCAAGATTGCAAGGCCTTGCAGAGAGTTGTGCGCTTAGCTGAGCGTATCTCTGGGTCTGCTCTCCCCTCTCTGCAGGACATCTACCTCAAACGCTGCAGAAGCAGAGCTGTCAAAATCATCAAGGACTCAAATCACCCTGGAAACTGCCTATTCACTCTGCTGCCATCTGGTAAGCGCTTCCGCAGCCTGATGGCAAAAACTGAGAGACTTAGGAGGAGTTTCTTCCCCAAGGCCATCAGACTCCTAAACTCAAACTCAGCCTCTTAACATCATCTGACTTACTTCATAATCACTAATCACACACTCATTATTCTCTACCTCATACTGACAGTGTCATTTGCACATTTGCACACAACACTTTCTGTGTCTTGATATCTTATCTTATTTTTTATATTTATTTTATTTTAATTTTTTTGTGATTGGCTGCTTCATGTCAACCATGTTCAACCTGTTTGCACATTCCTCTCTGTACAGTCATGCTTATCTTAATATTTAATTCTACAGCATACTGTCATGCACATTCTTTTATATTTTATTCTTTATATCTTATTTTTTATTCATTTTATTTTATGTATACTTCCCTTGTGTTGTATTTTTCAATATTTGCACTGTCCATGGAGCGGACCCGACTCACATTTCACTGCTGGTTATACAATCTCTGTATAGTCGTGTATGTGACAAATAAAACTTGAAACTTGAAACTTGAAAGACGACCATTGACACCTTGCACAAGGAGGGCAAGACACAAAAGGTCATTGCAAAAGAGGCTGGCTGTTCACAGAGCTCTGTGTCCAAGCACATTAATAGAGAGGCGAAGGGAAGGAAAAGCTGTGGTAGAAAAAAGTGTACAAGCAATAGGGATAACCGCACCCTGGAGAGGATTGTGAAACAAAACCCATTCAAAAATGTGGGGGAGATTCACAAAGAGTGGACTGCAGCTGGAGTCAGTGCTTCAAGAACCACTACGCACAGACGTATGCAAGACATGGGTTTCAGCTGTCGCATTCCTTGTGTCAAGCCACTCTTGAACAACAGACAGCGTCAGAAGCATCTCGCCTGGGCTAAAGACAAAAAGGACTGGACTGCTGCTGAGTGGTCCAAAGTTATGTTCTCTGATGAAAGTAAATTTTGCATTTCCTTTGGAAATCAGGGTCCCAGAGTCTGGAGGAAGAGAGGAGAGGCACAGAATCCACGTTGCTTGAGGTCCAGTGTAAAGTTTCCACAGTCAGTGATGGTTTGGGGTGCCATGTCATCTGCTGGTGTTGGTCCACTGTGTTTTCTGAGGTCCAAGGTCAACACAGCCGTATACCAGGAAGTTTTAGAGCACTTCATGCTTCCTGCTGCTGACCAACTTTATGGAGATGCTGATTTCATTTTCCAACAGGACTTGGCACCTGCACACAGTGCCAAAGCTACCAGTACCTGGTTTAAGGACCATGGTATCCCTGTTCTTAATTGGCCAGCAAACTCGCCTGACCTTAACCCCATAGAAAATCTATGGGGTATTGTGAAGAGGAAGATGCGATATGCCAGACCCAACAATGCAGAAGAGCTGAAGGCCACTATCAGAGCAACCTGGGCTCTCATAACACCTGAGCAGTGCCACAGACTGATCGACTCCATGCCACGCCGCATTGCTGCAGTAATTCAGGCAAAAGGAGCCCCAACTAAGTATTGAGTGCTGTACATGCTCATACTTTTCATGTTCATACTTTTCAGTTGGCCAAGATTTCTAAAAATCCTTTCTTTGTATTGGTCTTAAGTAATATTCTAATTTTCTGAAATACTGAATTTGGGGTTTTCATTAGTTGTCAGTTATAATCATCAAAATTAAAAGAAATAAACACTTGAAATATATCAGTCTGTGTGGAATGAATGTATACATTATACAAGTTTCACTTTTTGAATGGAATTAGTGAAATAAATCAACTTTTTGATGATATTCTAATTATATGACCAGCACCTGTATATATCAGAAAATTATGAATGATAAACCTGAAAAGCTGCTAATTATATTTCAGCTGGCCCAGTAGTTACCATCTTTTGGCGTTTTTGATACTATGCAGTTAAAGCAAAACATTAAAAGTACAAATAAGATGCAGGTTGTGTCAATTTTCCATTATTAAACCCTTTCGGATGTATGTTTTGTTTTATTTAATAAACTATTTGAACAACTTTGCATGTCTTCTTCATCATTGGACTCAAACAATACAGAATACCAGACCATGAAAAGGAAGATGAATATTGCTTTCCCCACTAGTTCCCGCTCATGAACCTCTTTTGCCTCTGGAAGTGCAACGCAGCACAATCTGTTCTTCATCGCCACTGCTCCCATCCAGCGCAGAGTTGTCTTGATCGCCACTGGTCCAGTTTAACACCAAGCCTGTCTCCTAACCCAACACTTGTTCCTTCCTCTCCTGCCTGCTATACCAAAGCCAGCCATTCCTTTGGCCTTTCCCTTCGCTGGCTCCTTTCAGCCCTTTGGATCGGCCATCATGCAACCCAGATTCGCCTTGGGGCTTCAAGTGACCAGCTCTGCCATGACATGGGGATTCTTCCCTGGCTCTGCCTGTTCCCTCCAAGCCCTCAGCTCCGCCTTGGCCTCTCAGCTGCACCTGGGAACGTTGTCCTTCCGGCTCCATTAGTCCAAACCTTTGTCAGTCGTCGCCATGGACTTCGTGACCTTCGGCTACGCCTCATTCCTCCACCCCTGCAGCACCATCGGGCTCCTCCATTCCTCCGGCTTCACCTCTGTCCTCACTCAAACTATTGTCGACTCCTGTACCCTGGCTCCACCTTGGCTGCTTGTCACCATGTCTCTGCTTTGGTGTCCTGGTCCACCTGTGTTGCTCAATCTCTCAGTCCATCAGACTCTGCCTGGGCCTCCACATCTGCCAGCGTCACCTCTTGTCATTTGGGCTCAAAAGTCCACCATGGCTCCTTCCTCCATCAGTTCCACCATGGGTCATTTTTTTTTCAAGACACATTGCTGTGTGACATCAACATGCGTTTATCATTATTTCAATCACAATATTAACAATTACATTTACCTGAAACCAATTTTTTTTTTATATTCAATTATATTCAACATTCAACTCCCACAAAATGCAATTCACCAACAAATATTTGATAAGAACACACAATATAAATTATTAGCATAAAAGGAAAGCTAATGTTTTCCATTAGTATAAGCACAAGTAAGTAAAGTAAAACAAACCTTTAATGTTTCAATGATTAAATAAAACCGAATAATATGCTATCATATGATTCAGGATTTAGAATTCAATTTTGGAAATTAGGGGGAATTCCCTTGTTCAGAAGCTGCATCTGAAATAATATTGGGTATAATAAGTTTTTTCAGCAATTAGAATTGCATAAATAGTGCTATGAGGTTAGTGTGTTTTAAACAGCAGTTAATGGGTTTTTAATAATTGAACCCATTTTTTCCCATTAATTAACTGCATAAAATGAATGTGTTAAATCAACAGCCCTGGTAATATTCGTCTACTGTATACAGTAAAACATACACACGTGGTCAAAATTGTTGGTACCCTTGGTACCAACATATGATCAAAGAAGGCTGTGGAATTAAATCTGCATTGTTAATCCTTTTGATCTATAGTTTAAAAAAATCACAAAAATCTAACCTTTCATTGGAGAATAAGAATTTAAAATGGGGGGAAATATCATTATGAAATAAATGTTTTTCTCTAATACACATTGGACACAATTAGCGGTACCCTTTTATTCAATACTTTTTGAAACCAGTTTTCTCCTATAATGCCTGAAGAGGTTAGAGAACACCTGACAAGAGATCAGAGACCATTCCTTCATCCAGAATCTCTCCAGATCCTTCAGATTCCCAGCTCCATGATTGTGCTTCTCTTCAGTTCACCCCACTCATTTTCTATAGGGTGCAGGTCAGGGAACTGAAATGGCCATAGCAGAAGCTTGGTTTTGTGCCCAGTGACCCATTTTTGTGTTGTTTTTAAGGATTGTTTTTGGATTATTGTCCGGTTGGAAGATCCAAACATGGCCCATTATAAGATTTCTAATAGAGTCAGTCACTTTT
Organism: Schizothorax lantsangensis; assembly: GCA_027422415.1. NCBI lineage: Eukaryota > Metazoa > Chordata > Actinopteri > Cypriniformes > Cyprinidae > Schizothorax > Schizothorax lantsangensis. The sequence continues at coordinate 29,367,990 of CM049851.1, forward strand.
TGATTTTTTTTATCTGTTGGTATTTGATAGAATCAGTGATGCCATGTGTCTCAACAAGATGTCCAGGTCCTCCAGCAGAAAAATAGGCCCACGACATTAAAAATACAGCAGTATATTTCATTTTACATATGGGGTACTTTTTATCCCTGTGTTCACCAAACCCATCTTGAGTGTTTGCTGCTAAAAAGCTAATTTTTCTAAAAAAAAAAAATAGCTCATTCTCAAGCCAACATAATTAAGCTATAAAAGTTTTAAAGGAATCATCAAGAAGAATCTGCTTACTCTTAATCTGCTTAATGATCAGGTTTCAGAATGCGTGTTTTTCAGTAAGTTTATCATGGAAAATGTTACTTTATTATTTTCTTCCTTCAGTTGGAGATGGCCTTGTGCAGCCTGAGGCCTTGAACAAGAAAGCCATCCAAATTATCAACAGGGTGCGGGACAAGCTAACTGGTGAGCAACACTCATTCACTCTCTGACCACAGAGCACTGAAACATGAATTTCTAAGTGACAATACACAATTCTAGCACTATCATTCATTATCAAAAATCAACAGGTAGTAAAACAAATAATAATGGATTTATGTGAATTTACTTCTTCTAGGACGAGACTTTTCCCATGATGAGACTTTGGACGTACCAACTCAAGTGGAGCTGCTCATCAAACAAGCTACTTCGCATGAAAACCTGTGCCAGTGTTACATTGGATGGTATGTTTTATTTTATTGCTGACAATTTGTAAGAAGTTGCACAAATATTCATTTATATGCCTTCTTCAACAGCTCAGAATGTGTCATTTTATGCTGTGATATGGTGTTGTGTGTTTACAGTCTTTTTTCTCTTATTCTCTTTAGGTGCCCTTTTTGGTAGAGCTTCTTTTATTGTTCCTGCTTTCTTTTCTCACCTGGGATGGTGATGTAAACACAGAGTTTGAAAACTGATGTTGATTTGGAAAAATGTGAGCATATGTGAAAATTAAAGTTGAGCTTGTCGATCACTTACATCTCTAAGCAACCTCAGAAAAATCTGAAGAATGTCATCTTGTGTTGTGTTATATGTGTGTGTAACATTGTCACTGATTTTTGTTACTTGAAATGATTTGTAACAGTTAAGATAATCTTGCTCTGTTGATTGCCTGTTATTTCATTTAGAACTCAGAAGAACTACCAAGAATTGTCCAGGTCAAATACCACCAAACAAATCAAAGAGTTAAATAAAAATAATAAAAAGAGACCGTTTCACATAGAAAATGAAACATTAAAGTGAGATGTTTAAATGTTAACCACAGTAGAAATGTGGATGGAGATTTATATGACAACATGAATAGTAAATGCTGACAAAACATTATTGCTCACTTTCTCCTCCGTTAGCAATATATGTCAATGTTCCAGTTTTGCAGACAACTCCATGCTCTGTAGCTGTGCTCAGTATTTGGAAAAATATGCTTGCTATTATCAAAATGAATTTTCACTTTTATTCTACACAGATTTTAAAGAGCATTGAAAATGAACACCTATCATGAAGGAAAAAGTCTAACTTCCTTAAGAACACCCCCCCCCCCCAGATGTCTGGAAAAAATAAATACATTTTGAAATAACTGACCTTTTTTCACATTGTTGAATTGCTTTGCAAAAAAAGTCCTATTATCATTTAGTGAACTGATAATCTTAGAAAAAGCAAGAGTTGTGCCTTTGTTAGAATTACCAGGGCTTGGGGGAGAAAAATTAGGTGGGTCCCTTTTTCCAAGGGTAGACTGTACTATAAGATCTTAGCAGAGCCGCTCTCCCAGCTATCTCTTGCTGATGGTATCCCTGTGTAAGTGAAGTAAGTGAATTATAAAACAGGACTCAGTACCTTCTTGGATTAAAGCAACAGTCATACTTACTGTTAATCATACTGAGCTGATAGGGTAAATCGAGCTGATGGAGTAAATGAGGTGTGTTTGATTAGGGAAATACACATATAGCCAAGAATAAGTTTTATACATTTTGTATATAGTTTAATATAGTGGTAGATGTAGTGTTCATTGAAGAAATTCTGCAGCAGATCATATACTTTTATTTTTGTTATAGAAATATATGTTTGTAGAATAACCTGGAAGCAAAACCAGGGAACTTTAGGCCTCTAGATCTCAGGTCACTATGACCCACACTTTTTCACTTCAGCCCCAGATAGCAACATATTGTCGGCCCACATCAACATCTGGCACATGTGGAATGATGATCTGGGCCCGTATTCACAAAACATCTTAAGGCTAAAAGTAGCTCATAACTCGCTGATTTAGGAGAAAATCTTAAAAATAGTGGGCGTGTCAGTGCTAAATTTAGGACTATGCTATTTCACAAAGCATTTTAGCGCTAAAACTAGCTCCTAAATCTGTGAAACGTTAGGAATAGTGAAGAGGACTCCTAAGTCACTAAGACCAACACAACTATCCTAAAATGGCTATTGCCGGCAATCTGCCTCAGAATATAAACATTTTAGAAACATTTGACGATAATGAGCTTTTAAAATGGTATCACCTTTAGGGTTTGGAGGTTATCCCAACTCCAAATTTTCCTTCGATTATATCCTTTTCATTAACCAGTTGGGCAAGAAGTAACAGCTATTCTTGCGTCCAGTTTGGTTTTCTTTTACGTTGCCATGATTCTACTCTGTTAATTAAAAAGCTGTTTATATGCATATCCGCTACGAGAAGCATACATGCAAGAGGCTGACATTTAGCTGAACATATATTTGTTTAATTAGTGCACTTAGCTTGCATTTAAAAAAAAAAAATTTGAATGTGGCAATTAACATTTTATTTTTAAACCTTTATTTGAATATGGCAACATAATATTGCGCTCTACAATATTTCTAGGAATCAATCTCTGACAGAGATCCCTCCCCTCCCCTATCAGCCAATCACTGTGTGCATAGTTAGAAAGCACACTGACATCATCCATAGCAACAAGGTCAACCCCTCCCTTACTCTTAGCTTAAGACTTCTCTCTATTCCGTAGTAAAAGTTTGTTTCAGCAGCTTTGTGAATAGGTTTTAAAAGAGAAAACTCTTAGCTAAAAACTTTTACAGCTATTTAGGAGAACTCAGTGGTAAGATAAAATGTTTTGTGAATACGGGCCCAGGTCCACATGTAGCGTGGAATGATGGCACTTGGGCGGACCGCTCCTGTTTGACAGATCTGGGCCAAAAGCAGGCCATAGCAATGCCACATGTCAGCTAAGAGCAAATAAATAACCCACACTGGACCTTATCTGAGCCATAAAATCTTCATATATTATTTATAGCATTGTCTAAGCTTGTGAACAAGCAAAATCACTGAAGGAAAAAAAGAGACAAGCAGAAACTCAAGAACTACAACTGACTGCAGCCACAGCCTTAGATTAATTCAGCTGAAGATAATATGCATTAAATCTCTGAAGATCTCAGCAGAGGAGGATTAAACAACTCCACAAACAGCATTACCAGCTTCAATTACTAACCAGACTGACTTTATTTGTGTTGGAAGTCTACTGAAGTTCTTATTGAGAATTAACAGTGGTTTAAATCTGTTTCATTTGAAGTTATCATGATGGTGATTGGTGTTTCCATTAGTTGGGGTCTTAACACTTATTTGTCTTTTTTGGCTGTTGTGATTGTGTTTAAGTACGTGATTTGCAGTACGTGATAAGTTTGCTGTTGATGATTTCACAGTTATCGTGTGGATTCACTGAAGTCATTTGAATCTCAAAGTTGTGTAATTCAATGCTTTCACATCACAAACCCTGTGTTACTGCAACGTGAGTTGCAACATCAGTTTGAAAATATATGGGGGAAAAAAAAGGTAATCAGCACTGACACACACAGATATCAGCATACAGCATAAGAATTTCAACAATGGTGACAAAATATTCAGCTACTGGATCAATTCTGGCCATCCCAAAAAGCTACTATAAGACACAACAAAAAACAGCATGCATTGCAACATTACACTTTTTTAGTCTCACCATCGTTGAGGTTCATGTGTTGATTTATGATGGCTTTGTGTGCTATCAGAGTTTTTTTTTTTTTTTTAAATCTTCTAACAGGTTTTGCAATACTGTTCTTACATTGAAGTTTCATACAGCAAATGTATTATTGGCACAACACAAGTTAGAGTCAGTTAATGAATTAGAGACAGCAAAGACAAACTAATTGTAATAAGAGTTAACAATATCAATTGAGCCCAGCTAATGGAAACACCAATCACCATTAGGGTGAGTTCAAATTAAACAAATGTTAGATTTAAACCCCTGTTAATTCTCAATAACAACTTCTGTAGACCTCTAACACAAATAAAGTCAGTCTAGTTAGTAATAAGTGAAGCTGGTAATGCAGTTTGTGGAGTTGTTTAATCCTCCTCTGCTGAGATCTTCAGAGATTTAATGTATTTTATCTTCAGCTGAATTCGTCTAAGGCTGTGGCTGCAGTCAGTTGCAGTTCTCGAGTTTCTGTTTGTCTCTTTTTTCCTGTTCTCTTCTTTCCTTCAGTAAATTTGCTTGTTAACAATCTTAGACAAGCTGAGAGGACTATAAATAATATATTAATAATATATTAAGATTTTGTGGCTTAGAAAAGGTCCAGTGTGGTTTATTTCTTTGCTCTTGGCTGACATGTGGCATTGCTATGGCCTACTTGTGGCCCAGATCTGGCAAACAGTAGCGGTCCGCCCAAGTGCCATCATTTCACGCTTACATGTGGGCCAGATCATCATTCTACATGTGCCAGATGTGGGCCGGATCTGGGCCGACACTATGTTGCTATCTGGGGAGCTTCTAAACACAAGAAGCTTAGTTTAGTGCTTCTGTGAAAAGTAACACTATGTTAGTGCAACTAAGCAAATGAAGAGAATGCAAGGCCACATATGCTGAAAACCTTCTTTCTCTGTAAGAGAAAGTTGGTTTATGCAATGTTAAGAATAAAGCTTTGCCAAATGAAAGATGTGTCTACCATATGAAATGAAATGTTATTTGCAAAGCAGAAAGACAGATTTCAATGTTAGGAGTTTTATGCTCATGAAGTCATGTTAGAGTTTCTAAGCACAAGAAGCTTAGATTAGTGCTTCTGTGAACAAATCACTATGTTAGTGCAACTAAGCAAATGAAGAAAATGCAAGCCCACGTATGCTGAAAACCTTCTTTCTCTGTAAGAGAAAAATGGTTTATGCATTGCCAAATGAAAGCTGTTTCTACCATATGAAATTAAACGTTATTTGCAAAGCAGAAAGACAGAATTCAATGTTAGGAGTTTTATGCTCATGAAGTCATGTTAGAGTTTCTAAGCACAAGAAGCTTAGATTAGTGCTTCTGTGAACAAATCACTATGTTAGTGCAACTAAGCAAATGAAGAGAATGCAAACCCACATATCCTGAAAACCTTTCTCTGTAAGAAAATGTTGGTTTAAGCAATGTTAAGAATAAAGCTTTGCCACATGAAAAATGTTTCTACCATATGAAATGAAATGTTATTTGCAATGCAGAAAGACAGATTTCAATGTGTTAGGAGTTTTATGCTCATGAAGTTATGTTAGAGTTTCTAAGCACAAAAAGCTTAGTCAAGTCAAGTCACCTTTATTTATATAGCGCTTTTAACAATACAAATTGTGTCAAAGCAACTGCACAATATCAAAATAGGAAAATAGTGTGTCAATAATGTAAAATGACAAGATTAAACACTCAATTTTCAGTTAAAGGCATTTCATTATTGAATTCAGTGATGGCATCGTCCAGCTCATTTCTGTTCTAAAAGTCTCTGTTCAATCAAGTCGACGATATCGCTGGAAATGAAGTGTCCCCAACTAAGCAAGCCAGAGGCGACAGCGGCAAGGAACTAAAACTCCATCGGTGACAGAATGGAGAAAAAAACCTTGGGAGAAACCAGGCTCAGTCAGGGGGCCAGTTCTCCTCTGGCCAGACGAACCAGCAGTTCAATTCCAACTGCTGCAAAGTCAGATTGTAAGGGCTCAACTGGTTCCAGTGGTCTTTTCCCGATGGCTGTCTAGGTGACGGGGTCCTCACTGGGGATCTGTCTCTGGGGCTCATATATGTGTCCTGGTCTCTGCTGACATTCAGGGCTGTAGAGGTCGTCTCTAGGTGCTGATCCACCATCTGATCTGGATACGGACTGGATCTGGTGACTGCAGTGACCTCGGAATAAGAAAGAAACAGACTAATATTAGTCTTAGACTTAGATATTATTAGATATTAGACTTAGATTAGTGCTCTGTGAACAGAAACACTATGTTAGTGCAAGTAAGGAAATGAAGAGAATGCAAGCCCACATATCCTGAAAACCTTCTTTCTCTGTAATAGAATGTTGGTTTATGGAATGTTAAGAATAAAGCTTGGCCACATGAAAGATGTGAGACCATATGAAATGAAATTTTATTTGCAATGCAGAAGACAGATTTTAATGTGTTAGAGCTTTTATGCACTGCAAGTTATGTTAGAGCTTCAGTGCACAGAATCACTAGTTTAGAGCTTCTAGGAACGGTAATGCTGTGTTACTGCTACTAAGCAAATGAAGAGAATGCAAGCCCACATATGCTGAAAAGCTTCTTTCTCAGTGAGAAAAAGTTGGTTTATGCCATGTTAAGAGTAAAGCTTTCCCACATGAAAGATGGTTCTTTCTTATGAAATGAAATGTAATTTGCAATGCAGAAGACAGATTTTAATGTGTTAGGAGTTTTATACTCATGATGTAATGTTAGAGCTTCTAAGCACAAGCAGCTTAATTTAGTGCTCTGTGAACAGAAACACTATGTTAGTGCAACTAAGCAAATGAAGAGAATACAATCCCACATATGATGAAAACCTGCTTTATGGAATTTTAAGAATAAAGCTTGGCCACATGAAAGATGTTTCTACCATATGAAATTAAATGTTTATGCAATGTTAAGAATAAAGCTTTGCCAAATTAAAGATGTCTCTACCATATGAATTGAAATGTTATTTGCAATACAGAAGACAGATTTTAATGTGTTAGAGCTTTTCTGTACTGCAAGTTATGTTAGAGCATCAAAGCACAGAATCACTAGTTTAGAACTTCTAGGAACACCAATGCTGTGTTAGTGCAAATAAGTAAATGAAGAGAATGCAAGCCCACATATGCTGAAAAGCTTCTTTCTCACTGAGAGAAAGTTGGTTTATGCAATGTTAAGAGTAAAGCTCAAGTACATGAAAGATGTTTCTTTCTTATGAAAAGAAATGTTATTTGCAATGCAGAAGACAGATTTGAATTTGTTAGAGCTTTTATGCAGTTAAGTTATGCTAGAGCTTCAATGCACAGAATCACTTGAAGTGCATAAAAACTCAAAAACACATTAAAATATGTCTCCTGCATTGCAAATAACATTTAATTTCATAATAAAGAAACATCTTTCATATGGGCAAGCTTTAGTCTTAGCATAGCATAAACCAACTTTCTCTCACAAGCTCTAAACTAGTGATTCTGTGCATTGGAAGCTCTAACATAACTTGCTCTGCAAAAAAGCTCTAACACGTGAAAATCTGTCTTCTGTACGGTGTACATTTTAGGACATCCTCAGACCTCAGTCATAAAATGAAAAGGCGTCGTGCCTCAGACCAAAAGGCTTCAGTCACTGGACAAAACGGCATCGTGACTCAGACTGAAAGACTTCAGGTCTCAGGAAAAACAACGTCAGGTGTCAGGTCTCGTACAATTAGGCATCAGCCTAAACGGACTCAGATTAAAAGGCATCAGACAAAAAGTCATCGGGCGAAATGGACTCAGATTAAAAGGCATCAGACAAAAAGTCATCGGGCGAAACGGACTCAGATTAAAAGGCATCAGACAAAAGGTCATCGGGCGAAACGGACTCAGGTGGAGTGTGACGTGTCGCGCTGCGCTGCCCCGCCCCATGTGACGTCACACGCACGCGGTTCAGAATAAGCAAAGTGGTGAGCAACGGTTGAGGATGGCAGAAGGAGGTAAGCATGTTCTCATCTGTATACAATTTAATTAGTATAGCATTTAATTAAAACTGTTAAAATAAAATATATCAGGAGCGGCTTACCTCCTTCTGCCATCCTCAACCGTTGCTCACCACTTTGCTTATTCTGAACCGCGTGCGTGTGACGTCACATGGGGCGGGGCAGCTCGACACGTCACATTTCACCTGAGTCCGTTTCGCCCGATGACCTTTTGTCTGATGCCTTTTAATCTGAGTCCGTTTCGCCCGATGACCTTTTGTCTGATGCCTTTTAATCTGAGTCCGTTTCGCCCGATGACTTTTTGTCTGATGCCTTTTAATCTGAGTCCGTTTAGGCTGATGCCTAATTGTACGAGACCTGACACCTGACGTTGTTTTTCCTGAGACCTGAAGTCTTTCAGTCTGAGTCACGATGCCGTTTTGTCCAGTGACTGAAGCCTTTTGGTCTGAGGCACGACGCCTTTTCATTTTATGACTGAGGTCTGAGGATGTCCTAAAATGTACACCGTACTTCTGCATTGCAAATAACATTTAATTTCATGAGAAAGAAACATCTTTCATGTACTTAAGCTTTGCTATTAAAATTGCATAAACCAACTTTCTCTCACTGAGAAAGAAGCTTTTCAGCATATTTTCAGCAAGCTTTTCAGCTTGCGTTCTCTTCGTTTGCTTAGTTACACTAAGACAGTATAAGTGTTCCTAGAATCTCTAAACTGGTGATTCTGTGCATTTAAACTCTAACATAACTTGAAGTGCATAACAGCTCTAACACATTCAAATCTGTCTTCTGCATTGAAAAATAACATTTCATTTCATAAGAAAGAAACATCTGTCATGTGGGCAAGCGTTACTCTTAAAATAGCATAAACCAACTTTCTCTCACTGAGAATGAAGCTTTTCAGCATATGTGGTCTTGCATTCTCTTCATTTGCTTAGTTTCACTAACACGGCAGTAGTGTTCTTAGAAGCCCCTAAACTAGTGATTCTGTGCATTGAGGTTCTAACATAACTTGCTCTGCAAAAAATCTCTAACACATGAAAATCTGTCTTCTGCATTGCAAATAACATTTCATTTCATGAGAAAGAAACATCTTTCATATACTTAAGCTTTGCTCTTAAAATTGCATAAACCAACTTTCTCTCACTGAGAAAAAAGCTTTTCAGCATCTGTGGCCTTGCATTCTCTTCATTTGCTTAGTTGCACTAACACAGCATTAGTGTTCTTAGAAGCTCTAAACTAGTGATTCTGTGCATTGAGGCTCTAACATGACTTGCTCTGCAAAAAAGCTCTAACACATGAAAATCTGTCTTCTGCATTGCAAATAACATTTCAGTTCATGAGAAAGAAACATCTTTCATGTACTTGAGCTTTACTCTAAAAATTGCATTAAGCAACTTTCTCTCACTGAGAAAGAAGCTTTTCAGCATCTGTGGCCTTGCATTTGCTTAGTTGCGCTAAAAACAGCATTAGTGTTCTTAGAAGCTCTAAACTAGCGATTCTGTGCATTGAAGCTCTAACATGACTTGCTCTGCAAAAAAGCTCTAACACATGAAAATCTGTCTTCTACACTGCAAATAACATTTCATTTCATGAGAAAGAAACATATTTCATGTACTTGAGCTTTACTCTTAAAATTGCATTTAGCAACTTTCTCTCACTGAGAAAGAATATTTTTTCAGCATCTGTAGCCTTGCATTCTCTTCATTTGCTTAGTTGCACTAAACACAGCATTAGTGTTCTTAGAAGCTCTAAACTAGTGATTCTGTGCATTGAGGCTCTAACATGACTTGCTCTGCAAAAAAGCTCTAACACATGAAAATCTGTCTTCTGCATTGCAAATAACATTTCATTTCATGAGAAAGAAACATATTTCATGTACTTGAGCTTTACTCTTAAAATTGCATTTAGCAACTTTCTCTCACTGAGAAAGAATATTTTTTCAGCATCTGTAGCCTTGCATTCTCTTCATTTGCTTAGTTGCACTAAACACAGCATTAGTGTTCTTAGAAGCTCTAAACTAGTGATTCTGTGCATTGAGGCTCTAACATGACTTGCTCTGCAAAAAAGCTCTAACACATGAAAATCTGTCTTCTGCATTGCAAATAACATTTCATTTCATGAGAAATAAACATCTTTCATGTACTTGAGCTTTACTCTAAAAATTGCATTAAGCAACTTTCTCTCACTGAGAAAAAATCTTTTCAGCATCTGTGGCCTTGCATTCTCTTCATTTGCTTAGTTGCACTAAACACAGCATTAGTGTTCTTAGAAGCTCTAAACTAGTAATTCTGTGCATTGAAGCTCTAACATGACTTGCTCTGCAAAAAAGCTCTAAACACATGAAAATCTGTCTTCTGCATTGCAAATAACATTTCATTTCATGAGAAAGAAACATCTTTCATGTACTTGAGCTTTACTCTAAAAATTGCATTAAGCAACTTTCTCTCACTGAGAAAGAAGCTTTTCAGCATCCGTGGCCTTGCATTCTCTTAATTTGCTTAGTTGCACTAAACACAGCATTAGTGTTCATAGAAGCTCTAAACTAGTGATTCTGTACATTGTAGCTCTAACATGACTTGCTCTGCAAAAAAGCTCTAGCATGAAAATCTGTCTTCTGCATTGCAAATAACAATTATTTTCATGAGAAAGAAACATCGTTCATGTACTTGAGCTTTACTCTTAAAATTGCATTTAGCAACTTTCTCTCACTGAGAAGGAAGCTTTTCAGCATCTGTGGCCTTGCATTCTCTTAATTTGCTTAGTTGCAATAAACACAGCATTAGTGTTCTTAGAAGCTCTAAACTAGCGATTCTGTGCATTGAAGCTCTAACATGACTTGCTCTGCAAAAAAGCTCTAACACATGAAAATCTGTCTTCTGCATTGCAAATAACATTTCATTTCATGAGAAAGAAACATCGTTCATGTACTTGAGCTTTACTCTTAAAATTGCATTTAGCAACTTTCTCTCACTGAGAAATAATATTTTCAGCATCTGTGGCCTTGAATTCTCTTAATTTGCTTAGTTGCACTAAACAGAGCATTAGTGTTCTTAGAAGCTCTAAACTAGTGATTCTGTGCATTGAGGCACTAACATGACTTGCTCTGCAAAAAAGCTCTTACACATGAAAATCTGTCTTCTGCATTGCAAATAACATTTCATTTCATGAGAAAGAAACATCTTTCATGTACTTGAGCTTTACTCTAAAAATTGCATTAAGCAACTTTCTCTCACTGAGAAAGAAGCTTTTCAGCATCCGTGGCCTTGCATTCTCTTCATTTGCTTAGTTGCACTAAACACAGCATTAGTGTTCATAGAAGCTCTAAACTAGTGATTCTGTACATTGTAGCTCTAACATGACTTGCTCTGCAAAAAAGCTCTAACATGAAAATCTGTCTCCTGCATTGCAAATAACAATTATTTTCATGAGAAAGAAACATCGTTCATGTACTTGAGCTTTACACTTAAAATTGCATTAAGCAACTTTCTCTCACTGAGAATGAAGCTTTTCAGCATCTGTGGCCTTGCATTTGCTAAGTTGCGCTAAAAACAGCATTAGTGTTCTTAGAAGCTCAAAACTAGCGATTCTGTGCATTGAAGCTCTAACATGACTTGCTCTGCAAAAAAGCTCTAACACATGAAAATCTGTCTTCTGCGTTGCAAATAACATTTCATTTCATGAGAAAGAAACATCTTTCATGTTCTTGAGCTTTACACTTAAAATTGCATTAAGCAACTTTCTCTCACTGAGAATGAAGCTTTTCAGCATCTGTGGCCTTGCATTTGCTAAGTTGCGCTAAAAACAGCATTAGTGTTCTTAGAAGCTCAAAACTAGCGATTCTGTGCATTGAAGCTCTAACATGACTTGCTCTGCAAAAAAGCTCTAACACATGAAAATCTGTCTTCTGCGTTGCAAGTAACATTTCATTTCATGAGAAAGAAACATCTTTCATGTTCTTGAGCTTTACTCTAAAAATTGCATTATGCAACTTTCTCTCACTGAGAAAGAAGCTTTTCAGCATCCGTGGCCTTGCATTCTCTTCATTTGCTTAGTTGCACTAAACACAGCATTAGTGTTCATAGAAGCTCTAAACTAGTGATTCTGTACATTGTAGCTCTAACATGACTTGCTCTGCAAAAAAGCTCTAACATGAAAATCTGTCTTCTGCATTGCAAATAACAATTATTTTCATGAGAAAGAAACATCGTTCATGTACTTGAGCTTTACTCTTAAAATTGCATTTAGCAACTTTCTCTCACTGAGAAAGAAGCTTTTCAGCATCTGTAGCCTTGCATTCTCTTCATTTGCTTAGTTGCACTAAACACAGCATTAGTGTTCTTAGAAGCTCTAAACTAGTGATTCTGTGCATTGAGGCTCTAACATGACTTGCTCTGCAAAAAAGCTCTAACACATGAAAATATGTCTTCTGCATTGCAAATAACATTTAATTTCATGAGAAAGAAACATCGTTCATGTACTTGAGCTTTACTCTTAAAATTGCATTTAGCAACTTTCTCTCACTGAGAAAGAATATTTTCAGCATCTGTGGCCTTGAATTCTCTTCATTTGCTTAGTTGCACTAAACAGAGCATTAGTGTTCTTAGAAGCTCTAAACTAGTGATTCTGTGCATTGAGGCACTAACATGACTTGCTCTGCAAAAAAGCTCTTACACATGAAAATCTGTCTTCTGCATTGCAAATAACATTTCATTTCATGAAAAAGAAACATCTATCATGTACGTGAGCTTTACTCTTAAAATTGCATTTAGCAACTTTCTCTCACTGAGAAAGAAGCTTTTCAGCATCTGTGGCCTTGCATTCTCTTCATTTGCTTAGTTGCACTAAACACAGCATTAGTGTTCTTAGAAGCTCTAAACTAGTAATTCTGTGCATTGAAGCTCTAACATGACTTGCTCTGCAAAAAAGCTCTAAACACATGAAAATCTGTCTTCTGCATTGCAAATAACATTTCATTTCATGAGAAAGAAACATCTTTCATGTACTTGAGCTTTACTCTAAAAATTGCATTAAGCAACTTTCTCTCACTGAGAAAGAAGCTTTTCAGCATCCGTGGCCTTGCATTCTCTTCATTTGCTTAGTTGCACTAAACACAGCATTAGTGTTCATAGAAGCTCTAAACTAGTGATTCTGTACTTTGTAGCTCTAACATGACTTGCTCTGCAAAAAAGCTCTAGCATGAAAATCTGTCTTCTGCATTGCAAATAACAATTATTTTCATGAGAAAGAAACATCGTTCATGTACTTGAGCTTTACTCTTAAAATTGCATTTAGCAACTTTCTCTCACTGAGAAGGAAGCTTTTCAGCATCTGTGGCCTTGCATTCTCTTAATTTGCTTAGTTGCACTAAACACAGCATTAGTGTTCTTAGAAGCTCTAAACTAGCGATTCTGTGCATTGAAGCTCTAACATGACTTGCTCTGCAAAAAAGCTCTAACACATGAAAATCTGTCTTCTGCATTGCAAATAACATTTCATTTCATGAGAAAGAAACATCGTTCATGTACTTGAGCTTTACTCTTAAAATTGCATTTAGCAACTTTCTCTCACTGAGAATGAAGCTTTTCAGCATCTGTGGCCTTGCATTTGCTTAGTTGCGCTAAAAACAGCATTAGTGTTCTTAGAAGCTCAAAACTAGCGATTCTGTGCATTGAAGCTCTAACATGACTTGCTCTGCAAAAAAGCTCTAACACATGAAAATCTGTCTTCTGCATTGCAAATAACATTTCATTTCATGAGAAAGAAACATCTTTCATGTACTTGAGCTTTACTCTAAAAATTGCATTAAGCAACTTTCTCTCACTGAGAAAGAAGCTTTTCAGCATCCGTGGCCTTGCATTCTCTTCATTTGCTTAGTTGCACTAAACACAGCATTAGTGTTCATAGAAGCTCTAAACTAGTGATTCTGTACTTTGTAGCTCTAACATGACTTGCTCTGCAAAAAAGCTCTAGCATGAAAATCTGTCTTCTGCATTGCAAATAACAATTATTTTCATGAGAAAGAAACATCGTTCATGTACTTGAGCTTTACTCTTAAAATTGCATTTAGCAACTTTCTCTCACTGAGAAAGAAGCTTTTCAGCATCTGTGGCCTTGCATTCTCTTAATTTGCTTAGTTGCACTAAACACAGCATTAGTGTTCTTAGAAGCTCTAAACTAGCGATTCTGTGCATTGAAGCTCTAACATGACTTGCTCTGCAAAAAAGCTCTAACACATGAAAATCTGTCTTCTGCATTGCAAATAACATTTCATTTCATGAGAAAGAAACATCGTTCATGTACTTGAGCTTTACTCTTAAAATTGCATTTAGCAACTTTCTCTCACTGAGAATGAAGCTTTTCAGCATCTGTGGCCTTGCATTTGCTTAGTTGCGCTAAAAACAGCATTAGTGTTCTTAGAAGCTCAAAACTAGCGATTCTGTGCATTGAAGCTCTAACATGACTTGCTCTGCAAAAAAGCTCTAACACATGAAAATCTGTCTTCTGCATTGCAAATAACATTTCATTTCATGAGAAAGAAACATCTTTCATGTACTTGAGCTTTACTCTAAAAATTGCATTAAGCAACTTTCTCTCACTGAGAAAGAAGCTTTTCAGCATCCGTGGCCTTGCATTCTCTTCATTTGCTTAGTTGCACTAAACACAGCATTAGTGTTCATAGAAACTCTAAACTAGTGATTCTGTACATTGTAGCTCTAACATGACTTGCTCTGCAAAAAAGCTCTAACATGAAAATCTGTCTTCTGCATTGCAAATAACAATTATTTTCATGAGAAAGAAACTTCGTTCATGTACTTGAGCTTTACTCTTAAAATTGCATTTAGCAACTTTCTCTCACTGAGAAATAATATTTTCAGCATCTGTGGCCTTGAATTCTCTTAATTTGCTTAGTTGCACTAAACAGAGCATTCGAGTTCTTAGAAGCTCTAAACTAGTGATTCTGTGCATTGAGGCACTAACATGACTTGCTCTGCAAAAAAGCTCTTACACATGAAAATCTGTCTTCTGCATTGCAAATAACATTTCATTTCATGAAAAAGAAACATCTTTCATGTACTTGAGCTTTACTCTAAAAATTGCATTAAGCAACTTTCTCTCACTGAGAAAGAAGCTTTTCAGCATCCGTGGCCTTGCATTCTCTTCATTTGCTTAGTTGCACTAAACATAGCATTAGTGTTCTTAGAAGCTCTAAACTAGTGATTCTGTACACTGTATCCTTGGGGCTCTAACATGAAATGCTCTGCAAAAAAGCTCTAACATGAAATCTGTCTCCTGCATTGCAAATAACATTATTTCATGAAAAAGAAACATCGTTCATGTACTTGAGCTTTACTCTTAAAATTGCATTAAGCAACTTTCTCTCACTGAGAAAGAAGCTTTTCAGCATCTGTGGCCTTGCATTTGCTTAGTTGCGCTAAAAACAGCATTAGTGTTCTTAGAAGCTCTAAACTAGTGATTCTGTGCATTGAAGCTCTAACATGACTTGCTCTGCAAAAAAGCTCTAACACATGAAAATCTGTCTTCTGCATTGCAAATAACATTTCATTTCATGAGAAAGAAACATCTTTCATGTTCTTGAGCTTTACTCTAAAATTGCATTATGCAACTTTCTCTCACTGAGAAAGAAGCTTTTCAGCATCCGTGCCTTGCATTCTCTTCATTTGCTTAGTTGCAACTAAACACCAGCATTAGTGTTCATAGAAGCTCTAAACTAGTGATTCTGTACATTGTAGCTCTAACATGACTTGCTCTGCAAAAAAAGCTCTAACATGAAAATCCTGTTCTTCTGCATTGCAAATAACAATTATTTTCATGAGAAAGAAACATCGTTCATGTTCTTGAGCTTTACTCTTAAAATTGCATTTAGCAACTTTCTCTCACTGAGAAAGAAGCTTTTCAGCATCTGTAGCCTTGCATTCTCTTCATTTGCTTAGTTGCACTAAACACAGCATTAGTGTTCTTAGAAGCTCTAAGCTAGTAGTGATTCTGTGCATTGAGGCTTGTTACGAACCCTTTTAAAAGTCTAGGGGTAAGGGGTTGTACAAAATAGTGGGGAGAGGCTGAGAGAACTGCCGTCTCCAAGTCCCAGGGCACGTACACAAGAATGCTCAGCAACACCAGTTTTAAGCAAATAAAGCAAAGATATTTTATTTAACAGGTGGAAAAATACTTAAATTAGGCTTCAGGAGGGGAAAAAGGCCAAAACAATAAACAAAAAGGTCCTCTGACTAGGGTTTTAAGAAATAACTTACCTATCAAAAGAAAATGAAATCAATACAGAGATACTTCCCTGACTTCCTCTCTAACACAAACACAGGAGAAAAAAGGTAATTTCTAAAATAAATGGCATCCACCTCCCTACAAACTTTTTCCACTTAAGCAATTACAAACAAAAACTGAAACACTCTGCTATGGACACTTTTCACAGCTTTACCTTAACACTACAGGTAACACAATCAACAAATACTTAGGTAAACAACAACAGCCGCTGGGACTGGAAGATGGTAGCTGTAAGGACGGAACACTCAGCCTCTCTCCTGGACTGCAGTTCTGCAGGTTCCTTTATACTCCAGCTAACAAGCTCAAACAGGAGTCGGTGGCACTCATTAGCCTGTCAAGCAGAGAGCAGGAGGAGCAAGAGAGACAGGAAACACAGTATACACACCAAGAAACACAATTGTTAGTTAAATCATAAATATAGAATAACTTAGTCCCTAGGACGTAACACATCACCAAAGTTCTTTTTTTCCTCGATTTGCATTTCACAATGCAAAAAGGGGAAAAAAAAAACAAAGTAACATATAACACTTAAATTTCAGTACTATTGGCCCTGGACAGTGCATCGGCAATCACATTTTCAGAGCCTTTTATTTGACGATGTCAAGGTTATATTCTTGAACAATTAATGCCCATCGCATCAAGCGCTGATTTGCATTAGACATCTGGGCGAGGAAGTTAAGGGGTTGTGATCGGTGTACACCAGAAGAGAAATAGCGCTACCTCTACATAAACATCAAAAATGTTGAAGTGCAAGTAAGAGAGCAAGAGCCTCTTTCTCGATGGTACTATATTGCTTCTGATAGGACGTAAATTTCTTTGAAAATAGGAGATCGGATGATCAATACCATGTTCATCTTGTAATAACACTGCACCTGCCCTGTGGCACTGGGCATCCACTTGCAATTTGAATGCTTTTCAAAGTTAGGGGCGAGAGCACAGGTGCATTACACAACAGGTCTTTCACTGCATTAAAGCTAGGGACATTCATGATCCAGATGAACTTTCGGTTACTGCTTAAGAGATCAGTGAGTGGGGAAACTACTGCAGAGAAGTTTTACAAAACCCTCGGTAGTAGCCTGCCATACCGAGAAATCGGCGCAACTCACGCTTAGGCTGGGGGTAGGGAACTGTAAGATAGCCTCCACTTTGGCAACAACAGGTCTCACAATCCCTGACCCACTTGTTTTCCCAGATAAGTGACTACTGCTTTTCCAAATTCACTTTGGCAGCATTTAAAGTTAGTGACGCTGCAGCCAACTACTGAATACACTTCAAGTGTTTTTACATGCTCTTCCCATGTGCTTGATAGACCACAACATCGTCGATGTAGACCTCACAATTTGTGACACCTGCCAGGACCCTCTGCATCAGGCGTTGAAAGGTAGCGGGGGCATTTCGCATCCCAAACGCTAGAACCTTGTACTGCATGAAATTATCTGTGTCACAAAGCAGAAATTTCAGAGGCACGGGGGGTGAGAGGGACTTGCCAGTAGCCTTAAGGAGGTCCAATTTCGACACAAAGTTAGCAGAGCCACCCTGTCTACACAATCCTCCATAAGTGGTACGGAAACGAGTCAGCTTTGGTGATTTTATTCACCTTGCGGTAGTCTGTGCAGAAACGAAAAGATGCGTCTGGCTTGGGCACCAGTAACAGGGGGAACTCCACGGGCTTTGACTGGGCACGGCAATATCATGACATATCATGTACTCTACCTCCTCCTTCATTATTGCACGTTTACTTGGGTTCACTCTGTAAGCATGCTGTTTAACTGGCAGAGAACCACCCACACAATATCATGGGTCAGCACTGAAGTTCTGCTGGCACATCAGCAAAACGTGAAGGGTACTTGGTTCTCAGCAGCAAAGTTCTTTCCGTTGGTAGTCTGTAAGATAGGAAAGAGTGTTAGGCAAGTCTTGCAGAATCACTGAATTTTTAAGCCTTCCACATGAGCTGACTGCAGGATTTTGTCATCAGCCATCTTCGCAAGACAACAACTGGCAGTCGAGACAGCAGCTATAGGGGCAACACTTGCAGTAGGGGAGTAGGTTTCATCTCCACGTTTCAAATATCTTTTCAACTATTTATGTGGCAGATGCGTTTAGTCTTTTGCGGTGGGGTGGCAATCATAATCAGTGTCACTTAGTCTTCTTTCAACAGTATATGGGCCGAAAACTTTGCTGCAACACAGAACCGGAACTGGTTAAAAGGACAAAGGACAAGGTCACCAGGCTAAATTTACGGTTAACACTCCTTTTGTCGAAGCGGGACTTCATTTTAACTGGGTAGCACTCAAATGCTTTTTGCATGTCCAGCATGGTGCAGGCGCTCTTTGAAAGAATGACATATTTGACACTGGCACAGGCGAATGATTCTCAGAAAGCAGCTGTTCACTCAGCAATTTTCATGGGCCGCGAACAGTGTGGCAAACACAAGGTTTGCAGGACTAAACCCGGTTGATTCCTGCACAGACTACGAGTGGCAAACAGAAGGAAGGGAAGCCCTCATCCCACTCTCTTCCAGTTTCAACACAGTATGCAGTATCATGGCTTTTAAGGTTTGATGATACCGCTCGAGGGCACCTGCGACTCAGGATGATATGCACTTGACATGCGGTGCGACACTCCCATTTCAATTAACATTTGCTTGAAATTTTTGAAGTAAAGTTTGATCCTTGATCTGTTTGGATCTCTTTGGGTAACCCAAACGTGGTGCAAAACTTCAAAGAGCCTTAATCACAGGAGGGGACTTAATTGTGCGCAAAGGAACTGCTTCAGGGAACCTGGTTGCGGTGCACATGATGGTCAGCACGTACTGGTAACCACTTTTGGTTTTAGGTAGTGGACTACACAGTCCAATATCAACCGTTCAAACGGTTCAGCCATCACAGGCACGGGCTGCAGAGGAGCAACGGGGACCTTCTGGTTTGGTTTGCCAGACCTTGACATATCCACAAGTTCTGCAAAACTCTGCTATTGAGGACTTGCACCTGGCCAAAAGAAGTACTTTGTTATACGGTGAAAGGTTTTATTGATACCTAAATGCCTGCAAGTACATTTTATGTGCAAGCTTCAGCACTTGTGGACGATAAGCAGCAGGAAGGAGACGACTTGATGAACTTCACAGCAGTCAGAATAATCATCCTCTGGTTTTCCATTTCCTCATTAACACCCCGTTATCACAGTAGTAGGCAATTCTAGAGTCGGGCACTTTCTTGCAGTCAAGGGCAGCATCAAAACATGAAGTAAGAGATGGGTCTGCTTTTGCGCAGCACTTAACTGATCTCGGTCAACACTAAGAGTCTCATGTGGGTTATTTACATCAACTCCTTCCCAAACTCGGCTTTACCATTAATCACATTTGAGAGGTTCAGAGGGCACTTGTAAGAATGAGTCAGTAAGATTTACAAACGTCTTCAAACTTTTTGGACTGGGCTCGGGTCACTGCACACACAGGAAATGTAGACGGAAACTCTTGGGAAAGACTAGAAGTATCAGATTTACCGTCGTTCCCTACAATAGGTCGGGGGAAAAAACTTGACCACTGCCAGGTCATTTCCCAGTATGAGACCCACCCCTTCAAACGGTAACTGCCCCGCACACAAGATGAACTAATCCATTACAATATCAGATTTTAAGTGTTTACTTTATGGAGAGGAACACTATCCCACCCATTCAATACCACGAATTTAAAAATCAGTGCCAGTGTACGAGCTTTTCGAGAAGGGCAGTAA